>OZ024814.1:144505534-145755534 GCA_964017055.1 Chloromyia formosa
CGCCTGGAACATCATCAGATGAGACCTTCTATTAGTTGGTCAATAGGTTGACAACACCGGTAAACAGTTGCATTTCAAATTGGCTAACCGGCGCGGCCGTTGAGTTTAAAATTCAAATAAATTTGCCATTTCCAAAAAAAGTTTGTTACGCTACTGCATACACCGGTCAAAATCAATAAGAAGCACTCAAGGATATAGTAGGTTAACACCTAACACGTGTTCATCAGTTCATTAATGAAAGTCGAATTCAAGTTTGCTGAACAGTGCCACGTTCGGAATTGCATAATCCTAGTGAATAAGCCATCATATAAGGCTGACTTCACAATGTTTTTTTAACACTGCACCATCACTATAATTTGCGTCACGAAAAAAATATTTAAAACACAATTTCAATTCTTCCACAGAAAATATGGACAGTACAGGATTAAGTTTTATCTAATTACTCGTAGTTTATAATTTAGCAGCATAAGAAGTGATACTCCTATCCTAAAGGCCACCAATTTTGCGCGCGTATAAGTAAATATGTACCAGCCAATTTTTAAATAGGACTAACTACCCATAAAACTGCACTCTATTTCGTCAGAATTTCCGTGTGTGATTTCAATTCAACATGTGGCATCTAACAATGTTGAATTTCCGGTCGATAAATTTTATCACGTTATTTACAGAGAACAAACAGAATGAAAAACACATGATTCTCTATTACGGTCGTCACTAGCAAATATCAAGGAAAAACTTACACTTTCTCCTACAGTTAACTTGAAATCACAGAACTAAACTCCTTTACTCCAACGAGATTACTGACACGTCACAATGCCACTTTATAAAATCGAATAGTGTTGAAGTACTATCCACTTGCACTTGGACTTCGAGTACCGCGTTCACGAACTGCCGCCGTTCAAATATTTGTTCAACTCTCTTCCTCAGATATTTATGTGCACATACTTTTAAGAAACGGAACAACTTCGTGGTGATTTACGACCGAATCAGTGTTCTTATCAACAGCCGAATGCGTTCAGTCAATCGGTCAGGCAACTCAGAAGACACTCGCTAACATAACAATATTCCAAATTCAAATGTGTTTCAAAAGATCTCGTCTTCACCCAACCGGCACCCGACACCATTCGATAAGATACCAACGTATACGAATATACCAAACACCGCAATCTACTGGTGTCACAATAACTTGCCAGGTATTCAAATTCCTCCTAAACACCTTAAGATACATGTACTGTAAGAATCGGAGAAGTTGAGAGAGAATGACTCGCAACGTCATGGATGTTTCATCAGAAATGTTCATAATCCTGGCCACACACTGTCGAACACGAACTGAAACTCGACCAATGTTACAAGTGGACCGGTTTTCTTCAGATTTGTGTAAGATGTGTGTATGTTCCTTGGGCTATTCGGAGAACACTTGTACCATGGTTAGGTTAGGTTGAAAAGGCTGCTGTGTAGAACACAGCATACATAGACCACCTCAACGCCATAAGAGCCTAGTCGTCAAACCACCCGGAGCTGTCAATAGAGCGATGTAGATGACCCGCATTTACGTCTTTCAAGTCATCCAGGTCAAGAAAGTAAAGGCAATCTAGAGTATCCTTTCTTCTACCGGCCAGAGCAGGCCAGGTGAACAGGAAGTGAACTATTGTCTCCACCTCCTCCTCATCTCCACAATTTCCGCAATGAAGCCGAAGACGCCTGGCATGCTCACCTATCAAACAATGTCCTGTAATAATCCCCACAACCTTCCTTAGATCCCACTTGTACCATGCTCGTGTTCGTGTTCGACAGTGTGTGGCCTTAGAAGAAAAGTTTAGAGCAGCTGGCCGTCCACGTTTGCAACCGTCTTCGAGTAGGAAGGAGTGGAAAGACGCCATCAATGTAAAACTCATCAGCTATGTCGTCAGCAAGGAAACACAACGGGGTTGGGTATACAGTGTACGCTCTCATAACCGGACACCATTGGGGCCAACAATTTTGTTCGGTTATGGGGAGTGTCTGCTTAAAAGAACGCCAACATTTTTTTTAGGCGACCTTCCAATTTTGTTTATAGAATCATATAGCCAAAACTGGACCAGTAGTGAAAGTTAAAATTTTAATCACACCAAAGACCCAGTGGTTGTATTTGGGGGTGAAAATATAATGGTGGCGTGGGAAAGTTTCATGTTTTTTTTTTTGGATGCGAACCGGAGTTATCAAGTGATAGCAACACTTAATACACGGTCTCATCTGGTTATTGAATGTCACTAACCAGTCGTTCAAAATTTCTAAATTAATGAAAATACTCGTATGATGAAAAGCAATTGGGAAACCATCGAGTTTTCCGGCTACTAGAGGTTTAAGCTAAGTACTAAGATCAGTTTTTCATGCGAAATCACACATGAAAACTGTCAAAAGTTGCGGTCGCACGAAAAATTTTCGCTCTCCAAGTACTAACATACTATATTTCATTCGAAAAAGTCTCCACATCATTATGAGCAACGCGAAAAAAAAATACTTTTCACTTTATTTCGCTTGAAAACCGGTCTCTTGTTTAGAAGGAAAGTTCACGTGTCGTGTAGAGGGCTGCGATAATGTGCTGTGTGCAAGTCTACACTGTCACTTTTCCGTGGTAGAGATAAGTGCAACATTTTCGCACGAAGAGGTTAGTACCAGCCTTTAGTCCGAAAAATAATTGAAAAATGAGCGTCCGGTTAAGGAAGCCTATTTTGTTTGAAAACAAATAGTCGGTACTTCAAAATTTGACCGCTTATAGGAAATGTCCGGTTACGGGAGGTGTCCGTACAGAGAGCGTACACTGTAGTCCTTTCCGTCAAGGCTTATTCTCATATAAGGTGAGTTGGCAATTTCAAGATACATACATACATACAGATTTTACATACATACATATCTTCAAGGGCCGACAATGAATAAGAAAACGCTGTGACCGGCAAAAGATATTCCTTTTGGACACTTGTTCAGTGTTACCGATTTGTTATGGTTGGCAACGATTAAAAAAATGGTTCGATGGATTGATAATAGCATCAGGTGCATTCGATTCGCCCGGATCTCGTACGATCTCCATACGAATTAGCAGACCGGTCTTGGATCCAGGTCTATTGTTGGATCTCGTTGGATTTGTGTTGCTGAGTCGTGCCATTGGGCGCGTTCCCAAAAATATCGGGATTCCTATACTTATCCATTGCCCCTTCTCTGATTCGTGATTTCTCCGGTGAACGACACGATTCCCGTGCCGCCATGAATATATTTCACACAAACAGTTAATAACAAATAGGTATTTACACTTTTAAACTCAATTTTCAAACAAAGTGACCAGCGAGGACAGACTTGCCGATCACTATACGCACTTTGACGACAAGAAAGAGTTGTTTACGAATGGAGTACAGAACTTGTCAAGAGCGAACTGTCAAATCTCTAGGAATCGTTAAAGGAGTAATCGGATCGGAAAAAATTCGTGATACTTTTCACCTTCTCAAAGATTCTGGTATCGGTGTCTGAAATCGTAGCGTTTCCGCAAAGTATCTATGAAACCGTGTCGCCACGGTCCAAAATAGAAACTCACCCATTACATCCACAAAGTTGCCGCCCTGATATCTATCTGACAGTTCTCAAACGTTAATTGCATGACAGCCAGTCTTACATATTTCAAAACAAGGATTATGGAGAACCAGGGTCAAAACAATGAAAGGTAAGTCGATGTAGAATTAAATTGATATTAAATCCTGTAATTTGGGCCGCATAGCTAGAGCCGCATTTTCATAAATAAAAAAAAAAATAAAAAAATAAAGAAAGACCTGGAAATAATTTAATCTTCTCTATAGATACCTACCACATGCTAACTGAGTTTGCACGCTAGCAGAAAGTGAGCTTAACATTTGGTAGGCAAAATTCCGAGAAATTTGAGGCCTTTTCTTAATATTATGCTGATAACTTCTAAACAAATCAAACTACAAAGCACTAGAAATTTGTATGGAGTCCAACGCACTTCCAAATAGCCTAGTCATTACGTGCTTATCGGAGCAAATTGTGGTGTAATTTTTTCTTTTGCTCGTTTACCAAAAATGTTCGGTGGAGTTTGAGTTATAGTAAAAAAAAACACGCCGACCTTTTTTTTAAATATTTTAAAAATCGTTAACCCTGGCGAGGGTGAACAGTTCAATGAAAAAGTTAGCGCTACTTTTTCAAGCCTTCGGTGGCTTTTATCATGATCGATAAATAGTGCCGTGTACAACAGTTCCACACTGAAAATCTTGAGTTCGGGTACAAATTAGATTTCCGTTTTAGACACTACGAACGCACCCGACATGTATGTTAATTGCCTTTAGCCCTCCAGGGGCATGGGCACATCAACAACTTGCATAGCTATGCTTTGTTGATGTTTCGCTAGCATTTTTTTCGAAAGGTGCAGTTGCTAGCATGCACCTCACCTCATGTTTTATTTAAAACACGCATTTTGAAATTTTCGTTGTAGATGTTTTTTTTTTTCTAATCATATCGCATGGTAACACCAACAGTCTACTTCCGTATGAAAATTCCGTGAAGTCTGCGCAGCACATGTTCTTGGCAATCATTTTGAATTCTTTAAGTAATAGAACATGTGCTTCTCCTTATTCGCTAACCCATTAACGAGTACAATACGAGAACGTTATTTATGCCACAAGTTGAGAGTTCACCAAATAATAATAGTATGGTCTAGCTTCCCCTAGGCGAACACCATTGGGGAATGGGATTTTGTCCGCCTATTAGAAGTGTCCGCTTATCAGAAGGTTCCGCATATGGAAAAAAAACGTTAGGTGAGTGTAAAAGAAGCATTGCATTCAAGGAAATATTGTAGTATAATACGAGTATGTGTAGTACGATGAAGTGCAGGTATCGATAAGGGCCAAAATATGGCACAAAATACACTTGCGGTAGTAGACTTTAAAGTTCTTTAATATTCCTTGGTCTAGAAGCTGTTGTATTGTACTATATTTGGCGCCCGAAAAATAATTTTAATAATGGACAGTTGAAGCTTAGAGTGAAAGGCCGCGTTGTCCATGAATACAGTAAAATGTCTTGTCTCTCTTGCCGTGAAATTTTGTTGTTAAAATTGTAAGACTAAACTTAGTTTTTACTTAAATTGTATTGCGTAGAAATATTAATGAGAAGGCCGACCAAGGGTATCTTTCTATCTTCTCCTCATATTCCATTTAAATTAGTTATGCGTTTGTTTATATAACGCATATGTAGTGCAGACGTACCCTTTTTCTTACTCTTTCTCAAGTAAGAAGGATACGTCGCGCGAGTAGTTTAAGTTGACTTGGGTCAGTCTTGTTCCCAAGTCAATGTATTGTGGTGTGTTTTCAAATAAGCTAACTAAAAGAAAAGAAAACTAAAAGACATAGTGAATTGTGGTTCGGATAGATTGATAATTTGTAAGTAGACTTACTGAGTGCTAGATATAATTATAATAGGTAGTGCATGAGCCTGTAGCATCGAATCTTAAATTAACTACTCGTTATTTATCAAGTGATGTAAACTTGTAAATTGTGCTCGTGAGAATACTCCCCAGAGGGTGTGATCGCGTCTTTGTTTTTGTTGTGGCAAGCCGATATGTCATCTCCTGATGATGTTGATGATATATTGGTAAGAATTGCCGTTTGATGTGTTTGACTGATTGGCAGTGTGATTGGCGGGATCCCAGATCATTTTGTAAGAGCCGGGCCCGCGGGATCCCAGATCGCTATGTGAGGTCAAGGTTTAAATGATTTACCGGTTAGGCTGGGGGAGTCAATGTTGTGATACACTGGCCAATTAGTATGGCTGATGTTTGTGATACACTGGCCAATTAGTATGGCTGATGTAACCTAGATCACTCTGTAAGAGCTGTACCCGTTGCGATATACCGGTTAGGCTGGGGGAGTCAATGGTTTGATTGGCGGGATCCCAGATCGTAGCGTGAGGCCGAGCCTTGAGTGATTTACCGGTTAGGCTGGGTGGAGTCAGACATAAGTTAGTAATTATAAATATGTACGTAAATGCGAGAACTGTTAAATAACGAGTAGTAGAGGTAGAATTCAAGCTCATTGGTTGCTTTTTAATATATTTGCAGGCTCGGTCCACCAACGACACACACCCGATCCAGCCTCCTGACGACGTTAGTACATATATGCTGGTATATGTATGTGTATATGAATAAATGGATATCATCAAAAAAAATCGTGTATGGATATTTTTCTGACCATATTTTAATATGGTCTTACAATTTCAGAAGTGGGATAACACTTAGGTGTGTGTCAAGGATCGATGTGTGTGTTTGGTTGGCCGAGCCAAAAAAAACGTATCTTTTGCATGGCTTAGGATCCTGTGAAGATATTAAGATACAAATTTGAATATGCCACATGTGCATTGCTATGTGTCTATTTTGAGAAGACCTTTTGAGATGGATAATAGATAATTTTGGGTTTTTGTTTTCGTAAATCCGCTAGAATTTTGCTATCTGTCCGAGAAAAATTTTCTATTTGGAAAAATATGGGTCGAACAGAGAAAAGGTCACGTCATCATCGAAGAAGTCGATCACTATCTTCGATTTATGAAAGCGATCACGGACGTAGAGATACTCGTAAAAGAGGTAAACGAACTAGGCGTCGTTCGACCGTTTCCATTGAGGCATTAAATAAATTCACCGAAGCTATAACCGCGATGCTGCGAAGAAGTCAGAGTACTTGAAATAACTTTACCTTTAAAGGGGATACTCTTCCCAGCTTCAATCCGGAAGATCGGAATCAGTCCGCTGATTTATGGTGTAAGAAAGTAGACGAATTACGAGAAATTTTTGGATGGTCCTAGGAGGCCACTATTTATTTTGCGTTAAGCAAACTCCGAGGTTTGGCTGATACCTGGTACAGGGGTTTAGGATTAACAGTTGTTAATTTTTCTATTGATAGAGTTAATGAAACACTTAACGCGATAATAGTATCTGACGATGAACAGAACATACTTGTGATTGTTGGACGGACATTCACGGAATTACCACATGTCATCGCCATTAAAAGCGATAAATCTTTGCAGTTTATCGAAAAAGACGAAAAAATCAAAGAAATACACAGAGTTTTATCGAAACCACCGGTTACAGAATATGAGAAGGACACTTATAAAAACTACGCATTGAGGGACGGAAGAGTCTATAGAATTACGGCGAAAGGTATACAGTGGGTTGTTCCCTGCGGAATGAGACAGCAAGTTGTCCGCTCAGCTCACGATGAACTGGGTCATTTTTCAGTCGAGAAAACCTTAAATCGACTCTGTGAGAACTACTGGTTCCCCCGAATGCGGAAATATGTTGAAAAATATATCGCTTGCTGCATAAAGTGTTTATTCAACAAGAGGACAACTGGAAAGAAAGAAGGATTTTTACATCTAGCAACCCGAGTTCCCGAGCCGATGCGAACTATTCACATTGACCATTTGGGGCCATTTCTCAAAAGTAAACGCGGAAATACTCACATCCTAGCGTTAGTGGATCCATTCACCAAGTTTTTATTTAAACGGGCAGTAAAGACCACTAAGACGAAGTGTGTCGTTGAGGTTTGTAAGGAGTTTTTTCGGTATATGGAACACCGAGAGAAATAATTTCGGACCAAGGTAGTGCCTTTACCTCAAAATTATTTCAAAATTTCTGCGAAATAGATGGAGTCGTTCTATCTGATCCTCAGGAATAACAGGTGCTCGAGGCGAGCAAATTGCAGGATGGCCGAATGTAAGACTAAACTTAGTTTTTACTTAAATTGTATTGCGTAGAAATATTAATGAGAAGGCCGACCAAGGGTATCTTTCTATCTTTGGAAGAAAGTGCGCTATATGGTCTCCTCATATTCCATTTAAATTAGTTATGCGTTTGTTTATATAACGCATATGTAGTGCAGACGTACCCTTTTTCTTACTCTTTCTCAAGTAAGAAGGATACGTCGCGCGAGTAGTTTAAGTTGACTTGGGTCAGTCTTGTTCCCAAGTCAATGTATTGTGGTGTGTTTTCAAATAAGCTAACTAAAAGAAAAGAAAACTAAAAGACATAGTGAATTGTGGTTCGAGTAGATTGACAATTTGGTAAGTAGACTTACTGAGTGCTAGATATAATTATAATAGGTAGTGCATGAGCCTGTAGCATGGAATCTTAAATTAACTACTCGTTATTTATCAAGTGATGTAAACTTGTAAATTGTGCTCGTGAGAATCCTCCCCAGAGGGTGTGATCGCGTCTTTGTTTTTGTTGTGGCAAGCCGATATGTCATCTCCTGCTGATGTTGATGATATATTGGTAAGAATTGCTGTTTGATGTGTTTGAATGATTGGCAGTGTGATTGGCGGGATCCCAGATCGCTATGTGAGGTCAAGGTTTAAATGATTTACCGGTTAGGCTGGGGGAGTCAATGTTGTGATACACTGGCCAATTAGTATGGCTGATGTTTGTGATACACTGGCCAATTAGTATGGCTGATGTAACCTAGATCACTCTGTAAGAGCTGTACCCGTTGCGATATACCGGTTAGGCTGGGGGAGTCAATGGTTTGATTGGCGGGATCCCAGATCGTAGCGTGAGGCCGAGCCTTGAGTGATTTACCGGTTAGGCTGGGTGGAGTCAGACATAAGTTAGTAATTATAAATATGTACGTAAATGCGAGAACTGTTAAATAACGAGTAGTAGAGGTAGAATTCAAGCTCATTGGTTGCTTTTTAATATATTTGCAGGCTCGGTCCACCAACGACACACACCCGATCCAGCCTCCTGACGACGTTAGTACATATATGCTGGTATATGTATGTGTATATGAATAAATGGATATCATCAAAAAAAATCGTGTATGGATATTTTTCTGACCATATTTTAATATGGTCTTACAAAATCATTCAGCCAGTCAATCATAATTTCCCGGGTCATCCATGCTTTTCTATTTGCCCGTCATTCTATGCGAAAATGGATCAAAATGATTCCCTTGAAACACCAAGGGTTTCGGGCTTTGCCTATTAATAGTGGTGGGCCAAAATCGCCTTTCATGTTTGTACATAGCATAATAGTCAACCTTTCTTTGGCTATTTTACCTCCTTTGCAAGTTTCTTCTTTCAATGTGATTGTCCTGTATACAGAGCTCTTAAAATAGGTCATTTGTCACATGATCACATATGTTTCTTGGCGTACGAATAACAAGAAACATATGTTCGCAAGTCTACTGGAATGCCAGTAGGAAATCAATTAGCCCGGGAGGCTACTTGCAAGGCGCCGTGCGGGTTTACTGACCTGACAGTTCACAGGCGCTGGTGTTTACACATATGCCAGCGACAGCTTACCAATTATTTTCAAAGCACTTGCAATGCCTGTAAAATGTATGTACTGGCACGGTCTACTGGCATGTGTAAACGTTACTTAAAAGATGTTTACTCACTTAATACATGTATGCACAAGAAAAGAACCATGCATAGCGTCGTGAATTGGCTTTGCTCTGTAGTCCGCTTATTAGAGACTTTTTCATCGAAAAATCTATAAAAATAGTGTCCGTGTCCGTTTATTAGAGAGTGTCCGGTTACTAGAAATACAATACTTTTCTTAGTAAAGTCTATGAAATAATTTCGCGCAAAATAAAACTGTCCGGTTATTAGAAGTGTCCATTTTGGGGAAATTTGGTTGATGGAAAGTCTTTCAGTATTCCTACACACTATGATAGGAAAGACTGAAAACCATAAATAGGCGGTGACAAACATGAGCCCAGTATAATAAGTATTTCAGCAAAACTCTTTTAAACGATATTCTATTTTATTTCTAATGAACATGTGCGCGCCTTTAAAAGATTACCGCTAAAAATATATACAGTTTACATATTACATATGTATACGTCCATAGTTTTAGAAAATGTGCGCTACAGATTCATGTCTACGATGTAATCATTTCACTGCCAACATGCGTTGCTATGTTAAAAGTAGAATTCGGACACCTCAAGCGCCAAAATCAACGCATTTTTAAAATACAGCGAAACTCGACTATAATGAACACCCGGCGAACAAACTAATTACATGGCTCTAGGCTTTCTCGAGCTCGGCTATAACGAAAATCGATACAGTTTGAGTTGAACTTAGTGGAATTTGTAACTACTATTATCACCGAAAAAGGGGAGTGAGATTCACAGCCCATAATTTCTACATCGGACTCGGAAAGTGGCGACGGAGGTGCGAATGAGGATGACAATGTTCTTCCCTCAATAAACGAGGCCTTATCTGCCACTACGATACTCGCAGTTTTACTATCCAGAAAAGGAACATTTGTTGATTGCAGTTGGTCCATTCGGAGATTTAATAAGCGATTAAATGTTAATAGTTCGACACGCCGACGCATTTTTAAGCTTCTGATACACGGGACGCGTAGACGCGATCGCTTACTTTCCACTCGTGTAGCGTAAACGCGATTATTATTTACGCGTAAGGGCTGGTATTAACCTCTTCATGCGAAAATGTTGCATTTATTTCTCCCACGAAAAAGTGACAGTGTAGACTTGCTCACAGCACATATCCGCGGCCCTCTACAGTACACTTGAATTTCCCCTTCTCTCATGTCCTCTTTTCGAAAAACTAATCCTGCCTCACGGATACTTGCTAGAAGTGGGTCAACTTGTAAAAATGTGTGTGATCATACGCCCCACTTACCTCTTCTGCCACCCACTTCCGGGAAGCTTTCGCGGGACAGGATTGGTTTTTCGGAAAGAGGGCATCAATACATTTGATCTGACAACTTAATTTAGCGTAAGCCTCGATAAAAGTAGTTCGTAGATCTCATACATCAGTATATCGATTGATAATATTTTGCTATAAGATGTTTGATATTCTGTTGATCCGTTATAGCGAACCTCTGATATAACCAACATTATCGGGAGTCCCGTGGAAGTTCGTTATATCCGAGTTTCACTGTACTTATATTTACAAAAAAAAAAATATAAAAGAAGAAGAAATCATGTGTTTGGCATACTCGTGAGGATGCAGATGAAAAATGACAATCATGTATACGATTACTATGCTATTGGCAAGTACGAGTACTTTAACAAAATGTCAAGATTGCCAACTACTGGTTGAATATATGTAAGTACTACACAGGAGCCGCGTTTCTTTGTGACCAGAACAGAATCATACTACTACAACCTAACCCATAATGGGGCATAGTGCGACGACTATTTACGCGCTGCAACACATCGTGAAAAAGCGGTTTCAGGGTGCATACGAGGCACTGTCCGGTTTTTTTTTTCTAGAAATCGATAGAGGCTTAATAAAAAAGCTTAAACCCCAATGCAAATGCACTACCTGAAAAAATTTCAAATGGTACTTAGGAGTGTTCTGCCAGCGTGCAAATACTGTCCATTAACCCGCATACGTGCGACAAGTCAGGAAAGGTCACGGCTTATTCTTACGTCCCGCATCACAGTGAGAAGACATGGCCACGACGTGGACGGGACTTGAACCCGTGACTAACCGGTGTGCTGAGACGTGAGATTGACACCTCAACGCACTGAGCTACCGGTCGCCCCAAATTGAAATTGAAAATTATGATGAAGTTCCGGAGTAACGGTTACATTTTCGTAATTATAGCTGATAAAGTTAAATTGTAGAGGACTAAGAACTGAACATCTCGGAACCAAATAAAGCTTCCTACAATTTTTTATGTGTTTGTCAAGGCTTAATGGGATCACCCTTTACAAGCATTGCTTTGGTGGATGCGTATGTTGAATTTCGATTGATTCCCGGAGCGTTTACAGGGTGCACATTCACCACTTTTCCAGCCAATACCATACTTAGGCAAGCGGTTCGAGATTTTTGACATGAACTTTACCCACCTCCTTGTCTAATATGTGCTCCCGAAATACTAGTATCCAGATTGACCGAAAATTTTTGTAGTCTGAACAAAAGTCAGTAATCATTTATTAGCATATCGTCCAAGTGTTGCGCGATGACATCCCGCATCTTCCTAGTTCCAACCCATTCCAGCCGTGTGGAATTCAGGATGCAGGATGTTCCACATTTATTACTCATAATGAAAAGTTATTTCTGTATTTTCAATAACATCAAATAGTGCGGACTAATCATGACAATGCAATATGATAAATTAGTGTATCAAAATCGCCACCTACAAATGCATTTAATTTCAGAAAATGAACTTAGTCATTCAGATTTCATAACGTGTCGTTTACATTATGGAGAACTTTTCGTTTTGGAAAACTATTTTTGGAACATGATCCATTAGAAAGAAACATGCGTGTCTCGCATCATAATTTCGACAATTTCCACCAGCTGTAACCATTCTGTCTACTTTTCCAAGTATTTTGTCTAGAATTTCGATTCTATAGCTAGGAAACCCATTAAGCATCCCACCCACGGCTCCACGGATACTCATCCATTCTGTAATTTCCCGCAGAGCACGGCCAAAACTATGCAACTTCCAATATTCGAAATTCTGTTTTTCCTCCAAAAAATTCTCGTGCACCCTAGTGACATATGTACACAACCAAGCTTCCGTAGCGAAATGAACCAAATGTTTCTGAATTAAAATAATTATCTACCGTAGCCATACATTCGTTAATAACTAATAGTACTTTGTCGAATTTTTGATTTAATTGATTCTAACGTTGTACTTGTTTAAATAGTCGTCGCCATAATAGCCCAGGGGGTCGCGACGAAAGAAATATTGAGTACCCCTGCGCTAGACTACAGTTAATGGCTTTTTAAGTCCTTTGGTAAGGAAAAAAGACATTCTAGTGAACTAGTGTTGATGTCACTTTGAGTCCTTTGGTGAGGAAAAATGAAGTGATATCTATGCAAGACGAGTATTGTGATTGGGGAAGGTATTTTAAGTCATTTGGTCAGGAAAAAAAATAGATCGGTAAGTCTATTTTGGATCCTGACCTGTGAGACGGAGCTGGTCATCGTTTGTCAGTCGCACTAATTTTGCCGGTATAACAAATTGCAGCATGATGTTGTACAGTTCACCACGATCGATACTGTCATATGGCTGCTTGAAGTCGACAAAGATTTGGTATACGCCAGTTACCAGTTCAACCCTCTAACCAACAAGAACTGGACTGCATGGTTAACACGCTAACCGGTGTAATTAATGCGGCGCTATCCTCATCGTGTCCTGCCAGTTCACATACAGGAAAGAAGAAGCCACTATGGTGGAACGGTAAGTTATCCGAGCTTAGGACTACATGTAGGAAAGCCTTTAATAAGGCAAAAGCTTCTAGGCTGGAGTCTGACTGGCAATCCTATAAAAGGCAACTTAGCCTTTTCAAGAAAGAGTTGAGGGGAGCTAAACGCAACTCGTGGAAGAGCTTCTGCGAACACGTGGAAGGTTGTAGCGAGGCCTCTAGACTCCGTAAAACTCTGTCGACGAACCCACCTCTGCCTACTCTTCTGCAGAGGCAGGATGGCTCATGGACATCGTCAAGTAAAGAATCCATTGAACTTTTGCTTGACACACACTTTCCTGGCAGCACGGTGACTAGCTCTGCTGGAGCCCCACTTTCTGGTCATCCGACAGCATGTGATGTTGCGTCCATTCTGTCGAAAGAAAAGATTCTGTGGGCGATCGACAGCTTCGAACCGTTTAAATCCGCCGGACCCGATGGCATTATTCCTGCGGACTTACAGTACTCATTGGATATTGTTTATCCTTGGGTGGAGATCATCCTAACCGCATGTCTCAAAATGGGATATGTTCCGCGCATCTGGACGAAAGTTCTAGTTGTATTCATCCCGAAAGCTGGGCGCAGCTCACACGCGCGAGCTAACGACCTTCGTCCTATCAGCCTTTCTTCGACCTTGCTGAAACTATTGGAGCGGCTAATCGATACCCATCTTCGAAATACTATTCCGCCTCTGTTACTATCTTCATCGCAACATGCCTACTGGAAAGGTAGATCAGTGGACACTGCTCTGCACTCTCTAGTTAGTTGTATTGAGAAATCCCTTGAATACAAGGAATACACCATGGTTGCGTTTTTAGACATCGAGGGAGCGTTTAATAATATTAAACCTAGTGCGATCATCGAAGCGCTCTTAAAAATGCAGGTTGAGGAATCGCTCTGCAAACTCATCAGTCTCCTGTTAACATCTAGGATTATTAGTACCACTATGGGTACTTCATCCGTCAGTAGATATGTATGCCGGGGTACCCCACAAGGGGGCATATTGTCCCCTCTTCTCTGGAACCTGGCGGTCAATGGACTGCTTTTGAGATTGGAAGAGCTTGGTTTCAGGGTGACGGCTTACGCTGACGATGTTGCCATTGCTGTTTCCGGATGATTTCCGGGAGTCCTTAGTGAGTTGATGCAGAGTGCTCTATGCATACTCACCGAATGGGCAGGCCACTGTGGCCTTGGTGTCAACCCTCACAAGACCGAACTTGTGCTCTTTACTAGAAGACAGGAGCTGCCTCCTGTTGAGCCTCCATCATTGGATGGCAAGCAACTGGCCTTCAGTGATAGAGCGAAGTTCCTGGGCCTTATCTTTGATAGGAAATTTACGTGGAAGCCCAACATCCTTGAGCGGGTGAATGAAGCCACTACTGCGCTCTATTCGTGCAGGAGGGCGGTTGGTAAGAACTGGGGCCTGCAACCGAAGGTGGTTTACTGGCTATACACAGCGGTTGTGCGGCCAATTCTACTTCACGGCATTTGTGTTTGGTGGGCAGCACTAAGAGTGGCGTCCTATTGTCGCCTGTTAAGTAAAGTGCAAAGACTAGCAGCGATTGCCACGACGGGGGCCTTTAGAACAACTCCGTCAGCCAGCTTGGACTCGCTGCTACACTTGCTCCCGCTTGACATATTTGGCGAACAGCTGGCGGGGAATACGACCCTGCGTCTTCGAGAAACAGGCCAATGGCGTACTTCGAGCACTGGCCACGCGGCTATCCTGTGCAACCTGGATCTCCCTCCGGAGACTGATTACACGTCTCCTAAACACGTTTTCGCTAGGAACTATACCAGCCTGATTCCGTCAAGAAGCCTATGGGCTGATAATGTACCCCTTACCTCCAACTCTTTGATTATCTACACGGATGGCTCTAAGACCGAGAATGGTGTTGGGATTGGTATACACTCGGAGGTACTGGGAATTAACTTATCCTATCGCCTTCCCGACTTTTCTAGTGTCCTGCAGGCCGAGGTTTCGGCGATCTCGGAAGCACTGACCTGGTTGAGGAATCATGTCGTGACTGCAAGAGACATTACTATCTATACGGACAGTCAGGCTGCGATTCGCTCACTTGACTCTGTTCTCACCACATCGAAAACTATTCTGGAGTGCCGCTCGGCCCTCATGGAGATGAGTTACTTTTTCAACATTACCCTCTGCTGGATACCGAGTCACAGTGGCTTTGCGGGCAACTGTAGGGCGGACAATCTTGCGCACGAGGGGGCAACCGGTGTCGTCGATGGACACCGCAATGACATTAGAATGCCAATTGCATCATGCAAAGTGGCAATTAAATCTGTGGCAGTGGATAGGGCAAATACCAGATGGCTCAATAGTCGTACTTGCCAAACGACGAGAATGATTTGGCAGAAATTCGACCTTAGCCGATCTGCCTCTTTGCTGGCACTGAATAGAAAGCACATTGGTAGAGTGGTGGGGGCTATCACAGGGCACTGCCCCATTGGTGAGCTCGCATGGAGGCTCCGTCTTCCTCATCATGACTACTGCAGGAGTTGTGAGGATGTGGATGAGGAGGAGAGTGTCTTGCACCTTCTATGCCGCTGTCCGGCACTGGCCATCAGGAGGAAGAAATTCCTGGGCTCCTGGTTCTATTTTGATATGGAGGACCTCAAGGATATGAGTGTGATACAGCTCAATCGCTACATTGCCAGCACAGGCTGGTTCGGTTTCGGTTTCTTAGAGAGGTGTTTTTGTTACTGGTGGTATCACAATGGACCCATGAGAGGTCTAAGTGTGCTGTGTTGTTTCATGGCAGCCCCTTAACCTAACCTAACCTTTGGTATACGCCTACGTTGTATTCCCAGCACTTCTCAGGTATCAGTTTGACCGTAAAGAGCTGGTCAGTTGTGGAGCGACCAGGTCTGAAACCACCTTGACATTCACCAATGATTCGTTCTGTGTGCGGTTTTATTCTAGGTATTTTGCAGAATTTTCTTCAATATTTTATAGGACGTACAGACTAGTGATATGCCCCTGTAATTCTCACACCGCGGTTTATCTCCCTTTTTTGTGAATTGGATAGATGATGCTTCTGCGCCAATCGTGTGGGATCACCTCGTCCTCCCATATTCGCAGGAGTAATTGATGCATGGCATTAACTAGACCCGTTCCACCGAATGCAACGCGAGATCAACTTCCTCTACTGTCGGGGGTTGTATGGGTGGGGCTAGATCAACAATAACGTCAAGAGCTTCTTGTGTGGGGATGTTAGATAGTAGATTCAGAAGCTTTTCAAAATAAGAGCCCCATCGTTTGTTAATGCTATCAGTGTCGCTGATGATGTTTCCATCCTTGGCCTTACAGATGCTAGTCCTGGGCCATTCTTAATTGTATTTACTAGTTTGTACGCTTGTCTGGTGTTTCTATTAGCTAACCATTTGACAGCTGACAAATAATTGTCCTGCGTATAGCTAAGTTGTTGCGATTCAACAACTGTTGAGAAATTTAACTTCGCCGGATTTAATTTCCAGCAACTGAACAACGACGTTTGTGTTACAGTTAAGCAATTATTGCTTAACTCCTCATTTCAAATGTAGAACTCAACGGAGTGACGGGCGAAATAAGCAAAAAATTTTAAAAACTATATTGAACTACAATGCGTTAAAGTAATTATTTCTATTTAAAACCTTTGGATACTGGTCTATAATGATAAAATTCCGTTTTACGCATGGGTAGAGAAAAATTATCGAACGAAAAGAAAGGCAAAACTCGTTATCGATCTTATCAGACAGGAAGTAATGGCAGTTTCTGACTCGCACGCAGTGTAAACTGTTGTTCTATGCTAACATTTTACTTGTACGAGTACATATGTATATGGCAATGGCGCGAGGGGTTAATAACCAACAAAAAAAAGTTCCCTGAAATATTTCAGGCGGAACTTTGGAATGTGTTGTATAATTAGATGGCGTCGCTATTTAATTGTGTATGAATGTCGGTGTAGAAGTTGTCGTTATCGACATAGTTAGTTGTATGAAATAAAAATCCCATAAAATTTGTCACTTTAATATTGCATCATAGAATTATAGCAATTTACTATGTAATTTATAATTACTAAAATTTGGGGCGACCGGTAGCGCAGTGTGTTGAGGAGGCATCAGTCTCATGTTTGACTACTGGCGTTTCGGGTTCGAATCCCGTCCACGACGACGTTCGTGGCCATGCTGGCAACTGCGTTCTCCGAAACCAATTTATGGCAACGAAACGTCAACTAAGCCACATGGAACAGTTGACGCGCTATGCCACACCAGGGGTTAGGGCAATTGAGTACTATGTAATTGGTGAAATTTTAGGCTGAACATGACGACGATATGATATACAATAGTTATCATCAAAGGTTTTCTTTTCTAAATTTTTTTTAATCAATCCACATAATGGTTCACAAATTAATCACAGTATTTGGGACTGCAATGGAAACAAGCATATCTTTGTCAGAAATACTTTAGTCAAAGTCCTTAATGAGGCTAAAAGTCAAACGCCATACGAATATGTTTTCGTTTTAGTGAGGGATAGATTACATGCACATTTCCATTACTCCGAAAAAGAACTGGGCTAGTTGAATGGATCTAGTTCATTGAGAGCAACTAGTTCAATGAGTGTAGTTCATTGAAAAGAACTAGTTCATTGAATGGTAGTGCTAGTGCTTCCAGCACTGCTCAAGTATTTACGCGATGACGTCAGTGCATTGTGAGAAAAAATTTAAAAATATTGTATATGTATCATATATATGTAATATTTTTTTTTTATATTTTCTATCTCAACCATTGACGTTATCACGGTGAATTTTTTTTAATTCCAAATGGATGTGTCAGTGCCTACCACTTCTTGTGCTTGTTTTACTGTTTACTCACGACAATAAAGTCAGGGTAAATTTTTCATCGTAAAATACTTGAAATTCATGAAATGGTGGTGAAATGTCCACCCATAAAGGGAAAATAAATTTGAGAATATGTACAGTTAAATTGGAACATAAACTAACTGATAATGTCAACTGGTGCGCTGCCATTGTCACAAAGCGGAACTCGGCGGCTGCTGACTAGTTGACGTTTACTGCGACCGATGCGGTGGTTCTCACAACTATATTATGTCTATCCCCGTCTAGCGGTTTGTAGGTAACACACAAAAGCGGGTTATTTATGAAATGGGTACAAAGGCGGTAACCCAATTTGGCATTTGGAACAGGATTTCGGATAAAGCTTGGTTGGAATATCCAATAAATGAAAATGTATTGTATAACAGGGGCGATCTTCAAACGGATTTCAAAGCATTTCCACTTGATTGATTAACATGACCCCAGTTCCGCACGACTCGTCGATTATTTGCATGCGAACAATTGCTTCAAAGGCAGAATCCGGAAGGGATTTCTACATCGCATCGTAACCGGCGACGAAAAATGGGTCCGTTACGATAATCCCAATCGCAGAAAATCATGGGGAATGCCCGGACATGCCTCAACGTCGACGGCAAAACCGAATATTCACGGCGCCAAGGTTATGCTTTGCATTTGGTGGGACCAGCTCGGTGTGATATACTACGAGCTACTGAAACCGAATGAAACTATCACAGGAGATCGGTACCGAACGCAACGCAACTGATGCGTTTAAGTCGAGTATTAAAGAAAAAACGACCACAGTACCAAGAGAGACACGACAAAGTCATCCTCCAGCATGATAATGCTCGGCCACACGTCGCAAAAGTGGTCAAGACATACTTGGAAACCCTGAAATGGGAAATCTTGCCCCACCCGCCGTACTCCCCAGACATCGCTCCTTCCGACTACTATCTGTTTCGTTGTTCCATGGCGCATGGCCTGGCTGATCAGAATTTTCGTTCGTACGAGGAAGTCGAAAAATGGATCCAATCGTGGATCGCGTCAAAAGACGCCTCCGTTTCCCGGGATGGAATCCGAAAATTGCCGGAGAGCTGGGCGAAAGTTGTCGCTAGCGATGGGCAGTATTTTGAATAATTCATCTGTAAGTACTTTTTGACAATTAAGCTTTTAATTTTCCAGGAAAAAACGGCAGAAGCAAAGTTATACGCCCAATACCTTAATTTTAGATGCAAAATATAATACTTGGATGATGTCTGTACTATTATTTTCAAAGGGGGTCCGACCAAATACTCTCAACCCTGAATAAAATTGACCGTTTTCTCTAAAACAAAGCAAAGAAAACCTCCGTGTTTAAAGACAAGAGTTTTCGAATTGTCATATTCAGACGCCAACTACCGAAAACAGCGTGTAGACAAAATTTCTTAATCAGTGGATTAGAGTGGCTTGTATGTCAGTCTACCAAAGATAAGATCAATAGATTATATCCAAATATTATAAATACATACCCATAAAGACAGTTGTAAAAGATAAAATAAAATTAACCACTGAACCCGCGACGGGTAGTATTGGCACCAGCACGTAATATGAAGACAAGTAAAGATAACATTGCTATCTTTTTTTTCCAAATTAAAACGCGCCCATTAGGTACGTTTTTGTGACTCTCAGCGTATACAGGTTAGAGTAATAATATTCTTTACAATAACAACGTAAGCCTATGTGGCGGTTTACATTCTACGTCGATAATTTATCAAGTATCAATCCTACACTCGATAGAGGAAAATACGTACTTTATTCCAGCTTTATGGTATTTAGCCAAATCGGTCTGAACTTCGCCCGTGTCACTCCGTTTCTACCTAATTTCGCCGCAATGACTACGTTTAAACTACACTAGACCCGGTAAAGTCGCAAAATAACGCACCTATTGAAATTTTCAAGTCATGTTGACGGCGACATTATTTGGCAACCAACATTTTCCTAGGAATATTTAATCATTCACCTCTAACGGGCAATCGAGCAAGTCATCAATATTTGGTATGTACATGCAAGGTTTTTAAATTGAATGTTCTCAGTACTATACCACGTGCACTCTTTTGTGTCTTTGCTTATCGGCAACTTTTTGCAAGTGGATTTCCAGCATTTTGGAACTTCTTGTAGAGGAACCACTCTCAATTGGTGGTTAAATCTTTGAATGAAATAATTAAATTTCTTCATCAAATACATATGTAATCAAACTTTCACAAAAAAAAACTTGTCTTAAAAAAATACTGTTAAAATAAATAATTTATTTAGGAAACAAAATTTTTTTCAAAACACATTTTCGAAAGGTATTGCGACAATTTACCAGAGTAGTTGTAGTTTAGAGGAATAAAAACGGAGTGGATGCCGCCACTGGAAACTGCTGGACAATATTTTGCTCGAAATTAAATAAATAGCTGGCGCAACAGTCCAATTTTAAACCAAGGCCTCGACATGAGTTATACTATACTCAATTGCCCTAAGCCCTTGTGGAGCATAGCGCGTCAACTGTTCCATGTGGCCCAGTTGATATTTCGACGGCATGGTTTCGGAGAATACAGTTGCCAGCGTGCACCTCCTGCACATCCATGGCCACGAACGTCGTCGTGGATGGGTTTTGAACCCGAAACGCCGGTAGTCAAACATGAGACTGATGCCTCAACAGACTGCGCTACCGGTCGCCCCCCGAGGACTCAAAATGCAGTCAACATTAGTCTAGTGCATTCGCCTCATGACCTTCAGTCATATGATACCCATCTTGCCTAGTCATCGCTTCATTGCCAATAATGTCCTTTTTTTAGCAAGAATATCCTTTTTCCACACCAAAGGACTCAAAATGGTATCAATCCCTAACCAAATTACTCAAAATGCTTTCAACAGTACTCGAGTGCATTGGTCTCATCACGCGAATCAAGAGATACCCATTTCTACTAGGTTTGGTTTCCGTTTAATTTCATGATAAAAAAGAGTCCCTTTTTTCTGACGCACACATGCAGGAGGACCCAAATATCACAGGAAGCTACGTACAAAATTTGGTTGAAGTCTGACCACGGGAAACGCCAGGAGGAAAAATCTCTAAAAAGACTTAGGCGAAAAACAAAACAAAACAGAATCTACCGTTAGTCCAGTCGATGATAAAAATTGCGGGCCCCGATTTGTGTTTACGCAAGGAACAAGGACACAAGGAACCCACTTACCAAATTTGGTTAAGGTGAGACAACCGAACAAACATACAGCATGTACCAGACTATATGCCAGTGACGTGCACTCGTAGTAAGCAATTCCAAACTGCTTGACTTACCGAAATAAGCAATTCAATAATAAACTTTGCTTACACCAATACACATATCATCATTTCAGTCAATGTTTTTCTTTAAGCTGAAGAATACATATTATCATTCAAATATTCCTTTACACATTCAAATTCTGATCCGCGCCTTCTTTTGGTTAAAAAACATTCGTTCAATTACTTTAGATAATATTCAAACCTCCCACATTTTGCACACCATAGACACCAAACTTAGAATAGGAAAATGTGCTTAGATCTTTAGATGCATGTACCATGTGTGCATCCAAATACTAGAGACATGTTGATTCCAGAAAATGGGAATCTTGGATTTCGGTAGTACATTGGGCAACGATTTTTTTTTTGTTTTGTTCGCAAATTTATATGAGACAAGTCAAGCACTGGCGCGACTGCTTTTGTGTGTGGGATAAAGCCCAATGATGCTTGTTAATGAAATGTTGCCAATGCAGGGAATGTTTATGGGAATTTGATTTTTCCAGTAGAGCTTTTGTTTTTGTTATGTAATGGATTTTCCGTTGCAATTTAAAAGAGGAAATCAGTGCAATCGGGTGATTTTGATTAAATTGTGATTTGAAGTTTTTTTGACCGTTTGTAGTGATTTAATTGATTTGATTTGTGATAAAAGTGGTAAGTTTTCTTTTCGCATTATGTCGGAGTATTGCTGCGCGACGGATTTCGTACTAAAAGCGGGATTTTCAACTCTTTCCTTTGCCAAGAAAAGAGAAATTATAGAATCGGATAGACCGAAGCCAGATCTTAGTTTAGAGTTTAAATTAAAAAATATTACGCGAAAATTCCATATCGAAACGTATGAAAAGTACATTTGGTTAACGGGAAGCTGTAAATTAAATAAGTTATTTTGCTGGCCGTGTCTTTTGTTCACGAATGAAAAATCTGTTTGGAATAAAGCTGGATTTAGTGATTTGAATAATTTTACGGGCTCAGCAGCAAAGCATTCAAGTTCCGAAAAACATCTTCAGTCGTTAATTAAATTAGATAATTTTGGTTCTCAGCGTATAGAGTTTATGCTTAGTAACCAGGTGGCAATATCTGTTAGTTTGCATAATGAAAAAGTTGAGTGTAATTGTAATATTTTGAAACGTTTAATCGATACTGTATTTTTTTTGGCAAAACAGGAGCTTCCTTTTCGCGGAAATAATGAAGACTCTTCTTCAAATAATCGTGGTAATTTTATCGAAACCGTAAATTTCTTGAGTTTGTACGATCCGATAATTGAGTCCCACATAGATTCTATAAAAGCAAATGCAGCGTTTTCGGGTTTGTCTAATAGAATCCAAAACGATCTTGTTTCCGCTATAGCTAATGTGGTTCGAAATAAAATCAATTTGGAAATAAAGGAGGCTCCATTTGTAGCTGTAATGGTCGACGAAACGCCAGATGTTAGCGGTCGGGAACAATTAACGATGATTTTTAGATATACAATATCAAATGAGATTGAAGAAAGATTTATCGGATTTTTGGATGTAAGCGCTAATCGTACAGCTACAGCAATAAGCTCTCACATTTTAAAACAATTGCAAAATTTTAATATCGATAAGAAATTAATTGCACAATGTTACGATGGCGCAGCAGTAATGAGTTCTCAAATTCGTGGAGTTCAGACTTTAATTCGGGAAAAACATAAATCGGCAATTTTCGTTCCATGTTACGCTCATTCACTAAATCTAAAATAGTATTGTCTAAAGCAGTTGAGTTTATTCCGGAAATTAAATTATTTTTCGCGCACATCAATAAAATCGCATCATTTTTTAATACATCCACTAAAAGGTCGGACCTTTTTGCAAATATAGTAAATCGTCGTTTACCATCGGTTTCCAAAACGCGTTGGCATTATCATTCGCGTATTATTAACGTTATATTTGAACATAAGCATGAAATTTGTACAGTTTTTGAGACAATTTCGAATGGTTCTCAACACTGGGATGGCGATTCCTTGACTTTTTCCGATATATACTTACAAAAATTCGCAGAGTCAGATTTTCAATTATATCTGTTAATTTTTTCTGAAATTTGTTCGAAAACTGATATATTATTTAATATTATTCAGAGCAAAGTGGTAAACATTTCATATGCAAGCCAAAAAATTATTGAATTTGAAAATTGGCTTGAAAATGACTTTTCTAAAAAGTTTGATAATTTCTATTCGACAGTTACAGCAGAATATCAGCCACCACGTAAGAAATGTAGAAATGCGATAGATCCTTTACAAAATTTACGGCGGATATTTCGGGAGATTATAGATGTTATTCTCGGGCAAATTCGAGATCGATTCCATTCGTTTAAAGATCTTTCATTTTTAGAGTTGCTTGAACCGAATTATTTTTCTAAATTCAAGTCAAATTTTCCCGATAAAAATTTTGACTCACTTATTGAATAGCACGGTCAATTTTTCGACAGAATAAAGTTGAAAAATGAGCTAAAAGTTATTTATTCTTCAGATGAGTTTAAAAACGCGAATCCTAGTAAAATTCTCGATTATTTTCAAAAACGGCCTTATGTCGCAAGCGGTTTTAAGCAAGTTCATATTTTAGCAAAATTATTAACGTCAATTCCAGTCACAGTGGCAACTGCGGAAAGGTCATTTTCAACACTAAAGCGCGTTCACACATTTTTGAGAAATCGCCAATCCCAAGAACGACTTTCGGATCTTGCTTTAATTGCGGTTGAAAAGGATCTTCTTATACAAATGCGAAGAGAAAACGATTTTTTTGATAATGTGATTAAAGAGTTTTTACTTAAAGAACGGCGCATTCGATTTGGAATACAAATAAATGGCAATGGCGAAAGAATATTTATTTATTTCAAATACCCCTGAATTTTTCTTAGTCTTAATTAACATAATATTTATTTATCATTTTTTTTATTAGTAATATTTTATTTATTTATTTTTTTTTTTGTATTCCGAATATATGTGCCAATATTTTATTTATATCTTTCCTGATTTCTTCTTTAAGGCTTAAAGCCGCTTGGTATAAATGTTTTTGCGACTGTCCATATTCTATTATACAGTCCATTTTTGTTTATGCTAAATTGGCTTTAGGGCGCCCAACTGCTTGACTATGAAAAATTTCCACTGCACGTCACTGCTATATGCACGTCCATTATATTTTTATATGAGACGGGCCAAAAAGTATTTGTTCCGTGAGGGCTCCAAGCTCAATCGACAGTGTGTCGAGTAGCAACCAAAATGAATGGTACGTTACCAAGATGAGCTACAGACGCATACCAACTTAGTATGCAGAATAAAATCAAGTCAACCAAAAACAATTTTCACTGAAACATAATTCGCTCCCACACTTTGTAGAAAACCTGAATATAGATAGTGAATCTAATAATGACAAAAAGATGCGAAAGAACGCGTCAACGTAGGTACGATGACCATTAACAATAGTTAGGGAGCTAGTGACGTTTTGGTTACTTTATAAGTAACAAGGCTAAAATTTTCACGATCGCTGAAATGCAGGAATACGAGAATGGAAAGTCTCGGCTGATAATGTGAATTGCACTTAGATATGACATTAATCTTACATCGAGTGCATAATCATCCATTTACTTGAATATGAATAATCCAAAGTGCAAACTATAAATAAATATTCGCCATTTGTTCGTACTATTGCAATGAACAAATATAGAAACCATAACAAAAGTCAATTTACTGCACAAATATTTTCATAGAAATTACAGAGATTACTCGTAACTAATGCGGAATTCAAAGTGCAATAGAAATCATTTTCCGCGGAATCATCTAAACAGAATTCGCTGAAATACAAATTAATGATATATTGGTAAATATAGCGACAGGCGTCAATATAGTAGATACTTTACGTAATCCCGTACACATCCGATTGATGTCATAATAAATGACGAGATTAGATTACCTAATACCTATGAGACTAAAAGTTAATGTAGGCGGTCTTGATCCTTTCTAATCTATTAGGTAAACGTTGACGCTGAGTTTCCCATAAATAGAAATAAAATTGCGTTAGTCAATACAAACGGTGGCCGTTATTGTTTCGAGATTAATATGACTTTATCTTATCTGATATTCATGCCAAGAGAATGAATCTAGCCGCGCGACTATTGTCAGAGAATTGGTACCTTAACATGACCCCAGTAGTGTTGTCAAATATGCGAAAATTCCCTTACAAAATATTAATAAAATGAATAACCCGATTTTACCGAAGTTGGTTCATGAATATTTGGAACATTCCTTTTTGACCGGGCGGCGCATAGTGGTTCGCGTCTTTCTTGACAAATAGTCTGTTTTTAATTGAGATGATTTCGCACTCCCCTTGCGTGGACTGCGCTCGCTACGCGAGTTTCGCGGCTTAAGGGATTGCAACCCTCAGTATGCCGCACTAGAAGGGCAGTATACTAAGAGTTGCAACCCCTGAAGCCGCGGAGCTCACGCAAGGGAGTGCGAAATCATCTCAATAAGGGATTTACAGCCGCCCTTGAAGAAAAGCTGACACAACTGCTATACAGCGAATGTGTAGGATACACCGTAGATACACATTCGCTGGTTGGAGGCTCGGAGTTCATTGTTAATGATGACCTCCTTACTATTACTCGCCAGGATAGGATAGACACTTCGATCAGAAGAAGAAAGTGGCAATGGATACGTCACACCCTCTGGAAAAAGCCGAACAACATTGCTGGAGAAGGTCAGTTGAGAGCGAGGGCGCCTCTATAGGCAAATGGTGGAGAGAGCTAAAGACACCACGGGCATTTTTGTGCTACTAGAAACACAGTCGTTTTTGGTTGAAGCCCCACAACGGAACAAATACTTTTTATATAGAAATAGATAGATATCAAGGAGGCCGCAGATAAAGTTGTGGCACATAAAGCCCGGCGAACGCCAAATGACTGGTTCGACGAAGAATGCCAAAAATCACTTGACGGAAAGAACGAAGCTTACAGACTATGCATCCAATGTCCATGTCCAACTAGAGCTCAGAGGGAAAAATGTGACGAGCCACGGCGAATATCGAATAGAATAATCAGAGATGTGAAACGAATATTCTTTGACGAGCAGTTGCCGAACATTAATAACATTTGGATAACCTAGTGTAATGAACCATATTCTGGTCTGGTTCCGCTGCTTCCACCGGCAGATCTATGGCAGCACCTGATGAGTAAGGATCTGTCGGTGGTACGAAACCATAGGCCGAGGGTCCCATTACACCTGGACCCTAATGCGAGCGCGAGGGTAATCGAGCCATCCGCCAACCATTCCATCCTTATCGCTTCATTTTTTTATTCCCCATTTTTACCACACAAACATGTGTTGTCTTCTCCAGGCCTATGCATTTTTGTTAATACGTAAAGGACAAGGGCAATGAGCGGCAAGAATCCCGCCCACATCTCCCGAACTGAGCTACAGCAAGCATAGGCCGCTGCTTAGCTCGTTGAGGGGCCTTTTTCTTCGCCAGATGGCACGGCTCGACCTTCACAGTCATTATGCTACCCTTGGGCTTGTCACCACGGGCATCTTCGGATGACCACTAATTGGTCCATTACAAACGCATTTCCATCACTTGACTATCAGCGCTGCTCTAATCGTTTGTTGAAGCTCCAACATAACCGCACCTTTAGACAGTTTGGATGAAGCGATGCAGTCCACGCCCTTTTTATATTTCCTGAGAAGTTTAATTTTAATTTATTTATTTCCTTGCGTTCTAACAACACTGGTTTGACGCCTTTCACACGCACAGCATTTGCTCGCAGATTATCTGCTTTTGTTTTCAGATTGCTCGCAATCCTACATATAATAGAATAGGTATTATCTAATTTGCAGAATACTAATATTATACCTACTGGACTGTTAAGGCACGTGGGACATAATTGTGGTTAAATGAATCTTTGAGCGCTGAGCTGTTCATAATATAATATGTGGGAGCCTGTTATAATAATGATCAAAAATACGGAATGGGACCATGTAGGCAGAGTACAAGTGAACCCAGTAGTATTTGCTGGACTAATTTACAAAAATAATTAAGTAGTCCGGATGGCGCAACGGTTAGCACGTTCGCCTTCAACGCACTGGGCCCCGGTTCGATTCCGGGGATTTACGTGTCGGACTATGAGCCCACTCAGCTGTTAAATGAGTACCCATTATGGGGTAAATAACTCGGTTGAGCGTGTTGCTGATCACATACCTCTGCACAAAAACCGTCACGATCTAGAAAATGAGATGATGCTAACTCATCTCGAGGCAGTGGTTCAAATTGGACTGTTGCGCCAGTTATTTATTTTAATTAAATAAATTGTGCTTTTTGTACACTGCTCCCACGACTTACCCAGCGACGCACCCTCTTTCGCCATTGATCGGCCCTGCACTTTCTAGGACACCTCCTTGGTCGGCCTTTATTGAGAATGGGGTCCCATTTGATGGTATGTCCTACTGTGAAGTTATCATCCTTCCGCAATGTGTGACCTATCCACTGCCATTTTCGCCTTCGAATCATTTCGGCGATTGGCATCTGACTCATACGCCGCCTCAGCTGTTTATTTGATATTTTTGCGGGACAGAAAATTCTTAAAATCCGACGAAGATATGACCTGACCATGGAGGAAATATACTATGGAGTCATCACCATCCAATTTCGGTGAAGCCGCGGAGACGATAATAGAGAGGATGGTTTGTACGTATTAGTGTGTTAATTGAAATGAAGTCATAGGCGTCCCTGATTTTGGTAGGTTTTGTGGGGACTCATACATGCAATAGGTATCGATTGTGTAATCGGTATATTCTATTAACGGAATTCATAGTTTACTTGTAGTAAAAGTGTGAATTAGAATGAAAACTACGAGGTCGTTTTAATGTTTGACTTCAAATTCGGAATCAGCAGGTTTGACATATCCGGCGGCTTGCTGTGAGTTCCTCGTGCGCAACTTCATGAGACTCAGTATCCGATTTCGCCTAATAGTGAAACTGCATATTTATGGGGGCACCGAAATAAGCCATAGCGAAATAAGGCATACGAAATAATCCATATAGATACTTTCGTTTGGAAAGTATTCATCGGAAAATAAACGAAATAAGCTATGCATGGATAATATCGGTTCCAAATCGAAATAACGCATGCGATATAAACGAAAATAGCCATGCAGTGCCCAAAGCGAGCGAAGCGAGCGTTCATGTTTGTGCGATACTGAGGGTTGTGATCCCTTAAGCGCGGGGCGAGCGTAGCGAGCGAAGCCCACACAAGCGACTGTTAATTCACAACCCGCAGTATCGCACAAGTGTGCATGGATAATTTCGGTTTGGAACGAGCTGGGCTAGCTCCCCTCCTAGGGCGTTGCGAACCCCCGCATGTAGACCTAGGTTGCCCGTTTCACTCTTTGTACATGTACCTGCAGCCGTTTCGTGCTAGCATATCTGCATCCAACATTTTTTTTTTTCTGGCTATGCACAATTTCAAACCGAAATAAGGTATGCGAAGAAAATCGAAAATAGCCATGTACATACTCACCTTCGTTTTAAACGAAATTAAGCTGCGCGCAAGTTAGTACACGTTCACGTGTTTTATGTCAAACGGTTTGAGTCTATGGTTTGCAACCAAAGATGCGAATCTGTCAATTTGGCAAATGCTCGGCTGTTGTCGTATCACCAAATTGGATTCATTATTGTGTGTTAACGCCAATAATTTAGTATGAAATATGTGCTTATGTACATCCTACTACTCTCCAGTCGTTTGTTTTGCCACTCAATTCTTACCTAATTATCCGTTTTAAAGCACAATAATGAACCCAATTTGTTGATACGACAATAGTCGAGCATTTGTCATATTGGCAGATTCGCATCTTTGATTGCAAACCATAGACCCAAACCGTTTGACAGCAAACGCGTGAACGCGACACGCAAACGTGAGCCAACATGCGCGCAGCCTAATATTACGTTTACACTATCCTCAGATTACTTAATCTGCGCCGGCTGACTTCATCTGCAACTGTCATATACATACAATTATAAACTCACCACACCCAGATTACGCTGCAGATGAAGTAATCTGGGGATAGTGTAAACGTAATATAAGTATTGAGTGTGCGTAATTTGGATGTGGTGAGTTTAAAATTGTATGTATTTGACAGTTTCAAATTAAAACATCTAGCTAATATTACGTTGAAACTACAACCAGATACCTTCTTCTGTGCCAGATGATATAATCTGAAATTGTCAAATACATACAATTTTAAACTCACCACACCCAGAGTGTGAAGTAATCTGGCCATAATGTAGACGTTATATTAGATTAAGTAATCTGTGTAAAAATAATATAAGTTAAATAAAAAATACGAATGTATATCACATAATTCCACTATCAATTCAATTATGAAATTCATATTGGAACCCCCAACCGGAAGAAGTACATTTTCGTGCCACCACTGATATCGATGGTCAAGGTTATGTCAATTGACGCGGTTTTAACAAGATTTTATGAATTTATGTATAAAAATGGACCTCTTTTGAAAAAATTTTTTTTGGAGTAGTTGGAAAATAGCGCCATTAACTAGTTTCAACTTACGCCCATCACGGAATCTGCGGTCAATCGCCACAAAAAGCAAAACTAGGTTTTCTCGCATCACCAAACGCGCGTAAAATCGTAATTTCTTTAATTAGAAAATGCATAATCTTTTAACCAAATCATCTTAACTAGCATTTGAAAAGATGCACTTTACACTTAAAGCAATATCTTGTCAAACACTTTCACTAATATAGTTATTTCACGGCAGAATTAAGGAGCCCCTACATTGGTTCCCAGGTAGACTAATGGAAACACTACGCAAATTACGAAAATACCGGCCACTCTTTAAAAAAACAAATCACTCCACTTAAATTATCACACAATTGGTAATTAACTACAATTCATCGGAAATCACAGAACTCACGTCATCTTGTAAACTATGCTTTTGAAATTACATTTTCGACGATTTTGTTCAATCACGGCCATTTCATTCGCTTTATATTTTACAACAACATGTTGGCAATATTTACACTTTTCAAAATACCGGCAGTTAAAATGAACTTCATTTAACATATCTATTGTATCCCGAGATCAAAATAGACATATTTTTATTGAAAATTATCGATTACACTTTTGTTCCGATTGAAAATTGAACGAAATTTAAAATGGCGGATATCATGTGTTGCTTGAGAGAATCAATCTCCGAACACCAGATGGAATGTATGTGCAGGGGTGTGGAAAAGAATTGTTGTGAAGAAATTATTTCTACGTTGTGGAAAATTTTGCCGAGTTAAGTGGAATGAAAGCAAATAGAACTTGGGGGAAATGTTTACTAGAATGAATTAAGTAGTTTGTACGTACTGAAATGGGGAAAACGTAAGAAATTGCTCAAAATATATTGGTGATGGAAATATTTCAAAGTTTATCGATATTGAAAAATGCTGTGGTCAACCACGTTTTTTGTAAAAATGAGAAAGTGGGCGAAGCTTTCTCAATTTTGTGTATGAATATGAAAGTAATGTGAATGTATTGCCGACTTCACTGCTCTTCATATTCAGAAGATGCCGTGGTGACTCCATTGTATAATTCCTCCATGGACCTGACAAAAACTTGCAGCGTTCTGGTAACATTTACAGAAACTTTACATGTACTGCGCCATACAGCAGAAGAGGCTGCCAGGGAGCGAAACAAGCCCAGCCTGTTCTAAGTACTGAGATAACTGCACTGCCAAATTTTTAACAGCATGCCGAATGCGCATTTAGCCTGGTCGATATGACGAGCGTTGTCCTACTCCGTACCACTATTTTCGGCAACAATGCTACCTAGGTAGACGAATTGGTCCACATTCTACGCAAGCTGTCCATTGATGCTGATTGATGACAATATAGGACGAGATGGATTTCTACCGGTTAGTCAGTACCTGTCCGATGCATAGTTGATGTTTTGTTAGCATATAAAAGATTTCTAATGATGCAAGTTGCTGGTATACACATCCTATCCTTTTTGGTCTGTCTAGTGTAAAACAAAATCTCGATAGGGATAAAGTTTCATTTTTATTTAGACTAAACGAACATAGGTGACCCTTCTTAAATTTATCCGTATCACTCTGTTTTCACCTCCTCTTCCATCATTTCATTGCAATCAGATTATAAACTTTCTGATTGAAAATATTTTGTTTGCAATCAATCGAAAATGTTCTGAATAAATTTATCTCTCTTAAATAAATAACTGGCGCAACAGTCCAATCTTGACCCTGGCCTCGAGATGAGGTACGAGTAGCATCATCTCATTTTCTAGATCGTGACGGTGTGTTTTGTGCAGAGGTGTGTGATCAACTACAAGCTCAACCGAGCTATTTACCCCATAAATAGGCACTCATTTAACAGCTGAGTGGGCTCATAGTTCGACACGTAAATCCTCTATTTTAACGAAAATTACTGCATTCAGCAGGAATCGAGCCGGGGCCCAGTGAGTGGAAGGCGAATGTGCTAACCGTTGCGCCATCCAGACTACTGAATTTTCTGAATACAAAAAAAAAAATATTTTGTTTAAAATCTATCGAAAATATTCCGAATAAATTCATTTCTCTTACCACATTGGATTTAACAACCTAATATAAATATTAGTTTACTTCTGGTGTTTTTAATTACGAATAAATGTTGTTTTCCGCCAACATTGAATTTGTGCACTCATTTTTAATTTAAATTTTATCCGAAACTGTGTTTATTTCATATTAAGGTCACGTTCCCACCCTATTACGGATAACCAGTATCGTTTTCTTTTTGTGTTCAGTGACTTGTACCGCACTTGATAACAATGACAAAAAATGTATAAAATCAGTTGTGGTATTACTTGAACATACTATCATCTGTTTCTCAGCCGATAAAAGCTATTTTTATAACAAACATTTGATTCAATCTCGACCTTATCGGTTTAAGGTTGAACCCTGGTGTCATTATTATCAGTGCCTAATTTAACGCAATTAAGACAATTCGCAGGGGATTTGTGGTCGCATGTTGTAAAATAATCAATGAAAATTTACTCGGAGTGGTGTACACTCAAGGACGGTTCGAGTTAAATACCCCACATAGACGGAGCGATCCGTCGCCCGATTGATCGGCCGATGGATCGGCACAAAATATGAGCTGATCAAAATTATATGAAACTATCAAAAAATCGCCAACGATAGGCTCATACACAGGCCGATCCATCCACCGATATCGATAACAATTAAAATTCAGGAAGAGTGTTGTAATTAGAATTTTCAATTGTTCCGAATTACATACGAGTATTGCTGTTTGAATCTAGTACTTAACTGAAAGTATGTATACTGTGGATCAACGTTTTGAATTACAACATTTGAAACCAGTTGTTTATCAAATATACTTTACTTTGACTCACCATAGACGCAGCGATTGGTCGGCCGATCCGTCGCCCAATATCGATATCGGCCGATGGATCGGCCTGTGTATGAGCCTATCGTTGGCAAATTTTTTTGACAGTTACATATAATTCTGATCAGCTGATATTTTGGATTTTCCCAAACTGTAAACTGCCGAAAAACTTCGACACCTGCGCCGCCTGCATTTCTAAACGCAGACCACCTAACAGTAGAATTCTTGCTTTAACAGCATGGTAAAAATGTCCGAAATAACCAAAAAATTGTGAGCGGGGTGAGCTCTCTCCGCTAGAGGTCAATAAATAAGTGAAAGTAGGATTTTTACGATTTTTCGGAAAGAGTTGGGACGGTTTTCACGTTTTTTCTTGGTCATCACTGATTCTAATGCTAACTAAAGATAGGATTTGGAAAATGAAAACATCATAACCTGAACCATGCCAACGTAACTTTTAATTGTACGAGGCTCATACTCGTATCCTAAGGTGTGTTTTGCTAGGCAAACGATCGTTGCACATCGTTCGCGATTAGCGATCAACCCACGGAGTACTATTTGTGTGTATCTTTTTGATCGTCGTCTGCGATCGATCGACGCAAAATGGTGCCTAGCAAACGCACCTTTATAATTTTAGCTCATTGCATCACTTAGAATTTCACAGTCAATTGCATCACTTGAAATACAATACATCTGATATTGGAATACTGCAATGTCAGTGTCATCAAGAGAGAGAAAAAATCAAAGGTTTGGGTGTCATTTGAATTGAACGTTCCTTTTAAACAGTTATGTGTATGTCTGTTATCTGATATCCATTAACGTAAAAGCAGCATTATGTCTATCCCTGGCTATAATACTTTGTGTGTGGGCTAGTGTTTACGCAATGGTTGACAGTTTAGTTGTTTAGTAAAACAATACGTAAATGTTGACACCTAAATTTTTAATTTGTTTATAATTGAGTAATTAGCGACCAACAAATGTTTTTAAATGACCAATAATTATCAAGAAACGATATGAATAGTTAAGGGGCCAACTTGACGTCATTGTTAATTGCCGATAGAGAATTTAACGTTTAAGCAACTCACTTTTAACTCTGATCCAGATGTGTGATCCCATACGAGACCTATATCATAGAACGGTCAGACGTTTTGTATGGGAATGAGCTTTTGTTCGGATCGGGCGAAAATAACGCGGCTAATATATAATGAAATCTCTCGAATTTCTTGATATTAGCCCCGTTCCAGACAAACGGGCAGAATTGATCTCTGAAAAGAACGGTCTGGATCAAGTAACAAGCGAATTCAAACAGCCACCACACAGATGATTCGCCGCGTGGGGGCGAATGGCGGACTTCGTATATGTACAAATGTACAGAGCGAATTGCCGAGAAACAAGTTGACGTACAACCAGTTCACTTTCAATTCTGATCCAGATGATCCCATACGAGATCTGGATCATCGATGGTCAGTCGTTTTGTATGGGAATGAGCTTTTGATGTAGCGATTATAAACGTTTTCATAGACGAGACGCGTTTACGCGTTCGCGTAATTTTTACCCATTGATTGATATCGCGCTCGGTGGCCATGATCGTTCGGTCAGCGCGATCAAAAACTGCCTGTAAGTACTAATAGAACTCTCATAGTGCTCCGAGTTTGTCAATATACCTATAAAGACGGCGGGGATAGGAAGTGCATGCTAGCAACTGCAATTCCGAAAAGTAGATATGCTATTGAAACGTCAACAAGGCATAGAAATGCTAGAGATGTTGATGCGCCCATGCCCCTGGAGGGGTCAAGGCAATTAGAGAGAGAGATTGATGCCTAGTACTAAGTTTTTCTTTTCGTGTGAAGTTTCATAGAAACACTATCAACAGGACGAAACTTTTGACAGTATTTGTATTAAATTTCGTACGAGAAGGAAAGGTTAGTACTAACCATGAGCCTAAACGCGACGGGTGTTTACACGATGGTATAATTTACGCGTTCGAAAGGAGCCGAACGGCTATCGAAGCGTAAGTGGCTGACGCGGAAATAATGAAGGCAACGCCGCGTTTACACGAGTCGCGTGTACAAGTCGACAGCGAATGTGCTGTCAGAAATATTACGTGTTCGGTATCGTGCAGTTGTTGGTCGTTAATTTCTTTTAAAAAAATTAAATGGCAAATCTGTGGGTCTCTATACTCGTATGTTAACTTTGGGGGGCAAAAAGTCCTGTTCCATAGTCCTCCGCGTGGACGCCCCCTGGAACGGCAGCGGTCACTGACCATTGCCAACCAACGTCAAGCCGCCAGTGATGGCGGTGCGATGATTTGGTTGAGGTACCCCTGTGGTGTGGGGTGTGAAAAAAATACCACGGCCTTTCCCTTTGAGGGCCTGTCGTTAAAACCGACAATCAAAGGACAGGATGTGTATGCCAGCAACTTGCACTATCCGAAATCTTTATATGCTAACGAAACGTCAACTATGCCTCGGATAAGGACTGACTCAACGGTTACGACTTTTAGCTATCGTACAATGACAAAGATTGGATTCTGGAATGTGCGTACTCTCCTGGACAATGGATCAGAAGGTCCCCAGAGCGCACGATTTCTTCAATTAGAGAGTGAATTTCTGAGGTACAAATTAAATATCTTAGGAGTTAGTGAGATAAGATGGTGGAACAGCGGAGAATTCATCTCTCCAACGGGCAGCACTGTAATGTTGTACTCCGGTAAAGCTACCGGTAGTCGTCGTGAGGCAGGTGTGGGGCTCCTTTTAACCAGAGCCGCGCGAAACTGTCTCTTATCCTGGGAACCGGTCTCTGACAGGGTCTTGACCGCCAGGTTCCGGACCAAAATGAGGAACATCTCAATAATACAATGTTATGCCCCTACTGAACCCGACAATGTCTTGGCAAAAGACTCCTTCTACGAAGAACTAAACGCCGTTCAGAGCAGAACACCTAAAGGTGACATTCTAATGGTTATGGGTGATTTGAATGCGAAAGTTGGCGCTGATAACTATGGGCTCAGACATGTGATGGGGAGACACGGTCTTGGTGATCGTAATGACAACGGTGAAAGATTTGTAGAGTTCTGCAACTTTCACAGTCTCTTCATCGGTGGTACTATGTTTGAGCATAAGGACCACCACAAAATCAGTTGGTCCTCTGTTGATCGGCGCAGAACACAAAATCAGATCGACCATTTTGCCATTAGTAAAAGATTCAAGAGTTGCCTCCTGGACGTGCGAAACAAGAAGGGTGCCGATATTGGGATGGGAAGAGACCATTATCTTATGATCGCTAATGTTCAATTGCGTATTGCAGCCGTGCGCCGCCCCGGCGACGAAAGATCCAGGCCCCGCAAATTCAACACCGCTCGACTAAAAAATCCAGCTGTCTTACAACAATATAATGACCATCTTGCGCAAAAAGCGGCTGAGATAACTAGTCACCCAGATAGTGACATAAACGAAAACTGGGATGCCATAAAAAATGCGTACATTGATAGCGCAAATACCATCCTTGGCCCAAACCCAGATTGCCGGAATAAGCCCTGGATGTCCGACGCTTCATGGCAGCGGATTGTTGAAAGAAAGGAGCTGAAAGTTCATTTGGCTGCAGCATCAGACGACAATCGAAGCAGCATCGAACTCCTTTACCGTCAGAAAGCTCGAGAAGTTCAGCGTAGTGTGCGACGCGATAAAAGAGTTTATGCCAATTCTCTTTTAGCGTCAGCAGAAGAAGCCGCTAGAAGTAACAACTTAAACGCCGTATACGGTGTCATAAAGGAGTTTACAGGTGGTCGTAACTCCTGCCAACATCCGGTGAAGGATAGTGATGGAAAGCTACTTATCTTGGAAGAAGATCAAATGAGGCGGTGGAAAGAACACTTCGCCGCGGTCTTGAACCGTGTAACCTCTGGTGAAGTTCCCCCTCATATAGATAATTTAGCTAACCATCAAAATGTGCGTATTCGGTCCACTGCCCCGACTAAAGAGGAAATAGTCACTGCAATTATTGCACTAAAACGAGGAAAGGCCGCCGGACTTGACGGCATCCCTGCCGAACTTTATCAAGCAGCGCCAAGCGTAACTGCCGATTTGCTGCACCCACTTGTTGATAAAGCGTGGAATACAGAGACCTTTCCCACTGAGTGGAAGGAAGGTTTGATCATCAAACTTCCAAAGAAGGGTAGCCTCACAGACTGTAATAATTGGAGAGGCATTTGTGTGCTTCCTGCCGTTGCCAAGATAATAGCTAAAATCGTCCTGGAAAGACTAAAGGCCCACTTAGAAAGCACAATTGATGAAGAGCAGGCTGGCTTTCGATCCGGATTCTCCTGTGTCGATCACATTAACACCTTGCGAATCATCATCGAGCAATGCGCTGAATACGATTCTCCGCTTCACTTGTTTTTCATCGATTTCGAAAAGGCTTTCGATAGTGTGAACCGGGATTCTATATGGGCGGCCTTGCGCAGGAGAGGCATCCCTGAGAAGCTTGTGGCTATTATTAAGGCAATCTATGACGGCGCGAAATGTCGCGTTCTGCATAAAGGTAAGGTGTCGGGGGACTTTGAGATTCGCAGTGGAGTTCGGCAGGGGTGCATCCTCTCACCGATCCTATTCCTCATTGTGATCGGCGATGTGTTGCATGCAGCCCTATCCGGACTCGACAGAGGAATTCAATGGACTTTGACATCTTATCTACAACATCTTGACTACGCTGATGACATATGCCTACTCTCCCACAAAATCATGGATCTGTCCGCAATGGCGTTAGATCTCGAGAGGGAGGCAAGCAAGGTTGGGCTAAAGATTAATACCAACAAGACCAAGGTTCTTAGCCCGCCGTTGCGAAAAAGAAATCCGACACCTATTGCCATCAATATTAATGGGCAGCCTGTGGAGAAGGTGGACAACTTCGTCTACCTGGGTAGCATTGTTGCCGAAAATGGTGGTACGGAGCAGGACATCGCTCGTCGTATCAACCAGGCTAAACGCGCATACGGCATGCTGTCCAAAATCTGGCAGAGCAGTTATCTCAGCATCAAGACCAAGCTGGGCCTGTTTCGCTCCCTGGTACTATCAGTGCTTTTGTATGGGAGCAGTACATGGAAAGTTTCCGTAGGAATTACCAGAAAGCTGCAAGTTTTCGTCAACTCATGTCTTCGTCGAATTTTAAGAATTTTCTGGCCCGAAACAATATCAAATTAAGAGCTAAGTCGGCGTACGGGTCAGATGCCAATCGACGAATTGATACGCAGGCGAAAATGGCAGTGGATAGGTCACACATTGCGGAAGAGTGATAACTGCATTGCTATGCATGCCATGAAATGGAACCCCATTTCCAACCAAGGCCGACCAAGAGGGGGTCCTCGAATCACATGGCGTCGATCTGTGGCAAAGGAGTGTCAGGTACTGGGTAAGTCTTTTGGGGAGTTGCGCCCCATTGCCCAGAACAGAGTACGATGACGCGCAATGCCCCGCTAGGGGTTAAGGCAAAGTAGTAGTAAAGTAGTATGTTAACTTTGTGCAAAACAGTCCGCTGATGCAACTGCCTGTAATTTTGAGAAAGCATTCAGTGAATGTTCTGACCCTTTTCAGTATTTCAAGACTGAGTATAAATTTATGCAATATTTGTTTAAAAGAGATCTACTTAAATTTCCATTTTGCCACACAATGAACAATGAAGTACGTGAGGTTAACGTAAATGGACAACCAACACTTGATACAGTGAGTGCAAAAGCTTATTTTTTACCAATAAGATTTCATATCAAAATTTTTTTTGAAATGCCTGGTGTTTTAAGAGCGACTTTAGATAATATGCGCTCTTTGGAATGCCGCACTCATTATCATAATTTTGTTAATGGAGAATTATTCAAAAATAAGTTGAAATCCACTGCTGTCGAAATCGTTATACCTTACTTTATATATATGGACGATTTTGAGGTAAATAATGCTCTCGGTAGCCACTCATCTCAGGATACCCTTTGCGGAGTTTATTACAATTTTCCTACTATACCTACCTTCATGTTATCAAGCCTAAATTACATATTTGTTGCAGGCTTTGTAAAAACTAAACATATTAAAGAATTTGGAGTAGATTCTTCACTTTATTTTCTTAAAAACGAACTCAATTGTTTAGCGCAAGAAGGGTTAGATATTCATACAGAAGAAGGTCACTTCAAAGTACATTTCGTTCTTGGCTTAGTATTAGGCGACAACTTAGGTTTGAAATCGATGCTCGGCTTTACAAAGTCCTTCAATTGTGATAAATTTTGTAGGCTGTGTAATAGGTCCAAGAAACATATGCAAGTAGATTGCAAAGAAGCAAAGGATACTATTAGGAGTGTTGATGGATATAATAATGACCTGAAAATAGATGATCCCAAAAAAACTGGCATTCATGAACCTAGTATACTCAATGAAATCTGCTTCTTTCATATAACTGATAATTTCACTGCTGATATTATGCATGACGTTTTTGAGGGAATATGCCACTATGAAATTTGCCAAGTCTTACTAGCCTTAATTACTAATAATGTACTGTCTCTTGAAACTATCAACTATCGAAAAAAAATGTTTCCATACGGAAGTTGTGAAATTGGAAATATTTCGGTGCCAATTCAACGGCATCATTTAAAAACTCATAGGTTAAAAATGTCCGCTCGGGAAATGTGGCATTTTGCACACTTTCTACCACTATTGATTGGCGATCTGATCCCGCAACATAATAAATTTTGGCATCTTTTTTGCTATTTGCTCAAAATTATTGATTCCGTATTATTGAGTGAATTCACTGTAGACGATATTAGAAATTTAAGACGTATAATATATGACCATCACAAACTTTACATTAACTTGTGTGGTCCACTGAAGCCAAAACACCATTTTTTGGTACACTATCCTACGATAATAGAAAAAAGTGGACCCTTAAAATATTTATGGTGTTTTCGCTTTGAAAGCAAACACAAAGATTTTAAAAAATACGCAAATGTTATCACTTCAAGGAAAAATATTGCATTTTCTTTATCAATAAAATATTGTTATTACTTTTCCCAGTTTATTCTTTCGAAAAATGGACTTCCGGCTCTTGTTGAATTTTCAACTTGCAAACCTATATCTTTGACTCAGATGTCTCAATATTCGGAAGTGGCCTTCGCGAATAACTTCGACACTTCTTTAGTATATATGCCGGAAATGGTAATTTACAAAGGCACAGAATATAAAAAAATGATGTATTTAATCAAAAGGTATACGGATAATAGACTTATTCGACTTTTTAAAATTCTTGAATTTGTTATAACTGAAACAAAAAGTTTATTTATATTATGCACTGAAATTACTGTCACAAAATTCAGTGAACATTTTCAGAGCTATGAAGTTGGGATGAATACTGAAAAATTAGTTATACACGAAATTGATTTTTACACTAGTGGTCCATTACATATATACCCATTGACCAATGGAAAACATTATGTTCGAAATAAGAGCATTTAAAATTTTGAATTATGTTTAATTTTTAAGAAGAAATCATCTCTGCTAGGGTTATACGTCATTTCAGAAACTCTTCCTATTGTTCACCAATAATTTGTCCCTTTTATTACCATTTATACCAGCTAATTGCACATAATACTACATTAAAAAACTGAAGAAATTACTTGATTTTGTCTTTTGTTTCAATAAAACTTTGCCGTTATTACCCATGCCTAAATCAAACAATAGCATAAGTAAAAAATGTCAAAAGTTTAAATGTTCTAATATTTCAATTATTGAATAAATGTTTGTTCATTAAAAGCTATAAAGTTATGGCGTATTTTTATGTACGAGCATGTGTATGTAGACAACACCTTAAAAGGTTTTCGCATAGGATCACAAAAGGTTTGTAGCAGTACTAAATATAAGAACTAAAAAATATCCACTGAAACATGCACTACTGTCAAATTAACAGCGAAGAATATTCAAATTGACAGCTTGATAATTGCGAATCCTTGTCAATTTAAACATAATTGGATTTGTTTTTCTAATGGTAATTACGGTTAAGGTAAATGTCCACGGTTTGAAATAATAATAGGCGTACGTTTCAGTTGAATGAGATAAATATTTAAAATGAAAGCTGCCACATTTAACTAATCAATAGCCTAGTATTTACGAAAAACGCGAAGACTATTGGTATGACAACATACCTATTTAAAATATCCATATTTAAAACAACCATGCGCATGTTTATTAATTAAACGTAAACGCTGTTGGCGCCTTTTTAAACGCGAAAATGGTTGATTTATACTAGTTTTGCGTTTGTTTGGACAACTTTTTTCTCTCAGTGTGTAATCACATGCGAAAAGAGACAAATGACTCTGTTGTCCAAATAAAAATTGTTAGATTATATTTTGAACTGAATAGAACTGAACTGTACTGTTCGCAAAAAGGCGGCTAATATTTAATTAGACATTTTCAAAGAAAATCTTATCTTTCTAATAACTTCATTCGTATATAGTTCCTCCGTAACATTAGCTCAAAGTCATCATTAAATGACCTTTCTCATTCATATTCCGTTGAAACTTTTTGTGACATAATCACTCAAGTGCACTCGTATACGAGTTTAATAATTCCAATAGTGATTTATTTACATATATGCACCTATACCCACATTTTCGCTATCAGCTCATGGTGATTATTGTCATTTTCAAAAAGAAGATTAAAAAACTTGCAGTGATTTCAATCAAATATTTTATAATACAATGACAATTAAGAATATTGTGCAAGTCATTGTAAATGACGTTGTTTCTGGATTAGAATAATAAAAGCAGATATGGGACATGCAAAAAAAGAGGCTAGGAAGGATTTTTCTGATAAAAATATTATTTTTAATTAATTAAAAAACGTTTTAATTGAATTAATTAACGCAAAACGAGTCGACGGAGTGAGACTGCCTAGACGACTGAAATCACGTTGGGAGAGCTCAGTATATGTGGACGCCGCGCAACTACTGGGCTTCCAAGATTGGAGGATGCGGTCACGTGACCGAGACAATTGGAGGACAACGATCCAGGCGGCCAAGGCCCGACGTCGGGCTGTCGCGCCACGATGATGATAATTATAGGCAAAAATTAGACATTACCGCACTTCATACAAATTAACGCATGTGCCTAGTAGTTGCACATATTTTGGTGCCCATATAGGTACACAAAGGGGTAATGCCAACTAACAAGCATGTTACTCACACAACCTTTAGTAGCTAGAAGTAGTTGTAGTGATACACTGCAGTCATTCTTTACAATTTCTATTAAAAGCGCTATGCGTGATAGTAATGAAATTGATTTCATTCAATGAAATTCGTACCCGTGTCATAAAATGTGCAATACATGTATATAAAGTAAGCGGTTTACCAACTGATATATTCTGACGAAAGTGGGACAGCATGGTTGGGCTGGTCGAGCTACCTCCCCGATAGACTAAAGGTATCTCCTGATGAGTATGGTCTATCGGTGGACGAAACCATTTGGCTAAAGTGCGATGATACTGATACATTTCATTCATTATTAACAACGTGTATTAAAAGCGCTATAACTTTCATCCAAAGGAAAATTATTTCCACCTCACCATATAGAGACTGTCTAGAATGATTAGTCTAGTGTGTAGTTCTTCAGCGGTTGGCAGGTTTTGAGACATGGTGTTAATGTCGTCTGCATGCGTTCTTATTTGCGTTCACTTAAAAAGAAGCGTTTTTCTGATGCGAGCCACTTCTCGTTGAGTAGGTAGGTACTTATAATGAGCTCGAGTCTATATTTAAGCTTGAAACACCGGTACATCGTCACAGGACACCGGAACATCATTACCGCCCCCCTTCGCCTCTAGTAAACGGCTCTGTTGATAAAGGTACAAACTGGTGGGACCTGCTTCTAAAAAAATTTCTTGCTTGACTAATCTTGCAGTTAAAGCATACGCTCGAAAATGAATTCTACCAATTCTGTCTCGTAGTATCTATTAAAATTTACAATCTATTTATATTCCATTTCTTGTGAAGAACTTAAATTAGGTTTGCTATTTTTGTTTCATTAATCAAAGCTAGTATGCATCATAGTATTACGTACCGAAAACACATTACATTGGGAATCTCGATGCATGTGAAAAAATGCCAAATCGCTGTGTCAGTTAATCACATTTTTTAAATTTTTTTATATACTGTATGTATATGTGAACATAATTATGGTGTCTTGCTTACACGCTCGTATATGCACTACTAAATATTTTTAAAATTAGTAATCCATCGATCTAATACAACACTATCGCGTTGTGCATTCTGATCAGCTGAAATCGAATGCTTATCGAGAAAATCGTTTTTCTATCGTGTTAGGTTGAAGGAAGTGAGTTGTGATTGTCATGTGCTATGTGCTAGACGGATCAATATATTATAATTAAGAATAAGAATTACATTCGGTCTAGGAAGTACTATACATGTGTTCGTCTTTTTCGTGTAATTTTGGGATTAGTGTCAAATTTCTTGCGAGTCCAGTCAAGATTTGGCTCGAACTCATCATCATCGTGGCGCAACAGCCCGATGCAGAGTGGCCAAAATTCCCAAAAGCTGGCCAAGTCAAAGAATTCACTTTTTTACTTTTTTTTCCTGAATGGGGTTTTTGATTTCAGTTGTTGTCCGTTCTCAAAACAGTTAGCCAATATAAATTTCCGTGTCATGTGTTGTACACTAGTTCAAAGTTGACCTTCGTTCGTATCCGAAAATCTTTATTTGTAAAAATCATTGGATTTACATCCTCCAAAATGTAAAATTTTTCTCGTGATGTGTATTATGTTTTTTTTTTTTAATAAGTAATCATGTGACGAATGAGTGATGAAAAGAATATATGCATGTAGCCTTAAGAAATTAGCTTGTTTTCTCTCTCAATTGCCCTAACCCCTTGTGGGGCATAGCGCGTCAACTGTTTCATGTGGCCGAGTTGATGTTTCGTCGGCATAAACTGGTTTCGGAGAATGCATGCACCTCCAATCCGCGCCGTATTTATACTGACAAGCTCGGAACACTGTGAGAGTTTTATTAGTACTCACAGGCAGGTTTTGATCGGGCCAAGATTTGAACTCCGAGCTCTAGATTAGTATCGTAGAGCGGTGACCGAACGACCACGGCCACCGAGCGCGACATTCTTGATTGATTGATAATTGATTTCAGATTCGTAATCAGTGACCTCAAAAACCCCCAAATAGTAACTTTCAAGAAATAAATACGATTTATAGAAAATAGTGTTGCCATACTAGCCCTCATTTTGTTTTTTATAATTTTGATTTCAGATTCGCAATCAGCGACTTCAAAAACTCCCGGATAGGAACTTTTAACAAAAATTGACATATTTATTGAAAACATTCTGAACCGGCTGTTTTGTTTTTTTTTTTTTTTACAATTTACATTTCAAATTCGTCATTAGGATGCCCTAAAACCACTGACTAGTAACTTTCAATAAGATCGAACGTATTTATCGAAAATAGTGTTGCCATTCTATACCCAATATTGTATTTTTACACAATTTTGACTTCAGATTCGCAATAACCTACCCCAAAAACTCTCAGATAGTAACTTCCAGGAAGATCGAATTTATTTTTTGAAAACAATGCTGCCATTCTAGATTCGCTATTTTGTTTTGTACAATTTTGATTTCAGATTCGTTATCAGCGACCCCAAAACCCTCTAGACAGTAACTTTTAACAATATTGAATGTATTTATAGAAAACAGTGTTGTCATTCTAGACTCCGTGTTTTGTTTCGTACAATTTTGATTTGAGATTCGCAATCAGCGACCCCCAAAGCCCCCGAGTACAAATTTTCAACTTAATATCTTAATGTTTTCTACTTTTGACCAACTTTTTGGATTTTTGGGGGGGGCAAAAACTCCTCTTCCATAGTCCTCCGCGTGGGCGCCCCCTGGAACGGCAGTGGTCACTGACCATTGCCAACCAACGTCAAGCCGCCAGTGATGGCGGTGCGATGATTTGGTTGAGGTACCCCTGTGGTGTGGGGTGTGAAAAAAAATACCACGGCCTTTCCCTCTGAGGGCCTGTCGTCAAAACCGACAATCAAAGGACAGGATGTGTATGCCAGCAACTTGCACTATCCGAAATCTTTATATGCTAACGAAACGTCAACTATGCCTCGGATAAGGACTGACTCAACGGTTACGACTTTTAGCTATCGTACAATGACAAAGATTGGATTCTGGAATGTGCGTACTCTCCTGGACAATGGATCAGAAGGTCCCCAGAACGCACGATTTCTTCAATTAGAGAGTGAATTTCTGAGGTACAAATTAAATATCTTAGGAGTTAGTGAGATAAGATGGTGGAACAGCGGAGAATTCATCTCTCCAACGGGCAGCACTGTAATGTTGTACTCCGGTAAAGCTATCGGTAGTCGCCGTGAGTCAGGTGTGGGGCTCCTTTTAACCAGAGCCGCGCGAAACTGTCTCTTATCCTGGGAACCGGTCTCTGACAGGGTCTTGACCACCAGACCAAATGAGGAACATCTCAATAATACAATGTTATGCCCCTACTGAACCCGACAATGTCTTGGCAAAAGACTCCTTCTACGAAGAACTAAACGCCGTTCAGAGCAGAACACCTAAAGGTGACATTATAATGGTTATGGGTGATTTGAATGCGAAAGTTGGCGCTGATAACTATGGGCTCAGACATGTGATGGGGAGACACGGTCTTGGTGATCGTAATGACAACGGTGAAAGATTTGTGGAGTTCTGCAACTTTCACAGTCTCTTCATCGGTGGTACTATGTTTGAGCATAAGGACCACCACAAAATCAGTTGGTCCTCTGTTGATCGGCGCAGAACACAAAATCAAATCGACCATTTTGCCATTAGTAAAAGATTCAAGAGTTGCCTCCTGGACGTGCGAAACAAGAAGGGTGCCGATATTGGGATGGGAAGAGACCATTATCTTATGATCGCTAATGTTCGATTGCGTATTGCAGCCGTGCGCCGCCCCAGCGACGAAAGATCCAGGCCCCGCAAATTCAACACCGCTCGACTAAAAAATCCAGCTGTCTTACAACAATATAATGACCATCTTGCGCAAAAAGCGGCTGAGATAACTAGTCACCCAGATAGTGACATAAACGAAAACTGGGATGCCATAAAAAATGCGTACATTGATAGCGCAAATACCATCCTTGGCCCAAACCCGGATTGCCGGAATAAGCCCTGGATGTCCGACGCTTCATGGCAGCGGATTGTTGAAAGAAAGGAGCTGAAAGTTCGTTTGGCTGCAGCCTCAGACGACAATCGAAGCAGCATCGAACTCCTTTACCGTCAGAAAGCTCGAGAAGTTCAGCGTAGTGTGCGACGCGATAAAAGAGTTTATGCCAATTCTCTTTTAGCGTCAGCAGAAGAAGCCGCTAGAAGTAACAACTTAAACGCCGTATACGGTGTCATAAAGGAGTTTACAGGTGGTCGTAACTCCTGCCAACATCCGGTGAAAGATACTGATGGAAAGCTACTTATCTTGGAAGAAGATCAAATGAGGCGGTGGAAAGAACACTTCGCCGCGGTCTTGAACCGTGTAACCTCTGGTGAAGTTCCCCCTCATATAGATAATTTAGCTAACCATCAAAATGTGCGTATACGGTCCACTGCCCCGACTAAAGAGGAAATAGTCACTGCAATTATTGCACTAAAACGAGGAAAGGCCGCCGGACTTGACGGCATCCCTGCCGAACTTTATCAAGCAGCCCCAAGCGTAACTGCCGATTTGCTGCACCCACTTGTTGATAAAGCGTGGAATACAGAGACCTTTCCCACTGAGTGGAAGGAAGGTTTGATCATCAAACTTCCAAAGAAGGGTAGCCTCACAGACTGTAATAATTGGAGAGGCATTTGTGTGCTTCCTGCCGTTGCCAAGATAATAGCTAAAATCGTCCTGGAAAGACTAAAGGCCCACTTAGAAAGCACAATTGATGAAGAGCAGGCTGGCTTTCGATCCGGATTCTCCTGTGTCGATCACATTAACACCTTGCGAATCATCATCGAGCAATGCGCTGAATACGATTCTCCGCTTCACTTGCTTTTCATCGATTTCGAAAAGGCTTTCGATAGTGTGAACCGGCATTCTATATGGGCGGCCTTGCGCAGGAGAGGCATCCCTGAGAAGCTTGTGGCTATTATTAAGGCAACCTATGACGGCGCGAAATGTCGCGTTCTGCATAAAGGTAAGGTGTCGGGGGACTTTGAGATTCGCAGTGGAGTTCGGCAGGGGTGCATCCTCTCACCGATCCTATTCCTCATTGTGATCGGCGATGTGTTGCATGCAGCCCTATCCGGACTCGACAGAGGAATTCAATGGACTTTGACATCTTATCTACAACATCTTGACTACGCTGACGACATATGCCTACTCTCCCACAAAATCATGGATCTGTCCGCAATGGCGTTAGATCTCGAGAGGGAGGCAAGCAAGGTTGGGCTAAAGATTAATACCAACAAGACCAAGGTTCTTAGCCCGCCGTTGCGAAAAAGAAATCCGACACCTATTGCCATCAATATTAATGGGCAGCCTGTGGAGAAGGTGGACAACTTCGTCTACCTGGGTAGCATTGTTGCCGAAAATGGTGGTACGGAGCAGGACATCGCTCGTCGTATCAACCAGGCTAAACGTGCATACGGCATGCTGTCCAAAATCTGGCAGGGCAGTTATCTCAGCATCAAGACCAAGCTGGGCCTGTTTCGCTCCCTGGTACTATCAGTACTTTTGTATGGGAGCAGTACATGGAAAGTTTCCGTAGGAGTTACCAGAAAGCTGCAAGTTTTCGTCAACTCATGTCTTCGTCGAATTTTAAGAATTTTCTGGCCCGAAACAATATCAAACGAAGAGCTAAGTCGGCGTACGGGTCAGATGCCAATCGACGAATTGATACGCAGGCGAAAATGGCAGTGGATAGGTCACACATTGCGGAAGAGTGATAACTGCATTGCTTTGCATGCCATGAAATGGAACCCCATTTCCAACCAAGGCCGACCAAGAGGGGGTCCTCGAATCACATGGCGTCGATCTGTGGCAAAGGAGTGTCAGGTATTGGGTAAGTCTTTTGGGGATTTGCGCCCCATTGCCCAGAACAGAGTACGATGGCGCGCAGGAGTAGTTGACGCGCTATGCCCCGCTAGGGGTTAAGGCAAAGTAGTAACTACATAAAACATAAATTTTTCATAGTTTTCTTTTTTTTTCTTAATTTTTTATATATTGTTCGGCGAACATTATATTAAAAGTTCCAAAACCATTAATTTGTAATTTTGTAACGCTTTCATAGTAAATTTGTCGATTTGTCGCTTTTGGACTCAATCCCAGATTCAAATGTAATTATACATTTCCACCTAAAATGTATACAAAGGAAAACAAGGTATTTCATGGTACATTTAATGCAATTTCATTTCTCAAATCGTTGTACCTTCATTAATTAGTCAGCTTTTATTGGCGTGTAGTATTTGAATGCAGTTCTGTTTTGTGTATTAATTTAATTCGACTATTCGCCCATTGCCTGCTGCATTTCTGCATTAATTTATGGTTCTCACGAAGCTGTCGAAAGATTGGGGTGCAGTTTTGATATTTTCGAAACATTCGAAAGGCCTTGAATTCCACTTATTTGTATATATGTACATACGAGAATGTACAAATTAAACTTTGGTTAAAGTTCCGTTTTAATTGTTAAATAAATAAAGGAAAAGAATTAATTTCCACTCAAGGTGAAACACTTTCATTTCTCTTACACACTAAATTGGTCTGAAGATGCTCTAGACTAGGCGCTAGCCGTTCGACTTCCATTATACATAATTATTAGCACATAAAGTGATAACCTTCAAACAATAAAAAAACCGGAAAGTCTTATAAAAGTCTATATTCAGATATTTTATCTAGAAAACTAAATTTGCATATTTTTGTTTCATTCACGCGATGAATAAATTGCTGTATGAATAAAATTGCCGGTAAACCGGTTATACTAAATCGGTAAATTAAAAATTCACGAAATCACCAGACATTGAGGCGTATTTGTGCCTATAAGAAAATTTTATCCATTTCCACTTTCCATTCATATTCTAAAAATTATCATGAAATGATGTTGTACATTTCGCTGGGCTACCGTTGAGCGTATCCCTATAGCGTGACAACCATATTCCAAACAAAATTTGGAGCATTATCACAAATTCCGGTACAGAAATCTTTAATATTATGTTGTATTATAATAGCCGTGTGTTTTTTTAACGGAGTGTACTAATAGCACATATTACATAAAATACATTTCCCCCTGTGTTATGGCGCGTAAGAATAATGCCACGGCATGTCGTAGAAGGCGACTACAAAGGACTGGATGTGTATGCCAGCAACTTTTATCATCCGAAAATTTACATACTTATGTATGTATATTATTTACAATAATAATGGGCATGGGCCTATCAGAGCAAGACGTAATATTAGTTTACCTTGGCTGATTGGCAAAAACAAAAGCGTGCCAACATCAACATATTAGATTCCACACGACACTAAGGCCATCTATGTGTCCTGCATGTGGAAGTTATTGAGGGGTTATCGAGTGTAGGGTGGCCACCCTACTAAGCTATCGAGGTTAACCCTTTCGGGACGGAGTTTTATTTCGAAAACCGGGACTAGTTTTGGCAAAATTTATGTATATTCTGAAAGGTTGCGCTAAAAAATTATGTTCTGCATACTCAGAAATCCTGAAATCCTTTTTTTTTATCCTGGGACATATAATCCCAATACGCATTTACCTTGGGATAAATAATCCCAAACCTGTTTTTTTGACATGCTGTCAAAAAATGCAAAAATTCAGAAAAAGCCTTTTATTTTGTGAAATATGTTGGTATGTTCATAATACATATTAATTCTTGTGAAATGGTGCAAAGCACTTGTAGCATAAGGCATTGTTACATCCAGAACAAATCATTTTTGTCCGCGTTACGATGCTTAGTGAGCTGCAACGGACACATCGGCAACGTTTCTCTTGTTGTATTGGCAAGTGATCGCCAATGTTAAGTTTTTGGTATTTTGTCCGCTTAGGGCTTCTCCCGCCTTGGCGGCGTGGCATCATTTCTCGCTTTTTATTTCCTTCAAAAATCAAAGCCTCAGCAAGAGGAACCAAAAAATCTTTCAAAGATAATTTGTTTTTTGTGTGTTCAGTATAAATTATCCACGCATTTACTACACTGACTATCAGCAGCTTGAAGAACACTTTCTTCCACCATTTCTGGTTCAAATCGTAAACTGTGGTTTTCTGGTCAGCCAAGTCGACTCCTCCCATAATTTTGTTGTAGTCGCTGATACATGTAGGGCAATCAATTTTCTTTTTTGAACCATCCTTTTGCTTTCTTTCAACCTCTACAGAAGATGGTGAATGGCAATTGGAGGCCAAGAGAACTTCTTTGGAGTCCATCCAACGTGCAGCTACAATACCAGTGGAGTTAGTTTGATATTGGCTTTCACCTCTGGCTAGTTTTCCAACAAATTTAGGCGTATTCTTCCTGTTGTGCATGAAAGTTCCAAGTGCGGGATAATTAATTGAGCGCAATAAATTTATTGACGTGAAGAACCGATCGAATACCAAACATACATCACTTTGACGAATTGAGGATAACTTAAAAACGACTCTTTCCCCAAGAGTGGCAGATTGTATCGCGTTTCCTTCTTTTCCAGTATAAACATTGAAGTCATAAGTGTATCCCGTCTTCGCGTCACATCGCATCCATACCTTAATTGCCCGTTTGATAGGTTTCATAGGCATATATTGCTTCATGCTAGATCGGCCTTTGCATTTCACCATGCACTCGTCAATAGATTGGAAGGGGCTCTCATCTCGAGCAGCTGCAAATGTATACTTTATGCACTCTACAACTTCTGAGATATAATAGTCCTTAGCAGCATCTCTTGGCTTCTCGCAGTCATTGAAATATAGCTTCGATGACAATAACAAAAAACGATCCCGGGACAAGGAATTCTGAATAACAGAATTACCCATAGAAGGATTCTTACTCCAGTAATCCTTCAATGATGGTAAGCGACTGTAGGGCATAATCATGGAAACTCCTAGATAGACGAGGATTTCATTCGGATCTGTCAGGTTCCGTTTTGATTGTGAACGACGATTCAGTGCTGTGAGCCGTTGGTTTGTGCATTCAGCGATTCGTATGCACAAGCTGTAGGGAAAAATCTTCTTGAATACTTCAATAGGAGAACATTCATCAGCCAAATCAACAAGGACATTGCATTCCCGTTCATCTGGAAGTTGGTATTTTGGCTGGAACTCCTGAACGTTGTTGGTGGTAGCATTCACCCACATAGCAGTTGCACCTTCACTTTCGGCCTCATCGATTGGCGGCGGCGCATCACGTTCCTCCTCAGGCTCTGGGTCAAGTTCTGGTTCAGGCTCTAGATCAGAATCTGCTTCATCGTCAGTTTCCGGCAAATATTCGCTCCCAGAATCCTCAAAATCGATTTCTGAATCCGTCTCTTCGAATAATATGCGTTCAACATCCTCCAATGTAAGTGGTCTTTTCGGCATCTAGAAAGTATATTGGGACAATTAATCCCACGTAAAAAACGTATTGGGACTATATATCCCAAGTAAAAAACGTATTGGGACTATATGTCCCACTTTCACTAAATCACTTATAATTTACCTTTCCTTCGCTTGATCAACCCCAAAACAAATTTAATCACTGCACTGGACGTTACTCTAACGAAAAAAAGTATAATGTATACTACTAACGCAATTTTCCACTGTTTTTGCAACTTTTTCCACAGATCACTGGCCAAATTATCCCGACCTTGTGAAATTCTTTTGCGTCTGGCGCTCGAACACCAACATTTACCGTTACGTTTCTGGATTTATCTGATAAAATAGCGTTGTATCTGGTTTTGTGACTATTTAAATAGGCGATCTCGTCGAAAATATGATCACTACAGCTCTTTAAAATCTGCTGGGACATATTATCCCAGTAGTCCCGAAAGGGTTAATGTTGTTGGTGTAACGCGTATGTTATTTTATCCCACACCGATAAATTCCCAAAAACACGCCTATTCTATCCAGAGCAGCTTAGATCAGATTGTTAGTGTAATTGTGTGGTATCAACCTATTCCGTTCTGCCTGGTTAAAAAAACGCGCCTATTATCGCAGAGACTTTCGCCTGTATTTGTAGGCTCTCGGTATATACGCCTGTACTCAGTCCTTCGTCGACCGTAGAGCCATCCCTAGAAGTTAATATTGTAGAAACTGGTTCTGAGGGGATATTGCCCGCCCAGTGATTTCGCAAAGGATCCAGGCTTGTAAAGTTCAAACCGAATGCGAGCGTGGGTGACGTGTAGAAGGTCATCGCAGATAAATCCAGGTTGTTGAGGGTAGCTGAGTGGCCGGCAGTTGAGGTCAGCCACTGATCAATTTCACGAAGGCCGTATTGCACTGCAGTAAAAAAAGACACGCCTATTGTCAACAGAAAATCACCTTTTATTAGAAACGGATAGTGTGCCTTTCAAAAGTGATTTGTTCGTTAGAATCTCCAACTCATTATAACATTCTCATTATCATAAGAACAGCCATAACACGCTTATTTACTACGCTTCACTTTGATCGAGAACGCATTCTAAGCAACGAGCAATACTTGTCACGTGTCATTGGAACAACCCCATTCAATCCTCTTCTAACTACATAAGCGAGTAGTATAATGTGTACTCGTATTTACAAAGCAATAGCTGGAAAAAAAACGATGACATGTTTACCCTAACGATGAATTATGAATGGCCGGTCTGAATATAAACAGTGGACTTGCGTACGACGGTTGGAGGACCTTCACCCACGGACTAGGATATCAGGTAATCTCTTAGGATATTGTGACTCATTAATAGATTGCCGCATCGATGACCATGTTACACTTACTAATTATGCATTATATCCACTATCTACGTTTTTTTTTACAAACTTTTCACTCGTTAGGTTTTATTAGTTGTTTCATTTGCATTCAGGTCATGGCTGACCTGCACTCACTATTTCGATTTTGTGCCAAAATGCAATTTCATTCTTTTGCAGACTAAGCCGAACTAGTGGCAAGGTGTATTAGCGACCGATTAATTAAAAATATGCGGCTTAACTTAATAGGTGGGAGACAGACAGAAGCTAAATCAAGCCACGTGTTTTCCAGAAATCAATAGTGCTCCGTCCACATAACACTTCGTATATATATAAATAGTACAAATGAAGACGTACCTTCCAATGCACTCGACAATCTCCTGTATATGTATGTATGTATATCTTTTATGGAACCCAGTATGCACTTCAAACCGATATCGACCCGAAACCGCAATCAATACACTTAAGTATCTATTGTATAAGACGACGTACACTAGGAACTAATGATGTTAAACCCCGAAATAAAGTGAACCTAATCTCTTCATACAACGAAATTGCAAATAGAAATAACCGCGTTGTCGTTCCTATAATCCGACCAAAAACACCACACAACTAATAGTGCTCCTTACACTGGCATTAGAGCCACCAGACTGCGGTTAGTGCTCCCAGCTTTCGCGTTAGAGAAAATTCATCGGACAAAATAACCCCCTTCAGTCTGCTAGTAGATTTTTATAGGATAAGTTCACCATATAAATGTGTATAATGCAAAAAGCGGCCCTTAAAATGTCCTATAAATACTCATTCTAAATATGCCGGTCCGGTACACCTACTACTAAAATGCATCTTGTTGAGCAAAGCGCCAAGCAGATGATAGAGGAAACATGTGATAATAACTTAAGAGAGCAGTCTAGTAAAGTTTCCATAAGATTTGCCATAATTTTTCTCTTAAACGAAGCTTTGGATGAGCCGGACACTCTTAACTGAAAGTTCAAATATAATTCCGTTAATTTCAAAAAGTTCCGTTAAAAAGCGAAAGATACCGAAAGAAAGCTCACGACTGCAGTTGGCTTCGGATTTAAAAAGCAAGTGTATATCACGAGCGCCATGTAGTGTGGTGTGGAAGCTCGTTTGCTCTATCCTTTCTCCATCCCCTAGTGGGGCATAGCGCGTTAATTATTCCATGTTTCTTAGCTGACGTTTCGTTGGCATAAAAAAGTTTCGGACGACGCATGTTGCCGGCATGCATCTTCAAGTGTGGTGTAAATGGGCTTCCAAAAAAGCATACGGTGATGAGTGCGTTCTTCCGGCATTTTTTGTTTTAGATTTTGGGTCATAAGTGGCTTCGCTGGTAATTATAAAGTACACGACTTCGCCAGACAAAGTTCAACAAGCGATGCTGCACAAAATTGTCGAAACATTACTAAACGTATTGCTATTTTCAGACTAGCTCTAAAGTTTAGCAGCACCAACTCTAGATAGACGAATGGTAAAACTTTCAAAAAAATCGTTCTAAGGCGGCTATTACACTATAAAAGTTCTTTTACAAATATATTTGACGAACGATGTTTCAAAAGAACTTTTATGAATGATATTAGCCGCTAAAGGGGGAAGGTGTGCAAGCATATTAGAAAAGTAGTTGAAACAAGCAACGTCCATGTCGCAAATCTTTTCTTAGGCGGCTATTACACTATAAAAGTTCTTTGAAAATAGCTTCCATAAAAGATATTTGTAAAAGAACTTTTATAGTGTAATAGCCGCCTAACCCAGATTGGATCCTAGTCGCACTGCTAGCAGTTGTTAAAAAGGCAATATATTGTAATGTTTCCTCCGATTGTGCGAAACCAGGTTCGTTAGATGTTCTTGTGCTGAATAATGAAAACACTTCGATTGAAAAACACACACACTTTATTTACAAAACGAACTACACACGTTTATGATGTGAAACTAAAAGGCGATTTAACTAAATCGATTTAGTGCTAGTATGTACTTGTTCGTGGTGTGTTTATACCGACCATACGAAGGTACTAAACATGAAAGATGTCAGCTGTTGGTTTGTGACTGCGGTGACATTGGTTAAGAAAATGTCAAGGAGCAGTAGCCTCCTAATAAAAACGCGTTTCTACCGCTACAATCAAAGGATGAAACGAATGCTCAGTTTCAGGAAAGGATGAGGTATTTATATAACAAATAAAATATAATTTTCAACAACAACACCATTAGCGAAGATAGCAACACTACCTAGTCCCAATTTTTCAGTCCAGTTCTGCATAGCAAGTGGAGCTAAAATTGATACCAAAACTAGCTAGTGCGACATGTTTATGTCGTCGTGAGTTAGGTCGAATTAGTCAATCCTCGAAGATAGTTCCGCGGCATAAACAAGGCCACTAACAACCAACGTCAAACTAGCTCGAACTATCTGTTAGCGGCAGATAACGATAACGTCTGTACTACTTTCCGGTTCCGAGCGGATAACGTCGCGGATGAACTCTCGATGAGAATTACTTCTTTCTTTTCTTGGTGACATCTGCCTTTATATAGCTGTTAACCCATGTATCCACAAGTTAGTGAAGATTCTAGACGGCTCGAGATGTTCCTAGTCTCGGGTTTCCACTACTCAACGAAGATTATAGAAGAAGGTTCGAGAATCCGCTAGTGCCCATTCAGTTGGTACTTGTCATCGATCATTCGAGATTATGATAGAGCTTAGTACAGTGTGTGTCGTAAGAGAACGTACTTCTTACATATAGTACAATAATATCATAATTGCTGTAGGAGCCACCACTGGGTATTTCATGTTTTGGGAGCATATCACGACGCTTCGCAACCCCTCAATTGACTACTGTATAGACTGTGGTGACGAGGACAAGCAGGAGTCTATTTCTTGCTTTCTCTGCATTTGCCCTGCTTTGGCAAGAAGAAGAGAAACATTTGTTGGATCCCACTTTTTCACTGAGCTACGTATGACTTACGGCTAATGTTGATAGTAGCAAAATCCATCGTTTTACAGGAATTTATGTGTGGTTCAATGATTAGGATTCTTGCATAATGAGTCCTAACTAACTGTATTTTAGTACATGTATCCTGTGATAACTTGATCAGGGATCGAATTATGAGTTCCGTGAACGGATTACTCGTCACGTAAAAATGTGTATTTCGTATTATGCAATCCGTGAACGTAGCAAACGTATCGTAATTGGCTATTATGGTTTCCGTTAACGTATACGATATCGTGTCAATCGTTCGATCCCCCATTCGATTACATGGAACCGTTCGTATGGCACAAATTTCGATAGAAAAATGGAAGTAAATAATTAAAATAAGAAATATAAAAAGCACGTTTATTGGTTATTCTTCAATAAATGTAATTTAAATTATTTCTTAAGAATCACTAAGCTTAATAATGAGCAAAAAGTATTTTGGGTGAGTTCAACTCTGTAAAGGTGCGTTTAGATTGAGCGAAACCACTCGCGCAACTGGCGCGCAAGGAAGAATGTCGCGTGAACATGTTCCTCGCCCGAAACTAATCTCCTTCTCCTCCTTCCTCTCGAGAGGAACTCGCGGTGTGATGCACCCGGTTGCTCATTGCGAGTTGCTCGCATGCAACTGCTCAGTCTCCTATTTCGCTTAGTGTGAACGCTGCGCGTATATGTTTCAGGTGGAGATGAAAGCATTCATTTATGATTTAAGCTTCTAAGTAAGCTTGGTCATAGTGTTCTCGATCTCGGTTATATAGCATTTGTCTTACACCGCATTCGGCCACCGCAAAGCGGATTTGGTTCACAATTCGTACTTGTGTTACTGTCGAGGCACATACCACTGTCGAAGAGTTTCAACTCTTCAGTCTACCATAAAGGCGGAGATATGAGTCTAAAGACCTGGATCTATGCCCTCTCGAGTGAACGCTACGTTGCGCGTTGTGTGGACGGAAAGGGCGAAACTGACCTCCAGTGGGTTTTGGGTAAGTTTCTTCGCGCAACAATTGCGCGAGTAATTTCGCCAAATCTATGCATACCTCTAAGTAATTACTCCGCCTTTCGTCATACAGACATCGCGTCGAGCCATAGATCAGGTCGCTTCTATTCGGTCCATCTGTGATACAAACACACGCTCACAAATCAATCACAAATTAAGAAGAAAAGACAAGAGTTTAAACAAACCTTCTGTTTTAGTTCTCCTTTTTTAATATTTTAGTTTTTTTTTTTGACATTTACTTGGCATATTTCCAATACGATTAGCTTTGAATCTATTACATTCCTTAAAAAATTACGTTCCGTTAGCAGTCGTATATGATAATCCCAATGTATTCATTCGTACGATCAGTCACGTAATTTTTTTTCATACGATTGCCGTTCCGTTCACGTAACTCATAATTCGACCCCAGCTCTTCATCATCATCCAAACCATGACTCATGGAATTGTACGTTATTATTACATGCTTTTCTCCGAAAAGGAGTGTGTCCGCGCTTTTCTTAGACGCATGCCTCTTGAGGGCTGAAAGTTGAAATGTGGAGCTCTTTAAGTAACAAAGTTCGCCTAATGTGAACGTTGTGCGAGCATGTTTCAGGTTAGGATGGTTTTGATGGAAAACTCTAGTCCGACCTGGCTGTTTCCATGAGGAAATACTCGTCTGATTGGGCTCGTTCGAGCTACGAGGTAGTTTTGGGTCGCTGATTCCGAATCTGAAGTAAAAAAAAACTGGGGCTGCCCATCCCCGAATGGCAGCCCTGTTTTCTTGCGGAAAATACTTATCCGATCGAGCTGGCTTGAACTACATACAAGGTAATGATGGCAAATGCGGAAGTTGCACCCGGACGCACAATTCATGAACACGGTGCCATGGTGAACTCACCTAAACTGACAACTCGGCCTCGTTCATGTCTGTTGCGCGCATCATTGCGTGTAGTGTAAACGGGCAAGGCGAGACTGGCCTCGGGTGAGTTTCCTCGCGAAACAGTTGCGCAAGTGGTTTCGCTAAATCTAAACGCACCTTAATAACAACAACTCGGTGGACATACTTATTTATTCTCATTTATTTATTTGAAATATTTGAATCGTGTTTCTATACTAGTACTATTTTATGTATTCGAATTATATTTTTTTTTCATTCTTAAAATCAGTATTTATTCATTTTATTTTTAATAGTAAGCCTAATTTTTTGATATGTCGATTCGAAGTGTCCAGGCATAGTCCAGTTCATACTTATCCATTAGATTCTTCGCTGGTAGTTTCACATTTAAACAGCTTTTATTGGACTTCCACTATAATCGAAAAAAAATAAGATAAAAACGAAGGATACACAAAGATTGTGTTTTTACCTTTATCATTTCATTGACTGTATCGGGCATGCCGAGGACTACAATTTTCGTTTGACTGTCCACATATTTGCCTAGAGCACACAAATCTATGGAGTTTGTGTCATAGGGGTAGTCCAATATCATAGCATAAACATATGTTCGATCTAATCGTAAGAAGAAAATATTTCAAAGGACTCATAAAGCTCCGTATAGTGTGATGGCTTTAATACCAACCTGATGACGAATTTGGCTTAACTGTCGTATACCACACTCCGCTTGTAACCGTATCATTCTGATAGATCCATGGCCGTGACGAGTAGATAGCTTCACCATTCATCTTCAACCACTTGCCCATTTGCCGAAGACGTTCTTCAAAGATCACTTCTATTGTACCGGCCTTCGTTGGTCCTACATTGACATTAACATTTCCTCCGCAACTCACAGTCGTGACGAGCTCTGTTAAGTATGAAGGAGTTGATCTTAAAAAAAACTGCAACATATCGATCGGGAAACGAAGGCATCAATAACGAAATGTCACTTATTTAACCCCCTGCCCCGCTGTAGTTGTTTGAAATTAATATGAAAAATGAGACTTCCTCTTTGATATGAAACCCCACAATCCACATAAAACAAAAATTACGCAAACTCTTGTCTTATGGTCTTGGGAATCAAGAACACAGGAACACTTGCAGGCCTTTAACAGGGCTAAATATACAAAACTGGATTCTGATTGGTATTTGCGTAGTTCGTGGAGACTTTAGCCTATTTTACCTAGATGCCCACACTATTTTTTTACTCTTTGACTACTGCAGATTAAGCCATAGAAAAATTCAGCCTAAGGTGAATTTTTCGTATTTAAAACCCCTGAAGCTTGGACTAAAGGTGTATCTACAGTCGAATGTTCTCCGCAAAGCAAGATAGTCATCACGGTTCCTCGCCAAACACACTCCAAGTAGCAGTTTCTTGCAAATTTATACCCGGTAAGTTAAATTTGCGCTTTACGCAGTCACAGGAGAAATACATGAAAATGCGCCCAGACTTGATGTCCGCTTAAAGCAGTATGAGCCGTAAATTGTATTCGTGATTTTTTCTATCTGCATTCCGTGTAGATATTTTAAATTTTGTGGATTTGTGCTCAAGGATTTTGTGTTTTAAGGACATTGTGGGTGCGAAATTAAAAATTATTACTACTTGCGTAATTACACAAACACAGTTTAGACAAGTAACAAAAACAAAAATTATCAATAGAATCACCTGTAATCAGTTCCTTTGTCGATAAAAAGTTCTTCAACTTCGTATCACTTCGGTGACCCCAACTGGTTTTGTCAATGGTAAGCGCATTTTCCCATTTATGCTTTTGAAGTACACCTATGAAGAAAGGACATATAATGAATAGGTCTATATTTTCATCTTATTATTTGAGACATTTTTTGAGTGGCATAAATCCATTGATTCACATTTTTACAAACAACAAACATCAATTACATGTCTGCACTTTGAAAAAAGTTAGGATTGTACTATAAAAGGCCGTGATTCTTATTATGAAAAATTAATTTTCACAAATTTGACAGTGCATGATCTCTCAAGTTTTTTTTTAAATTGACGGATCTCACTTTTAAAAAACGACTCATTTATAGTTTCAGGATAAACCACACTTGTTTTATTTTATTCGGCTACATACCTGGATTGTAACGATCCTGACAAGTGAAAAATCCACCATGCATACAAGTAGTTCCAACTCCCCAACGATCATTAGTAACTACTGTGTCGCGGACGGGGCTATCATTGTAGAGCCTTACAAAAACAGATAACGGAATGAAATTAAAAATTTTAAAATATTTGAACGAATCTTTACCATGCTAAAAACCCAGTTGCATTCCAATACGGCGGGGGTGCTTCCCAATCACCATCGGACCATAACACATCCGGCTGAAAGGTGGTGATTAACTCATGTAATTCAGGCAAAACTTTCTTTTGAACATATTCGTCGCGCAGGAATAAATGCAGCTTATCGTTCAGATACATTCGATTGAACCATTCAAAAAGAGAATAGTATAAGCCGAAATGTATCGATGTTTCGGTGCGGATAGCACCAGCCAATTCTCCTAGAATTGATATTCGATCAATATCGAGTTATCTTTTCTTTTTGACGTGGATATGTCTTGTCGCTGGGGATCATCCTTAGAAATGTCCGTCACATAATATGTCATGATTTTGTTAAGGGTAGTGTAACTCCGTTAGTTTTCATCCCACGAAAATTGTTAACCGTTCGTTGAAAAGCTCTCAATTTATCTCAACAACTGCGTTGCGCCAAAATTCATCTCTCATCGCATCTCCTCGAACTCGAAATCGTACTCCATAAAATTGAATTGAATTTTCGTATAATCACAAAACCAGTGCCGTTCTGCCCGATAATCAGCTTATTACTTCATGTTTCACCGGAGTCGTGTGTTCAATTTCTCATAACTTGAATGTTATGCAGAACAGGTGCCGCTCGATCCATTTTCCTATTTGTATTATAATTTACTGGCCTTGAATATCTATTTTCCCCACAGGGCGACCGGTAGCTCAGTGCGTAGAGGCATCAGTCTCATGTCTCACTACCGGCGTTTCGGGTTCAACAAATCCCGTCTACGACGACGTTCGTTGCCATGGATGTGTGTGTTGTTCCCCCTGCGGTGCGAGGCGTAATAATAAGCCATAGCATCTCCCGACTTGTCGCAGATAGGCGGCTAATTGGGGGAGCAGGAAGTGCATGCTGGAAACTGCATTCTCCGAGACGAGTTTATGCCAACGAAACGTCAACTGGGCTACATGGCACAGTTAACGCCCTACAAGGGGTTAGGACAATTGAGTATATTCTTTTACCTAGAGTGTAACGATCTGAGTGAGAGCAAAATTGAATCTGACCCCCAGCCAAAACATATCCATGTCCAAAAATCATTCTTGTAATACGTCTAAATTAGTGATCGTTAGTTTTACCAATTATATTCCTTTTCGGTCCAACGTCTACTGAATTCCAGCTGAATGAGTGTTCAGACGGCCAAAGTGTGTAACCGTCATGATGTTTGCTCGTTAGGACTATGTACCTGAAATAAAAAAAAGAATATATCCTATAGAAGAATACATAACAAATAAAACAATTATGAACTTACTTAACCCCGGCATCTTGAAAGAGTAAAGCCCACTCTGTTGCATTAAATAATTCGGCAGTAAATTCAGAGGCGAAGTCTTGGTATGTGAATCCGGGTTTGTAATTCTTTTTCATGAAATCCACATAAGACTGGACCTTCGATCCTATAATTAAGAAGAGACATACTCGTAGGCACAATAGTGTATAACAAAACTTGCATCAGGAGATGGCGGCCCATGTTTAAAACAGCTTCACGAGGATGATATTTTTTCTCGTACCAAATGTACGAGAAAAATTCGGTTCGACTCATGTATGAAACATGGTGCCACAATAGCAGAGAAGAGAGACATAGAAGGAAATGAAATTACCCGAGAGAAACGAAGAAATTTTTTAGCAGCATTGTTTTGACTTCTACTATATGGACCGGGGGGTCTTTCGGGGAAATGAGATGGAATTGGGGAATGTGAGTTTGACAGGTTGGTTCGGGAATATATGCACCGGGCGAATGTTCCGGGGTAGACGGCGCGTCTGCTGAAAAGTAACCAGAGAGACATTCTGTTTACTTTTCAACAGACGGAATGGGGTGAAATTGTTTCAGGGAATTTAGTGTACATAGATTATCATTCCTTCTATCTCTCTTTTCTCTGCACAATAGCTGCGTTATTTTCTTTTGTAGAGAGCAGGGTAGACCAGGATAAGCGGCAAAAAAAACGCTATAGAGCAGATTAAAGTAGCGAAGACGAAAACGGGGCATGTCTTTGCTGGGAATATGTCTTGGCTTATTTTAGCATTGAAACGTCAACTCAAATTTGAAGAGGAAATTGAAATCTTTAGTGCAGGTATAATCGGACAAATTTCCTCTAGACAGCAAAATTGTTTTGTATGTATACTATTCCATAAAATTACACAAAATTAACATTTTATTGACAGGAAATTAATTTTATGTGCTTCTCAAACTGTAAACTGCCCGGAAACTTCGACACCTGCGCCGCCTGCATTTCATAAAGGCAGTATACTTAACGGAGTAGAATTCTTGCACTAAACTTCTATCCAGAGCAGCCCATATCAAATTGCGAGTGTAGTTGTGTAGTCTTAACCTGATGCTGCTCCGTATGGCTGTTAAAAAAACGCACCTAATATTGAAAACAGTTGCGGAATTTATAGTGCTAATAATATTGAAAATAAACGAAAACAATAGTGCTTTATCTATCCACTTAATCGTCTAGTACAAATTAAATCAAATCGCCCAACCGTGTGCTTCACTTGAAGGATGAAGTTGGCTCATAAAAATATTCAACAGGATCCCATTGTATAGGATACTTGAACGAATTCTTTAATAAACAGGATATTGTAGATAGTACAACCTTTGCGATGGAATGTTCCTGCCTATAACTCTTTTGAAATTGTAACTTACGTTGTACATAGTACTCCTGTTGTTGTATAGAATCATTTATTTTCAAAGGATTTGTTTTATCTTCAAGCAAGTAAGCGCAAGAATTGAACAAGTGGCTCAAGTGGGATTAGTGGGAAGATATGCGATGCAAATCCGATATAATGAAATGTACAAGTTACATACCAGATTAAATTCCAACATTTAGAAAATCAGAATTTAAACGTTAGGCACTGCACTTATCACTCGACTCGTCCTCTGTTCGACCTATGTGCCACATCGACACGCTTTCGGTATCCAATTTAAATGTAAAGAATGAGAAGCATACATTGGTCAGCTCGATATCGAATCGAACTCTGCTCGTCGTCCTCTGTACGATAAGCTTTCATGACGACTCGAACTCTGCTCGTCGTCCTCTGTACGATAAGCTTTCCACATTGATGTGTGACATGTAAGAATTCGCGCGTTCTTTTGCTTTTCTTAACCTGTATAGGTTAACAACTACAATGCTACTCTATATGGGTTAGCGCTTAACCCAGTAATTTATCTAGTGCAGATTCAACACTGTATAGCGCACAGGTAAAGCTTTTATTGAGGACGCATCTAGCGATTGCTAGAATAAGTTCGTTCGATCCACGATTTTCCACTCGGTTTTCACCTCATTTCACCTCAATTAAATTCAATTGGATCTTTTCCACATCTTTTCCAATTGGAAGTGTTTTTTGTCGAAGTATTAGGAAACTACTCGGAATCAATTAGTTTCTTCTATTACAGTTGCATTTGATAGGTTCAATGCTTGCTCTTGATGCAATAGAATGAGGTTTGTTTTTAATATTTTTCAAAAAGTGGAATTTTTCCACCACTTAAATTCCAAACTTTATCTGAGACAAAATCCATTTCATGTCAAATACATGCTTTTACCCGGTTTGGGTCAGATACATCGTTTTTTTTTACACAAAAGCTCGGGTTAACTACCATTAACTCGGGAGGCTGTTAAAGAACGCCCCTTTTATAAATGATATCGAGTGGATTGATTTTCGACTTGAAATGAACATGTAGGGGGCCCCTAAGCGAGATTGATGCCGAGTTGCATGTCTGTTGCAGTTTACCGAGAACATGCCGAGGGTATGTCGAGAACATGACGAGGTTGAGACGAGTAGTGGGTGGAGAGCCTAAGTCACGGTAGACTTGACTTACTTACCTTGCCAATTGGTCCAGAACCATTCTGTTCCATAGCTTGGCACTGAATAGACTCCCCAATGAATGAAAATTCCAACTTTGGCGTCCTCATACCACTCGGGAAGTGGTCTACTATCCAAACTTGCCCACGTGGGTTCGTACTTAGTCCGTATCGTGTTATCGCAAAATTCATTTTGGCAAATTTGTTTTTTGCAATTCACTATCACTAATACATAACAAATTGTTGTAAAGAATAAACACACTTTCCACATTGAATTGAATTTTGAGGTGCATTCAGTTCAAAAACTTTAATAGATTAGTATTCTTCACGCTGTGAAGTCCACGCTCCGCGTACTAAGAACAGACTGGAGAGTGAAAGAACTTTTGAGTGTTTTTAATCCACTTAAGAAGTTATGATAACGGCGCGGCTCGAGACGAATGAACTGAGAGTTCATTATTGTTATTGTTATACTAATACATTAGCTGGAGGCATTCAGACATTTTTTTTGCCGGTATTGTTATTGCCTGCGTTCACGTTTTTGAGCGTTTCGGTTATTCAGCAATTGAAATGCATGTAAACGGAAAAAATCACTGATTTGTCTGTTTACATGCATTTCAATTGCTGAATAACCGAAGCGCTCCAAAATGTGAACGCAGGCATTGCCTGCGTTCACATTTTTGAGCGTTTCGGTTATTCAGCAATTGAAATGCATGTAAACGGAAAAAATCACTGATTTTTCTGTTTACATGCATTCGAATTGCTGAATAACCGCAACGCTCAAAAACGTGAACGCAGGCATTGATAGCATTCTGGCTGGACTATACACATGCAGAGCAGAGCAGGTTACGACTACACAATTACACTAACAATTTGATCTGAGCTGCTTTGGATAGAAGGTTAGTGCAAGAATTCTTAGTTAAGTAGTCTGCGTTTTGAAATGCAGGCGGCGCAGTTGTCCAAGTTTTCTGGCAGTTTTTACTTTGGGAAGCACATTTCAATAAAATGTTCGTTTTGTGTAATTATATGGAATAGTAAACATATAAAATGATTCTTCTGTCGAAAGGAGATTTGTCCGATTGTATCTGCACTAAGGGTTTAAGTTTCCTCTTGAAATTTGAGTTGACGTTTGAATGCTAAACTAAACCAAGACATTTCACCAAAGACATGCCCTGTTTTCGTTTTCGCTACTCTAATCTGCTCTACAGCGTTTTTTTCGCTTATCCTGCTCTACTTTGCTCTGTACAAAAGAGAAACACAGTTATTATGTACAGTTAGTATATACAACTTTATAGTAATGAATACTCGTACACTGTTATGATGAACCATCCAAATCAAAGTTGTTTGTTGGTCAAAATTAGAAGAGGAATTTGCATTTTTATTTTGATGAAAAATGCAGATTTCTTTGTCTTTATCACTGTCAAATTTCCCCTTTACTGATTCCTAGGGGTTTTGACAGTACGCTCTTGACAAGTTGTGTCATACATGGACAACTCTTTGTTGGCGTAAAAGTTAGCATGTACAATGAAAAGAAAGTTTGTCCTCGCCCGTCTTTTTGTATGCAAATTGTGCTTAAAAATGTAAATATCCCTTATTTGTGTGAAATATATTCATGGCGGCATGGGAATCATGTCGTTCAGCAGACAAATCACCAATCGGAGAAGGGGCAATGGATAAGTACCGGAATTACGATATTTTCGGGAACGCACCCATTGTAAGGAGCCATGCACATAATACGTCACGCTCTCCAGGAGGAGGGGTTTGACGATTTGTGACAAGTGTGACATGGGAGAGGGAGGGTGTCTACCAATAGTGTAACGTCACGTTATTTGAATTTATGTCACTTTTTTCATCCAGATTAGATCTAGTCTTTGCACTATTAAAAAAATATATGTACATATCTATAGGGGGATTCACGCTCTCTGTCGTATATTTTGTAAACGTCGTATTCGTCGTAAACTTCTGTCATCTCCATGGTAAAATGACAGAAGTTTACAACTTTACGACAAATACGACATTTACGTCATGAGCATGAATCCCCCTATTAAGATTTTTGCGTGTGTTAAATTGAAAACGCATAATGTACAGTGAAATCTCCCTTAAGGTGCGTTTTGCTAGACACCACTCTTCGTCGATCGCAGGCGACGATGAAAAAGATACACACAAATAGTGCTCCGTGCTCTATGGGTTGATCGCTAATCGTGATCAATATGCTAGGACCGTGTGCCGAAAACACACCTTTAACGATTAGCGACAAACAATCTGGGCCCGAGAGTGTTCGCTAACAGGAGATTTCACTGAATGTACTTCTGTTTTCTTATCTCATGCGCGCCATCAGATCGGAAATGAGAACTCAGAAATATGTTTTCCATTCACATACTAGTAGTTCATTCACTGCAGTGCTTTCCTGAGGACGAGCTCAAAAAGCTTTTACTTCTAATACCCCTATTTATAGGTTCGCTGTCGAAGCGGAATATGTCGATCCAGAGGTTCATACAAACGCCACGCCTTACAAGTATGATATTCAAGGCACATTCGTCAATATCAAGGGAATGTCTCCCACCGGCAACATTGAAGAGTGGTGTCACCACCCATGGAACATGGATTGAAATGGACATCACTAATAGTGAAACTTCATTTGAAATAATATTCATTCGATGCCAACTGTTTATAATAAGAAAATTAATAAAGAACTATTTCCAAAACGCCAGAAGTTTCTTTGTCGATGTTTTCCACGCCTGAATATACACTATAAGACATGTGTGTTGTTTTTCCTAAGACGGGATGATTTCTTTTTTTATTATATATGCGCATTTCGGACACCAGTTGTGTTCTTCTTCAGTATAATTCAACTAATTACTAAGATGCCATGGCTTTATGAGGCTGGCAACGCTTTGCATGACGGAAAACTATCTAACGTTCCGAGGAAGATTCTTCAAGGGAACCAAGGGTGTAGCCATGGGAAACCCACTTTCACCGTTCATAAGCGAAATCTTCATGAACCGAATAAAGGGAGAACTGGAGGCGAAAGGCGTGTTACCAAGGTTCTGGGTGAGGTATGTGGACGACATCTTGGCCATCATCAACAAAGAGGAAGTGAAAGAGATTCTCTCTAAGCTGAACACGGCCCACAAGAATATAAAGTTCACCATGGAGATGGAGGATGATGGAGAACTGCCGTTCTTAGACTTGAAAATCATCAGGAGTAATGGTTCAATTGAGCTAGACATCTTTAGGAAGCCAACGCACACGCAGCGAACGATCCCAGCCAACTCCAATCATTCATACCCCCAAAAAATGGCCCCATTCCACGCAATGACCCACCGGCTATTCACGGTCCCACTAAACAACGAGCGATTCGAGAAGGAGAGGCAGTACATCATAGACACTGGGGGAAAAAATGGATACAAACGACAAACTATATTGAGCCTCATCCGGAAGAAAAGCAGAAGAATCGAAGAACGCCGTTTGACGACCCTCCAACGCAACAAGGAAGTGCCCAGGAGAAGGATTGGGGTCACTCATTCACAAGTGTCCATGAAATTAAAAAATGCGTTGAAGGACTTGCACTTAGAAATAGCTTCGACGAGCAGGAGGTGTCAATTGAAGAACAAACTTGGGTCTACGAAGGACAAAAAAGGAAAGGAAGAACGTAGTGGGATATACAAAGTCTCCTGTCCCCAATGCGACAAGACGTATATAGGACAAACCCGACGGTTAGTGTCCACACGATGGGGTGAGCACATGCGAGAAGCGGAAAATGGGACAAAGTACGGTAAGAAACCCGCGACGTTAAAATCTATGGTAGCGCGACATATGGTAGGAGAAAAGCACAGCATAACATGGGACGACGTGGAGATCATAAAGGAGGCGAACAACTTCAGGAAACTCGACGCGTTGGAAAGTCTGGCAATTTTAAGGGAACCGGACGACAGAAGGCTGAACCATGACATCGGAAATATACAATCGAGGCTGCTGAAGCTTCTAGCGGAGGAAACACACAGGAAGTGAAGAGGGTTTCCCTGTTTTCTTTCCTTTGTGTCTTTTACCTGCCTTTTATGATGTTGATATCTTTTTCTCCCTGCCTTTGGTTTTTTTTTCAATTATAATGTAATTAACGTAGTTTAAAGCCCTTAAATTTTTTTTTTTTTTTTAACGTAATGTGATATTAACGTAATATTAAGTAATCTTTAAAATCAACAGTATATAAGTTCAAGCCATGGCATCTTGGTAATTAGTTGAATTATACTGAAGAAGAACACAACTGGTGTCCGAAATGCGCATATATAATAAAAAAAGAAATCATCTCGTCTTAGGAAAAACAACACACATGTCTTATAGTAAAGAACTATTTATTAAATGAGTTACGAGTTTACGTGTACAACACACGTTTGAGTAAGTTTTGTTTAAATTGTGATCATGAAAAGATTGGAAAGTGAAAAATGTGATGTGTCGTAATGTAAGGGAGGTGGGGAGGGGTCTAGAATTTGTGACGATGTGCGACAAGGGGGAGGTAGAAGTCAAAAATGGTCAAAAATGGCGTGACACGGCCCCTAATCAAACGTTACAACCAAACTTAACCAAAAATCTCTCTTAACGTAAATATTCTCATATTAAAAATCAACAATTTCGTAAAAAAAGCAGCAATTTTAATCGCAAATGTGTATTTAATAGAATTATTTAATATAACATTTCAACTGTATAAATTAGATTTAATTTTTCTCCAATTTCACTTCATTTTCACTTTTATTCCGAGTCAACAATATTTCCAACTTTTTGTACATGCGTGGTGTTAAAAATTGAATTTTCATATTTCTTTTGATTTTTCATCTGTTCACTGAATTGTAAATCTTATTTATCTGTCAATAACTATTTGTAAATATTGCAAAAATAATGAATATGTATATCTATGGATGTATGCATGATATGGGGAGGAAATTGTTGGACAAATGGAAGAATGAATGTTTCTCATGAATCGCCTTTAAATGGGAATAATGCTTTCACGATTTTCTCTTTTCTGTTCCTATGCCTTAACAACCAGTACATATTCTCATTAATCGGAATGATCGAAACCGTTTATACGAAAATGTTCCATGCCGAGTGTTCGTCGCACCAAATCTGATGTCCGTTCGAAGAAAGAAAAGACGCCAACCTTGTTCAGTGTATCCACGATACTTTTCCGATAGTTCTGCGGTATTATACTGACAACGGTATCGGTGATTTCTTTGTTGTTGCCGTACACTACGTAGACAAACAAAATGTTGGCGAAGAGTATTATGCAGAATATCAGGAGAGAAATGAAAATGCTGGATGATTTTGGCGCTGATCTATCCACCTCATCGTAATGATCGGAATTATTGGATTTGGTGCCGTCGTCATTGTTCTCATGATTTTGGCCATTTTGGCCATTCGATGCCTGATTATCCATTTTTGATTTTTTGCTCTTCTTCTTTTTCTTCTTTGATTTTTGCGTCTCGGATTTCTTCACTTCGACGATTTTCAGCTCTTCTTCGGCACGTAGTTTTTCGTTGGCCTTTTCTACTTCCTTTTGCAGATAGGCGAGGAACTTTACCTTTAAAGATGAAAGAATGAAAATTCAATGAACATTTTGCAATTTATATTTTAGTAGTTTTTAGTAATTTTTAGTTTTAATTTAGAAAAAAGTTTTTATTTAGCAATTAGGAAGAAAATTAACTTACAGAATTTTTTGCAGCGTCCGCACACTCCTTCGTCGTCAGGCACAGACCAGCTACTTTAGCCAATGACGGTGAAAGCGGATTTGATTTCAAGTCTAAATATCTGAAACAATACCAGGCTTATCATTGCCATATATGTATATTTAAAAAAAAACTATTTGCTTTTATAAAACTTTGAAAAACAAAAGTCTTACCTAAGATTTGTCAAGTTACCAAAACTAAGAGGCAAATTTTCTATTTTATTATTGTACAAGTCCAAATGTCGGAGATTTTTCAAATTTCCAAAATCATCAGGTAGGGATTCTATTTGATTTTTACTCAGATCAAGTTTTGTGAGATGCGTCAATTGACAGAATGTGTCCTGTGGATAATAAAGAGTGTTTAGAAAGTGATTCCTATTTGATGGTCATTTCGGGTCGATATACATTACCCCAAGCGATAACAAATGATTTCTGGATAGATCGAGTGTAGTTGCTCGTTTAAATACGGCCTGTAAATGTAAATAAAAATAGAATTTTAGAAATATGAAAACTTATTATAATATTTGCCTAAAGTCCTATTTTTTCAACTGGAGTACAGCTGCGCCAGTTAATCTGTCATCTCAAATGGGGTAGAACTGATTTTTGGATATGTTGTTCATGGTTCTGGTCTTATTACAAATATAAGTTTCCGACCTACCCGGTGGACCGGAAGTCCCAGAGGAAGGGGGTTAAAGGGGAGTTTCTTTAAGTTTTATGCTCCTATCTTGGTAACTATTAATCCTACTGAAAAACTCTCTCAGACAAAACCAAACATCACAAAAAAATACATAAAAACAGCCTAGCCACATTTTTGTCTACTTTGAACAGAACACTCTGTTCTTCTCTGTTCATTTGAAAAAAAAACACCCCTTGATTGATTTGTTTGTTCCCACAAATCAGCGTATTTTTTATGTTCCCTTATTTTTTATGTACTTTCTAAAATAAGGTTAAATACTAGTCCCACGAGGAAAATGATAAAGATCCATTTTTTTTTATACCCTAGACTTATAGTATAGGGTATATTTTTTTTTTGGGTGAGTGCCATAAGGTTGCCATAATGACCGTGCGGTGCCATCTGGCGAAGAAAAAAAACCCTCAACGAGCTAAGCCTGGCATTACACTTTGCGTTTTTCTGCAGGAACAGCAATCCTGCAAAAAAGCGCATTGTCGTACAAGAAGAGTGTTGTGAATAGTACAAACAAATTGTGAATACATACTACAAACAAATCAATTGTGAACATATACTAGATAGCTGTCACTTGGAAGTTGCTGTTCAACACGAGAGGATTGAATAAAACGTGTAATCAAGTCAATCATAAAACATCGGCATTTTAATTGAGTTTATACAAGAGATACAACATGGCGCAGTCGGAGGGAGTTTTCAATAAACCGGAGCCGCTTGTGTTAGATGGAAATGTAAGTGCTAATTGGAAGAAATTTCACGTGAAATTTCTGCGGTATCTCCGTGTGACTGGAAACGGCGCTGCATCTGAAAGCGACAAAGTGGCGATGAAGATCCAATGACATCAAGCTACAACAGATTGTCGACAAATGTCGTACCTTCGAAATCAATACTGAAGGAACACGGCAAATACAACATGACGTGAAAGATGTTGATGCAATTAAAAGGCGGGGGCAATACAACTCGAAACAGCAGCAAAATAGGCAAAGACAGAATGACAACAGCAAGCAGCAGAACAACAGTCAACATGGCAAGGCGAAGCAGAGTTTGTGCAAATATTGCGGTTATGAGCACACTAAGGGATCTTGCCCGGCATATGGCAAAAAGTGCATGAAGTGCCAGAAAATGAACCACTTCGCCAAAGTGTGTCAACAAAGGGAAACATTTGAACTTGAAGGCAAAGAAGCAGCAACTCAACCTGAATCGGATCAGCAATTCTATTGTGACGTAGTGGAATTCGGCAGCTGTAACTCTTTGGAAAGTTGGCATGAAATGGTCATAGTCGAAGGTGAGAAGGTTAAATTTAAATTGGATAGCGGATCAGACGTCAACCTTTTACCGGCTGAGCTACTGAAGCAATTTAAAAATTTGTCAGGTTTTAAATTAGAGAAAACTGGAATTAAGTTAGAAGCGTATGGCGGATCCAAAATTGAAACTGAAGGAAGTGTAATTTTAAACTGTTTATATAAAGACGCGAATTTCAAAGTCAAGTTCTATTTAGTCTCAGGCAAACATAAGCCAATCTTAGGTCTTAGGGCGTGTATTGATCTTGGGCTGATTCGACGCGTTTATAACGTAAGTTCAAAATCGAACTATCAAGAAATTATTAATCGTAATATAGATATTTTCACGGGTATCGGTAAATTAAAGATTGATCAAAAATTAGAGTTACATGCGAACGCAATACCTGTGGCGAAACCCCCTCGGCGTATACCATTGAAAATATTACCAGGTGTACAGGCTAAGCTAAATGAGCTGTGTGAGAGGGATATTGTGGAGAAAGTTGACAAACCAACATCATGGGTGCATAATTTAGTCGTCGTTGAAAAGCCCGATGGTTCTTTGAGGTTATGTATTGATCCATGCGAGCTGAACAAAGTATTGAAAGATGAATTTTAACTCATACCTTCATTTGACGAGCTAGCTGAAAGGATTAATGGGAATGAATATTACAGTGTTCTTGATTTAAAAGATGGATTCTATCAAATAAAATTGGACGAAAGCGCGAGTGATTTGTGCACATTTAGCACTCCATTCGGATGCTATCGATTCAAGCGCTTTCCCTTCGGTCTAAAGACAGGTGCTGAAATTTGTCAGAAATATAGTCAAAAATATTTTGGACATATAAAAGGCGTAATAATATATCTGGATGATATTCTAATAGTGGAAAAAACCAAGAGTGATCATGATGAAGCGTTGAACGCAGTGTTTGAAGTGGCTAGGAAGAATAATATTAAATTTAACATGAAAAAGTTTCAGTATTGTTTAAGGGAAATCAAGTATGTAGGCCATATATTCTCGCGCCATGGCGTTCGTAGTGATCCTGATAGGATAAAGGCTATAGTTGAAATTGAAGATCCTTCGAACTTAAAGGAACTTCAAAGATTTTTGGGGCTAGTCAATTACATGCGAAGTTTTATTCCAAATTTGGCGGAGAAAATTGAACCGTTAAGAGCATTGCTAAAAAAAGATGTTCTTTGGCAATGGCTTCCCATACATGCAAAAGCGGTCACAACACTTAAGAAAGCGGTAACTGAGGCGCCAGTTCTGCAAACTTTTAATAGAAATAAAGACATTACAATCCAGTGTGATGCCTCTAAAAATGGGCTGGGATTTTGCATAATGCAGGACAACAAACCTGTTGCATTTGGATCTAGGAGCCTTACGATGGCACAGAAAAATTACGGGCAAATTGAAAAAGAGTTTCTGGCAATTTTAGTTGCCTGTGAGCGATACCATCAATACATTTATGGTCACAAAAAAGTTATCATCCAAACTGACCATAAACCCTTGGTGTCAATTATGAAAAAACCCATTGCAGAGATTTATTCTACGCGTTTACAGCGTATTAAACTTAAGTTGATGAAATATCAATTAGAAGTTCAATTCGTCCCTGGCAAAGATTTACATATAGCTGATACGCTATCGCGAGCATTTCTGCCAAACACAGGAAAGGACGACCATAGCTTAAATCAGGTTGTTCATTCACTATCGGTATCCGACAACCGATTGGATGAAATTCGCAAAGAAAGCAGTTGTGATGAAGTTCTCAATAATTTATTGAATATGTGCCAAAATGGATGGCCAATTGCTAAGCAGAAAGTACCAGAAAATATTAGAATATTTTGGAATTTACGAAACGAAATATATGCGGAAAATGGTATTTTGTTTTACCAAGATCGAGTTATCATCCCGCTATCTTTAAGAAAACAGATGGTTCAAAAGGTACATAAAAGCGGTCATTTCGGAATTAACCGTACAGTTGATAGAGCGAGGTCCGTTTTTTACTGGTATGACCGCGGATATCACTGACGAAGTCCAACGATGCACTATTTGCGAGAAATTTCAGTCTGCTAATAAGAAGGAACCACTTATACCACACGAAAAGGTTGGATGTGATTTCGCAGATTTTGGATCTAAATCTTACTTGATCCTACGTGATTATTTTTCGAAATGGATAGAGGTACATGAATCCCCTTCCAAATCAGCTTTTCACGTCAAACAAATTTGGCATACAATTTTTACAACGTTCGGGTTTCCGAAGATAATCATCGCAGATAACCAGCCGTTTGGATCAGTAGAGTGTTTTGAATACGCAAAAGCACATAATATCAAAATTATAAATAGTAGCCCATACTACGCTCAATCAAACGGTATGAGCGAACGGGCTGTACAAACTGCCAAAATGATTCTTCGAAAGGCGCACGATTCTGGTATGCCCTTTCAAACATTATTAATGGAGTACCGGAATACACCTTTACCCGGTGTTAAATTGTCGCCAACTGATATAGTTTTCGGACGACGTGTTCGCACAACGCTGCCAACATCAGAAAGAAATTATATGAATGAACACAACAATATTGTTCATCAAAAATTAGTAGAGTCTCAGTCTTTAATGAAATAACAGTATGATAAACGAACTTCTCAAAGAGAAGAATTTAAAGAGGGTGACAGGGTATTAGTTAAGCATGGCCGAGAATGGAAACCAGCCGTCATAGTAAAACCGTCTAATAGTCCTAGATCATACATCGTCAAAGAGAGTGGTCGAAATAAGTTATTAGTTCGAAATAAATATCACCTACGAAACTCAAAGAATTCTTGTAGAAGCAATGTTGGGCCGTCAATTATAGATGATGATAATTATTCGTATAATACACGTGATGATGAAAATTCATTCGTTGTGAATTCTCCAAATGATCGTGGTCAAGCGGTTGTTAATTCAGAAAATAATGACCAAATGCGTACCCGATCAGGTCGAATTGTAAAAGCTCCTGATCGTTTAAGAGTAAGTTAGAATATTGTTAAAATTATTAAATGTTAATGTGATGAATAATTAACTTGGTCATGTAAAAACTAGTTAGATGTATTAAAATATGAAGTATGTAATAATATAAAAAATGATTAAATTTTAGTTTTTATGATGAGACATATTCAGCTTAAAAAGGGAGATGTTGTGAATAGTACAAACAAATTGTGAATACATACTACAAACAAATCAATTGTGAACATATACTAGATAACTGTCACTTGGAAGTTGCTGTTCAACACGAGAGGATTGAATAAAACGTGTAATCAAGTCAATCATAAAACATCGGCATTTTAATTGAGTTTATACAAGAGATACAACAAAGAGGACCCTATAATTACATACTGCGTTTTTCTGCGGGAAAACCTTGTGAAAGAAAGAAATATGATATATCCCAGTGAGGATATTGATGGATTTATTTTTGTGCCAATATAGTAGGTAGAAGTCGGGAGGCCGATACAATTTCAGCCAGTCCTCAATGGATGCACTGCATGAATTTCGTCACTGGGTGCATGTGTTTCTATTATATCGTTGAACCAAAAAACGGAAGGTGTAATGCGTTTCGTATACCACCTTGTGTTCATCTTCTCACTGCGTTTTTTGCGGGAGAAGTCTTCCCGCTGTCGTTGGACTTGCTGCTGCAAAACGATTCCTGCAAACTGCAGCGTTGTCGTTACGCATAAGTGTAAAGCGTTCCATTTAAATGTACGCGTCCCTCTTCTTCTGCGACAATGCGTTTTTTGCGGGATTGCTCTTCCTGCAGAAAAACGGAAAGTGTAATGCCAGGCTAAGCAGCGGCCTAGGGCTTGCTGTAACTCAGACGGGAGACGTTGCCCCTGTTCTTCACGTATTTATAAAAAATCATAGACGTGGTTCCGATGCCCTCGCGCTCGTATCGGGGTCCGAGTGTAAAGGAAACTTCGGCCTCTGGTTCAGTACCACCGACAGATCAGTACTCATCAAGTGCTGCCTTCAATCTGACGATGGAAGCAGCGGTTCATAGTTCATTACAGATGGTTCATTACAGCACGGGGCAATGACGGCCACAAGCGAATGCTCCACCGAAACATAAGGGAAGCTACCCGGGAAGTGTGTATCAAGCAGGACTTCAATAATTTCCATGCTTGAGGAAGTTCACAAACCGTCGTGTTTCAGCAGATAGCTGGAAATGGATGAATTTATGGCAAGAACTTTGCGAAGCCAAGAGATGTCACTACACCCCTCAATGCGCCAACAAAATAGCTTTCAAGAATTACGCTTGGCTTTTTTTAATTCCTTCTTAAATAATCCAAGACTTTTTTTTAATAGGAACTCCAATCAGATTCCAGCCTCGACGATTTTCCCTTATTAAAAGACCTTCTGTTTTAAGTTCGGAGATCATAGGAGGCCACCAAACTCGTTTTACCTTACCTCTTTGTCTGCTGACAGGACATGATTTCTTAGCAGCCTTATTTAGTGCGCCCATTAGTGTATGTACCATTTCATCTAGTTCTAGCTTATTTCATGGCTGGGATAAACTTCCCAAAAGAATTGCTCAATGTTTAATCCAGTAAGTACGTTGTCTATTTAAAAGGGCAGGTTTAGTCTCTGGAAGATCATCGAGGTTGAATTTAATATAGCGGTGAACAGAGAGAGAGAGAGAGAGTGATCAGTTAACACCCTCCAGTCTCATACCGCCTGCTGAATATTTTCAGAAACAAGAGTAATCTCAAGTACTTCTTGTCGATTTTTAGTGATACAAGTTGGTTCACAAAGAAAGAAGTTGGATTCGATTATATACTCGAACAATAACTTCCCGCATTCGTTCGTGTCTACCTCATACAGTGTGGTGTACATTTGCATCGCATCCAAATATAAGGCCAGTACCGAGTGTCTTAGATGAGGCAATCAAATTCCTCAAGTATTGTTGTAACCCTAAATTTGAGGAGATTTAACATCAGCAAAATACCCAAATAGCATTTTTCGGTTGATTTTTCTCTTTTGAGAAAAATTTAATGAGGGATGGTTTGCGAAGCCGTACCCAGCATAAAGGAGATAGTATGAAGAAGTGCGGCTACCGACCCTAATGGTGGGTACTGCGACTATAGGAGGTTTATTGTGCCAAAGCATTCAGGCGATACGATATTAATGAATTCACTAGCCTATATCTAGTACCTACCGAATGAAGTTAATCGTTTTTTATTCCTGATAAAACACTTCCACAAAAAAGGACGAAACCACTCACTAGCACTACCATCAATTTGTTTCAATTAAAATTGCAATCATCAATATCTATAAATCCCGCGTTTGTGCCGGTTCTCCTGTTACAATCCAAACTATTCCATACGTATAACTTGCACGAAAGGACAATACGAGTACGTTCACGATGAGCACGGACAAAGGCAACAACGAATCCCTGGCAACTGAACGCAACTACCCATCAACTTTAACTTTGCAACGAAGATTTCGAAGCCAATCATGGTAGGATCTACAAAAATAATCAAAAAAAAAAAACTGGCATAGAAGAATTAGTAACCATAACAAAATTTCGCCATGCGCATTATCAACTATAGCATTGTCCGCGTAAACAAAACATGTACTCGTATGTACATTTGCAGGGATCTCACTGTATACAGCATAGAATATTCGTTTTGTAGTCCTGTCAGGGAGAAACGCCGAAACAACATAACCGAAGGAGCACAACACCACCTGTTTTCATTCACGAAAATTTCAGACATTATTGATTTCCAGCCAACCGCCAAAATGCCACACCACTCCACCAACACCGGTCGGTAGCTGTCTGCTGGGATTTCGGGATTGTCGACCCGGGAGGGTTACCGAGAATCCGAAAATTCCAATTTAAGGATATATGAGAGAAGATCCTTTTCAAGTGTTGCAAATTAGTGAGGCCCGGCAGTTTGCAATAGCACGATGAATAGTATTTGTAAAGAGATCCAATGAGGGTTCAGGTGTATAAGCATTATTTGAGCTACGTGCTGCAACAGACGGATAGAAACCGAAGGATTTCTTGAATAGTGGTAACGAATATCTTGTCATAATAAAGTTGGCAAACATAAAAACCAAACCAAATGTGTACATAGTTCGTCCGCTTGTGCAAGATGCACGTATATGTCCAATTAACAACGCCACCTAAATCAAGGCGTCTTACCCAGAAGGATGTCCAGAACCACAATTCTTGAAATTTTCAGAATGGACTGGTAACCCCGCCTCTCATTTCGGGTTTTTTTTTGCCCACATTTTTCGTACACTTTGGTCTTGCATTCTGCTTGGTTTTTGTAGCTACCTTCACGGATCCATTGTATACATCCATTTGGCCCAGACTACTCAAAATTTTGTTTCAAGTGGCATAACATCAATGGCACTCGTACTTTTGCAACACCTTTTTTTTGAGGATGCAAGCTTTTGTACATTCATATATGGATAGTTAGAATAGACCTGAGTGCCGGTCCTACTTCCACATGTACACACAATTCGGCTAAGTACGTCTGCATACGGAAAGAGAGAATACAAGATGGGCTTCTGAGTACACAACCCCTTGCCACCGGAGGAAACGACAACGTCTACGCTCGTAGGTGTATTAAATTTCCAAATTTATGGAGTAAGGCTGACGGTCGTATGCGACATAGGTGCAATTACACAGAGGACGAGACAGCCTTGGATCATAATATCCTATACAGTTGTTTAACTTCACCTCTTCTATCGTTTTCGTGGATTTCTGTTTGTGGTAAGTAATACTGTTGTTGGTTATACAATACAATTTGCAGGGATTACGTCGTGGCTCTTTAATTGCTCCATGCGCTTTATCGTACAGTCAATGAGTTTTTCTTTTCGAATTAAAGGGCTTTCGGTGTATTGATTGATGGCAGTAACAATAAACGGCAATCTCAATCGAATTGTTCAATGGTTGATGGGAGAAGTACTTGAATATCTAAATGGAGTTGAGAAAGCAGACAGGATTGAGCTACGTGGGGAGGAAGTGGTGGAACTTGACCATGAAAATTAATGTCAAATAAAAAATACAAATACGATTACACATAGACCCTCAGCAGGAAAAATCAACCGAAAAAAAAACTTGTGATTCGTTTGCGCACATCAAAGATATGGTTCTAAAGATATGATTCTAAATCAGATACTGCGACTCTCTCTACCACTCACGGCAGCACAGCGTCCTACATTAGATTAGATTGGATTGTAAAATGGCCCCAACAGCACTAAGCCCCTCGGGGTAAACGCCGACAAAACCGAACTTGTACTCTTTACCAGAAACCGCATAATTCCCCCTGTTGAACCTCCCCTTTTGGATGGCAAGAGACTGGTCTTTGCTGAATAAGCAAAGTTCCTTGGACTTATCTTCGATAAGAAGTTAACATGGAAACTGAATATTCTAGAACGGGTGAAAAAGGCAACTGTTGCGCTTTACTCGTGTAGAAGGGCCATAGGTAGAAACTGGGGCCTCCAGCTAAAAGTGGTGTACTGGTTATACACTGCAGTGGTACGGCCTATCCTACTATACCGCATATGCCTATGGTGGACGGCACTCAGAGTTGCGTCCTATTGTAACCTACTGGGGAAAGTGCAAAGACTTGCTGCGATTGCCGCTACTGGGGCCTTGAGGACTACTCCGTCGGCTGGCTTGGACATGCTGCTCAACTTGCTTCCGGTGGATATTTTTGGCGAACAACTGGCGGCCAAAAAAACAGCCTTGCGTCTTCGAGATACTGGACAGTGGCGCGCGCTGAGGAGCGGACACTTCACTATTCTACTACTACTTTGCCTTAACCCCTAGCGGGGCATAGCGCGTCAACTACTCCTGCGCGCCATCGTACTCTGTTCTGGGCAATGGGGCGCAACTCCCCAAAAGACTTACCCAGTACCTGACACTCCTTTGCCACAGATCGACGCCATGTGATTCGAGGACCCCCTCTTGGTCGGCCTTGGTTGGAAATGGGGTTCCATTTCATGGCATGCAAAGCAATGCAGTTATCACTCTTCCGCAATGTGTGACCTATCCACTGCCATTTTCGCTTGCGTATCAATTCGTCGATTGGCATCTGACCCGTACGCCGACTTAGCTCTTCATTTGATATTGCTTCGGGCCAGAAAATTCTTAAAATTCGACGAAGACATGAGTTGACGAAAACTTGCAGCTTTCTGGTAACTCCTACGGAAACTTTCCATGTACTGCTCCCATACAAAAGCACTGATAGTACCAGGGAGCGAAACAGGCCCAGCTTGGTCTTGATGCTGAGATAACTGCCCTGCCAGATTTTGGACAGCATGCCGTATGCGCGTTTAGCCTGGTTGATACGACGAGCGATGTCCTGCTCCGTACCACCATTTTCGGCAACAATGCTACCCAGGTAGACGAAGTTGTCCACCTTCTCCACAGGCTGCCCATTAATATTGATGGCAATAGGTGTCGGATTTCTTTTTCGCAACGGCGGGCTAAGAACCTTGGTCTTGTTGGTATTAATCTTTAGCCCAACCTTGCTTGCCTCCCTCTCGAGATCTAACGCCATTGCGGACAGATCCATGATTTTGTGGGAGAGTAGGCATATGTCGTCAGCGTAGTCAAGATGTTGTAGATAAGATGTCAAAGTCCATTGAATTCCTCTGTCGAGTCCGGATAGGGCTGCATGCAACACATCGCCGATCACAATGAGGAATAGGATCGGTGAGAGGATGCACCCCTGCCGAACTCCACTGCGAATCTCAAAGTCCCCCGACACCTTACCTTTATGCAGAACGCGACATTTCGCGCCGTCATAGGTTGCCTTAATAATAGCCACAAGCTTCTCAGGGATGCCTCTCCTGCGCAAGGCCGCCCATATAGAATCCCGGTTCACACTATCGAAAGCCTTTTCGAAATCGATGAAAAGCAAGTGAAGCGGAGAATCGTATTCAGCGCATTGCTCGATGATGATTCGCAAGGTGTTAATGTGATCGACACAGGAGAATCCGGATCGAAAGCCAGCCTGCTCTTCATCAATTGTGCTTTCTAAGTGGGCCTTTAGTCTTTCCAGGACGATTTTAGCTATTATCTTGGCAACGGCAGGAAGCACACAAATGCCTCTCCAATTATTACAGTCTGTGAGGCTACCCTTCTTTGGAAGTTTGATGATCAAACCTTCCTTCCACTCAGTGGGAAAGGTCTCTGTATTCCACGCTTTATCAACAAGTGGGTGCAGCAAATCGGCAGTTACGCTTGGCGCTGCTTGATAAAGTTCGGCAGGGATGCCGTCAAGTCCGGCGGCCTTTCCTCGTTTTAGTGCAATAATTGCAGTGACTATTTCCTCTTTAGTCGGGGCAGTGGACCGTATACGCACATTTTGATGGTTAGCTAAATTATCTATATGAGGGGGAACTTCACCAGAGGTTACACGGTTCAAGACCGCGGCGAAGTGTTCTTTCCACCACCTCATTTGATCTTCTTCCAAGATAAGTAGCTTTCCATCACTATCTTTCACCGGATGTTGGCAGGAGTTACGACCACCTGTAAACTCCTTGATGACACCGTATACGGCGTTTAAGTTGTTACTTCTAGCGGCTTCTTCTGCTGACGCTAAAAGAGAATTGGCATAAACTCTTTTATCGCGTCGCACACTACGCTGAACTTCTCGAGCTTTCTGACGGTAAAGGAGTTCGATGCTGCTTCGATTGTCGTCTGATGCTGCAGCCAAACGAACTTTCAGCTCCTTTCTTTCAACAATCCGCTGCCATGAAGCGTCGGACATCCAGGGCTTATTCCGGCAATCCGGGTTTGGGCCAAGGATGGTATTTGCGCTATCAATGTACGCATTTTTTATGGCATCCCAGTTTTCGTTTATGTCACTATCTGGGTGACTAGTTATCTCAGCCGCTTTTTGCGCAAGATGGTCATTATATTGTTGTAAGACAGCTGGATTTTTTAGTCGAGCGGTGTTGAATTTGCGGGGCCTGGATCTTTCGTCGCCGGGGCGGCGCACGGCTGCAATACGCAATCGAACATTAGCGATCATAAGATAATGGTCTCTTCCCATCCCAATATCGGCACCCTTCTTGTTTCGCACGTCCAGGAGGCAACTCTTGAATCTTTTACTAATGGCAAAATGGTCGATCTGATTTTGTGCTCTGCGCCGATCAACAGAGGACCAACTGATTTTGTGGTGGTCCTTATGCTCAAACATAGTACCACCGATGAAGAGACTGTGAAAGTTGCAGAACTCTACAAATCTTTCACCGTTGTCATTACGATCACCAAGACCGTGTCTCCCCTTCACATGTCTGAGCCCATAGTTATCAGCGCCAACTTTCGCATTCAAATCACCCATAACCATTATAATGTCACCTTTAGGTGTTCTGCTCTGAACGGCGTTTAGTTCTTCGTAGAAGGAGTCTTTTGCCAAGACATTGTCGGGTTCAGTAGGGGCATAACATTGTATTATTGAGATGTTCCTCATTTTGGTCCGGAACCTGGCGGTCAAGACCCTGTCAGAGACCGGTTCCCAGGATAAGAGACAGTTTCGCGCGGCTCTGGTTAAAAGGAGCCCCACACCTGACTCACGGCGACTACCGGTAGCTTTACCGGAGTACAACATTACAGTGCTGTTCCACCATCTTATCTCACTAACTCCTAAGATATTTAATTTGTACCTCAGAAATTCACTCTCTAATTGAAGAAATCGTGCGTTCTGGGGACCTTCTGATCCATTGTCCAGGAGAGTACGCACATTCCAGAATCCAATCTTTGTCATTGTACGATAGCTAAAAGTCGTAACCGTTGAGTCAGTCCTTATCCGAGGCATAGTTGACGTTTCGTTAGCATATAAAGATTTCGGATAGTGCAAGTTGCTGGCATACACATCCTGTCCTTTGATTGTCGGTTTTAACGACAGGCCCTCAAAGGGAAAGGCCGTGGTATTTTTTTTTTCACACCCCACACCACAGGGGTACCTCAACCAAATCATCGCAACGCCATCACTGGCGGCTTGACGTTGGTTGGCAATGGTCAGTGACCACTGCCGTTCCAGGGGGCGCCCACGCGGAGGACTATGGAAGAGGAGTTTTTGCCCCCCTGACAGCAACCACATCAGCCTGATTTCCTCTAGAGATCAATGGGCGGGCAGCACCCCTATTACACCTGACTCCTTGGCCATCTACACAGATGGCTCCAAGACCGATGAAGGAATGGGTGCGCGCATTTATTCGGAGGGACTAAAAATTAACGTATCGGTCCATCTTCCCGACTACTGCAGTGTCTTCCAGGCGGAGATTTCGACAATCGCGGAGGCCTCTGTCCTGCCTGGGGAGGCATGTCGTTACTTTTAAGGACATTACTATCTACACAGACCATAGATATACATTGAACAGATAGGAAATAGGGACAGAGTGGGGGTAAAAATTTGAATATCGAGTTATGGTTGACATATTCGCGTCTGCGCAGTAAAACACGCACAACACGTATTAATATTTGGCCCAGGGGCCTGAGGAGCGAGGGGCCAAATGCTTCCTAAATTTATGGATTAACAGAAACGATACACGCAAACTCCGTATAATTATTATTTTACAAACAAATGCTAATAAAAACACCACGAATTGAGTTTGCAATTAAATTCCTAAATGTCAAAATTGTGGTTGAGCGGCCGATGGCGTAACGACATTTACCAAACGTATAGCGACCGCATGCAAATGGGTAGCAGTGCGCATGCGCGAGTTGGTTCGAAAATAACCTGAAGCATAGAGTGGGGATAGTACTATTACAGATCTGTTCAATATATATCTATGACACAGACAGTCAAGCGGCGATACGGTCGCTTGAATCGGATAGTTCTACATCAAAAACTGTTGTAAGTTGTCGCTCGACACTCATGGAAATGAGCAGCTTTTTCGATATTACTGTCTATTGGATTCCGGGCCACAGTGGTTTCACAGGCAATTGCAAGGCTGATGGCCCGTTAAGGGGCAATCGGATCCACTGATACGTATCTTAACCACGTCAGCACACCCATAGCAGTGTGTCAACTGGCAATCGAGTCCGCTGCGATCGGCAGGGCCAATGCCAGATGGCTCGATGGTAGTATCCGTACTTGCCAAACAACGACGATGATTTAACCTAGGATAGATCCAAATCGCTTTGCCTGACTCCTCTCATTAAACAGGAAATATATTGGCTGGTGGGGGTCATCACGGGGCACTGTCCTATCGGCGAGCATGCCAGGAGGCTTCGACTTCCTTATCACGACTACTGCAGAAGTTGTCATAATGTGGATGAGGAGGAGAGTGTGGCTCACCTTCTTTGTTACTGTCCAGCCTTGGCTTGGTTTTTGATACTCTCCTTTTTTGCCAGGACCTAGAGCGTCTCGTAAGAGTTAATGCGTTTCAAATTAATCGGTTTATTGCCAGCGTCGGCTGGCTGGACACTTCGGTTTGAGTGTTTTAGGTAACAGAATCTTGGTGGTATCACAACGGACCTTGAGTGGCCTATGTATGCTGTGGTTAACTCACGGCAACCCCTAAACCTACCTACTTACCTAAGCCCCTTTAAATTGCCTATTATGCTATAACCCCAAGTCTAGAAACAGGGCTAGGCCTGTCGATCAAGCTTGATCGTACTGACAAATATGCTAAAAAGGACAGCCGAAATCGAGGCGATATCTTCTGCTTCAGGGAAGGTCACGCCAAAACACACTCCACGACGTTGGACTAACGCCTCACACTCATAGAGAATATGCAATGATGTTCCGTCATCCCTTTGCCTACTATACCGATTGTTTTAAGATGGCCTCTAAGACATGAATGTCCAGTTAGGAGGCCGTATATAGTTCTAACCCTAACACGGTTCAGCTTTAGCAGTTTATACATAGGATCTTTAACGTGAATAACCCGAGATGATGAGGCCAGAGAGAGCCGCGCAGTGGCCAGCGACCCCATTGTACTTTCAGTCTCTGATACGTTTTCTTATGATACATGGCGGGATTCCGCAAAAGGGCTCCGGTCCACAAAGAGGCATAGCCGAAGCTATCCTGGCTAATTCGGCGGCCTGCTCCATTCCTTGTGATGCCGACATGACCAGGGACCCAACGTCACCTTGTCTCCCACCAACTGTAGTATGGTCTGGCAATTCTGCACTAGCCTGGATGTTAGTGGCCAATTTCTTAGCGCTATAATGGCAGCTTGACTATCATAATCCATAATGGCCATCAGACACTACTTCGCCCACACCTCAATGGCGTAAACTTCCGCCTGGAAGACAATGGCAAATTCCCCCAGAGGTATGGATATTCTATGGTTAGACCCCACTATAACAGAACCGGTACCCTTATCTATCTTCGATCCATCTGTGAGCTACTTGAAATAGTGTTTTGTGTAAGGATGGAATGTTCTTTCAACCAGACCTCCCTGCTCCAAATGACGCTAGTAAATAGCTGGTTGCCGGAGGGCTCTTTCACCAAGTGATGCAATGGCATTCTAGCTTCGTTGCTCTCATTTAGCCAACTTCCCTGTTCTGGGTTTAGCTTTATGCGAACATCGTATGATATTAGTCTTGCAGTAATTAGTTTCGCTACTGCTAGCACATGTACATATAATTTAATTTTCATCCCCACAGAAAATTAGAGTCACGGAGGGGGGCTTCAAAAAAACTTTGCGGAGGCCTTCAAAACCTTCTGCACGCCCCTGATTTCGATACATGTAAAATGAAACAAAATGTACATGTAAAATGAAGCAAGTCACGAAGAAGTGATGGAATAATCTGGAGACTTCCGACTTCCCACTCTCCTCGCTTAAATTCTCATCGGTTTCGCTAAGGGGGCTAGACAAAATGCGCGACCTAGCCTAAGGTTGGGGTGTGAGCGCGGAACCCGATCGCCATCAGAGGGCTCCCGTGCTAGTTGCAGGGACAAGGATCGCTTCCTCGACGGCCACATTTTTGTTAGAAGAAGAGTTTGTGACCTCACACCACACTACCGATAGCCGAGCTAGCTGTCTAGCACGCGTCACTTCTGATCACCACTGAGTTGGTTGAGCTGCAAAGAATTTCAAAGGGAAGATTTTCTCATATCCATTCGAACATTCGTATCCGAATTTGGAAGCATTTTCTTGAATGGTTGCTTGGACCAGATGACTGCGGAAAGCTTTTAAAAACATTGAGTAAGACACCGCTTATGACATGCTAAAGAACATTTTCTTCCAGGTAAATTTTAAATTTGCCTACGATCGTAGCCGACAAAATGGCGGGCTATTTATCGAGGCGTGCGTTACTATCAGAGCATGGAGGAAATAATATTTATATTCCTATATTTCCTCCACGTATAAGAGGGACCCAGAAACGAACCTTCTGTTATCTGACAGTGGATCCATGGCAACGTTTAAGTTTAAGTCTGTACTATTTGGGTCTACGCTTCGAAGGTATTAGGTATTCAGAGGAGAAAGCAGTAAGATGATCAAAATTGCATGAGCACCTAAAGACACATTCAGAGACGTTTCGAATAAATATGAGAATTCCATCCTTCCCAGAACATTTTCAACTTCAAATTTTACCTAACCAATCAGAACCGCGTCCTAGCAACTTGGCTAATTACCACACGTTGCACTCGACTTAATCGTATATTGCAAACTTTCAAGGACATTTTTTTCCCCAACAACCAAGAAAAAAACTCGTCTGCACAATGTCTCGAAACTTAATACTTCTTGAACCTTTTTACATGTGTAAATTTACCTGCACTGTTCCGTGCAAATTAACTATTGCAACAAGCGCTCAAATTTCGCACAAAAAACAATCCACTGAAACCATAAACCACAAAACCGGCAATAGGCTACCGAAACTCCAATAGCAACCAAACCAAATAACCAAAAATCTCACGTAAGTGCAACAAATTAGAAAGTTTCACGATGCCAATACGACACGACTATTTGCTCGTCCAGGCCCAGATGCAACCTCTAACGACACTTTGCCAAAATCAACTACGACATGTATTCGAGCCGTTCCCGGTGATTTTCAAAATTTCCGTACCAGATGCACATTGCATAGCATTCGCATGTAATTCACGAAACACATATGCCCTCGGGCGGCCAACACATATGATGGGACGAGCAGGGTATCCTTTTTTGTTGTGCCCTAATCGGTGGCGGCGACCGGCGTCATAAGCTCCCGTCTTCAGTACACGGTGACATTGCCGAAAATTTTCGGTAGACATCCTTCTTCCCGCGGCACACTTACATACGTCCCGTCCCGTATTCCGCATGTATGTACATATATCCTCCGGAGTGACGTGCTTCGTTTTATACCCCAAAAAAAAGTTGGTGCTGAATGAACAGAGTCGTGGCGAGGGGCGGAGGTCGGGTTGATGGTTATAATGGCAAGCCGACAAGGATATGTCTGTTGGAATTTTCGCCTCGACACGTTGATATGTGATAGGAAAGGATGGATTGTATTATGTGTTTTTGGTGCCGGGCGCACACACTTCACTAGTGTGACGAATAAATTGAAAATGATGGAAACAACATTTTCGATGAATAAGCCAAGAGGTAAATTCGAGGAAATGTACGTAGGCCTATTTAGGGAATGCAGCGACGATGACGCCTCGAAACTAATTTAAATAGCTGAAAGCCAACATTGCGATTTGCTTAATTATGCATGAAGCTGCCGCACTTGGGCTAAAGAGATGTTTACTTTTGCATGAAGGCATATTTGGTTAAAGAATAGCATCATAATTAGAGCGCGGCGTGCTAGATCAGCAATTTGAAGTTTCAGGAGTAGTCAATCCGGGGAAATGACGGCTAATGAATATGCATATTTATGCTTGATGTATGATATGAGTGCAATATTTTTATTTTATACTATGTGGAGTTCACAAATAGACTTGTTACTCATTTGCTCTAGCCCCTAGTGGAGCATAGCGTGTCAACTATTCCATAAGGCTTAGACGTTTCGTTGGCATAAACCCGTTTCGGACGATGCCCGTTGCCAGCATGCACCTCCTGCTCCCATTTAGCCGCCTACCTGCGACAAGTTGGGAGATGTTATGGCTTATTATTTCGCCCCGCATAAGAGAAAGACAACACAAACATCCATGGCCACGAACGCAGTAGACGGGACTTGAACCCGTAACGACCGTAGTTAGACTTGCCTCTACGAACTGAGCTACCGGTCGCTCAAATAGACTAGTTGTAGTAGTGAAAATCGTTTATGCGCGATGTCATAAATAAACAAACCAAAAGGCCCTATTAGATGAATTCCATGCTGCAGTTAGGATTAAGGATAAAAAAACGCGTCAAAACGCAACATTTAAATTCCCAAATCAATTTTCAACTTCGCCGAAGCCTGTCCCAAGTCATGGTTGTGAAAGGAGGACGGAAGGATAGCTGTAGCCTGAATGGCTGGGTCACAGCTAAGCGTCTCAGGTCGGTAGGGTATCATGAATGACGTGGTCAGACATGCAATATAATTGTCTGAACTCTGGCACGTTATGAACCGCCTGAAGCAGCTATCACCGAGGCTACCCCTGGATAGGGTTTAGCGATGGGCCGACAACCCATCCTGCAAAAACTACTCCATGCCAAGAAACTTGGAACAAAAGCCTCGGATTGGACGGATCAACAACGACGACCACGTAAAAGTTTAACGGATTATTCATTCGAATCTTTGAAGGTACGCTCCCTGAACAAACCGGGGGCCGTGAAGGCCCTCCTTCAACAAGTCGAGAATTACAAACCTAACATCACTGCAGTCCAGTAAACAAATTGGATTGGCAGCGAGATAGACGACACACACAATTTTCGAAAGCGTCAAACCATCGGGTTACGAGGAGTTTGGAGTTGCATTCATAGTGAGCAAACAGCTCAAGCCGCACGTTATTGACTTCAAACCTATTAATAAAAGGTTGTGTGCTATTCGCATTAAGATTCGTTTTTTTTTCACCCCTGGCTCATCAACGTGCACACCCCAACTGAAGTTAGGGAAGATGCAGTGAAAGACGAATTTTATGCCCGACTGGAGACACTGTTATCTCTATGTCTTTGCTCTTACGAGTAAAAATCACAGTGTTTGATTTACTAGCGTTTATGGTTAGCTCTTGCTCATTACACGACTCTTCTGTTAATTTGACAACCTGTCCCATGTAACCTAGAATTGTGTCCATGAACTTTCCACTAACCGTAAGAGCCAAGTTATCGGCGTATCCTGCAGTGTGTGATGGGCATATTGACTCTTTCTACTGTGCCAGCACATACGCTCTAACTCTTTCCACTGAGCCGTTCAAAAAGAGTCGAACGAATCCAAAGACTCGGAGAACATATTCAATAAAAGTCGTAGGTCGTACATACTATTATTAACTTGCTTGCTTGTTTGCATACTGATATAATAAACGATATCCATAATTAAAATACTTTAGTTTCCTTTAAGTCAACGATTTGTCTTTATTTTACCGTATACGTATTTCGGCAGCTACTTGCTGTCTTCTTTAGCGGAGTGAAGAAGGCAGCAAGTAGCAAATTAATAATAAATAATAATAATCGTTTACTATATAACGATATTAAATACTACTTTGCCTTAACCCCTAGCGGGGCATAGCGCGTCAACTACTCCTGCGCGCCATCGTACTCTGTTCTGGGCAATGGGGCGCAACTCCCCAAAAGACTTACCCAGTACCTGACACTCCTTTGCCACAGATCGACGCCATGTGATTCGAGGACCCCCTCTTGGTCGGCCTTGGTTGGAAATGGGGTTCCATTTCATGGCATGCATAGCAATGCAGTTATCACTCTTCCGCAATGTGTGACCTATCCACTGCCATTTTCGCCTGCGTATCAATTCGTCGATTGGCATCTGACCCGTACGCCGACTTAGCTCTTCATTTGATATTGTTTCGGGCCAGAAAATTCTTAAAATTCGACGAAGACATGAGTTGACGAAAACTTGCAGCTTTCTGGTAACTCCTACGGAAACTTTCCATGTACTGCTCCCATACAAAAGCACTGATAGTACCAGGGAGCGAAACAGGCCCAGCTTGGTCTTGATGCTGAGATAACTGCTCTGCCAGATTTTAGACAGCAAGCCGTATGCGCGTTTAGCCTGGTTGATACGACGAGCGATGTCCTGCTCCGTACCACTATTTTCGGCAACAATGCTACCCAGGTAGACGAAGTTGTCCACCTTCTCCACAGGCTGCCCATTAATATTGATGGCAATAGGTGTCGGATTTCTTTTTCGCAACGGCGGGCTAAGAACCTTGGTCTTGTTGGTATTAATCTTTAGTCCAACCTTGCTTGCCTCCCTCTCGAGATCTAACGCCATTGCGGACAGATCCATGATTTTGTGGGAGAGTAGGCATATGTCGTCAGCGTAGTCAAGATGTAGATAAGATGTCAAAGTCCATTGAATTCCTCTGTCGAGTCCGGATAGGGCTGCATGCAACACATCGCCGATCACAATGAGGAATAGGATCGGTGAGAGGATGCACCCCTGCCGAACTCCACTGCGAATCTCAAAGTCCCCCGACACCTTACCTTTATGCAGAACGCGACATTTCGCGCCGTCATAGGTTGCCTTAATAATAGCCACAAGCTTCTCAGGGATGCCTCTCCTGCGCAAGGCCGCCCATATAGAATCCCGGTTCACACTATCGAAAGCCTTTTTGAAATCGATGAAAAGCAAGTGAAGCGGAGAATCGTATTCAGCGCATTGCTCGATGATGATTCGCAAGGTGTTAATGTGATCGACACAGGAGAATCCGGATCGAAAGCCAGCCTGCTCTTCATCAATTGTGCTTTCTAAGTGGGCCTTTAGTCTTTCCAGGACGATTTTAGCTATTATCTTGGCAACGGCAGGAAGCACACAAATGCCTCTCCAATTATTACAGTCTGTGAGGCTACCCTTCTTTGGAAGTTTGATGATCAAACCTTCCTTCCACTCCGTGGGAAAGGTCTCTGTATTCCACGCTTTATCGACAAGTGGGTGCAGCAAATCGGCAGTTACGCTTGGCGCTGCTTGATAAAGCTCGGCAGGGATGCCGTCAAGTCCGGCGGCCTTTCCTCGTTTTAGTGCAATAATTGCAGTGACTATTTCCTCTTTAGTCGGGGCAGTGGACCGTATACGCACATTTTGATGGTTAGCTAAATTATCTATATGAGGGGGAACTCCACCAGAGGTTACACGGTTCAAGACCGCGGCGAAGTGTTCTTTCCACCGCCTCATTTGATCTTCTTCCAAGATAAGTAGCTTTCCATCACTATCTTTCACCGGATGTTGGCAGGAGTTACGACCACCTGTAAACTCCTTGATGACACCGTATACGGCGTTTAAGTTGTTACTTCTAGCGGCTTCTTCTGCTGACGCTAAAAGAGAATTGGCATAAACTCTTTTATCGCGTCGCACACTACGCTGAACTTCTCGAGCTTTCTGACGGTAAAGGAGTTCGATGCTGCTTCGATTGTCGTCTGCTGCTGCAGCCAAACGAACTTTCAGCTCCTTTCTTTCAACAATCCGCTGCCATGAAGCGTCAGACATCCAGGGCTTATTCCGGCAATCCGGGTTTGGGCCAAGGATGGTATCTGCGCTATCAATGTACGCATTTTTTATGGCATCCCAGTTTTCGTTTATGTCACTATCTGGGTGACTAGTTATCTCAGCCGCTTTTGCGCAAGATGGTCATTATATTGTTGTAAGACAGCTGGATTTTTTAGTCGAGCGGTGTTGAATTTGCGGGGCTTGGATCTTTCGTCGCTGGGGCGGCGCACGGCTGCAATACGCAATCGAACATTAGCGATCATAAGATAATGGTCTCTTCCCATCCCAATATCGGCACCCTTCTTGTTTCGCACGTCCAGGAGGCAACTCTTGAATCTTTTACTAATGGCAAAATGGTCGATCTGATTTTGTGTTCTGCGCCGATCAACAGAGGACCAACTGATTTTGTGGTGGTCCTTATGCTCAAAGACGATATTAAATGGCCTCCCTAGTTATAACCCATAAGTTTACATACATAACGACGATTATTACGTGACACTGGCAGTACAGTCCTATTCTGGGCTAGCCAACCGACTTTGATTGTAGCCTTACCTGTGGACTTCTGTATATCAGCGGTGAACAAAGCACGTCTGAGTCAAAGGAGAATACAAAAAAAAAGTTCATAATACAACAAGCCACTGCAATGCTGCTTCGATACTGCTGACACAGCATGTTGCAGTTCCGCTTTGTTATATGAACCTAGCCATTGCTTAAGGATAAATACAAGGCTGCTTAGATGTTCTATGCCTAGACCAAGGTTTTATGCCACTTAAAGAAAAACACCGTTTATAAAGGCGCTGCAGCGAACCATGTGTGTGCATCGCTCCATATGAAGCTGTGCATTTCAAGCGGCAATTGCTGTATGGTTACGTCGACGAGCCGCTAGTGTGTATTACGCCTTAGTAATGCATAAATAGAAAGCAAGAACTGCGAAGAGCTCATAAATGCCAAAAAGCACTTATCGCAACGGATGTGCTAATTATAACCGCCAACCGATAAGTTATCATAATGAACAATAAGAAAAAAGACAGGGCAATATGGATTTTTTGCTATTTACTTACTATCTCGCGAACAGGAACTTCAGTCAGCTCGGAAAGGCTCAAATCGATGACATTGTCCTCCACACGGTCCTTCACGTTCACTTTCGACATTTTTCACAAAAAGAAACACGTCTCTCAACACAATTATTTGCACAACCTGTCTACACACACCCGATTATAATTAAACTTTTTCCGTTTCTATGAAAACAAAGAAAGTCGGATTATTTTCTTACACCAATCCCTAATTTTCACGAGTTTGGGAGGCTGCCGGCTTTATGGTGTTTTGACACTAGCCCGCTGGCTTTGTGTCAAAACAAAGTGTAGATAGACATCTCGTTCTATTGAGCAATACTGGCTACGTTCAGAAAACAAACGGGTTGTTCAACTATTTAGTGATGGTTTAATTCGCGCTTCCTGATCAGCAAGTTACCGAGCAACTTACGCTCAGGTGTTCATGATCAAATGATCACGGAACAACAAATATCTCTGCTCACACTCGTCTTCTTTTTCTTTTTCTTACCCATCGACTTTCATAGCAAGGTGCGTTTAGATTTAGCGAAACTACCCGCGAAAGTGATGCGCGAGGCAAAATTGCGCGTAGTGTGAATGTGTTCCTAACCCGAAACTGTCAAATTGGCCACGGGTGAATTTCGGCTGAGTTTCCTCCGCATCAGTTTTGCGAGTGGTTTCGTTAAATTTAAACGCACATTGCGTCGTGGGTAAGACAGCTAGCGCAGCGCGCACATGGCATTGTTGTTGTAACGATTGTCAAAATCAGATTTTACAACAACAATGCGCGGGCTGCCCTGCCTACGCCGCAATGTGCGGTCGGCCTAAAGTGCGTGACAACGAGAGTGGCGTGAATAAACGAACTTAAACTGAACGTGGAATACCAAAACTCACGTCAAGGCTAGTACTGAAGAAGGGCGCAAGTTGCTCCCAAAACACGTGTTTGCATTATAGCAAGTCTACAAAAACAATCTACAATACAACGGAAATTCTGCTTTTTCAATTAATACATACATAATGCTTTTCGACTAAAGTTTAATTAACAACTTCTTCACACGTTGATGTTCATTTTGGCCGAAATTTAGTCAGAAATGCAATCGTCGATTGATCATGTCGGTCATAGCACCCACCCCAACAGTTTTCTCAAAATGTTTTATATTCTGAACACGGCCAAAGTCATCGGTGGTATGGCGTAGTTCAGTATAGAGTACGATTCTAGTGTATATTGGGAATTTTGATTAAAATTTAATAGACATATGAAAGCTATTGTATAATTATCAATTTTTGTGTGAGTGTAGCTCATTTTTTCTTCGCGGACTTTGTTTTGATGATAATTTTAGCGTGGATAAATGCAACTCTTCGAGTTTCCCAATTTCGTGTGCACTCAATTGTTTGCCTACTCCACTGGACTGTACGTGGATTTGGATGCATTCCTAACGTCAAATAATAACACGTGCGTTCAGAAGTAAACAAAAACAGTGAGGTAGCCTGATACTTTAAACGAAAAGTATTGTATCACAAGAGAATCAAATTCCCTAAACGTAAGTAGACTTCAAGTAAAGTTAGCATAAACTTTTAAAAGATAATGCGAAAGTAAAAGTAGTATTGCCAGTAATGTTTATATCTATACATATGTACATGTCACACGACTTCTGCATACACGTTCGTTTGCTGTGACCCGCAGCAGTTTCAAACATTTAGCACTATGATAAGGTCATCAGCAATTGAAACCTAGGATGGACTGACTCCTTCTGAGAGTCTTACTTTCTACAGAAGTCTAATTAGATCCAAAATCGAGTACGTGATCACAGCCACAATAGACCTAAATATGTCATCATCATCGTGGCGCGACAGCCCGACGTCGGGCCTTGGCCGCCTGGTCAGTGGCAAAATATCCACCGTACTTAACGAAAATCTCAGAAGGCGCCTGGGACTGACCAGAACTACTTCAGTGCAAATAATCTATGCTCTACGGGGCGAAATGCCAATACTCTACAGGAGTGTTTTTCTGACAGCCAAGGCGTTAGTGAAAATACAATACAAATATGTAATAATACTGATCTTTTTCAAGCCATCTCAGATAATGCAGATTCAAACAACAGCTACACTCGTTGTTTGAGAGCTTATCAGTATATTTTTAGCTCCATACAGTGCAACACCTTTGACCTAGCCAGGAGCTTCAGAGTGAGGTTTATGGGAGAGCCTTGGCTCTTGACAGCATTAAAACTGAGCTGAGACAAAAATCGTCTCACAATAGCCGCCACTGATGCTTCCTCTGTTGGCTCGGATGTGGGTTGTGCCTATGTTTTCAGAAGAGTTGAAGAAACTTACATCTTCGTTCCTGCGGCGGCCGGTTCTACGTACCAGAGCGAGCCGTTTTTACAATGGTCGAGAGCTGCCAAACCTCTTCAATGCAAGAAGGATGTGTGTATGTGTGCTACATGCTGTATTTATTTTTTGTGTTTATTGGCAGCAACACATCTCGGCGCAACTGCTCTCAATACTACTTCTCCGCGCCGGCATTGAAAACAACCCAGGTCCTTGGATCTGTTGCGTATGCAATTGAGAGCTGCATCCCAATGCGACGTTAGTGAGATGCAACTGCTGCGACGAGTGGTGTCAGCTGAGGAACCGCTCCGGTTTAAACCATCACAGGCACTGGAATCCTTCATTTACCGCCAGTCAGTGCAGAAATCGAGGTTCACAAGCAGCGAGCTCGTCAAACACGCCTCACCTTCCTACACCAGTGAGCACCCATTCGAGCTTTCAGGCAACCCCAACGACTCCTGTGAATAGACCCAGTAGGATTCCCCAACAAAACAACTTTACGCCTGCACCACCGATCGCCATTTTCGATACGCGCTCACTCGTCCAACTAAACTGCAACGAGCTGCAGAACAAAATTGCCGAACTCACTTCATTCATGGACAGACGTCTCTACGGTCGGTGGAGTATTAGCGGCATTTAGGCAATCTTTTCGTTTCCGGGGTGGGAAAATCACTTTTCACTCGGATTTTTGCCACTTTTCACTTCGATCACTCTAAAAGTCTAAAATTTGCTGACGATTCCTTTGATTTCAATTTCAATTCAGTCTTTATTTTACTCCCTCTAATATAAGCCAGGCTTGTGGGTAGGAAGGAGGATTGTTAATTATATAAAATATTTACATTTTATAATACGAATTTGCAACATCAATTATTTATGTTACAAAATTATAATATTAAAAAATTATTGAAACACCTGCAGTTAACTTACAATAAGTACTCTTTTTTTGGGTTTCGCTTATGCATTCCAGATGTGTATTGAAAGTGTTCCCCCATGCAATTATCATCATCATCGTGGCGCGACAGCCCGACGTCGCCTTGGCCGCCTGGATCATTGTCCTCCAATTATCTCGGTCACGTGACCGCGTCCTCCAATTTTGGGAGCCCAGCAGCTGCGCGGCGTCCACACCTACTGAGCTCTCCCAACGAGATCTCGGTCGTCCTCGCAGTCTCGCTCCGTCGACTCGTTCTGCATTCATTACTCTCTTAGGCATGCGATCATCGTCCATTCTTTGTACATGCCCTGCCCATTGAAGTCGTTGTAGTTTGACGATTTTCGAGACTTGCAGCTCATCGTACATTTCATACAACTCATGGTTGTACCGGATGCGCCATCCATCTCGATCGCAAACAGCCCCGAAAATTCGCCGTAGAACCTTACGTTCGAAAGTGTCTAGCATGTTTTCGGAGGCTTGAGCTAGGGTCCATGCTTCGCAGCCATAGCATAGCACTGGTCGTATAATGGTTTTGTACACGCGGAGCTTCGTGTTTCTGTGCACATGTTTCGATTTCATTATGGGGAGAACCGAAAAAAAAGTCTTATTAGCTAACTGTATCCGTCGCTTGATTTCGTCAGTTTCGTTGGCGTCCCTTGACAGGTTGCAACCCAGGTAAATGAAGTTGTTCACGAACTCGATGTTGAGGTCCCCCACATTGATGCTTGGTTGTGCAGGTGTCCTTGTCACCGATTGCATCATTATTTTAGTTTTACCCTCGTTAATACGTAATCCAACTTCCTTTGCAGCGGTATCAAGCGTATGCAGAAGTTCTTCTGCGTCAGCCAATCTTCGGGACATGATGTTGATGTCGTCGGTGTACGCTGCTAATTGTGTCGACTTGATGAGTAGCGTCTTGCTGTTGTCCAAATTCATGGCCCGAATAACGTATTCCAGTGCTAGGTTGAAGAGCGTCGGAGCCAGTCCATCGCCCTGTTTCAAACCAGTGCGTGTTTCAAATAGATCAGTAAGTCTATTCTGAATCCTGACTTGTGAGACGGAGTTGGTCATCGTCATCTTTGTCAGTCGCACTAATTTTGCTGGTATACCAAATTGCAGCATGATGTTGTACAGTACTCCACGATCGATACTGTCGTATGCCTGCTTGAAGTCGACAAAGATTTGGTATACGTTTACGTTGTATTCCCAGCACCTCTGGAGTATCAGTTTGACTGAGAAGAGCTGATCGGTTGTGGAGCGACCAGGTCTGAAACCGCTTTGATATTCGCCAATGACTCGTTCTGCGTACGGTTTTATTCTATTTTCCAGAATTTTCGTCAAAATTTTATAGGACGTACAAACTAGTGAGATGCCCCTGTAATTCTCACACCGCAGTTTATCTCCCTTTTTATGAATTGGATGGATGATGCTTCTGCGCCAATCGTCTGGGATCTCCTCGTTCTCCCATACTCGCAGGAGTAATTGATGTATGGCATCAACTAGACCCGTTCCACCGAATCTTAGCAGTTCAGCTGGGATCTCGTCAGCGCCCGGCGCTTTATTTCGTTTTAGTGACCGCAACGCGCGACCAACTTCCTCTACTGTCGGGGGTTGAATGGGTGGGCCTAGATCAACAATATCATCGAGAGCTTCCTGTGTGGGGATGTTAGATGGTCGGTTTAGAAGCTCTTCAAAATAAGAGGCCCATCGTTTGTTAATACCATCGGTGTCGCTGATGATGTTTCCATCCTTGTCCTTACAAAGGCTAGTCCTGGGTTGGTAGCCGTTCTTAATTGTATTTACTAGTTTGTACGCTTGTCTGGTGTTCCTATTAGCTAAGTTTTCGTTTATGTTCAGCAACTGCTCGTCAAGGTATTTACGTTTCTTACGTCTAATTATTCTATTCGATATTCGCCGTAGCTCGTCATATTTTTCTCTTCTGGCTCTGGTTCCTCGTTGAATCCATTGTCTGTAGGCCTCGTTTTTCGCGTCAAGTGAATTTTTGCATTCTTCGTCGAACCAGTCATTTCGCGCTCGCCGGGCTTTATATCCCACGACCTTCTCTGCGACATCCTTGATGGTACCCTTGAGTTCTTCCCAGAACCCATGGACGCCTGTGTTGCTGATGTTGTGTAGCATAGGTGATAGTTCTTCCTCAAGGGCGGTAGTATACGCCACCGCTGTAGCATCACTCAAGAGCTTATCAACCGCAAAGATTTTGGGAGGGCTGATTCTTGACTGGTGCACTGAGGAAATTCTACATCTGTAGGTCGTCTTCACCAAGTGATGATCTGAGTCGCAGTTTGCTCCTCGATAGGAGCGGACATCCATGACACTAGACGCCCATCTCCTGCAAATGAGGACGTGGTCAATTTGGTTGACGGTATGTGCGTCTGGAGACTTCCAGGTCTGCTTGTGAATGCGTCGATGCGGGAAACACGTAGAGCTTACGACTAGATTCCTGCTGCAGGCGAAGTCTATAAGTCGCTGGCCGTTATCGTTACATTCTTCATGGAGGCTGTGGCCTCCAGTGGTCCCCCGATGCCAGCTTTCATTCCCGACTTTCACGTTAAAGTCTCCCAGCAGCAATTTGACGTCGTTTGTTGGAAGTGAGTCGAAGAGAGTTTCAAGGCGGGCGTAGAACTCGTCTTTTACTGCGTCTTCTTTAACTTCAGTGGGGGCCTGCACATTGATGAGCCAGAGATTGAAGAATCGAGTCTTGATGCGAATCGCACACAGCCGTTCATTTATGGGTTTGAAGTCAGTAATATGCGGTTTGAGGTGATTGTTCACTATAAATGCTACTCCAAATGCAATTATACCGTATGTTAATACTGACTGAAATAATGAACCATAAACTCTTATTAATTCTTCAACCTTTAATATTACCTTTAAATTGTAAAAAATGGGTATTAGACTCTTTAATTTGCTATTTAAGTTTTAAGATTTAGCTCATAATATTATGAAACCTTTCGCAGGCAGGCATCAACTAATAGAGCTTTTAATTATAAACACTTAAGAGCTTGCTGAATTATTGAAACTGTTTCGGTATTTTAACAGCAGTTTTTCGCGTACTCAAAAAACTTTTTTTTTTTTTTTGGGATTTTTTAAATGAACCCTAATTCACGAAAATATTACCTCGAAATGTAATTTTTGGTATATTCCTATTTCACCGGGCGACGCATCGTGGTTCGCGCCTTGGCTAATAGTGGCTTTACCAGCGTCTATAAGCAAGCGAAGCGAGCGTTCTAGGTTGGAGCCCACAGGAGGGAAAAGCGAAGTTATCTCAATTTAAAACCCGCTGTTAGTCAAAGACGCGAATGTTTCCTTATTACATGATCACTTTATTGAGTGCGGGGTGTCCAATCGCCGTAAAAACAACTATGGCGATCACGGGAATCGAACCCGCGGAACCAGTATTCTGAGACATCAGACTGACGCTTCAACGCACATCTCCCATCACCTGATCTATAATCATGTACAATAGATGGGTTCAGAAGTTACCGAGCAACTTCTGGTCAGGTTATCATGATCAAATGAAATATTTCTGCTCATCGCTCACGTTTTTCTTCTCCTTCTTTCTCCTTGATTTTCATGTAAAGTTGAGTGACAACAAAAGTGGCATTCGACAAGCACAGACTGAATAACCGAGCTGTTGTGGTACCACTCGCGAGCAGTGTCTGATTTTGGGTAACTTCTGAACCCATCCATTCATTAATTCGTCTTCTATGCGAATAAATTTAACCCGCATGTAAATCAATGGCTTTTATAACACCAAAATTATTTTTTTCAGTTAACTCGTCATGGGAAAACCAAAACAAGGTGGTGCGGGATTCTCCCATAAGGGTCATAATAAACACACCACGTCGGACAAGCCAATATTCAAGAAAAAAGATCGTTTCGACAAAAATCCAAAATTCAAAAAGAATGACAAATTTCAGAAAAATAAGAAATTCGAAAAGAACTCGATACCGGTAAGTCTGTTCATTTATTTTAATTAGAAACGCAGCGCACCATCTTCTCAATTTTTATTAAAAACTTATTTGTGTTCTTCTTTTCTTTTTATTTTACAGAATCAAAAGTCCGAAATGTCTGAAAGAGAATTAAAACGGATCCAGGAAAAACAAGAACGAGAAATCAAACAGCAGGCATTGAAGACGAAAAGAAACGCAAGACAAAAAGTTATGAGCAAGAAAACGAAAAGAGGTCAACCCGTAATGAAAGATCGGATAGAATATTTGCTGAAGAAAATTCAGGAATCGTAGTATCTTAAGGAGTAACAGTATATTGATTTTATTTACATTATACAAAGTGAGCAATCTAATCGTTAGTTTTCTTCAAATGAATCTTTTTTGCCTGTATAAAAAAATGTATTTTTTTATTTCAGAATTTATTCGCTAATTTCAGTGCGATTAAATGTCCCCAAAAATGCCATATCGCCAGAAGTGTTTTATTTCGCCTTATACTCGTATACAAGAAAAATAATCTTTCGTAACAGGCTTCTACGAGTATAATGCAAGGTGCTCGGATTATTGCAATTTCAGGTACATAAGCTTTGTAGATTTGAAGGATTATGTGTTAATTTTAGTCAATTATGTTCCGAGACCTTTATTTCGTGACAATCAGTCTATTCTGCTCCATTACTTGTACTACTTCTTTCCCTTTTTCCCTTTCTTTCCACTCTTTCCTTTCCCTTTTTTCTTATCGCCTTTACCATCCGAAGTTTTCCCTTTAGAACTAACCCTTTCTGTCACCATCTCCTCATCAACTTGACTAGCAACACTCACATGTTGTACCCGACCGCCGCTTGGTCCTTTCGGTGTTCTCAGTTCAATTTCTACAAGCCCTTTCTTATCTGATAGTGCAGTTTTCTTCCCCATTTTCAAAACGAACACATCCGAATCAAGATCCATGGTACCTTTTCGACAAATCTGCAATTAAGAACGAAATTGAAAACAATTCATAAAATGAGGAAATTTGTGACCAACCTCAATGCCATGTGGCAGTTTTTTATTCACTCCCCGCATTGTATTGTCGATATCCACTCCATCGATTTGTACACAGCATTCTCTCTTCAAATCCTTTCGTCGATATTGGTCGACACCGTTTTCGTCGCACTCTTCAGGTAGAGGTAGTGCGAAGTCAGCCGTTCCGTAATTAGTAGCAGTCGGATATTTGATGTTGCCCCGAATTTTCGGAAGACAAGGAGCGTTATAAACACGTCCGACCGTCTCTTTGCGTAGGTGATCGCATACGACATTTCTGTCGTTTTCCAAATATTGACCTAACGTTTGGCAAGTCGCACTGAGATTTTCATCGCATTGACTATTACATAGAATTCCTTGAAGGGCTTCGGTTAAATTCATGTTTCGATTTGAACAGTATTTCACGCATACATCAAGGATTTTCTTGATCAGTGAGTTACCGTTTCCGGTTGATAGCTGTTGGTCGTTATCCTACGGAATAAATAGGTTGGGTTAGATTAGTAGGATTGCCATGAATGTCATCGCACACTTAGACCACAACTATTCCATGTGGCTTAGCTGACGTTTCGTTGGCATAAACCAGTTTCAGGCGATGCACGTTGCCAATATGCAACTCCTGCTCCCATTTATCAGCCTACCTGCGGCAAATCGGAAGATGTTGTGGCTGCTTATTACACCCCCCACCACAGGGAAAGACAACACATCCATCCATGGCCACGAACACCGTGGACGGGATTTGAACCCGTAACGACCGTAGTCAGACATGAGACTGACATGACGCCTCTACGCACTGAACTAACGGTCGCCCAACCTGCACAGACAACTTAACTCATTGATACAGTCGGAAATGACAATGAAACAATGAAGCCTGTTGACACTCCTGTCTTTTAGGTCATTCAAGTCTGTAAAAAAGAAGGACTCAAAAAATTTGATTGCTCCCTTCTGCCAAAGCAGGATAGGCACAAAGAAGATGGAAAATACTTTGTTCCTCATCATCGTAACTCCTACAAAAATCCCTGTAAAGAAGTCTTCTGTGTTCGCCAATCAGCCAATGCTCAGTGATAACTCCTACCAGCGCACTAATATGCTTTCTTTCCATTGGGTGAGTTTCTATTTTGAACCGTGTCGACGCTGTGTCGACTTAAGAAGGGGAAAGTATCACGAATTTTTTCCAATCCGATTACCCCTTCAACGGTTCCTGGAGTTTTGACAGTTTACTCTTGACAAGTTCTGTCACTCCATTCGTAAATACATAACTCTTTGTTGGCCTCAAAGTGCGTATAGTGATTGGAAAGTGTGTCCTCGCTCATCACTTTGTTTGGAGATTGGCATATGTTTGTGTGAAATATATTCATGGCGACACGGGAATCGTGTCGTTCACCAGAGAAATCACGAATCCGAGAAGAGGCAATGGATAAGTAGCGGAGTCACGATACTTTCGGGAACGCACTCATTGATAAAAGTTTGGAACAACGGCCAGGATCGATTTTAGGCCATTTCAATTTTGCTACCTGTATTCCACATAGTGTAGTCCGGATGGCGCAACGGTTAGCACGTTCGCCTTCAACGCACTGGGCCCCGGTTCGATTCCGGGGATTTATGTGTCGGACTATGAGCCCACTCAGCTGTTAAATGAGTACCCATTATGGGGTAAATAACTCGGTTGAGCGTATTGCTGATCACATATCTCTGCACAAAAACCGTCACGATCTAGAAAATGAGATGATGCTAACTCATCTCGAGGCCGTGGTTCAAATTGGACTGTTGCGCCAGTTATTTATTTATTTATTTTATTTATTCCACATAGTGCTGACTCTGCTTAACGCAGCAGACATTACTGCCATTTTACATTATTAATTACATGAGGCTTCATCACGATCTCTCTAGTCCCTGATCGAGCAAACTCATCAGCTATGCAATTGTCAACGAGGCCACTGTGTCCTGGAATCCAGCACAACATAGTGTTGAAGAATTTACCCAGTTCAGGGATTGACGTGAGTCACTCTGCTACTAAGTTACGGAATAAATAAGTTACCTGCGATCCGCAAACACAAAATTCACAAATCGAAATCCATATTTATGGAATCCGCATTTACAAAACCCGTAATGACAAAAACCATAAATTATTGTGTAGCTTTTGTTAAGCACTGCCTAAAGCGGAAATGATTTTTAAGGTGATGACAGTGAATATCCGTTTTATGCCTAGTGCTAACCTTTTCTTTTCGTGCGAAATTTCATACAAATACTGTCAAGAGGACGAAACTTTTGATAGTATTTGTATAAAACTTCGCACGAAAACAAAAGGCTAGTACTAGGCATTAGGCAGTATGAACCTTCGTTTTTCGGTGCGTCATGCTGCATAAACCCGGAAGAGAAGGAGGCGGTAACTCAGAGCGTTGGAGTGTAAGCAGGAATTGAAATGGAAAAGGATGGTTTTTTTCTAAAATTATATATGGACGAAAAAGTGATGGATAACGGGATTTTGTAGCAGTAAAAATACAAAATAGAATTGAGTGCGTTCACAAAAAGTTCAACATGTTTTCAATTGCTATCAATTAAATTCAATGTCATGTTCTGATTTCATATAAACCATGAAGAGGGGAAATGAAGGGTTTAATTTCCCCTATTTATGATTTGTATGAATCTGAATTGCTGAATTAAACATGTTTCAAACGTATTTTTTCTGAATGCAATCACAATGCACAGTTCAAAAAACGTTTTGTGAAATGCCGCCGTCCTCTTTGTTTCGGTTAATCGGAATTTTCTGTATGTAGTATCATTTTGGAGTCGCGAACCACCTTATTTTCCTCCCCGGCCTCGCGAAAGTACTTATGAAAAATTTCGTTATCCGAAATGACGCAACAACCCTGGGTTCGGTTGAACGGGGTTTTATGTATGTAGTCGCGACCGACGTTACTGTCTTTTCCAGCTCGCCAAATATACTCCTGCAAAATTTGGTTTAAACGTTTTTGCGCGACAAACGTACAAAAATAATCTTCACTTTTATATATTAGAAGATTGTTGCCATTTGTATTTTCTGGAAATAGAAAACCCACCATGCAACGTGTCTTTCTATTTTTTCCACTTAATTTTGTCAGACGAGTTTCATTCCTGCGTCTTAAAGGTATTTCGGTATGTTCATTGTTTCCTTCCTCGCATTGCATTATTCGAAGCACGCATTCACAGAGCTTCTGTATATCAAGAGACCTTTCGGTTTGAGCTTCAACTCGTGTCTTTTGCTCTTCACCGCAAATATTTTGAAACCCCTTACAAATAAAGGACAATACTCTTTTGATGTCTGATTTTGGAGAAGTTGTAGGCTGTGAAAAAGGATTATATTAACATTAGTAGTAATGGCTTGAAACTTTACTGATCTGAATCTGACCACTGCTTTCGTTATTGAATCGTTTTCAAGTTTTCTTACAGCTGAAACTTTATGGGAGTTTTTCAGTACACGTATTGCCAGGCCACATCCATTTAGATTTGCTTCGAACTCATCGTAAGCCGCATCATCAACCCTAGGCCTGATGGTGGTTGGCTTAGATCTTATTTCGGAACATGATGAGCGTTTTGATGAAGATGAAGAATCTGTTGAGGATAGGAAGGTTGATATTGACGATAATTGATATATTCGTACATTATTCTAACTACACAATTATACAAAACAAACAATTACTTCTGCCAGACTAGGCATATACATAAGCATAGCATTTTAGAATCAAAATAACGTTTGTCCAAATCTAATTATCGCTAAAATTATTGATTAAATCGAGTTACCGTTTGTTCAAATTTGGCTTTTTCATATCAAATTAACAATTCTTTCAAATAGTTTTTTTTTAATGAATTTAACAAATTATTTAATTGCTACGATGATGCTAGTCACAGTTTTTACTTCCAACACCGCCTCCCCAAATATACTCGTATCAAATTTAGTTATCCCAACTGATGTCGCGCCGCCCTCTTCAGTTCAGTTAATCGGGGTTTTACTGTATGATATCATTTTGGAGTCACGAATCACCTCATTATCCTCCCGGCCTCCCGAAAGTAATTATGAAAAATTTCGTAATGCAAAATTACCGCCCACTTTTGTTTTCCGTTAAACGGGGTTCTACTGTATGCGGCTGTGTACTCAAAACTACTCTCGAAACCTTTTCAGCGGTGTGTCTCACATAACCTATAAGTTGGAGCGCAATCAGTGAAACATTTCGGGAGTCTATAAGCCCCAAAGAATCGTACAATGATCTTTATTTGTTTAGATTAATATTACGTTTAGACAACACCCAGATTACCAGTGGCGGATATAGAGAATGAGTTTGGAGGGGGCTCGACTTTGTTTATTACCTGGAGAGCTAAAGACATGTCCACACTTATTCAACTTTCGGTCTTCAAGAGGAATGCTTTTATTGAAAGTAGTGAACATACAATACTATGAACCAGAGTTATTTTAGGTAAAGGGCTGCTGGGCATATACCGCGCACATAGAATGCAATAGGGTTCGTTCTGTTGCTACCAGGAACTCATCATCCGACATTAGCTAAGTAAGTAGCAGTTCAGTGAATAAGTGGTATCTGAAAAATGTATTCCTCTTCCTCCTTCTTGTCACAGCAGAACAGGTACAGAAAAAATGAAAATTCCTTGTCCTTTTACCTTGTCATTGTAGCTTTTGCAGCATTCATTACAGGGGACGCTAAGCGTCATGGCGTCTTTCCCAACTATACAGTGATGACTCCCACTGCCGCTCCGATATGTTGCCTTTTCAGTGACAACAGGTTAGCGGTGCGGCTAGAATCCAATCTGGGCCATACGGCCATGGTTTTGTTGAAAGACGCAAGTTACCACTTATCAATCTTAATGGTGGTGCTAAAATGCTTGCTTCAAACTTTACAGTTAGTTTGGAAGCTGACACAATTTTATAAATATTTGGAAAAACTTGTGCAGCATCATTTGTTTTACTCCACATGGTAGTGAGTTCAGTCCTGGCTAGAGCAGTCCACGAGACAATTTCCCCAAACATAAGTACATCAAAGTTTCGTCTTGTCACCAAAAATTAGGTTCGTCCTATGCAGCACAGGGGGATCTGCTGGAGGTATCCTATACTTCCTTGTGAAGAGAACAGCTCTGTTTTATTTGAATTTAACTCTTCCCCACAATTATCAGCCCAAATGATTTTAAACGTACTAAAGGCAATTAGAGAGAGAGAGAGAGATACTGCCAACATTTGACCAAAATTTCAAGGCTATAGCTTCATTCTATCAAAAGTTATCGTGCGAACGGACAGACAGAGAGACGTGGATAAATCGAATCAGAAGGTGACCCTGATCATTTATATATATACATTACTATACCTCCGGAGCCTCCTTTAAGGTTTTATATATTTTCATCGTGACAAAAACAATATACCCTATACTTATAAAGTTTAGGGTGTAGGTAAAAATAATATGAATCAAACATTTTATAAAATGTTACCCTCACCTTCCTTTCCAACATCACTGCACATCGACTCGACTAGACACATCGTGTCATCATCCAATACTCCTGGACATGGATCAACTATTGCCGGACGTATATCCATACAATCCGCACTGCCTGTTGGACAAACCAACTGCTTCGTCGCTTGTGTATGCGATTTTGGCGGATACACTGTCGAAGAGCACATCTGACTCCCCATACATGAGAGTCGCATTAAAATCACAATACTACCTACATTTGTATCTTCGGAGTTGTAAAGTGGAAAACTCATTTTACGAAGTTCTGATACCGGCTGATCAGTTTTTGTAGGCTGCGAATCGATCCGTGTTGTATCAGCAGCTGTGCGAAAAGTCATTTCTTGAGAATCGTTGCTTTCATTCGATGTTCTCCGCGATGATGCAGAGAGGGAACCTGTCCTGTCAACACCTTCCAATCTGCTTTCTTCACCAGCAGATTGGCGGTTATGCAATTGGTTGCCATTTTCATGCATCATTCCTGTATTACTCGCATTGCGATAATTTTCAGTGTATCTAATCATGACTTTATCAAACATCTCCTTCACTCTATAATTAGCAGTACCAATCAGAAATTTGCATTTTTCTGAGCGTTTCTTGTAAACACGTATCGTTAGATAGTCATCTTCCTCAACTGATTTTTCCAGTATGAATATACAGCCTTGTCCGCTGTTATCCTTTTCGGTCTGATTATTTCGTTCCTGGCATCTGGTGTGCCGAATTTCGTGTCCACTTTCATCTTTCACATTACCAAAATCTTCTTCTGGGATAGAGAAGTAAACACTCGATCGAAATGCAATTTCGGCATTTAAGGGATACTCAGGTGGAGCACATTCGTTCCATTGATTTATGATCAGTTCCAGAACATCGACCTCTAACATGAACAGCAGATTTTGAGCCATTTTCACGACTTTTTTGAATCAGCAATAAAATTTCCAAATCGATCTTAAAAAATGACATTCGTAATTTTAAGTTGTCAAAATTGATATACATATACTCGTGTGTACATAGCTGAAGTTTTCAGAGTGTTTAACTACTTTGTTCATAAAATACTAGCTGCGAGAGCTCGCTTGGTTTGTGTTTGAGTTTATTGCCGATGCAGGATTTGGTAATGGGAGGAGGTTGCAGTCCTCGGTGGCTTGTAATGGACGGATGGAGACAGGTTAGTGGGCATCCGAAGATACCCGTGGGGATGGAGTGTAAGGTCGGACAGCGCCATCTAGCGGAAAAGAAGGCCCCTCAACGAGTTAAGCAGCGGACTATGCTTGTTGTGGCTCAGTACGGAAGACGTGGGCGGGGTTTTCGCCGCTCGTTGCCTCTATCCTTTACATATTAAAACCAAATCATAGGCCTTGGGGAAGGTGAAACAAACATCGGAAAAAAATTGGGAATGAAAAAAAGTGCGATAAGGAGGGAATGATTGTCGGGCGGCCCAGGTGCCCGGTAGCGCATTGTGTTGAGGCATCAGTCTCATGTTCGACTACTGGCATTTCGGGTTCGAGTCCCGTCCACAACGACGTTCTTGGCCTTGGATGTGCAGGAGGTGCATGCTGGTAACTGCATTCTCCGAAACCAATTTATGCCGACGAAACGTCAACTGGGCCACATGGAACATGAATTGAGAGAGAGAGAGAGCCTCTTCACCCATCCTACCTAGAAGTCCCATGGCCGCAAAGGAAAACATAGGGACCTCCCTAAGGTCTATGATTTCTTTTTGATACGTAAAGGACAAGGGCAATGAGCGGCAAAAGCCCCGCCCACGTCTCCCCAACTGAGCTACAGTATAGCAAAGGCTGCTGCTTAGCTCGTTGAGGGGACTTTATCTTCGCCAGAATGCTGGCGCGGTTGATGAAAGACATAAGGGTGCCGCAAAGACATTAGGGTGCCATTTACCCTATGCAAATTGGCGATTAAGACCGCTGCTGTGGATAGGGCTAATGTTAGATGGCTCTGCGGCAATACATGCCAAACAACAATGATGATTTGGCTGAAAATTGATCCCCGCCGTTCTGTCACATTGCTGTCGTTGAACAGAAAGGACATTCGCAGAGTAGTAGGAGTTATCACAGGGCACTGCCCTATAGGGGAGCATGCCAGGAGACTACATCTTCCTCACCACGACTTCTGTAGGAGCTGTGGCGATGTGGAGGAGGAGGAGAGCGTTCTACATCTTCTATGTTTGTCCGGCCTTAACCGGTAGGAGAAGAATGTTTCTGGGCTCACGGGTCTTTTACGATCTGGATGACCTTAAGGATATGACCGCCACACGGCTCAGTCGATACATAGCCAGCACAGGCTGGAGGTCGAATCGGCTTTGTCATAATGTAATAAAAGTCTTTTCGCTGATGGTATATTATTCCCTGACATAAAGTTGTTGGGAAATTTGGCCGATACTAAACAATGATCCGAACTGCCTAATGGACTTTCAACTGAAACCGACATTGAAATTGCCTGGAAGAACGATTCATGATGAAGGGATTTTCATTAAAAGTTCATCAATATTAGATGACAGTGCATCGAAAGAACGTTCAGTTTCAGCATCCGACAATTAGGAACTTACTGTGCTGCATATTTTTATTGTTGTTCATTCAGGGCCACAAGAGCATTCTAGGGCCTTCTCCTAGCATCCTGGCTCATCCTGCGGGTTACATCCAGGGCGGTGATTAGGGACTGCACTGCTGAGAAAAGGCTTCAGGACTGGAAAAGTTAAAGCTATGACACAATAAACTGCCCGGTCGCAGAGCCTACATTCTAGGTTTTCTTAGCATGTTATTTCAAAATTATTATTATTATAATTACGAGTATTATGGTAAAATGGGGAAGTAGGGTAGGAGAAGCGGATCAAGGATCGAGTAACAAAATGATATGATACAATATTGGAGGATATATTAAGGTAATGAATGGATGAATTACGAAGGAGGCTAATAGCTGCCACTATCTACTCCGTTATTCCTAATAGGCCTTTGGATCATACACAATCGGCAGAAACACTAATTCCTCTAATAAATTCAACGAGTTGTAACAATAAAACGGCACGCAGTTTTTAACAGTCATCCAAGGACTTAATTTCTACCTTGTGCATTGGAGTCAAGCAAGGTTGTAAAAACAAGACTCACGCTCAAGGTAAGATTATTCTCATTGATGCATTTATTTATTTTTTTAAGTTCGTGCAAAACGAGCAAAACGTCATGAAAACCGCAAATCGACCATGGCTTTTTCTTCAACCCAATTATTTGTACAAGTATGTATGTATGTTAACACTATTGTTACAATCGACATTAAGAAAACGTAAGACGTTGTCAGTTGAATTGCGGAAACAGAGTGTAGTAGAATAAGTATAGGTAGCTATCCTGTAGCTGTCAGCTCTTAGTATTGTATGTTTATCTTTGGTATACGAGTATGTATTATCAAAACTCAGATAAATTTCTTATAATAACGTACGTGCCTCCGACTTTAAAACCTAATCTACTACTATAAATGAGTACCTATATTAAACAAAAGAAAAATCCGGAGCAGGTTGCCATTCGTCAATTTGTTGTGGCTACAGATGAATGATTTTTATTTTATTGAGTTCTTTTTTTTATTATCAATTTTATCACACCTTGCCATTGAATCTCCAGGGGAGCGTAAAAAGAAGTTTTTCGTTAACAAGAAAGTATCTGACCTAAATAAAAACAATAATGAGCTCATTAAAAGTGGTAACGAATTTCTCGTCCAAGGTAGAAGGTCTCAGTAGCGCAATCACTTGTATACAGTACGAGTAATTCCCTTAACGTGTAAATTGACTTGCGAGATATCTCTTCAATTAACACATGCGCGACATGCTATCTATCGATAAAATGTAATGAAAATTAATTGATAACAAACGTCAAGGAATAATGTTCCTACGACGACCAGACAGTTTGCAATAGTCAATTCAGTCGAGTTTAGATCGTTACGGTGGACATAATGCGTAATTGTGAATAATAATAATTTTAATTAACAACAAAAAAGTATTGGAAATAATACAAAAGTGCGAATGGATTTTTTAAAGTTGTCGGTTATGTCTCTCTCTGGTAGTTCTCATAGTATACGCATTTTTATTATCTGTGTACTTTTCAGTACTGTTAATTAACATTTGAATTGCCCTTTGTTCTAGCCCGCAAATTTTCCAGTGTTAAGTGTCTTACCTTTGTCAGTTGTGCTATTTTATATTACTTGCATAAGTGCTATCCAATCAAACAACACCAAAATAACGAAAAGGGAAAAAAATCTTTTTACCCATTTTTGTTACTTATCTACCGAATACTTTTTTTTTCGAGGTGTGTTCTGTGATTTGATTGCTTTGAATATAATTTGAAATTATATTGGAGGCGAAACGTCGAAAAAAGAAAATACACAGGAAAAAAGTACGCAAACTTTGAAAATTAATACCTGTTATTCAGTATCAACTTATTGATACTCATATATGATTGAGGGGTGAGTATAGTTGCCTTTTTCGCTTTTTTTTATTTAATAACATAAAAAAATACTTAAGGTGTGGTGTGTACGATAAATTAGACAGTGATGGGTATCTCAAACATTTATTGAGGATTAGTTAGACGTTAATGGGTTGTTATAGTAAAATTAGCGATTATTAAAGTTTGTTGAATTTAAGGAAAGTTTGGTATTAGATACTGGCTTAAATGGGGTGTTACTTGTTGGATTTTCCGCCACTTTTTCTAAGCAGTTTTGTATCTGTCTTAAGCTTGGCATGTGCGTATTTTCTACAGATAACAAGCTTACAGGAAGTCATTATTATGAAATTGATAGATGTTGAGTACATTGATTGACTGCAGTTCAGATAAGTGAGCTCTATCATCTTGAAACAATAATACAATATAATGATATTGAAAGTTGGGAATTACTTCATAAAGCATGCCAAAAATTTCACGTGAGTGTTTGATTCATTGTGATTTGCCAATGGCAATAACGGTGTGGTATATAAAGCTAAACCATCTGAAGCAGCTATCTCCGAGGCCATCCCCCGAATGGGGTTAAGCGACGTGCTGACAACTCGTCCTTGTAAAAACCACTCCATGTCAAGAAACCTGGAACAAAAGCCTCGGATTGGACGGATCAACAACGACGACCACGCAAACGAATAAAGGATTATTCTTTCGGATCCTGGAATGTACGCTCCCTGAACAAACCGGGGGCCGAGAAGGCCCTCCTTCAACAGGTCGAAAAGTACAAACTGAGCATTACTGCAGTCCAGGAAACAAATTGGCTTGGCAGCGAGATTAATGACAAGAAATCGCACACAATTTTTACAAGTGGCAAACCATCGGGCCGCAAGGAGTTTGGAGTAGCATTTATAGTGGACAATCACCTCAAACCGCATATTACTGACTTCAAACCCATAAATGAACGGCTGTGTGCGATTCGCATCAAGACTCGATTATTCAATCTCTGGCTCATCAATGTGCATGCCCCCACTGAAGTTAAAGAAGACGCAGTAAAAGACGAGTTCTACGCCCGCCTTGAAACTCTCTTCGACTCACTTCCAACAAACGACGTCAAATTGCTGCTGGGAGACTTTAACGCGAAAGTCGGGAATGAAAGTTGGCATCGGGGGACCTCTGGAGGCCACAGCCTCCATGAAGAATGTAACGATAACGGCCAGCGACTTATCGACTTCGCCTGCAGCAGGAATCTAGTCGTAAGCTCTACGTGTTTCCCGCATCGACGCATTCACAAGCAGACCTGGATGTCTCCAGACGCACATACCGTCAACCAAATTGACCACGTCCTCATTTGCAGGAGATGGGCGTCTAGTGTCATGGATGTCCGCTCCTATCGAGGAGCAAACTGCGACTCAGATCATCACTTGGTGAAGACGACCTACAGATGTAGAATTTCCTCAGTGCACCAGTCAAGAATCACTCCCAAAATCTTTGCGGTTGATAAGCTCTTGAGTGATGCTACAGCGGTGGCGTATACTACCGCCCTTGAGGAAAAACTATCACCTATGCTACACAACATCAGCAACACAGGCGTCCATGGGTTCTGGGAAGAACTCAAGGGTACCATCAAGGATGTCGCAGAGAAGGTCGTGGGATATAAAGCCCGGCGAGCGCGAAATGACTGGTTCGACGAAGAATGCAAAAATTCACTTGACGCGAAAAACGAGGCCTACAGACAATGGATTCAACGAGGAACCAGAGCCAGAAGAGAAAAATATGACGAGCTACGGCGAATATCGAATAGAATAATTAGACGTAAGAAACGTAAATACTTTGACGAGCAGTTGCTGAACATAAACGAAAACTTAGCTAATAGGAACACCAGACAAGCGTACAAACTAGTAAATACAATTAAGAACGGCTACCAACCCAGGACTAGCCTTTGTAAGGACAAGGATGGAAACATCATCAGCGACACCGATGGTATTAACAAACGATGGGCCTCTTATTTTGAAGAGCTTCTAAACCGACCATCTAACATCCCCACACAGGAAGCTCTCGATGATATTGTTGATCTAGGCCCACCCATTCAACCCCCGACAGTAGAGGAAGTTGATCTCGCGTTGCGGTCACTAAAACGAAATAAAGCGCCGGGCGCTGACGAGATCCCAGCTGAACTGCTAAGATTCGGTGGAACGAGTCTAGTTGATGCCATACATCAATTACTCCTGCGAGTATGGGAGAACGAGGAGATCCCAGACGATTGGCGCAGAAGCATCATCTGTCCAATCCATAAAAAGGGAGATAAATTGCGGTGTGAGAATTACAGGGGCATCTCACTAGTTTGTACGTCCTATAAAATTTTGACGAAAATTCTGGAAAATAGAATAAAACCGTACGCAGAACGAGTCATTGGCGAATATCAAAGCGGTTTCAGACCTGGTCGCTCCACAACCGATCAGCTCTTCTCAGTCAAACTGATACTCCAGAGGTGCTGGGAATACAACGTAAACGTATACCAAATCTTTGTCGACTTCAAGCAGGCATACGACAGTATCGATCGTGGAGTACTGTACAACATCATGCTGCAATTTGGTATACCAGCAAAATTAGTGCGACTGACAAAGATGACGATGACCAACTCCGTCTCACAAGTCAGGATCCAGAATAGACTTACTGATCTATTTGAAACACGCACTGGTTTGAAACAGGGCGATGGACTGGCACCGACGCTCTTCAACCTAGCACTGGAATACGTTATTCGGGCCATGAATATGGACAACAGCAAGACGCTGCTCATCAAGTCGACACAATTAGCAGCGTACGCCGACGACATCAACATCATGTCCCGAAGATTGGCTGACGCAGAAGAACTTCTGCATACGCTCGATACCGCTGCAAAGGAAGTTGGATTACGTATTAACGAGGGTAAAACTAAAATAATGATGCAATCGGTGACAAGGACACCTGCACAACCGAGCATCAACGTGGGGGACCTCAACATCGAGTTCGTGAACAACTTCATCTACCTGGGTTGCAACCTGTCAAGAGACGCCAACGAAACTGACGAAATCAAGCGACGGATACAGTTAGCTAATAAGACTTTTTTCTCGGTTCTCCCCATAATGAAATCGAAACATGTGCACAGAAACACGAAGCTCCGCGTGTACAAAACCATTATACGACCAGTGCTATGCTATGGCTGCGAAGCATGGACCCTAACTCAAGCCTCCGAAAACATGCTAGACACTTTCGAACGTAAGGTTCTACGGCGAATTTTCGGGGCTGTTTGCGATCGAGATGGATGGCGCATCCGGTACAACCATGAGTTGTATGAAATGTACGATGAGCTGCAAGTCTCGAAAATCGTCAAACTACAACGACTTCAATGGGCAGGGCATGTACAAAGAATGGACGATGATCGCATGCCTAAGAGAGTAATGAATGCAGAACGAGTCGACGGAGCGAGACTGCGAGGACGACCGAGATCTCGTTGGGAGAGCTCAGTAGGTGTGGACGCCGCGCAGCTGCTGGGCTCCCAAAATTGGAGGACGCGGTCACGTGACCGAGATAATTGGAGGACAATGATCCAGGCGGCCAAGGCCCGACGTCGGGCTGTCGCGCCACGATGATGATGATATAAAGCTAAAGTTCAAATGCACATACAATACATATTCTGAAAAAGTTTGTATGAGCTTGAGCGAGCTCACATAGTGGAATCGCCAAAATTATATGCTCAGAAATGTATGCTCATGTTGTATGTGCATCACTGAGCATACAAAAGTATGTGCCTTGCTCATATAATGGAATCGAGGTGCATGCTGGCAACTGCATTCTCTAAAACCAATTTATGCCAACGAAACGTCAACTGTTCCATGTGGCCCAGGGGTTGGGGCAATTGAGTATATAATGGAATCACTCAAAATATCAGTTTAGTATAGCTATTTGCAGCTTTGATCAACTGTGCCCATATGAAAAAGTATGCTCATGCAAGAAAACCTGCAGAGCATACTTTTTTGTATGTGCACAAACAAATTCATTGGCATTTGTACTTCGTCCGGGCACTTCCCGAGGTTCGATCTTAACCGAATTTGGAATGTAGCATCCTTGGGGTACCCTTAGCACGGCTTGGTGGTAGCAATATCGGTTATCGACTGAACCCACGGTATGTTCTGGTGTGTTCAAATCCGAGTTACTCGCCTAAGTCTTTCCACAGATCGGTGCTCCAGGCATTCCCCGTGGTCCGACTTCAATCAACAGCCGAAGCCTGTCCCAAGTCATGCTTGTGAATGATGGAGGGAATGATAGCGGTAGCCTCAGTGGAGGAGTTGCACCTAAGCGTCTCAGGTCATTAGGGTGGCATGAATCACGTAGTCACACCTGCAACATAGTTGTGTGAACTTTTGCACGTTATGAACCACCTGAAGCAGCTATTACCGAGGCCACCCCTGAATAGGGTTTAGCGATGGGCCGACAACCCATCCTCGCAACAACTACTCCATGTCAAGAAACATGAGAAAAAAAGCCTCGGATTGGACGGATCAACAACGACAACCACGCAAAGGTTTAACGGATTATTCTTTCTAATCCTGGAATGTAAGCTCCCTAAACAGACCGGGGCCCGAAAAAGCCCTCCTACAACAGGTCGAAAAAAAAAACAAAATGAGCATCACTGCAGTCCAGGAAACAAATTGGCTTGGCAGCAGCAGATCAACGACAAAGCACACAATTTTCAAAAGCAGTAAAGCATCTTGACACATGAGGGAGTCTGGAGTTGCGTTTATCGTGAACAATCACCTTAAACTGCACGTTATTGACTTCAAACCCATAAATACAAGGTTGTGTGCGATTCGCATTTATACTTGATTTTTCAACCTGTGGTTTATAAGCGTGCACGACCCAACTGAAGTAAAGGAAGAACCAGTGAAAGACGAGTTTTACGACCGCCTGGAGACATTGGGTGCGTTCCTAAAAGTATCGTGATTCCTTTACGTATCCATTGTCCCTTCTCCGATTCGTGATTTCTCTGGTGAACGACACGATTTCCTTGTCGCCATGAATATATTTCACACAAACATACGCCACTTAATAAGGGATATTTAATTTTCAAATAAAATTACGAGCGAGGACTATACGCACTTTGAGGTCAACAAACAGTTATTTACAAATGGAGTGACAGAACTTGTCAAGAGCGAACTGTCAAAACTCTAGGAATCGTTGAATCGTCTCCCAATAATGAAATCGAAGCATGTGCACAGAAATACTAAGCTCCGCAGATACAAAACCATCATACGACCTGTGCTAGCTATGGCTTCGAAACGAGGAACATTGCTCAAGCCTCCGAAAATATAATAAATACATTTTAACGAATGGTCCTTCGACGAATTTTCGGAGTAGTTTGCGAGACTCAGTAGATGGGGACGCCGAACAATTACTGGGCGTCCAAAATTGAAGGACTCGGTCACTTGACCGAGATAGTTGGACGATGATGATCCTGGCGGCCAGGGCAAGACGCCGGGCTATTGCGCCACGTTGATGATGATTTCCATCAAATTTGGTACGTAGCCTCCTTGGGTTATCATAAGCACTGTGTTATTATATTCATGCTGCGTCAGCGTGAGCACAAAAATCGAACTCATTTTCCTGTAGATGTTTTCATTTACTTACTTTCACTATCAGTTTAACTGACGATATTCCAACAGAAAAACTGACCAGAATCTTGTAGGATCGATAAACCGACGCTAATCTCGAGTGCTGACGAGAGGGAAGAGACGATAGTCCTGGTCGAATAATACTGTCAATTATTCCTAAAGATTCTCGTTAGTTTTTTCCTTGTCAGTTAAAATGATAGTAAATGAGCTCATCGAGTGCACTTTTTACTACAGACACAGCTATCATCCATACGAGTACAAGAATGCCAGCTGTTCAATTTTATAACCGACATAAATTTCGGAAGCAAATTACCACCACCCACATTCAACCCAGAACAACTCAATAATAAAGATCCTAAATTGATTGATAAATCAATTCACTCACAACGAAACCTCGACCCTTACGTAATATTGATACTTCGATTGATTTATATAAACAATATAAATGTGTACAATATAAACGAGTACTATCCAAATATGAACTAGTTATCAAACACCTCAGTCTATTATGAGTTCTACTCGTAAAGGGAAACTACTTTTACCGGAGTTCATATCAAAGTACGGCGTTAAAGCCTTTTATCGATTGTTGGGTAGATGAAATCTTTCACTTAGGCTCATAATGTATACTGCTGGCTTTTATCAGAAGTTGTAATGTGCGTGCAGTGCAGCCATTGTTGTTGTTGTTGTCGTTGGTGTTTTTCTTTTGGATTCTACCGCATGTCGAAATTAAGTTTATATGAAACGCTATAAAGATAACATCGCTTTTCACTAATGTTCAACGTGAATGTGCACTTAATTGAAAATCATGAGTTAGTCAAGAGTTTGACTGTTTAGACAGCTCAGACAGAAAATAACAATAACCAGGCCGAAGCGTATATACCCTAGACTTGTACAGACCTAGTGGAGATACCAAAAGTACCAATTGGCAACGACCATGCATTAAGAATGGGTCTCCTATATGGCCAGTTCATAGGAGAGGTTGGCACTCATTCATTAGGATCTTGACCATTCTCAAAATCAATTAACTAACTAACCCATTCTACAATATTTGTCGAATTTTTCAAGTCGATAGCTTCATTCTATCGGAAGGTATTGCTTATTTGAAGTTTCACTTGTAGAGGAGGTAAGGGTTCCTTGGGTCGGATCTTGCTCATCATTGCCACCAACCAATTAGATCACCCTACAACCATTTAAACAAAATTTCAAGTCTCTAACTTCACTCTATCGAAAGTTATCGCTTATTTAAAGTTTCGTTTGTAGGGGAAGTAGGGGTTTCGTTGGTCGGATGTTACCCAGCTTTAATGCCAACTAACTCAATCTCACTTCGAACATTTGACCAAAATTTCAAGTCACTGGCTTCATTCCATCAAAAGTTATCGCTTATTTGAAGTTTCATATGTAGGGGAGGTGGGGGTTCCTTGGGTTGGATCTTGCGCATATTCAACACCAACTACGTAGGTCTTACAAGCAACATTCCACCAAATTTTTAACTCGGTAGTATCATTCTATCAAAAGTTATCGCTTATTTGAAGTTTTATTTGTAGGGGAGGTAGGGGTTGCTTGAGTAGGATCTTATTCATTTTCAATACCAACCAAGTAGAACCTACTAACAACATTTTGTCAAATTTTCAACTCGCTAGTGTCATTCTATCGAAAGTTATCGTAATTAAATGAATATTTAATTTTTTGGTATTTGTAGGGGAGGTAGGCGTTCCTTTGATCCGATTATGCCCAACTTACTAGAACTCAAGCATCTTCTTACCCCAGGGTTACATGCCAAAAATCAGGCGTCTACGTCAATTGGTTCAAGAGTTATAGACAAAAAACCCGAAAAGTAGGGTAGTACGGGGCTCTTTGTAAGAAAATTACCGTTAGTTTTCAACTGATCGATTTTATTTTCCCAGGAGTTTATAAGATTACCCTCACGAGTAATCTACCAAAGCTAGAGCTTTTCATATTTATTTAGTAGGGAGTTACAGATACATTTAAGTATTTTACATATGTAGGGGAGGTAGGCGTTCTCTTGGCTTGATCATGCCCATTTTCAATACCATCCAACTAGATTACACTACCAACATTTGAACGAAATTTCAAGGCTCTAGCTTCATTCTATCGAAAGTTATCGTGCGAACGGACAGACAGACAGACATGGCTTAATCGAATCAGGAGGTGACCCTGATCATTTATATATATACATTGCTATACCTCCGGAGCTTCCTTTAAGGTGTTACATATTTCCGTCGTGACAAAAACAATATACCCTATACTAAAAGTCTAGTGTATAAAAACCAAATATCGAAGGAATGTAGACGATGCGATTGTAGGAACAAAAGGAAATAAATTAAAATAACGTATTATTGTTCTTTTTAATCAATTATGAGTTTTTAATTTTATATATTTCAGTTGGAACTGTCACTGTTTTTAAGATAAAATGACACTATCGCAAAGTTTGCAAAATGCTTAATTTGTCCATTGTATAGTTAGCGGGGGTTAACATCAAACCTGTACATAAACATAACTGCGTACCTATAATAAGTTCCACTCTATGTGCTGGCATTACACCCCCTAAAATCAAAGAAATTAATGGTAAGATCTCGTCTCAGCATTATACTAGTATGTACAATGGTATTTGCTGCGTATTAGTCAACAGTCCAGATCAGAGCAGAACAACTATTGCACGCATTACACTAACAACATTGTTCTCGATAACTCTCGATGAGTAGCTGGTGCAGGATTTTTGTTCTGAACGCGAACTCGTAAGGTTGAAACATTCGAATTCGCTGCGGGTAATGCAGTTCCCTTATGCAGTTTGGGAACCACATGGAATTCATTACCTGATAATAAAATGTTGATTTTGTGTAATTATATACAATTGTTAAACAAAACAAAAGTGTTTGCTGCCTAAAGGAAATTTATCAGAGGCCTCGTTTATGCGGAACTATCTTCGAGTATTAGCCAACTCGAGCTAACTCCCTACGACATAAGCATGTCGCACTAGCTTGTTTTGGTACTAATTTTAGCTCCACTTGCGATGCAGAGCTGGACTGAAAAATTGGGACGAGATGGTGTTGCTGTCTTCGCTAATGGTGTTGTTGGTGAAAATTATATTTTATATGTTATATAAACACCTCATCCTTTCCTGAAACTATTTTATGCATTCGTTTCATCCTTTGAGTAGCGATGTCAAAGCATTTTTATGAGGAGGTTACTTACTGCCTCTTGACATTTTCTAAACCAAAGTCACAAACCAACAACTGACATCTTTCAGATTTAGTACCTCTCAGTATGGTCGGTATAAACACACCACGAACAGTACTAGCACTACTCTAAAACGATTTATTAGGTGTACAACTTTGCTTCCGCCGTTTTCCGATAGACGGCTGCATCGGTGAGGGCTGGTCAACAAAATACGTAGTTCATGTGCACAGAAATACTAAGCTCCGCAGATACAAAACCATCATACGACCTGTGCTAGCTATGGCTTCGAAACGAGGAACATTGCTCAAGCCTCCGAAAATATAATAAATACATTTTAACGTAGGTGTACAACTTTGCTTCCGCCGTTTTCCGATAGACGGCTGCATCGGTGAGGGCTGGTCAACAAAATACGTAGTTCATGTGCACAGAAATACTAAGCTCCGCAGATACAAAACCATCATACGACCTGTGCTAGCTATGGCTTCGAAACGAGGAACATTGCTCAAGCCTCCGAAAATATAATAAATACATTTTAACGTAGCTGTACAACTTTGCTTCCGCCGTTTTCCGATAGACGGCTGCATCGGTGAGGGCTGGTCAACAAAATACGTAGTTCATGTGCACAGAAATACTAAGCTCCGCAGATACAAAACCATCATACGACCTGTGCTAGCTATGGCTTCGAAACGAGGAACATTGCTCAAGCCTCCGAAAATATAATAAATACATTTTAACGTAGCTGTACAACTTTGCTTCCGCCGTTTTCCGATAGACGGCTGCATCGGTGAGGGCTGGTCAACAAAATACGTAGTTCAAAAGTGTCACAAAGTGAGTTTGGACGTCTGTGAACGTATCGATATCCCCGCAATAATAAAAGTTGTTCGCATTTTTAATAAGATTCGCGATTCAAAATGTCTGCTTTCGAGCCAAACTCTCGTCATTTGCGGGAAGTTTTGATCTTCTGCTTCCATTTGACAAAAAAAAAAATGCAGCTCAGGCTCATCAAATGCTCTCAGATACTTACGGTGAGGTTCAGGTTACTTTGAGTGACAGAACATGTCGTGAGTGGTTTCAACATTTTAAAAGTGGCGACTTCAATGTCGAGGACAAGCATGGTGTTGGGAGAGCAAAAAATGTCAAAGAAGACGGATTGGAAGCACTGCTCGATAAAGATTCGTGCCAAACGCTAGAAGAATTAGCTGAATCACTGGGAATGACTTAGCAAGTCATCTTGAAACGCCTCAAGGTCATTGGCATGAATCTGAAACAAGGAAATTGGCTTCCGTACGAGTTCAAACCGAGAGATATTGAACGGCATGCGAACAACTGCTTCAAAGGCAGAATCGGAAGAGATTTCTACATCGCATCGTAACCGGCGACGAAAAATGGGTTCGTTACGATACTCTCAAGCGCAGAAAGTCATGGAGAATGTCCGGACATGCCTCAACGTCGATAGCAAAACTGAATATTCACGGCGCCAAGCTTATGCTTTGCATTTGGTGGGACCAGCTCGGTGTGATATACTACGAGCTACTGAAACCGAATGAAACTATCACAGAAGATCGGTACCGAACGCAATTGATGCGTTTAAGTCGAGCATTAAAGGAAAAACGACCATAGTACCAAGAGAGATACGACAAAGTCATCTTGCAGCATGACAATGCTCGGCCACACATCGCAAAAGTGGTCAAGATGTACTTGGAAACCCTGAAATGGGAAATCTTGCCCCACCCGCCCTGACATCGCTCCTTCCGACTACCATCTGTTTCGTTCCGTGGCGCACGGCCTGGCTGATCAGAATTTTCGTTCGTACGAGGAAGTCGAAAAATGGATCCAATCATGGATCGCGTCGAAAGACGCCTCCTTTTTCCGAGATGGAATCCGAAAATTGCCGGAGAGATGAGCGAAAGTTGTCGCTAGCGATGGACAGTACTTTGAATAATACATCTGTAAAAACTTTTTGACAATTAAGCTTTTAATTCCAGGAAAAAACGGCGGAAGCAAAGTTGTACACCAAATATAATATGTACATCATTTTAAATAATAATACAGGTGCCACAAAAAACCATATGTATATTACATTTAAACCCTAAAAATATTAAAATTTGCATCAGTATTTAAGTAGAATTACAATTGAATAAGAAAAAGTATTAGATTCATGTTTCTACCCTATATTTATTTATTTATTTATTTATTTATTTATTTATTTATCCAATAAAACGGACCAAGTAGTCCTTTATAATTAAAAATACATGTAATTCATATGTTTATGGAAATTATTTATAGAGTAAAATATGTAAAAATAGTCAATCAAAGTATAATTTATAGTAATTCAAGCAACCCTATTGCGACTAATAAAATCAACTACTAATTCAAAATAGCTTTCTTTATCATGTAGCTATGATCATTGAAAATTCAACCTGAGTAGATATTCGATTTCCGATTGTTTTAATTCTTTCAACAGGCGAAAATTTATGGTAGTTTGATCTGCAGATCTGTGTATGAAATATATTGTTCGATCTTGTATTAATAGAAGGAACTCTAAAAGATATTTCTTGAAGAATATCTGGAGCATCAATGTTGTGATTTAATAGCTTAAAAAGAAACATAGCATCATAAAATTGTCTTCTAGCTTCTAATGAATGTGTATTTAAAATAAATAATATGTTTGCGTAGTTTATGTTATCTCTAGACACATGAGTTTTGTATGCTATATATCTCAAAAATTTGTACTGTATTTTTTCAAGTAGATCAGAGTGTGTAGTATAATAGGGATTCCACAATACGGAGACATATTCCAATTTACTTCTTACCAAAGAGAAGTAAAGTGATTTAAGTGCATGTATATTGGAAAATTGTTTTGTGTTTCTAATAATGAAGCCAAGCATTCGCCTGGCCTGTTCGCAAATATTGGTAATATGAGGTAAGAAATCTAAAGTAGAATGAAATGTTATGCCTAGGTCTTTAACTAATTTAGCCTCTTTTATAGGTATTAAATTAATGGTGTATTCATTCTGAAATAATGTTCTGGTTTTATTAAAAATCATAAGGTGGCATTTAGATGGATTAAGATTCAGACTATTATTAAAACAATAAGAATTTAATTTATCCAAATTCGATTGCAGAACTTCGGTATCATGAGAAGATGAAATGGCTTTGAAAATTTTGCAATCGTCAGCAAACAAAAGAAATTCAACTTCATCAAATATAGTGCTAATATCATTTATAAATATTAAAAATAAAAGCGGTCCAAGATGAGATCCCTGAGGTACACCCGATGAAGGGTAAAATTGATCAGACAGTTGATCTTTGAATTTAACAACAAGTTTTCTATCTCTTATATAGTCATTTAACCAATTTAGCAATGGACCATGTATCCCGATATTATTCAGTTTTTTTATTAAAAGGTCAAAGTTTATTCTGTCAAAAGCTTTTGTGAAATCCGTATATACCGCATGTACTTGTTGGAATCGTGCAAATGAGTTACATATATAATTATGGTAGGAGATGAGATTTGTTGAAGTTGACTTACCAGAGCAGAACCCGTGCTGATTTGGAATGATAATAGGACGAATAATAGGTGTGATTAAATCAGTAACTAGACTTTCGAAAATTTTTGGGATCAATGACAGAATGCAAATTGGTCTGTAATTACGTATATCTGTTTTGTCACCACTTTTAAATACTGGTATAACATAACTAGATTTCCAAATATTTGGGAAGTTTCCAGTTAGTAAAGATCGGTTGAAAATCGAAAGAAGAGGAATTGCCAAACATTCTGCACATTTCTTTAAAAGTAAAGCTGGTATTCCATCAGGCCCTGGGCTTTTTGTATCGTCTAACGTAATTAATTTGTTAACAAGGGTTTCATAATTAACTTGAATATTAGATAAATTTAGAAAGTGATCCTCAGTAGGTGGGTTATATGTGTTTTTATCAGTATTGTATACTTCCGAGAAATAAGACGCAAACATATTAGATATTTCTTTGTTCTCTACACTCCATGCACGATCAAGATGCATATTATCGGGTAAATCTCTATGAGCTTTAAACGAATTAATATGTCTCCAGAAGAATTTAATGTTGTTAGGTATTCTAGCCTCAATTTTAAAGATATATAGTTTATAATCATGCTTTGTGAGTTTTTTACAATCTATTCTAAGTTGTGAAAAAAGTTTATAATCCATCAAACTACCAGATTTCTTATAAATTGCATGGGCTTGTTTTTTAAAACGAATTAATCTCTTAAGTTCTATTGAGAACCAATCGGGAAACTTATCTATTTGTCGACGAGCAAGAGGAACATGTGTTGAAATAATGTTTTTTAATATATTATAGAATTCATTAACCATATCGTCGATAGGTAAGTTTTCTAGATCATTCCAATCTATCAGCGACAAAGCTTCATTAATTCTGTTATAGTCAGCATTTTTATAGTTTAAAAAATTAATATTAGATGGTTTATTATCGAAGTGATTAGATGATTTCATTACTACGTATAAATCTAAAGCTGGATGAAAGTTATCAATGGGAACAAATGGAAAATTATTTTTTGTGACTTTTAGATCATTTAGGTTGGAAAAAACTAAATCCAATAAATTGTTGTTATGGTTGTGAATATTGTTAAATTGGCAAAAGTTTAAAAATGAAAAAGATTCTACGATATATTTACTTTTAGTATTTAGGTTGTTAAGTGCCCATGATTCTAAATTCCAGTCCATACTAGGAAGATTGAAGTCACCGGTAACAATGAAATTTGCGCTGGGGTAGATTTTTGAGCAATTGAGTATCTCGTTTGCATGTTTTTCGTAAATATCAGGTGATCCATCAGGTGGTAGATAAACTGTGGTGATGATTGTTTTGGTGTTGTTGTATTGTATGATAACCATAAGTTGTTCGATATCGATGGATCAGATACCATCTTTTTTTTTGTGCAATGAGTTCGCCTAAATTACACTCGACCTGGATAATTGCAAACGAACGCGCCTATTGAATTTCTTAAAGTTTAATTTAAAAAGCAGCTTCGTACGTCCAGTTTTCAAAAAAAAAACTCTTTAAAAATTGTCCTTTACCAAATAGAATAATTTTCGCGTCTCATTACCTTATTTCAATTGAAACATGCAATCCAACCTATCATCAAATATACAAGAATAAACAAAAGTGATAACCACTTAACCAATTCAAGTTTCACAAAAAAAAAAGATAGATAAATCCATTCAAAACATCTGATTGCCAACAAAGCCAGTAGGGTGCGCCTTTTCTAATTACTAACTGGGGAACACCTAGTAAAAATACTTCGTCAATTAATGCGTTTTTAATATACCTGTCAATCAATAATCCGACTAAATAAAAGAGATAAAGATAAACTAAGCCTTTTTTCTTCGATTCGTTTAAAGAGAAATCGTCACAAATTCGTTTCGTATCTTATCAGTCGCGAAAGGAAAAGGCCCGACACGTAATCATAATTAATTGTGGCGTCATTATAGAACAAAATACGAGTACATATATATTTGCACTTTTATTTAACTAGATATGTAAGTATAAGTATATTTGTGCGGTTCGTAAAAGTTTATCTAAATGACAAATGACTGGTATACTTCATTTGATTTTAACTAATGGACAATCGTTGATCACTATCAGACCTAGTTACAAAAGAATTCAATTCGGAATTTCAATAAATTCTGTTGAAAATGTCTTTGTGTATTTGTATATTTAATCTGATTAAATGATTATTATTTTTACAAAGCTTCGATAAGGCATTTCAAGAAATTATTCAGTAAAAAACAACTTAAACAAATATTCATATCCGCGCAAACCTTTGCATACAATTTCCTTATCATACCCATCATCGTTTTCTTAATATTTTTTTTACGTTTTTTCCTGATTTCTTAAAAAACAAATGCAGTGAGCCGTAAAAATACTTCATAGACATAGGCTACTTGCCAATGTTTATATTGGCTTATTATTGGTTTTATCGCCCGCACTGTTAAGCTATCGAATTAGTCAAGCATGTACGAAAGCTTAACACTTTCAGATAACATGTGTATTTTCACACAATAATTGGCATTTAATGATTAGTATTTGGTTGATTTTTATCAATGAATATTACACATGTACTCATTGATGTTTCCATATTTTTTTTATCATTTTTGACAATCCATTGGATTGGGGGTGTCGCATTTAGTGGCGTGAAAACGTTACACCTGTCATGGCAGAAGAAGATGGATATTAGGCTTATGTTGAAATTGAAGATTGTAATTTTATGACATTCTATTAGAAAAAGAGGCAGTTTTAACAGTTAATTTAGTTTTAATTCGTACTCGTATTAAATTTACGATAAAATGAACTCGCTCCGCCCGCAGGTATCCTAAAAAAAAATCCGCCTACTATGCCACTCATTCCGGGGTGGTTAATTCAAATTAGAAAATTACCAGAATGTACACATCCAGAGTATTGAAATTATTTAATTACATACAATTATTAATTATAATTAAATTCTTTCTAAAAAATATTTAAATGCTATTTAATACTTTTTTTTCATCACTTATCTTGGATTACCGTTGCTTGTAGTCGTTATTCCTTACTACAAAATATATTTATTTCCGCATATACGTATTTCGGGAGTTACTTACTCCCTTCTTCAGTGCTTTTTGTTTCTAAAGATGTCAAGGCTTACACTCCTTTGCCACAGATCGACGCCATGTGATTCTAGAACCTCCTCTTGGTCGGCCTTGGTTGGAATTGGGTTCCATTTCATGGCATGCAAAGCAATGCAGTTATCACTCTTCCGCAATGTGTGACCTATCCACTGCCCTTTTCGCCTGCGCATCAATTCATCGATTGGCATCTGACCTGTACGGCGTTTCGGGCTCGAATCCCGTCCACGACGACGTTCGTGGCCATCGATGTGCAGGAGATGCATGCTGACAACTGCATTCTCCGAAACCAGTTTATGCCGTAGAAACGTAAACTGGGCCACATGGAACAGTGACGCGCTATGCCCCACAAGGGGTTAGGGCAATTGAGAGAGAGAGATCTCACCCATACGCCGACTTAGCTCTTCATTTGATATTGTTTCGGGGCACAAGATTCTTAGAATTCGATGAAGACATGAGTTGTTGAAAACTTGCAGGTAACACTTACGGAAACTTTCCATGTACTGCTCCCATACAAAAGCACTGATAGTACCAGGGAGCGAAACAGGCCCAGCTTGGTCTTAATGCTGAGATAACTGCCCTGCCAGATTTTGGACAGCATGCCGTATGCGCGTTTAGCCTGGTTGATACGACGAGCAACGTCCTGCTCCGTACCACCATTTTCGGCAACAATGCTACCCAGGTAGACGAAGTTGTCCACCTTCTCCACAGGCTGCCCATTAATTTGATGGTAATAGGTGGCGGATTTCTTTTTCGCAACGGCGGGCTAAGAACCTTGGTCTTGTTGGTATTAATCTTCAGCCCAACCTTGCTTGCCTCGCTCTCGAGATCTAACGCCATTGCGGACAGATCCATGATTTTGTGGGAGAGTAGGCATATGTCGTCAGCGTAGTCAAGATGTTGTAGATAAGATGTCAAAGTCCATTGAATTCCTCTGTCGAGTCCGGATAGGGCTGCATGCAACACATCGCCGATCACAATGAGGAATAGGATCGGTGAGAGGATGCACCCCTGCCGAACTCCACTACGAATCTCAAAGTCCCCCGACACCTTACCTTTATGCAGAACGCGACATTTCGCGCCGTCATAGGTTGCCTTAATAATAGCCACAAGCTTCTCAGGGATGCCTCTCCTGCGCAAGGCTGCCCATATAGAATCCCGGTTCACACTATCGAAAGCCTTTTCGAAATCGATGAAAAGCAAGTGAAGCGGAGAATCGTATTCAGCGCATTGCTCGATGATGATTCGCAAGGTGTTAATGTGATCGACACAGGAGAATCCGGATCGAAAGCCAGCCTGCTCTTCATCAATTGTGCTTTCTAAGTGGGCCTTTAGTCTTTCCAGGACGATTTTAGCTATTATCTTGGCAACGGCAGGAAGCACACAAATGCCTCTCCAATTATTACAGTCTGTGAGGCTACCCTTCTTTGGAAGTTTAATGATCAAACCTTCCTTCCACTCAGTGGGAAAGGTCTCTGTATTCCACGCTTTATCAACAAGTGGGTGCAGCAAATCGGCAGTTACGCTTGGCGCTGCTTGATAAAGTTCAGCAGGGATGCCGTCAAGTCCGGCGGCCTTTCCTCGTTTTAGTGCAATAATTGCAGTGACTATTTCCTCTTTAGTCGGGTCAGTGGATCGTATACGCACATTTTGATGGTTAGCTAAATTATCTATATGAGGGGGAACTTCACCAGAGGTTACACGGTTCTAGACCGCGGCGAAGTGTTCTTTCCATCGCCTCATTTGATCTTCTTCCAAGATAAGTAGCTTTCCATCACTATCTTTCACCGGATGTTGGCAGGAGTTACGACCACCTGTAAACTCCTTGATGACACCGTATACACCAACTTAGTATGCGTCTGTAGCTTAGCTCCGTAACGCGCCGGGCATTTTTCGCTACGCAAAACGCTTTAGGTGCACTTCCTTGTTAACTTCTCTGCCAAGAATGTATTTTTTTCCTCACCAAAGGACTCAAACTGTCATCAACAGTAGTACAGTTCATTCTCATATGATACCTACAGTGAGTCACAGTCAAAATGAACCACCTTATGTTAGAGAAAGAATTACTTAAAAAATGACTGAAAAACAATTCAGATTCAAATTGTTTTTATATAAATTTATTATCACAACATATAAGTCTCTTATTTCTGTATTTTTTTAAATTATTTTTTCTTTATACACAAAAAACGATATAAACCCCAGAAGTTCAAAAATGCACCTCACTGTCAAAATGAACCACTTAAATACTCGTAAAAGTAAAAAGCACGTACAGGGTACTCCGCTTCAGATGGTAAATACTTTAATGGTAGATAGTACCGTTCATTTGTGGAAAATTGACATCAAAGTGGACACCCTGTTTTTAACCACAGAGTTATAGCATTCTTTGTAGATTGTGTGAAAACGCTTGACTTTCCGAACAAAATTAAAATTTGGCACTTTCCCAATCATTTAATCCGAGATTAAGACTTTCTGAAACTACAGAAAATTTCATATAAAACACATAAAATTTCCGGGTTTCGAAATTCACCGTTACTACAGAGATACAACTATTCAAAATCGATTTTTCATCGAAAACTCAAATGATATTTTTACAACAATGTCATAAACGCTTCAAGTAATTGAATAAATAACAACCGAGATGTGATGCACCAATAAAAGTTAAAAAATATCTGAAATTTTCACTTTGGGTTTATATAACCCGGTTGGTTGGGCTATGTGACTCCACTTCTGGATGAAACGGCGAAATTGACTTTCCCTGTAGGACACATACGTGTGGGTTATTTTGGGTTACCACTCAATATTTTTGAAGGCTAGCCATGGACTCCTATTCAGCACGCAGAAAAAACATGAAGGTACAACCTCCCTTTCAGAGCTAGCTAGGCCTGATTTTTCTGTGCACGTTCTCCTGCATGTTACGATTTTCTTATTCTGGACATTCACGAACGTCCAAAGCCAAATTTTTTCCTTGTCGAACCAAAAATGTCCCCGGTCGATGTATGGATTTGACAGATTAGTTTTGGCTTCGATCAAGGAAAATTTGGCTTTAGACCGACCAAGTATGTCCAGACTTAGGTGCATTAGCTTGATCTCAACGTTTTTTTTTCTGGAAATTTCATGAAAAATGTTTAAAATTGTTTGTATTTTCTATTTCAGATAATGGCGTGAAATCTGTGAAGCAATGGATTTGGTTATTCGAAGGAGGTCTGAACAATTTCAGGCCACTTTCGAAAATACAAACAGCAATGTCTTTTATGATCGCAAGTGGGAATGGGGCTTTCTACGGGTAAGTTTATAGGTGAACATTTACGAACATCCAAAAGCCAAATTTCCGCTGGTCGAAGCCAAAATTTTCCTGTCCATAGTGCGACCCGGAGAAATTTTCTCAGTTCGCACTATGGACAGGTAAATTATGGCTTCGACTAGGGAAAATTTGGCCTTTGGACATCCGTGAATGTCCACTCTAAGGCTTCTGCAATTTTTCGGTTTCTATAGTGTGATATTACAAAGCATCGTTTCTAATAACACTCCTTTTCTTTTACAGAAACAATGCCGAAATCTAGAGCTGGAACAATTCTACCTGACCTACACTCATAGACTACAAAGAAGCTATTTATCAATTTTCATAGTCATCCAAGCCATAGTTGGCATAACACATTCAGTATTATTGTTAACAGCCGCTAAGGTTCGAGACCTTCAAATATGATAAATTGAGGAGAATCTATAGTATGAATTTTCCAATTTCAGGACACACTTAAGATATATCCAGAAGTATTAGTATATTTAGCATCTATCTTAATAGTATGGGCATCCTTATTTATAACATTTCGCGAGGATTTTATCAAGCGACGACAATGGGTTGCTTACGTTGCATCATTTGTTGCAATAATCACATTAGTTCTTCAAGGTAATGAAAGCGACTCTAATTTGCTTGTTTTTGTGTAATGTGAATCCATTTTTTTGCAGATCTCCTTGTGCCCTTATATCAGGCGACCGTGAATTATCCTCGGCCACCACTGCGTCCTGCCTATGGCAGTTACATTCTGTATGCAGTGTATATTTTCATTCCAATCAGTGAAAATTTGCATGCATTCCTTTTGGGAATGGCAGTGACGGCATGCTATCTTATCGAGTTCATGATGGTAACGTATCGACTGGAATCAGATATCGTCATGAAAACAATTACGGAAGCAATTTTTTTTTTGTGTATAAATTTCTTTGGTAATTATTTTCGCTACATGAAAGAGATTGATATCAGAACGACATTTTTGGATAGGCGTGAGTGTGTTGAGGAGAATTTGCTGTTGCGCTATGCCCGAGAGCAGGAGGTAAAGTTAAAGTTTTTAATTTTAGTTTAGTTTTTTTTTCGTAAATTAACCTAATTAAGCCTGAAAATAAACAGTAAATAACGAAATGCAGTGGATAAGGGACAAAGGACATAAAGGATATAGATCATTTAAAGGATTTTAAGGATAGAGGTCTAGATAATTGTCAAGGTCCAATCGGCTTAATCACTTTATTGTCAGCCAGCTTTGGCTGGGTTGACGATTGAGTTGGGCTTAGGATACTGTACTTAGGGTGTCATTACGAACCCAGTGGTGGTCTATGTGTCCTTTGAATCTTTTAACTATTGATTGCTTCTGCATCTCTATGCTTTGAATTTCTATGTCTTGTTGAGGTTTCGATAGCACATCTATTTTCCGGACTTGCAGTTGCGAGCATGCACCTCCTATCCGCGACGTCTTTATACGCGCTCGGTGGCCATGTTCGTTCGGTCACCGCTCTACGAGAATAGAGGTTCGATCCTCCCTGTGGGTGCTAATAGAACTGCCACTGCGCTCCGAGCTTGCTGCAATGGGAGCAAATTTATCAGTGCCCCCAAAGCAACGGTCGATATAGCCGCTAGAGCTCCTGTCACGGCATTACATGCTGATCTTTGAACTTTCTACGACACGATACTAAGTGCCGTCCACCAGACGACAACCCCTTGCATGATTATGGCACGCAATACCGATGAGTAGTCAGTAAACCACCCTCACCGGGAGTCCCCACTAGCCTTCTTGCAAGAGTACAGTGCAACCGTTTCCTTTGTAACACGAGGGCCACTCTAACCTCACCTGCCCATTCCGTCAGAATACAGAAGGCATTCTGCATTGAACTATTTAGGACGCAGGAAAATTTACCAGAGATTGCAATGATAATGTCGTCCGCATATGCAGTAACTTGACATCGCAACCTTTTCAGGCTTAGGAGTAAACTGTTGACCGCTAAATTCCACAAGAGAGGAGAGAGAACTCCGTCCAGATTACTGCTGGGGTGATCATGGCGGTAGCAGCCCACATGATACTACTTTGCGAGGAGGTAGTTTTTTCTAGGTGTTTAATGGGCGTCATGTTGGTCTCCTGGTGGAGATGAACCTGAGAGGTCATTAGATAACAGCCTGTCACGGTGCGGAGAGCAGCATTTTGACATGACTTGATACTTCTCCAGTGTGTGTCGCCCAGGTTCAGGGTCCACGTTGGCGCAATTAGCCACCTATCTTCCAATGGCTTTGTAAGTAACCAGTGGACACCTTGGTCCATAAAGTAAACAGAGTCGCTAGTGATTTGGGTGCTGAAATCAATAGGTTTTTGTTGACGAAGAAGGTGCTAAGTTCGTCAAGGTACCTATTGATCAGCTCGCAATTGTGTGGGATAAATAGTCGCGTGTAAAGGAGATGATCTGGAATCGTACAGGCGGCATTGGGTTGGGAGTCCAGATAAATATATGTTGAACAGGGTTGGAGATAGCACACCTCCTTGCGGGACACCTTGTTTAACTCACCTGAGTTTGGATTTCTTGTTTTCTCTGAATCCCCTGTAGGACTATCTATCGGCCATGTAGTTAGCAATCCATTTCGTGACTGAACGGAGGAGCGATTTATTATATTACACATGTCAGAAATAAGAGCTGAGTGGCTGGCTGTGTCAAACACTTTTGACAGATCAAGAGCCACCAGAATCGTGCTGTGACACGGAAGAGATTGATTTAAACCTTTATGAATTTCTGATGTTATAGCATCCAAGGCTGTTGTCGTGCTGTGCATGCTTCTGAAGCAATGTTGATGATTGGCTAGTCGAGCATGGATCGTTAGCAATGGTAGGAGTAGTGCTTCAAGCATCTTGACAACATGTGACAGTAGTTATATGGGGCGACTTGATTCACCTACATTTGCCTTTTCCCCTGACTTTAATATGCCATCTTACATGGCAACATTTCCTTTGTTTCTATTTTAGTTGGATTGGTTTGGTCGCTAACGGTAGGTCAAAGTTTAGTGACTCCAAATTTGAGATTACAGCTATTCAGGTAGGCATTCTATTTAGTCCTTTTATGTTCGGCGACTGTCGCGTTGATTCAGGTCTCTGATCGCTGGGATCAGAGCAGCGTAGACGATATCTCTTATCTGCCAATCTGGCAGCTGACGTCGGGAAATTAACCTGCTCTGCATGGCTGCTAAAAAAACGCCTATTACGTATGTTTGCAAGTTTTTAACAAGAGCGTCTGTGTTTAATTAAAATTCAGATTTATTCTGCAGATTTTTTAACGAAAAAAAATGAACTAGAACTAGAAATTGGAATATTAAACAAATAAAGTAAATTAATAAATTTTCTCAGCAAAGTTTGCTGCTTAGCATCCTACCAGCCCACACGGCTGAACGGCTGGAGAAGGATATTCGCGAAATGATTGAGAAAATCAAAGAGGAAAAAGCCCAGTTGGATTTTGGGACAATAATACCGAAGCATGACGAGTAAGTCTGAAAACCATACTTTAAGCCTGAACAGATTAAATAATACATTGTGTTTTCAGCTACCTTAACAGTGGAGCAATAAAAAAATGGCGCAGACAGCCAGCTACGTAAGTCGAAAAATCTCACATTTTATTTTAGATCTTCTAATTTGAAATGGATTTCTTTTTTGTTTATTTCAGGAAGCTTTATGTCGAAGAACATAACGAGGTCTCCGTACTTTATGCCGATGTTGTTAATTACACCTACATGACAACACAACTGGATGTAAAGCCCCTGGTGGAGACTTTGCACGAACTTTTCGTAAAATTTGATCAGGCATCTGAGGTAGGCTCTTCAATTTCCTTTATTTTGTATCTGTTTCCGTGTTGAACAAAAATCTACGATACTTTCTAGGAGTACAATGTCCTTCGAATCAAGTTCTTGGGCGATTGCTACTACTGCGTTTCTGGTGTTCCTAATCCAAACGATCATCATGCCAAAAGTTGTGTCGATTTGGGGTTAAGGATGATCAGAGATATCCGAGAAGTACGGTAAATTCAATGTTACATGTGATGACTGTGTTTACTGGTCTGACATTTTAAAATTCGTTTTCGCAGGATTCGTCGCAAACTCGACATTGATATGAGAATTGGGGTGCATTCTGGTAGTATCATTTCGGGTGTAATTGGAGCATGTAAATGGCAATATGACATTTGGTCCAGGGATGTGGACATTGCCAATCGTTTGGAACAAACTGGAGAAGCTGGGTAGGTACATACATATATATATAAATATATTGGATTAATGAATATTTGTGTGACTACAAAACGGGTAATGTTACAGACGGGTGCATGTTACGGGACAAACATTGGCATTGTTAGATGGTGCCTACATGTACGAAGAAGGCACTCAAAAAGCCAAAGAGGATGAAGTTCTTATCAAATATGGAATCAAAACGTACCTGATCAAATGTCATCCATATATCGAACGGGTAAGAATGCATTACGAATATAATTCTGGTGGGTCTTAAGCCAATAACTATTTTCTTTTTTTGCTAGTATTACTCAGACGATGGACATCGTCAATCCGTGGGTGTCAAACGGAAATTAGAAATGGGAAAGGTAAAATCAATACGTTATTATTACAGATATTTTCAGGGTGATTGTTCATGGTCACAAACACCCCATTTAAAATTAAAAATCACCCCAATGAATTCGGTAACAACAAAAAAACAATTGTCTCTACATTTTTTTAATCCATGGCATGAAGTACATTAAAATTTTAAAGTAAAATAAACAAAGGTTTTTTCCCGCTCGCTCCGCGTTTAAGGCGTTGGTTGCCACCCTTAGTCAGCCGCCCTTGAGCACTCCCTCCGCTCGCTCGGTGTGTAAAACAGCGGTAAGCTGTCCATCGTATCCTCGTCATAGAAATTTTCCAGTTCACTCACAGCGAATAGAAACGCTCCTGGAAAATGAGCTCCGGAAAAGGGAAATCAACTTTGGGCCTACCTTCAAGTCGATTTCCACTTTAGGCAGTACGAAAATATAGCGTGTATGCGTTATAAAAATACTTTTGCTCAGAAGTAGCGGAAATTTGTGGGCATGTGTCCGCTGTGTATCCGAAGCCTATTAATGGAGCTCTTCTATTTGAAAAGTGGTGAAAACTCTCTTCGATGAGTAACGTATTCTCATCGAACAGAGTTTTCACCACTTACCGCTGTTTTTTTCTCAGCTGATGGTGCGCGAATCAAGCGAGCGTAATATACTAAATGCCCATTGCTTACTCCTCCTCTCTTTCTAAATTCATCGCAACTAATCGCCGAACGGTTTCGCATTTGCACATTTGAAATACTCGTGTGTGTTGAAGTCAAGAGAGATTTTTTTTTTGCAAAATTCATTGGGGTGATATGTAGTTTCCGGTGCCCTAATAATGTGTGACGTCTGCATTACAGAAAAACAAACCCCTAGACGTAGGCACCCACAAGAATTTTATGCAGAACACAATCGAACAATACAATCAAATTCGAACACAAACGAAACTTGAAATGAGCAGAGAGCTAGAAAAAATGCCTATTGGGAAATTTCAGTAAGTATAACTATTATATGCGACGGAAAGTATTTATTTGTATTTTTGGGCATTTCCGTAAAATGTGGCTGTTTCCGAGAAGTTATACCTAGAGTGCCGTATCATTAATTTGTGCGATTTTTTTTCAGGAGTGTTCACTTAAAACAATGGCTAAGTTCATAAAACAAATCAGAATCGCAACATGCTGTGTCAGCATCTAGTCACCCATCAATTATCCAATTTCATAGCTCAAAATTAACTACCGGCAAAAAATCTGTTAGCATATGCTGGTCCCAGCCAGCGGAGAAATTTTTGTGATGGAGAAAATTGCATTTGGCACAGTCCAGTGTCCACAAAAAACTCAGTGGAATTCATAAAACAAATTCGCAACAGTAGCCCAACCGCTGTGTGCTATGAACTTAGCCAATGTTTTATTTTCCACAATAAGGACATTTTAATATTTTTAATTTAAATACGTAATCGTCGACTTCGTTTTAGTACATAATATGCCTTGTGGTTCACATTACTTACCGTCGAGTTTATTGTCTAAATAGGAGATGTTTGAGGAAATGGTAGCCAGGGCTTGGTGGTGAGACCCCTTGCTTGCTATTTTGATGCAAAATTTACACCTGTAGTGAATAGAAATTTTAAATACAAATAATTATTGAATTTAATTATAATACATTGTCTAACTTTGAGGTTCTTATAACATTTTGTTTTTGCTTCTTTCGCCACTCATTTGTGAACGCTAACAGAAAATTCGGAATAGGCTTTAAAGTTGGCAGGATCGCATAGGTCGTCCATAACACCAACTGCTGAAATCGCCTCACTGAGGCATGGTTACAGCTTTAAGTCGAAAAATATCATGGGATGCTCGGGTCATTTCATTTGTAATAGCACAAGCCAAACTGACGATCCTCAGATTGAAGGCTTGCGATGCTCTCACTAAGCTGAATCCGGAAGAAGAAAGTTGGCTCAGTGAGAGCTGCATAACCATCAGGTGAAAGAACCATCCAGCAGGAAAGCTTTTCAACACTCCAATCTGAAGCGAAGAAAACTGGTTGGAGGAATATTCCACTCTCCTTCCAGATACCGTCAAGTTTTCCACGGATAAATCGAAGACGGCTAATGGCATTGGTGCCGGAATAGTAGTCCCTAACCAGGGTTTACAGTATTCCAGGCAGAATGTAGCTATAGTTACTGACAGCCAGGCAGCCATACTGGCGCTAAGCAACTGCTCTGACTTGTCCAAGCTAGTGCGTAGCTGCCAGAATACATTACAAAAAGTTGGCTCCTCAAACCTGGTAACGTTATACTAGGTTCCTGGTCACATCGGCATTCCTGGTAATAAATAGGCTGATGACCCGGCCAAGATGGCTTCGGATACTCTCTTTTAAAAACCTGAGCCCTTTTGCGGTATTCCGACTGGAAGCGTACTGAGGTCACCGTCCAGTGAGACTACCTCCCCTACCTACCGGCCTGAGGCAAGCCAATATACGAGTATATGTAAATATATCTGGTTACCCGTGCAGCAGTACATATTAACTTTTAAAAATGAACCGTAAGAGGGTAAGAAGAATGTGTGGCCTTCTAAGTGGACATTTTTGCCTAAGAGGTCACTTAAAAATCATGGGTATAGTATCGGACGCTAGCTGTCGTTTCTGCGAGGGCGATAATGAAACGTCACTGCACTTTTTTTGCGAATGTGAGGCATTGGCCAAGTACACGTTGCCATCGCCTTCCCTGAAGCAGATTGCTTCGATCTCGCTGACCCTTTTAAGTTAATTTAGTTAGTGCGATCAAACTTGATCGACAGGCCTAGGGCTGTTGCCAGACCTGGGGCTATAGCACAATAAACCGTTTGGCCTCGGTGTTAGTGGGCCTTTTGGCGCCCACAGCCTCTCCCTCAATCTAATCTAAATCGCTTTATATTCTATTCCACTCCGCAGTGCTTATGGGTGCTAATCAGAACATGTTAAACACAAGAACTAAAATAAAAAAAATATATATTTTATTTCTAAAGGCGTTTTTTGGATATTAGACCGACCAGCCACTAGACCACGCATTAGACCACCCATTAGACTACGCATCAGACTACGCATCAGACTAGCCATTAGACCACACATTAGACCGCCTATTAGATCACGTATTATTAGATAGACCATGCTTCAGACCAGCAATTAGATAGCATTAGGTTAGTAAGGCTGAAAACACACCGCGTAAGACAAAACGTTTTACTGTGTCTGAAGAAACAACCGACCATTGCTTCTTATCAGGCAGCACACACCAAAGGAAACGAAACAAAACAAACGTTTTCGGAAACAAAAATTCGTTTCCGCTTAAGCTGGTCATTTGATGTAAGATTCTGCAGATTATCGACGTCGATGCCGAAATGTTGTTGTTTTTAATTGAAGCCAGAAGCCCAATTTATAACTATAGAGATAAGGAGTATGCAAATAAAATTACAATTGAATAAAATAGCATTTCACTTTGCTCACAAACTTCAATAATTTCTGTCTTGTCAGTTTTGTCTTACCTCAACACACACCAAACGAAACAAGACAAAAAAAAAACGTTTTGTCTTATAAGACAAAAACCGTTTTGTCTGATGCGGTGTGTTTTCACACTAAGGGTTAGTACTGAAGAAGGCAACACGTGGCTGCCGAAACAATGGTATGCTGAAAAAGCGGTAAAGATCCGTGCTAGAAACGAAAAAAACCCAACGCATTTTAGTTTTGCTTCCTTTATTTAATGGTAAATGCACATCATCGATCAATGTGCACTGCCGCGCTACAGGAATAGGATTCAGTAAATACACACATAGTATAAGTATACTGATCCACTAATAAATAGCAAATGAAATACAAATTGAGCATTTTTTTTCTGTAAAATCTGTTAATCATCTCAAAAAGTGTTGTTTTTGTCCACAGAAATCACAATCTTTGTGGGATTCATCAACATTCGATGCCAGACCGATTTGTTTGCCTTAGTACATTAAAAAATAATAATTTTTGTTCCAGCGTATCATGTCAAGTCAAAGTCCTACCATAAAATGTGTTCAGCGTCAAAATGGGACCTCCATGTTCGTTCTTTTTGGGGAATGACCAACATCAATGCATTTTCATAAACACACTAAATTTCCAATTTCCACCCGTTTCTATTACAGTCTCAATAAGCTCTGCCTCGGAACGCCAAAACGTCTCACCCAAGACGAACTTGAAGAACAGAATTTCCGTAGCAATGTCTCTACCCTATTCCTGTTCTTCAAGAACTGGCAATGGGAACTTTTGTTCCTGATCGAGCCGGACGTTATGTTGAAGTACAGTAGCTTGATTGGTCTAGCAACGTTCCTTGGAATATTTGCTATGCAAAGTATAAACGTATTGTAAGTACAAACCCACCCGATGTTGTGCTCGTGTGTCTGGATGTTAAAGCAAAGTGTCGTGTTATGTTTGTTATGTGCACTAATTGCACTAATCAGGGTACCGCATTTTAGCGAAGGACGATTCTTTTGGGTGGTCAACGGACTCGTTGGACTCTTCCTGATACTGTTCATACCGCTCACGTGGTTCAAGAAATTGTGGATCATATTCAATCCGCCCACGGAAGATGATGTCGACGATCATGGATATCCGAAGAGTCGAATTTTGAAATTGTTATATGAGGCGTCGCATCGGATCATGAGAAGTATCATAAGCCGAATTGTGATCTATTTGACGATAGTGGCAACGCTATGCGTGACGACGCTTTTGCATTTGGTGAGAAGACTGCTTTGCGGAGAATCGAACGTTTATTGTATTATAAGCGCACGCATGTCCTTTCAGATAGAATGTGAACGCTTTAAGGATGATCAGGCTCCTGATGAAAACATGTTCGCTCCAACAAATGCTTCCACAGAACCCTATCCAGTTTTGTGTTTCAACTCGTGGGTAAGTCTTTCATTTTTTCAAGCAAATGTTAAGCATCGGAGAGTCTATTTTTATTTATTAATATATAGATTCCTTCATAATGATTTTCTTTTTAATTCACAGGCTATCACTGAAAGTCTTGTCCTTACAATAGCTATGAGCTTCCTCTTTGTACGGATACCATTCGTATTTAAATTCGTGGTTGGATTCGTAATTGTTGTGGTTTATTCGTGGCTGGTTTTCGGTGAATATTCATATGTGTATGAGAAAAGTGCAAGTACAAATTTGGGATTAGATGCAAGATATGCTCATGTATTCACAATTTTGATCACATTTGGAATATTTCATCTTGTCGATAGACAGACAGAATATATTGCAAAAGTTGATTACAAGTAAGCTATGGGGCTTTTATTTATTGTGTAGTAGAGTTTTCATAAGAATTGATTTTTCTTTCGCAGCTGGAAACGACAACTTCAAAAGAAGCAAGAGGATGCTGAATTTACCAATGAGACTATCAAAGTACTGGTGCAGAACATACTTCCAGGACACGTCGGTAGGTAGTGTGTAAGAAGTTACAGTACTGAGTATATATAAGTAGATAAGATGCTTTTCATTAATTTTGAGAAAGGTTTCGACAGTGTGAAATGGGTTTCGAGGGGTTTTGCGCAGGAGAGGCATCCATGGGAAGATGAAGATTGTTTCTATTGGTTGGTTAGAGTGTCTGTTTACTGCCCGGTAGAAGAACACAAGAAGCGCTAAGTGTTCGCAGTTTGGATGCCAGACGCATCATAAGAGGAATAAACCGTTGTTATCAAAAACGTTCTGAAGTATTTGTCCTCAGATCCATACTGTGGAGTTCACAATACTCTTCGAGGAGATATCGGATGTATCTCAGAAGAAAGCACTGCCCAGTTCTGGGTGCCTGATTCTCGCAAGAGCTGGGTTAGGTTAGGCGGTGGCCTTACGGCCCGCGTAGACCGCTTGGATCCATAGCGATGCCACACACGTATCTACGGTGCCTTGTGAATTGGTGTTGATTGTTGTTGTAGCGATGTTTCGAATACTTATGTGTGTGTGTGTTATTGTTATATACACTAGGAATCAATTTCCACGTTCTCATTATCAAAGTCATGAAATATGGCTACTTCGGTCCTCCCAAACCGCTCTAAGTGTTAACGGCGTGGGTGTAGTTGGACAGCTGAATATGTGGTGAATGTCATGAGGGGAGCCGTCACACGCTGGAAAAATATTCTGATCTTAAGGGTCAATCATCCTAGACATTATTCATGATGAGGTCAGGGAGACTCTAATGCCGGTAGAAGGCATGAGTAGACGTAGGGTAGTTGAAAGACTACACAAGACTCACATTGCAGATGGAAACATACATAATGAGTGTATGTACAATGACATCAGCATTTTTACTGATGGCTCTTTAATGGACGGTAAAGCGGGGGCGGGGGTTTACTCTGAAGAGCTAAACCTAGCATGTGCGCTTAGTCTAGGAGAGTATGTGTCCGTATACCAGGCAGAGATGCTTGGCTTGTTGCATGCGTTGGACCACTTGCTTGAAGGTCAGGTGCGGGGGAAGAAAATCCTTATTGCACTGGACAACCAATCGGTGATCAGACGCATGCAGCAGACGAACATAAACTCTAAACTGGTACTAGAGTGTGTCCGGAAGCTCAACACGTGTGCCTCAGAAAATGAGGTTACGCTGATGTGGGTAAAAGGACACATAGGTACAACAGGAAATGAGGCGGCGGATGCCCTAGCAAAACAGGGATCTGCGGCAACTTTCATTGGCCCAGAACCCAGAGTTGCTCTGGGGAACGGCATGATTGGAGCGAAGGTTGGGAAGTGGATGGACTCCATGCATCAACAAAGATGGCAGGAGCTAGTCACTTGCAAACAAGCTCGGAATGCAATGACCAGCCCTTTAGGCAGGGAAGCGAGAAAGGTACTTAGTTATAAACGGAGTACCCTAAGCTGGATAACTGCCTTGGTCACAGGGCATGGTAATTTTAAGGCTCATCTGGCCAAGATGAAAATCGGGGAAGATGACGTTTGCAGGCTATGCCTGGAGGAGGCCGAGACGGCAGCACACATTGTGTGCGAATGTCCAGCACTGGCTAGCACGAGGTTGAGGATCACAGGCAGGCACACGATAAGTGTAGAAGCCATGAGTGAACTCAGCTTCAAACAAATGCTAGCAATAACACGGGACTCAGTGATGAAGAAAGAGGTCGACAATTATCAGTCGACATCTGGAAGCCACTGATGACCGGGAGGGGGCGAAAAGGGACCCAAACGTTAGTGGTCTGCTTCGGCTATCCCCCAGAGTATATAATAAGGGTCAATATTTTTACCGTTGCATACGCTTGTGTTTACGCCTTTAATAGACGAGGTTCCCAGATAGCATAAGTCTGGACATTCACGGACAGTCCAAATCCAAATTTTCTCTGGTCGAAGCCAAAATTTTCCTGTCAAATCCATAGTGCGACCGGGGACATTTTGGCTTCGACCAGGGAAAATTTGGCTTTTGGACGTCCGTGAATGTCCAGCATTAGATGTTTAATGTATTCCGCTGAAACACCATCTATCTAATAATTAATTAAAAAAAAAACTGTGGAGTGGGGTGGAGTTGTATTTGCTTATTCATAAAGGTTAATTTGGATGTCGGGGTTATTAATAAATGTTTACGACCTCTTTTCCAGCTGACATTTATATGAGTCGTAAAATGAAAGACGAACTATACTACGAGAAGTATGACAATGTAGCAATTATGTTTGCAACTATAAAAAATTACGATATGGAGCAGGTTGGATTGAGTGTTCTCAACAGGATCATTTGTGATTTTGATGAAGTTGTAAGTACATATTAAAAAATTGTGAAAATTTACGTTATTTTAAGGTGAGCTCACACGTCGCAAATATTTAGCAGAAAAAGGCAAATATTTACACAAAACCTTTGTTGTACGTGTGAACCGGAAGTATTTACCCATCTAATTTGTTTTCTTTTATATTTTGGCAAATAAGTACTAGGTGGCTTTTATACGGAACGCACGATACACGAGATTCTAGCAGAAAGTACCAGTGGCGAGCGAGCTTTGTATGTGCGACGATTAATTTAAAATTGCGCTTTCTAGCTTTCTGCTAGCATCTCGTGTATCGTACTTTACCGTGACAACTACAAGAAATTACATTTGCTACGTAATATTTTTTTTTTGTTATATTTTGGCAAATATAAGTTTGGCGTAGTTGTTAATAAATCGTATTATTACTCGTACTATGTATATTTGCTATTCTATTTAAACGGATTCTTCCAGTTAATGTCCCACACTGGACCTCTAAAAATTGAGAAAATCAAAGTTGCCGGATGGACATATATGGTGGCTTGTGGATTAGATCCTGGTCGTTGTGATTCAACGACATCTTTGACAGGTTTTCGAACCACTGCTTCTCAACGCTCATCAGCGCTTTTGCCCACAGGGCGAAGAAGCATGCACAATGGACGTAAGTTACTATATTAACAGAAATAGTTGATGCTTCAATAGTGTATATATTCCCGTTTTTTCAGTCTCTGTTCGGAATAAGCGACTGAGTCTCAATTTAACCCCCACTGTACAAGCTAAACCTGAAGCCGAAAGGATACGTAAACAAAGTTCTCGTCAATCCCACAATGTTGTCTATGTTCTCACAGAATTCGCATTAGAGCTCATGAAAGCTTTGCAAACTTTTAATAGAGAAAATTTTCAGTTTGAAAATATTAGAGGCGAAAAGAATCACAACGGCATGCTAAGAGTAGGTAAGGATCGAGGCTTCATTAGAATTTACTCCTTGCTGTGTTAAACCACAATATGCGAGCGTTTGCATTATTTTGATTCCATATTGGTTACGGTTTTGAAAGCGGATCTGAACACACTTTTTCGATTTTCCCTCCATATGCTTTCCCCTCCGGTAAAATATGTACCGTCAACTGTCAATTTTTGGATCAAAATACATTTCAGATCCGGAGGGGAACATTTTCAGATCCAAAAATATGGAGGGGAAAGCATATCGAGCAGAAATCGAAAAAGTCTGTTCCAAATGCAAATATAGATTTGGTTTTAGGATCTTGACTATTCTGAACTTTCTTCGAGAACTAATTCATTTTTTGTAATCCTAATTCTTTAAGGTATTTCGCACGGCGAAATAATGGCTGGGGTAGTTGGATCAAGTAAACCACTTTACGATGTGTGGGGAAACGCCGTAAATATGGCGTCCAGGATGGATTCAACGGGAACACCAGGAAGAATTCAGGTATGCTCTTGTTTTCTATTTCTCTATACGTAGCTATTTTTTTTATAACGTTATTATTTTTATTATTTCCAAAGATAACTGAGGAAACGGCTGATGTACTTAAAAATTTCGGCATAGGCTGTGATTATAGAGGCTTGACCTATGTCAAGGGTAAAGATTACATTCCAACGTATTTTGTTGGGATTGATGACAATTTTAATTTTATTCGTGAACCAACCGCGCCCGGCTTACAGGAATTCGAGAAAAATGATATTTTATTAAGCACAAGACTTTGAGTGTAGTTTAGATGTAAGTTATTTATAAAGGATGAATGTATAACAGTGTAATTTAAATGCATATATGAAAACGAGCCGATTGAGTTTAATGTCAATATTCTTTGAAGGGATAGTGACAGCACCAGGATTTCGTCAAAGGAGGGGTGCAATTTGAAATGCCATAATAAGAGTTAAAACAAGTGTGTCCAATATAAAAGTCGTTCAGTTGTCTATCTATTCGTCTCTCTGTCCATAGTTTATCTGCGGAACGGATGAATCGATCTACATCATTTTTTGATGATAATATGAGAATACAGTGGGCCAAAAAAACAAAAGTCTTCCACAATGGCGGATCCAGAGCCGAGAGATAAGAGCCGAACGTAATTTAAGGCATATCTTACAGAAAGCTGCTGCTAAGTTCATACCAGTAGGTCGCTTTCCTAAAATTCGGCTAAACTTCCCCACTTCGGCGGCAAGATTGGCAGATGAAAGATACCGCATCCGCAGCACCAAACAGAACTATCCTGGAATCAAGAAACTAGACCTTGACATTCACAAACAATTAGCCGAGCACAGGAGACGGAAATCGAACTCCCACCTTGATAATTGCAATGTTACAACAGACGTGAACAAGCTTTGGTAAACGGTTATTACCCTTACGAATCTAACGAAACATATAGGGCATATTGTCATCGAATTTGGCAACACTACTGTTACTGATCTCACCAAATGCGTCAATCACTTCAATAAGCAGTTTCTCGAATATCCGCCACCTGATAGACGCTCCTGATATCTCCTCAGGATCACCTACACCAAGAGAACCACATGATGCCACTAAGATCCCATTACAAACTCATACTGAAGCAATATATAAAAGGTAGGATGTTATCGTCGTAACCACCCATCCTACAACCTTATGGACAGAATACTACCTCCACGCAATGTTCGTCGCTACCTAGGAAATCTTTAAAGGGATTGTAACGGACGTTTTGGCGGGTATCCGAAGATGCACGTCGAGATGGAACCTAATAGCCGCCATACATTATCCGATCCGTCGTCCGATCGATCGGCCGATGGATCGCCACAAAATATCTGCCGATCTCCACTGCACACACAATGAGCGATTTTCGTGCGATGCGATAACGAATGACAATTCAAAAAATAGGTTATGATTCACTCCCAATCCAACCTAGATTCATTTTTGTTAACTATTTGGATGTGTGTGGTATTTTCGTATACCACATATTTGATATTTCAATTGCAGTGCCATTTAAATCATAAGAATCCTTCAAATTTCATAATTTAATAATTTGGTAATTTGACATTCACTTGCGATAGTCACATACACTATCCAATCGATCGTCACCGATCGATCGCACAAAAATATCGGCAGATCAAAATTGATCGGCCGATCGGTGCGATTTCCACATACACAGGCCGATCCATCGGCCGATATCGATTTCGGACGACGGATCGGCCGATCGATCGGTGTGTGTATGGCACGTTTAAGGTAGCATAGTGACCGTGAAGGTCACGTGCCATCTGGCGAAGAAAAAGGCCCCTGAACGAGCTAAGCAACGGCATATGCTCGTTACTCCTGTGCTTTACGTGATAACAAAAATTCATAGGCCTGCAGAGGACAATACAAACAAAGGAGGCTAAAATGGGGCGACCGGTAGCGTAGTGTGTTGAGGCATCAGTCTCATGTTTGACTACCGGCGTTTCGGGTTCGAATTCCGTCCACGACGACATTCGTGGCCATGGATGTGCAGGAGGTGCGTGCTGGCAACTGCATACTCTGAAACCAGTTTATGCCAACGAAACGTCAACTGGGCCACATGGAACAGTTGACGCGCTATGCCCCACAAGGGGTTAGAGCAATTGAGTAAAATGGGGAGTAATGAAAAAATGAGACGATAGGGATGGAATGGTTGGCTAACGGCTCAGATACTCTCGCGCTCGCATCGGGGTTCGGGTATATGGGGACCCTCGGCCTCGTACCACCGAAAGATCACCACTCATCAGGTGCTGCTGTCGATTTGTCGGTGCAAGCAGCACTATCAAAATACGGTTCTTTACAGGTGGCTCATTACAGGATGTCCAACGCTTCAAGGAGGACCTTTCCACAGTACCTCCTACAGAACTGCTATCGCCACGCTACATAGGGAAAAAGTTCAGAAGTCAATCGAGAATTTAAAACCGAAATTAGTACTCTTAGCACGACCATCAACCATATAATCAAATGAAGTAAATCTACCACGTGCAACAAGATCTGTAATCTCACAACTCACGTCTGGATGGTGCTTGCGGTCAAAATCGTACTTGTCTCGTATTGACCCATCGATTCAAAATACTTGTCCGGCGTATGACGGCACCCGCATAATGTTCATCACATATTCAGCTGTCCAACTACACCCACGCCACTAACATCGAGAGCGCTTTGGGAGGACCCTACCGAAGTGGCCATATTCCCAGGCCTTGATACCGAGAACGTGGAAATTAATTTTTAATGCATATTACACACACACACGCATACAAGTATTAAGAACATCGCTACAACAACATCAAAGCCCTGGGACCAGACGTTATGTCGATGGTTATGCTTAAACATCTTCATAAGCCCGTAATTGAATACATAACGTGCATGAACAACCTCTCCATCTCGACGTCTGTCATTCGTTCCTGCGACAGCCGGTTTTACGTACGGGAGCGACCCGTTCATCATAACGGCCAAGAGTTGCCAAGCCCCCTTCGATGCAAGAAGGAAGTGTGTTTGTGTACTACATGTTCAAATCCGGTTTTTACGAATATTGAGAGCAATACATCTCGGCGCAACTGCTCTCAATCTTTCTACTCCGCGCCGGCATGTCAGCATCCAAATCACCTGCAACCCTGTTTACCACCTGGTCAAAAGAAGTAAAAACGCAGCTTGGGATCTACATAGGCAACGAACGCATTCTCACCACCACCAATCATCCAAAAATTCTTGGTGTTACCCTGGATTGCATGGCTACTTCATCTGCCTATGCCACGACCATATGCAACAGAATGCGTGGCAGGAATAAAATCCGTAAAGCCTTGGCCGGTAGCACATGGGAAAAAGGCGAGAAAACGCTACTGGTCACTTACAAAGCAATCGGAAGACCTGTGGCCAACTATGCAGCTCCTGTGTGGTCTCAGAACCTATATGACACACAGTGGAAACGCATTCAAACGTGTCAAAATGCTGCTCTCCGCGCTGCAACTGAATGTCTCCCCAAGACCACCTACAATAGGAAACAAAGACATTGCCCATCAAAGACCACAACAAGCTTCTTGCGAAGCAATATTTAGTAGGCTAAGGCTGCTACCAAAGGGAACACTCTAACTTCCATCTAATAGATAATACCCCGCTACCAAAAAATTTTCGGCGAGATCTGAGGGGCCTTGAACGCGATGTTCAGGCATATAAAAGGAATCCTTTCGACGATAATACTTACAATTTTGCCATCGCATTACTTCATCAGCAAGAGGGGCATTCATCAATTACGGGATTAAAACCTAATCCAGTATTTTCGGCGCAACCAACAGGCTTGCTAGAGCCACCTGGACAACACTTGCCCAACTTCGATCAGGCTGGTGTTCACGCCTGAACTCATATATATCCCGTATTAATGAAAACGTCCAAAACACTTGTCCAGTCTGCAACAGAACACCTCACGACGTTGGCCACATTTTCACGTGTCCAGTTGCACCCAGACAGCATACCCCATTGAAGCAGGTACATTCCTTGGCCTTGACATCGAGGAGCTTGAAACAAAATTAAACATGCAACACACTCACACACAAACCGCAACTCTGACCATCGCTACAACAACAACATCATTTGATCGAGGTGATTTTCTTTTTGCAGAAAAACATCGACATTTGTTTTTTGTAATTTTCACGTTATGTATTGTAACGGACGGATTGGTGGACATCCGGAGATGCCTGTGGGGACGGAGCCTTAGGTAGCATAATGACCGTGAAGGTCGGGCCGTGGCATCTGGCGAAGCAAAAAGGCTCCTCAACGAGCTAAGCAGCGGTCTATGCTTGCTGTAGCTCAGTTCGGGAGATGTGGGCGGGGGTTTCGCCGCTCGTTGCCCCTGTCCTTTACGGATTAACAAAAATTCATAGGCCTGGAGAAGACAACACAAACAGGGGAGGTAAAAATGGGGAATAAAAAAAATAGTCGATAAAGATGGAATGGTTGGCGGATGGCTCGCTTGCCCTCGCGCTCGTATTGGGGTCCAGGTGTAATGGGACCCTCGGCCTCTAATTTCTTACCACCGACAGATTTTTACTCATCAGGTGCTGCCATAGATCTGCCGGTGGAAGCAGCACTACCATATGGTCCATTGCAGGTGGTCCATTACAGTATGTCCCAAATATGACCTATTCAGAGAAAAAAAAATAAGTAAGTGAAGAGTTTAGCACTCAACGTGCAAGGAAGCGATAGATTCACTAGAATACAACGTAAAGGACTGCAGACTAGAAGCCAAAGGAATCTTTAATTTTTTTTTCCAACATTTATTTAGTAATTGTTTGACATCTTTTTCTTTTTTTATTTGTGCACAAATTTAATAAAGCAATTTCCATTTTGATCAATATTCAACTTTCTTATTAATTTGATAATGTACAAATGCCTTAAAATCAAAATATTGTAAAATGTTAAAAAGAAAAACATTTCATTAATGCACAAACGGCTAATGTTCAAAATTTTTTACGAAAAAAAAATGCAAGCATTTCACTTAACATATGTAGGAAGCATACAGAACACGTATTAAGTAACCAACTTGGCTCGCTCTATTCAATATAAATTAGAAATTAAACTGCAACTGTAATAATTGTTTATGCTGTATCTTTCCACTTTACTGTAACTAGATAAAAAAATACATTTTCAATAATAGAAAAAAAAAGTACACTCAGACGTCACTGATGCCAAGAGTGAAATTAATTAATAACTACAGTTAAAATCTTTGAATGTAGATACTATAAAATGAAATGGCAGTTTGATCGTTCATTTGTTTGTTGTTTGCAATAAAAAAGTGTATAGAAATGTGTATTTATAATTAAAAATTATTGTTATCAAATACATAGATAAAATAAAATGACTGTAAAAGAAATTGTTTCAGATTCATTATATAAGTCTTAATATACTCGTAATTACATACATTATTAACTGTTTTGCTTTGTTTCGGTTTAATATTTGTTTCAAAGTCTATAGCATAGAAATGTTTCAAAATGTATGGCATGTTTTGTTTTGTTTTTTTTTTGGGTTGAATAAGAAAATGCTTATATCTCCAAGCGCGTTCGTTTGAAACAGCCAGGCGGTAAGGCATTCGCAATCGCTTGAATATTAGCCACTTCCACTTCAAGACGAGCAATCTCCTTTTCGTATTCGGTTATCCATTTATTTTGAGTACTCTTTATCTCCATAAAAGTTTCGAAACTTCGATCCATTTGGATGGCTTCAAAACTATCCTCGATTTCGTCAAGGCGTTTTTCTAAAAGAAAAAAAATTGAAGAAAGGTTCATTGAGTATATTCCATTAGAATAAAATAAACTTAATGCCCGTTTTTAGGGTTTTGTAGTAAAAACAAAACCCTTTATGAAATCGGTAAAACGTCCGTCTATCTATCCGTCTGTCCATGAAATATCTCACGAAACGCGGAAGCTACATGCATGAAATTTGGTGGAAATATGTAGAAGTTTTATAATGCGTGCGTCGATGCGATGCGATGCGTTGTAATAGTCCAACTTTAAGGGGGGTTCACATAGAGGGGAAATGAAGGTCAATATTTTTTTTTTCGTTTGGGATAGGTAAGTGGGGTATCGTATTATTCTTCGAAATGGGTAAAACACGATCTTGAAAATGCCTTAGCATTATAGAAAAAGTGAAAAAAAAAGTGTAAAGCCAAAGAAAAAAAAACCTTTTCCATAGTCCTCCACGTGATAATGATGCCAAGGACGCCTGCACAATCGAGCATCAATGTGGGGGATCTCAACATCGAGTTCGTGAATGACTTCATATACCTGGGTCGCAACTTGTCAAGGGACGCCAACGAAACTGACGAAATCAAGTGACGGATACAGTTCGCTAATAAGACTTTTTTCTCGGTTCTCCCCATAATAAAATCGAAGCATGTGCACAGAAATACGAAGCTCCGCGTGTACAAAACCATTATACGCCCAGTGCTATGCTACGGCTGCGAAGCATGGACCCTAACTCAAGCCTCCGGAAACATGCTAGACACATTTGAACGTAAGGTTCTACGGCGAATTTTCGGGGCTGTTTGCGATCGAGATGGATGGCGCATCCGATGCAACCATGAGATGTATGAACTGTACGATGAGCTGGAAGTTTCGAAAATCGTCAAACTACAACGACTTCAATGGGCAGGGCATGTCCAACGAATGGACGATGATCGCATGTCAAAGAGAGTAATGAATGCAAAACGAGTCGACGGAGCGAGACTGCCTAAACGACCGAGATTTCGTTGGGAGAGCTCAGTTTATGTGGACGCCGCGCAACTACTGGGCTTCCAAGATTGGAGGACGCGGTCACGTGACCGAGATAATTGGAGGACAACGATCGGGCTGTCGCGCCACAATGATGATGATGAGAAGCAATTGGCCTGTGCTCTCGGCATCGTCTGTACTACTGCCATCCTGTCTACGCAGAGTGTTCACTTGTTTTGTACCTTGTTTGGTCAGAACACGATGAAGTCTAGCAGCGGTATTTGTACTATCAATACCTTCGCAGAATTAAGTCCAACTGCGTTCTTTGGCGATTCGTATACTTTTGTTATATAGTGTGAGCGAGGCCCGGTATTGCTCCCACTCGCCGGTATTTTTCGCCCTATTGAAAAGTCTTCTAGTGTTCTTTCGAAGCGCGGAGAGTTCCGAGTTCCACCACGGAGCACCTCTTGAGTCACTTGAGTTTCTCAGTGGACAGTTTTCCTCATAGGAGGATATAATTGCCTCGGATACATTAGAGACTAAAGTGTCCAGACTGAGCCACCCAGAAACCTTGTTGTCTATTATGTTGAGCTTATCGCGTAACGAGACTGAATATCCTTCCCAGCCTGTGCGCTGTGGAATTCTTCTATTAGTATCAACTGGCTTTAAAGCTTCTTCTTTATCAAATTGAATATGCCTGTGATCTGACAGTGATGGTTCATTAGAGACGCGCCAAATATGTATTCAATTTGACAAACTGTAAGACCCAAGCGTAGCGTCAAGTACCTCACGCCTGGTCCTTGTGGCAAAAGTTAGACAGTTTCCTTGGTTACTATATCATGGGTAAGTTTTAATTATAGTATTTTTATCCATCTGAGTGGTACCAAGAAGAGCGAGGAGCCGATATTTACATGCCAAAATAAGCGCCCACGGATTGTGGGCGTAGCCCTCTACATTCCAGTTTCATTTCTTTTTGCATTCCATTAGCTTACCTAATTCATCTAAGTCCTTCATATTGATCTCGCCTAAATTGTTTAATTCATCCATAATTTTCTTAACGTCGTTCATGGCTTTTTTGACTTTAGACTGTGCTTCATCGGCATCGGATTGAGCTTCGCCGACCTAGGAAAAAAAATTACTATAAATAATCAGCAATTATGTTGAAACTTTGTGCTCTTACCTTGTTCTTGGCATCTTGAACAATACTCTCATCCTCTGCGAAGCTATCTTCTAATTTTTTAATATTGTTCTCTGTAACGGCAACGCGTCCATTTAATTGATCAGCTTCACCGCGAAGTTTGCGGGCATTCTCTTTGGTATCGTTTGCTTTCTTGCGAATTTGTTCGGCTTCCTGGAATGGTTTTCAATAAGAAAAATTTGTGAAAAGGAAGGAAAACTATGAAAACAATTCTGAATAAAAGATAGTGTCCCAAAGTAACAGACGGTATCGAAAATTCATACAGTGGAACTCGTCATTCACAATTGATCGATGTAAAAACCGAGGACACCAAACATCTTCCTCGACAATCACTCCTAATGTAGTCAGGACACAGACGGGCTCTCAGTTGTCCCCAGCAACGTCAGCAAACTGTTCCATCGTAAGGCCACCAGGGGAGCAAAACCTAATACCCTGCACCACCTGTAGCCAATCTCAACACCTTAGTTACAGCAGATAGTGGAGCGGATGCTGATGTACAGTCTCGTATCAACCAGGTTAGAGCAGCTTTTTTCAGTTTGACTCCTTTCTGGCAAAACAACATTTCCAGACGCACCAAACTTCGGATCTTCGAAACCAACGTAAAATCCCTGCTTCTATATGGCTGTTAACTTGGAAGTTGACCAATGAGATAACAACTAAGTTGCAAACATTCGTGAACCAATGTATAAGGCGCATCCTACACATTCGCTGCCGTAGGTCATTTCTAACGACTAACCCCTTACTATTACTCGCCAGGATAGGATAGACACTTCGATCAAAAGAAGTAAGTGGCAATGGATAGGTCACACTCTTCGTAAACAGCCGAACAACATTGCTCGACAGGCCCTTGTTTGGAACCCACAAGGAGCCAACGCAAGACGCCGTGTTGGACAACCGATAAACACGTGAAGAAGGTCAGTTGAGAGAAAGGGTGCCTCTATAGGCAAATCGTGGAGAGAGCTAAAGACGTTTGCGAAAAACAGAACGAGGTGGAAAGTAGGCGTGGTTAATGCCATATGCCCCACAAGGGGTTAATAGGAACCAGATAGAGAGAGAGAACATAATATGATTAATCCTGCTGAAACTCTTCGTTATACTCTGTATCTTGCTACAAATATTAGTATACTAAGTACTACGGAAATTTATCCTTACATAGAAGATTATTTTCCTTTCTTATTCCTGTAGCTAATATAAACGATAAGTGTATATATAAAAATACGCAATCAAATGTCATGAAAGTTTCTTAACAATTGTAATGAACCATACACTGAAATATTACACGAATTTACAACCAGAACAGAATCTATTTGCAAAAGAAAATATTTTGCCTTAAAACCATGGTGCAGCAAAGGGCTTGTTACCTCGATTCGCCGCAAAAATTTTCTTGCAAGTAAGGTCAAAGAACAACCATTTAATACTACCCTGGTTAAAAGATATAAAACGTATAGAAATATCCTTAGCAATGCCATTAAAGTCGCTAAGTCGCTTTACTATCTGAAGGAGACCCAAAAACATCGAAGTGAACCGAGAAAACTCTGGAAAACAATAAACGAGATTATGTCAAAAAACAAAAAATGTGGAACGATAATTTCGGAGATTGACGCTGAAAATGGCAAAACGCTTGAAAAACCTGTTGAAATCGCTAATGAATTCAATGAATTCTTTGCAAAGATTGGAATCAAAATTACAAACCAAGTTCAAAACGTACCTCTGCTTCATATCCCTAAGGTGAGGCCAAGGTCAACATTTGAATTTATGCCTATTACCGAAGAGGAAATACTGCAGCATATTAGTAAGCTTGCCGAAAACAAATCTCCTGGTGAAGATTGCATATCAGCCAAAACAATAAAAAAAATTGCTGAACATATTGTTGATCCTCTTTGTCATATTTATAACTTATGTCTGACGAACGGTCTGTTCCCGAATATATTTAAGAACGCATTAGTCGTGCCTATACACAAAAGCGGGAGCAAAAAAGAGCTGAGCAATTATCGTCCCATTTCATTAATCTCCAATTTCACGAAGATCTTCGAAAAATGTCTTAAATCTAGACTAATGACAGTTCTTAAAAGCAATCAATTCTTATCGCATAATCAATTTGGTTTTCAAGAGAGCAAGAGTACCACTGATGCAATATACAAGGTTACAAGTATAATTAATAAAGCCGTCGACAATAAAAATAAAGTTATTGCCGTGTTTATAGACCTCAAGAAGGCCTTTGATACTATAAGCCATGGTATCCTTAATGCTAAAATGAAGGAAATTGGGCTTAACGCTAACATAGTTGCTTTGTTTAAATCATATTTAAAAGGAAGACATCAAAGAGTCAAAGTTGGCACTGATGTGAGTGAAAGAGCAGAGTTATTTTGCGGGATTCCGCAAGGAACAGTGCTCGGTCCAATACTATTCAATATATATTTAAATGAACTGTGTGATATTCATAAGACTGTCAATGACTTCCAAGGTAGTGTAATTGCATATGCTGATGACACAGTTTTATTATTTGAGGATAGTAATTGGACTGATGTTATATCCAAAGCTCAAAAGGGTTGCGACATTGTGTATCAGTGGCTTACTTCTCACAAACTAGCATGCAACCTAAATAAAACAAACTTCATGGCTTTTGGAAATAAAAACGATTTAAACATACAGCAACTTAACTTGTTTATGAACAATATTAAATTAAATCTCCTAGAAGAAACTAAATACCTGGGTGTAACTATTGATGACAATTTAACTTGGAAAAAACATATTTTAATAAATATTGTTCAAAGTTTACGAAAAACAACATATGCTTTTTCACGATTAAGGCATAACGTAAGTTTGGAGACGATTAGAATGGTCTATTTTGCTATAGCACAGTCCTTAATACAGTACGGTATCATAATATGGGGCGCAACTCTAACAGCTACTATTGCACCTCTGCAAAATCTACAAAACAAAATTATAAAAATTTGTCTGAAGAAATCGAAATTCTATTCAACTTCACAAGCTTTTGAAGATTTTAAAGTCATGAATATCCGGCAACTGTATTTATATGCTTCCTTAAAATATATGTACTTGAATAAGGATAATTTTGATATGCGTAGAATTACTTATAAAACTAGAAGCCAAGTTTTGGCTCCAATTGCAACAACCAGATGTAAAAGAACTGCTTCTATGAGGCACCTTAGTGTCCTAGGACCTAGACTTTTTAATTCCCTTCCCTCAGAAGTCAAAATAGCATTAAATGACACTAACTATAAATTTATACTTAAACGCTTCACTTTTCAGCGAAATAACTATCTTGAATCAATATTACAAGTTGTAACATAATGAAAGCTTAAACCGCTTTTCCACTGGATAATGATTTGAAGTTTCAACATTTACAATTTATTTATCTATATTTTTTTCCTCATATTTCTCTCTAATTTTTTTTTTCTTTATTAATATAAGTTAAATAATCATTATGTATATACTTCCTGTAACTTTTTTCTATTAATCATGAAATATGCATTTGAACTTTTTTGTACATTGTCACCGCGCTCGCGCACAAGTTTACACTTTTGCGAGCCGCGAGCTAATCTAATACTCAGAATTTTATATTGTATGTAATGTATTTTAGCTGCAATAAAGAATAAATAAATAAATAAAAATATTCTGGGCTGGCTGTGCTGCTTCCACCGGCAGATCTATGGCAGCACCTATCGTTCGGAGCAAAAAGAGTTGTTAACGAGGGTAGATTCATGCCAACGTTTAAAGTAAGATATACCAAGATGTCGGCCCACTTCTTCCACCAAGACTACAAGTTCTTGCAAATTTATTTCATGGGCAACGAAGAACATAGAAGAACGCGTTTGCAAAAGATTCCTGGAGCAAATCATGAATTGTGACTGATCTCCAAAGACACTTACAAGCGAAAGATGCCTTGATACGTCTATTTCGAACCGTATTGGATCGAGTGTCGCGTGGGAACGGAGAACATGTAAATTCTAGTGATGACCTATATGATACGAAATAAACCTGGAAGTGAATGAGACTGCAAAAAAGGATGGAAGGTAGCGCTCCCAAAGCCCCCCTCCCCCGGAGTGAATAACCATGAAAGAATGTCCAAAATGACCGAAATTAGTGCCAATGTTGTGAGCCAAGCGAATAACGTGAGCGTAGCGAACCCTAGATACTAAACTACTATACTAAAAAAATAATAAAAAAGATATTAGCCTTTTAAATCGGCGATAACTACACGAGGACTGGCCACCGTTTTGCCAACAAATATGTACATACCTTTGATGCCTGTTCGGCATATTTCTCTTGTGCATCTTGAGCATTCTTTCTGGCATCTTCAGCGTTATCTTTGGCTCCAGTTAAAGCCTATAAAAACGGAATATATATTAATAAACAATTATTTACTGAAAGTGGATGCACGCAGCACCTTTTCAGCATTAACAATTAAACGGGTTGCATTCTCAATTTCGGCCTCTATACCGGCAACAGTCTGAAGAGCTTTCTGAGCTTCGGCTGATGATTTTTGTACTTGCGATTGGAAGCCTTTCGAAACGAATAAAAACGAAAATAGCTCAAATTATAAAACTCAGATACAAAAATCGTTTTATGGTGGTAAACGCCCACTTTTACTGAACATTATTTTGTACTCACCTGCCAATGTATGATATGTGTTATTGGCTTCCTTCAAGATGCCGTCTCCCTGTGCTACAGCTTTCTTCACTTGTTCGTAAGCCTCTTGTGCTGATTGTAGCAAGTCAAGAGCAAGTTCCTTTTGGTAAGTTGCCCTAAAAATGAATGCACATTGACCTTAGTTGAGCTCGTTTTCTTAGGTAGCATAGTGTGGAATCCTCTTGTGTAGTGTAAGACGACACATCAGGGAATAGGAGCACTCAGTAAGAGCTCGCGCCCACAGCAAACTTTTTAGTTCGCAGTAAAACTAAATAGTTTAGTCAGAAAAATAGAACACACGGCGGTTTATGAGACCTCGCACACATCAAACTAAACTGGTAATCGCTGTTTTCGGGCTCATAAAATACCGTGTTGTCTATTTTTCTGACTAAACTATTGTATTTAGTTTCTCTGCGAACTAAAAAGTTTGCCGTGGGCACGAGCGCTAAATCGGGTGAGAATTAGTGATGGGTAACACAGTAACGAGTCGCTCTTTTTGATCGCCTCAACAGAATGAGCGAAAGATTCGGCACAACGACATAGCCTCCGAGCCGTTCAATTTAAGATTGACACACTGTAAAACGAATGCTCAAATTAATTTAAATATTACGTAACGCATGGAGACTCAACGCTCATTCAAAATTTCTGATAACATATATGTATGTATGTATTACATTCATATTCATTCACCTCCCATCCTAATATCTATCTGAAACTAAAACCATCATTATCTATCTACCAAACCAATCCCACCCATCTAAATATTCCCATCCATTCATAATCGTCTCTATGCAGTATGCAATGCACGCATTGTGTATATACTTATAAATATACAAACAACAACCCATGCTGACTGCAAGCAAATCAAAAATCATATGCTTACGTCGCACCGCACATCCAATTTTCCCCAAATACATACAGAAAACAAACCCAACATTCTAAAACAAAGTAGTCGTCTTGTATCATATCATCATCATCACCTCAAGTTCAACTTGAGATGAAAACGATACCAAACCAACAAACAACCAGACAATTTCCTCTGTATACTGTGGACGCAATGAGAAGTTTCTTAAATGTGAGTTTGAGTTTTTAGCACAATTTGTGCTGTTTTAAAACAGCACACTCAGCACACAGCACACGCTAACACTTCTGTATTTCACTCGCTCTGTACTTTGAGCCATACTGGGCTGTGTCTTGAGTGAAAAACACATTGATTATTTGGGTAATTCAGTACAGAATAGACCCAGATATTTCACTCATAAGCACATATTCCAATCAACACATTCATTTGATTTGAGACTTTTTCAGCCAGAGAAGAGAGAGAAATAAGGAAATGAAATTGCTAGAGAGAAACGAAGCAATTTTTTGGCAGCATTATTTTGGCCTGGTTCTTCTGCTATATGGATCGGGCGGGCGATCCGGGGAAATGAGATGGAATTGGGGAATGTGAGTTTGGCAGACGGAATGAGGTGGAATTTCTTCAGGGAATTTAGTGTACATAGATTGTGATTATCCTTCCTTATCTCTCTCTTCTGTGCATATCCACAGGCTTTATGAAAATGAAAACATTATGAAAAATTTTGAGAAAGCAACAGTCTAGTTCAGAAATGTTAGCCCAGCCGCTGGAGATGTTCATGTTGTTGTTGTTCATGATTGAGGAAGTAAAGGTTAGTGGCTGCATATGCACATATGAATTTTGATTTGTTTTTTTTTTTCGACTATAAGGCTTGTAAGCAGTCTTTTCAAAAAAGATAATGAATACTTTCCACTTCTGGCATTTTTTTCAATTTGCTGTAACTAAGACGCAGCGAGGGGCGAAATGCTTGTATTTAACTACAAAACATTTAATATCGTTATATATTAAACGATTGATTTGGAACTTGGTATAACTTAACTATTGTCTACAATATCGTTTATTACATGAGTATGGAAATTTTCTACAAGCAAGTTAATAATAATATATAGCATTAATTTCTATAACTTCGGTTATTTGTCACCTACGCTTCCTTGTTCGAACCTGGGAATTTCACAACAAGCTAGTTGTATAAATATTTCCTCTCAAATCAGTCATACATCCGCATCCGAAAATTTCTGTGAGGAGTTATCTGCAATGGAAATTTGGGGCGATTTTGACGAAAGAATGTCGAAAATCACATCCGTGTCTAGCCCCATTACTGTCGGGATTGCAGAATTAGACAAATATTTGCAGGAGCCATATGTCAAATGAAGCAGCGATCCATTGTTGTGGTGAAAAGAGCGGAAATTGCTTTATCCACGCCTTTTTAAAATTATGAAGAAACGATTATGTGTCATGGCTACATCGGTGCCGTGTGAAAGGATTTTCTCGAAATCAGGACAGATTATTTCGGAGAGAAGGAACAGAATAACATCAAATAAAGTTTGACAGATTATATTTTTGAATTCCAATCTTTAGCTATAAGTTTTATTTAACGTTATTTCCATATACACTTTAGTTATAAAAAACTAGAAATAAGTTGATGTAATATACAATACATGCATTTCACATAATTACGGGTTTTATTGAATATGTTCCCCACGTCTATGGATTTGTTCGACTCTTTTTGAACGACTCTTTTTGAACGACTCAGTGGAAAGAGTTAGAGTGTATGTGCTGGCACAGTAGAAAGAGTCAATATGCCCATCACTAGTGAGAATGATTTGCGGGCTCCTCACGGGTCATTTTAACTTGAGGGGTCATCTACATAGAATGGCAATTGTCTCCGACCCAAGCTGTCAAGAGTGAAGATGAGACTTGCCAGCAAATTCTCTGTCATAGTGACGCACTTCATCTCCGCCGCTTGAAATGCTTTGGCGATGCATCCCCTGAAGCGGAAACGATTGCCTCACTAACTCTCGAACAGCTGAGCAGATTCGTTGGGATGATTGGTCTCGACAACTAATCAAATTACTAATCTGCGTAGACTCCAGGGTGTAGCACAATAGACCTTCCGGGTTTTTTGTTGTAAGAGCAATTTCGGAATGAGTGTGTCATAGATTTTGACTTTCAGTATTGTTGTTCTCTTCTAAGTCCAGGAGGAGAAAAGCAGCTGACTCAAGGTGTTTGGCGAGTAGGAGCTGCAGGTTGAAGATGCGCTCAACATCATGCAGAGTGAGGCCACAGGCTGAACAGGAGTTCTGAATGTTGTCATCGATGCGGGACAGGTACGAATTCAGACATGAACACCACCCTAAGCGTAATTGAGCCAAGGTAGTTCTGGTCGCTCTAGGTAGTCGCATTTCGTTCGAAGATATGGCAGGTGGTAGCGCATCAAGTACTCTATTTGGTTTGAGGTTCACTATCGAAGAAAGCACCTCTTCTCTGTGCAGTGTTGACATAGCTGACTTGTAGCTGGTGTTACCGAAGGGAACTCTTTTGAATCTTTGGACTTCCCTTTCGCGGTCCCTCATATTACGTCTAACGTGACGTGGTGATGGGGTCTGGTCCATAAGATTGTGGTTAAGATGGTCAGACCGATAACAGCCAACTAAGTACTGCTGTTGTGGCTTCTAAAGGGCAGCGTTCTGGCTACGTGGTGTAGGTGATCAGGTGACCATATCAGGTGGCAGCCAGTCACAGTCCGAAGAGCAGTATTTTGACAAGACTGGATAATTTTCCACTGGGTGTCGCTCGGGTTTTTAGACCAAAAAATCTCCCGATCGACTTATATGTCGCTAGTCGGATCTCCTTGTCTTTTCCAGCTAAAGCTTTGAGGACTTTGTCCGCTTCCGCTTCTCATCTTGGCACTAATGGTAGATGCATTGGCCGACGAGGTGACCATGCTGTCAAGGGTGATACCGAGAATTTTCGGATGGTTGATATTGGGAATAGTTTGACCACCTACTGCGATATTCAGCTGTTGGTTCACTTCTTTAGTCCATGTGGTGAACAAGGCAGCGGAGGACTTCGGAGCTGATAAACTTAAGTCCTTTCGACGAAGAAGTTGTTAAGTTTGTCGAGATATTCGTCTATCTGTTCGCACATTTGGATGATATCATTGCCGGTTGCCAGGATCGAACGGTCATTGTTGTTGTTGTGGTAGCGATGCTTCGAATACTGCAGTTCTTCTTGCACCGAGGGGGTTTGGCAGCTCTTGGCCGTTGAAAAACGGCTCGTTCCGGTACGAAGAACCGGCTGACGTAAGAACGATCGATCGATCATTCGTCGGCATGGCTGATGATTTGGAGTCCGTTAGGTGGTGTTGGGAGTCCTGACCAGGGGCGTCGAGAGGGGGGGGGGGCGGAAGGGGCGAGACGCCCCGGGCCCGTATTTTTCTTGGGGGCCCGAAAATTTGAAAAATGGAAAAAAACGTATCTACGCACTGATTTTTTTTTTTGCTCCTTCCCCTTTCATCCCACTCTGACGGATTGATGTACCGGTCGCCATACATGGGCCCCTACCAAAAAAATAGAAAAACGGTACGCTTTGACCTTTTTTTTTGTTCATTGAGCTGCCGGTCGCCATATAGGGGCCCCAACAAAAGTTGAGTACCGGGCCCGGATTTTCTCTCGACGGCCCTGGTCCTGACATATATAAGTTAAACAGAATGGAAGATAGGACTCCTCCTTGGAGGACAGCCTGTTTAATTCTGTTCGGCGATATTCTGCGACTAATCCCCAGGGCTGCGGCTTCGACCAAATAGCTCCAAGTGTTGCTAAAAGTGTGTTTTGGCCGTCTAACACCACACACCACATTTTCTTCGCGGACATATTAATGTTTCTGATCACTAAATACAGTTGAAGAATTGAGAGCAGTTGTGCCGTGATGTGTTGCTCCCAATTTCCAAAAAAAAAACGAGTCAAAAAAAATAGACCTCCGGGTCGCAGTGCTTGTTGGCACTTTAGGCCAACTGTCCTCCATCTAATCTAATCTAGGTAGCTTACAAAGGAATACTCACCGTTCAAGAAGTAATTCCGCCAGAACAGTATTTTCATCAAAGTCTCCAATTAGCTCGTCATGTTCTGCGCTAAGAAGGTCGACTTTCTCCTTTAGCTTTTTGGCCTGTACAATTGACTTGAATTAGATACCCTTCGGCAAGAAAATATGGAAAATAACTGAGTACCTCATCATTGGCTTGAGAAGCATCCTTTTTCAACTGTGCAATATCAACATGCGGAATGTTCAATCCTTCGACACTTGTAAACAGAGTCAATGCAGAATCGTACATTTCATTGGCATTCTCCAGAGCTTGTTTCGTCAATTTAGCAGTGGCGTTGAGCTTATTCTTAGCCTGAACCATTTCCAGTTTTACCTCTGAGCGAAGTTCATCACTGAAAGTGGTCAATTTCGATGTAACGTGGCCTAATAACTAGCCTAGAGGATAGTCTTACCTTATATTCTTCTGTAAATTCAATGAACTCTTTGCCAATTCGTAGGATTTGAACGCCGTTTCGTTCGCCTTGCGCGCATTCTCTCGATCCGTTTCGGCTTGAGATTCAAAATCGTCGGCCAGCTTACGAGCGTCGCGAGCAATCTTACTGATCTGTTCGGATTGCGATCCCAACTTGTCCGCCTTATCGCGAGCTCGTTTCAATGCTTGCGTGCCATCGGTTTTGAGCAGTTCAAACGTTCGCGACAATTCGTTCTGGGCACTATCGATCATACGTTTAACTTTGTCAACCGTATTTTTCGAATCCTCAACAGAATCTTGACTGTTTGTCTGTTGTACCCCGGCAGCCTTGAGTTCATTTTCAACGCTATTCAGGCGATTATGGAGATCTGTGAGTCGTTCAACCAACGACCGATCGCCGCCACCGGAGCCCGATTTAGCATCGTCCAGCAAAATGTCTAGCTTCTCCTTAACAGTGCGCAACTTGGACTCGAACTCCTCGTCGTTAGTGACCGGAGTTTTGGCAATATCGTCTAAAGTCTGGATTCAGGGTTGGTGGTCAAGAACGGTGGTTGTGAAATATAGAAATATATAGATGGAGATCATTACCTGGCTTAGATTGCGTAAATTGGCTCTGTGGGCGTTGGCCGCATCCTGGACGAGATCGTAACATGCCGGACAGTCAATACATCCCTGGTGACGATCGAACTTATTCTCCTTGCAACGATCGCAACGCCTTCCCTCAACATTGTCGTTACACGGACACTGGCCATATTCGTCACACTGGAATCCTTTCGAACCACTTTCGTCGCAATCGCAAGGCTTACATCCCTCCGAGGAGAAACCGTATTGATAGGTAGCACATTGGTCGCAACGTAGCCTTCGTGTTAACAAAAATAGTCATAAATTATATTATTACTATAATATATTTAAATAAAACAGAACGGAAATGTACCCTGTAACTCCTGGTTTGCAGTAACACTGTCCAGTGAAACGATCGCATGTTGAGTTGAAACTTCCCAACGAGTCACAATAGCAGTTCTCACAGCCATTACCCGACACAATGTTGAAGTAGCCCGGCTGACACTCATTACAATTCCTACCGATAACATTCGGTTTACACTTGCAACTGCCTGATAGTTGATCGCAGATCGATATTCCATTATCAGTTTGTTCAGTTCCCGGCGGATAGCAGGTACACTGGTCACAATTTCCGTGGGGGAGCGATAGCGGATCGCCAAAGTAACCTGCCGAAACGCATTGCATTTGTTTTGAAAATCAGGTGGTAAAGAAAGAACATTGCATACTGACCTGGAAGACACTCATTACAATGCTCTCCAGCGGTATTGTAGATACATTTCAGGCACTCTCCACTGGTGCGGTTACAGTTGCCCACAGCATTAGGATCCACGTTTCCATTACAGTCGCACACCTTACATACGCTCACCTGACCCGATATTCCCGTCGGGTCACCGTAGTAGCCATCCGAGCAGAGCTCACATTTAGCTCCGAAATATCCCGGCGGACATTCCAGACAAATTACCGAATCGTCAGCCATTTGAAGGCAGGCGCCATCATTCGGGCATGGACACCGTTTGCAATCATACGGCGTACCGATCAATGCGTTACCATAGTATCCCTTGGCGCACTGGTCACAAGTATCGCCCGTTGTATTATGCTGACAAATACAGCGACCCGTTTCCGAGTCACAGATCGTGGCATGCTTATTACAATTACATGGAATACAGGGCATGAAAGGTCCACCTCGGGATGGACTGTGATGATAGCCTGGTGCGCATGATTCGCAGAACTGGCCCAGATATCCATCCGGACAACTACACTGCTCAATCCAAGTGGCCGAATTACCGGCCGTATCACGATGAGCCGATTCCAGTTCGACATCATCCAGAACCGCTTCACCTTGCGGTGAGTAAATTGCCCTGATCTTAATGGCCGTCAGATTGCTCAGAATCGACATAAAGCCTCTGGACGATTGACTCGGTTGCCATGTATAATTCGAGTGTTCATGCAAACGGAACGAGTACTGTCTTAAATCGTGATCGGGCGGTGGATTTTTCTGGGCGAAAATAGGCAGAGCGATCTTCGTTCCGGCACCTTCCAGGATCACATCTTCTGGCGAAGGATCGGGGGCAACTTGACCGTTGAGTTGCAAGCGGAATTTTAATAAGCGATTGTAGGATGCTCTTTGGTCGCCCAGGAAACGATCAGGAGCGACAAAGTATACGGGACCTCTACCATGGGCACTAGTCGCAATACTCTGACTGAACTGATTGTATTTTACGTCGACTTTGTCTCCGTAGGCATCCACGGCACGCCAGCGTTCCAAGTGCTTGTTGAAATTGGACATAGTTGAGACGATGCTGTAACCAGTAGCACTCGTACATTCTGAGGTGTGACCGTAGCAGAAGCACGGCGTGCAACCGAAATGATTGTGTAGGTCCAAGTTGAAGAAACCGGGTTTACATCTGTGCGAGGAGATAGATGCCGAAAAATCAGATAAATGTTCGTAGGGATGAGGATTTAAGGGGCTTACTCTTTACAACGTCTTCCCTCGACGTTCTCCTTGCAGATACAGATGCCTGTTTCAGGGTCGCATGATGGGCTGTTATCCCGAGAACCGCGAGGATCACATCCGCACGGTTGGCATCCGTGTGCCCCGAACTGATAGAAATTGGCTGCACATCGATCACACTTATCGCCCGTGACACCTGGTTTACACTGGCATCTTCCTTCAGCATTACACTGAAGCGAACGTGATCCTGACCGGAGAAAAGGTAATTTGAATCAGAAACGTATTCAGGACAAGAAAGACATATTTAGCTACATACCGACGCTGTTACAGGCACAGTTGACACAATATCCATCGCTGCGCATATAGAAATTTTCCTTACATCTTTCGCAGTTGGCGCCATCACGATTATCTCTACAGTCCAAACAGTGACCACCGTGCTTCGTTAAGTTGTATAAGTGGCGATCGAAGAAACACTTCTCCGAGTAGCCGTTGCAATTACAAGCTGAAAGATTGGTTAATGTTTTTTTTTAAATATATTTAGTACAATAACTTTATATAGTTAGAACTCTTTAAGTGCGACATTCTATTCATGGACTCCTTAAAAAGAATCTTCTTCAGTTTTGCGCACCCGATTCTCATTCAAATACATCTTCTATGTATACATCTATTGGAACATTCCTACTTGGCCGGGCGAAGCATAGTAGTTCGCGCCTTGGACCAATATTCCCCCTCACTCCATTATGATTACTTCAAAATGAAAAAAATATCAGAAATGGAATGCACTCAATTGCCCTAAACCCTTGTGGGGCATAGCGCGCCAACTGTTCCATGTGGCCAAGTTGACGTTTCGCTGGCATAAATTAGTTTCTCCCCATTTAGCCGGCTACCTGCGACAAGTCGGGAGATGTTGTTGTTGTGGTAGCGATGCTTCGAATACTGCAGTTCTTCTTGCATCGAGGGGGTTTGGTAGCTCTTGGTCGTTGAAAAACGGGTCGTTCCAGTACGAAGAACCGGCTGCCGCAGGAGATGTCGGGAGATGCTGTGGCTTATTATTACGCCCCGCATCACAGGGGAAAGACAACACAAACATCCATGGCCACGAACATCATCGTGGATTGGACTCAAATCCGAAATGCCGGTAGTTAGACATGAGACTGATGCCTCTACGCACGGAGCTACCGGTCGCCCAACATAATATACCTGTTGAAAAAAAATTTTGAGCATTTGTCTTATCTATTGGAGCCCCTAGAAGTCCACTTCATCGCATAATGTCTGCATTCCAGCAGAATGGAGCAACATCCCACACATCTAACACGTCTTTACCAGTTTTTCGTGAAATTCTTCCTGATAATGGGCGAGTTTCTAAGACCGATCAGTTTTCTGATTTTTGGATCTTTTTTCCCATTTTCTCAGAAACGCTGTCCGGTGCGGTTCCGATACAAAGGAACATGTTCCAGGTTACGTCATTTTTCGGCTCATAATTTTTTTCCGCCCCATTTTCGGTCCATTTAACCCAAACTTCTGATAGCTCGCAGCTGATACCTGTTAACGTGATTTCAGCTGTTCTTTGGTTGCTGTTACCTCTTCAGTTTGACAGAAACAAAAACTGACAGCCGATGGAACTGGATAGAGACTAGATAGAGACAACTTATGATCCACCGACACGGGGCTAGATTGGAACTGGACAACGTTCCTGATTTTAGTGTTTTGGAACCGCGACCAATATTGATACCTACGCGAGAGGACATAAACTGGCCTGAACTTAGCCCGAGTTTGACTCCTAGATTTACCATACGTTTATTAAGATTTCCTCATCTAGATTTGGAACAAGATTTAAAACCAATCTCGTCGCAAATCTCGTATTTTCCCCCGAATTTCTGTTTTACCACATTTCGCCACAATGGGTGGGTTGCTGCGAGCGGATGAGGGTTTGATATTTCTCGAATTCTCCTCCATATGCTTTCCCCTCTAAAAGTATTTGGGAAGCAGTTACGGGCGGCTAAGTGGAACAGCTGAAGAGACTTTTGCAGCCAAATTATTATTATTATATTTTTATTAAATGCATATGAAATATACAATTAAATTTTTAAGCTCTAGTTGCAAAGACCATCGGCTAAGAAATGTAACATAAAAAGTGATAATTTTGAATTAATTTAAATTCTGCAGTTTTGTTAACATTTGATAGATTCTTTCGGTTTCACACTCAATGCTTAATTTCGTTTAAAATGAAGGTGAGTATGTACATGGCTATTTTCGCTTTCCTTCGCATATCTTACTTCGATTTGAAATTGTGCATAGCCAAAAAAAAGCTGGATGCAGATATGCTAGGACGAAACGGATGCAGGTACATGTACAAGGAGTGAAACGGGCGATCTAGGGCTACATGCGGGGGTTCGCAACGCCCTAGGAGCGGAGCTAGCCCAGCTCGTTCCAAACCGAAATTATCCATGCACACTTGTACGATAGTGCGGGTTAACAGATCATAACCCTCAGTATCGCACATTCATTGTTTGGGAATGACAGGAGCGATGATAACCACGTTCACAAATTCCCTAAACACCCTTACGAACTTACCCCCACTGGACCTGTTTCTAATGAACGCAGCGTCCAAATGTTCCGGGTAATCATACCAGAAAGGGACTTCTACTCCACAGGCGAGAACAGACCTAAAAATTTTCTAAACCTCTATACGGATGGCTCTAAGACGGAAACAGGTGTTGGAGCCGCGGTTCATTCGCCGGAGCTCCTACACAATCTATCGTTCCGACTGCCGAACGAGTGCAGCATCTTCCAGGCGGATGTGGTAGCGATACAAAAAGCTGCGGAGCTAGTCTGAACTACACGCAGGATGGGCAACATCTACATTCACTCAGACAGTCAGGCTGCCTTGAAAGCGCTGCAGTCAGACGCTATTAGATCAGGGACGGTGCTTAACTGCCTCTCAATTCTTCAGAGATTGGGCACCTTAAGGAACCTGGAACTCCGATGGATACCAGGGCACAGCGGCTGCTTTGGCAACGATATTGCGGATGGACTCGCAAAGCAGGGAGCTGCACTGGATGTCGCAATGGCAATAGCAACTCCTACTCCAATACAAACACTAAGAATAAACATAAAAGAACTACGATTGGGGTAAACCCCAATCATGCAATACTCTAGATGAATTTGAACCTGGTTAAAGCCAATAAATAATTTTGGTTGCAATCTCGGATGCATCGTTAAGACGTAAGACGTATTTCATGAAATAGTGCAGTTTGTATGGGAGGGGGTAGAAGGAGGGTGAGGATTACAATAAGTTTTATAACATAGGTTACAATTATCATAAAAGTGATATATTAAAAATTTCAAAGCAATATGTTTTATAGTTTCTGAGAAAATCTGATTATTGTAAATTTTCAAAAATGTGTCATTTTGTATGGGAAGGGGTAGAAGGGGTGGAGCGATTTAGCCCGTTCACGAACTTAGCCTTCATTTTTTGTCAAAAATAACGTGTGCAAAATTTGAACTTCATAGCTCAACGCGTTCTCGAGCTAGAGAGGTCACGGACGGACGGACGGACAGACGGACATCCGGTTTTGAGATATTCGAGTGATAATATGAACTTCTGAATCATTCATTTTTTTCTGCGAGCCTTATTTCTTAGCGTTACAAACTTTGTGGCAAACTTATAATACTCTCAGATTTCATCTAGAGTATAAAAATGGACTCTAAGATGATGCAACTGGCCAACCAACATTGGAACAGAACCATCAACTCCAGAATAACGAGAGAACTATGGAACTCATACAACATTAAGGGCCTTCGTCCACAGACGCAACGCGACTCGAACGCGACTGCAACCCAACGTGTTTGCGACGGTTGCACGAAAGTCGCGTTGCATGCTCTTCGTCCACTGACGCAACGCAACTCTTCTGCGACTCGTGTTGTGATAAAATGAAACCACTAGTTTGTACAGAGAGAGAGACTTCGCTCGCCTACTGATATGTGAAATGTTGTGTTTTGAGTGAGAGGATGATAAGGACGGCCAGTGATATGGAAATGTATCATTTTTTTTTGGCAATGTAAAATATTTTTTTTTGCGTTTGCGATTTGTGGCTGTGAAATGCAGAATTTTTGTATAGTATGTACGTGAGGCGAACGTATGAAAGAGGGGAATGTATTGACTACTGTTGATGGCGTTCTGAGTCCTTCAATGAGGAAAAGGACTTTTCAGCAGTGAAGTCAAATACGGGCAATATGGATATCCTTGAGTTTGAGGTCCTTCGGTGAGGAAAAAGGATATTCCTGATAATTAAGGGGAATATGGGCAAGATAGGTACCACATGAATCGGAGTGATAAGGCGAATGTTGTAGAGTACTGTTCATGTCATTTTGAGTACTATGGATGGCATTCCGGATCCTTCGGTGGCGACAAGGATATTCGAAAAAGGATACTTTTGGCGGTGAAGCGAAATACGGTCAATATGGGTGTCATATGAATCGGGGTGGACACCCGAATATCCAGAAGTAGTGCGGATGGCATTTCGAGTCCTTCGGTGGCGAAAAGGACATTCAAGAAAGTCAATTGAAATATGGGCAATATGGGTGTCATATGAACCGGGGTGAAGAGGCGAATGCCTAGGAGTACTATGGATGGCATTTCGAGTCCTTCGGTGCCGATAAGGATATTCGAAAAAGGATACTTTTGGCAGTGAAGCGAAATACGGTCAATATGGGTGTCATATGAATCGGGGTGAACACCCGAATATCCAGAAGTAGTGCAGATGGCATTTCGAGTCCTTTGGAGCGAAAAGGACATCCACGAAAGTCGAAAGAAAAATGGACAATATGGGTGTCATATGAACCGGGGTGAAGAGGCGAATGTCCGGGAACACTATAAATGACACTTAGAGTCCTTCGGTGCCGACAAGGACATTCAAAAAAGGATATTTTTGCTGGTAAGGCGAAATATGGGCAATATGGGTGTCGTATGAATCGGGATGAAAAGACGAATGTCCAGGAGTAGTGTAGATGGCATTTCAATTCCTTCGGTGACGAAAAGGATATTCACGAAAGTCAAGTGAAAAATGGGCAATATGGGTGTCATATGAACCGGGGTGAAGAGGCGTAGATGTAGATAGCATTCCGAGTCCTTCGTCTACTTGCGCAGCATTTACTCAAAAATGGTGGTGCGGACCAGAACAACGCTCGTTCTATGAACCAGGCTAAATGCGCATACGGCATGCTGTCGAAAATCTCTAATAAGAAATAAAACTGTTCCACAGAGGCACGGAAAAATTCTGTTGTTGTCTTTACGAACAACAATAAGTTGGGCAAAGAAACCCTCCTCGTTTTTTCTTTGGAAAATGAGATGTATTGTTCTTCGTTTGCAGACAAGAATCTGCCTCATAAAATAATTGTCTTTTATTTCCGATTCATGTGACACCCATTTCGCTTTTCGCTTCACTGCCAAAAACATCCTTTTTCGAACATCCTTGTCGCCACCGAAGTATCCAGAATGCCATCTATAGTACTCCTGGACATTCGCCTCATCACCGCGGTTCATATGACACCCATATTGCCCATTTTTCACTTGACTTTCGTGAATGTCATTTTCGCCACCGAAGGAGTTTAAATGCCATCTACACTACTCCTGGACATTCGTCTTGGCACCCCGATTCATACGACACCCATATTGCCCATATTTCGCTTCACTGCCAAAAGTATCCTTTTTCGAATGTCCTTGTCGCCACCGAAGGACTCGAAATGCCATCCATAGTACTCCTAGGCATTCGCCTCCTCATCGCGGTTCATATGACACCCATATTGCCCATTTTTCGTTCGACTTTCGTGAATGTCCTTTTCGCTCCAAAGGACTCGAAATGCCATCTGCACTACTTCTGGATGTTCGGGTGTTCACCCCGATTCATATGACACCCATATTGACCGTATTTCGCTTCACTGCCAAAAGTATCCTTTTTCGAATGTCCTTGTTGCGACCGAAGGACTCGAAATGCCATCCATAGTACTCCTAAGCATTCGCTTCTTCACCCCGGTTCATATGACACCCATATTGCCCATTTTTCACTTAACTTCCAAGAATGTTTTTTTCGCTCCGAAGGACTCAAAATGCTATCTACACTACTCCTGGATATTCGGGTCTTCACCCCGATTCAAATGACACCCATCTTGCTCATATTCCCCTTCTTTACCAGGAATATCCTTTTTTCTAGCCAAAGGACTCAAAATGCCATGAACAGTACTCCAGAGCATTCGCCTTATCACTCCAATTCATATGACATCAATCTTGTCCATATTCCAGTTTATTATTCATCCCCCGATTCATAAGCCACCCATATTGCCAATGTTTTACTTCAACAGTAGTCTGGTACATTCCCTTATCATTCATTATCAACATTATCATTCACTTATCAAACATTCTCCTCGCGTACAATTAAAAATCCCTCACCTACAGCAGAAATTCATACTCACTCAAATATCAAAACACCAGAAACAAAGAAAAAGTCGGACGAAAGTCGACATGCGACCGGACAGCCAAGTCGCTTTGGAGTCGGTCGCGTCCGAGTTGCGTTGCAGTCGCACCAGTGGACGAGGTTCCACGCAATAACACGTGTCCGACTGTAATGCGACTCCCGTGCAACGCCCATGCAACTCGTTTTTGAGTTGGATCGCAGTCGCGTTGCGTCTGTGGACGAAGGCCCTAAGAAAACCGATGTACTCTTAGGGCTCCCTAGGGGTAAATGTGCAATGCTTGTGGGCTTATTAACGGGCCACTGCCTAATAGGTGGGTACGCACACACACTGGGACAGGAATTGCAAGCTGCCAAATACCGAAGAAACTTTGGAGCACCTCCTGTGCGAATGCCCGACACTCGCAAGGACAAGACATATATATCTTGGAGCCTACTTCCTCCGCAACCTTAAAGCGATTGCAAACCTTAACATAATGAATCTTCTAAAGTTCGCAAGCGCGACGAAAACCTTCGGGCTCAACAAGGACTTGTTGACTACGACTGATACCAACACATAACTATCTCTGTTGTTTTCTTTGTGGCATCGCTATGGACCCAAGTGGTCTATGCGGGGCCGTGAGGCCGCAGCCTAACCTATATTACACACGAAAAATTTAAGAAAAAGGTGATAAAAAATATTCTTTGGAGCAAAACAAAAATTTTGACTTTAAATTTTTTTAATAATTAAACCATTTGTCTGATTTTTACCAAACAAATTTTATATTTTCTCTCTCTCTCTCTCTTTTGTTTGATTGATTATCGTAATTTCCGAGATATTGAATTTTGAGGCGGGGAATTTTCAAGAATTATCTAAATAACTGTGGCAGCTAAGGGGCCAATAATTCGAAAAAATATTGCTTAATACTTTTTACTGCAAATTGCATGGAGAATCACGTGGCACGGACACCCTGTATATTGGATTTCATTAAAAAGGCTTACTGTTCTCGCCCTTATGATTATCTCTGTACCGATTATAATGACAGTTACCATAATAAACTGCTAGATTAAATTGAATATTTTAAATCGGTCCATTTTATAAAACAGCCCACAGTCACATCTACTCATAGTACACTTATTATGACTACGAGTGTTCCCACGTTTCTTTAATCGTGATTTGAATACAAATCGCCACAATTAACTTGACTGACCAATTCATCATTCGCTTTCAAATTATTAAACTTAATCTTATTTAAACTTTAATTTATTCGCACCAGAACAAATTGCATAATTACGTCAATTATAAACAACAACAACAATTTATTGCTTTAGCACGTGGTGCAAGACACCAAAGCAAAAGACTGTGTCACTTTGCAATATAATTACACCGTCATCCATCAGATACAATCCGTACTGTTGTTCTGCACTGACGATGACATTGTTGTTGTTGTGTTTAAAACAACTTTCCTTAACAGGTAGCACAATTGCATAGTAAGAAGTTAACTGGTTAATGCGTGATCGTCAGTTGCTTGACCTCTTAACTTACAACTGCCACGAGCACTATTATATGCACACTATAGACTTTTATCACATGCAATTTTCTTAGGTTCACTTAACTGATCAGAAGCTAGGAAAAATAAAATAAGAAATAGTAATATGTATGCATTTACAATTTATTAGATACCATGGCACTATTAGAGATATTTCGTTAGTATACTCCCAATGGCGGTAGCCCCAAACCAAATTGGCGATCAGTGCCAATGATACGATCACACTTTGTCGACTTGAACTAATCATAGCAGTGTTTTAGATACTTAGATAAAAATGTGCACTACGCACTGCTTTATGTGTGTAATAACTTTACTGAAAATCAGTTAATTTAGATGACACACTGAATGCTTATGACTGTTGGTAATCGACTGATTGCTCTGTCCTGAGGTTGACACTGCCGTGTTGCATATAAAAGAACGGTCACCATTGATCTTGCAGATTGATCGTACTGTAAATGGTAAAAACTACCTTTTTATGGTAGTCCGTTTCACTTTTAATAGGGGAAGTTAATACTCTGGTGAACGCGCTGTATTGTCGCAATGTCCATACATTGGCATAGGCTTCATACAGTCAATTTAAAAGAAATCATGTCACATGAAAGAAGTTGCTCGCAAACTATTTTGAATGATAAAATAATAATCCAGAAAAATAAAACCTGAAAAAAGATAATAAGTTGATTTTTTGCATAGACGTCCCCTTCGACATTTCTAACACAGGGTTAAAAGTCACATAAAATCACGTGTACGCGTCTTAAGATATTTAACGGTAAAGTAACCAAAAACCGATTTCTAACTGATTTTTGCAAAGAAATTGATAACGGAAAAAGCTATAAGGTTGAAAATTTTCAAATTGGTGGGCGTTAGGTTAAGTTTACGGGCTGCTGTGATTACCCACGACACACTTAAACCACGAGTGGGTCCATTGTCATACCACATAGGAGTGAAATACTTCCCTTCAGATTGTCCGTTAAAACCAGCCCGAGCCAACAATAAACCGATTCAGTCTACCAGCAGAGCCGAACACTCATAGAGTAGAGGAGCGGTACTCTCCTGCTCATCGTCACAGCTTCTACAGAAGTTGTTAAAAGGAAGCCCGAGTCTCCTAGCGTGCTCCCCGATTAGAAGTGTCCAGTTATGACTCCTATGATGGCACTTAAGTGCATCCTACTCAGCGACCACAACCTCGTGGATTGACATAAATCGAACCTAGGCCACATCATCCTCGTTATCCAACACGTGGTGTTAATTGATAATTGCCCATCTAGAGTAAGCATTACTAATCGCGGACAAGCTGATACCGTGCTTGCAAGAATCAAGGGGGATGGCGATGTTTTGCTGACTTCGAGAAATCGCCTCCGTTGTCCCCCTTCGAGCGAGCGAGCGAGCGAGCGAGCTAGCTCTGATATTACCGGCAAAACCGCTATGACCTGGTATCCAGCATAGTTTGATTTTAAAGAAATTGCCCATTTCTGAGAGAGAGGCACGGCAATCCGCTACCCTCCTTGCTCTGGTGAGAATGGACAAAGGTCGGCTCCGTGGTGGAATCTGACTTATCAGATTCCCATCAAAGACATAGTGTGGTGTGAAATAGTCCGTCGTGACGGGGATATCCCGGTTGATCACAATTGTGGAATGCCCGGTATTAAGCGTTATCCAGTTACAATATATCAAGGGCGTCACTAGGAGTCGTCCTAAGAGTTCCACTCATAGCAATGTTGGCTGTTCCTTGTACCTTGCCCAGTAGACTGCGATTTATTGCAGTATTAAATGCAGTCCATCAGATCACAATGCCATTCAATAGCAGGGGGCGCACGATAGACACATAGAGCCATCGCACAACTTTCGGCTGTAGCCCCCGGTTTCTCCCAATAGCCTTTCTACAGCAGTACAGGGCTATACTGGCTTTGTTCACGCTCTCCTGGATATTAGCCTTCCAGTTAAGCTTTCTATCGAAGATTACACCCAGAAGTTTGGCCTTGTCAGTAAGGATCAGTCTGAAACCTTCCAGTATAGGAGGTTCTACTGATGGCACTGTATACTTTTTGGAAAAAAGCACAAGTTGACTTGAACTCCACAATTTGCGGCCCATTTGGTTAGCAAAAAGAGAGCATTCTGTAGAATCTCACTGGGGAATTTCCCCGAAACGGCATGGGCGACGTCATCCGCATAGGCAATCACATTGCAGCCCAGCTGCTCCAGGTTCAAAAGCAGGTGATTTCTAGTGACGATCCAAAGAAGTGGGGAAAGGACGTCCCTCTGCGGACTGCCTCTACTCACGGCTCTCCTCACAGACAAAGAGCCTAGCTAAAAACACACAAATAGTGCTCCCTTATGATAGTTTTTTTTACAGTCGCAATTGCAAGTCGGGGTCTTGGAGCTCACACCTTTCGACAGTAGGCGGTGAGGTATGATACTCCGCAAGTGAATATCAATTAGTTTTTATCAAACATTTTAGTACTGTAGACGATAGACTTATAGGTCTGAGGTCCTTCGGACTTGCGTGACAACTCTAATAAAATTCTGCCGTTATATAGCTGTAACTTTTCAACAAATTTATGGATTTGGCTGAAATTGAAAATGAGCCTCGTCCTTACTAACGCCCACCCATTTGATAAGTTTCACCCTTAGCTTCTTCCATTACCGATTCCTCTCAAAAATTCAGTTGAAAACCGAGATTTATTTTACCGTTAGATATCTTAAGACACGTGATTTTATGTGATTTTTTTTACCTATAGAATTATTCAGCTTATTATCTTACATTCCGAGGTTAAATCCGTATGGACTATAAGCTTGTGCTTCAATGTTAATGGCTTTGTGGGTCCTTCAATTTGTTAGAAGTTTTGTTTAAATATATATATAATTTCCAGCCTGTGTTTGGAGATGTTTTGTGGTTATAGAGGCGATCAAAACATTCTCAAAAATTAAGCAAACTCCACTCCACAAAAACGAAGCTTTACTTACGTCTACATTCGTTAGCATCTTTCGATGTGGCCCTTTTCCATTCAACGTCATTGTAATACGGCAGACAACGATCACAATCTGGTCCATCTGTGTTGTGTTTACATTCACATACACGCGCCCTTTCACCATTCAAACCTACATACAAGATCATATGAAAAATTGTAAAATAGTAAAAACAAAAGTTATACTGTTATACACAAGTCAGATGGGCAAAAGCTACATTACCTGAACTCCATACACATTTGCTGGCATGACCGTTGCATTTGCAACGAGCCCCCACCGAAACATCAGCAATTGCATAAAAGTAAGACTTGAGTACTTGTGAATCGCCGAAGACTTCGTCACCAAAGGTGTTCAGGCGATCTAAAGTGATCTTGATCTCGGTGGCAGTTACCCAATTCTGAAAACAAAAGAAAAATTATAATATTACGAGTCACTGTATCTGTAACGGCTAGTTCGCACTGCGACTCGTTGAATAGATTCTTTTGTATCTCGCCCGAATCTCAACTGTCTCAACTCATTGCGAGATGCAGAAAATATATACGAAGTTCACGGCGACAATGAGTTGAGACGGGCTAGATTCTGACGAGATGCAATAGAATCTATTCAAGAGTTGCAGTGCGTACTAGGCCTAAGAACTTCGCTGCTCCACAAAAAAACAGTGACGCACTCACTATTCTTACTACTGATTAGAGCAAGGAAGGAAAATTGCAGTTTTTGTTACTAGTGTAGGTAGAGCGAAAAGTAAGTAAGTAAATTTACAATGTAACGGTAAATTTAAGTCAATACAATTAAATATATAATATGGACTATCGCCCCATATATAGGCGCTGACTATTGGGGCCATGGCACTTTTTATCCCCTCACTCCAAATATGGAGGGGGGGAGGCAAGGCACCTCCAATATTTTAGGCACAAGTATCATTCGTTGCTTCTTCACTCGACTTCTTTGTGCAAACAATTAAACATTTATTTATGTATAACACTGTAGCCTGAATGGCTGACGAACACCTAAGCGTCTCAGGTCTAGTAGGATGGAATGACTTGCGTAGTTGGACCTGCTACATAGTTGTGTGGGCTCCAGCACGTTTATTAAACCATCTGAAGCAGCTATCTCCGAGGCCATCCCCTGAATGGGGTTAAGCGACGTGCTGACAACTCGTCCTTGTAAAAACTACTCCATGTCAAGAAACCTGGAACAAAAGCCTCGGATTGGACGGATCAACAACGACGACCACGCAAACGAATAAAGGATTATTCTTTCGGATCCTGGAATGTACGCTCCCTGAACAAACCGGGGGCCGAGAAGGCCCTCCTTCAACAGGTCGAAAAGTACAAACTGAGCATTACTGCAGTCCAGGAAATAAATTGGCTTGGCAGCGAGATTAATGACAAGAAATCGCACACAATTTTTACAAGTGGCAAACCATCGGGCCGCAAGGAGTTTGGAGTAGCATTTATAGTGAACAATCACCTCAAACCGCATATTACTGACTTCAAACCCATAAATGAACGGCTCTGTGCGATTCGCATCAAGACTCGATTCTTCAATCTCTGGCTCATCAATGTGCATGCCCCCACTGAAGTTAAAGAAGACGCAGTAAAAGACGAGTTCTACGCCCGCCTTGAAACTCTCTTCGACTCACTTCCAACAAACGACGTCAAATTGCTGCTGGGAGACTTTAACGCGAAAGTCGGGAATGAAAGTTGGCATCGGGGGACCACTGGAGGCCACAGCCTCCATGAAGAATGTAACGATAACGGCCAGCGACTTATCGACTTCGCCTGCAGCAGGAATCTAGTCGTAAGCTCTACGTGTTTCCCGCATCGACGCATTCACAAGCAGACCTGGAAGTCTCCAGACGCACATACCGTCAACCAAATTGACCACGTCCTCATTTGCAGGAGATGGGCGTCTAGTGTCATGGATGTCCGCTCCTATCGAGGAGCAAACTGCGACTCAGATCATCACTAGGTGAAGACGACCTACAGATGTAGAATTTCCTCAGTGCACCAGTCAAGAATCAGCCCTCCCAAAATCTTTGCGGTTGATAAGCTCTTGAGTGATGCTACAGCGGTGGCGTATACTAACGCCCTTGAGGAAAAACTATCACCTATGCTACACAACATCAGCAACACAGGCGTCCATGGGTTCTGGGAAGAACTCAAGGGTACCATCAAGGATGTCGCAGAGAAGGTCGTGGGATATAAAGCCCGGCGAGCGCGAAATGACTGGTTCGACGAAGAATGCAAAAATTCACTTGACGCGAAAAACGAGGCCTACAGACAATGGATTCAACGAGGAACCAGAGCCAGAAAAGAAAAATATGACGACCTACGGCGAATATCGAATAGAATAATTATACGTAAGAAACGTAAATACTTTGACGAGCAGTTGCTGAACATAAACGAAAACTTAGCTAATAGGAACACCAGACAAGCGTACAAACTAGTAAATACAATTAAGAACGGCTACCAACCCAAGACTAGCCTTTGTAAGGACAAGGATGGAAACATCATCAGCGACAACGATGGTATTAACAAACGATGGGCCTCTTATTTTGAAGAGCTTCTAAACCGACCATCTAAAATAACATCCCCACACAGGAAGCTCTCGACGATATTGTTGATCTAGGCCCACCCATTCAACCCCCGACAGTAGAGGAAGTTGATCTCGCGTTGCGGTCACTAAAACGAAATAAAGCACCGGGCGCTGACGAGATTCCAGCTGAACTGCTAAGATTCGGTGGAACGAGTCTAGTTGATGCCATACATCAATTACTCCTGCGAGTATGGGAGAACGAGGAGATCCCAGACGATTGGCGCAGAAGCATCATCTGTCCAATTCATAAAAAGGGAGATAAACTGTGGTGTGAGAATTACAGGGGCATCTCACTAGTTTGTACGTCCTATACAATTTTGACGAAAATTCTGCAAAATAGAATAAAACCGTACGCAGAACGAGTCATTGGCGAATATCAAAGCGGTTTCAGACCTGGTCGCTCCACAACCGATCAGCTCTTCTCAGTCAAACTGATACTCCAGAGGTGCTGGGAATACAACGTAAACGTATACCAAATCTTTGTCGACTTCAAGCAGGCATACGACAGTATCGATCGTGGAGTACTGTACAACATCATGCTGCAATTTGGTATACCAGCAAAATTAGTGCGACTGACAAAGATGACGATGACCAACTCCGTCTCACAAGTCAGGATCCAGAATAGACTTACTGATCTATTTGAAACACGCACTGGTTTGAAACAGGGCGATGGACTGGCACCGACGCTCTTCAACCTAGCACTGGAATACGTTATTCGGGCCATGAATATGGACAACAGCAAGACGCTACTCATCAAGTCGACACAATTAGCAGCGTACGCCGACGACATCAACATCATGTCCCGAAGATTGGCTGACGCAGAAGAACTTCTGCATACGCTCGATACCGCTGCAAAGGAAGTTGGATTACGTATTAACGAGGATAAAACTAAAATAATGATGCAATCGGTGACAAGGACTCCTGCACAACCGAGCATCAATGTGGGGGACCTCAACATCGAGTTCGTGAACAACTTCATTTACCTGGGTTGCAACCTGTCAAGGGACGCCAACGAAACTAACGAAATCAAACGACGGATACAGTTAGCTAATAAGATTTTTTTCTCGGTTCTCCCCATAATGAAATCGAAACATGTGCACAGAAACACGAAGCTCCGCGTGTACAAAACCATTATACGACCAGTGCTATGCTATGGCTGCGAAGCATGGACCCTAACTCAAGCCTCCGAAAACATGCTAGACACTTTCGAACGTAAGGTTCTACGGCGAATTTTCGGGGCTGTTTGCGATCAAGATGGATGGCGCATCCGGTACAACCATGAGTTGTATGAAATGTACGATGAGCTGCAAGTCTCGAAAATCATCAAACTACAACGACTTCAATGGGCAGGGCATGTACAAAGAATGGACGACGATCGCATGCCTAAGAGAGTAATGAATGCAGAACGAGTCGACGGAGCGAGACTGCGAGGACGACCGAGATCTCGTTGGGAGAGCTCAGTAGGTGTGGACGCCGCGCAGCTGCTGGGCTCCCAAAATTGGAGGACGCGGTCACGTGACCGAGATAATTGGAGGACAATGATCCAGGCGGCCAAGGCCCGACGTCGGGCTGTCGCGCCACGATGATGATGATGTATAACACATCTAGAAGGAAAGCTTCTTCAGGCAGAATTGTATCATTGAAACTTGTGCATTAATAAGGCCCATGACGATAGAAAACTGCAACCAACGAGCCATCAATCCCCCGGGCCTTGGTTCATTAAAGCCCGTGTGAAATTAACCCGAACCATAATGGTCATATGAGGTATTACCAAAGATTAACCATAAGAAAGATAACCTACTTCATACAAATTAACGCGACTGACTAGTAGTTGCATACGTGTTGGTTATGCGTACACGAAGGCGTAATGCCAACTGACAAGCATGTTACTCACACATTGAAACTTTATAGGCAGTTGCCATTACTGAAGTGTTGCCGTCTCTATCTCTCTTAAGGGAATTTACCTTTGAATTATTGGCAAAGATTAAACATGAGTGCATCCCGTTCTAAAAATTAAATCGTACTAAGTGAGATATCTTCCTTATGGTTAATCTTTGGTATTACCCCGGTCACACACTGTCGACCAGACACAAGAATTGAAACCTTTTTAGACCTTACCTCAAGGATAAGATTTTTAAAATATAGCGTATAGAAGGCGTAGTTATGAAGGGGCGCGAAATCTCTTTCCTAATGGAACGGGAAAGAGATTTCGCGCACCTTCATAATGACATAATAAGTGCCTGAATGAATGTCACACTTCAACTATGAATTAAGGCAGCATCTGATGAGTTAATACATCGTGTGGACGAAATCAGCGGTCCAAGGGTTGTGAGCTCATCCATAGCGAGAAGCTTGGATTAGCAGTGACCCAATACCCTCAACTCGGCGGTCCATTCGATATTAATTGGCGCCTGGAAACACCCAAGGGTCGAACACAGACTAGCTTAAAAGCTATTACTAAAATGCTTATGGCCTGAGAAGGAAGAGGATCTGTTCTGATTGGAGGGGTTTTCACTTTAGTGAGTGCCTATGCCGTTTTATAGATCAGCGGATTCAGCTCCTCGTTTCATCACGTTCATTGTATATTGGTTTTGCGAGTTGGTGCGGAGCGACCATTTGATTTTCTCAATGTTTTTTCAATAGAATCGTATTTATGGGTATCCTTTTATTAGTATGTATTTTTAGAATTTTGTGGAAGAAGCCAAATGGTTTAGTCAACTCATCCCTAGTGTTATCAGCGCACAACATCATCAATAACTTGACGATTTTTTATTTGTTCTTTTCTATTTTCAACTCTATATGCGGTAATTATCTCTCAGAAAGAGGAGAAAGGTAAACTGAAATCAGTTTTGAGTCTTAGTGTCACCACAGACTGTCGATCTCGAACACGAACCTGGTACAAGTGGACCGGTTTTCTTCACATTTATGTGAAGTGTGTGTGTGTGTCAGAGGACATTTGTATCAAGTTCGTGTTCGAGATCGACAGTCTGTGGTGACACTTAGGAAGCGCCTGGGTGTCACCATTTTAGCAATAGACAAGTCAAACTATAAGAACATGCAGTATAATTCACTCACCTGTAACGTTAAACTATTATCGAAATTTGTTGCATTCGGTCGTCCTTCCAGCGACGAGAAAGCAATGTTACCATATCGCAAAGGTGATATATCACTGTATTCACTGGTGCACAATGCTCTGGACTCATCTTCGCCGCGCTTAATGGACAAGGAGTCGGGCAAGCCGTACGTTTGTCGACAGGTTGCACTGTAGTACTGATATGGTATCCAAGGTCCATTCTGTGTGGCCCGCTTGTAAATTGTAAACGACTCCGGTCGCGGCGAATAGAACACAATTCGGATGTAGGTGATGTCAAACGATTTGCCTGTGAATAATTAGAATGTTATGAATGAAGAGAACATGAAAAGATCTTGGGTATATCTATCTCTGTATACATAAATTGAAACAAGTACTCGTATAATGCCATTTTAGCAATGGATGGTAGCATCTAAAACGTACTTAAATATGAAGAATGTGCTGGATTTCTTAGAAGAACATTTTCAACGACTTGCACTTTTATAAAAACATGAGGACAGGTTACCTAGGGGCTAATGGCAAACTCGATAGATACTTTATTAGTATGATATGTAAATATTTTGTTTGTTGCAATGGCGGTTCTTTGACGATATGCCTTGGTAATTGCTTTAGTATGTATTTTGATATAAAATCAAGCGAATGTGGCTAAGAATATCCTTATAAAGTATAATCCAGGTGATCTTACCGTCCTACCATTGCCATCTTAATTACACAATTAATTTTAAGATGGCAATGGTCCTACGTATCAATATCGCACGTTGATCATTATGCAAAATTTCCAATTTTTAAGTTCAGTACGAGCGGAATGTTCTCTACATCGATACCCAGCATACCAAGCGAACCGCGAACGAGTCACTTTGGTGAGCAAAACTTTTGTTAGTGAATTGACTATACTTCGCGCGAAGCAAGACACACACAGATAAGTCTCCAAAACGATGTCTGCAATTTCGATGCGAAAAGAATTCCTTTGGACTTTATTTCACGTGAAAACCTGTCATCACAGCTCTCTCTCTCTCATTTTGAGTGAAAGGGGAAGATACAAGTGTCGTGATCGAATAATCGCTATTATTGAAGAGAAAATTTTAAGTTACATGTAGACCGCCACGGATATAATCTATGAATGTTACAGTTTCCACTGTATCTTCGTCTAGTTCAATATTTTCGCACGAAAATCTTAGTACTAGCCATTTAACGCAATTTGGCCCGACGGGTACCGATGCCTGTCACGAAAAATAGACAACTTCGATCTGAATAGTTAAAGAAGCCATATCCAAAGTTTTCTAGCGATTCATAAGCATAGCTACCCATCCCTATTTATGGTCACTCGTAACTCAATACACAATACTTAGCGCAAAAAAAAAGAAGAAAATCCACACATCCATCATGGACACAATTAGCTGAGCTACAATGCATATTACTTACCGAAATGTAATGTGAGATTCACTTGATTTGGATGTTGAATTCCTTCGAACATGGTCTCCGATTGCCACCATGTGGGATTCTCGGAATCATGCAAATCAGTCAAGTACTCTGCATCATGTTCTCCTCGCCTAAATACGGAATTTGAAAAAAAAAAAAAAACAAAACAAAAATGTAATTATTTCAATCTAAGATATTATACGAATAAAATTATTTCTTTACTGCTTTTGTGCAGCTTGCATTTGCTATTTGAAGAGGCCTAACTTACCGACACAACTCGCAACTTTTTCGTCCCGAGTGTCCTGTTTGCGGGCAGAACTCGATCTCACCATTTTGGCCGCATGTATTTGTAGCTTCAATTTGCACTTGATAGGCAGCATTTTCGAACTCAGGCAAGCATTTCTGTAGTGAAAAAAGCGAGGAAGTTGTATTAAATATAAATGAAAATTAGATTCCATTAAATAAAAACAAATCTAAAATGAATATTTTACGAATATGCACATGTTATTTCGCTTTTAAAGCTATCTTTCGGTTTAAATGAAGATGAAGACTCATGCGATTCCCGAGAAATTTTTTACTATTAAGCTAAGTACTTATCTCCATTTTTCTTGCAAAATCACATTCAAAAACTGTCAAAAAATTCGCACTCACGAAAAATTTTCACAACCTCCAAACCGTACACATAGTCAAAATTCTCCACACCATTGTGAGCAATCTCTATATGCGGAAACAATTCCTTTTCATTTTATTTTGCGTGGAAACCAGTCTCCACAGTGGTGATCGCTCTTATTTGAGTGAGAAGGGGAAGTTCAAAAGTGTCGTGTAGGGCACAGCGGAAATGTACCCAATTACCTTAACCCATTGTGGGGCATAGCGCGTCAACCGTTCCATGTGGCCCAGTTGACGTTTCGTTGGCATAAACTAATTTCGGTGAAGGCCTCCTGCTCCCCCATTTAGCCGCCTACCTGAGACAAGTCGGAAGATGCTGTGGCTTAATATTACGCCCTGCACCACAAGGAGAAGAAAACACAAACATCCAAGGATACGAAACGTCGTCATGGGCGGGATTTGAACCGGAAACGCCGGTAGTCAGACATGAGACTGATGCCTCTACGCACTGAGCTACCGATCGCCCCCTGAGCTACGGGTAACCGGTAGATATGTGCTGTGTGCAAGTTTCCATTGCCAATTTTCCTGGGAGAGATAAGCGCAAGATTTTCGCACGAAAGGGTTAGTATGTACCAGCCAATAGGTGTGAAAATAATATCCGCATAAAAGGTGTTTTGTTTACACCGAAAAACGAAACCATCATAATGGCACTTCGAATCCGTGAATTTTCGCTATTTTGAGTAGTCCGAATGGCGCAACGGTTAGCACGTTCCTATAGAACGCAGTTTTCTCCGATAAAAAGTGTCCGACTATGATCCCACTCAGTTGTTGAATATTGTTGTTGTTTAGGGCCTAGTTTTTTGACCTACTGTTGGAAATCTGTTTTATGAATTCTCTCCACTGAGTTTCTGATGGGCAACAACATGCTGAGCCAAATGCCATTTTGGCCGGTGGGCGGCCGATAGCTCAGTGGGTCGAGGCATCGCCACACCGACCCTTTCGGGTTCGAACCCCGTCCACGTCGCGTCGCGTTGTGGCCATCGATGTTTGTGTTGTCTTCCCGCTGTGGTGTGGAGCGTAACAATAATAGTACAATAAAATTAAGTTTATGCTAGAAAAACATAACTTAAGGCCAATTCTGTTTGGTTGTAATCTGTAGTGGTCGGAGAGTCTAAAACTTATTTTGCGACATTTTGATAGGAGGGGTCCTAAAAGGACAAATAAGATTATTTTTCTATATCGGGGATAGGCATGTGGGCTGTCATATCAAAGAGGACGTCAAATAGATTCCATTTCTGGTATAGGTACTTTTCTAATATAAGTTCAGGTTATTGCGACGGTATAATTGGACCAAATGGCCTTGTGCTATTTTTTTCCTGTTAACATCGAATTTAGTTGCAAATATCGAAAACGTAATGAGCAACCATAGAATTTGGCCCAATTACTCCATCGTAGTTACTCGAAATTCGAAAAAAAAATACCAGAAATGGAATGTACTCAGACGTCCCATTTGATATGACACCCCTATGCCCACCTTAATTAAAAAAAAATTATCATTTTTGGTCCATTCTTTTTAGGAGCCTTCCGATCAAAATTGTTTGTAGCAAAATGAGTTTTAAACTCTCCGACCACTACAGATTACAACAAAAAAAGAATTAAAGTTAGGTTAATTTTTTCTAGCTGGAGCTAGAATATGGATAATTTGACCGCATATAAGCTACAACATTTCCCGACTTGTAGCAGGTAGGCGGCTAAATGGGCAGGAGGTGCATGCTCGCAACATGTATTATCAGAGCCCAGTTGCTAAAGAAACATCAACTGAGCCACACGAAACAGGTAATGCGCTATGCCCCGATGGGGGTTAGGGCAAATAGTACATGAATGGCATTTTCTCCACAACAAAAATTTCTCCGCTAGCTGGAACCAGCATATGCTAACAGGTCAAAAATGACATCCGCGCTGTCATGTACCCAGATTTTGGAGCCACTGTTTCTATGGAGACATACAGGACAAGCTCATTCCATGCCTCTATGTTCTAAGGTTTTGTGCTGTGAAATTTGATAACTGATAGATGACTAGATGTGACTGTTGTTAATAATACAACAAGCCGCTGCAATGCTGTTTCGAAACTGCTGGCATAGCATGTTGCGATTTCGCTATGTTTCATGAACTTAGCTTATAGGTTATACATTATACATATAAATACCTGAGACCCGAGCAAACACTAATTTTTACAGTACAGAATTTTCCGAATAATGCTCGATTAGATGGAGAACAGGAAAACTAGTTTAAATTAGAATGGAGCCCTGTTATCTCCTTAACTGGAAATTAGGGCTATTTTCGCTGTTTACTAAGCAGAGCCGGCTGTGCTCGGATTGGTTGGATATCTACCAATCCGAGCGATTGGTACGTACATCTCTGATTGTCATAGAAGTAAAATAAGTATGACAAAGCCAGTTCTAATTATACTTCTGGAAGGCCACTGAATTCACCAGTTTCATTGCAATAGTTAAGAGTGACTACTGACGAATGTATTTAGCTAGACTTCAGTCTGAATGAAGGATCAGTGGACCTTGTTCCGGTTAGGTTAGGTTATGTTAGAAGTAGGATCTAAGAAATGCATTTCATCTAGTTGCTAAGACAGGACAAGAGTACGGAAGAAATGAAAGTACACACTCCTCATTCTAATCGCTGTATCTTTTACCGAAATCATTATAGGGAATCTTCCGTGCCTCCTTCTTCTCCCCAATTATGCGATTGTGAGTTTGTGAAATCATGAAAAACCCCCTCTTAGCGTAAAGTACAGGGTACAATATACCGCAACAACTTAAGCTATCTCAAAACGTATCAGATACAGTCGACTATCGATAATTTGAGACCCAAGAGACGCCGATAGTTTTTCAAATTATTGAGAGATTTAAATAACGAGAGTTATCGTCACAGGAATGGATGGAAGTGTAAATAAACAAATGATTATTGCACACCGATGCAACTTAAACTGAATTTGAGAAACACGAATAAATCAAAATTATAAAATTCAATTTATAGAGAGGAAGGCTCCACTCACTTCAATTTCTAAAACGCCCGCAAGGGAGTAGCCGCTTTTATTTAACGAGTGTACCTAAATGCGTGGAGTTTTTTGCAGTTGTTTAAATTGACCAAGAATTCTTGAAGATAATGTCAATTTATCGAGAAATTCAATTAAATGAGAGTGTAATTATCGAGATATCTATGAAAATTCGGAAAATTCCAATTAACTTAAAAACAAATGTGTTTCAAACATAAAGTTATTACAAATAATTTGTAACGATTCAAGTTTTCATGAATCTGAGGAGAGAAAGAATAAAAGAGTATTAAAAATTCTTCTTGACCGGAAATTATTATCAACAAGTCAGAAGACAAAACTTGTCGGTTATGTTGATAAGAAATTTGTTGAACTCTTGGTACACTTTTCCATTTCCAGTTCTCATTATGTTGACAACAGCGTGCGTGGTGACGACAATGTTGGGGTTTTTTTATGAGATGAGAGTCAATATTATAGGCATTTATGAGGTTTGGTACAGAATATAGAATAAATAAGCATAAACTTAATTATACCCTAGACTTTTAGTATAGGGTATATTGTTTTTGTCACGACGAAAATATGTAACACCTTAAAGGAGGCTCCGGAGGTATAGCAATGTATGTATATAAATGATCAGGGTCACCTCCTGATTCGATTTAGCCATGTCTGTCTGTCTGTCTGTCTGTCTGTCCGTCTGTCTGTCTGTCCGTTCGCACGATAACTTTCGCTAGAATGAAGCTAGAGACTTGAAATTTTGGTCAAATGTTGGAACTATAATCTACTTGGTTGGTATTGAAAATGGGCATGATCAGGCCAAGAGAACGCCTACCTCCCCTACATATGTAAAATAATTAAATGTATCTATAACTCCCGATTAAATAAACATGAAAAGCTCTAGCTTTGGCAGATTGCTCGTGAGGATAATCTTCTACTCCCATAAAAAAATTAAATCGATCAGCTGAAAACTAACGGTAATTTTCTTACAAAGAACCCCGTACTACCCTACTTTTCGGGTTTTTTGTCTATAACTCTTGAACCAATTGACGTAGACACCTGATTTTTGGCATGTAACCCTGGAGTAAGAAGATGCTTAAGTTCTAGTAAGTTGGGCATAATCAGATTAAGGGAACGCCTACCTCCCCTACAAATTTCAAAAAATTAAATATTCTTTTAATTACGATAACTTTCGACAAAATGACACTAGCGAGTTGAAAATTTGACAAAATGTTGTTAGTAGGATCTACTTGGTTAGTATTGAAAATGGGTAAGATCCGACCCAAGCAACCCCTACCTCCCCTACAAATGCAACTTCAATAAGCGATAACTTTTGACAGAATCAAGCCAGCGACTTGAAGTTTTGGTCAAATGTTTGAAGTGAGATCGGGTTAGTTGGTATTTAAGATGGGTTAGATCAAACCTAAGGAACCCCTACCTCCCCTACAAATGAAACATCAAATAAGCGATAACTTTCGATGGAGTGAAGCTAGAGACTTGCAATTTTGTATAAATGTTTGTAGCATGATTTTATTTGTTTGTAGCAATGATGAGCAAGATCTCGACCCAAGGAACCCCTACCTCCCCTACAAGTGAAACTTCAAATAAGCGATAACTTCCGATAGAGTGAAGCTCTGAAATTTTGTTTAAATGTTTGAAACATGATCTTATTTGTTGGTGGCAATAATGAGCAAGATCCGACCCAAGGAACCCCTACCTCCTCTACAAGCGAGACTTCAAATAAGCAATAACTTTCGATAGAATGAAGAAAGACTTGAAAAATTCGACAAATATTTGTAGAATGGGTTAGTTAATTGATTTTGATAATGGTCAAGATCCTACTGAATCATTGCCAACCTCCCATATAAACTGGCCGTATAGGAAACTCACTTTTAATGCATATGGTCGTTACCAATTGGTACTTTTGGTATCACCACTAGGTCTGTACAAGTCTAGGGTATATACGCTTCGGCCTGGTTTTTATTATTTGATTTGATAAAAATTGGAAATACAATATATATTTCAATTGATCTTACAATTCCAGTCAAAAGCAAGAAGTATGGCTACTTTCATAAGCTATTCACACAAAAAAAATATAAACTTTATTGATTTACAAATAGATCGAAAACATTATCCAAATTGACTCTATAGTTCTGGATCACTCAGCAGGAGCTGAGCAGGGAAGTTATTGAGGAAACGGCTATCAGATGAGACGGTAAGCGACATATGTATATGGACGCTACCTTGCAAAATATGATAGAGAGATGTCGTTTAGTACGAATGTTGGTGGGGCCCATACTTTCAATTTAAAGGTGTGAGTTCCAAGCAGTGCTGCCAGATGCGCGGTTTTCCCGCGAAAAGTTGCGGTTTTTGAACATGCCGCGCGGGATAAAGCCATCTATCGCGGGAGCGGGAATTTGAGCGGTTTTCTGGCATTTAGAGCGATTTTAGTGCGGTTTTTTGAAGTCAGCCGAAATTTTACAAAACTTTTGTCAACATAATGCGAAATTGTCCGCAAATTACTTTTTCGCTTTACTGTATCCTTCTACGAACTCTTATGAGAATTATCATTAGAATATGATCAATTCCAATAAGAATGCACATTCTCCAGTCTCTCCAGTCTTCTCTTCACACAGACTTGCATATATTCCACCGCCACCACTCCACTCCACCAGCGAGCGAACCGGCGGGTCCCGCCATCATTTCATTCGTATACGTGCATTCACATTGGACAGATAGCGGGAAAATTGGAAAGTCAGGCTCTCAGGCAGAATGCAATCGTTTTCGATTTTTTCCAAGCCATTCGTGATCGTGATCATGAAGTGGTGGAAGTGGTATCTATTGGTTATGGTTCATACAAGTACAAAATGGTTTGAATTGCAAATTTTACTGAATGTTTAATTTTTTTCTTTATTTGGTTCAACTTCACTAATTAAAATGTAGAACTAACATTTTTGAAATTTCGAATTTCTGAGAAGCCTTCGTCTATTTAATATGACACCATTTGTGTTTACAGGATCTCACTTTACTAATTCGAACGATTGCATCGAAGATTATATTACCATCGAGCAGAATCGACGTCTTGACTTTACCAATCGACGACCATTTAGATCCAAATCCCTATTTGGGATTTGAAGTCGAACAAAAATTGCGTGAACTTCGGAACAATAAAAAACTAATAGAGGAAGATGAACGTATTTTTCGTTCAACGTGCAAAAGGTTTTTACTTTCTTTATTCAAACAACTGCAACAAAGGTTGCCAGTGAACATTTCAGCCCTCGAAAAAAATTTCCCTTTTATCTGTTTCAAATGTTCTTTCGGCTTCAAAAGAAAACTTGCATCAACTATTCGAGAACTTTAATTTTTCTGCTGGCAAAATTACTGAAATTGAGCAGCAATATTTTAAAATTCATTTGTTTAAATGGAATGAAAAGAATAACACGGTCGCATTTTGGAGTGAAGTATACAAATATGTTGATTCATCAGGGTTAAATCCTTTCAAACTATTAGCCGATTTCGCGGTAGGAATGCTTATTTTACCGCATTCAAAGGCAGAAATCGAAAGGCTTTTTAGCCTAATGAACATCGTCAAAACGAAATTGAGAAACACTCTCAAAATCGATATGATGAATGCAATTTTGTCGATTCGCTATGGTCTCAAACGCCACGGAAAATGTTGTAAAAATTATGAATACCCAACAGAAGTGCTAAGATTGGTTGGCTCTTCCCAGAAATACAACAAAGAAATAGATTCGGGAAATGCGGGAGTTTCTTCAGAGGATTATAATGTCACTGCAGCGATCGAGGAATTTGTATTAGTTTTAAATGCAGATGACCACGCAAACAGCGAATCTTGTTTTCAAAACTAGATGTCTTTTTTGTAACAGCCGAGCAGGGTAGAGCAGAACAACACCACACAATTACGCTAACAAATTTATTGGTTGCTAGTTTAACTTTATGGCGTCCCGTTCCGCTCTGCTCGGCTGTTAAAAAAAACACAACTGATATGTATTTTGTTCTGTGAACTAAGCAATAGACATGTATTAAGCTAAAAATGTATTCATTTGTATGATTAAAAAAATAAAAATAAAATAAAAAACATTATGGTAATACTCTTATTCTTTGTATTATATACTGTAAGCAATCTTTCCAGTGCTTTTGAAATTTTGTTGCGGAAAATCAGAGTTTTATTCATTTTCTACTGAAAAAAAGATATTTTTCACTATTAGGAACATTTTTAAATTTTCGCGGTTTATTGCGCGGGAATTGGACGTTCTCTCGCGGTTTTTTCGCGGGAAATGGGCCTTCTCTCGCGGGATTTGCTATGACAGATCTGGCAGCACTGGTTCCAAGGCAGCGACAGAGCGACTTGCGTTTGCGACTGTGAAAAAAAACTATCATAACGGAGCACTATGCTTGGGTATTTGAAAGTTTAGGGGATCGTCAAATGCAGGCCGTAGTTGTACGACTGTACTTTCACATAAATTACCCACGAATACTGCTCCGTTATGATAGTTTTTTTCACAGTCGCAAACGCAAGTCGCTCAGTCGCTGTCTTGGAACTCACACCTTAAGAGATGGAGCCACCTTGGACCCCAGCGGCTGTGCGAGCGAAAAACTGAAAAATTTGAGCCCTTTTTAGGGTTTTGTATTAAAAACAAAACCCTTATGAAATCGGTCAAATGTCTGTCCGTGTGTCCATGAAATATCTCACGACCGGCTGAAGCTACATACATGAAATTTTGTGGGAGTATGTAGAATTATTATAATTCGCCGGAGAAAGCGATTCGTTGTAATAGGCTGACTTTAAGGGGATGTCCCCATAGAGGGGAAATGAAGGTCAAAATTTTTTTTTCATCTGGTATAGGCAAGTGGGGTATCATGAGAAAGGTAACACCGAGTACATTTCATTTCCGGTATTTTCATCAAATTTGAAAAAAGGGGAAAAGAGATAGAGGGGAAAATATGTGATCCGAGTTTGCCCCCCCCCCCTTGCATTTCAATACCGTTATACTTAGAAATATGAAAATTTGCAGAAAGGCGGCATTTTACTAGTGTAGAAAACCGAAAATTGTAGAATTTTGATATCTCAACAAAAAAGGTTAATAATAGTACATTTCTATAGTTGCAGTTAGCATACCCCTGCACGCCTTAAGCACAGCCGAGGTCAAAAATATTGATGGCCAATGATAACCAACATCATTGGCAATAATATCTTTAAGTTTCATTACAATCACATAATATTTAATAATAGTACATTCATTTAAAGTTAGGAATTTTGACACTATCCACACAAAAATTACACCTACCGGCCTCATATGTAGGTGTGAGTACTACTTTCATGTTGTTTTTCGTAGTACGAATTGCAGTTATTTGATTAATCATTTTTGAAAGGGTAAAGATTAGTTGGGGGCGCTGCGTCGTAATTGGCAAACTTTACCGAGTGGAAGGGGGGAGGGGTCCACATAGAGGCGAAATTAAGCTCATTTTTTTTTTATCGACTGGTATAGGCAAGTGAGGTGTCGTGAGAAAGGTAATGTTGAGAACATTCCATTTTTTCGCATTTTCTTGAAATTTGTAGAAAGGGGAATAGTGGGGGAGGAAAAAATATTAGTTCGTAATTTGCCCCCCCCCCCCCCCCCCTGGCATCTCGAGACTGTTAGAATTATGAAAACTTACAGGAAGGTGGGTTCCGAATAGCATATAAAATGGAAAATAATGGAATCTGTATATCTTCTCAGAATAGGTAAGTAATAGTTTATTTCTGTAGTTACAGTTAGCACACCTCTGCATGCCTTAAACACGTTCGAGGTCAAAAGTACTGATGACCAACGATAACCAACACCTTAGGCAATAATATGTTCTAAGTTTCGTTACAATCACGTAATATGAATTGGCATGTAAAATGTAAGTGGGTAGGACATTTTAATTAAGTTTTTTTTTGTCTATCTAAGTGGTATCAAGAAGAGCAAGGAGCCGATATTTATATACCAAAATAAGCGCTTGCTACAAAACCCTCGGATTGCGGGCGTAGCCCTCTATATTCCGGTTTCATTTTAATATTCTTAAAAAAAAACTTAATTAGATTTAAATTAAAGAGCATCAAATTCTACGTCCAATGTATTGCTCAAAGTTGAAATGCGGTTTAGTAGTATAATCAAAACCGATTGTCGAAAAACGTCACCTTTTGAGGCTTTGAGGAAAATTACACTATATCGCTTTTCAAGCTCACATATCTCTGAAACCGATACTACAAATGGAAAAACTCAGTAAACAAAAGTTGAAGATATTTCTATTTTAAGTTTAACTAGCTCAATATTTTTTTAAATTGGCTCAAGTTCGGCGAGCGAGTTATCTCACGCAACGGTCCTCGCGAATGGCCGCCTCGTACGTGCAATTTAACCCATTTGGAATTTTTTCTTTGGGGTTACATTAAATCGCTGGTCTATGCCAATAAGCCAGCAACGTTAGAAGAGCTGCAGGCCAACATCGAACGCGAAATTCCTGGTATTTCGGCCGAAATAATAAATAAAAATTTGGTTCCAGCGTATTCACTTGTGCCAGCGCTTCCGCGGCGGACATTTTAAAGGCATCGATTCTACTTTCATTTAAAATAAAAATCTTTTCCATAATTAACCCACAAGTCTTTCAATTGAAAAAACAAAATGCGTCGCTCTTAATGAAAAACCCTATATAATAAAAACCTTCGCTTATGACGGTATGTTGGTTCCTTTTTCTTCAGTATAAGCATATTATAAAGGTTGACTATTATTCGTTTTTTGGTGAACCTTTGCTACATGGTATCTTAGGTTTTGTTGACACGTGTGAACAAACACGGGCTTATGTCTCATTCGATTCACGGGAGAACAATTTTGACACTTTTTTCTGTTTTTTTTTGAATTTTGCACCTAATTTATAGTAAAACGGCCTCGCTGATTCCAAAAATGCAGTCCGTTTTTCCCCTATACGTCAGGTTTTCGAGATATCGTTTGTTTTTTAATTTTACGGAAAATTACAAAAGGCCCCCTTAAAAAAACAACTTTTTTTAAAGCTACGGGGCTGCATCCTTGTGCAGGACCTTCTAGTACCTGTATACAATAAAATTAAAAGCAATAAAAAAAAGTAATTTCTCGCTACCTGGATTGTTTGTTAAAAGTTGTGAAATTCTTCGGCCATTTTTAAGGCTCTTTTATGTAAAAAAATGTATTTAAAAGCCTCTGTTCCAGTATATTACTCTATTATTGTGCTCTTAACTTGTGTAATGGAAGCCTCAACTATCCCTCGTCGAAAGTGTCTCAACGCTCTGGACTCATTTTGCTATATATGTGGCAGTTATACATTTCTAAGTCAGAAGACAAAAATAGGCCCCTTTGTTCACCAGGCATATCTTGCCTACTTCAAAACTCCAATTTGCAATCAGGATAAATGGTGGGTCCCTCATAAAGTGTGCAGGTGCTGTGTCACACATTTGAGGTCCTGGACGAAAGCAGAACGACTTCAGGTTCCATTTGGTGTGCCAATGATATGGCGAGAGCCCTCAAACCACACAGGTGATTGTTACTTTTGTTGTACTAAAACAACAGGGTACACACACAAAAACAAAAATAAGATACAGTATCCCAATTAAGAATCAGCGAAAAGACCAGTTGCTCATTCTCCTGAAGTTCCAGTGCCAGTATATTAAGTACCTCCTTCGCCTTCTTTGGACGTGGACGTAAATATGCTTTTAAGTCCGTCGTCCTGAAATTGAACACTCCAGGAAAAGCTACAAACGAAAATTTTTGCCATAATTTTTTTTTTAGTTCTTAGGTAATATTGTTAAGATGTAAAATCAAAATTTATAAATAAAAAAATTGTAACGAGTTTCGTTTGTTTTGATTTCAATGAAGGGAAGGTTTGTATGGGGGCCAAAATTTGAGCCCCCTGTATCTCAAAAACTGGACGTATAGGAGAAAAACGGTTAGCATTTCCGGATTCTACGACCAAAAATTAGCTAGAAATGAATATCAAATCGAAATAAACAAAATGCTGTTCCCCCGTGTTATTGTCTACGGACTTTTGTCGCCTGACTTTTTTCGTTTCATGGGAACGCAGCTTAACTAGTCCAAACACAACCCCATAATCCATTTTTATGTCAGCGACATTTCTATCTATAAAGTCTTATTGACTAGACACTAGAGTATCAAGCTAAAAAAGTACTCAGATTTGAGAGGCTCAAATAGAAGCATGATGATTTAAACCTCATACAATACCATCAATCGTTTCGCCTTTTTTTGGATATGACATAATCTTCGCCGAAAAAAAGTGCTCACCTCAAATATTAGCATGTCAATATTTGATAATTATTGTTTATTCAGATAGAGAAGCATTTCGGCAGTAACATGATTCCGAACAAACTACTTGTGCAAATATTCAACAACAAAAAATAAAAATACATAAATAAAATAAAATTCTTCGATAAGAACTCACCTGGGGTCGTCCATACGGATCGTAGCATTCAAATGATTGTGTACTTGTTTGCGGCTGTGATCCCTGCGCACTGATACCATTCTTTGATAAAATTAACACTAATACACTAAACACTAGACTATTTCGTAAAGTCCATTTAAAGCTACACATTTTAATTTTTTTCATTTTCTTAATGCACTTTACGCTGGATGCCGGGGAATTTTGAACAACTCGAACTAAATCGATTAAGGAGAAAAACTTTTGTGTGACTGGTATCCTTCTATCCTGTTTCCCCCACTTTGAATGCAATGACCCACGTAATCCTGGTCGGGGTGGTCCTCCTCCCAATGGATGGAACATTCATACACTTGCCGACACGACAATCATTTCACACGCACGCACACCAACTGAAGAAAAATTTTCAAAAAAAAAATGTAAATTAAATTAATGTTATTGTTATGTATGTTTGTTAATAGGTTTAAATTAGATAGCGAAACACGCACAATTGTTAGAGTGGTTGTGTTCGCAATATAAATGGAACTGGAGCCGAAGAAAGCGGGTAGTGATCGAACGAGAGATCGCGAATTGGGGTTGTTGTTTAGATTTATTAAACGTTTTAGATTTAATTTTAGTCACTTTTTCAGATTTTTTTTTACATTACACTTCTTATCAAATCCGGATAACGTTAATTATATATTAAGTAATGGAAATTATTAATCGCAAATGAAATAAATATTAATTTGTTTACATGTTTTAAACATTTACAATAAATTTAGTGGATTAACAGTACTTATCAAAGGACGGTTTTCTCAAAACAATAGGAATCAGGACAGTGAGTAACAGATATGTCCTAGTTTCGTTGTCACTGTCTCGCACTATTCAAACTAAATAGAAAATCATAGACAGAGATCATACAATAAGTAGCGAGTTTCTGGACATTTTATATTTCTGTCACTTCCAGATTCGTACCAGAATCAGTCCCTTATTTGCAGCAACGCAGCCAATAAGAATCTAAAATTTTGTACATTTACAATTTTCTATATCTTCAAATTTTCATTCAACATCTGGACATACATGATCTCAGTCGGTGTGGTTGCGTATGTTCAACGAAGATTTTTTTATCTTTATGTACAGAAAATTGAGCTATTAAATGAGCAGCTATTACTGGAGTCATGAGTCAATATGGGCTAATAAACTTCCGTTGAATAATGTTAGTTCAAACGTATGTATGTATGGATCTGTGTTCTGAGCGTAGATAATGTTTTCAGCTAGTATTGGTAATTTTTTGTTTGTGTAAACATTTGTTTGAATTATTGAATATGTAAAGCTTTACCAGTAGATTATAAACAGATTTTGCAAAAAAATGCAACAGTTTAGTGAGACTTTACAGCATATCTATTGTACATAAAGTAAAGTAGTTCGGATGGCGCAACGGTTAGCACGTTCGCCTTCAACGCACTGGGCCCCGGTTCGATTCCGGGGATTTACGTGTCGGACTATGAGCCTACTCAGCTGTTAAATGAGTACCCATTATGGGGTAAATAACTCGGTTGAGCGTGTTGCTGATCACATACCTCTGCACAAAAAAAACCGTCACGATCTAGAAAACGAGATGATGCTAACTCATCTCGAGGCCGTGGTTCAAATTGGACTGTTGCGCCAGTTATTTATTTATTTATTTACATAAAGTACATATGTTAAATCTAGATAGATTTGAAAAATTAAAATCAGCTGCAGGTGGAGAGACTCTATGATCATTTGGTCAGTACTACGGTACTATTTGTCCTAACTCCTAGTGGGGCAAAAGCGTGTCAACTACTCCCAAACGGCTTAGTTGACGTTTCGTTCGCATATAACTGGTTTCGTCAGTACTCGTATGTATACACTCAGGCCTGAAGTCAGAGTGGATGTGGCTTGTTGTTACGCCTTATACCACAGTGGGAAGAGATGAGAAATAGCGATTGTCAGGGCGAGATTCGAACCTATGAAAACAGGTATGATGAGACATCAGACTGATGCCTGAGCTGCCGCGCATCGGGTGTTACTACTTTGCCTTAACACCTAATGGGGCATAGTGCATCACCTAGTCCTGCGCCTGCGCGCCTTTGTACTCGGTTCTGGGCAATGGAACGCAACTGCCCCCACGACTTATCCAGCATTTCAAACTCTTTCGCCACAGATCGACGCCATGACTTTATAGGACATCCCCTTGGGCGGCCTTCATAGGGAATGAGGTCCCATTTTATGGCATGTCCAACAATGCAGTTATCGTCCTTCCGCAATTCAGCTCTTCATTTGATATTGTATCGAGCCGAAAAATTCTTAAAATTAGACGAAGACACGAATTAACGGCAACCTGCAGCTTCTGATAGCACTTACGGAAACTTCCACGTACTGCTCCCATACAACAGCACAGACAGTTCCAAGGAGCGAAACAAGCCCAGCTTTGACTTAATACTGAGATAACAGCATTGCCAGAATTTTGACAGCATACCGGATGCTCATTTACCCTGGCAACAATGCTACCTAGTAGTGATGGGCGCAATGACTCTTTTTACTGTGTCGGCACATAAATTCTGACTCTTTCCACTGAGTCGTTCAAAAAGAGTCATCCAAAGAGTCAAAAATTTGTTTAATAACATGTTCAATAAAAGTCGTTGTTTTAAAGAAATTCAACTTTTTTTTCCTTTTTTTTACCCATAATTCGTAGTCGATGGGATGGGCAACCCCAATTTTTTTTCGACCCCAGATGCGGAGTCAGCGACCCCCCCAATGCCCTTCAGTTCGAACCAACCAGATTGGACCAATATTTCCCATGAAAACGGGATTGCCAATCTGAGATGGGCAACCCCAATTTTTTTTTCTTTTTTGACCCCGAATTCGGTGTCAGCGATCCATCAATGTCCTTTAGTTCGAGCCAGCCATATCGGATGAGTATTTCCCCATAAAAACATACCACTTCGTACGACAGGTGACGTACTCAAACTAGCTCTTTTGACTCATTTTGAACGACGAGTAACATACTCAAAACTAGCCCTTTTGACTCGTTTTGAACGACAGGTGACATACGCAACGAACGACGCTTTTTTGAACGACTTTTTTTGAATGATATGATACGGTTCGATTTTGTATCGTTCTTCTACGATGCTAGGCTTATTACAGCAGCTGGAAATTTGAATTTGATACTGAAATGTAACAAGCTCCGACGCCTAGAGGGTTTGGCGGCATGTGAATTGAACAAGCCTTGCATCTGGTGAATTTTTTCGTGGTTCAGAACCACAATCATGAAGCTTTCCTTCAGAATCCATTGGGTAAATATTTCATAATTCGATTGTAAATAATACCGAGTAATACCCGCACCTTTCTGCTCCATAATTGCACAAACGTAACTGCCTATCTATTGGAAATAATAGAACACAATTTTAAAAAGTTAACAACCTAACGATTGCGACAAGCACATTGGACCGCACATGAAGAAGCCTACTTGGACAGTACGTATGTACGAGTACATCCCGTGTACATGCTGTACTTCATTTTTATCTTGGTCAACAAAATCTAATTATAGCATTAGTACTTTATAAACAAAAACCAAAAGATTGCCGTGAATATGGGATTTCTCTTGACTACAGATATACGTATATAGATTGTAGATTCGCCCTCCATGCCACCAAGAAGCAAACTTACCGGGCCACTATATCTTTACCCGTGCATTAGATTGAAAATCGAGGCTACATTTTCAACAATCTGGACTGGCTGGACTCGTGGTGTGCAGTACTCGAAGAAATCAGCAAATGGGCTATTCAATTACTTGCGCGCTAGTTGATTATTTTGCTTTGAAGCTTTTATGGGAGTACGAGTACACATGAAGTCTGGCGGAACCTCTGTCTATAGCCAGGGATCCACCAGATGGGTTGGGCTCTTCTACTTTGTATACGAGTCATACTCGTATTTTAGCTTCCCATCCCACCCACACAGGCGAAATGACTTAAATATGCCGCATGAAGTTTCTTTCAATAGTAAATGAGGCGATATCAAGGGAAAAAATAAAAGTTGTACAACAGTTTCCGTTTTGCTCTCCAAAGTGTTTGCGCCATTGATTGCGGGTAGTAGAAGGCAGATGACAACAAAGTGCAAGATTGAGACGACTGCAATCTCAATCTTTTTACCGGAAAACGATGGAGTCCAACAAGAGCAAATATACAACATACTCGCATAGCCCAGGCTACGAGTGAAAAATAAGAAAAAAAATTGTGTAGTTTTTAAATTTGGTACAATTGTTGGGGACAGTTCCCGAAAAGTCCCCGATAAGAGGGGGCTCAGAAGTGTAGGGGAGAGGGGGTCAAAGGTCCCTTTTTGCAGTTTTCCTGGACTATTCTGGAAACTATGGGTTCTACAAAAAAAGGCCGAATCAATATGAATATACCCTAGACCATAAAATGGTCTATTATATTACAGGCCATGAAATAGTAAAATATTTCCACTAATATCTAGTTGGTTTGCGCCGGAAATGGGGACGATCTGACCAAAGGTACTCATACCTCCCCTACAAATACTATTTTTACAAACATGCCAATAACTCAGCACCAAATAAAAGCAGGCAAGTAAAATTCGGGTGGCTGACTGCCTAGACCGAATATGCGATACTGCCTCGTCCAAACTTGCCGCAACACCCTCGCAGGAAAGCGCAAAGGTACTCTCATCGCATTTTCCCCTCAATACGATGTTAAATCAAAGGTTTTGACGTCTTCTTTTCGAAAAACGAATTTTACCCCGTCCATACTTCCCGAAAAAGCGCTGCGGGAGCGTGTAAGGCTGATGTTTCAGGTCGACGAACTCCTCTCATCAACGTTTGCAGTAAGTGGGGTGTCAAATCGAACGTATTGGCGTCGTCTTTCCGAAAAAAGGCCTGGGTTTGAATCCAGAGCCATATTGGTTTTCCGGGTAACTTCAAGGCAGATGAACTGGCTCGGGAGGGTACAACTGGGGCGGTTGACGAAAGACGCAAGGACATTAAAATGTCAAATGCCAAGTTCAAACTGTCGATTAAGACCGCTGCTGTGGATGGGCTAATATAAGATGCGCCAACACTTATCAAATAACGAGGATGAATTGGCCGATAATTGATCCCAGCCGCTCTGCAACACTGTTGTCGCTGAATAGGAAGCACATTGGCAGTGTTGTAGGTGTTATTTCGGGGTACTGCTCAATCGAGGAGCTCGTCTGGAAGCTCCATCTTCCTCATGTCGACTTCTGCAGGAGTTATGAAAATGTGGATGAGGGAGAGAGCGTTCTTTACTTTCTCTGTCATTGTCCGGCCTTGGCTGATAAAAAAAATGGAAATTTTCGTCGTCTACGATCTGGATAACCTTAGGAATATAACTGCCACACGGCTCAATCGTCGACTGGGGATGGGACGCGTCAAATCATGAAGAGGTTATGAACACAGACCCCGGCTGCTCTGCTGTAATATTATCATTGAACAGGAAGCACATTGGTGTGGTTGTGAATGTTATCATTGGGCACTGTCCCATTGGGGAGCACACTAGAAGACTTCGCCTACCCTACAGAAGCTGCGAGGATGCTGACGATGAGGAGAGCACCCTTCATTTTCTATGCACCTGTCCTACTTTGGCTGCAAGGAGGCGGGTCTTTTTGGGGGACTCTCTCTTCCTTTATTTGGAGGACCTAAGGGACATGAGACCGCTCAGGCTTTATCGGTTCATTGTCAGCTCTGGCTGGTTTAATAAATAATAATTTCAATGGGATAGGTTTTATCCTGGTAAAAAATGAAAAAAAAAACAAATTTTTTTTTTCAAATTTAAGGCCGGCCGCATCTTGGACGTAGGCAGGGCAACGCAGCGCAACGTGCACATGGCATTGTTGTTGTAAAATCAGATTTGGACAACTGTTACAACAACAATGCCATGTGCGCGCTGCGCTGCCCTGCCTATGTCCAAGAAGCGGCCAGCCTAAGAGTCTTAGGGTGATGCGAGCGAAAATTGGGAAAAAATTCGAGTGAAAAGCGATTTTTTCAAACCGGGCTTCGAAAACTAAAAATATCCCCTATCGAAAATTCACCGACTCGGTGTGATATTATTACGTTTTTTATTCGCTTGGAATGAAAAATTGTGTGATTATTGAAATCAAGAATGTCTTTTTCGAGTCACATGGTACTATTATCCTTTCGAAAGCAATTCTATTCGAATCGCATTATGTATTGTACATGATAGGGCCCTGATTTAATATAAATATTTACACGACCCATTGGAGTAACAATTAATATTTGCTTTCGGTTATGTATTTTTTGTAACCACATTGCCTTTTACACCAGGTAAAGGTATTATTTTTTGAACATCTATCGTCCGATGTATTCCAGGAGTATAAATTCACCTAATGGATAGAAAAGTGCATTATCCAACCACTGGTGTTAAAAGGAACCAAATTTTTTTTTACTGTGCAGGGTTAAGGCTTTTATTCTGTATCAACAAAATGTTTGCAAAAATATATCTTCACGAAGCCCTTAAGTACAAAGCTACCACCATCAACCTCTTTTCTTCTTTGATGTGTGTCACTGGCAGCATGTTGTCGAGATCAATGCACTTCCTCAAAAGATTGTGTTGAATCGAAAAGCAGCTACAAGACCATAGATACTTAGCGCGCTGCACCCGACGAAGAGCTGCCAGCGGCCAAGCACTCACTCACAGTCTCACACAGATACATGCTCTATCGCAGCAAAAGTATCTTAAAAATGGATATCCTTCAGTGTAATCTACATAACATTTCCCGTCTAGCGAGTCTTCTCGTTGAAATTCACTCACAGTAATTCACTTGAAATTTTGGCCATTGTTGATCATATTATGGGATGGGGTCAACTTACGAGATATAGTACGGTTCGGACTACACAAAAACTGTCGTGTTATCACTCTTATTCATTCGTGTTATCTATGTATCACGTAATTTGTTTAAATAGCAAACGAAAATTGAAATTTAGGCGATCTATGATCGGATTTTCATTTACTTCACTGTATCAACAATCCCGCACAATTTTTCCACACTGTACAGAGAGCACACTACAACAACACACTTTCCGCCAAAGGCCGGACGGGATCGATCAATCACTACAGGCTTTCTTCGACTCCACACTTTTCAAGACATCGAGGAGGAAAACTAGTGCTCAAGATTTTCTTTGCGCAGATCTATCGATCGCTGGAATTCCATTTATAGGTAATGAACAAAAACACAAACCACATGAATCTCGCGCTATCGAAAAAACGCTCTTGGGAAACCGTCACGCTCACTAAAGCTGTGCCGTGCTACTGAAAAATAATCTCAAACTCGAACTACAAACCTTAAAAATACGCGACGGAACGACACCACCACAAGACTCAGATCTTACAACATGCAACTGACCGCGCTCGCTACGATCTTATGCGAGACTCGTTTTTTATTTCATTAATCGCACGTCTCCGTCCGTAACATATGCTGAGTGCGAGTACTCCAGATCGCAGTACTTTGAGAGAAGAAATATCCATCTTGAAGGAGTGTATTGTTGATAATTTTCCCAGTAAGAAATATGATAACTGTTTACTATTAGCGTTTGCTTTATTAAATCACTCATTTATACATACATTCTTCATTTATATCGGAAACTTTGTCGAAAATAACTAAAAGATTCTCTTGCGTTCTCAGTTCCAATTATTACTAACCGAACGTGGAATGTAAGGCCGGCCATAGACGTTCCGGTATATCGGTGAGGTACACCTGCACAGGTCAACTGTACAGGTATGTCGGAGCATGTGTGTTGTCGCGCCTGTGATCTCTCTTTCTCTCTGGTTCCTGTTAACCCGTTGTGGGGCATTAACCACGCCGACTTTCTACCTCGTCCTGTTCGCCGTGATTGCCCTCAACTTACTCCACGATTTACCTATAGAATTACCCTCGACCTCAACTGTTCTTCTCCAGGTGTTTGCAGGTCGTCCAATGCGACGACTGTTACGAGTTCTTTTTAAACCCCAGAGGACCCGTATAATTAAGAATAATTTAAGGTTGGATAGATTAGGGTAGTTAATTTATAAGGGGACGGCTTAGATTTCTGGGCGGTCGGGATATTTTTAGTTTTTAGAATTTTTGTCATTTATCGCTTGTGACTCTAAAATTTGTAAAAACAAAAAAATTTAATTTTTTTTTTAATTTTAATGTTTAATTTTAACGTTTTTTAATTATTTCTTCTTTTAATGATTTATGCTGAATGTTTGGTATGTTTAAAACTGATCAAAACGCTGTTGCACGCAGAGCGAGCGCTAATATTTGTGTGATACTAAGGGTTGCGATCCCTTAAGCGCGGAGTGAGCAGAACCAGCGAAAAAATAAAAGTTTCTTTTTTTTGCAAGTTCTAGACTTTTAGAGTGACGTGAGTGAAAATTTACAAAAATCTGAGTGAAAAATAGTTTCCCCAGCCCGGGCCCCGGAAACTAAAAGGTTGCCATTTACTTCAACAAAACTACAAAACTGGCACTAATTGTAACTTATAAAATAAAAATCAATAAATAACTGGCGCAACAGTCCAATTTGAACCCTGGCCTCGAGATAAGCTAGCATCATCTCATTTTCTAAATCGTGACGGTATGTCTTGTGTAGGTGAGTGATCAGCAACACGTTCAACCGAGTTATTCACCCAATAAATGGGTAACAGCTGAGTGTGTAATGGACGGTCTGGTGGGCATCCGAAGATGCCCGTGGGGACGGAGCCTAAGGTGGCATGTTCACCGTGTAGGTCGGGCCTTGTCATTTGACGAAGAAATAGGCCCCTCAACGAGCTAAGCAGTGGCCTATGCTTGCTGTAGCTCAGTTCGGGAGACGTGGGCGGGGTTTTCGCCGCTCGTTGCCCCTGTCCTTACGTATTAATACAATTCATAGGCCTGGGGAAAACAGCACAAACAAATGGGCAAACAAAATTGGACAGAGAATAAAAACAGGGCGATAAGGAAGGAATGGTTGTCGGATGGCTCAGGTGCTCTCTCGCACGCAACTGGGTCCGGGTCTTATTGGACCCTCGGCCTTCTTCACCCACCCTACCATGAGGTCTCATGGCCGACAAGGAAAACGTGTGGGGACCTCCCAAAACAAATAATGTAATTCACCAAAACTTAAGCTGGCGTTGCTGAGTCATAGTGCCGCCAATATTTGCCGCGACATGAATGTCTAAATGATTTGACAATTCCATGCAAGCTTGCGAAGTCGGCAAATAAGTTTTAACCATTCATGGAAAATCTAAAATAAGTTAATAGACACATTCACCGCCTATGCATCAATACCACGGGTGAACATGCGAACAGACTAAATTTCTGCTAAGACCTTGCCAAAAATCCTAAAAACACGATTTCTATGCACTTGGGCTATTTTCACATGAATGTAATAACAGCAGTAGCTACGCTCCGTAATCCCCTTCGCCAACAGCTCGACGCGTTGTGTTACAGTGGAGAATATATCAACAAATAAATAAATAATACATAAACATAAATTAATACATAAATGACACAATAAATAAACAAATCCATGACACAATCAAAATCGTTCATAAATACATTCTTACCCTAATATATCCACATAATTATAAGTTTAAAGGACATTCACATCTTCCGATTCACACCTGACACTCGTAAAAATCATTCCGTCACATTCGCTACGCATTCGCAACATCATACTGAAAGTCACAATCCACAATCAGACAAACAAATAAATATATACAAATATATAATATCCGTATTATAAATAAATAAATTAACAAATCACTAACATACGAGTAACAACAACAATCATTCATCAACATATTCACACAACATTCACACATTCACTCACTCATCTCGTTCGTCTTACACATTCACACTATCATACGACGTTCACGACATTCACACCAAAACAGGCAGTCAAACATTTGATGGTTCACACCAAATTCAAATCACTCTCGCCAAACAAATAAATTAACAAATAAACACCAATACATTTAAACGCACCGATCATACCAACGTTCACACTACAATCACAACACAAGCCACTTAGCTGTCCCGAAGAACTTCGTTGTTCAACGGTTCTTGGCCGAACCGTTCCCGCCGTTCCTTTCCAATTTGCACAATCTTCTTCGTTTTTTTTTTCAATATTGGTCTCGTCCACTTTAACGGCACAAAGGCGGGTGGTCATCATTTTGCCGTGTGTGAGCACTCTGATCTCATAAACTCAGCTTGGCTTCTCCTTTTCGGCCGCGGGCACACCAAAACTTCACCAACTCGACCGCGGCAAGAAACTTCACTTTCAACATCCAATTGCCGGCAAAAACAATCACAGCAAGGCGACTCGGCGCCAAAAATTGCCTTCTTCTCCGCCGGGCGAAATTCGACTCCCGCTTTCATGAAAAATGCCAATTCACCTCTCAATGAACCTGGCCGTCCACAATCCACCTGTGTGTGTGTCAGAGGATTGTCGGGCTCGCAACTTAAGGTGTGCGCGACCGCTAAATTTAAAATTTGAAACAATTTTTCACAAATATATTTATTTTGGAAAAACAAAAAATAAATATTTTTGCGAAAAATACTTCGAATCAAATGTACCGGTCACGCACAAAACTTGATTCATTACAAGTGGGCTCATAGTCCGACACGTAAATCCCCTTTTTCATCGAAAACTATCGCATTCAGTAGGAATCGAACCGGGGCAATGTGCGTAGAAGGCGAACGTGCTAACCGTTACGCTATCCGGACTACAAGTACAATTGTAACGTATAGTTTGTGATATTTTTTATGTCCGCCAGCTCAAGTCTTAAATTGGCGGACACTACCTTGACTTTTAAAAATTAAGTGTTATAAATGTTTTTCGACTGTACGAATTTAGCACTAATTAGGCCCTAATTTATTTCTTTCAATTATTCCGCTACTTTTGCTTCGCTAGCTTAAATGACCACAATTTGCTTTAGAAAAACTACCGGTTGACTAGACTATCAGGTAACGACAACAATCTTTTAAAACCGACTTAATTTACTCTAAAAAGATCACCTTTTGGCTAGCTAGGTAACAATCTTCTCAAAACATTCGACGGTGATACGACATTTGCCTGCTGGGCTGACCTACTATGTATAATAAAAAGTAAACACAACAACAAACTACACCCTATCTTCTTAAGACTCTCTACCGGTGCGGATAGGACGGAAAATAGATAAAATCCAAATCGATTTCCAGTTTCTTCCAGAGCCAAATATCTTTGTGCCAATGGGCACTTTTGTCCTCTGGGTCGCGCCTTGACTAATCGCTACGAGCCTGGTCTGGAGTGCAGGGCGAGTGCGCCGGTGTGCCGCATGTTGGTGCATATGGTGCATATGTTTTGCGACCAAAGTATCTGTCATTATAGTTTTCTAGGAATCTTTGAGAAGAAAGATATTGGAATGGGATTTTCTCTTAAGTAGCATACTGTGTATACGAGTCTCAAAATTGGCGGCTCTACCTCTCTTTTATACACACACCCGGTTTTTTTCCTCTATGCTTAATGTTTTGCTCTTGGTACATACGAGTACTACATATTATGAAAGCGACCGCATAGTAGTGCGATGCAGTGTAATTCTAGTTGAAGTTTTAAAGACAGTGCATATCAACCTTGTCAGATGCAGTCGAAATGTCGTTCCATAAATTCTTTATACTCTATGGATAAGCACCAGAGGTTTTGAAATGGAAAGTTTTGGAGTACTTTTGTTATTTTGTGTACAAAGGTAAAGATGTATCCTGGGGTGCCCGGAGTTTGCCAACAAAAATTCGGCTGGAAACCACACCACACCAATAGGTGATCGTCAGAATCGCAGTTTGCTCCTCGAAATGATCGGATATCCTTCACACTGGAAACCCATTTTCTCCTCTCGTTCCCCAATGCCAACTCTCGTGTCCAACTTTCACGTTAAAATCAAAGATTAAACATTAGAAAGATATCCTACTTCATACAAATTAAAGATTTAAGCAACCCCTCGCGGTGCCAAAAATTCAAAGGTAAATCGCCTTGAGAGATAGAGACGGCAGCACTTCAGTAATGACAACTGCCTATGAAGTTTCATTGTGTGAGTAACATGCTTGTTATAGTTCACATTACCCCTTTGTGTACGCATATGGGAATCAACACATATACTACTACTAGTCACTCGCGTTAATTTGTATGAAGTAGGGTATCTTTCTAATGTTTAATCTTTGTTAAAATCTCCTAACAGTATTTTAACTTCGTTTGTTGGAACATGTTTCCAAAGGGTCGCGCTCGGTGGCCGTGATCGTTCGGTCACCGCTCTACGATACTACTAATCTAGAGTTCGGAGATCAAATCTCGGCGCGATCAAAAACTGCCTGTGAGTACTAATAGAACTCTCACAGTGTTTCGGGCTTGTCAGTACAAAGACGGCGCGGATAGGACGTGCATGCTAGCAACTGCACTTCCGAAAAGTAGATATGCTATTGAAACGTCAACAAGGCATAGAAATGTTAGAGATGCCCCTGGAGGGGTCAAGGCAATTAGAGAGAAAATTCGCTTTCACTGCATCTTCCTCCATTTCAGTTGATCAGCCAGAGGTCGAAAAATCGAGTCTTAATGCGAATCGCACACAAACTTTCATTGATGGATTTGAAATCAATGACATGTGGTTTGAGGTGCTTGTTCACGTTGAATGCACCTCCAAACTTCCTGCGTCTAGATAGTTTACTGCTTTTGGAAATTGTTTGTGCTCTCTAGCCATTGATCTCGCTGTGAAGCCAATTTGTTTCCTCGACTACGGTGATCTCTCTTGTAGGAGAACGTTCTCGGCCCCGGCAAATAGTATAGATTCCACAAGAGTTATCACTCCATAGAAATTTCGCCTCTGCCAGGAGATTTGTATGTATTGACAAATTGTATAAACATGGTATAAACTACACAGTATAGATACACAAGAGAATCAATACATACAAATCTACCGCCGGAGGCGCAGTCAGCTTTCTTGTGAAGTCGATACAATTTGTCAAATCATACAAATCTCCTGGCAGAGGGGAAAGTTATATGGAGTGATAACTCTTGTAGAATTAGACATGGGCAGAGTGGTGGGGTCATCACGGTGCACTGCCCCATTTGGGAGCTAGCCTGCTAGCTCCGCCTTCCTCACCATGATTACTGCGGAAGTTGTGAGGACGTAGACAAAGAGGAGAGCGTTATTCACCTTCCGTGCCACTGCAGAGCTTTGGCGGGTAGGAGGAGGAGATTTCTTGGTTCCTTGTTTTTTTACGACATGGAAGACTGCAACAACGCTGGCGCGACTAAGCTCAATCGTTTTATTGGTAGCACCGGCTGGTTTCAGTGCCTAGTTTTTAGAGTAAGGTACCGAGAGTTTTTAGAGGTTCCACAACGGAGCCAATTGCGGTCTAAGTGTGCTGTGACTTATCATGGCAGCCCCTAAGACCCTAAGAATCAAAATACAATAGTTTCTGGGGGTGATAGACGATAGTTCGTACCTCTATCAATTGCTTGTTGGTTTCATCCGAGTTTTTCACGTTTTTCCTTTTATTATTATATTAGTATACTAACAATGTTCTTGGACATTTAGCACTAGCTACAGCACAGTGGACGATCAATTCAGAAAATCACCTAAAATCTTAAAAAAATGCCCCAAGCCACATGGTGCAAGGTCAATTTCGTTTTTAGGGTTTTGCATTAAAAAACAAAACCCTTATGAAATCGGTCAAATGTCTGTCCGTCTGTCCGTCTGTCCATGAAATATCTCACGAACGGCTGAAGCTACATACATGAAATTTTGTGGGAGTATGTAGAATTATTATAATTCGCCGGAGAAAGCGATTCGTTGTAATAGACTGACTTTAAGGGGATGTCCCCATAGAGGGGAAATGAAGGTCAAAAAAAAATGTTCATCTGGTATAGACAAGTGGGGTATCATGAGAAAGGTAACACCGAGTACAATTCATTTCCGGTATTTTCATCAAATTTAAAAAAAGGGGAAAAGAGATAGAGAGGAAAATATGTGATCCGAGTTTGTCCCCCCCCTCGCATTTCGATACCGTTATACTTAGAAATATGAAAATTTGCAGAAAAGCTGCATTTTACTAGTATAGAAAACCGAAAATCGTAGAATTTTGATATCTCATCAAAAAAAATTAATAATAGTACATTTCTATAGTTGCAGTTAGCACGCCCCTGCACTCTTTAAACGCATCACAGGTCAAAAATATTGATAACCAATGATAACCAACACTATAGGCAATAATGTCTCTAAGTTTCATTACAATCACATAATATTTAATAATAGTACATTCATTTAAAGTTAGGCATTTTGACACTATCCACACAAAAATTACATCTACCGGCCTCATAGGTGTGAGTACTACTTTCATGTTGTTTTTGGTAGTGCAAATTGCAGTTATTTAATTAATCATTTTTGAAAGGGTAAAAATTAGTTGGGGCGCTGCGTCGTAATTGGCAAACTTTACCGGGTGGAAGGGGGGAGGGGTCCACATAGAGGCGAAGTTAAGGTCAATTTTTTTTTATCGACTGTTATAGGCAAGTGGGGTGTCGTGAGAAAGGTATTGTTGAGTACATTCCATTTTTTCGCATTTTCTTGAAATTTGTAGAAAGGGGAATAGTGGGGGAGGAGAAAATATTAGTTCGTAATCCCCCCTCCCCCTCCGTGGCATTTCGAGACTGTTAGAATTATGAAATTTATGTAGTTACAGTTAGCACACCCCTTCATGCCTTAAACACTTTCGAGGTCAAAAGTACTGATGGCCAACGATAACCAACACCTTAGGCAATAATATGTTCTAAGTTTCGTTACAATCACGTAATATGAATTGGCATGTAAAATGTAAGTGGGTAAGACACTTTAATTATGTTTTTTTTTGTCCATCTGAGTGGTATCAAGAAGAGCAAGGAGCCGATATTTATATACCAAAATAAGCGCTTGCTACAAAACCCTCGGATTGCGGGCGTAGCCCTCTATATTCCGGTTTCATTTTTTTAATGTACAGATAAATTGTTTCCTTTCCCAACTCTTATGAAATGTACCTATATTTTCATCAAAACAGCGCGTTTCCATACCGACAATAGAAGTCTTATGAAATGTCTTATCCGTGCATTCTTTTGAAGAAAATTGACCACAAAAAATAAATTTACAGGCTAACTTCCATAAATACGGCCAGGGTCGTTTCGCAAAGTGTGCATTATGCAGCGATTGGAACACCGCTTAATTATTATAAATTTTACCATAAATGCGCATTCACTAATTAGAAGAAAAAATCGACCTATGAAAACATTTCATGCACTACACTTATGCAACTTTGATTCCTCTTCCTTCCATCCTTGTTTTTCAAAATCGCAAAGTCTCTGATTTGCAAAAATAAATCCTGTTGTGTCAAATGGGTCGATACTGAATTTAACATTAAATCAATGTTATGTAATTCGAAGGCATGAAGTCTAACAATGGATGAATTTTCATGAATTTTTATTTCAGGTAAGAATATTATATTGTATTGTTGAATTTTGAATTTTTACAGTAATTTTTAACATTTAGCATAACTAAGAAAATCAATATAACACAAAGTACATGTAATTATTTTATAAAAAATAAATAAATAGTAAAAACAATAACTAGGGCCAGACATGAGGCATTAATTTCAGCGGATTTTTTTCGACATCGGCAATCGAATATATATCAATTTTGTTGCTTTCTTAGTTGCATCCTTTTGTTGCTTTGTAGTAGAACTGTCAATATTCGACGTATGTTCAACTTCCGCTTGGATAGTCTTCTCACAAATGGCCATCACATCTTTCGAATCTAATCCGCATAATGTCCGTTTTGTCAAACGATAATTTGACGGATTTTTCACAAGTCGCTTCACCGTTGCTTTGTCACGATGCATTTTTCGAGAAATTTCCCCGATAGAAACATTTTTCCTATATTGTTTCAGGATTGTATAAACTTCTTCGATGGATAGGTGTTTTCCCATTTTATTTTTATGTTTCCAGCTGAGAGACAAATTGGGAACTTAACTTTTAACAAAATTTTGAAAATAAATTCACTGTGTATTGAAGACACTCTGACGATGTCAATGACTGAAGTTGCCGTAGAGATAGGCTCTATATGCATGCTGTATGCATACTAGCAGCAGTTCATGGAGAGGGCGGAGGAAAATTTACGAATCGTTTTAAGTCTAAATCTGTTATTTAATTAGCATATTTTGTACTTTTAATTTTTTTGTACAATCATCTCAGTTCTCTGGTATATTTCCTTTTCGAATTTATATTTTGTTAAATATTTTTCTGAAATACTATACATTATATTTTACATTACATTATAATATATTTCCCGGAAAAAAATGTTGTTCGAAAACCTCAGACTAGTGTTCAGCGATCCAAAAAAAAAAAATAAAGGTGCCAACATCAAAATTCCACAAGAACTTTCCTTTATTTGCCTTTTGGAGCAAGTTTGTGAATTGTCTTTAGGTTCTGAAATTCTGAGGTTTCGATATTTACAAAATTATCTGCTACGAGTTTACTATTTTAGCGATTCTATAGAAAATCTATACCTGCGGCTCTGAAATGCAAAGAAATAAATTAAATACTTGATTTAATACTGGATCGTCTTTTTTATTAAAACCATGACAAGGTATACAAAGTACGAGTACAAATAATACTACAAAATCTGGGAATACGATTATATCATATCGTAAACACATTAACTGGACACTGCTTTACGATTTCGTCGATTAATTTGTGGAAACCGAAAGAATAGCAAATTCTCGCGATCCATTTCGTCCTCTTTATGTTCTCCTTGCGCTCCTTCTGCGTCATCGGTATCATTCGCAGCCGAACCATCTCGCCTTTTTCTTCCACGTTTCGCTTGAATTTTTTCGATTCCCTTAAGATTGGCCATAGTCTCAGAATATGCCCAAATTTGTTCGGCCGTCATACCATCTGCACCTGGTCTCTTAGCACGATAATTGACAGGATCCTTGAGAACCCTAGCGACCGCATTTTGGCTTCTGTTTAACTGTTGGGCAATTTCCACAATAGACTTCTTCTGACGTCGCATCTTTAGAATGCAGGTTATTTCATCCATGGATAGGGATTTTCGAGCTCCCATTTTGAAAATTAACGCAATCTATTTGAAAATAATGCTGAGAGGTGTATCTGTCTGGGATACGATTCAGTGGATGAATAAATTTCATGGATTAGTGACAGTATGGATGTAGATCAAACCTTTAAATATTTTTGAAATTACAAGTCACTTTTAACCATTTACGGACTTTCCAATTAAAGGACAATAATTTTAGGGTAACACCTGTCACTACACCTTACTATTGCATCCCGTCGTCGTGTTAATTAAGATGTAATTAGGCAAAGGCGGGTGGGATGGCAATTAAATGAAAAGTACGCTACTATTGACATGTAACATAGAAAATAAATTATTTATTAAAGTTCAGCAATTTCATGGTGCGTTTATCAAACATTTTTCTTACAATAATGCATAATTACAATGTTGTATGTATGCACACATTTTCTTTGTGTTCAAATAAGTTTTTGGGCTATTCTACCTTTGTAAATGTACATAGGTTTATATACATATACAGTCACGTGGTTGCAGGGCCGGCGGAAGAGGTAAAACGCGTGTGCTGAATTTTGCTATCAGCCTCCCAGCACATCTACTGGATGGGTAAATCTACTACCTTGCACTCTCTGGTGGGTCATATCGAAAAGTCGCTTGCCTGTAAGGAGTACACGATGGTGACTTTACTGGATATCCAGGGTGCCTTAAATAACGTGAAACCTTTCGCTATCACGGATGCCCTCTCAAGCCTTCGTGGGGATGACTCGTTCTGAAGGCTTACATGTCGCAGTATCTCTACTAGTCTCGGCACATCGTCTGTACGCAGACACGTGAACAGAGGTACTCCCCAGTACAACCCCTCTTTGGAATTTGGTGGTCAACGTGCTGCTTGCAGATCTGGATGAGCTGGGATGTAAGGTCTCTGCTTATACGGACGACATAGCTATTGCCATCTCGGGAAAGTCTCCTGTACTCTAAGTGGTGCAATACGGAACACCCTCTCTATCCAGACGAACTGGGCTATTCAAGTGTAATGAACCACCTGTGAGGGAAGTCCCTTGTTGGTTCATCACTCGGGCGGACGCGTGATTTTTGTTTTGTGCGATTATGAAGCAGCATGACCTTCAACAACCCCGCCCACACTACCGACAGCTGAGCTAGTGTCGAGCACGCGTCGAATCAAGGCAAGTCTGAAGAGATTTTGGCACTTAGTTGTCACGGCAGATCTGAACGACCAGCCCCGATCTCCGTCCTCGGTTGAGGCCTACCTCCACACACATAAACGTTACACAAGTTGGGGTCAAAGCAAATCTGCATAACACTGAATTTGTTCTCTTTACTAGGCGAAACAGCCTTCATTCGAGCTACCACAGATGGAGAGCACAAGGCTTGTACTCACTGATAAAGCCAAGCTCTCATCCTGGATAGGAGACTTTGCTGGAAGTTTAACATTCAGGAACGTATTAAAAAGGCTACTGTTGCACTATACTTGCGCAAGAAGAAATGGGGTTACAATCGAAGGTAGTATACTGGCTTTATTTAAGAGTTTGTGTCCCATTTTGTAGCATGGGGTCCCGTCGACCTAATGGCACGGTACTTAGAATTGTATTCTACAGAACTCTGCTGGAGAAGATCCCAAGATTGGCATGCATTGGCATTAGGGGGGCCCTAATAACTACATCAACCTTGCCAGGCGGCCAAGGTCCGACGTCGGGCTGTTGCGCCACGACAACGATGAACCGTTGCCTTGGACGCATTGTTGAATCTGCTTCTCTTGAATATTTTCGCAGAGCTGACGGCTGTCCGCCCCCGTGAAACCGGTAATTGGACCGCGTCAACCATAGGTAACTCGGCTGTATTGAGCAACCTTGATATTCCCGATGAGACGGACTATAGCTCCCCGAAATACTGGCTCTATAGGGGCTTCATAAGCCTGATTCCTTCTAGAAATGAATGGCCACAAAACGCTTTTCATGAATTAGATGCTATTAGCATTTTTACTGATAGTTCTAAGTCTGACGAATGAGAGTGGCTGGCATCTACACAGAGAAGATGGATATTAGCTTCTCCCGGATTTCTGTAGCGTTTTCAGGCGGAAGTTACAGCATTACCCAAAGCTCTAACCTGGCTGTCACAAAATTGTATATCTGGAAGGGATATTATAATCTATACGGATAGCCAACCGACGATTAAATCGCTTAGCTCTCTATTGGTTAATTCTAAGGCAGTATTGGATTATCCCAATTCCCTAATAGAGATGGGAAGACCTTTGATCAATTCCCTGTGATGGGCCATAGTGGCTACGTTAGCAACTACAAGGCCGACGGACTGACTCAGGCAGGTAGGATCAATGAGATCAGCGGGTTGTTTCGTAGTACCAGGATGCCTCTAGCTGCTTGTAAATTTTCTATTAAAGATGCGGCATATGATGCAGCAGGTGGAGCAATGGCAATACATGTTATATGGCTAGACAGATATGACCCAAACTGGATCCTAGATGATCCTCTGGGCTACAGAAAGAAACTAAGAACTGTCGTAGGAGTTTTAACTGGACATTGCCTAATTGGATAGCATGGATGTGGTGTACCAATCTGAATTGTCAAGAAGCAGATCAGGGGGTAGGAGCGGAAGAAACTCTCCCTGGTTTCAGAGTATCTAAATTGTTTATTGCGGTATAATTCCATAGCCGTACTCTTGATCTGCTCAACTTGAGCAGAAACTGGGTCAGAATTATCTAGCGAATTCTCAGAGCTGAATCCCACCTTCAAAATCTCACCAAAACAATGTGTATCGCTCAAGACGAAAGCTACCGCTTTCGTGAGGCCGACGACGAATCTCCAGAGTACATCTTCCGTGAATTTGAAGCTCTTGCTTCTCGTCGTCGAACAGAATGTTTAGTATTGCAAGGAGCTTTTTAAATCGATTATAGTCTTGCTCTCTAGGAGCAGGGCATAGCACAGCGAATAGACTGAATATCGCAGTGCTTGTGGCTCTTTTGCGGACTACGATTCATTTGGTCTCTATCTACTATATAAAATTCTAAATAAATATTTTCCATGAATTATGTCATTTACGTAAATGCGGATTTATGGAAGTTGAATTGAATTGCTCTTGTTAATTCAAACTTACCGATAAATCAAACTGGGGGGCAAAGACCTTTTCCATAGTCCTCCGCGTGGGCGCCCCCTGGTAACGGCAGTGTATCAATTCGCTGACGGCCAATGTCTTAGCGATAAGACAGTTTGGAAAAGGCAGATAGCTGTAGCCTGAATGGCTGACGAACACCTAAGCGTCTCAGGTCTAGTAGGATGGAATGACTTGCGTAGTTGGACCTGCTACATAGTTGTGTGGGCTCCAGCACGTTTATTAAACCATCTGAAGCAGCTATCTCCGAGGCCATCCCCTGAATGGGGTTAAGCGACGTGCTGACAACTCGTCCTTGTAAAAACCACTCCATGTCAAGAAACCTGGAACAAAAGCCTCGGATTGGACGGATCAACAACGACGACCACGCAAACGAATAAAGGATTATTCTTTCGGATCCTGGAATGTACGCTCCCTGAACAAACCGGGGGCCGAGAAGGCCCTCCTTCAACAGGTCGAAAAGTACAAACTGAGCATTACTGCAGTCCAGGAAACAAATTGGCTTGGCAGCGAGATTAATGACAAGAAATCGCACACAATTTTTACAAGTGGCAAACCATCGGGCCGCAAGGAGTTTGGAGTAGCATTTATAGTGAACAATCACCTCAAACCGCATATTACTGACTTCAAACCCATAAATGAACGGCTGTGTGCGATTCGCATCAAGACTCGATTCTTCAATCTCTGGCTCATCAATGTGCATGCCCCCACTGAAGTTAAAGAAGACGCAGTAAAAGACGAGTTCTACGCCCGCCTTGAAACTCTCTTCGACTCACTTCCAACAAACGACGTCAAATTGCTGCTGGGAGACTTTAACGCGAAAGTCGGGAATGAAAGCTGGCATCGGGGGACCACTGGAGGCCACAGCCTCCATGAAGAATGTAACGATAACGGCCAGCGACTTATAGACTTCGCCTGCAGCAGGAATCTAGTCGTAAGCTCTACGTGTTTCCCGCATCGACGCATTCACAAGCAGACCTGGAAGTCTCCAGACGCACATACCGTCAACCAAATTGACCACGTCCTCATTTGCAGGAGATGGGCGTCTAGTGTCATGGATGTCCGCTCCTATCGAGGAGCAAACTGCGACTCAGATCATCACTTGGTGAAGACGACCTACAGATGTAGAATTTCCTCAGTGCACCAGTCAAGAATCAGCCCTCCCAAAATCTTTGCGGTTGATAAGCTCTTGAGTGATGCTACAGCGGTGGCGTATACTACCGCCCTTGAGGAAAAACTATCACCTATGCTACACAACATCAGCAACACAGGCGTCCATGGGTTCTGGGAAGAACTCAAGGGTACCATCAAGGATGTCGCAGAGAAGGTCGTGGGATATAAAGCCCGGCGAGTGCGAAATGACTGGTTCGACGAAGAATGCAAAAATTCACTTGACGCGAAAAACGAGGCCTACAGACAATGGATTCAACGAGGAACCAGAGCCAGAAGAGAAAAATATGACGAGCTACGGCGAATATCGAATAGAATAATTAGACGTAAGAAACGTAAATACCTTGACGAGCAGTTGCTGAACATAAACGAAAACTTAGCTAATAGGAACACCAGACAAGCGTACAAACTAGTAAATACAATTAAGAACGGCTACCAACCCAGGACTAGCCTTTGTAAGGACAAGGATGGAAACATCATCAGCGACACCGATGGTATTAACAAACGATGGGCCTCTTATTTTGAAGAGCTTCTAAACCGACCATCTAACATCCCCACACAGGAAGCTCTCGACGATATTGTTGATCTAGGCCCACCCATTCAACCCCCGACAGTAGAGGAAGTTGATCTCGCGTTGCGGTCACTAAAACGAAATAAAGCACCGGGCGCTGACGAGATCCCAGCTGAACTGCTAAGATTCGGTGGAACGAGTCTAGTTGATGCCATACATCAATTACTCCTACGAGTATGGGAGAACGAGGAGATCCCAGACGATTGGCGCAAAAGCATCATCTGTCCAATCCATAAAAAGGGAGATAAATTGCGGTGTGAGAATTACAGGGGCATCTCACTAGTTTGTACGTCCTATAAAATTTTGACGAAAATTCTGGAAAATAGAATAAAACCGTACGCAGAACGAGTCATTGGCGAATATCAAAGCGGTTTCAGACCTGGTCGCTCCACAACCGATCAGCTCTTCTCAGTCAAACTGATACTCCAGAGGTGCTGGGAATACAACGTAAACGTATACCAAATCTTTGTCGACTTCAAGCAGGCATACGACAGTATCGATCGTGGAGTACTGTACAACATCATGCTGCAATTTGGTATACCAGCAAAATTAGTGCGACTGACAAAGATGACGATGACCAACTCCGTCTCACAAGTCAGGATCCAGAATAGACTTACTGATCTATTTGAAACACGCACTGGTTTGAAACAGGGCGATGGACTGGCACCGACGCTCTTCAACCTAGCACTGGAATACGTTATTCGGGCCATGAATATGGACAACAGCAAGACGCTACTCATCAAGTCGACACAATTAGCAGCGTACGCCGACGACATCAACATCATGTCCCGAAGATTGGCTGACGCAGAAGAACTTCTGCATACGCTCGATACCGCTGCAAAGGAAGTTGGATTACGTATTAACGAGGGTAAAACTAAAATAATGATGCAATCGGTGACAAGGACTCCTGCACAACCGAGCATCAACGTGGGGGACCTCGACATCGAGTTCGTGAACAACTTCATTTACCTGGGTTGCAACCTGTCAAGGGACGCCAACGAAACTGACGAAATCAAACGACGGATACAGTTAGCTAATAAGACTTTTTTCTCGGTTCTCCCCATAATGAAATCGAAACATGTGCACAGAAACACGAAGCTCCGCGTGTACAAAACCATTATACGACCAGTGCTATGCTATGGCTGCGAAGCATGGACCCTACTCAAGCCTCCGAAAACATGCTAGACACTTGAACGTAAGGTTCTACGGCGAATTTTCGGGGCTGTTTGCGATCGAGATGGATGGCGCATCCGGTACAACCATGAGTTGTATGAAATGTACGATGAGCTGCAAGTCTCGAAAATCGTCAAACTACAACGACTTCAATGGGCAGGGCATGTACAAAGAATAGACGACGATCGCATGCCTAAGAGAGTAATGAATGCAGAACGAGTCGACGGAGCGAGACTGCGAGGACGACCGAGATCTCGTTGGGAGAGCTCAGTAGGTGTGGACGCCGCGCAGCTGCTGGGCTCCCAAAATTGGAGGACGCGGTCACGTGACCGAGATAATTGGAGGACAATGATCCAGGCGGCCAAGGCCCGACGTCGGGCTGTCGCGCCACGATGATGATGATGATAAATCAAACTGTCAATAATTCGATATTATTTTGTGGTCCCTTGAAATTCAAATAATCGAGAGTCGACTGTAGTACGTTTACTATATTTTCATATTTTGAATAAATGAGATGATTTCGCACATTTCTATAAACCCAATTCGATAAAGGACAAAGTATGTACTTTTAACATCGGCATGATATGAAGTGTTCCATTTAATTTTTTTTTTCAGTATAAAAATACATAAAAATTTACATCACAGTAGTAATAAATAGTAGTTTTTTTGTTTGAACATGAAAATGGCATTTCTCATGTGTTGAATTCAACAAACGAGGAATTTCGTGTGTTGAGGTCACAAGACATTCAGCACACCTTTCGCCGGCCCTGTGCAGTTGACACTCACAGGTGATAGCTAAATAACAACCGTTTATTCGAATCCAGTTAACTAATTCTCATATTGAAAACAAAAACGTTACCCTCTATCAGTTACTCAGTTGCTTTCTGAGCGATCGTTGTGTCGGTAAAACTCTTGTTCTCGGTAGTGCTCAAAAATAGAAAACTCAAGGAAAATGGTTTCCCGAAAAGTGCTGTCTCTTGACGAAATAACCAATATCCTAAAGTTTCATCGACAAAATTTGACGGTCGCTGAAATCTGTCGTAAAATGAATCGAAGTCGAAATACCGTGAAGCGACTAATCAAGGGACCAGAACATTTCCGCGCAACGAAAGCAGCGACCAGTGGTTTAAAGGCGAAGGGATTATCACTCCCTTCGCGACTTGCCAACATCGGTACGGCGGAATCTTTTGAAAATTCAAATTCAAACGTTTTGCTGCTAAATTCGACGAAGACAGATACTGTGGCAACGGAAGTAACTGTATCTACTAATGTTCCGAAGCGACGAAAAGAAGAACTGCTATACTTTCGAGTGACAGTTCCAAATCGAAAAAAATCCGAAACTAAGTTGGAGTAATACAATACATTTGAGTATTTGCCAATGGTGAATATTAATTTAGTGCATATAGGTTTTTTGTATATACGAGTATGTTTAATATGTAGATAACGTTTGAATGTTACTTTGATTCTGTGACTAAAAAGTACGGCATTTTTATCCTGCGATACAGTGCATATTTTGTTTTTATGATTTTATAAAAAAAATGCTAAAATTCTAAACGTTTTATTATTTATTGATTTTTTGTAAATAAAGAAAATATATAGTTGAATAAAAGTCAATACATATTGTCAATTAAATGGTGTATCTATGAAGGACTACGGATACGAGTATTTCAATTTATGCAGCCAGATCAGGTTTTATTTGGCCATATCGTTACTGATTTTCTCATGATATTGCTTCTGGCTTTTTTTGAAATTGGAAATTCCAACCTACGAAAAATAATTTTATGGCAAGTTTTTTGTACAAATACTTGCTATTGGGTTCAACGACTCCGAAACAAATAATTGATCTGACAAGGACTCCCACAGCTATTTGGTTTGAACTGTTATCATTTAGAATAGAGTCGTAATGGTCGTACCCTTGCTGCATTATTCTATTTTGCCTTAACCCGTTGTGGGACATAGCGCGTCCAATATTCCTAAGAGGCCTAGTTAACGTTTCGTCAGCTTAATGGCATCATCAAAGTCTCTTATCTATTCAAATTCTGTAATTTTTAAATTTGACAGATTCAACTAATATCTCTCATTGATCTAAAGGGTTATGATTGTGTGCGACCCTAATCAAATAACAGTCGAGAAGGATGTACTATGCAGATGACTCGATGTCGATATAATTTAATATTAAATTGGTTTAATTGGACCCTGTTAACCGGTAGCTTTTTCTTTATGCATACGAGCATAGCTGTAATAACTGGCATTTAACTAGTCCATCATAGGACCAAAACCACTATACGCATATAAAGCAAACCGAAATTTAAAATTCAAGCATTGGTATTGGTGTCGTATCTTCTGTGTATTGTAACAGGTATGTGCATTCTTCATTTAGCAGCCCTTTATCAATAGATTCAGTTCATCAACACACAATTGACTCATAGGTGCAGTCCGTCATTTCAAACTACAAATTACCAAGTTTATCTTCAGGTATAAAATACATTTCAACATTCCCTCGAACGACCATCAATCACATCATTTCATTGCAGATAACTCTAGAAAAATCAGCTGTTTAACTACTGGCCTTCCACCATAATGGGAGCCGGAAAATCATTGACGCTCGACGAGATCACCAACATTCTGAAATATAGTCGCCAGAATATGTCAGCCACGGAAATAGCACAGAAGTTGAATCGAAGTTTAAAGGCTGTATCCAGAGTCCTCAAAGATCCAACAAATTATCGTCCGAAGAAAACAGCCACCGACTGTGTATCGGCTGCCGAATTATGGGCATATTCTGAAGTCATGGCCCATGCCCACGCTGACGAGGAAAATCCACTGAAATACCTTCAGCCCAGGAAGAGGCTGATGTCGGTATCCAATGGTACCGATGACGAGAACTCCGACAACAATGATCTTCTGTTCTTTCGGTTGCCAAAAGTGAATCGTCAAATTCGAAAGGATACCCGTATGTCGGGATAATATTTATATATTTACGATTTTATGAGATCGTATATCATGATTTGAGTTCATTTTTGGCATTCCATATAATATCATGATTTTAATAAATATTTTTCAATAAAATTGTAGTATGCATTAAATTTGAACACCTCTAAGAAAGTAAGAAGCTTTAGAAGAGGAATGTGGTCTCGGTCACCTGAAGTCTAATTATTCTATTCGATTTTCAGCGTAGCTCGTCATATTTTTCGTTTGGCTCTAGTTGTAAGTTGGATGTATTGTCTGCAGGTTTCGTTCTTTGCGTCGGGTGATTGTCTGCATTCTTCGTCAAACCAGTCGTTTCGGGCTTTGTATCTCACGACCCCCCTGTGACTTCATTGATGTTTGTTTTAAGTTCCTTCCAGAACCTGTGAGTCTTGTAGCATATGTGATAGTTTTTCCTCGAGGGTGACTGTATATGCCTGCGCGTTGTAGCATCGCTCAAGGGTTTGTCAACGGCAAACATTTTGGGAGAGCTGGTTTTCGATTGGTGCACTGAAGAAATTCTAGTGATGGTCTGAGTGACAGTTTGCTCGTCGATAGGATCGGACACCCAATACACTTGACGCTCACTTTTTGCAAATGAGGACGTGGTCAATTTGGTTGACGGTACGTGCATCTGGCGCTTTCCTAGTCCTATTGTGAATGCGTCGTTGCGGAAAGCATGTGGAGCTTACGGTAAGGTTCCTACAGCAGGCGAAGTCGATTAATCGTTAACCGTTATCATTACATTTAGGAGGCTATGTCCTTCAGTGGAGGAGGATGGAGGCTATGTCCTTCAGTGGTTCCTCAGTGCACACTTCCGTTTCCAACTTTCGCATTAAAATCTCCCAGCAATTTTTTGACGTCGTTTGTTGAAGTGAGTCGAACAGTGTCTGCAGGCGGGTATAAAATTCGTCTTTCACTGCATCTTCCTTAACTTCAGTCGGGGCGTGCACATTGATGAGCAAGAGGGTGAAAAACAAGTCTCAATGCGAATCGCACACAGCCTTTCATTTATACTATAGGTTTGAAGCATAAAGAATCTATTGAGGAGCCATCCGCATATACTCAATACTTAACTATTTGAAGTAATTTGTAATGAACCACCTGCAATGAACCATATTTTGGTCTGGTAGCGCTGCTCCCACCGGCAGATCGAAGCAGCACCTCATGAGTAGTGATCTGTTGGTGGTACGAAACCAGAGGCCGAGGGTCCCATTACACCCGGACCCAGGTGCGATCGCGTAGGCGTCTGATCCGTCCGCCAACCATTCCATCCTTATCGACTATTTTTTTTCATACCACATTTTTACCTCCTCTGTTTGTGTTGTCTTCCCTTCCCTTCCTATGCATTTTTGTTAATATGTAAAGGACAGGGGCAACGAGCGGCGAAAACCCCGCCCACATCTCCCGAACTGAGCTACAGCAAGCATAGGCCGCTTCTTAGCTCGTTGAGGAGCCTTTTACTTCGCCAGATGGCACGGCTCGACCTTCACGGTCACTATGATACCTTAGGCTCCGTACCCACGGGCATCTTCGGATGCCCACCAAACTGTCCATTACAAATTCCACTCTAAAAATTAAACAAAGTGACGCATGCCCTCTTCTCCGCAACACCCGTTCAGTCAAACTCCCATCCCCCTTCCTACTTCCACAATTGTACCGAAGTACTTAATTTCTCTCGCTCTTTTTCATTTCATTCTAACTCTGTCTTCTGTGGTTTGAAGTCGATAACGTTCCGCTTGAGCTGCTTGCTCACTATAAATGAACTCCTTGTGACCCGATGGTTTGTCGCTTTTGAAAATTATTTACGAAATCTTGTCTATCTCGCTGCCAATCCAATTTCTTTCCTTGACTGCATTGATGCTCAGTTTGTAATTCTAAGCCTGTTGAAGGAGTGTCTCCACGGCGCCTGGCTTGTTCAGGGAGTGTATATTTCAGGATCGGAAACAATTATCCGTTAAACGATTGTGTGGTCGTCGTTGATGATCCGTCCAATCCGAGCGTTTTGTTGCAGGTTTCTTGAAATGGAGGATTTTTCATAAGGATGGGTTGTCAGCCCATCGATAAACCCTCTCCAGGGGCAGCCTCAGTGATAGCTGCTTCAGGTGCCAGATTTTACACAATAACGTGCCCGCCGAGTTCACACAACTATGTTGCAGCTCTGACTACGTAATTCATTCTACCCTAATGACCTGAGAGACTTAGAGGCTTGTTGCTCAGCCCATCAGGCACAGCGAGGCACAGCTATCTAATTGCCTCAACCAAATGTTTTGTATGCAACTAAGTTGGCTTGGTTACTAAAATAAAACTTCTAGCTGGTATACTTACCGAGATAGAGTTTTTAAGGCATTAATCGATGAGCAGGCATTTGAATTTTTGCTCATTAACTACTCTAAAAATGACCCGATTGAAAAATATTGGCCACGTTAGGCTAACAATCAAATTATCCCCAACTTTTACAGATAAGCTTTTCCATTTAGAGCATCTTTTGCAAAGATCTGTGAGCTTGAAAAGTGATAAAGTGTGATTTTTCTCCGAACCCTCGAAAATTGTCATTTTTGACTATTGATTTTGACTACGTTACTGAAGCGAATTTTAACTTTGAGCAGTGCATTGAACGCAGAATTCAACGGTCTTTAATTTATTACTGCAAGTTTTTTTCGATCCGAGGTAGGAGGATCCGGCTTCTAGGATCTTATTAAGCTCACCTCATTCGAGTCAAATAAATTATTTTGTCTAAAAAACGTCTTCTGTGTGACAATGGAAATTTGAGTACTAACTTTCAAAATCACGCAAATTCCTCGGAAATTTTAATCCGTTTATAAAAATACTGGCTTCGTAGATCCTATTTAATAAAATAAAATTCAACAAAATCAGCCACTTCTTCATTAAAAATCACTTCATGGCAAACTGTATTTTGGTTCTTCTAAAATTACTTCACTATCACTTTATCAATACATTCCTTCTAAAATATTATGCTTCGAAATACAATTCAATAAAACTTGTTATCAGTTAGTAATATCTTCGTTTTAATTAATACTATAGAAACTTCCTGGTTACAATAGATCTTCGGTTAAAATGTAACGAATTTCCCGCGCTACTTTTCATGTTAAAGGTTACCCCGAAATTCAGATAACAGCTGAGGAGCCGATAACGAATTATGTTCTACTTTTTTTTTTCTTTTTCACTTTTCTAAGTTGAATTCATTGAAGATTTTAGATTTTTTGCCTTGAGTGTTGTGTAGATTTCGTTGAACTTACATAAAAGTCAATGTGGATTAGATTAGATTCACTGGGGGCTCAGACAAGTGTGTCAGAATGAAAAGATGATGGAGGAATATGGTCAGTAAAGGTGGTACACTCATTCATGCGATGCTCATGTGCTCTGTGAAATTTCTCAACTTCGAGCGAATGCAACCGAATTTAGAGCTTATTGAAATGACGGACAACTATTCTGATAAGATTATCTAAGACTGAGCTAAACCAAAATTAATTTTCCATCAACAATTTTATTCATTATCATCAACTTACATTATCAACATTAATCAAGCATTAAGCAAATAACTCCTCTGAAAAAAAGATTCTCTTCTACTTCCTCCTATCATTAGGCTCAACTTTGGGTGGTTCAACTTCTCTATCACTACACTCTAGAATGCATTCTTCACTATTACTTTTACTAATCGTTATTACTGGAATATTTTCAGACCAGACAGATCCTTGAGAATCTTGTCGCCTGGTCGTCGATTCCTTTTTTGTTCTACCGCTAGGTCCCGACGAGGAGGAGCTCGTCTGTGGAAGACCCTCCTCCGCTATTACACGAATGCTCTCCTCAATGGGTTCTTCAAATGTACTAAACGGCGATGGAATATCCGGTGTGTCACATTGATCCTGTTTCTCGGCTTCCAATCGTTTCGTATTGACAGCATCTTTTACTAGCGCTAAAAACGAGCCGATTTTACGCCGTCCTTTAAAGGGGATGGGGGATTTCGGTTCGTTTCGGGAAATCGTTGGCAAATCTGCAAATTGAATGTCTTTTGATTTTTCAGGTGGCGACCGATTTTTCTTTTTCTTAGACTGGTCTTTTGGGGGACTTGCCTTCTTGATGGTGTCCACTTCCGTCGCCTTTTCCTCGACGATTCTCTCGTCGAACTTGAACACCTCGGGATCGATTTTGAGTGGCGGCTTTTGACGAGTTTTCTTCTCCACTTGCTTGTTTTTCTCGTTGACGATTTGATAGTTTATATTGGGATCATCCTTTTCAGGTAGGGTTGTACTGTCCGATCGTTGCAGTTGTCTTTGACGACGCAAAAGACTGGTTCGGCGTTCTGCAACAATTTTGGAATTTATGTCGGGGTCATTTTCGGTGGCATCGACAACTGGCCGGTTGACTCGGAATCGGCCTAAGGGGTGAGGCTCATTGGCACTGTCTCGTCGCACCATTTGGACAATATCGATCAGAGATGGCCGCCGTGCTTTTTGAGCATTTTCTTGTGCCGCTTTCTTCGCCTGACGAGTGAGTTCCTCATCGTGAGGTAAGGAGTCATGGTGTTCGGTGTCTGTTTCATCGCCGTCGTTGTTACCGTGGTTGTTCGCAGCAGCACTCTCGTCATCTGAATTTGCCGATTCTTTGCGAATAGCCTTTTTCATGATACGAGATAAAAGTTCTGAAATTTTCCACGATTAATTTGACAGAATTAAATAACAGTTTGTTGTACTGGTGGACACTAACCCTTTCTGGCTTGAAGTTTAGTCTCATCCGGCTCCTGTGGCATGGAAGGTGTCGTTGGCGAAAGGGGAGATGATGCTTCTAAGACTTTTCTCCAACGCGCTGCAATTGAGTTTGCAGTTTCGGCAGCCTTTTCGGCCTCAGTATTAACTTTACACATCTTTTTGCGCTCTTCGGCTCGCTCTTTTTGCAGTTGATCACGCAAATCCTGATTGGCTTCCCGAAGAGCACCGGTCAGTGAGACCAAGTAGTATATAATTAAAATAAGAAGCAATAGCAAAGGTATGACTGTACTGGATGATGTTATATAATCTAGTGGCTTGTGAAGGCTCCTGGAAAATAAGAAAGTTAGAGTTTTTTTGGCTACGAGGTAAATAATAGGCATCAACATACTTGGGGAGAGCACTTCGAGTAGTATTTGTGAAAAACTCCGATATTCTGCTATGATTTGAAAATGGACCACAGTGCCAAGATGGCGCGAGCCAAACTATTGCATATCCGACTGGGAGAACGCACAAAAACAGCATGGTGAGAAGTAAGGATAAGTAAAAATTGTTGGAACGGGTGGCTCTGTAATTAAATTTATTCATGGATTGTAAATATGGCTTTAATCAAAAATATGAAAGCCCATACTTGAATACGACTTCATGGGGTACGTTACACGTGAAGATGATCCACAATCGAACGTACATTAGTATAATCAGTTTTGCAAGATTTAAGATTGCCAAACCTGGTGAGAAGAATATTCCCATCCAAACTTGGCCTTGATTGCAAACGAGTTGAAGGACATTTTCTGCTACTTTGAAATCTCCATACTAAAATGAAAATTGCAATAGACTTTGAATTAATAAATGAAAGAACTACTCATACGTACTTGAGGAAATTTCTTTTCCAAATCCCAGATCCAGCATGGATTCATATATCGAACGAATAAGGCACGAATGAAGTCTTGAAGTAAAGACATTCCTATTACGGTTACCTGTAATGATAATATTATTGAATATAGTTTAGCTGTTGCTACAAAAACTGCAGAGGGCTAGGCACGTAGAACGAATGAAGGAGCATTGAGAAACCAGTATTTGTTAACCATGCTCTTCTTATGGCTGAAAAGTCCAAAGAAGTTTTACAAAGCCTCTTCATGGACGCCGACTTGCTGAGTTAATGGCAAGGGCCCAGTGGTAGTCCATGTGTCCTTGTATATATAATGGGAGCCAATGTAATATAACCGAAATCCATGCTACCAACATTGTTCATTAAGATGTATCTACTCGTATGTCGTATACTTACCAAATCAGTTACTAAAATTTTGGCCATCTCCTGCCCTAACATAGTCTCCCAACACAATCCGGTCAAAATTTTTCGGGCGTCTCTCAATCTTCTAGTCGCATTTCGAATTGCTTCCCGCAACATTTCCTTTGTAACCGGTATAGTTGGCATATACGTTGTAATAGTAGTCGGCATTGTCGTAAACGTTGAAATTGCAATATCCGTTGATATTGTAGTTGTTTCCTCAACTAACTCAGTAGTCTCTTGTGGACTGGTAGTAAAATCCGCAGTCGTAGAAATTAGGTCCTCTGGTTCAGAAGTGGTTACATTAAAAGATTCACAAATTAGTTCAGTACAATTTTCTTCAGATCCTTCAGACTCTTCCAGTTGGTGGTAATCGGGGTAGAGGTCGAAAGAGGATATTTCGTCTGTCGAGTTTTCGAGAGAGTCGTCTGTAAATGGGCTTGATGTTGTTTCTGTAAAATTTTCCATGGAAGTTATATTGTTGAAGAAATTCGTATCATTGCTTGGAGAGACGAATGGCGTCGGAGAATTATTCAGAATTTGTTCATAGTCAATTGTAGGATCCCCTGTAATTTGACTCTGGTTGAAACGAACCGATCGGCCACGTCGCATTGCTCTTTCCTCTTCCGTATAGTAGTAAGTTTCATTCTCGCCATAATCATAATAATAAGATAGATCCTCTGTGGTGGTCTCCACTGTACTAGACCACCATTCTGAATCCGTTTCGTTCGAAAGTGTACTGGAGGTCATCCACGTTGAATCCGTCTCATTTCGCCACTCATCCGTCGGCATCAAAGTTGTACTCAAATTGAATAACAGCAACGTTGTGGCCAGAAAACTACTTGTTGAGCTCTTCGGCTTTGAGCAATTCACCACGATCGTGTAGCATCGGGTCACTGTTTCGGTGGCCATTGTTGTAAATTCATTGACTAAACTCGGCGAAGATGGCGCTAGAATCGACGGTTGATTTGGCGAATAGTCTGCGATCATGTTCATGGGCAAAGGACTTGTCATCGGTGGCGCTTCCATGGAATAGAGAGCATTCTGAAGCATTCGACGCTCGTACGTGGTATTCGTGATAATTTGACGTAGTTCTTCTAATCGTTCGGTCTTTTCGGTGATTTTGAAAAACAGAGCAAAGATCATTGAGTACAGATTCAATAAGTTGAGAATCATTATTCTGAAAATTAAAAGTCAAGTAAGCGGATAAATGGTGTAGTGATCAAATTAGGCACGTACCTTCCTAATTGCAGTCGTAATTGTTCGCGTGGATGGAAACTTTCTAATAGACCCAGGACTTCGAAGACCATTGGAAGAACTAAAGATATCACATTAATGACAATGGTGATTTCATTACGTCGCCACCATGAAGCGTTGTCTTCAACATTTTCTGATCTGTAAAGTTCATTGCAAACACCATAAAGAAAAGCAAAGCCAAATAATGAAAGATCCGAAATTCACCTATCTACAACAATAATGATTGTATACGCAGAAGCACCAAGTAGTCCAAGTATAAGGATATTCACAATGATTCTTAATAAAATTACTTTCCAGCTGAAAAAAAATGAAAACAAATTACACATACATAATTAATATTAAATAAGGGCAATTGGTACTTTCGCTTGTCTTTCTTTTTCTCGGCCTCCTCTAATAGAGCTTCCTTGAATCCTAGAACTATTGATGCAACTCGATTATGAGCAGTTTCAGCATGTCCTGTATATCGAATAAGTTTAGGTTTTAGTTCAATTTAAACAATGATAAAATTATCTACCTATCATATAATCCCACGCACTGAAAAGTTTCCATGAAAATACACATTCATCATCTTTGGTAGATAGTTTGGAGGAACGCGAATTTTCAGCCATTCTATAAACGGAGGCAGATACATTAAATACAAATAAAATAAAAGATACAATGTCTCATATTCTAAGTGTGTGGTTAAAATAAGTTTTGCTCGGAGAAATCAGTACGATCATAGTTCAGCGATGATCGCTGACCTTTAAGCTTATTGCTTAAGCTGTGAGTTCCAAGGCCGCGACTGAGCGACTTGCGTTTGCGTCTGTGAAAAAAACTATCATAACGGAGCACATACATAACGTGTGTATTTTATGTGGAAGTACAGTCGTACAACTACAGTCTGCATTCGATGATCCCCTAAACTTTAAAATACACACGAAAAGTACTCCGTTCTTATATGTAGTTTTTTTCACAGTCGTAAACGCAAGTCGCTCGGTTGCGGCCTTGGAACTCACACCTTTATTGTAAACATTTCGATTCTAGCCACAGTCGCTCGAAAGAACACAGCTCCATATAAAATACATGGAAATAATGAGGATCTTTAAAGTAAACATGCAGATACTCACTTTCTTAACGTAGCTACGAAGCTATAAATGTAGACGACAAGACTAGTTAGAAAATATGCTAATGGTAAATTATATCCCCATCGTACAGCTCCGGAGAAATTTGAGTAATATCTGTAATAAAATAAAAATAATTTTAATTATTAGCAAAATATACATATTTTAGCAACATTTCAACAATTTACCCATAAAACAATGGAGAATATTTTAAATAGCCATTGAACTCCCATATTGTCATAAAGTTTCCAGCAATTTTCAGTTCTCCTTTCAGTAGTGTCTTTCGTTCATCTTTGATATTTTTATCTAAAGCCATCCACTGAAAAAAGGTTGGATTGATGTTATACGACTTTTTTTTTAGATTTAAATCATTGCAAAGTTTATTTTATAAGCACAAGATCTGCTGGAAGACCAGCCACGAGGCTCCTATTCGTTTTCCTGACGGCATACACTTCACAACGAGGTTCGTCTTGCAGCTGATTGGTCTTGTGTCTAAAAACCACTTTAGTAAGACACTTTCTTGCACGTACAGGCCCTTTTCCATATAAAAATTATTGATTGTGGATTTTGTGATTCCGGATTTCAAATTTGTGGATTTTGTGTTTTTTTTTTTATATTTTGGGTAACCCATCCAAATCGGCGGCTTGAAACCCTTGAACTCCTTATGGCAGCACTCTTCCTGGCGGCGAGAACCGCTGCGTCACCGACAGGTCAGTTGGGCAGCCCTTTTCTTGGGAGGATAATAAGCATCGGTAATCACAGAAGAGAGAACGACTTGGGCCATCAACATCGTACAAGTCTCCGGAACTTGATGGCTTTTTGTCGGTCATACTTCAGCAGTTACAAGACATAGTAACTCGGCTAGTGGCCATGTTCAGAAGCTGCATAGCACTTAACCATGTACCCCGGGTCTTGGAGGCGTGTACGCGTCACGTTCATTCCAAAGGCGGGCAGATGTGGTCATGGGTCTCCAAAAGACTTCAGGCCTATAAGCATGACTGAGCATGACTTGTACTACAAACAATACACTCTAGCCGCTTTCTTGCACATTGAGGGCGCGTTTAATAACATCCAAACTGATATCATTCAGAAGTCCCTCACCGAGCATGGGGTGGAGACTTGTTTTAGCAGCTGGATAGTAGCGATGCTAAACTGCAGAATGATTCAATCGGAGCTGGGGGGAGGGGGGGGGGGGGGGGGGGGGGGGTGTCAAGCTAGCAAATACGTACCCAGGGGAACCCTCATAGTGGGGTGATGTCTCCCCTGCATTAGATTATAGCGATGGACGGACTCCTAAGAAAATCAGTTACGAGCCAAATCATGAGCGGAGCTTTTGAGCATAGTAAACACTTGGACTGTAGAGTGCGACCTTAGTGTGAGCCCGAGAATAACCGAGCTAGTCCTCTTTACCACAAAGACCAAAATACCCGAGTTTCAACTCCCATAACTTAATGGCCACTCTTTAAAACTGTCACTCAACGCTAAGTGTCTCGGAGTCGTTCTCGATTCGAAACTTAGTTGGAAGATGAACATTGAGAATCGGACAAAGAAAGCCTATATGTCTGCAGGAGAATTTGCGGCAAAAGCTGGGGTCTTCAGCCAAAGATGGTTTTATGGCTGTACACGGCTGCCTCTCTGGATCCTGTCAACCCTTTGTGGGGCATAGGGCATTCAGGGCTGTAGTGCGACCAATTCTCGCTTACGGAGCATTGGTATGATGGCCAGCTCTTCATAGGAAGTATAATATTGACCTATTGGGCAAAGTGCAAAGAGAGCTTGCCTTCATGTCCAGCGGATGCACTTAATATCATCCTAGGTCTACTTCCTTTAGACATACAAATAAAATTCAACGTGGCGTGCAGTACTGTCAGACTAAGGGAGTCTGTATGTTGGACGTCGAAACCATATCGGCATACCAATATACTGGAGTCTCTACCTGTCCGAGTTCGAGACATATTGCCAACAGACTAGACTATATCGTCACCGAAGTAGACTTTGAAAGGCACCTCGTAACAAGGTTCCCAACGAAAGCGGAATGGAGTGAGGGAGAGGTGACCGGAAGATACGACTGCAAAATATTCACTGATGGCTCTGAAATGGATTGTGGAGTCGGTGCGGAGATCTTTTCTGAGGATCTCAGTGCATCAATGTCTTTTCGCCTCCCAGACTATGCAAGCGTATTTCAAGCTGAAGTGCTGCCAATAAGGGAAGCGTGTAGGATGTTGAAGCACAGGACCCACTAGGAGTGTCGTCATCCTCTCACACAGCCAGGCCGCGATTAAGGCTCTGGAATCAATAACAATCTCATCGAAAGTAGTCAAAGAATGCCGCAGTGTCTCCTGAGAAATGAGATTTCCCCCCTTCTGTAATAAAAAAGACAGGCAAGTTTCAGATTTTTAGGATGAGAACCAGCGTTATCAAGAAATAGCAACGCTTGCTTATTACGCTGTCTCATTTGGTTATTGAATATATCTCGTTCATAATGTCATGAAAATGCGAATTGCAAAACCATCGAGTTGTCCAACTATTGGAGGTTTAATCTGAAAAATAACTAAATGAAACCGGAATATAGAGGGCTACGCCCGCAATTCGAGGGTTTTGTAGCAAGCGCTTATTTTGGCATGTAAATACTGGCTCCCTGTTCTTCTTGGTACCCCTCAGCTGAATAAAAACACCATAATTAAATGTTTTACCCATGATATAGTATATTACATGCCAATTCACAAAAAGACTGCATCTGTCACCTCTCAAAGTAATAGTTTTAATACGAGAAGCTGTAGATAGATATGTATGTATACGAGATAAACTGTCCCACTCTTCGAGATGCTTAACCATTCATATTAAGACGACATTGCAAATTGCAAACTTGTGTAACGGCTTCGAAATTCAGGGCGGCTGGGACAAATTACGGTCTAATATTTTTTCCTCCTCCACTGTTCCCCTTTCTACAAATCTCAAGAAAATGCCAAAAATGGAATGTACTCAACATTCCCTTTCTCACGACACCCCACTTGGCTATACCAGTGGATAAAAAAAAATTACCTTAATTTCGCCTCTATGTGGACCCCCCCCCCCCCCCTCTTAAAGTTGGCCAATTACAACACAACGCTATCTCCAGCAAATTATAGCATTTCTACACATTCTCGCCGAATTATGTGTGCAGCTTCAGCCGTTCGTAAGATATTCTATGAACAGGTATTTGACCGATTTTGTAAGATTTAAGACACAAAACCCTAAAAAAAATTAACTGTGTGAATAGTTATTGTTAGGATCACCAATCACCAATCTTCACCCTTCCAAAGTTGGTTCATTAAATAACTGCAATTCGCACTACGAAAAACAACATGTAAGTAGTACACGCATATCTATGCGTGAGGCCGGTAGGTGTATTTTTTGTATGGATAGTGTCAAAATGCATAACTTTAAGTCAATGTACTATTATTAAATATCATGTCATTGTAATGAAACTTAGAGGTATTAATGCCTATGATGTTGGTTATCATCAGCCATCAATATTTTTGACCTAGGGTGTGCTTGAGGGGTGCAGGGGTGTGCTAACTGCAACTATAGAAATGTACTATTATTAACCTTTTTGGATGAGATTTAAAAATTCTATTATATTCGGTTTTCTATGCTAGTGAAATGCCGCTTTTCTGTAAATTTTCATATGTCTAGCTATAACGGTCTCGAAATGCAAGGGGGGGGGGGGGGGGACAAACTCGGACCACATATTTTCCCCTCTCCCTCTTTTCCCCTTTCTTCAAATTTGAAAAAAATTCCAGAAATGGAATGTACTCAACGGTACCTTTCTTACGATACCCCACTTGCCTATACCAAACGAAAAAAAATTTCGACCTTCATTTCCCCTCTATGGCGACCCCCCCTTAAAGTTGACCTATTACGACGCATCGCTTTCTCCAGAGAATTATAGTATTTCTACAAATTTCCACCAAATTTCATGCATGTAGCTTCAGCGGTTCGTGAGATATTTCATGGACAGACGGACAGACAGACGGACAGACGGACGCATGACCGATTTCATAAGGGTTTTGTTTTTATACAAAACCCTAAAAAGCGTGTCCGTGTCCGAGTATGGGAGCGTCCGATTAAGGGAGCCTAATTTGTTTGAAAACATGCCAAAAATATCCGGGGCTTTAAAATTTGTCTGCTTATAAAGGTGGGCTTAGATTTAGCGAAATCACTCGCGAAACTGATGCGAGTGGCAGGCAAAATCGCGCGAAGTGTGAACGTGTTCCTCACCCGTAACTGTCAGACTGGCCACGGGTGAATTTCGGGTGAGTTTCATCGCGCAACCGTTTCGCAGAATGGTTTCGTTGAATCTAAACGTACCTTAAGAGCTGTCCGGTTATGGAAGGTGCCCGTATAGGGAGCGTACACTGTATATTAATGTTGAAAAAAAAATACTTACCTCGGGAACAATTACGAAGGCTGACAGCATGGTTGTAATAACTATGTTAACCCACAGGAGCCACCTTAAAAAAGTGAAATACGAAGCAACAACAGAACCGAAATGTGATTCTATTTCTTTTATTTGCAGTTCCCATGGGATTAGCATGGTAGCAAAATCTCTTAAACTACGCCGCCAATGATGCCATTTCTAAAAAAAATACAAGGAAGAATATTTAAAAACATCCATCCTTTGCAAATATTTGTTTACATGTATGTATTCGACTGATATTAATAAATGATAACTTACCGCCGTCATCATTATCTTGAACCTGGCCCATAAATCTCGAGTGCTTCGCGACATGGCAAATCTTTCCTGAAGTACTCCTTGATGTTTGGCAATATACTCCTTCGCCTATAGAAACAATAAAAATTCGCCTTATCATAATGTTCGTAAATATTTGTCTCATCAATTTCCCCCACCTGCCGTACAAGTCGTAATTTCCTCTTCATACTCCATGGCTGAAACTTGACCGATTGTAACACTTCCTTATGCAGTCGAATATTTTCAAGTATCTGTTCCTGACTCGAGTCCTGATTTTGTCCTTCTTCAACGGATGCTGCTGCGCTAAAGATGGGTCTTGGGAAATCAATAATTATTATTTCATTTTTCAGCATTTCATATTTTTTGTGTAAAATTCTTACTCTCCGGAGCTGGTTGTAAAAATACTGGCACGTCGTGTATCAACCGCCATGCTGTTCATCACATCCATTGGACTGGAGGCTCGTGTACTGGTTCGAAAACTTTTCTTACGATTTCCCCTGATACTGGCCCGTCTTTGCATAATAGCCGAAACGGAGACAGAATAGTCGTCGTCCTCGGAGTTGTTATCTATCATAATTACGAGTGTTGAAAACCAGAAGATGCACAATAGTGAAATTTTTATACCGTTGTGTGGTGTGTTATTCCCGCTGGATTTCTCGTTGACGTCTTCTTCAAAAGATTGCAATCTTTAAACGATAATTTATCATATATTGAATTTTTTTATGCAGTTAACCAAGTACGAGTATGTATGCTATTTAGAGACCACGCACCGTTTAACAATATCTAGGGAGGCTTTCAACTGCGAGTGCATTTGGCTCATTCTAGTCTTATTGCCATCAATTCTTGGATCCAATTCATCGCCATCATAAACGGAAGCCCATGTCACCGAATGTTGTGGTGGGGATGTGGCCCCCGTTGATACGGGCGATACAGATGGTACGACCTGAAGTAAATGAGTATGAGTATGAGAAATGAGAATAAAGGGTGGCGATTGTTTACTTCCATATATTATACTTATAGTGAACTACTTAAAAGTAAGCTACTGTTGTATGAATAATAAAGCATAATTTCGCCCATTTGCATAATTAATGTGGTGGGTATTACAAAGCAATTCATTGTCCAGTTCAATCTTCGGATCACTTTGGAAAATAGAAATTTTTATCGATATGTATTCAACTGCGAGGTCTCTTAAAAAAACGGAACTTTTTTAATTACATTTTGATGGATTGTCGTAGCGATTAACGCTCTCAAATAACAACAACTAACTCTTGAGATTTAAGGTCTTGTGAACTGAAAAAAGTTCTCATAAGACTAGTAACACTCTCCGGCACTCTCATAATGTAACTCCTATAAAAAGATTTAAAATAGCTCTCATATCACCATTATTATGAGAATATAACTCCAGAAGAATTTCACTCTTGTTTTAAAATTATCTGCTGTCATCATATAATTCCTAAGAGCTTTTTGTGCGAGTTCAACTCTAGAACACTTTATGTATTCAACGTTCTTGCAATGTGCAAGTGCGAATTATTTTAGTGAAAATTGGAATTTTTTGTGACACTTGGTTTTATTCTGCACACCAACTTATTATGCGTCTGTAGCTTAGCTGGGTAACGCACCGGGCATTTTTTTTTTTTTGCTACTCGAAACACGGTCTTCTACGGTTGAAGCCCCGCAAAGGAAGGGAATTTGAGAACAAAAAAAAAAAAAAAAAAAAATTTGGTCCCGCTACGGGGCTTCAACAGAAAAAAATTTTCCGGGGAGTTACCGACCTAAGCTTCAGACGCATAATAAGTTGGTTTGCAGAATGAAACCAAGTGTCGCGAAAAATTCCAACTCTAGAATAGTTACACTATCATAAAAATGTTCCTACAAGAGATAAGCTCTTATGACTTTAATCACTTTAGTAACCATCATGTGTCAAACACGCAGCTCGATTTATTACAATGGACAAGTTCCATTGGACAAAATTTAAATGGTCCGCAAGCTAAATCAGCCTACAATTATCTACCTTGCGATACAAAATATATTCGGTCGAGGTAAGTCCACGAGTGATATGGGTTCCAACGGTTACTATAAACACTGCAAACGAACGGTCAACGCCTAATCAAAAGTCAATAGAACTCTCATAGTGAGACTTTTAGTTTCATAAGAAGGGTTTAACTTTAGTAAACAGGCTTGGACTCTCATAGGGAGACTTTAGTTATCATAAAAAGAGTCGCTATCTCACAAGGAGAGTTTCAGTTTTATAAGAAGACTTAATCAATAGCAGCCTTCTTTTTCAGATAGGATATTGGTTTTGTGTGGAAATAGAAATCTGTTTTTATCGGTGATTAGCGCCATAACATATGCAAAATGGGAGTAATTTTTGTTTTTAAAGTTCATAAATATTGTTTAATCAAATTTTAGGCAAGCTATTGAACTGTATGATAATATTGGCTACTGTATACTGTACTGTACTTCATACAAATTAACGCACACAAATAAACCTTGCTGTGACAATAATTTAAAGGGAAATCGCCTTTAAAGAGATAGAGACGGCATCACTTCGGTAATGATAACTTAAAAACTACACCAGACAGAACATTGCAACTGCCTATTACTTTTCATTGCATGTTAGTTGGTATTACCCCTTTGTGTACGCACTATGGGAACCAACACATGTATATGCGAATACTAGGCACTGCATTAAATTGTATGAAGTGCGGTTTCTTTAAAATGTCTAATTTTGGCCACCACCTCGTATCTCGTATTAGTAGTAGAAGTGCGATATAAGACGAAACAACATCGGCCTTGTCGTTCCCGGTCGCGTCCTAATCCGAGATACAAAGTGAAGGCGCCTAATAAGACGGGCCATCTGCGGGGTCTCTTTAGGCCTCTTTTGAATCAGAGTAAACAGTAGGAGGTGTTATTTCAAAAAAATAAACGGGTCTGCATGGTCAAAACTGATTTTTGCAGCTATCGACCTGAAATTTTGTACAAAGCCTTCGGATCAAGTTTTAATACTATTGTAATTTCAAAGTGGCAAATACACTAAAAGCCATAATGAAGGTATGATACCTCCGGCAAGCTAGCCGAAGGCTAGTTTGTTACATATTTTATTTTATATACGCCGGTCCTGTAGCTCCCCAAAACCCGGTAAATTTTCGGTCATTTTTCACTTTATTGCACATATCTTTTTAATTTTGCACCTTAGGGAAAAACAACTTATTACAAAGTTGTAGAACATCAAATTCTAAATAATTTTGGCGTTTTCTCGTAAAACAGTTATTTTCAGAGTTACGCGTCATCAAATTTGAGCATTTTTTTAAATATCATACTTTTTTGATAGATTTGACTAGTTTTTTTTTCGTTTTATTATCCCGAAAATGGTACGTCTTCGTAGAATAAGTTGTCTTGAATAGTATTTAATAATATCTATATGATTATGTTATAGTGCCACTAAAGCAATAATTAAGAAAACGTGTGTGTCTGTACGTTTATTTTTGTGTGGTTTTGAAAACTCAGACTTTCTCGTTGATTTCTTCAATAAACAGTTCAGTCGAAACGTCTTCTTCATAATCATTAATTATTATGTCCGCTTTATTGTTACTGTACATCAGTTTTTACAAATTAATAAGCGCTCTAGACCGAGTAGTCCGTATGGCACAACGGTTAGCATATTCTACGCACTGGGCCCTGGTTCAATTCCTGCTGGATGCAGTAGTTTTCGATGAAAAAATGGGATTTATCGGACTACGAGCCCACTCAGCTGTTAAATGAGTATCCGTCTACGGGATAAATAACTCGGTTGAGCGTGTTGCTGATCACATACCTCTGCAAAAGACAAACAGTCACGATTTAGAAAATGAGATAATCTTAACAATCTCCGCCATGGTTCAGATTGGATTGTTGCGCCAGTTATTTATTTTATTTTTTATTTATTTGTACAACTAGAGGCTTTCGTGCAGCGTTTTTTGTACTCACGGAAAATGTAGGCCAGTATTGATTGAGGAGCTGGATCTCTGGTGGTTTTAGTAGGAGCAAAGCCTTGACTGTCCCTTCTACATCCTCAGTCTGGAGGGCTTTTAATTTGGCGCGTCCAAGTCTGAACTTGGTGATTGTACGGAAGATGTGGTACCTAGCTGCATCCTGTGTCGGTGGCAGCTTGGAAAAATTAAACCCTGCTTCAGAAATAATCGCCAGAAATGGCGTTAGGATTTCTGAAGATATTTGCGAATTCATGCAGCGTTGGTTTGTTATCAAACAGAGTACAAAACTTGGTTTTATCAAATCGAAACAGGGAGGACGTGGTGTCGCACCCACTTAAAACGTGAAGAACAAGCAGATTTTGAGATGCTGAGCACTTTGGAATATAGAGCTAATAAGGCTGAAATCGCCAGAAAGATATTTTTACATTTTTGCTCCCAACCACATTAAAAATTTTCCAATTTGAAAAATATTGGCCACTTTAGATTTGTTATCAAATTATCTTCTGTTTTTACTTATGAGTTTTTCCTTTGCAGTATCCGTTTTAAAGATCTGTGAGCTTGAATAGTATAAAAAGTCTGATCTTTCTTCTAAGCTTCAAAAAATTTATTTTTCCACTATCGATATTGACTCTAATACTGAACCGAATTTCGAAATTGAACGCAGAATTCAACGCTCTTCAATTTACACTTACAACATTTTTCGATCCGAGATACCGTTTAGAGTTTATAAGGATAATATTCAAAAAAAAACTATCAAATTTCTCGGATTTTTGCCCGCTAAGTTCGGATGGCGGAGCGGTTAGCACGTTCACCTTCTACGCACCGGGCCCCGGTTTGATTCCTACTGAATGCGGTATTCTTCGATAAAAAGGGGATTTGCGTGTCGGGCTATGTGCCCACTCAGCTATTAAATGAGTACCCATTTGGGGTAAATAACTCGGTTGAGCGTGTTGCTGATCACACAGCTCTACACAAAATAAACTGTCACAATCTAGTAAATAAGATGTTGCTAAAATAAATCAGAATTGAACTGTTGCGTCAGTTACTAAATTTTATTCCTTTTTCGCCCGCTAAAAATTAAAGTCACCTTCTACGACCGTGCAAACTCAGCTGTCACGTATTTATGACCTATAGAAGGGATTAAAATTATTTCCAGATCTTTCCCTAATATTTCCTATAAGCATCTGTATTTTACTAGCCTAATACATGCAAAAACTGTTTTTTCTTTTTCACTTTTCAGGAACGAAAGGATTTTTTTTTCTTTCGTGATGCATGAATAATAGAAAACTTTTAAAACACGCAATTAGCGATGATAACTTTTTCTTGGCTTTTTTTTTTAATTATATTAGCCGTTAGCCATTTTCGAAATATTTTGATAAAATTAAAAATTTACGAGATTCTGCCGAAAACTCCCGATGGATTTTTTAAGACCTTTAGACTATCTCCGGACATTAGTAAAAAAAAAAAAATAGAAAAAAAATCAAACTTTAACAATTGGTTCGAGTACAAGCCCTTGACTGTATTTTTACTAAAGTATTAGATTTGAAAGAGGAATTAAAAGCAAAATATTGTATCGAAAATCTTTATCCTAAACATGCAAACTCAACTCGGTGAAATGTGCCATAGTTTATTGTTCTAAATTACTCAAAAATTCAACGTTTCCTATTTACCTATATGTAAAAAAACTACTTTGTCTCAACTACTGTGTGTATTGCTTCAATCGAAATTCTTCTACTACAATGTGCCATTCAAACCGTGTCCTTTTTGGCTAGTCCAAGTGATCGAAATGTAATCCAAATAATCCGCAGCAAGACATGTTGTTTTCGTGAACTACTCCTTGTGTTATCCATTACACCTTTTTCATAACTAATTTTCACTTTTCCAGGATATTGTACACTCTTCCTTTTCCCGTTAAAAAATTTCTGATCCTAATGGACTTTACACGCGCCTCCGCAATTAAGTTTGAGCCAATTCAAACAAAACACATCACCACCGAGGATAATTAACTTCGGGTAAACATTGAAAAGAAGATTAATAATTGAAGCATTTTTTAAATAAGTATTTTCATCTAGATAGAGTCCAGAATATTCTGCTTCTCATGGGTATTCCGAGCAAAATACGTTTCGATCGACGGATAACCGAATCAAGACTAAATCCAAAAGGATCGCAACTCCATAGGGAATCCTGTCTTTTTCGAATTCTAATCAAAATCTTAGGTGGGTGGTCGTGGCTATTGGCACCCCTAGCTGCCTTTGCGTCATCTAGGCGGGGGTGGACATAATTTCATCCAGTGATGATGATTAGACTACCGCGCCGCCACCATACATACACGCAAGCTTCGAACAAACAACATAGTAGCGGATAACGAAAAATATTAAATCCATAGTGCGACTAGCAAAATATTATCCTCTTAACGGGAGCAGAGGGTGCGGGCCGCGGTTGACTCTCCCCCGCCTATACTAACTTGTATGCAAATTCTTAGCCCGACGGCAATATGCAAGAAAAAAATTCAACTCCCTTCTGATTGAACGTTTATCTGACTTAGGACAGTGATAGTCCACGCCAAAGAAAAAGTCATTATGAAATGGCCATTGGTCACGAAGGTTGTTTACTGCCCCGATCCAGTTTTCACGCCGGACATGCATTCACGCTTCCATCGGAATCGAGGAGTGTATAGGAATGGGGAATGGGCGGAAAAAGCATCTGGCAAGGATATGGAGGCGCTGCATTAAACACGTTCTCGATGTTACGATATTGACTTTTAACATGTGCTGGGTAAGATAGGAAGTGTTGGACTTTGAGGTGATTAAGAGGGAAATACGAGACAGAAAGTCCTTTCACTTTTAAATATGGACGAGTGTGTACCGGTAGCGTCAACTGCTCTCCTCCTCCGTCTGGCGTGTGATAAAGAGTATATTGTCCTAATACAAGAACCTTGGGTCGTAAACAATCAAGTTAGTTAAGGGCCCAGGAACTTCGTTGTATAATAGGTATATTTCATGTTAGAGACCAGGGCAAACCTCGATTCTTCGTCCTTGTTAAGAAAACGCTATTCGTAGATACGTTTTTAGTGAGTAATTTTAGTGGCAAAGACTCTGTAGTAGTTAGTCTGGAAATTAGGAATAGGCGGTATTGGCTTACTTCGGCGAACCTGCCGTTTGATCAAGTGGGGGACCCAATAAAGCTTTGTCCGCCGCTGAGTCACAAAGTGAGTAAGGAGGGTCATTACGGGACATTGCTTGATAGGTAAGCATGCTGAGCATCTTCGGATTCTTTACAACGATTATTACAGAAATTGTTAGAACGAGAAGGAAGAGGAGAAAATAGACCACTTCCTCTGCACCTGCTCTGGCAGGTAGAAGATAGTGGAGGTCACGAAGAGACAACAGTTTGAATACGCTCGTGACAGGAATTAAACCCGCCACCTCTCACTTGATAGATTAACGGTATACCCATCGAGCTACTACGGTCTACTGGCCTCATTTGAAGTAGAAAATTTCCAAGATGAAGCGGATAGAGGTTTCAGTTGAAAAAAAAAAGCAACAACAACAACAAAATTACTAAGGATGTTTAACTTAATTCTACACACAATGTTGCGTTATGCATTAAACAAAAAACTAAGCACAACTTTAGGAGCCTATCTAGCAGCCATCGCTAATGATATTGCAATATCATGTATAGGATTCAACTGAACAAGATTAATATTCGCCAAAGTCGCCTGCCTATTCACTATAGGCAGCAGCACCTCCCTTTCCATGTTCAGCGTATTACGTTGCCTACCCCCATAATTTTGACGCTCCCCGTGGCATTGTCATAAAAAAAGCAAAGGAAATTCCAAATGAATATCAAACAGTGAATGGGAAAAAGTCCTAGGGAAAGGCCAACGAACAAAATGAGAAATGACAGCAAATGGCAAAATCGTTAATGAACGCGCAGTGGATTAATAAAGTGATGAGTGGGTCATGATGGAAATATGAAGAGGGTCCTCAACATAATGTATCCGGGCTGAGGTTATAGTCCTAGCAAGGACGGGCAGTCATAGTGCGGAGAACATGTGTAAAGATAGTAGAGCGAAATTTGTTAATAGGACACTAAATTCCGGGTGAAAGTAGAACATAACATATTTCCCAATATGTAAATTGTCGGCGATTCTGAGTGAAGAAGGATATTAGCTAATGAAAGTGAAAGAGTTCGTGCGAGAAAAAATTCTAATTTTAACTAGTGATTTGAGATCGTCTTTTATATTTAGCCAAATGCTTTGGGGTACGTGTGGACTAAAATACGTGTTTGCTGAACCTATGAAACGACTTAGACGAGTAACTCTGGTTTGAACACAATAGAATTGGTCTAGTCGATAATAAAAATATGCGGTCGCCCATTTGTGCTCAGGGTCAAACAAGGAGCCGATACACAAAATTTGGTTGGAACCAGAACACGGGAAGTACCCGCACAAACGAACTAACGAACGTACATCATGCATCGGACTATAGCCCCCCTCCCCCATTATATTTACTATATGGGACTGGCCAACAAATTATAAATTGCACATTATAAATCGTCTTGTCAAATCTATGCAAAATTCACGCAGAAATTAAGTTGTACTGTCTTAGTCCTGTTTGTTTCATTTGGTATCTCGCATTCATGGTCTCCATTTTAGGGAATGTTTCAGCAGCAATTATGGAATCATTTGTCAAGTGAGACTACCCCGAAACAGACAAACAAATATTAGGGTGCGGTTCTGTTTAATTTTCTTGTAGACAATGACGGCTCGTGAGATTATCAAGAGCGCAATCTTGTCATTTATTTTATTAATTACTTGGTGTCTAGTTGAATGAATCCGGCTTTGAATAGAATATCTGTGAGGATATATTGATTCAACTGGAATTATTCGATGAACAAAACAAAACAGTTTAAACCCAATTATTTTCAATACTATGAGAGCAAGTTGAATATGAGATGACATGACATCAGCGTTCATGATGGCCTCTCCAAGAATCAATCTCCTAGACCAAGCATCAGCTAAGCGTTCACTGAAAATGTTTAGTAGATTCTGCCGGGGGCTGCCGTGATTGCCACAGCACACTTACACTAGGGATAGGTCCATTGTGTTTCCCAAGTTGTTTCTCTGTTATATTGAACCATCCGGAGCTAACCGAAAACTGGATAAGTCCACCAACATCCATATCTTTTAGTTCACCAAGATGGTCGTAGAAAGGTTTCCCAATATTTGACCTTCTTCTATATGCCAGTGCCGAGCAGCTACAATGGGTGCTCTCCTCGTCATCCACAGCACCGCAACTTCTACAGAAGTCGTTGTATGAAAGTTGTAATGAACCACCTGCAATCGACCATATCCTGGTAGTGCTGCTTCCACCTGCAGATCTATGGCACAACCTGATGAGTAAGGATCTGTCGGTGGTACGAAACCAGAGGCCGAGGGAATTTGCGCAGTGAGCCAACCATTCCATCCTTATCGCCTTATTTTTTAATAATTCCCCATTTTTACCTCCCCTGTTTGTGTTGTCTTCCTTACGAATTTTTATTAATACGTAAAGGACAGGGGCAACGAGCGGCGAAAGCCCCGCCCACGTCTCTTGAACTGAGCTACAGCAAGCATAAGTCGGTGCTAGGCTCTTTGAGGGGCACGGCCCGACCTTCACGGTCGCTATGCCTATCCGATTACCCATTTTGCTTTCATTGATTAGATAAAAGCTCACCGACTCCAAGTTGGGTGTCGACTATTTTCTGGCTTCTTTTTAACATTTTTCTACTATTTTCAACTGCAAAATATTGTTAACGTGAAAAACCACCTTAAGGTAACGTGTACTAATTTGCCTCAATCCCTTGTGAAAAAGCACATCAACAACTCTTTCAGGAAGCTGTACCGGTTATATGTAGATTTATTGATTTATTCTCCTATTTTGGTAGTGGTGGTTTCCAAAAATGAAGAGGATTGTAAAACAAGGGTCGTTTTTAAGAACTACAGACATTTCGTGGCAGACTATGCTAAAATGGTACGAGCGGTTTTCTATTAGTTGAATAGAATGCTAAAATACTTAAGGCCTGCAGAAAAAATCTATCCAAAAATCTTTTTATGCACGCAAACGAATTGACATTAATAGGGATTAGTATAGGAATCAAAATATTATTAAGGCAGAGTTTTAAAAAAAATTTACGTGACTTAGAGTCATAAGCAAATCACAGATACGAGGAACGCTTATAGCCTCAAACAGGTAAATTCAAACTTCCGGAAATAATGGACTTTTGAAGAAATTAATGTAGACATCGCTGAATTTCTCCTACAATTACAAATGTTCGTTCCGATGGTATGTTTTTTCGACAAACAATTGTGGAGATAAAAATAAAGAACTCGAGGAGCGGTACGGACAAGGAAGAGCGTTGGGTATTAGCAAGATGAGGCTCAGCGATTTCTAGGATATAATGAGGCGATGAGTATGATTTTTCTCGCTTAAATTAAATTTGTACATTAGTAGGAAATCTTATCCAGCTTTTTTCTTACTTTTTAAGTTCTTCCGAAAAATAGTCGTTGAAAAAAGCAAACATCAGTTAAAAACTGTAAGTGGCGAAATCAATGACATTGATGACGATAATAACACCGTGGATACTTTACAAACACAATATCATTCACAAAAGGACTGATATTCATATATATATTGTACATAAAAGTGATTATACAGGGTGTCCCGCGTTGGGAGGGCAATACTGATAAGGGTTAGTTTGTTTATGGAAAAATGCTACCAATATGATTGGCACATCTTTAACTGTTACTAAGATATTCCCTTTTTAGGGTTTTGTATTAAAAACAAAACCCTTATGAAATCGGTCAAATGTCTGTCCGTCTGTCCGTCTGTCCATGAAATATCTCACGAACGGCTGAAGCTACATACATGAAATTTTGTGGGAGTATGTAGAATTATTATAATTCGCCGGAGAAGGCGATTCGTTGTAATAGGCTGACTTTAAGGGGATGTCCCCATAGAGGGGAAATGAAGGTCAAAATTGTTTTTTCATCTGGTATAGGCAAGTGGGGTATCATGAGAAAGGTAACACCGAGTACATTTCATTTCCGGTATTTTCATTAAATTTAAAAAGAGGGGAAAAGAGATAGAGGGGAAAATATGTGATCCGAGTTTGTCCCCCCCCCTTGCATTTCGATACCGTTATACTTAGAAATATGAAAATTTGCAGAAAGGCGGCATTTTACTAGTGTAGAAAACCGAAAATCGTAGAATTTTGATATCTCAACAAAAAAGGTTAATAATAGTACATTTCTATAGTTGCAGTTAGCATACCCCTGCACGCCTTAAGCACAGCCGAGGTCAAAAATATTGATGGCCAATGATAACCAACATCATTGGCAATAATATCTTTAAGTTTCATTACAATCACATAATATTTAATAATAGTAAAATACATTCATTTAAAGTTTGGCATTTTGACACTATCCACACAAAAATTACACCTACCGGCCTCATATGTAGGTGTGAGTATTACTTTCATGTTGTTTTTCGTAGTGCGAATTGCAGTTATTTGATTAATCATTTCTGAAAGGGTAAAGATTAGTTGGGGGCGCTGCGTCGTAATTGGCAAACTTTACCGAGTGGAAGGGGGGAGGGGTCCACATAGAGGCGAAATTAAGCTCAAATTTTTTTTTTATCGACTGGTATAGGCAAGTGAGGTGTCGTGAGAAAGGTAATGTTGAGTACATTCCATTTTTTCGCATTTTCTTGAAATTTGTAGAAAGGGGAATAGTGGGGGAGGAAAAAATATTAGTTCGTAATTGGCCCCCACCCCCTGGCATCTCGAGACTGTTAGAATTATGAAAACTTACAGGAAGGTGGGTTCCGAATAGCATATAAAATGGAAAATAATGGAATCTGTATATCTTCTCAGAATAGGTAAGTAATAGTTTATTTCTGTAGTTACAGTTAGCACACCTCTGCATGCCTTAAACACGTTCGAGGTCAAAAGTACTGATGACCAACGATAACCAACACCTTAGGCAATAATATGTTCTAAGTTTCGTTACAATCACGTAATATGAATTAGCATGTAAAATGTAAGTGAGACTTTTTAATTAAAAAAAAAATAAGCGCTTGCTACAAAACCCTCGGATTGCGGGCGTAGCCCTCTATATTCCGGTTTCATTTATGATTGCCGTCAAAAACCGTGACCTGCCAAGCGAAATCAAAATTTGCCACTTACTCAATCATCAAATCTGGGATTTGACATCACTTTTTAAAACTACATAAAATTAAAAAACGAAAAAAAAATCGTGTAGTGCATAATAAATTATTATTTGGTGATTAGGATAGAACCCGATTTTTCCCATAAAAATTCCGGTTTGGTGCAATGTGATTCAAAGGAAAAGTATTTGCCTAACAAATTCCTTCAGAGCTTGCTATCAGATTACCCTATCCAGAAATATATCTTTTATAGAGTGAAATATTAGCCACTCACCTCGCCCAATAGCTCCGGTTGCATTTTAAATTCCACCGAACCACCTGATGATCTCCGGGGCTTCGTAATATCAAGCCGTAGTATACCCGGTTTCGTTCGTCTCCTATCACAACCACTTTCCGATTGCTCCCACATGACTAATCACCAAATCCGTTGACTAATAAATTACTTGAGTCAAAGTGAAACTAGCGATTTGACGACAAATTAATTCCACCACCCGACCAGCGAAAACCAAACAACTTTAACGCTCTGCACACACCCTTAAGGGATGCGATTTGAAACTGAACTGTGCGAATCATATAAGTTTGATTTTTACAACAATTGCGTTGGCTATGTGTGTAGCCGTTTCGCGAAGGATGACCCGAGTACTTGTACTGAATTTTACAACCACCATAGTAGCTCAGACAATATACTAATTTGCGTTGGTAACGAGTAACTAAAAAGACAGCCGAAGACACATCATGACCACTTTCAGGATGGATGGGCCCAACCCAGCCTTTCTACTTGTATGTTGAATAAAATCTAGAGGAAGGCAAGGGAATTAGGAAGAAGGGTATATATCGGGACTGGAGTATCGTATTAAAATGGAACCGAATATTTATTTTTCCTGTAAACCAATTTAATGTTTTTGATAATCTCGATTGAGCTATTTAAGATGCAATAATTTCCGCTCGCGGCTGGTTGACTGCTTATTGCTCCATCGCCTCGCCTAGAACTTTGAACTCTAAACCATTATACACTAAAGCTGAGCCTCCTCGATCACAGACCGTGTTGAGTACTTCAGTAATTTTTCCTTTTTTCCACCTCACGTCAACGTTCCACCAAGAACTATTTTTGCTGAAGTTTGTATCAGAATGAGTACTTCTCGAGGTAAAAAAAAAACAGATTCCAAAGAACGGAAAAAGTTCTCATTCCATGCTCACGATGTCTAAAAATTAGTCGACTTTCAAAGCAATTCCCAGTGCTATACTTAGTTCTTCGTTCTTTTTTAGTATTACGAGACAACTGGCGGTTGATAAAAGTGATAATACTGTCTTTTGATTGATAGTCCATCAATTAAATCAATTTGAGGGAATAAATCCTTTCGAATTGCTTCGGATTTACTTCTGACACAGAAAGGGATACAACAAATTCACTTTTTCAAGAAACCAATTTCGATGGCTAATATCCATAAATTTTTGTTGTACCCTGAAAACTATCGTCCAAATTGAATGTTATACCGATACACAGGGCACTTTACAATTTCCGTCGAGCAAAAGGACGTACTTCCACATTTCATTGAAAGACAACGAACTGCTCCCACACCAACAGGTGTGTAATGCCAGGCATCTGCTATGCCTTATAAATACATATGTATAGACTTGCGTGAAGAGAATGACATTCACTTTCCGTTGAATTGAATGGGAATCCTTTTTTTCAGTGGAGGGTGGTGATGATAAGTCCCAACATTTAGCCGTCAGCTACTTGTTGCAAGTCTTGTTCAATATAAATTAGAAAATAGCGTGTCATCGTTGACTTTACATATTGGCCAATAACAATGCAATTTTTCGCCATTATATTTAATTTATCATAATTAGAGTGCAGGATTAGATAGGCAGAACTGTGCTGAATGACGAGCAGGGCCGTGAAGATAAAATCTAGCCCGGGGTAAAGCGATTCCGGGCGGCAACTCCAAAGGGTTGAAATCAAGTACGCTACGCTCACGACAATGCCTGCGTTCAGGTCCCGCAACGTTGTATAGTAATTGCGGTTGCAGTTTGATTTTGATTTGGCTCGCGAACGCTCCATTTCAGTTTGCGCTTAATCAACCAGACACCTGGAGAAATAAACCAGAAATTTTCCCCTGTCAACTGTTTGGTAAGGGGTATTAGCGTATTTGACAGTTCATAGTTGACATATTGCATGCGATCGTCAGATGGTGTGGATTTTCGTTTTCGGTTTTGAAGTTTGCTTTTTAATTTTGTCGTGAATTTATGTAAGTGTGATGCTAATGAAATAATAATAATATTATATAATTTCGGGGGGCAAAGACCTTTTCCATAGTCCTCCGCGTGGGCGCCCCCTGGTAACGGCAGTGTATCAATTCGCTGACGGCCAATGTCTTAGCGATAAGACAGTTTGGAAAAGGCAGATAGCTGTAGCCTGAATGGCTGACGAACACCTAAGCGTCTCAGGTCTAGTAGGATGGAATGACTTGCGTAGTTGGACCTGCTACATAGTTGTGTGGGCTCCAGCACGTTTATTAAACCATCTGAAGCAGCTATCTCCGAGGCCATCCCCTGAATGGGGTTAAGCGACGTGCTGACAACTCGTCCTTGTAAAAACCACTCCATGTCAAGAAACCTGGAACAAAAGCCTCGGATTGGACGGATCAACAACGACGACCACGCAAACGAATAAAGGATTATTCTTTCGGATCCTGGAATGTACGCTCCCTGAACAAACCGGGGGCCGAGAAGGCCCTCCTTCAACAGGTCGAAAAGTACAAACTGAGCATTACTGCAGTCCAGGAAACAAATTGGCTTGGCAGCGAGATTAATGACAAGAAATCGCACACAATTTTTACAAGTGGCAAACCATCGGGCCGCAAGGAGTTTGGAGTAGCATTTATAGTGAACAATCACCTCAAACCGCATATTACTGACTTCAAACCCATAAATGAACGGCTGTGCGCGATTCGCATCAAGACTCGATTCTTCAATCTCTGGCTCATCAATGTGCATGCCCCCACTGAAGTTAAAGAAGACGCAGTAAAAGACGAGTTCTACGCCCGCCTTGAAACTCTCTTCGACTCACTTCCAACAAACGACGTCAAATTGCTGCTGGGAGACTTTAACGCGAAAGTCGGGAATGAAAGCTGGCATCGGGGGACCACTGGAGGCCACAGCCTCCATGAAGAATGTAACGATAACGGCCTGCGACTTATAGACTTCGCCTGCAGCAGGAATCTAGTCGTAAGCTCTACGTGTTTCCCGCATCGACGCATTCACTAGCAGACCTGGAAGTCTCCAGACGCACATACCGTCAACCAAATTGACCACGTCCTCATTTGCAGGAGATGGGCGTCTAGTGTCATGGATGTCCGCTCCTATCGAGGAGCAAACTGCGACTCAGATCATCACTTGGTGAAGACGACCTACAGATGTAGAATTTCCTCAGTGCACCAGTCAAGAATCAGCCCTCCCAAAATCTTTGCGGTTGATAAGCTCTTGAGTGATGCTACAGCGGTGGCGTATACTACCGCCCTTGAGGAAAAACTATCACCTATGCTACACAACATCAGCAACACAGGCGTCCATGGGTTCTGGGAAGAACTCAAGGGTACCATCAAGGATATCGCAGAGAAGGTCGTGGGATATAAAGCCCGGCGAGTGCGAAATGACTGGTTCGACGAAGAATGCAAAAATTCACTTGACGCGAAAAACGAGGCCTACAGACAATGGATTCAACGAGGAACCAGAGCCAGAAGAGAAAAATATGACGAGCTACGGCGAATATCGAATAGAATAATTAGACGTAAGAAACGTAAATACTTTGACGAGCAGTTGCTGAACATAAACGAAAACTTAGCTAATAGGAACACCAGACAAGCGTACAAACTAGTAAATACAATTAAGAACGGCTACCAACCCAGGACTAGCCTTTGTAAGGACAAGGATGGAAACATCACCAGCGACACCGATGGTATTAACAAACGATGGGCCTCTTATTTTGAAGAGCTTCTAAACCGACCATCTAACATCCCCACACAGTAAGCTCTCGACGATATTGTTGATTTAGGCCCACCAATTCAACCCCCGACAGTAGAGTAAGTTGATCTCGCGTTGCGGTCACTAAAACGAAATAAAGCGCCGGGCGCTGACGAGATTCCAGCTGAACTGCTAAGATTCTGTGGAACGAATCTAGTTGATGCCATACATCAATTACTCCTGCGAGTATGGGAGAACGAGGAGATCCCAGACGATTGGCGCAGAAGCATCATCTGTCCAATTCTTAAAAAGGGAGATAAATTGCGGTGTGAGAATTACAGGGGCATTTCACTAGTTTGTACGTCCGATAAAATTTTGACGAAAATTCTGGAAAATAGAATAAAACCGTACGCAGAACGAATCATTGGCGAATATCAATGCGGTTTCAGATCTGGTCGATCCACAACCGACCAGCTCTTTACGGTCAAACTGATACTCCAGAGGTGCTGGGAATACAACGTAAACGTATACCAAATCTTTGTCGACTTCAAGCAGGCATACGACAGTATCGATCGTGGAGTACTGTACAACATCATGCTGCAATTTGGTATACCAGCAAAATTAGTGCGACTGACAAAGATGACGTTGACCAACTCCGTCTCACAAGTCAGGATCCAGAATAGACTTACTGATCTATTTGAAACACGCACTGGTTTGAAACAGGGCGATGGACTGGCACCGACGCTCTTCAACCTAGCACTGGAATGCGTTATTCGGGCCATGAATTTGGACAACAGCAAGACGCTACTCATCAAGTCGACACAATTAGCAGCGTACGCCGACGGCATCAACATCATGTCCCGAAGATTGGCTGACGCAGAAGAACTTCTGCATACGCTCGATACCGCTGCAAAGGAAGTTGGATTACGTATTAACGAGGGTAAAACTAAAATAATGATGCAATCGGTGACAAGGACACCTGCACAACCGAGCATCAACGTGGGGGACCTCAACATCGAGTTCGTGAACAACTTCATCTACCTGGGTTGCAACCTGTCAAGGGACGCCAACGAAACTGACGAAATCAAGCGACGGATACAGTTAGCTAATAAGACTTTTTTCTCGGTTCTCCCCATAATGAAATCGAAGCATGTGCACAGAAACGCGAAGCTCCGCGTGTACAAAACCATTATACGACCAGTGCTATGCTATGGCTGCGAAGCATGGACCCTAACTCAAGCCTCCGAAAACATGCTAGACACTTTCGAACGTAAGGTTCTACGGCGAATTTTCGGGGCTGTTTGCGATCGAGATGGATGGCGCATCCGGTACAACCATGAGTTGTATGAAATGTACGATGAGCTGCAAGTCTCGAAAATCGTCAAACTACAACGACTTCAATGGGCAGGGCATGTACAAAGAATGGACGATGATCGCATGCCTAAGAGAGTAATGAATGCAGAACGAGTTGACGGAGCGAGACTGCGAGGACGACCGAGATCTCGTTGGGAGAGCTCAGTAGGTGTGGACGCCGCGCAGCTGCTGGGCTCCCAAAATTGGAGGACGCGGTCACGTGACCGAGATAATTGGAGGACAATGATCCAGGCGGCCAAGGCCCGACGTCGGGCTGTCGCGCCACGATGATGATGATATAATTTTAATCGCGGCGGATTTGCAAATTTGTTTACATGGCGTCTTATGTGCTTATTTACACCGAAGCAACACAAATTTCTAGCGATTTTGCAATTTTTTTCATTTTTCCTGAAACCGTCGCGAATTTAATTGAAATTTTGTTTGAAATTCAATAGTTGTCAACAACTGCAAAACAAGTCGTTCGGGTGAAGAGTAGACGATTAGATGGAGGGGAATTCCTTACTGCAATTGCAACGTTGCGGGACGTGAACGCAGGAAATGATACTACCTTCGGTTATTTTGGACATTCTTCCACAGGGATTCATTCATTCCCAGCACCTGATGAGTAGTGATCTGTTGGTAGTACGAAACCAGGAGCCGAAGGCCCCATTACACCCGGACCCAGGTGCGACCGTGTGGGCGTCTGATCCATCCGCCAACCATTCCATCCTTATTGACTATTTTTTTGTATTCCCCATTTTCACCTCCCCTCTGTTTGTGTTGTCTTCTCCAGGCCTATGAATTTTTTTTAATACGTAAAGGACAAGGGCAACGAGAGACGAAAACCCCGCCTAAATCTCCCGAACTGAGCTACAGCAAGCATAGGCCACTGCTTAGCTCGATGAGGGGCCTTTTTGCTTCACCAGATGGCACGGCCCGACCTTCACGGTCACTATGCTACCTAAGGCTCCGTCCCCACAGGCATTTCCGGATGCCTACCAAACCGTCCGTTACATATCATATTAAAAATATTCCATTCGATCATGCAATGTACAATGCAATCATCGATCTTCACCGAATTTTCCGCCTTGCCGACAGTCGCAGTTGGCACCCGCTCTACCTATATTTCAAGTATACAGCAGGTGCCTTCTGTCGCCGCAAGGCTAATTTAGAAAAATAAATTAAAATACGACGGCATCGAACCCATGACCAACTACTCACAAGTCGGACTCGCTAACCAAACCACTGAGCCAAGAAGTACCTGTCAAACTCTTTTCGCTCTGTGCAGCATTATGTACAATACAAATCTATGAGATTGTATCACAGCGACGCGAGCGCTTCTTTCTTCTGCGTGGCAGTACTGGTGAATTATATTTTTTCGATTCACTACCCATCGACGTGTCGTCACTAGAAAAGTTACACTTTAGAAATTCAATCCGGGTCGCAAATGATTTTGCGGGCTGTAGCTTCAATAGATGAGTCCTAGCAATTTGACAATGATCTGAATCCTCAATTGATGACCTTGTACCCTCCGCGTCCTCGCTACTCCCACGCCCTATGCTTGACTTTCATATACGAATGCGACAAATATACTTTACTCGTTTGTAAGCGAGACGCACAAATGGTTTCCCAACAAAAACCCACGGCCCAAAAAAAAAACGGCTGGCTGAAAAACGAAACCAGAAACGATACAGTTGTCGAGAAAAAGCAGTGGACAGCAGTAAGCTACTCGTAGTGAAAAGTTCCATGTAGCATTGTATAGTATGAACCAAACCGGATAGAGGCAGTGCACTATGCTTGCTAGTTCCTGCTATGCTTCCGTAGATAAATAAGCTTACGAGAAAGTAATATTAAAATCGAAAACCCACCTAATCTTATCACATACATTTATTTACAAAAAAATGAACATCATTAAATACCTAAAAACTAAATGCTATTTACAAAAATCTGTCCCACTGTTGAATTTCGCCTTTTGTTGTGTTCAATCGATGGCCTCAATAATTTCGTACTCATCCTCCAACGTATGATCGTAGTCGATATTGTATTTATTCTTTATATGCGTCTTATTCTCACGTTCCACCCTCTTCTCGTCCACAGCATCTATTTGGTTTCTATTTGTATTTGGTGCAGGATTCAATTGCATCGTTTGCCTGTAATCCTTCTGGGCAGATCTTGCATCCACAACTGCATTGGAATTGTACTTAGTCGAGCCTCTGGAGTGGTGAGGTTCCAATCTTCGATATTGACGCGTATTTATGGGACGTCGGGTCCTGTTTCGATCAGAATATGGTTTTGGGATTTGTAGCGGGAGTTGAGTGGGCTTTAAAGCTACTGCAGTGTTTTTGGACATTTTTGAAATAGCTGTGGACCGATTCCGTTCGCGGGCCTTATATCATATTGGATTGCCCGATGCATCCTTGTACAATTCCTCATTGTTCGAGTAGAGTTGTTCGGCACCCGGGCAATTGACGTTGGTCCACCAGTCGCATACACGAACGGCCTGATTAAAGACTGTTCCGTTGGGACAGAGGAATGAGTAGACATGTCCGGAGTGAAGGCACCAGTGCCATACCTAGAATACAGGGAAATTATGTAATATTTTGGAAAATCTTGAGGGTTCATATGTTATGAGATGATTTCTGTGATCGTATACTTGACAACGTGTTTCAACGTCGGCGTAATATCCGGGAATTCGTCCGCGACACGAGAAGGCGAGGTCTCTGGGTATTTTGTCGTAGGTTGGATAGTCAACGCCTGGGGTGTAACCTTCGATTTGCTGAAATTATAAAAGGGGAATGAATGTATTACGTGTTTTTTTGATGAGCAAATATACATATTATTGCGAGGTACGGTGTAAAGCCGTGTAATCTGTGGAATGCGTAAACCACTCTGTGATTTCTCTTTTCTTTAATGTTTGTAATGTACATGTGAAATCTCAACTTATTTTGTACTCCGTGTCTCACTTTATGCACACTGCATAGCGTGCACAAGGAATAGTTACTGTTAGAAGCTGCATAGCACATTGGGAGCGAATCAGATCCATTAACGTGCGGTCCCGGGTTCAATTCCCGTCGTGTCGACTCTTTCTTTTTTTTCTATTAAATACAATTTTGTGACTTTTATTCACTTACTCTAAGCCCTAGCGAGGCATAGCGTCAACTATACCTTGTGGTATAGCTGACGTTTCGTTGGCATAAACCAGGTTCGGACGATGCAGGTTGCCAGGATGCACCTCCTGCTCCCATTTAGCAGCCTACCTGCGACAAGTCGAAAGATGTTGTGGCTTAGTATTGCGTTCCTCACCACAGGGGCAAGACAACACAAACATTCATGGCCATGAATGCCGTGGACGGGACTTGAACCCGTAACGACCGTAATCAGACATGAGACTGACACCTCAACGCACTGAGCTACCGGTCGCCTAAAATTACATAATGATAAATCATGTTATTTTAATATGACCATGTTAAAGAATTTGTATTTGCCTGAAGTCAAGCTTGAGCTGTAAACGATAATGTACATATAGTATATGAACTTTTTCTATTTTATATACATATATGATGCTGTAAAATCTCATGTATGATGTGAGTGTTAGAATTCATTAGTCTGTGTATACTCGTACATACATGAGAATTCTCAACAAGTGCTTCTAACTTGTTGCTTTTGCATTAATGAATAATGTAATTTTAATTATGGCCAAGTAAAAATGAATTTGTTACTGTCTGAGGTCAATCTTGAGTTCTTGTATTATTCATCTTCCTATATTGATACCAGCTAACCATCGCCCATCGAGGAAATCAAATATATGCGGTGGCCGTTTGTATGTATAATACATTCGTTATACGCTTTATGATATTTGCGCAATTTTCTTCAAAAGAAAACGAGTTGTGTAGTTGGTAGATCAATGGGTAGAGAGCAGACCTATCGATGGAGGGGTAGTTGCTTCCAAGCCTGCCTCGAACACAACTTTTTTTTCAGCGTGCTCATTTTATTGTAAAAATTCATCAAGTAATATTATAATTTATATTTGGCTACCGTTTAATGACAAAAATTGATTTCCGAAATTTGCGTGCTCTCCTAGACAATGAATCAGAAGGCCCCTGGAGTGAGATACATAAAGCTTCGTTTACATCTGAGCACTTCCCTGAACTCCGCCGAAGCCTGTCCCAAGAAATCTTAATCATATGAAGAAACTTACGTCAATAAATAAATAGGAAAGGGTGCAGTTTGTCGAAGGATTCCACAAATGGAAATTGATTTGGCAAAGCAAGTAGGGCGGCTCATTGGTGGGGTAGATTGGCCGATCTGGAAAAGGAAAATCCGGGATCTTATCGATTATTACGAGGGGTTCTCAATGCTCTAGGTGGAAAAATCGTCAAACCAGAACCACTTCGAGAGGTTCCAAGGTTCGAGAGATTCCAAGGTTCGAGTAGCTCTATAAGGTTCAAGAAGTTCCAAGGTTCGAGAAGTTCCAAGGTTCGAGAAGTTCCAAGGTTCAAGAGGTTCCAGGGTTTGAGAAGTTCGAAGGTTCCAGAGGCTCCAAGGCTCGAGAAGTTCCAAGGTTCGAGAAGTTCTAAAGTTCAAGAGATTCTTAGGTTCGAGAGGTTCCAAGGTTCGAGAGGCAAGGATCGCCATGTAAAGCTAAAAATGTTTATTTTAAAACATTTACATTTTTGGTTGAAGAAATGTAAGCAAAAGAAAGGTAAGAAAAGAAAAAAAGAGGAAAAGAGAAGAGAGAACAGAACAGAGAAGAGAAGAGAAGGAAGGGGAAGAGAAGAGAGCAAAGGGCAGAACAGAGGATAGATGACATAGGACAAAGGTTACAGTACTGAGGACACAGTACAAAAGACGAAGGATAGATAACAGAAAATCAGAAATTTTACAAACAGGGAAAGGAGAGCAAAACTTTCTTCTCGCCAAGCGATAGGTGCCCTGATGCTAGGAACAAAACCAGACCTAGCATTCAGCATTGGATTTCTGTCAAGGTCACTCGAAAAATCCAACAGCCGAAAACATCGGTCAAGTAAAAATGGTATTTCGTTACATTTGAATTGCACAAGTGTTGAGATTATATTTTTAAATTCAAGTTGAGTACGAGATTCTTAGAGGCAGCAGGCGCTGTCGAAAAAAAAAGATATAAGAATAAATTTAAAATCTGAATCCTTTCAAGAAAGTCACGTCAATCAATAGATAGACTCTAGTATAAAAACTAAAAATATATAAAATCATCTTTCTTTGGTAGGCACTGATCTTCAATAGGTCTTCCTTTGAACAAATCTTTCGTGACGTACCTTTGCCCTGCATATCTTGTTTAAACGGCTAAGGGAGAAAGGCAATTACGTTTTCAGGCAGTTATGCCTCCAGATAGCTCATCGACAGGGAATAGATGTTTACGCTTACGTCAAAAATTTACTTTGTGAACAATTTTCTCTAGATCTTCGATAGGGAAGGACTGGCTAAAAGAAGGTGTCAGGTGCCTGTTAAACTTAGCAGACAGGTACATCAATTTCAAAGCGGGTCATTCTATGTATGTCTAATATGCATTTTTAAGAACTACTTTAAAATGTTACGAGCAATTTTCTATTAATTGAACAGGGCGCTAAACTAGTTAAAGTCGGCACTGCTACACCGGATAAAAATTTGAAAACAAATGACTTTTTACATACAGACGCACAAGCGAAAATATTTTGAGAATTTTCAGTTATTAAATTAAATTTTTAAGGAAAAAATTGTATAGAGCGAAAAAATTCAGATAATTGAATGTCTCTAGTGCTGAAATTCGTATAATATAGTAAATTTGTTGATTCATTTAATTGGCGAATTCGGGATAACGGGGGTACGGTTAATCGAGATAATACTGTATTGCGTTTGGTAAGCTGATAGCCGAATTGGGTTGTGTAATTGTGAAAATCAAGGAAGCAAATTTAACTTCTCCGAAAAACTGGTCGAGTACCACTCGACTAAATTACTAACATTAGTTCCAATCGGTCGTGTTTGGTTATTTCACGGCTCATATATCATAAACTGCCAACAATGAAACTCTGCAAAACGTAACAAATCTCCTATTCCTTTCACCAAAAATGAAAAGCTATTTTATTATACTCTTCTCAAATCCGAATGTCGGCCGTACACAAAACATAGATCACCCTTCTTCCTATGCAACTGCATCTTCATCCGCGAAGAAACATCTTCACCTACGTCTGCAGTTAAAAACGATGGACTGTGTTAGATCTGCATTTTCGTCACAACTGAAGTGAAACATGCACAATCATTTCGTCCAGTCAGTACAATTCAATTCAGTTCACGGTATCTTACGAAACGCAACATTAACTCCAAAATGCAGTTGTATCTTAGCAATAAGATAGGAGTTAGCCTGCATGCTGAATGCAACCAGAACACGGAATTGCAATTGGCAATCTTCTTTTTTCCGTAGTAGCACGGAATGTCTCTTGTGTCTCTGACAAATGAATCCCAAGATGTGTATCTTGAATTTGCTAAAAAGTTTGAATTATCTGAAAAGTCAACAATGAGAGTTGTGAGTATTATTAGGATTATACATACATTGTATTCGAACAATTTTTTTTGTAGTTTTATGTATTTGGGGAGTATAATGGATTAAGTTCCATTCATGAATGGGACAGGTGTTTGCATTCTTCAACGCACGAGACATGGACAGTTTATAACTAACGAAAAAAATTCTTGCGGCCACGGTAGATCAATGGGTAGAGTATCGATTTGTGAAGCAAGAGGTCTAAAGTTCCATTCCTTCCACGAGCATACTCGAACACCGGCCTCCAGTCCAGTTTGACCCAGCTGCGAAAAAGCATATAGATTTCATAACGAGACTTATGTATGTAGACCTAGTGGTTGCACCAAAACTTTAAATAGGCAACAGACATATACATTAAAAGTAGGCAACAGCCATATGCATTAAGAGTGTTTTCTATATGGTCGATTTGAACACAAGTTAGCCGATGAAGCTACAACCTTTGCACGGAAGGTAGGCGACATTTTTATCACAACTTTATAAGGGAGATAGCATCTTGCCCATTCAAAAAATCAACTAACTAATCCATACTACAATACAAAGCTTGACAAAAATATCAAATCGCTAGCTCCATTCTATCGAAAGTGTAATGGACAGGTGTTGAGGGACACCACAGTGTCGATGGGGATGGAGCGAAGGTTTGCCGCAGTGACAGTGAAGGTCCGGCAGCGCTATCTGGCGAAAACTCCTCAGCCTGAAGGGACGACACAGGCTTGATATAGCTCAATAACGGGAGATGTGGGCGGCGGTTTTTGCCTTATCGCTGCTCCTTTAGCTTAATATTCTAAAAATTATCGTGCCTTAGGGTACACAAGCAAGCACACGAGTACCGACCTTAAAAAACTAAGCCAAAATAAAAAATAAACTACGTAGCGGCAATGACTGTCGACTGGCCCATGTATTTGTTTTGCACGACAATCACGTCGATGCCCGTCCGTGGGCACTCTAAAAAAATAATAATAGCACTCCTCGGCGAGGACGTTTTCGATATGGGCTATGATGGGCTGGAATTTTCTCACCAATCAAGTTCTACAAACGGAGTCCCCTCAGCTCCCTCAGTATTGAACGGCATTTTATGACAGTCTGTAGATCCCAAGATGCCCATGGGGACGGGTCATAATGGCCGTGAAGGTCGGTCGTTTTTGCTGCTCGTTTCCCCTGTCCTTTACGTATTGATAAAAATGCATAGGCCTGAGGAAGACTACACAAAAATAATAATAAAATAGATAAAAATGGGGAATAAAAAAAATGAGGCGATAAGGTTGGAATGGTTGGCGGGCGGCTCACTCGCTCTCACGCTCGCATCGGGTTCCAGGTTTAATGGGACCCTCGGCCTCTGGTTTCGTACCACCGACTGGCTCATCAGATGCTACTATCGATCTGTCGGCGGAAGTAGCACAACCAGACCAGAATATGTCTCATTACAAGTTTTTAATGTAATTAAAGCAGACTCCAGCCGCGTCTGTACCCAGCGTCATTTAGACGCGCATGAGTACCGGGCTTAAGTCTGCTTTTATTCTTAATGCACTCTCTCTAACCTAACCTATTCGTATTCGATGTTCCGACTTCGATACAAATAGGAAGATTTGTTTCCAGGAAAACTCACTATCAAAATTTAATACAAATGAAACAATATTAAAAAAAAAACACAATAACAAAAAATAAAAGAAATATGATTTTGATCTGGAATTTTTGGTGTCTATTGCAATTTGATAGCTGCTACACACAATGGCGCATTGGCCATCATGATGGCCACGACTGCTCTCAGAGATACATATTTTTGAAAGCCATCATCAACCATCCGCCGTCTATACGATTGAAATAGCTTAAGATTCCCAAGGATGGGCCAATGTACTCGAATGCGGCAGCTTTGAAGATTCTCAAATTCAATTACATTAAAATTTTAAAATTTCTCGCACCGTGTACAACAATGTGCGTATTGGCCAAATTCTCATCTGCTTTGCTTTGGTCTCAAGGTGTTTATTTTTTTCAATCTTCATCGTGGTTGATTCCCAAGCATTTCACTTCTTTACTTTAAGATAGTTTGTTTTTGATGCGCACTGAAGGGCACGTACATCTGTAGCAATCCAAAATTAAGTGAGCATATTTTTAATCTCGTTGACTCTTATTATCCAATTTTCAGACAAATTTCCCAAATGTTCTTCAAGGTTATGCGACGCTATTGTTGAGGTATTGAGTGTAAATGGTGACGGGATCATATTCTCGATGGTTTGCTACCGAAATGTATGTTACTCGTACAGGGGATATACAATAGTATGGGACTAAACTTAGACTACTATTTATCTTATTTACCAGATCGCAGAACCACAGATAACTAAGATTGGTATTAGGTTCACACCACTGACCAAACCACTGGATTTGGCCAGATTGCTTAATTTAAAACTATAGGCGCCGGCAATCCAACGTAACGCCCCTAAAATATTTCAAGCATAAATAGCGATCTTCACTCGACTCTTTGTTCAGACAATCAAACACTGTGAAGCTGTGACACATAGACATAGAGGATTGTACCATTGCATTTTGTGCTTTAACAAGGCTTGACAGCTATCAATCCCCCCGACCCCGGTTCATGAGAACCCGTGTGATATTAGCCCGAACCAGCATGGTCATGTGGTTAATTGCCTTGACCCCTCCAAGGGAGTGGACGCGTCAATATCTCTTGCATTTCTATGCCTTGTTGACGTTTGGATAGCATATCTAGTTTTCTGCCGTGCAGTTGTTAGCATGCACCTCGTATCTGCGTCGTCTTTATACTGACAAGCTCGGAGCGCAGTTGAAGTTCTGTTAGTGCCCACAAGCAGTTTTTGTTCGCGCCGAGGATTGAACCTTCATTCTCTACATCGTAGAGCGGTGAGAACGAACACGGCCACCGGGCGCGTCATCATTTATTAAAACTCGTCGTTCAATTTGGTTATAGTTCCTCAAGATGCTGGACGGTTAAAAAATTTTAATTTAATTAAAATTTAATTCATTATTTTTTATGGCTCATTTTCCAACTCAATCTGCGGAAGTTGTTTCGCTAACTTTATATACATCAAATTAGGGTTTATTCAGTTATAAAGAAAATTGATTCTTATAATTTTCTCGTGGAACTAGTATTTTACCCGTTATTTAATTTAATACTTAAAAAACGATGATTTTACCACTTCATGGGAACAAATGAGCTATTGAAAAGGGGTGTTTTTCAAGTAAGGATATTTCGGAAACTCTTCAAGATACGGAAAAAGTGGCTACATTTTTAATGTATTTCTTTATTATTATCTTTAATTTTGACTAAGAAAGTTTTTTCCTAGGATTGGCAGTAACGGAGATAAAGGCAAAAAACCCCCCTTTAACTCCTCCCTCCGCGCGAGCTCATCTTCCACCGGCGGGGACTTTTAGTATGATATACTCCTGGCACCGACAAATAATCGTGCCAAGTTTCAATACTACTTGAATTTTTTCACTCGAATTTGGTTCGTTCCCTAGAGTACAAGTTCACACCCATTGCAATGGAAAGGATTAAAAACACCGTGTTCAAAAAAATTCTAATTGGAATTGCAAAATTTGGAAATGAGAACAACTTTGCAGAAAAGTATGGTCTAAAACTTCGCAGCCGCTGTAGAACATTCTGAAAATTTTCAGAAATACTCGTAACTATGTCCCGGTCTTGGACTCATTCTATCCGAAAAAAAACTTGCGGAACGTACTTATAAGTGTAGGTTCTTCATATTTAATTGAATCGAACTCGGTAAAGCCCTAAGAAAAATTCAACCATTGATCACATCACGATTTACTTATACTAAATATCATCGGTACGATAATTAACTGTCACTTCATTATATCATAAAAATAAAAATTTAACTCATTGAGTGCATTTTAGAAATATGCATGCGGAAAATGGATAAATATATAGGAAATCGAAGAAGAAGGTAATTATCATCCTCATCAAATAAGCCTTGATTAACTTAGAGAAAATTATGCAATCACTAGTATTTTCCTCCAAGAGTTGACTATGTCACTGTCGATAATTGTATTCACCACTCACTCAGCATGTCATTGATCACCATGACTCACCAAAACAAAGTCCTATCTACAAAAAACCAGCACACTAACTTCACATCTTTCCTGGCCCCTAATGCACAATTTCAACAAGCACAAATTGCATCCAACTGTATATCGTACTTACTCCACTACTAACTGCAAGTAAGTTCAGCAAATATAATCCAAAGGCAAAGATGCACATAATTCGCATCAGGCGCAGCATCTTCGTACAATCTTCGATGGAAACCAGCAAGACGATCGGTTCACACAGTAAATCACTTTATAGAATCGCTGATCGAACGGATCAGGAAAATCGATTTCGATTAGTAGCCGTTTATCGACAACAGCAGCAGCAGCACGATGGCGAAACCCTCGAGGCTCTCGAGGACTGGACTGGTATAATAGGTTTCACCTTCGCACGAAACCGATTTAGTCGCGGCGCCTTTTCGAACACGATTCGATTGATGCCAACGGATGAATATTCGCCACGGGATAATAACGGACAAATCGTAAGTTCTTCACGACACGTACATCGACAACAACGCTTCTCTATCAACAAAGTCCAAAAAATTCACTGTCGCTTTCATTTATAGTATTTGCCAAAGTCTCATCCTCCTACCACAAAGAGACCGCCATTGGCATTAGTACGTCGACGGCGATTCGCTAATCCGACAACTCATCAAAGAAGCGTCCAGTGCGGTACATCAAACATGTGCTTCGGTGCAGATGCATCATCAGATCAGACCTCCACGAGTCATCTTCAAGTCACCATGGTTGAGGTACCACGGCGGTAGTTTGTCTCTTCAGAGTGGAAGTACCGTGTAGGTATGTTTGGCTTGTGGATCTAGTAATCGCACCAAGCTGGTTTACTGTCTATGTTACTTCTTGCAAATTCAGATCAGTTCTCATGGGTGATGCAGTACAAGTTGATCTACCGAAAGACCATAAAAATAATTCGCACGGCAATATGCATAATCGCATGTGAACGATTGGTAAAGATATCGTGTTTGAGCAGTGGTACAGTGCATTGAAAGTGAAATAAGAAGCCGGGTCGCCTAGTTAAGTTAAATCGACTGTACTTAATTGAATTACTATTGCTCGGCATAAGGAATTAAAAAAAAGGTTAATTGTGGAAATATGGATATATTGGTATGGTATAAATGTTCTCCCTCTGTGGTGTAAGGCGTAAGAATAAGGGCACGGCCTTTCCCAACATGCCATAGAAGGCAACTTACAAGGACAGGATGTGTATGCCAGCAACTTTCATCATTCGAAAACTAGTATAATGGTAACGAAACGTCAACTATGCCTCGGATAAAAGCCGACTCACCGATGGTGACTTTTGGCTATTGGTCAACAACAACTATGGTTTCTAGAAATTATGCGTAATCTCCCGGACAATGTATCAGAAGGTCCCCAGAACGCACGATTTCTTCAATTAGCGAGTGCGTTTCTGCGGTATAGATTAAACATCTTATGTTTAATCTGGAGCAGCCGAGAATTTATTTCTCGAACGCGTGGCACTGTAATGTTGTACTCCGGCAGGACTGCCGGTAGTGGTCGTAAGCCAGGTGTAGGGCTCCTCTTAACCAGAGCCGCACGAAGCTGTCTCTTATACTGGGATCCGGTCTCCGACTGACTCATGACCGTCAGGTTCCGGACCAAAATGAGAAACATTACAACTTTACAATGCTAGGCTCCCACCGAACCCGACAATGTCTTGACTAAAGACTCCTTCAACGAAAAACCTAACGCCGTCCAGAGCAGAACACCAAAGGTGACATTGTAATGGTTATGGGAGATTTGAATGCGAAAGTGGGTGCTAGTCTCAGACATGCGATGGGGAGACACAGTGTTGGTGACCGAAACGACAACGGTGAAAGATTTGTAGAGCTCTGCAACTTCAACCGTCTCTTCATCGGTGGTACTATGTTTGAGCACAAAATCAGTTGGTCCTCTGTTGGCACAGAACACAAAATATCGACCAGTTTGCCATTGGAAAAAGATTTAAAAGTTGCCTTCTGGACGTGCGAAATACAATAAGAAGGGTGCCGATATTGGAATAGGAACAGATCATTACTCAGAGTGACACGAACTTGGATTTTTTACTACCTCACCGACATATACAACATTTCAAAAATTCGAAACTACCGCATATTTTGCAAGATTTAAACTCCCTGTCTCTCGGGTTAAAGGCGTCGGTGGACTTTGAGAATCGGATTTCGGCAAGAGCGCATCCTCTTACCGATCTTATTCCTCCTAGTGTAGTGATTGGCGATGTGTTGCATGCAGTTCTGTTTGGACCAAACAGAGAAATTCGATGGGCTCAGTTTAACTGCGCAGTTTATCACGTCTGACGTCATGTCTGAGCGATTAACTGAGGAAAGTGCGCAGTTCACGCAGGTTTTTATAAAGGCCGCCGGTCTATGCAAATATTTATATTGTTGCACCCATACTGCGCAGTTTCCTCAGTTAATCGCCCAGTTTGGGCAGTTCTACTTCTGTCTAGTGCCGATACCTGTTATCTCCTGTTGCACATGAATAAAAAAGATGCCCTTCTGGGCTTTATCGAGGCATACCGTAATTTGCTGGAATTGTGGGATGTTCAAAGCACTGCATATTTTAATCACGTCAAAAAACTGATGGCATACGACGCTTCGCGGGAAGGGTATTGGGTATAATAAAGAGAGTAACTTTGCTCAGCAGCACTTGAAAAACACAACTTCGGGTCCTTGCTACAGCGTTCACGACGTCTGTTCTTCCTTTGTTGCTCCTTTTCAATATTTACAGCAGCAACCATACAGCAAATTGCTGCTCTTCTCTTTCTATCCATGTTTACAACTTTTCAGAGAATATTAAGTACACGCTAGACGCTACATGATAAAACTGAGAGAACTGAGAGCGAAACTGATGGGAAAACTGAAGGTTCCCACACACCATCAGTTCAGAGAATGGTACAGTTTTTTACTCAGTTATTGCACAGGCAACAAAACTGGGCGTGTATGAGCCTCATAACAAATCTATTTACAGCATCTTGACTACGCTGACGATATATGCCTACTCTCCTACAAAATCACGGATCTAAACGCAATGGCTTCAGTTATCAAGAGGGAGGCGAGCACGGTTCGTGTTAATCATCAACAAAACCAACGTTCTTATACCGCCGTTGCGTTGCGAAATCCAACTTTTCCTACCAGTTACAATGGACAGCTTGTTGAGAAGAAGGACGGTAATTCGTCTACCTATGAAGCATTATTGCCGAAAATAGTGACATCTCCAGTCGTATCAGCCAGGCTCGCATTCGGCAAGCTGTCAAAAATCTGACAATGCAGTTATAAGCTCAGTATAAAGACCAAGCTGGGCGTGTTTCGCTCCCTAGTACTGTCTGTGCTGTTGTATGGGATGTAACGGATGGTCTGGTGGACATCCTGAGATGCCTGTGGGGACGGAGCCTTAGGTAGCATAATGACCGTGAAGGTCGGGCCGTGCCATCTGGCGAAGAAAAAGCTAATGAGCTAATCAGCGGCCTATGCTTGCTGTAGCTCAGTTCGGGAGATGTGGGCGGGATTTTCGCTGCTCGTTGCCCCTGTCCTTTACGTATTAACAAAAATTCATAGGCCTGGGGAAGACAACACAAACAGGGGAGGTAAAAATGGGGAATAAAAAAAAAGTGTCGATAAGGATGGATGGATCAGACGCCCACGCGGTCGCTCCTGGGTCCGGATGTAATGGGACCCTCGGCCTCTGGTTTCGTACCACCAACAGATCACTACTCATCAGGTGCAGTTTCGATCTGCTGGTGGGAGCAGCACTACCAGAGCATAATATGGTTCATTACAGGTGTCTGATTACAGGGATCAGCATATGGAAAGTTTTCGTACAGGTTACCAGAAAGCTGCAAGTTTTCGTCAGCTCATGTCGTCGTATAAGTTTAAGAATTTTCTGACCCGAAACAAAGTCAAATGAAAAGCCGAGTGGAGTCGGCGTACGGGTCAGACACCAATCGACGAATTAATACGAAGGCGAAAATGGCAGTACCTATAGATAGGTCACACAGCGGAAGGCTGGACGTGCCATGAAGTGGGACCCCAATCCCGATGACGGCCGATGAAGGGGGCGTCTAGTGTCCTAAAATCTCATGGTTGCGCAGCGATATGTGACGAAGGAGTGTCAGTTTGTGGGTAAGTCGTGGGTGCAGTTGCGTCCCATTGCCCAGAACCGAGTACGGTGGCGTATAGAAGCAGTTGTTGCACTATGCCCCACTACGGGTTAAGACAAGGTAGTATAAATGTCCTAAAAAGTTCAAACTATCAGATACCTCAAAAAAGGTGGGTAATTTTCAGATGAAGCCATTGGAATAAGCCAGCCAAAATGGACCGAGGCAAACTTCTCGCATTAATCCTAACCATTCATCTATCTACACCCATAGCCATCCATCGTGACTTGACTTTAGTCCCAATTTACGACTTGGGTCAAACCGATTTAGCTCCCATTACAACCAAAAAGCTAGCTCATCAATCCAACCAAAGTACATTCTGCCAAGACTTCTTTGGCAGGTTTTTGGTACAAGCATGCTGAGAAAGTTATCTTCCCGTCGGTCGCCGAAAGGGCTCAACAATGAACTCAACTGAGGAAAAGGCCCCGCGAAGATGCTTCAACCTCACGGTTATTTTTTGTTATCGTCACTTGGCAGATGGCAGTTATGTACCCGTTCCGTTGTGGATGTTATGCAATGTTGCAAGCCGCAAGTGCACATCTAGATGTATCTAGATACACAGCAACGTGGCTTATCCGATAAACTGGCTGTTAGAGGAAATCGAACGGCCCCAATCGGCATATCAAGAAAGTAATTTAATGCTCGTTTCGTTCATTAGCTTGCGAAACGGAAGCTCCAAACTTATTGTCTATTTAGTGTGTTTGAGGTACACGCTTTTAACCCCGTTGTGCGTTGCTTCGGGATATAGCACTTCGTGATAGTACGTGAAAATTACCAGTAAATTGATAGGCAATTGCCTAACAAAATGAGTCCATCAGAAAGTCATCATGTTGGTAAACAACCATCAATAATAAAAGATACATAGCTTCAAGAAAAAAAACTCCCTCAATACCAGAAGCCCGCATTGTCGATAAACGTATGCGTATGTTAAATTCACCGGCTCTTTTTGTTATCAGTATCACTACCCACCTGGAGAACGTTAATCGAGCACGAAGACTTTTGTTCACACATTAAGATAAATCTATTTATCTTAGCGCATCGGCCGCACGGGTCGTAATTGCACGCTCGCATAATTTTCCTCATCAATAAAATAGAAATGTAATTGCGACGGAATGCAATGAAAGCGATTTTCAAACTCATTATCTTGTTAAAGGTTATAATTTCATTATGAAATCATCCGCTAAAATGATGGTTTTAGTGGTTAGGCGTGTTGTTTTAATTAATGACACGAAATCATGCCCATTTCAATTATCTGACCAGTATTTACTAGTCACAGTCATAGTCAGGACCGATTATAGGCTATCGGTATTCTGAAATCAATTTTTTTTGATAGATTTCCGTGTTAAAAAGCGAAACGGTCAGCCCATTTTTGGCGGAGACACAATAGGTTGCGCACGATATGATCGATAAGTGTTACGTTATCGTTTGTCCATCATGAAATGGATTTGGATTGGATTGAGTAGATAAAATGAGGCTAAGAGATGAGAAAACAATTGATAGTTTGATATTCAAGATGCGATCGAGGAGTGTTTGCAAAACTTTTGGGCAGGGCCCCCATTATGCCGTTCAATAGCTGTCGGTCGATGGTAAATTTGATGTTATACTTCAATTATTGCAGTAATTATTAATAATTATTGCTGAAATTTTGGTGTTTATTTCTAGATATTACTTAATAATGAGAGCGGCAATTATTAAACTTTTAAGAATGTTGTAATAAACTAAATTTGAGATATGTATATCTCATGCATTTGATATTTCAAGTATTTTTTTTAAACTGATTCCTGTAAAGTAGTAAGAAGAAAAACAATTATAAAGCATACTGAAATAAGAGACTTAGATGTTGAGACAATAAATTTTTATAAAAACAATTTTAATCTGAATGGTTTTTCAGTCATTTTTTAAAGTAATTCTTTCTCTAACATAAGGTGGTTCATTTGGCTGTGATTCACTATATGTAAAAAATGGAGAAGAAAGTGATGAAAATAAATATTTTAAACAAACAATTTTCTTTTTAGTCTACACACATAGGCAACCGCAAAAGGGAGGCAAGAAGGGGGGGGGGCAAGGAGGGGCGGCTGCCCCCTCTAGATTTTAACCGATTCTTCAACCTGTCTAATTGTACGAATTTTCCCACACTCGTGATTTACCAGTTGTTCTTTTGCATCTCGCCAGCATCGACTCATTGTTGCTTTGAATTTTTTTAGGTATTTTCTGCAACTTGCAATGAATCGAGGCAGGCGAGATTCTGGCGAGACGCAAAGAATCTTTTCATGAGTCCCAGTGTGTACTAGGCGTAAGAGATACCCAAGAAGAATATGTATAAAACGGGTAGAACGCCTACCTCACATTATAATAAACGCAATAACTCAGAGTAGGCCAGTAAAATTAAGTTTTATTAATAATAATTAGGGAACGATCTGAAAATAATTTAAATCCCTTCTATAGATACTGAATACATGGAAGCTGAGTTTGCACGGTCGTGCTAGGTGAGCTTAACTTTTGGTGGGCAAAAATCCAAAAAATTTGAGCCCTTTTTTTAATATTATCCTTATAACTCATAAAGAGTGCCTCGGATAGAAAAAACTTGCAGCAGTAAATGAAAGACCGTTGAATTTTGCGTCCAATGTCTTGCTCAAAATTGAAATTCGGTTCAGTAGCGTAGTCAAAATTGATAGTCAAAAAAGGACAATTTTCGAGGCTTCGAAGAAAAATCACACTTTATCACTTTTCAAGCTCACAGATCTTTGCAATGAATGCTCCAAATGGAAAAGCTTATCTATAAATATTGAGGATAATTTAATTGTAAGTCTAACATGGCAAATATCAATCAATTCGGGCCATTTTTAGAATAGTTATGAGCAAAAATTAAAAAATGACTGCTCATCGATTTATGCCTGAAAAGCTCTATCTCGGTAAGTATAACAGCTAGAAGTTTCACTTTAGTCTCAAATTGTAGATAAATTACTCTAATTTAATAAAGTTCTGCAAGGTTTTGTTATGTTTGGAAGGATTTCTAGAGATTCTAAATAACACACGACTCTCTTGTTTGACTGCTTATACGGAAGTGGTTTATTCAAAAGTCATTCTAGTACAACAGGTATATCTTAAAGTAAGTACATTTGTAGTAGTTCAATAGAGTATAGTACTAAATTTTAGATTATAAATCATAGATATACTACATCTTCCCACACTTATTTTAATTCACATTTTTGCTTTAACTCAAAATTTTTGAATTGTAAATCTATCGGGAAATTTTCTGTTTCTCTTAGACTTTCGTACAAAACTATTTGGTGAATCTTCCTGATTACTTTTGGTTTTTACTTACTACTTAAGGATAAGTACTAAATGGATTATCATTGTTTTCTACTGTTGACGAGTTATCTGAATTTAAATTATCATTAGAACCCTTTGGTATGATATCGATAGACGGATGAAATTAATCTTCTAACTGAGATTTACGTAATTGATTTTCGTGTACATATCTGATATATCCATTAACTTTAATTAAATATGTGCAATAACTAACTTGCTTTAAAATAACAGATGGAATCCATTTGATATATTCCTTAAAATGGTTTCTGTATAATACTTTTTCTCCCGGCTTATAAAAATTAGTAACTGTATAATTTTTAAAATTTTCCAAGTTTCTCTTTTGCCGGTTTTCGTTCTTATTTACCGTTTCATTTGATTTGTTGTACTTTACATTGTTATTTAATTCATACGATACATTATCAGTAGGTTTACATTTACATTTCTTATCGTTAACTAATGACAATAATGTTCTAGGCTTGTATGAAAAAATCATATCAGAGGGAGTCTTCGCAGTAACCGTACATGGCGTATTTCGATATGACATTAAAAATTTATTCAATAATTCAGTGATTTCGACATGTTTGAATTTTGATTCCAAGACAAGTTTTTTCAAAACTTTTTTGCATGTTTGTACTCCACGCTCACCTAATCCATTACTCTGAGGATGGTATGGAGGTGTTTTAGTTATCTTAATCCCGTTTAATTTCCCAAACTCAAGTAGTTCACTCGACCAAAACGGAGGACCATTATCTGATACTAACTCCTTTACTAATCCAAAATACGCGAAAAATGTTCTCAATTGGTCAATTAAAGATTTCGCGGAGGTTTTATTCATTAATTTTATATCAATAAACTTAGAATAGGCATCGACTAATATTAAAAAAGTCTTCCCCTCAAAATGAAAAAAAATCCATATGCATACCTTCAAATGGCTGGCAGCAACTTGGCCATTGAGTATGAATCACTTCTTTCTTAGTATTTAACATTTGCTAACAATAAATGCAGGAGTTAACATATAATTCAATATCTCGGTCCATTTTAGCCCACCAAACATATGAACGTGCAACGTTCTTCATTGCAACAATACCTGAATGTGTCTCATGCATTAAGGCTAACACATCATTTTGTATCGACTTAGGTACTACTATTCGATCATAGTAGTATAAACAACCATCTTCGGTCGCAAAATTATTTCGAATTTTATAAAAATACTTCAGATCTTCTGTAATCTCCTTTGGCCATCCCATAAGGGTGAATTTATAAATTTTTGAATAAAGAGGATCCTGTTCCTGAGCTAATTTGATTTCATCGGCATTTAGCGGACACTTATCATCCACTCTTAGTCGATTTATTGATTCCTCTTCTGTCTGTGTATCATTTTCCAGTGGTAATCTTGATAACCCATCGGCGTGATTCATCGCTTTTGCGGGACGATACTCAAATGTATATGAATACATTGATAAAATGACTGCCCATCTCTGTAGTCTGGATGCAGATACCGTAGATGTACCCTTAGAAGGACTAAAAATTTCTCTCAGTGCTTGAGAGTCTGAGCAAATAGTAAAATGCTGCCCATAAATATATTTGTGGAACTTTTTGACTGCAAATAAAGCTTCGCGATGAAGCTGCGAATAGTTTCTCTCTGCTGGTGACAGTGTACTTGACGTGAAAAGTACTGGTTTTTCTTCAGTTCCAACAATATGCGACAAAACTGCGCCAACACCGTAAGGACTAGCATCTGCAGAAATGATTATTGGCTTTGCTGGGTCATACAGTTCCAATAATTTATTTGATAAAAGAAGTTTTTTACTTCTTTCGAATGTTTCCTGACATTTTAATGGCCATTCGAACTTGACATCCGTCCTCAAAAGACGATAAAGTTCTTGCAGTTCAGTAGATAGATTTGGAATAAAGTTTCCATAATAATTAATCAATCCTAGATAAGCTTGAAGTTCCGACAATTTTTTAGGAGGACTAGCCTTAGAAATAGCTAATACTTTCTCTTCGCTTGGGCGAATTCCGTCCTCTGAAATTACATGACCCAAGAATGACACTGACTTTTCAAAAAACTTACACTTTTGCAAGTTTATACAAATATTATTATCGTTTAGACGCTTTAAGACTTCGAGCAATTTGTCTTTACATTCTTCCAAAGACTTTGCGCCAATAATTATGTCATCTAAATATGATTGGACACCAGCTATATTTAGTAACACTTGATCCATGACTGACTGAAATATAGAGGGTGCGCTTGAAACCCCAAAAGGTAAACGCTTATACTGGAATAATCCGCGATGTGTATTTATCGTCAGATATTGCCTCGACTTTTCCGATACTCTCAGCTGTAAATATGCCCCCGATAAGTCGATAACACAATAATACACTGAGTTAAAATAGATTTGCAAACAAATCATCTATTCTTGGTAGCGGGTAATGCTCTGTTTGGACAAAGTGATTGATCGTCACTTTGCAATCAATACAGATTCTAACAGAGTTTGTTTTTGGAACAACGACTATGGGTGAAGCCCATTCACTACATTTAACCGGTTCCAAAATTCCGACTGATACCAGTCTTTTTAGTTCATCCTCTACAAACGATTTCAATTTATACGGAACGGCGTATGCCTTATGAAATATCGGCTTCGCGTCTGATTTCAAAATTATTTCTGCCTGATAGTTCTGTATATAATTTGAGACTTTGGACGACGGCAAAACATTTGGAATTTTTTTTTCAATGAATTCTTAAATACAATCGTGTCGAAACCATTGAATTTTACCTGGACTTTTAAACAACGATACCCAATTCGGAAACAAGACATTTAGCCAGGAACGACCAATCAAAGTTTTCGGTGTTTTCGAGTTTTCAACATTCGCCAATACCACTAATTCCAATTTTTTCTCGTTGACGGAATCCGGTAGCCTCGCTCTGACGTTGATTTTTCCCAAGGTTTTTATATGTTCACCAGTGACTGAAAAATATTGAACATGACTATTTTCTTTTATATGTAAATTTGCAAACAATGACCTGTATAGATTGAAGAAAATTATTGACGTGCTAGCTCCCGTATCGACTTCCATGATGAGCTCTTTGTCTTCGACTATGACGATGACTTCCACCGGACTGCAACGCACAACATCAATGGACTCTGTCACTTGGTTCATACTGCACTGTACTTCCTCGACTTCGGATGTGAAATTCCCAATTTTCTCCTTTTTGACTGACTGACTCTTAGTGCTGAAGTAGACTTTAGATGTATGCCCCTTTCGACCACATTTGAAGCATTCCCAATCTTTTGCTGGACATTTTTCGAATGCATGCGCTACAATACAGCGATGACAGGTTTTTCGTTTCTGACTTGACGTTTTTTTGTTAGTTTTGAACTTATTAATAGCATGTACACTATGCGACACAGGTTGTAAGGCGTTGTTTTCGGACTCTGCCATTTCAAAGTTAAGCGCGATATCACATGCCTTTTCAAATGTAAGGTCCTTTACGTTTAATAACTGTGTCCTTAATTTAGAATTATGAACACCACATACAAATTTATCTCGTAGAGCGTCCCCAAGAAATGTTTTAAAATCGCAAGATTGCGCAAGGGCTTTTAGGGAAATAATATACGTAGACACTGTCTCCGACGATTGCTGCTGATATTTGTAAAATTTGAATCTTTTAGCTATTATATTAACGTTAGGCTTGAAATGATTTACTAGTGTATCAGTTAATTGATCATAAGTTTTTGACGCGGGTGTGTCCGGCATGATTAGGGATTTCAAAATTTTATATGTATCACCACCAATCACAGTAATTAAAAACGCCACTTTCTTATCACCAGATATATCATTCAAAAGAAAGAATTGATCTAATCTTTCTTTATATTCAATGAAAGATTCTCCTGGAACGAACGATTCCATCGTACCGACTAGCGTATTATTTGGCATTTTGCTAGTATTTTCGCTTTTCACTGCCGAATTACTCGTTTTATCAGGTAAATTGTTATTTGCCATGAACGTGTGCTTAACCTTACTAAACAAGTTTTTACACGGGTATTGTGTTGTACCGTGTGTACACTTTATTTAAATGCCACTGACACAATTTGTTGACCTAATAACTTGTCGACTACTTTAGACTTGAATTTTAATCCTCGTCGCCAAAAATATGTTATGTTTGGAAGGATTTCTAGAGATTCTAAATAACACACGACTCTCTTGTTTGACTGCTTATACGGAAGTGGTTTATTCAAAAGTCATTCTAGTACAACAGGTATATCTTAAAGTAAGTACATTTGTAGTAGTTCAATAGAGTATAGTACTAAATTTTAGATTATAAATCATAGATATACTACAGGTTTCTTGGACAAGCCAAACAATTAGGCACATTTTCAACATGGTGGCGGGGTCCGTGGTGGTGAAGGGGGAGTAGAAAACTCAAAATTTTAAACAATATACTAATTGAAACAATATATCAAAAATCGAAACCACCCTAATTAAAGCAAGCAGTGTTATAACAATTTGACTGACCAAAGTAATTTGACCTTTGGAAAATCACCGACTTTTTTATTCAAATAAAAACGCAATAACTCAAAAACTTTTCCCGGTAATATATTCTAGTAAAGAGTGAATCGCAGGTAATATCCTACCCTAAAAATAGAAACGGCGAACACAATAAAAAGCTTCTTGGTTTTCCAATCAGAATGATGCTTCAAGAAAGGTGAATGCTAGATCAAAGTTTACAAATTTTTAATACTATTTTATTTTTGTTTTACACAAATGTATTTTTCGGTTGCGAAAAAAATTAACATGTAGGTATGTATTGCCTTCAATAGCTGCTTTTTGTTGGCAGTTCAGATCAAATGCAGAACGAAAATCGCACGCATCACACTAACAACCAGGTCTATCCAGAGCAATTTTGTTAGTGTAACGCGTGCAATTGTTGTTCTGCTCTGATCTGGACTGTTGAAAAAACGCATCTATGTAAAGGTAGCATTAGACGATTCGTAGGATCTACAAACGTTTGTAGATCTACAAACCATTCAAACTGCCTCCGAACTGCAAATGCTTGTAGCACGTTTTTAGGCGTGATATTTTATTATTACACGATTCGTAGATTTGTAGTAGTTTGTAGACCTACAAACACTTCTACAAACCATATTGTGCATATTTCGTCTACAACCGTTTGTAGGAAATATATTCAATCATTAGACGGTTTATAGGATAATTATTTACGTAGTTTGCAGGCAGTTTGTTTCTGGAATGATGCACGAGATTGTCGGCTGCGGGATACGAAATAAAAATTTCTGAGACACAAAGCTGTCGCCGGTGGCCAAGTAACGAAGTGTCAGTACAAGTCGCTCCTTTGGTGAAATGCTTTCGCGCATATTCGTGTCCTGCTTTTTAATAAGTGGAGTCACTAAACCCAGAAGATGGTCGAATTGTTCCGAAGTCATGCGTACAAAATTATGATACAATTCCAGCTCGTCATTCCGCAATTCAGTGAGCAGCTTCTGACAAAATCCTTCTTGTTTTCGTCGAAGAACCCAATTCTTTGACCAAACACGTCGTTGACGCTTCGGTGGCAATTCCACTTTACTATCACTATCACTGTCGCTGCTATTCAACAAATTCAGTCCCAAAACCATCGCGATTGCTTCATTCGGATCCATTTTACAAACAACACTTAAATATAATATCAATATAAAACGCGTATAATTTTATTTTCACGAAATGGCAAGTGCGACGGCGATCATAACATCAAATATCAGAATTGACACATCTACAAACGGTTGTAGTTCGTATATGTAAAATTTTATACATCTACAAACTCCAAATCTATCTACGGATGTCAATCAACCTACAAATATAAAATACATTTGCCATCACACGAGCCGCATTTATCACCTTCAAACGTTTGTAGACGGTCATCTACAAATCGTCTACAAACTCTTTCTCCAAACATTTGTAGCTAAGAAATTTCCACATTACACGATTCGTAGACAATTTGTAGCAGAAAAATCGAAGAAATCTACGAAAATTTGCAGGTCCTACGAATCGTCTAATGGTACCTTAAGTGTCACCATCCACAGTCGAACTCACCTGGTACAAATGTCCTTTGAATAGCTCAAGATACACACTTTACATAAACGTGAAGAAAACAGGTCCACTTGTACCAGGTTCGAGTTCGACAGTGTATGGTGGCAATAATGTAAACATTGAGTGCGATCAGCTAAACACGAAACACATTTTGTTGCTGTCAACTCCCATTCAATTTCAGGTGCAGATTGCATGTAAACTTGACAGATGGGAAATGTGTCGCAATTTTTTTTCGACACATTTCTAATCTTTTAGGTTCACATGTATCTGAATTGGTGAATTGATTGCTGAATGAAACAATTTGAATTTTTAGAACGCAGGCATTGTCTGTCTTAGACAGTTGAATGTTGTTGAATGTATGATATGATATATATATAGGTACAATACATATGTATGTATTACAAAAATACTCGACAGAGTTTTAATTTCAATTAATATGTATCCCTAATGTATTTCTATTTTTGAACATACATATTCTTTTATTCATTTTTATCGTCTCACATCATTGCGATTATATTTGTAACAATATACCCGTCCCGTGTGAATGCCCGACAAATTTTCGAAAAAAAAGGAAAATTTACTAAAATTGCACCACACTATCTTTTGTTGAATCTTGATCAAATACCAAGACTTGAAATTCCAATTCGATATAACAATGTGTATCCGACAAGATCAGATATTTCATGACCTCTTGCCATCACGAAAGTACAGGTGGCACCATTCATTAATGTATCTATATATCTTCTAGTCAAACATAGCAGTAGCATCTTCTTTTCGGTCAATTACTTCAAGGTCTTTTGACCAGTTTAGAATCCAACGATTAAGAAATAGGTTGACTTAAACAATGGGAACTATCATCACAGCTCCATGAAAGTGTATTTAACGAGTACTCTAAAGTACCAATACGTCCGAGTATTATTATAGTTACGAGATTTAGGTCGCTTTGTTGGCCCAGAAGGTCGACTCATCACGGTCCTCTTGAACCTTTAATGATATTGGGTTAATGAAGTTTTTGGAAAATTCAATCGTATGTACTTCAGACATTGGCCGACGAAGTCACGTTTAGGGTCACTGATGTTTTGATTGGCCAAAAATCATCTACTGACAAAAGATATAATCAAAATAAATTGAATATCGTTTTATTAACGAGTGACGGGTTAATAGTTATATGCACATATATAATAATTTATAATTGCGATGAATTATTAGTGTGTTTTTCGAAGGTTATCCGAACTCGTTTTCGTTAGCATTATACGGGTTTCGAATCCATGCTGCTGACATACACAGTTTGGGCTCTATTCTTTGGTTTGGGTCTGAGTAAAATTTATTATTCGGACGTCATTTATATTTTTGGAGAGAATTTACCTTATTTAAATAATTGTGAAAAGTAATGTACATGTGCAGAACTTTCGTACGAAGCTGCGCACAAAATCGCTGAGACACTGTGGGGAAATTAAATTGTCCCCGATACACGATCGTCGTATCGTGTATTATTGATGTACGGAGCTTTCCCGTCTTAAGCGCTTTCAGCGTACGTTGTGCGTTTCCAGCTTAAAAATGTCGGCCGGCATCCCGGGAAAATATCGGCAAGTGGGAAAACGCTGTTAGTGTGCATAAAATGAGCATTTACAATAACATATTTTCAAACAAAAACTCACCTTCAAGATTATGACGCGATCGGGCGCTGGCGACCTGTAAAGCCTGGGACATTACCACTGAACAATGTAAAGGCCGATATCAGACTGAAGTTGGGCACTGTGTGAAATTCCAAAAATTAGGCGAGTAAACGGAGAGGTAAAGTGTCGGGCCTTCATTGGCAAATGGAGCAGAGAAAAATGTGTTTTGCTGGCCTGTGAGGCCAACTGCGCCCGACGGAGGGTTAAAGTAAATACATATATGGGGCCCACCAGCATTTGTATCAAACAGCATTTCGCTATCGTATTTTGCAAGGTTAAATCGCTTAGCGTCCCAACTAGTTGGCATACAACATTTCTTTCAGATTTCCTCAAAGAAAGAAGTCCAACGATTTCAAATCACATGATCTGGGCGGATAATTGACATCACCATTTCGGAAGATATTGCGACCATCGAACTTTTGCCGCAAGTAAATCATTGTTTAGTTGGATGTGTTGCAAGTGACACCATCCTGTGGGAACCATACATATATCGTCCACATCCATAGCCTCCAATTGCGGTCACAAAAAATCCGCAATAGCGGATGCCATTCACTGTAACAGTTTGGCCCGCTTCGTTTTCGAAGAAGTACGGCACAATGACTGTGTCGCTCCAGAAACCGCACCAACCAATGACTTTTCGTAGATGCATTCTCATTTCTCAACAATAAGTTTTGGTTTCTCATCAGCCCAGTTGCGATAATTCTGCTGTGTTGACGCATCCATCGAAATGAAATTAAGCCTCAGCGTCATCCAAAATGTAAACAATCGGATGGAGGTCTATCGTCAGAACCGTGGTGAATATTTGGGTGACATTTGTTGTTCCATACATGATTGTAATGAACTGTATTACTGACTAAAAAATAAAGTCCGCAAATTCATTTAAAACGGTTTGTTTCATTCAGACTATTGGGGGTGGGGGACACCTTTTATATGACTTAACTTCACATACATAACTCTGTAAAAAAATTCTAAAATATGTACAAATACTGAAAATATAAAAATATGTTTAAACAAAATTCTCCAATGTTTCTATGAATTCATCAAAAACCATTCAACGATTTCGTCATGGCGTGTCATCATGGTCATCGCTAGCATCAAGTTAAGTGGCAAATAAAGATATCGGTTGGTGGTCCCCTTGACAAGCCCTCTTCCATTCCCATCAAATTCCATCCACACTTCCATGAGTAGGCTAGTTTTAATTAAAATTTCATTTTTGTCCTATTGTCACAATACATTAACTCAGCATGTCTGTGCATATCTTTTATGATGTTCCAATATGTTCATTGTACAGTATGTGCAGAGCTTTCCGGGCTGTTTCGAATAATGCAATTAAAACGAAATTTGTCATCACACGGTTCCCAACAAATAGTTTCAGACAATAGATCTGCAATTTTCGCATTTGTGACATTCAACAATTCGAGATGACTTCTTGAAAATCTATCAATCAAAAAAAGAAGTCGTCGAAATGTAGCCATTGTGTCTAATGACACGCAAAAGACTAGTAAATTGTGTAAATCCAGCGGTAAATGACTTCATGACAAAACTTACAGATTTAGGTATTAGGAAATCCTACTACTATAGGTATCTTAGCGGATTAGATTTTTTTTACAATACGTTCCAAAAAGATGTCACGGTCATGACACAGAGTGGATCATCAGTACTTTGAACCTTGTTTAAGGAATCGAGGTCGTTGCAGATTGAGAAAAAGAAAATGTTTACTGAAAATCCTTCCCACGGTTAGGGATATACGTAGGTTTTGTTGTGCCCAGTACTCTAATAATCGATACTTTGTGCTAAACGGTTTTCGTTAGCATGTGGTCATATTGAATATTTAATATTCAACGAACTGGTGCATTAACCAGCGCTGAAATTTCGCAAAATCTTTTTACGAATTTCATCTAAATAGTTTCAACATTCATGTCAAGCTCATTTTGGATAGATAAATTGTAGACGATTTTGCATCAAGCGACAGATACTTGGGATTTAGGAACGTTAAAGTGCTTCAATTTGTCACTAATTGTTGCATTTCAGAAGACATTGTCTCGACTATACGAGTGTAATGAGTGCTATCTTGAACTGAGGATTACTTCAAATCTCGGTACCGTCTATCTCTATACCCTGGAGGTATCACACAGATAGATTAACTCTACTTAATTCTCTGATGCCTAGATACTCCTACATTACATGTACACAATTCGATCAACCACAACAACAACAAAAAGCATCCCTTTCCAATCGAAATCGAAACTGTCGTAAATGGGTTACAAATAAAAGAGTTGTCCATGCAATTCTTCGATGAAGAAGATTAAGGTAAGTGTGTAACCGGCTTGAAATAGTGTGAAAAAATAGATGATTCTATTGAAACGTATATTAGTGAGCGGATCATGTGAAAAAAGGTCTGTGAAAATGATTTCTATGGAGGAAATCACGACTCAATTACACCACAAGTTGTTTACTTTGAATCGGATGAAGTGATTTGTTCGACTAATTATGTGGCGGTTGTGATTGGGATTTGTGAGAATAGATTCAGTCATAGGTAGGTTAGGATGACCGTGTACTGTACATGGTTAAGACATAGCCAATTATAAATTGAGCAACACCATATACACGACACCTGATCTAAAGGTCAAATTGCTTCTCGATAGTTATTTGAGAATGGACAGCTAGCAGCGGATTCATATAGCAAAATAGCAGCACAAGGAACACATCCTTCCTTATAGACCAGAAGCTTGTTGAAGTTGAGCTGAGCATGCGAAATTAGCGGACCGCGGTTCTAGCTATTAAAAATCACTCATCAGAGAAAGTTTAATTTAACGGGCTTTTACCTTTTAAAGCTCATCACTAATTTCACTAGACGGGAAAAAATAATCGCTGCAATTATTGCACTTAAACGAGGAAAGGCCGCCGGACTCGACGGTATTCCTGCCGAACATGCACTGTGGGCACTTTGCGCTGGGTGATATAGTTGGAATAACTGACCGTTTAGTTTAGGGAGGGTAAAATGCGATACTTTGATTTTAGTGGTAAATAGCATCAGTTCAGTCTTGCCGGGGTTAACGCCCAGTCCACAGCTTGTGGCCCAGGCGCTCACCATATCCAGAGCCCTTTCCATGATTTGACTTATCACAGAGAGGCACATTCCTGACACCACTATTACCACATCATCCGCCTACACGACTACTTTAATCCCTTCCCTGCCAAGCCTTGTTAAGATTTTGTTGATGACCACCAGCCATAGTAGTGGAGAGATGACGCATCCCTGACGTGACCCTCTGCATACTAATCTGGTTAGACGGCTGTATCCCAAGTCCGCATGAATTATTCTAGACCTTAGCGGAGTCACTATCCATCTGCCGATCCCTGCCTCTCTAGCTGATAATGTTCATTCCTTATACTGAAGGAGCTGCTCAATGGCACGCACCACCTCGTAGAGAGGCGTTTCTGTGGATCTACCTCTGATATAGGCGTGCTATAACTTCGAGAGCGGTGAGCTTTCCAGGAATTGTCGGATGTGGAAGTCTAGGATACGCTCTAGCGTTTTGAGTACGAAGAGGGATAAGCTGATCGGCCTCAAGTCCTTTGCACTTTCATGTCATCTCTTGCTTACCGTTGATATGAATACGGCTCGAACTCGTTACCACGACTGGAGGGACGTGGTTGAGACGGAGACAGCCTCTAAAGAACACCAGCAGCCTGGGAACTACCAAATTTTGTAATTCTTGCAGCATAACTGTAACCACACACTGTCGAACTCGAACACGAATCTGGTACAAGTGGACCGGTTTTCTTCACGTCTATGTGAAGTGTGTGTGTGTATCAGAGGACATTTGTACCAGGTTCGTGTTCGAGTTCGACAGTGTGTGGTGACACTAATGGGCAGAATGCTATCTGGCCCGGGAGATTTGAAGGGGGAGAAGCTGTTGATTGCTCAGGATATTCTTCCAAAGTGTAATCTTTGGATCGATAATTTCAATACATTTTAAGCGTTTTAAAACTTTTGTATAAAGTAAGTAGAAATGAGTGACCAGTACCTAAGTGGGTAAGTAAATAAGCTTAAAAGTAAGTAGAATTACTTACTTTTGGCTAGAGTTGGCAACGCTGGCCATATTTTTCTTGATACGGCGCAGGTGGGCAGATTCCGTCACTTGGAATCCGCAACATTCAGGTAGTGCGAGGAGATCTTACACTTAACAGTCCTCAGAGGAATACATACAGGTTCCGCATGGCATGAGAGCTTTCTAGGACGGCCTCCTCTTAGCCAGCTTGTCGGCTTTTTCGTTGCCCTCAGTGTATCTGTGACCAGGTATCCAGAGCAGGGACCCTACTCTCATTAACATCAGTATTCGAAATTCGATTATTCCGAATCTTTTGTCGCAACCGCATAAACAAGTAAACTTCAGCGAAAACATCGAACTGCAACCGTTCGACCTCGATTATGGCACATACATATGTACATAATCCATTCTCCCATAATGGCGATCGTATGCAGATCTGACAAATTAATTATGCTCACCCTGCTCTAATGTACTTAGGCACCTGTTTAATAAATTCAGTACGCTATGTTCTTTACAACTCACTAAAGTCGCCATTATTTATGGACTTTTCAATACAGAAACTCTCAGCTCAGCTCGTCCATTAGCTCGGCGTTCGAAAAATACACAATGGCTTTCGGGCGATATGCCGGGCGACATCCGTGATTTAATGCGTGGTTTCAATTCGCTGCATTCGGCCTCCTTTTAGAATATTGTTGATTTTGAACAAAACCGCACTAACATTCTGCAGAAAAATGTATCTATTGTCCGTAAAGTAGTCGTACATGTAGAGATACGTACTCGTACCGTCAAGAGAGTTCAATGCATAAAAAAATGAAGCAACTCTGCATACGTTAAAATTTAAAACTTAATTATTGCAACACGGCAACGAAGAAGGTCAAGTGTAAATGAATCTGGTGGTCAACAGAGCCGTTGGACGATTCCTCTCGCTATAGCTTGTAAGCCGGATGACGACGACGACGGTGGAAGCCCGCTTGATGGCAAGTACTATCTATCTAGCAGTTGTAGCTTCCAGCCTAGCGATGATTCGTATGGATGGAGATCCTAATTTGCATAGAACCAGCGAACCGACGTGATAAGTTCAATTAGATCTAAAATACATACGAGTATGCTGGACGACTTCTTATGTTGCAGACTTTTTTTTTGTATGGCCGAGCAATAGAAGCAACATTAGTTGCAATCCAGCATATCAGCAGCCGACAAGCCATCAACTCGATGGCAGATGACTTCTTTACCTCTTCGACTACGAAATTAAGGAGCATTCTGAAATCGGAGACCTATTGTCTTATTTACTAGGTTGTGTGAATATTATTTGCATGGAAGTATGCTCTGACTTTGCAACATTACAATTCTTCTGTGCAACCTGCTGTCAGAGATTTGGAAATTAAACCACAGTAGCAGAAGCATTTCTATTCGTTCTTCAGCGCACCGGGTTTACTCGGCGAATTACGACACTGCAGATGGTTCAATTAACTTTTGAAGCATACTGCCGCCATGTGAACTAATTTATTTGAGAATATGATGGCTGATGGAGCCCAGATGGAACTGTGAGAATAATAATGACGTTTTTCATGAATGAGTAGGCATAATTAAATGCTAACTTAATGCATATTCAACTGGGAAATCGCCTTGATGTGAGAAGAGCTTTGCGACTTTTGCCCATTAGCCATTAGGCGTCGAATGGTGATCTATGGAATGAAACGAGCTAATTAAAAAAATGAATCTTGGCAATGAAATATTCCAAAATAAAAATTAATTTTAATAATACGGAAAATTCAGTGTCAATGAGCAGAAACAATAGACGCGATTTAGCCCTCATGGTTCGTTATTTGGTTAAAATGTGAACCAATGACCGAATTTTCAAGATAATGGCTATGCGTCGATTTATAAATGTGGGATGATCGGTTGTTGGCTTTTGTGAAGAGAGACCATGAATCGGGACAGCCAGGAATAATGACCTACCAAGTCATAGGTTAGCTGCAGGGGCTGCCATGTTGTATCACGGCACACTTAGACCACCATTGGAATCGTTGTGGTACCACCAGGTCATAAGTGACAATCCAATGAGCCAGTGGCGTAGCCAGGGGAGGGGTCTAGGGGGTCCAGACCCCTCCCGCAATGTTGTAGTTACAATAAAAATTCAACAATATTGAAGAATGTACCCACACGAGAGCTATAAAGTATTTTTTTTAAAGAATAAGTTATTCTAGTTTCCAATCTTCCCAAAAGACCTTTCCATAGTCCTCCACGTGGGCGCCCCCTGGTAACGGCAGTGTATCAAGTCGCTGACGGCCAAGTCTAAGCGATAAGACAGTTTGGAAAAAGGTAGATAGCTGTAGCCTGAATGGCTGACCAACACCTAAGCGTCTCAGGTTTAGTAGGATGGAATGACTTGCGTAGTTGGAGCTATCTTCCGAGGCCATCCCCTGAATGGGGTTAAGCGATGTGCTGACAACTTGTCCTTGTAAAAACAACTCCACGTCAAGAAACCTGGAACAAAAGCCTCGTATTGGACGGATCAACAACGACGACCACGCAAACGACTAAAGGAATATTCTTTCGGATCCTGGAATGTACGCTCCCTGAACAAACCGGAGGCCGAGAAGGCCCTCCGTCAACAGGTCGAAAAGTACAATACAAACTGAGCATTACTACAGTCCAGGAAACAAATTGGCTTGGCAGCGAGATCAATGACAAGAAATCGCACATAATTTTTACAAGTGGCAAACCATCGGGCCGCAAGGAGTTTGGAGTAGCATTTATAGTGAACAATCACCTCAAGCCGTACATGACTGATTTCAAACCCATAAATGAACTGCTGTGTGCGATTCGCATTAAGACTCGATTCTTCAATCTCTGGCTCATCAATGTGCACGCCCCCACTGAAGTTAAAGAAGACGCATTAAAAGACGAGTTCTACGCTCGCCTGGTGACTCTCATGAATTCATGTTGTTCATATTCGGTGCTTGGCTCAATGTTCAGGTCTAAACGCACCATAAGGACATATTATTGGGCCGATCCTATGGATTAGAAATTTAAAATGTCAAATTGGTTAATCAGTGGTCTTCAAATCATAAATCGTACCTGTTTACACTTCATACAAAAATCCAGAGCTCACAAGCAATGAAGCTCTCTATATGGATAAAAAAAATACTATTTTTACTTTGTTTACACATACCTTCACAGCTTATTTCTAATTTATTGGCGTAAAATCGAATTTGCAACGTATTACCAAACCTATAATTCCATAGCTTCTACCTGCTACCCCGGCCACACACTGTCGAACACAAACTCTATTTCGAACATGGTATAAGTGGACCTTTTTCTTCAGACTTGTATTAAGTGACTCAAGACACAAGCCATTCGGAGGACACTTGTACCAGGTTGTGTTCGACAGTATGTTTCGCCATTTGTCCCGCCACAGACTGTCGAACACGAACTTCAACTCCAAAATGAACCTGGTACAAAATGTCCTCTGAATAGCTCAGGACACACGTACACTTCAACTAAAATAAATATGAAGAAAAGCGGTCCACCCATGTTCATGTTTGAGTTGGAGTTAGAGTTCGACAGTCTGTGGTCGCACTTAGATATCTTTTTTGTTTTCATCCATCTTTTTTAGATGATCACGATCAGTGACTGCGTCTAATCGATCTTTGTATCGTTGTCGACAAGCGACATGCACTTGTTACGATACGTATTTCATCAATTATTGTATATAAAATGTTCACACTCGTACAATGAAGATGCAGTTGTCCTCGAGGATCTTTCAAGCAACGTTTACAGAAAAAATGTCGGAAATATTTAACTAAAGTTCACGATATCCATGTCCATTTATGTTTGGAAGTTGCGATCCGTTCCGTTCCGTCTATTGATACGGTGGTAAGTGATATTCGATCTAAGGTAATTACGCACTGACCCTCGTCCGCAAAAGATACTTTCCGATATTCGAAAAAAAATATTTTCACACCGGTCAAAATTGCGGTCGGTCGACCTTGATGCCTACAATTTGGCTAATGAACGGATAAAGTGCCTTACGCACGACATTTAATTGTATCTTTTTGAATCATCTGCTGAAATCGAAATCACGGCACGACCTTAGACCAGCATTATCGTCGGCTTAATTATTACCGTTTGATTTTAAGCTACTTAGTGACCTCAGGGTAATTTCCAGGCATTTATTTGGATAAGAGGAAGCCGCGGATATTGGCAATTTATGGTAATTGGATTATTGGAAGATTTCACAGGTACGAGTATGTATTTTGGATGTTTCTTTTATTTGGTAGATGTGTACGTACATAATTGCATAGGAACTTCGTTTCTAGTAACTTCTTCCGCATGTCCCTAGTACATAATTTGCCTTAACGATATTAAAAATCATCATTTCCTATGAATCCAGTCATTAGGAGCTCAGAAGGGCTTCGGGGAAACAAATTGTGGTGGCGATTTTTTTTTCTTTCATTTTTTATCGAATCCGGAACTTCCCATCCAAATTTTTCTGCGAAACATGTTCATGATTATAACTTGAAAACCGTGAATCCTAGCGAAAAAAAGTGTAAGAATAAATTGAAGAACATAAAATTTTACGTCGAATGAGTTACATAAACGTTAAATTCGGTATACTGGTGTAGCCGTATAGTTGGGACGCTAAGCGATTTCACCTTGCAAAATATGATAGAGAAATGCCATTTGGTATGATTGTTCGTGGTCCCTATACATTCATTTTAAGAGATGGAGCCACCTTGGACCCCGCGGCAGAGCGGCTGTGCGGGCGAAAAACCGCGAAATTCGAGCCCTTTTTTTAATATTGTCCTAATAATTTGTAAACGGTGCCTCGGATCAAAAAACTTAATAGGTTGTAAATTAAAGAGCATCAAATTCTACATCCAATGCATTTCTCAAAGTTGAAATTTGATTTAGTAGTATAATCAAAATCGATAGTCGAAAAATGTCACTTTTTGAGGCTTTGGAGAAAAATCACAAATATCGCTTTTCAAGCTCACATATCTCTGTAACGGATACTCGAAATGAAAAACCGTACAAGTAAAAGTTGAAGATATTTTGATTTCCGGTTTAACGTGCCCAATGCTTTTCAAATCGGTTCGTTTTTAGTGTAGTTGTGAGCGAAAATGCAAAAATGGTTTTTTAGCGATTTGAGCCTTAATAGCTGTATCTCGATAAATATAACAGCTAAAAGTTTTGGTTTAGCTTTAATTCGTAGATACTTTAACCTTGTTTATAAAAGTTTTGCTAAGTCTTTTGTCAGACTAATTTAATTAATTAAATAATTAGTTAATTAAATGATTAAATTTCTTCCATAATTTCAAAGTTCAAGCAACTTATATGACATTTTAGGTTGGTTTCTAACGCATTTGGTCATTCTGAGTCAAATGAAATCAATCGCTATTCCATACGACTATTAGTTCAAAAGATATTCACTTTTTTCCAGATTTTGTTATTAATTAAATAAGTCTTTTTATTAAATACGTTGAAAACAAAAAGCTTTTGTGCCAGTTTTAGGATAGTCCCTAATGTATTTGGTCATTTTGAGTCGAATGAAACCAACCGCAATTCCTTGCGACCATTAGTTCAAAAGATATTTACATTTTTCCAGATTGTTTTATTAGTTAAATGAGTTCAAAATAAAAGGTTTTTATGCCAGTTTTAGATTGGTTCTCAATGTATTTAATTAATCTGAGTAGAATAAAATTAGCCGTGGTTCCATACGACCATTAGTTCAAAAGATATTCTCATTTTTCCATATTTTTGGATTTGTTAAGGAAGATTTTTTATTAAATAAGTTGAAAATAAAAAGCTTTGATGCCAATTTTAGGCTGTTTCCTAATGTATCTGATCATTTTGAGTCGAATAAAACTAAAGGCAATTCCATACAACAGATAGTTCAAAACTTATTCACATTTTTCCAGATTTTATTTTTTTTGTTGAATATTTATTTTATTAAAAAAGTTGAAAATAAAAGGCTTTCATTCCATTTTTAGGTTGATTCCTAATGTATTTGGTCATTCTCAGTCGAATGAAATCAACCGATATTCCATACGATCATTAGTTCAAAAGATATTCTCATTTAAATAAAAAAAGATATTAGTTTGATAAGCTGCTTTATTAAATAAGTTAAAAATAAAAAGCTTTTCTGCCCATTTTAGATTAATTTCTAATGTATTTAGTGATTCTGAGTCGAATGAAACCAACCGCAATTCCATAGGATCATTAAATCAAAAGATATTCACATTTTTCCAGATTTTGTGATTAAGTAAATAAGCTTACGTATTAAATAAGTTAAAAATAAAAAGCTTTTATGCCACTTTTAACTTAGCTCTTAATGTATTTGATCATGAAACTAACCGCACTTCCATACGACCATTAGTTCGAAAGATATTCACATTTTTTCCAGATTATGAAGAGTGGCACATGACCTTGCGGCAACAGGCGCTGTTATCCATAATGGGAGCCAACGTTCTACTTCTAGTTTCATCCCAATCTCCAGGAGATAGAATATGTTGCTGAGTTTCCACAGCCTGCCAGAATTTCATGACTTGAAAGGATGCCCTTTTCAGGTGTACCTCAAACTCACCAAATAACAATCAGCATCTATCATACGCGCTATCACTTCTGATAACTGTAACACATTGTCACGAAACACAAAACAAATCAGTTTCAAATCTATCCGCTTACTGACTCGACGGTGCACAATGTGGCAATAGCGGACAAAAATAATTTTTATTTTTTTTTATTCTTGACTAGTTGATTAATTATGACTATGTACATGCAAATTGTATCTATGTATAACAAGATACCTGCACCCGTTGCTAACGGATTGGCATTATTACTTCTCTCTTAAGGTCACTTACGGGATATGCAGAGAGTAGCAAATCAAATTATCGAAATATACTATTATTAAACTTTTTCCTAAGGATATCAACATCCTGGATATTTAACGTCGCTATCCTAATTATATGCCGTCATCCTGGAAATTTTCATATACATATGTGCTTTAAGCGGCGAATAACTGTCTCTCCTTGCAATTTGGCCACTAATGAAAAGCCTTATAACACAAATTGTAGTAATCCTTCATATTTCTACCAAATTCCATACCTGTAGCTTCAGCTCTTCGAGATATTCTTTGAACAGGCTGACATCTAACTGATTTCATAAGGGTTTTATTTTTTCTACAAAACCCTAAAAAGCGTAACTATGACCTAAGCTATCAAGCCAAGCTATCAAGCGAAGACTTTTTGAACAAGATTTAATTATCTGTAAATTGAGACTAAAACAAAACTTCAGCTACTATACTTACCGAAATAGAGCTATTAAAGCTGCAATCGATAAGAAAGCATTCCAGCATTTTCACTCACAACTACACTAAAAATGAGCCGATTTGAAAAGTATTGAGCACGGTAAACCGGAAATCAAAATATCTTCAACTTTTACTTGTACGGTTTTTCATTTCGAGTATCCGTTACAGAGATACATATGTGAGCTTGAAAAGCGATATAGTGTGATTTTTCTCCAAAGCCTCAAAAAGTGACATTTTTCGACCATCGATTTTGATTATACTACTAAACCAAATTTCAACTTTGAGCAATGCATTGGATGTAAAATTTGGCGCTCTTTAATTTACAACCTATTAAGTTTTTCGATACGAGGCTCCGTTTAGAAGTTACGAGGAGAATATTAAAAAAAGGGCTCAAATTTCGCGGTTTTTCGCCCGCACAGCCGCTTTGCCGCGGGGTCCAAGGTGGCTCCATCTCTTAAATTGAAAGTATGGGCCCCACCAACATTCGTACCAAACGGCATTTCTCTATCATATTTTGCAAGGTGGCGTCGATTTATGTCGCTTAGCGTCCCAACTAGTAATCGACAGTCGAAAAACGTAGATTTTTTTCAACTTTGTGAAAAACCCTGTAATGGTTACATTTGAACGTCTGTAACTTGAAAACGGCTACTATAGTAATACGTAAAAATGCTACAAGTGAGAATTGTAGAGCATTTTGGTTCAGAAAGTACCCAATCTTTTTAATTCGCTCGAAAGAAAATTCAGGAACTCGAAATAGCTAAAATCAATTTTTTTTTAATAGGTCACCGTTCTAACCGCCAGAAACATTGCGTTTCCAGTTACAGCGGTTACAGTTTCAATCAGAAGTTCCCGGGGACATTCTCGGTAGCAGTTCCACGAGTAACAACTCAGAAAAAGTTTTGTAAGTGCAATTTGTGGTCAGGTAAAGAGCTTCTACCCTTTCCCCAGATTTCTACCTATTTATTGTTTTGTCCCTTCCATCTCCATCCTTCCAACACTGAACCCACTCATCTGCTCCCTATCTGCAGGAGGTCACATCAACGACAGTTCGGTTCTGAATTCTGGCATGTGGACAACTTTTATTTCTGAGACTCAACGAGACAAGATTGACCAAGGAAAGCTTATGGATTGGTTTTATGAACATCCGCCTTTCCCAGAAACATCCATATCACATTAATAAGTACTGGTATTTTCGGAGATGAAAGAATAGACTACCACTGGGCTAAAGAGGTGGGCGTGCAAGGAATAAATCGCATAGTTGGAGACGATTTTCGGGCAGTCAAATTCAAAAGAGCTTATCGAGTGAAGCCTCTTGCATTGGCCACGTTTATGCCGTGGAACTATGTTTCAGTATTAACTAATCCCAGGAAACTCATCACGATGGGAACATATCGAATTAGTTGATTGGACTAGCTCTTAGCTCCACTTGCGATGTTTTCGATTCTCATTTCCGATACAATGTTGGCAACGAAATTTTGGTTTTGCCTTTTACCACAGACAGTTATGGCAGTGTCTCGAATCGAATACCATTCGAATCAAGACTGTGCACTCGAGTAGGGTCGGTTTGCGATTTTGATGCGGTTCGCCATCGTTTTTGTAACATCCAAATATTCTAATTTTTTACTTTTATATTTTTACTCTTGCACCATTATCCTGAACCGATTGGCGTCTAGAGCGTCCATTGTTTCGCGCTTTTGATGACATCTCATCTGTTACCGCTTTAGGAACGCCCAAACGGACTGCTTTTTCCTTTCTCGGTGGACTCTTGCCTACTACCACACAAACCGAACAATGAGCATATGCGTTGACTTGCTTCCTTTTTTATGATATTTGCTTTAATTTATACACTTATTAGCAGCAGACAGCAGGCACCGGTAGACAGGCCAAATTTTCCATGAGTAACCAATCAAGTGATATTTGAGGTTATGTATTATAACTGTAAGCAAATGCATCATCTTTTATTTTCTAGTTCTGTCATGGAATTCACATAACCAACAAGACTGCACTTTCGCGCATTCACATCTTCTTCTCATTTTATAGATCCTAACTTAAAGTACATAATTGGTTATTCCCTTGCGGGCCGCACAGAACGTTATGGAGGGCCGCATGCGGCCCGTGGGTATAATATATAATTTTGTAGGGAATGTGTTTTGATTCGGCCTGGAGATATTTTCTTTTTTTTGGGAAATCCACAGTTTTACAAGTAATAAAGGAAAATGGAAAAAGGGACATTTGACCCCCTTTCCCCTACACTTCCGGATCCCCAACCATCGAGAACTTTGGAGCACATATTCAGAAGACTTCCCTAGCAATAGTGCAAAATTTCAAAACCACACAATTTTTTTTCGTATTTTTCGTTCGTGGACTGTACTAATACTCTACGTACCAATAAACAATTGTGACAAATTTAAAAACTTTGGATCACAGTATTGTCATATTTTTAATAACAGTATACAAAAAATATGAACCGGGATACATGCCCACGTCATGAACGTCGTATTTGTCGTAAAATTGGAAACGTTGTCATTGTACTGTGGAGATGACAGAAGTTTTCGACGAATACGACGTTTGTGACATTTACGACATTTACGACAGAAAGCTTGAATCCCTCTGGTATAGAGTTCTATGGGTTTGTCAGATCAGGTGTGCGATAGGCTAATTCCACGCTATGACCATCAGAAACTGAGTGTGATTAAAGCGTTAAACATTGTGAAATTGAGAAAAAAATGACTCTGTACCTAGAGTGCGGCCCTGTTCGAATTCATTTTTCAATCTTCTCCTAAAGATATGCAACCACGTTGCTGACTATTTGTATAACAGTTTATTTGAAACAGTGAAGCTCGCAGCACTGGCCAGAAAAACCAAAAGAATTGTAAACAAATTTCCGCATTTCGCAGCTTAATGCCTAGTACTAACCTTTTCTTTTCGTTCGAAATTCCATACAAATACTGTCAGCAAGACTAAACTTTTGACAGTATTTGTATGAAATTTCGCACGAACAGAAAAGGTTAGTACTAGGCATTTACGCTAGATTGGGTGATTGTCTAAGTAGGAAAAGTCAAGGCCGTGGAATGAACGAGAGAATTAGATTATCTGCAATCTGCAGTTGCTGTAAGACCCGCCATATATACGATGCGACCGATATGATGAAGGATTGCATCGTATATGGTGGCTATAACAGAAAATAAGCATAACATGAGATTTTTTTTGCAGAAAATATCGTATCGCGCTCAATGGCCGTGGTCGTTCGGTCACCGCTCAACAATCTAGAGCTCGGAGTTCAAATCTCGACGCGATCAAAAACTGCCTGTAAGTACTAATAGAACTCTCACAGTGCTCCGAGCTTGTCAGTATAAAGACGGCGCGGATAGGAGGTGCATGCTAGCAACTGCACTTCCGAAAAGTAGATATGCTATCGAAACGTCAATAAGGCATAGAAATTCAAGAAACGCGCACAACCACGATCGAATATCATAGAACGGTGGAAACAAGGAGATTTTGTTCTATTCAGTTTGACGTAGTTCGATGCATGCTCGCGACCAAAATGCTGGCCGGGTGTGTTGACCTTTAGATGTAATTCAGTTGATTTTCATTATGTTGCTTTTGACTCCAAATGAACATCCCATAACTCACTCGCAATATTATAAATGAACTTAAAAGCAACTTCTTTATGCTTATTATGGCTATGGCTTTCAATAAACAACGACCACATTCTTTACATCACAATGTTTAAACTCATTTTCCCGCCACAACAATTCACCCATCAAACCGAACGAAGCCAATTGGTACTTTCATTTCTTCAGCATATTCATAACAAACCCCAAAACAAAATAAAAGAAAACCAATTGCCAGTCCAACTGCCTCTTTCTTTCGTTCGCACTCGCACGTGTCGCACTCTTCCAAACAAACCCCCTGAGAACGTCAACCTAATTCGCCGGTCGGTTGATTTTGACAATTGCATCATTCACGGCGAATTAGCTTCGTCGCTCTTTGCTCTTTGTTCACTTGTCTCGTCGGCTCATTCGTTTCGAGTGTTTTGGAAATGTCGGACGACGTTCAGTGCTGTCGGTTTCGATCTGGTATCTGTCAGTTTCTTAGTCATCGTGACGAGTTTTTCCAAATTTTCACGTTCTAGATTCAATTGAAATTGTCCGTTTCGTGTGGTTGTGCTTTTACAAGTGAAGCCTGAGTAGCTATGATCGAAAAAATCGCAGTGTTGTGAAGCAGCTTGCTAGGAAAAATCCCTGCAATTTTGACAGTTTTTTATTTAGAGTTTTGCCTGACGACGACGTTTTGCTTTATTTGTAAATTCCTATGCTAGTAAATCGCGATTTGTGATAAGGTGGCTTCGGTGTTCCATTGTTTTGTAGTGTCGACTGTCTTTTTCGTTGTTTTGCGTCGTTCGAGTGTGATTCCGTGGGTTTTAACTTGATTGTGATCGCCAGGTGTGTGTGTGGTGACCCCGCGAGACACCCACGTTGTTACAGCTAGTTCGTGAGTGCAAGAGCAAAACAAGCGGTTTGTGTTTTGAAGCAGATAATCGTCAAATATGGCCAGACTTACAGAGGAAATGGTTATTGCCCGGTCGCGACAATCGGATCTCGGCTCCATCAAGAAACTCAATTGCTGGTGAGTGTTCTCGTTCTTCTGATGCTGGCTGTCCTGGTCCTGGCGTATTTTACTTGTTGGGACCGGTGGAATGGCAAATTGCGCCAGTCACAGGCCACTAAAATGAAATTCCTATGCAAATCGATAGCTGCGTTATCTTCTGGTGACACTCCTTTTTGTTATGTGGCGTGTTCTGTCGGGAGGTCACATTGGAGTTGGAGTCGGGACGACCTGCCTCAAGTTGGGGCAAGCATGGAATGGGGAGAAACGTTCGTGATTTTGTTGAATTTCCATAAACTCTTTCATTTGAGGGTTCTTTCAAACGCAACAGAAGACATGACATCATGCGGTTTTCTGGTGATTTGGGAATATGATCTGAAAAGTCGCTAAGTACTCACTCATTACCTTGTCTAGCCAAGTGCACCTCTTAAACATGAACCGGAGCTCAAATGTAACAAAGTCCTCAGGAGATTGTGAATGAATTTAAATTTTAGCCGTCAATGCTACGCATACGAGGGTTGCCTTTTATATTTCGGGATTAGAGAACAAAAACAAATATTAATCATTGAAAATCGCTTTATTGTTTTTCAAAATATTCCCCATGAAGATCTATACACTTTTGCATGCGTTTGAACCAATTGTCAAAGTACTTTTGCCACTCTGATTGAGGTCTCTCCAAAACATGCATTCTGAACGCAGCAACCGCTTCTTCAGGTGTTGAAAAACGTTGACCTCTCAGTTTGTTTTTTACGTACGGGAATAAAAAGAAGTCATTCGGTGCCAAGTCAGGACTATACGGCGGATGACCCATCAAATCTATGTTTTGAGTGCTCAAAAATGCAGTTGTTTGAGCTGATGTGTGAGAGCTCGCATTGTCGTGGTGAAGAGTGATCCGTCTTCGGCGGTTGGTTTTCCTGATTTCTTGGAAGACAACTGGCAAACAAATTGTTGTGTACCACTCAGAATTGACTGTTCTGCGTTGTTCTAGTGGTACGGTTGCGACATGTCCAGTTTTTCCGAAAAAGCAGGCGACCATTTGCTTGGAAGTGCTTCGTGCGCGAACAACTTTTGTTGGGTTTGGCTCATCTTGAAACGCCCATACAGTCGGCTGCTGTTTACTTTTGGGCTCATACGCGTAAATCCACGATTCATCACCTGTCACGATGTCATAGACGTGTTTCGAAGCACCGCGATCGTATTTTTTGAGCATTTCTTTCGACCAATCGACACGAGCCTTTTTTTGAGCGATTGAGAAATTGTGTGGGATCCAACGCGAACAAATTTTTTTGACAGTCAAATGTTCATGCAAGGTTGTCTCAATCTCACGATAGGTCACATGACGATCTTGCAATATCAGTTCGCGCACAGCATCAATGGTTTCCGGACGACCTTCACCTTTTGGACGACCTTCACGAAATTCGTCTTGGAGTGAACTACGACCTCGATTGAATTCACCATACCATCGATAAACACTGTTCCTCGATGGAGCTTCATCGCCAAAAATTGAATTCAGTTCATCCATGCACTGTTGCTGAGTTAATCCACGTCGAAAGTTGTAAAAAATAATCGGACGAAAATGTTCACGATTGAATTCCATTATTTGGCCGAGATTAATCTTTTAAGTTACGGTAAAAAACACAAATAGCGCTCGTATGTCAAAACGTTCTGAGTACGTATAACCTCAAAAATGTCAAACTTTACGATAGAGCTGTCAGTTGCCAGATTGCAACACTAGGGTTGTCCAATCCCGAAATATAAAAGGCAACCTACGTAGTATGTGTCGAAATGATTAATTTGTATCATAAGAAGAATATCAATTATAGGACCCCGAAGTTGTCCAAGGTAAGAAAGGCCACGAAGAGAACGAGAGATGGATGTGAAAACTCCGCTCTCAGTCCATACAGGATCTTAAATGCATATCAAGTATCCCGAAAAAAAATCAATGCGTGCTTGAACTACCGCTCGACAAATTGTTGTTAAGTCTGCTTTCAGATGATAAGCCCGTCAGCCAGCACAAGATATGCATGACGGTTTCATCGTCTTCCATGCAAAGACGACATTCAGTTTCGCTAGATATGCCCATTTTATTCAGGTGATATCTCACCCAGTGATGGTCCGATAAGTAGCCTACAAGAAGCCTAGGATCGACTCTATTCAAGCGAGTAGTGCTTTTGTACTTGAAGGGTATCCTGCGATTAACGCAGTCCTGACGGATAATCAAAGTCTTGCTTGCTGCCTTATCCCCTCAGAACATTTTCTAATTATCATTTTGGCTGAAGTCAGTCCCAAATCCAAGATCACTCCTATCACTGTTTCAGCTCCAACACCCACCCCTCTTCAGCAACATCGTAACAAGCTAAACGCCGATAACATAGTCAGACCTACTGTTTCAAGCAAAAAGAAATCGAATCCAGTTGGATTTGACTGGACAGGTATAACCAATGGAACTAAGAAGGGCGTAAATTGGATTCTCAAGCCAAGTATCTCCACCCTTCAAGATCAGCGGGAATCTCCAAATCAAAATGAGGGCATCCACATAGCTGAAAGGCGGCAAAGCGTCGATATGAGTAATAATTCTAATCTACACTGGGTTTCAGTTTGCAGTGGTTCGGGGATAAACCACTGCAAACTGAAACCCATAAAAATTCTGACCACCAACTGACGACTGTAGTAGTCCGGATGGCGCAACGGTTAGCACGTTCGCCTTCAACGCACTGGGCTCCGGTTCGATCCCGGGGATTTACGTGTCGGACTATGAGCCCACTCAGCTGTTAAATGAGTACCCATTATGGGGTAAATAACTTGGTTGAGCGTATTGCTGATCACATACCTCTGCACAAAAACCGTCACGATCTAGAAAATGAGATGATGCTAACTCATCTCGAGGCCGTGGTTCAAATTGGACTGTTGCGCCAGTTATTTATTTTATTTTTATTAACTGACGACTGTACCGGCAAGCAATACATCGCTACAAATTTCAGCCGATGGAGCTACAAAACCATCCCAGTACCATAATTTTGTTCGTGGTGAGACCCTAGTTCCATCTTCTACTGGCTTTATTCAATTACCATCTCAATCTGGAACTGTTTCCGTTAAGGGACCCAGTTTTCTGGATCCACTTGTGCCACCTACGGTAAAACTCACTTTAAATTCTAGTGCGGACCTTGAGAGCAGATATTTACTATCTCGGCTCAGGGATAGTAAATTATTCGACTGCATTCGACTCTACCTTGCATTTATGCACAACGCACCACATTCCACTTGCGTAGACGGCAAGACGAAAACCAATCTTATGGTAATGATCACTGAATCGTATATTCGTCAGTTATCATGAACAACTCGGAGTGTCGCCGGATCAAGTAAAAAATGACCTCACAACCTACGGCTCGCATATAAGATCTAAGCATATTTCTTCGCTTCAAAAAGCTCGAGAGGAGTACAAAAAATATCGTTCCTAACAAGCAGCCCTCAATAAAACCTCTGAAACTCTTTTACCATAATTGCGGTGGTATGAGAGGCAAAATTAACAAGCTTTTTCTAGACGCAAAATCTTGCCATTTTAATGTACTAGCTATCACTGAAACCTGGCTTAACGACTCATATAAAAATGAAGAGATCCTGGATGAAAACTGGACCATTTACAGAAATGATAGAGACTATCTCTTCACTGGCCAGTGCAGAGGTGGTGGTGTGTTAATTGCAATTAGCAACTCTCTGTCTAGTGAGAACGTTGAAACTATCTCCTACAAGACGTTTGAACACAAAGTAGCCCGCGTGAAATTAGACAAATGTTTTCTGTACATTGCGGTAGTGTACGTTCCACCCAATTCCAGCGAAGCTACTTACGATGATATATGCGAGATGACAACTTCCGTCTTAGCATCCCTAAGGCGGCTATTACACTATAAAAGTTCTTTTACAAATATATTTGACGAACGATATTTCAAAAGAACTTTTATGAATGATATTAGCCGCTAAAGGGGGAAGGTGTGCAAGCATATTAGAAAAGTAGTTGAAACAAGCAACGTCCATGTCGCAAATCTTTTCTTAGGCGGCTATTACACTATAAAAGTTCTTTGAAAATAGCTTTCATAAAAGATATTTGTAAAAGAACTTTTATAGTGTAATAGCCGCCTAACCGAGGAAGATAAGATAATATTATTAGGGGATTTTAACCGCCCGAATTTGTCTTTTACCGCCGATGAAAATGATGGCTACCTTCTTCCCGTAAACATTCAAAACCCTATTGACCTAAACTTGCTAAGTACATTTTATGGTAACGATTTGCAGCAAATATCCCCGACTCCCAACCGAAACGGTAACTGGTTAACATTAAGAGCCACCTTGAGAATGTTGACTGGAACAATCTTTCCACGCTAGATCTTGATGATTCGGTATCAACTTTCCATCGTATAATTTTCGACGCCGTTGAAAGATATGTTCCTAAAATAAAAAAGAAAATTAAACTGTCAGAACCCTGGCTGGACGCTAACCTTAGGTATCTGCGCAACCAGAGAAACAAACTTTACAAAATTATCAAAAATAAAGTGAACGTAAGTGCTGACATTAGCAACAAATATTATGAACTGGCTAGCGAATTCACAAGTAAATCTCGCGAAGCTTATGAAATGTATGTTAGTTCAATAGGTGAAAACATAATACATGACCCTAAAAATTTTTTTGACTTCATTAATATCAAACGAAAGACAACAGGATATCCATCCTCAATGTTCAGAAACAATTCTAGTTCTTCCTGTTCTCAAGTGATCTGTAATTATTTTGCTGATCACTTCCAGGAGGTTTATCGTCCTTCCACACATCCACTTAACCTCCAACAATCCCATACAGCCCCAATACCATTTGTCGAAGAATTGACCTTGACAGCCGAAGAGATTGCTAATGCCATCAAGGAACTTGATCCAAACAAGGGTCCAGGCCCGGACTCACTTCCTCCTAGGTTTTTGCTTCAGTGTATGAGTCAACTTATATCACCCCTTTACATTATCTTCAATAAATCGCTATCACTAGGTAGTTTTCCTCGTTTCTGGAAATCATCTCATTTAATTCCAATTTTCAAAAGTGGCGATAAGCGCCTTATTGAAAACTATAGGGGTATTGCAATACTTTCCGTTATTCCCAAACTTTTCGAAAAAATCATTCACAATAAATTAACCGCCCTTGTAGAACCTCGTCTTAATGAACAGCAACACGGATTCCGCAAAGGCCGTTCAACAACTACTTACCTTATGATTTTAACCTCGGATATTCTCTGTGCCATGGAGAAAGGTTGCCAAGTCGACGCAGTCTACACTGACTTTAGTAAAGTCTTTGACCGCGTGGATCATGATATTTTAGTCTCAAAATTACTGCATTTTGGTATTTCGGGGCCCCTTCTCAAATGGCTTACGTCATATCTCTGAGATCGCACTCAAATAGTTAAATTTCAAGGACTTTTTTCTAAAGAAATATCCGTTTCTTCCGGTGTACCACAAGGCAGCCACCTCGGTCCACTTTTGTTCAATATTTTCTTATCGGACCTATCTAAAGTTTTACATGATATACCCCATCTTTTCTATGCCGACGATCTTAAAATATATCACACAATAAAGTCACAATCGGATGCAATTTTCGTCCAATCTAAACTTAAAGCACTTGAGCACTGGTGCAATCAAAATAAACTCTACCTTAACGTAACAAAATGTCATGTTATAAGCTTTTATCGTAAAAATACGGATATCAATTACGCCTACTATCTGAATAGTTCCCTACTCAAAAAAGTGGATCATGTTGTTGACCTCGGTGTTGTCTTGGATAGAAAATTACGCTTCAATTTACATTATGACAAAGTCATTGCTAGAGCATACAAGCAGCTAGGATTTATTAAGAGGCGTGCTAAAGAATTTAAGAACTTGTGGGTCACTAAATCCCTATTCACTGCATTCGTACGTCCTCTCCTCGAGTACGCTTGCATTATCTGGAGCCCATCTTTCGATACTCACGGCGATAGGCTTGAATCAGTTCAAAAACAATTTTTACTTTTCGCATTGAGACATCTTTTTAACCCAAGTGATTTCGCTAACCTGCCTTCTTACGAATACCGACTAAGCCTTCTTAATTTATCTACTCTATCGGCTAGAAGAATTATCTTAACCTCTTGTTTTGTTTTTGACGTTATCCGAAAGGCAGTCAATGTCGAATCAATTTCTAGCAGAATGACGATTAACGAAACTTCTAGACGCACCAGACACACACGCTATTTAAATGAATACCAACATCACACAATCTACGCTGACAATGAGCCCATTAATAGATGCTGCAAAATATTTAACAGTTTTAGTAAACTCTACTCCCCATCCATTTCCAAATCCACTTTTAAGCTGAATTTAACCATTTCCCTCACTAATAATGTAAGTTTTATATACTCGTAAGTGCAATGTATATTATATTTATGTATGTTTTTTTGAATTGTACGCCTTGCTTGGTAAGAAATAAATAAATAAATAGACCACAGTAGGGTTCCGGCCCAAAAAAAGGGGCGGAAGAACCATGCCTTGCAAGTTCATCCGCAATCTCATTTCCCTCAGTGCCATGGTGGTCTGGCACCCAACACAAGGAGACTCGGTAATTTGAAGTCAGAGTCTGCAGAAGCTTATGACACTCCTTCATTGGTTTCGAAAAGAGCCTATGCGAAGAGAGAGCCATTATGGCCGTCTGGCTGGCTATCTGAGTAGAGTTTCTTGTCTAGAACCACCACTGGCACAGACCTCAATGGCATGGATCTCGGCTTGATAAAGCACCCATTGCGATTGAGTTCCTGGTGTTTAGCCCATAGGCTTCAGCACCAACTCGCTATTCGGATTTAGACTCATCGGTAAATCACCTAATACACCTAGGATCTTGGCAGGGATCGCTATTGTCCCATTATTTCTGCCGAAGCAAACCTCCGTGGTCGTGTAATCTGATCGTAAGCAGATTTGCATATCAGGAATTTGTTGCAGAATGCTCATATGATTGACGTGATGTATGTGTACGTCAGAAGATAAGTTTCGGGCTCGAATCCCGTCCACGACGACGTTCATGGCCATGGATGTGCAGGATGTGCATGCTGGCAACTCTATTCTCCGAAACCTGTTTATGCGGTCGAAACGTCAATTGGGCCACATGGAACAGTTGACGCGCTATGCTCTACAAGGGGTTAGGGCAATTGAGAGAGATGTGTACGTCAAAAGATAAGTATACTCCTAGAGCATTAATAGCTGCTTATTGTTGGATAAAGATATGCAGCGGAGTTAATCCGATGACCGCCTCTAGAGCAGGTGTTGGGTCAGTACGCATAGCCCCAGTAATGCCGAGGCAAGGAAGGCATTGTAGTTTATTTAGCTTTAGTATGGTTGAAGACGGCTGTGTCTTAGGCCACCATACTAGCGTATGTCACCATGGGGTGTACTAGCATGCAGTAAAGCGATTCAATCATCTTTTGAGTGAGCCCCCAAGTCCGTCCAAAGAGATTTCTACAGGCCCGCATTGAGCGAGTAGCCTTGCTCAATACAAATTCAATATGAGTGTCCAAGCTAAGTTCTCCGAAACCAGTTTATGCCAACGAAACGCCAACTGGGCCACATGGAACAGTTGACGCGCTATGCCCCACAAGTTAGGGCTATTGAGTAGTAGTAATACCTTGACATTTAACTTCCGTGGACTACTCAAGTGCTGTCCTACCTGGTGAAACCAGCCTTACGGTCCTAACCTAACGGAACCTATTCCGTTTCCGCGTAAATGGAACGACTGTTTTGTGCGGGTTCACGTTTAGGTCCATTTCAGCACACCAGTACAAAACAATGTCGAGGGCCGCTTCCATTACATCCGCGACAGTAGAATCGGACTTACCCTTGACAATGATGATAATGTCGTCCGCGTATCTGATTGCCTGATAACCATTCTCGACAAGCCTGGAAAACAATCTACGAATAAGGACCATAAAAGCGACGAGAGAACGGCGCCTTAAGGGCAGCCCTTTACAGCATTAACGTATAACGGAGTGCCGCCAAGCGTAGTGTGGATATCTCTTCCACTTAGCATAGTGTCTATCCAGGCAATAGTAGGACCGTGTATGCCCCTCAGTTCCAGAGCTCTGGATATACAGTCATAACAGGTGTTATCAAAGCTCCTTCTATATCAAGGAAAGCACACAATGCGATTTCTCTATCATTAAAGGATTTTTCGAGTTTTCCTACAAGGTTATGTAGGGCGGTTACTGTTGACTTGCCTTGACTTGAAATGAACTACCTAAAGCGGAAATTCCGCAATTAATGAATTTTAAAAATTCTTCCTAAATGCAATAGAGAGAATTCTCCTAATATTCGCGAAACAGGAATATTCCCAAATGACTCAATAGCCCATTTAACTTTATCCTTGTCAAGGTAAAGCTTCTAACTCGGCCCCCGGAGATCTGGTACATACCAAGCGTTTGGAGAGGAGAGTATTGTAATAAAACGGACCCCGGGAAGTGGGTTTGTAGCTGGAGCTCAAGAGTTTCTTCAGGGCCTTCAGTAAAGGAGCCATCGGGTTTCTGTAAAAGATCGATCCCATGTACAGAGTCCTTGGGCAGAGCCTTGTGAAAGCGTGCGGCTTCCAGTAAGGTCTTAATTCGTTCACAGTATTTCTCCAGCACTCACGTTCGGAGTACGTAGTGAATTTATTGTACTCGGTGAGATTTGACATATACTCATCCCACCTGTTGAATCGTTTGGCTTCATTGAACTTCCTCCTCACCTATGCCCTCTTTCAAGCCATTCATTCTGCCAAGACACTTTACGCTCCGACTCAATGACCCGTTTGGCGTCAGTATCTCGGATCAGCCACCAGTTCTAATTTGCCAATGATGCTGATAGAATTGATCAGCTTTTGAGTTTTTCGGACAAAAGGACGTCGATCGGATCTCAGATTGCCCCAGAATGTCGAACCTGATATGTCTGTGGTTCGATAGGTAAGACTTCATCCGATACATGCCAATTCACAGTGAGCTCAGACAATACACCGCTAGCCAGTGTGATATCAAGTACCCCTTTCCTTGTCGCCGTGACGAAGGTAGGGCTGCATCCTCTATTTAGGATGTTAACGCGATTACTTCTAAGGCATTCAACAATCCGCTTACCTCTGTCATTAATGTCGCTACTACCCCACACCGTGTGGTGTGCAATTCAGCCGCAACCGATCACGAATTGCCGGTTTGTGTGTCGACAAAAGTCGACGAGCTGCTGAACTTTCATCATCATCATCGTGGCGCGACAGCCCGACGTCGGGCCTTGGCCGCCTGGATCATTGTCCTCCAATTATCTCGGTCACGTGACCGCGTCCTCCAATTTTGGGAGCCCAGCAGCTGCGCGGCGTCCACACCTACTGAGCTCTCCCAACGAGATCTCGGTCGTCCTCGCAGTCTCGCTCCGTCGACTCGTTCTGCATTCATTACTCTTTTAGGCATGCGATCATAGTCCATTCTTTGTACATGCCCTGCCCATTGAAGTCGTTGTAGTTTGACGATTTTCGAGACTTGCAGCTCATCGTACAATTCATACAACTCATGGTTGTATCGGATGCGCCATCCATCTCGATCGCAAACAGCCCCGAAAATTCGCCGTAGAACCTTACGTTCGAAAGTGTCTAGCATGTTTTCGGAGGCTTGAGTTAGGGTCCATGCTTCGCAGCCATAGCATAGCACTGGTCGTATAATGGTTTTGTACACGCGGAGCTTCGTGTTTCTGTGCACATGTTTCGATTTCATTATGGGGAGAACCGAGAAAAAAGTCTTATTAGCTAACTGTATCCGTCGCTTGATTTCGTCAGTTTCGTTGGCGTCCCTTGACAGGTTGCAACCCAGGTAAATGAAGTTGTTCACGAAGTCGATGTTGAGGTCCCCCACGTTGATGCTCGGTTGTGCAGGTGTCCTTGTCACCGATTGCATCATTATTTTAGTTTTACCCTCGTTAATACGTAATCCAACTTCCTTTGCAGCGGTATCGAGCGTATGCAGAAGTTCTTCTGCGTCAGCCAATCTTCGGGACATGATGTTGATGTCGTCGGCGTACGCTGCTAATTGTGTCGACTTGATGAGTAGCGTCTTGCTGTTGTCCATATTCATGGCCCGAATAACGTATTCCAGTGCTAGGTTGAAGAGCGTCGGTGCCAGTCCATCGCCCTGTTTCAAACCAGTGCGTGTTTCAAATAGATCAGTAAGTCTATTCTGGATCCTGACTTGTGAGACGGAGTTGGTCATCGTCATCTTTGTCAGTCGCACTAATTTTGCTGGTATACCAAATTGCAGCATGATGTTGTACAGTACTCCACGATCGATACTGTCGTATGCCTGCTTGAAGTCGACAAAGATTTGGTATACGTTTACGTTGTATTCCCAGCACCTCTGGAGTATCAGTTTGACTGAGAAGAGCTGATCGGTTGTGGAGCGCCCAGGTCTGAAACCGCTTTGATATTCGCCAATGACTCGTTCTGCGTACGGTTTTATTCTATTTTCCAGAATTTTCGTCAAAATTTTATAGGACGTACAAACTAGTGAGATGCCCCTGTAGTTCTCACACCGCAGTTTATCTCCGTTTTTATGAATTGGACAGATGATGCTTCTGCGCCAATCGTCTGGGATCTCCTCGTTCTCCCATACTCGCAGGAGTAATTGATGTATGGCATCAACTAGACTGGTTCCACCGAATCTTAGCAGTTCAGCTGGAATCTCGTCAGCGCCCGGCGCTTTATTTCGTTTTAGTGACCGCAACGCGAGATCAACTTCCTCTACTGTCGGGGGTTGAATGGGTGGGCCTAGATCAACAATATCGTCGAGAGCTTCCTGTGTGGGGATGTTAGATGGTCGGTTTAGAAGCTCTTCAAAATAAGAGGCCCATCGTTTGTTAATACCATCGGTGTCGCTGATGATGTTTCCATCCTTGTCCTTACAAAGGCTAGTCCTGGGTTGGTAGCCGTTCTTAATTGTATTTACTAGTTTGTACGCTTGTCTGGTGTTCCTATTAGCTAAGTTTTCGTTTATGTTCAGCAACTGCTCGTCAAAGTATTTACGTTTCTTACGTCTAATTATTCTATTCGATATTCGCCGTAGCTCGTCATATTTTTCTCTTCTGGCTCTGGTTCCTCGTTGAATCCATTGTCTGTAGGCCTCGTTTTTCGCGTCAAGTGAATTTTTGCATTCTTCGTCGAACCAGTCATTTCGCGCTCGCCGGGCTTTATATCCCACGACCTTCTCTGCGACATCCTTGATGGTACCCTTGATTTCCTCCCAGAACCCATGGACGCCTGTGTTGCTGATGTTGTGTAGCATAGGTGATAGTTTTTCCTCAAGGGCGGTAGTATACGCCACCGCTGTAGCATCACTCAAGAGCTTATCAACCGCAAAGATTTTGGGAGGGCTGATTCTTGACTGGTGCACTGAGGAGATTCTACATCTGTAGGTCGTCTTCACCAAGTGATGATCTGAGTCGCAGTTTGCTCCTCGATAGGAGCGGACATCCATGACACTAGACGCCCATCTCCTGCAAATGAGGACGTGGTCAATTTGGTTGACAGTATGTGCGTCTGGAGACTTCCAGGTCTGCTTGTGAATGCGTCGATGCGGGAAACACGTAGAGCTTACGACTAGATTCCTGCTGCAGGCGAAGTCGATAAGTCGCTGGCCGTTATCGTTACATTCTTCATGGAGGCTGTGGCCTCCAGAGGTCCCCCGATGCCAACTTTCATTCCCGACTTTCGCGTTAAAGTCTCCCATCAGCAATTTGACGTCGTTTGTTGGAAGTGAGTCGAAGAGAGTTTCAAGGCGGGCGTAGAACTCGTCTTTTACTGCGTCTTCTTTAACTTCAGTGGGGGCATGCACATTGATGAGCCAGAGATTGAAGAATCGAGTCTTGATGCGAATCGCACACAGCCGTTCATTTATGGGTTTGAAGTCAGTAATATGCGGTTTGTGGTGATTGTTCACTATAAATGCTACTCCAAACTCCTTGCGGCCCGATGGTTTGCCACTTGTAAAAATTGTGTGCGATTTCTTGTCATTAATCTCGCTGCCCAGCCAATTTGTTTCCTGGACTGCTGTAATGCTCAATTTGTACTTTTCGACCTGTTGAAGGAGAGCCTTCTCTGCTGAACTTTAATAGGTGGAATGTTAACGTTGTCAGAAGGCAAATAAACAGATACTACCACCACCATCTGACAACCGTTTAAAGTTGATGTTTCAACTAAAGCAGTAGCTAGGTCCCGGATGGAACGTTGAGACCGCAAATTCGGCTCCGAGCCATCCATGGATCTGAATAAGCGCGAGCATATTTCGTTTTTCACCGAACAACCTGCACAGAGTGGCCGATGCTCCTTTTGAGTGGTGCAGGTTCGCCTGAAGCACCTTAATGGCGCTCATGTGGGTGGGGGAATGGGAGCTTTTTACAAGGCACTTTTCCTTGCCTTGTCGATAACTGTTGATCCCATCGCACTTACTGTACCGCTCCTTTCGACGAAAGCCGCTGTTTGTGCCTGAGCTATTACCAGCATGAGGCACAACCGAGTTTTTCAAAGCATTCATGCAAGCACCTAGGCTATATTCAGATCTGAGCACAGGATTTTTTGCTGTTGGGTATGGGTATCTGAGCGTTTCTATGTATTGACAAACAGTATAGACAGAGGCAAAAGTTCTATGGAATGATCACTCTTGTAGAATATCAATCCTCTTTGGCTGAATAATGTGGGTGCTAGATGTACTTGCAGGGAGATTTTTAACGATCCGGCTTAACTTTCCAACGTCAGCTGCTAGATTGGCAGATGAGAGAGATCGCATCCGCAGTACAAACCCCAGCGATCCTTAAATCAGAGACCCGAACATTTAATTTAACACGTAAGTAGGTGAGCATAAAAGAACAAAATGGAATGCCCACTTGAATAGCTGCAACCTTAAATCTGGCGCCATCAAACATGGACCTTCGGCTTCTGGCTTCGTACCACCGACAGATCAGTGCTCATCAGGTGCGGCCTTCGATCCGCCGGTGGAAGCAGCACTACCAGAATAATGTTCATTACACAGGGTCACAGCCATTGCAACAGGTCATTAGCCAGTGGGAAAGCACGCGGCCTGACTGCGTATTCCGTACAATGGACATTGTCGGAGATAGAAGGAAACTATGAACCATAGTGCCTGTATGCAGGGTCTGTGGTCGTGGTCCTCCACGGTTACCGCCTGTCGTAGAATTTGAGAACTCCGACAATACTTTTCGATAAAAAATTTTCAAGAGCATCATGAAAATTTCCCAAACATTCTTCAACTACTCACAGAAAAACCCCAAAAACAATAATATAGTAAGTCCGTGAAAATTCAATTTTGAATAAATCATGCGGGGCATGACGTACAAAGTAGTAGTCAACATAATTGCTGACGTTTTTAGTTTGTAGCCAGAGTTGTTCAGCTCGTAGCAACAAAACGAGAAATATGTACTCCAACTCTACGGAAAATGGACATATTCGTGAACATCGAAAAAGCATGTTGGCATGAATAACAATATCCGCCCTACCCCCTTTTGTAACCGATATCATGACGACCAGACTTAAGTTTCTTTGATGGTGTGTCCTTAAAAATAAAAATAAAAGTTTGAAAAAAGTTGAAATGATTGTCTTTAGTAGGTTCAGTTCTTAGAAAAATGCAGTTGCAACTTGTTTCTGACCGCTAGCTCTACGAAAGATGTCAAGTACGAATGGAGAAAAAAAATTATTACTTCAACTTGCCAACAAGTTACATCTAAATGGGGACACACTCGTACAATTTTCTATGGCTGGAAAAAATATCGATCTGATAGGAAAATTGTAGGCGGAACTGTCATGAGTCGAAAGCCTTGAAACTTTTGTACACGGATTGTCAATTTGGAACACAGGACGGAAATATTACAACATCCTTCCCAGAAATAGGCGACAGATTGTATGAGCTTGGAATTCGTATTATGTACATACCAATATTTGGTAAGTTTTTTTTAAAGAATCTCTGAAAACTAGACAAAAAAAAACTAGCGCTAAACTCGATTTTTTACGCATTTGATACGATTATTTAACTAAAGCTTAGCAGATTTGTAAGAATGCAAATTAAATAGCTTTCAAAAATGGTAGAAATAAAGTAAATCCCATTGATTTATTTGATTCGTTGGGGCTTAAGTTCAATATCGTCGGAAATCTGCCTTAAAAATGGATAAAACGTTGGTGTTGTGAGGAAAAGCCAATCTTCGTTCGAAACCCGCGGAAGACGGGTATAGGTGCGTTCGTTGTCCATTCTCGAGGTGAAAGACCTCTTTAAAACGCACCGATTCAATTTTATGGTGGGTAGTTGCGTGAGCGAAAATACTATTCTTCGTGTCCACTTTTGCTATAATGATGAATACTTGTGCACAAGCAACAAGTGTGAACCACTTGAAGATCCAATTAATTGGCTTCTGGGTTGGTTTGCTATAATAAGCGTCCGACCGGTTGTCTTCTGCATGCAGATTCGTATTGTAGCTCCCATGCCATCAGCGCTAACGTTAACAACACAGCTATTCCGACGACAATCTTCTGCACAAGACCAAAACAAAAAGCTGGATAGAAGACAAGAGTCACACAACTTTGTGGAAATGTTCTTCTGCTGTCTTTGATGATGGCACCCACTGGAGACATAAACGGTGCCTGTCTTGGTTCTTTTCTTTTCATGGAAATTGCAACTCCCAAGAGGATACAGTGAGTCGCTATAAATGACGTGCTGGTAGACAGTTGTGTGATAGCTTCTTGTTGGTTGTTCGAGAGTTGATTATAAAGTAGTTGTTGATACTCGTATCTGCAACTATTTTATTGCATGAACTCGGTATTGCTTGTGAATTACAAAAAGGGTTTTCGAAACTAGGGATGTCGTCGGAGACACTGACAATTGAAACAAAGTGTTCTCGAAGGATGTAAATCCGCATGAAATACGAGACATTTGTCGTGTATATTTGAATCACTATTGCTCAATTTATCAATGTATCAGGAATATGCAAAATTTTCTCTCTATTGCGGTTATCCACCATTAATAAATATAAAATAATAACAGAGCGTACATATTTATGATTTTCACGAACGAAGAGGTAAGGTAGTCTTTTAAAAGTGAAAATTAATTTAATAAATATTATGAAATTGGTATAAAGTCGCGAGCGATCCCAAGTTCGTTGACTTCTCAAAATTCCGGCTTGTCGTTGTATTGTGAACCAAGCCATTACGAATTTGCATATAAATAGCCAGTTAGCTGCTTTCCATATTACCAGCTTGAATTTTATTAGTAGTTTCCGAAATTCAGTTTAACAGCACACAGGAGGCTCTGACCTATTATGTGTTAACAACTTCCCAGTTTTCCGAATTTTCAGTTGCATTATTAGTATCCCTTCCTAATTAGCAGGTGTAGCAACATGTATATGAGATGATTAACAGCTTATCAGTTTATCAGCCTTACAAATTACCTGCCAACAAAATTAGCATGCAGAGCTGCACACCAAACACAGTGCTGTAGTTTCGGGCGACCGGTAGCGTCAGTCTAATGTTTGACTACCGGCGTTTCGGGTTCGAATCACGTCCACGACGACGTTCGTGACCATGGATGTGCAGGCGGTCCATGCTGGCAACTGCATTCTCCGAAACCAGTTTATGCCGACGAAACGTCAACTGGGCCACATGGAACAGTTGACGCACTATGCCCCACAGGGGTTTAGGGCAATTGACTTGTTGTGTAGTTCAACAGTTTGCCAATTTAGTAGCTGTTCAAATCAAGTGGTGTATCAGCTAATACCGCTTGACTTTTTGATGTAGCTGTGAGAAAAATAGTTTTTCTCGCTCCTTAGATAAACAAACAAAAGCCAAAAATTACAATAAATTAGACTCGATAGTAAGCGCGTATTTTTGTACCACTACATTTAGATGATCGACACACGGAGCTGTTTTTAGCTGGAGTTAATTATTGTTCATTGCCTTGACCCCTCCAGGAGCATGAGCACGTGAACATCTCTTGTTGACGTTTCGATAGCATATCTACTTTTCGGAAGTGCTGTTGCTAGCGTGCACCTCCTATCCGCGCCGTGTTTAGACTGACAAGCTTGGAGCACTGTCAGAGTTCTATTAGTACCCACAGGCAGTTTTGGATCGCACCGATATTTGAATTCCGAGTTCTAGCAGGAATTAATTATTAGCAACCATTGAACATTTTAGAACATCGCTTTGGATGTACTTTGGTGCCACTTTATTTGAATTGGCGTGCTTAATTTAAGATTTAACATCCAATTTACGGCAACATCACATGTCCGAAAAGAAAAACAAAAGTCCAAAGCGTATATACCCTAGACTTCTACCGACCTAGTCGTGATACCAAAAGTACCTATTGGCACCGACCATATGCATTAAAAGTGAGTTTTCTATATGGCCAGTTTATAGGCGAGGTTGGCGCACATTCAGAAGGATCTTGACCATTCTCAAAATCAACTATCTAACCCACACTACAAATATTTATCGAATTTTTCAAGTCACTAGCTTCATTTTATCGAAAGTTATCGCTTATTTGAAGATTCATTTGTAAGGGAGGTAGAAGTTCCTTGGGTCGGATCTTGCCCATTTTCAGTAACAACTAACTAGATCCTACTATCAACATTCGACAATTTTCAACTGGCTAGCTTTATCCTGTCGAGAGTGATCGTAGTTCAATAACATTTCCTTTTTTGTCATTTGTAGGAGAGATAGGCGTTCTTTTGGTCTGATTATGCTTATCTTACCAGATTTCAAGCAGCTTCTCATCTGAAGTTTACGTGCCAAAAATTAGCTCCCTACGCCAATTGGTTCAAGAGTTATAGACAAAAAGTAGGGTAATGCGGGACTCTTTGTAAGAAAAGTACCGTTATTATCAAACTGATCAATCTCATTTTTACAGGAAAGTGCAAAATGACCCTTTTAAGTCTCTGCCAAAGTTACAGCTTATCACGTTTATTTAATCGGGATTTATCGATACATTTAATTATTTTCAATATATAGGGGAAGCAGGCGCTCCCATAGCCGGATCACGTCTATTTTGAATACAACCACACCATATTTGACGAAAATTTGAAGCCTCTCTCTTTATTCTATCGAAAGTTATCGTGCGAACGGACAGACAGACAGACGTGGATAAATCGAAACAGAAGGTGACCCTGCTCATTTATATACATATACAGTGGAATCTCCCTTAACGGACACCTCCTATAAGTGGACACCTCTATTAAACGGACATTTGTCCCGGTCCCGTGCACTAACCGCTAATTTCTGAACAAATTAGTCTCCCTTAAACGGACACCTCCAATATCCGGACGCGGACAAACATGTCAGCACTTTTTGTTTGATTTAGTCTCCCTTAACCGGACACCTAATTTATAGGATAAAAACATACATAGTTATACAACATATATTTTCATTGCCAAAGCAAAGTTGCAGTAAGTATTGGATGGTTTTCTGTCCGCATGCAGCTGAGCCGGTACGTCCAACAATAAACATAATGTAATCTATGGCGCCAATTTCGGAAAACTTTCATTTGAGATCAGCAAATTCGTCGGTCCGAGATTGCAGCAAAAACATACAATAAAAATGTTTCTGGCGCCAATTTTTCGGTCTCGACCGATGTTTTATGAACTCGAGGCTAGGCTTAAAGTAATGTGGACCGACTAAAAGCAGCCTTATGCACATATTGGCGTTCGTTCTTTTACTCCTCGTCGTTCTAAGAAGTAAGAACAGTTAAATTTCCTATAGCCCCCTATTCAGACGCAGTAACAAATTTCAAACTTTTGGAACTTTCGAAAGGAGTGTTACGTGTTAGTCCAAAGTGCTTCTTGATGGATTAGGATTAGGTGTGTTAATTCGTACTGTAACAGTTTGGAGTGATAAATTTATATTTTAACAAAGTATCATCTATAGATCAAAAAACTGTTCATCATCTAATTGTGTTTTGTCTTCGGCGGGACGTAAAAGGGCACCACTCTTTATCTGGTAAGATTTAGTTAATTGTAGTCTGCGTAGATATTTTGATTTTTTTTTCTCGCAGATTACTCAAATCGAATCGCTTGAATTTTCACCACAATAATATTTTTGTGTATCATGGCACCTACGAAGAAAGTCTTGAGCCTAAAAGAGAAGATAGATTTAATTCACGTCCAAAAAGAAAAAATATATTCTGTCCGCAAACTAGCGGATATTTTCAAAATTGGCAAAACTCAAGCAGCCGATATTCTTAAAAATAAAGAGCATTTTCTTCAGATATGGACGTCAAATACAATCAATACATCGCCGAAAAGAAGTTTCACGTCAGAAGATATTGTAGAAGCAAATTGGATCACTTAGTATTAGAGTGGTTTACTAAAGTTAGAACGAAAGACATTGCCGTATCTGGACCGATGATTCAAAGTGAGGCTATGTCTGTTGCTAATGACTTAAATTTAACAAACTTTCGAGCGTCAGCCGGCTGGTTGGAAAAATTTAAGAAAAGACACAACATAATTCTGAAAACAATTTCCGGAGAATCTGCGGATGTCAATGCAGAGAATGTGCAGGATTTCATTAGAAAATTACCCGACATTTTAAAAGATTACATTCCAGATTGTGTGTACAACGCAGATGAGACTGGTTTATTCTTTAAAGCGCTGCCTACAAAAACCTTTTCGTTCAAGAATGAGAAATGTGCAGGTGGAAAATTGGCCAAAGAAAGGCTGACAATCTTGCTTTGTGCCAATATGGCAGGCGAAAAAGAGAAGCCGCTTGTGATTGGCAAATCAGCGAAACCACGGGCTTTCAAAAATTTGGACTTGCGTCAGTTGCCAGTTACATGGCGTTTCAATAAGAAATCCTGGATGACGATGGACTTAATGTACGACTGGCTGAATTAGTTCAACGAAAGAATGAAACGTCTTAATAAGAATGTACTGCTATTTTTGGACAATGCTGGGTCTCATCCAAAAAATATAAACCTGTCTAATACGAAAGTGCTATTCTTACCACCTAACACAACCTGTGCATGTCAGCCATTGGACCAAGGTGTTATTAAGATTTTTAAGTTTCATTATCGGTCCATAATCCTAAAACACATGCTAACCAACATTGATGCGTGTCATTCGTCGGCAGAATTTTCCAAAAAAATAAATGTGTTGAATGCAGTTTATTTTATAAAGACAGCTTGGGAAAAAGTTACGTCTGCAACTGTTATTAACTGCTTCCGTAAAGCAGGGTTTGCAGACCAAAGTGACGAGATATACGATGACGAAGATGACGTTCCGTTAGCAGTTTGGAGAAATATGATAGAAGCTATGCGAAGAGCTGACGCGACCAACGTTGAAGTCGATGACTTTGTCCTTATTGATGAAAACATTTATGTTGAGGGCGATCAGCATCAAGATGACGTCGTCACTGTGAATTCAGAAGTCGAGGACAATGATGATGACTCTGAGACAGAAGATTTATCGACAAAATACAACATAAAGAGCTACAGTGAGGCCTTTTCTTGTCTGCAGGAAATAAAATCATTCGCCTGCAAGAAAAATGACGGAAAAACCGTGGAATATATTAGTGAGCTGCAAATGCATATTTCAAATCAGTCTCTAATAAGGAAAAAACAGGCTACAATAACAGATTATTTTTCTTGAACAAAAATTAATATCATTACATACTCGGTATTTTGTTTTCTTTATGTCTTATGTGGAAAATAAAACTTAACGGTCATGGTTATAAACAAGCATTTTTTTTTGATATCCCTCTAATAAGCGGACACCTCTCTTGACCGGACACAATTCTCTGGTCCCGCAGCTGTCCGATTATGGGAGATTCGACTGTATATACATTGCTATATCTGCGGAGCCTCCCTTAAGGTGTTACATATTTTCGTCGCGACAAAGTCAATTTACCGCTCTTTCTACAACTACAGGCCTTAGTGCAGCCTTTTTTGCATTTACAGGAAATGTATGTCAGGATTGATTGAAGAGCTGGATCTCTGGTGGTTTTAATAGGAGCAAGTCTTTGGCTCAGCCATGTCTGAACATTGGGGCGACCGGTAGCGCAGTGTGTTGAGGCATCAGTCTCATGTTTGACTACCGGCGTTTCGGGTTCGAGTCCCGTCCACGACGAAGTTCGTGGCCATGGATGTGCAGGAGGTGCATGCTGGCAACTGCATTCTCCGAAACCAGTTTATGCCAAGAAACGTCAACTGGGCCACATGGAACAGTTGATGCGCTATGCCCCACAAGGGGTTAGAGCAATAGAGAGAGAGAGAGAGAGATGTCTGAACATGGTGATAAGTACGGAAGATGTGTTACATAGCTGCATTCTGGGTCGGTGGCTGCTTTGAAAGATTCAACTTGTTACCTGTAGCAGATTTCGTGAATAGTTGATATCGCAATGCGTCTAATGTTTTTGTTGTGTTACCGCCATATAGAGTAAGAAGTACACACTCTCTTGCTTCAAAAATGGCCGAAACACTGGCGTTAGGATTTCTGAAGATATTTGCGGAATCATGCTGTGTTGGTTTGTTTTCAAACAAAGTGCAAAACTTGGTTTTACCCAATCCAAACAGGGAGGACGTGGTGTCGCAACCACTCAAAGCCTGAAGAACATGCAGATTTTGAGATAAACCAACTCCACACACTCCCAGCAAAAACATACCCCGTTTTCGTCTTCGCTACTCTGATCTTCTCTGTAACCTTTTTTTTTGCCGCTTGACCTCCTCTGCTCTGCTCTGTACAGAAAACGCACCTTAAGTCGGTATCTTATGTAGAATTAAACCGTACTCACCAACCCAAGTTTCACTGAAATTAACATTGTAAGCAAATTGACAACTTAAATATAAATTTTAATACAATAAAATCAATGCATCCATCTTTTTTATTTATTTACAGGGGAAGCGATTTGAGCGATGTGTCCATAATACGACGAATGCGTGGTGTTGAAGTGTTGGCATTGAGGTGAGTTGGAATTTATGAGTTTCTATTGACACATAAGTAGGAAATTTTAATATTAAAAGTCACAATACCTTTTTATATATTCATTGTTCTATACATGCCACAATGTCGAGAGTTCCCAAAATAGAATGCATTAAGCTGTCATACGAGGTGTACTCATAAGATTGTTTAAGATATCGGTGATTTAAAAATTGTTCAATCCGCGAAGATAATAGAAGTTAGTTTGCCAGTTCCTTTTGTTTTGGTGTCTTGAAAAAAAAAAAAATCTGTTATAATATGATATGTTGGCAGTTTGTTAAGCTACAAACACAAAGATATGAATACTATATGTTCGGATTATACTAGATTATGGCTAGATTAATTAAAGTTATGTCGTTTTCGACTGACACACGAGGTACCGTTTACGAGTTGTAAGGTTAATATTTTAAAAAGGGCTCTAATTGCTCGGATTTTCGCCCACCAAATGTTATGCGACCGTGCAAACTCAGTTTCCATGTATTCAGTATCTATAGAAGGGACTAAAATTATTTCAGATCTTTCCCTAATTTTTAGTATTAATACTTAATTTTACTAGCCTACAAATAAACTTTGTTAGATTGTAACTTCACTGAGGATGTACATATGGGGGCGACCGGTAGCGGTAGCCCAGTGTGTAGTATCAGTCTCATGGCTGACTACCGGCGTTTCGGGTTCGAATCCCGTCCACGACGACGTTCGTGGGCATGGATGTTTGTGTTATCTTCCCCCAGTGGTGCAGGGCTTAAAATAAGCCACAGCATCTCCCGACTTGTCACTGGTAGGCGGCAAAATGGGTTAGCAGGAGGTGCATGCTGGCAACTGCATTCTCTGAAACTAGTTTATGCCAAGGAAACGTCAACTAGGTCAAGTGGAACAGTAAACGCGTTGTGCCATACAAGGAATTAGGGCAATTAAGTACATATTAGAATTTTAGTTCTCTTGACATTTGAGTAGAAGAAATACTCAATTTTTCCCTAGACTGGCCTTTCGCTGTTCTGTTTTGTATCATTTGTTTGCTGTTCTAGTCTAGTTCCAAAGAAACCAGGCGAATATCTGCATAATTTCTATTCGTTAAAAAACATATATAAAATTGTTTTTGCCTAAAGCCAAATCTGGACGTCGGTCGCGTCGGAATATTATCGATGAACGATGAATCTATTTTCAGATAACTGGTTGTATTTTTTGACGCTTTTTTTGACAAGACGCTCGCTAAAAAGAAATTTGTTTATGGAATTTGGAATTTGTTACAAATTATTATCACCATATGGTCGGTCTCACGGTGATGCGGTGCATACTTTCCTATCGGGCGATGAAAAGAATGCCAAAGATGCCAATGTACATATTTCCAAATTGTATTTATGGTTTTTGTTGATGCAACATGACATGGTGGAGATATTAAATTTGAACATGGATACTGTTGTCTTATTAAAAACTCTGTTGACATAGTAAGATATCTAAAAGATGTGATCATCGGATTTTTCGATTCATTCTGGATATTTGTTGTGCTACCTCATTATATTCTTAATGATGTGTCATATTTTCAGGACTCCGAAAATTTTCACATTTTTAAATTTATGAACTTTGGTCATATTCCCAAGGTCTCTGTCATATATCATCATCGGATTTTTACGTAGTGTATATTACATTACGAATCTTGAATCTTTTCCACTGGATAAGGGTACGTAGGTACAAACCCCGATCTAGTACGTATTTGACGCTTCAAATGAAGTATGTATGTTCGAGCGACTACGGCGCTGCGCTGGTACGGGCACTGTATGTTTAGACCTTAATTTGGTGTCGGTCTCAACATTATTAAGTCAAAGAAAATGAATTATTGACATGAATTGCCACACAATGAAAACATTTTTCAATGGACTAAAGTTCTGTTATCACAGATAATATGTACGATTTACACATAAGTGTGAATTTTTATGCCGATAATAATTGATAAGTAACGTAACGATTCTGTGCATGTTTTCTAATCGGAATTGGATGACCCATATAAAAATCCGATAAGTTTTTAGAAGTATTTTCTTGATAATTTGTTTTTCTTTAGTATGTCTTTTGTCACAATAGAATTACTTGTCTCATTCAGATGTTTTTTGTTAAGTTACATCAAGTAAGTTTGGCAAATTTATCTAATGAAATTTGAAGAAAAATTTGTCGAGCAAGTGCAACGTCGGGGATCAGCATACACGTGCAACAAAGCTCGTGAAATACGATTGATAAGCATTTCTTTTTTTGTATTACAGTCATTTCCACAAGAGCGTATACTTTGTAACTTTTTAATGCACCATTTCTCAAAGAGTGGTGGGGGACTTTTAGTTACCTGCATTCTTTCTCTTTTTCGCATTGTATAAATTTGGTCATTCTAAGTTCAAGTAGGAGAGTGATAAGACGTCAAGTGAAATGAGTGCGATTTAAAAAAAACGATTCGAAGCTGTGTTTTTAGTAAGTCATCCGAAAGGACCAAAAATGACACCTGCATCGGCCGGAAAGTACCTGAAAGTTTCGACACAGTTTGTGAATAAGTGGATAAAGCGTTTTAAAGATACTGGAAATGTAGACGATCTACCTGGTAGGGGTAAAACCCGAAGCACTTCAAAAACCCAGGATAAGGCCATCATTGATATTTTTAAGAAAAATCCGTCCGTTACTACCTTAGTACTCAATTGCCCTAACACCTTGTGGGGCATAGCGCGTCAACTGTTCCATCTGGCCCAGCTGACGTTTCGTTGGCATAAATTGGTTTCAGAGAATGCAGTTGCCAGCATGCACCTCCTGCACATCCATGGCCACGAACGTTGTCGTGGACGGGATTCGAACCCGAAACGCCGGCAGTCAAACATGAGACTGATGCCTCAACACACTGCGCTACCGGTCGCCCCAAAGGAAATGTTATCGAAGAAGAATATTTACGTGTCCTTGAATACGATTCGGCGAAGATTACAAGAGGAAAACATCAAAACCAGGTATGCCTTGATGAAACCATTACTTACCGAAAACCAGAAGCGAAGACGTGTAGAGTGGGCTAAGGAAAACATCGATCGTGATTGGGACAACGTGATCTTTACGGATGAATCAAGTTTTGCTGTAAATACGTTCAGGAGACGAGTGTGGTCACAAAAAGGAGAAGCTGTCGTGAACCGAACCGTTAAACACCCTGTGAAGGTCCATGTTTATGGATGCTTTTCTGCACGCGGTTTCGGAAAATTAATAACGTTTACCGGAATTCTTACTGCTGAAAGGATGATCATTTTGTACAAGAAAGGATTATTGAAGTCTGCTAGGATGCTATATGGCAACGACAACACCGATTGGTTTCTACAAGAAGATAACGATCCGAAACATAGAAGCCGGTTGTGTACACGCTGGAAAGAAGAATGGGATTAATGGGGATTAATGAAGCAGAAGCTTCAAGGAAAGCAAATAAAAGGAGCAGCACATTTAAGGCGAACGCTACAAAAAATTTGGAAGAACTTATCGACAGACTACGCGGAAAAATTGACCGAAAGTTGTCACCGAAGATGCCAGTCAATAATCAATAGTGACGGCGATTGGACCATGTATTAAATATAATTGCGAAAATGTATTTTGTATTTACTTTCAATAAAAAATAAAATTTCTTACTTGTAACATTTTGTTTTTATTTTGTGAGGTATACGGTCTTGTGGAAATGACTGTATCTACTTGATCGTGTATGGCGGCCATTATACAAGATATCCCATTCCGAAATGCTATTATATCAAGTGCAAACAAGCGGCAGGCGTCGCGGTTTCCAAATTTACATTGTATTTTAATGCAATCTCGACGCTCAACAAAGTGGGGCGGCTCCCGCTTGTTAAATCGCAGCTTCTAAACTGCAACTTAAACTAGTACTCTCTCTCTCTCTTATTATTACGACCCACATCACAGGTGGTAGACAACACAAACATCCATGGCCACGAATGCCGTGGACGGGACTTGAACACGTAACGATCGTAGTCAGACATGAGACTGACGCCTCAACGCAGTGAGCTACCGGTCGCCCTGTACTATTGAAGTTTAAATTTTCTGAAACTACATGAAATCTCAAGACCACTTTCATAGTTCCACGACAGCCCAGCATGTCGTTGGCGTCCCATCCATGGGATTTGGAATGCCAAATTTAATTAAGAATTTCTTTAAAAATTTCTTAGAAAATCTGAAAACAGTATGTAAATGACTTGAACGATTCAAGTGAATCTAATTCAATGAAAAACGAGATTAAAGCTTCACTTCGATCCCGAGTCCGAAGTGTATATACCTTGGACTTGTGCAGACTTAGTGGTGACATCAAAACTTCAAATAGACAACATATGCATTAAAGTGCGTTTCCTGTATGGTCAGTTTGAACAGAAGTTAGCCGATGAAACTACGATGAAGGAACCTTTCTAGGGAAGGTAGGCGCCATTTTGATACGAGTGAGCTCATCTTACCAAAGCTTTATAGGGGAGATCGGATCTTGTCCATTCCCAAAATTAACTAACTAACCCACACTACAAATATTTTATGTCGCCAGCTACATCCTATCGAAAGTTATCGCATATTTCAAATATCATTTGTAGGAAAGTAGTTTTTTTATCGGATCTAACCCATCTCCAATACCAACTTACTAGATCTTACTCTGCCTGTAGCTTAGCTCGGTAACGCACCGGGCATTTTTTGCTACTCGAAACACGGTCTCTGCGGTTCGCGCCCCGCAACGGGACCAACTATTTTTTATTTTCAAATTCCCTCTGAATTCATTTCTCCGAGCTTAGGGATTTCGTATGGATAGTAGCACTCATCAGGTCTTGCATCTTTGCAGCTATCCATGCGCGAACCGCAGAGACCGTGTTTCGAGTAGCAAAAAATGCCCGGTGCGTTACCGAGCTAAGCTACAGACGCATACTAAGTTGGTGTGCAGAATGAAACCAAGTGTCACAAACAATTCCAATTTAAATTGAAAATGATTCGCGCTTGTACATTTGCAAGAACATTAATACATAAAATAGATCTTACTACCAACATCCGACTAAATTTTAAATTCGCTAGCATCATTCTATCGAAAATTATCATAGTTTATGGAATGTGTGTTTCATTTTTTTTTACATTTGTAGGGAAGGTAGGCGTTCCTTTGGTCTGATTATGCCCATTTTACTAAAACTAAAGCAGCTTCTGATCTGAACTTCACATGACAAAAATCAGCTCTCTGCGTCAATTGGTTAAAGAGTTATGGACAAAATACGTGAAAAGTAGGGTAAAACGGAGCTCTTTGTAAGAAAAGTACCGTTAGTTTTCAACTGATCGATTTTATTTTGACAGGAGAGTATAAGGAGAGCCTCTCAAGTCATCTACCAAACTTAAAGCCTTTCACGTTCATTCGATCGGAAGTTACATATGCATTTAATTATATTACATATGTAGGGGAGGTAGGTGTTCTATTGATCGGATCATGCTCATTTTCAATACCAACCAACTAGATCCTACTACAAATATTTGACCAATTTCGCTAACTTTATTCTGTCGAAAGTTATCGTGCGAACGGGCAGACGGTCAAACACACAGACAGAGTTGCATAAACTCAACAGAACCGTTTTTAATTATCTTTCATTTGAGATGCATCTCATCCAAAAACAGATATGTGCAGATTTTTGCAGTGGGATTACTATTAGTATTTTATTTTCGAAGTTATAAACAAAAAAGGGGAAAAGCGGAATTTTCGAGCGGTTTCGGGCAGTTTTCTCAGAACACATCATTTTTTCGAGGTGGCAAAACTCAAATTTGGATTTAGCACCCCAAAATACATAAACTAAAACTGAGAAAAAAAAACTTCTATAATCTTTTGTCCGTCAAACTACACCGTTAGTGGACTATTCTTTATCATTTTATTTAGCAACTGGGCCTGAAACATTACTAACAAGCTAGCTGAGCAATTCTCGTTTTGAACGACTGTCTGAGTAATTATAGTCCAAAACGAGATAATCGATTAACTTCCAAATCGATCATAATACGGCACGACCACTTCAGGTTCCCCTGTATTCCCACCCACACAAAAATATCACTTGATTTACAAACCTCCCACTTCTTCACACCATGCGCTCGTTGATATGTAGTATTTTCAAGTGCGCAAAATTTCTGCATTCATCGCTTTGTTAGCGCAACGCAAAGTGTCTTAAGAGTCATGAGAATCTGAAGTACAAAAATTCTAAAATAATTTGCGAATATTAATTTAAGAGACGTTCTTGTATTCGTACGGGAACATTTTAGACTGTCATCGTACTCTGGCCATATACAGTGTTCCATATTGTTAATGTAATTAATTTCAACCGAAACGGCTGACATCATACTCTCAGGACAATACTCAATCTTCCATGTGTTCCTATGAATATTTTCAGAGATATGCAAATTTAAATTGGCCAGTTCAGCAGCCTACGACCAACTCAGTCTTCCGTGTGACCGTAGTTGACACCTCTGCATTTTTGTCAGATTGAAACTTGTTGCCGCCTGGCTGAAAACTTGAAATATGTAATGCGTTTTAAAGATACTCGGTACGTACAAAACATGTCCAGCGCTGACTCATGAGATGGCCATCTTTAGTCGACTTGTGTGAATTGTTTGTTGTCTTTCAAAAATAAAAATAATTGCGGGCGGCAAATAAAGTTGAATCAAATGTTGTCCAGTAAAAATAAACAAGATTGCCTGACACGATATCTGGTCACCACATATAATAACTTCAAGTGGATACAAACAAATGTAGTTTAACCCTACACTATCTAGTCTATGGTGCAAATTTTGTCTATTTCAATTAAGGTCATTGTCTCACTGGCCACATTTATATCGTGGAACTAAAAGGTGATTTAACTAAATTGTTTTAGTGTTAGTATCTGTTCGCGGTGTGTTTATACCCACCATAGGGAGAGGTACTAATTATGAAAGATGTCAGTTGGTTTGGAAAATGTAAAGGATCAAGCGAATGCAAGATTTCAGAAAGGGATGAGGTATTTATATAACATTATAAGTAATAGACTCGATCGACGACTTTGTGGAAATTCATTTTAAACCCAAAAGAAAAAATACCGTAATTTGTCTTTTCCACTTTTATTTTATTATTCCTAACGCGTTTCGCTCTTTCGGGCATCATACATCATACATTCCTCTGATGATGCTCGAAAGAGCGAAACACGTTAGGAATAATAAAATAAAAGTGGAAAAGACAAAGTACGGTATTTTTTCTTTTGGGCTTATAAGTAATATGCTATATTTCCAGAATCATTACTGCAGAGACCGTACTTCAAGCCTCTATAATAATTCAAACCTCACCATCGATTCTATCATATGAACATTATTTGTTTGACTTTCATAATAGTTAATCATAGTAAATATCACGCAAAAGCAAACACTGTCAAGATATTAAGACATGACCACATATTTCTTTCTTTTGCCACACGATCAGCTCCTTATTTGGCGTGAAATATAAGTGCTTGAAACAACCTTGTACAACTGTACATGGACTGAAAGTAACTCTGGCGGCTAACATCTGTAGACCTGTTCAACACTAGCTGCTAAACCAAATTATTTACTTTGTTAAGCCACTATCATATGAGTGAACTCAGCCATTTATTTACACTATTAATATTAAGTGGTCGCGTCACAAATGTGGAGAATGCGTACAGAGTATTTTCTGCGAATAAAGATTGGAATTCGCATGGTTCTTGGGAGGTAACATGTCCAGAAATTCAGTATTAAAAGAACTAGAAAAACCGTTAAATAGGTCTTAACAAGATACTCGCATCTTATATTATGGATTAGTGCCATAAATTCTAGTAATTCAAGTTTAACTAATGTCTTCAAGCACTGACTTTGATTGGTGTTAATCGTCCACTGCAAAAGCAGTGCCACATTCGAGCTCTGAACTTTGTTGTTTGCGCCGAAACAATATTTACACTGGACAATAAAAAGCTCCTAATTTGCTTGCTAATGCCACTTAACCAGATAATTAGCCGGGGTGTTTTTGTTTCACTCACTATACATTAATTATGTGCTCATGGGCATGAGACCGAACAAACGTTTCAAAATGTTGATATTCATTTGTTCTGAATTGATTGATTGATTGATTTCGGATTTATTGAGCTGTTGGATGAAGGCAATTAAGCGAAAGGAAATTGTTGCTGCTGGTGGAGCATAGATATGTTTCACGATTTACTTAAGTACGTAATATGTATTGCGTAAACATTTTTATTTATTTTTTATTTTATGGAAAATTTAGAGAAATAATGCTTGAAAAAGACACAAGGAACTAGTAATCTGTAGCATAAACGAGTCGTTCTTAAAGAATAGCTCAACAAAATGAGCGAAAGAGTCGGCACAGTGCCGTAGCTGCCCGGTCATTCAATTTAAGCATGGGTCACTGCGAAACTAATCCACAGACTAGTGAATTGCCTCTGCAGTTTTCGCACCGCAGTTTATGCTCCTGTGCTAATCTTTCGGGATCACGTAGATTCGCAGTAGTTGGTGTATATCTATTAGCAAACTCACTGATTTCAGTAGTCCAGCCGCGATTTCGTCTGATATCGGCGCGGTGGCGGCACTTTCTTCAATTTAAGTGACTTTAAAGCAATCTCTACTTAATGTTGGATTAGAAGCTCTTCAAAATATGACGCCCAGATTTTGTTAATACAAGTACTATCGGTGTCGCTGGTGATGTTTCCATTCTTGTACTAACAAAGGCTTGGCCTGGGCCGTTCCGTGGTCGTGTTCGTTCGGTGACCGCTCTACGATCTAGACTCTAGAGAATAGAGCTTCGATCCTCGGTGCGAACAAAACCTGCTTGTGGATACTAATAGAACTCCCACTGCGCTCCGAACTTGCCAGTATAAAGACTCAGGTAGTTTTTACTAACCTATACTACTACTACTTTGCCTTAACCCCTAGCGGGGCATAGCGCGTCAACTACTCCTGCGCGCCATCGTACTCTGTTCTGGGCAATGGGGCGCAACTCCCCAAAAGACTTACCCAGTACCTGACACTCCTTTGCCACAGATCGACGCCATGTGATTCGAGGACCCCCTCTTGGTCGGCCTTGGTTGGAAATGGGGTTCCATTTCATGGCATGCAAAGCAATGCAGTTATCACTCTTCCGCAATGTGTGACCTATCCACTGCCATTTTCGCCTGCGTATCAATTCGTCGATTGGCATCTGACCCGTACGCCGATTTAGCTCTTCATTTGATATTGTTACGGGCCAGAAAATTCTTAAAATTCGACGAAGACATGAGTTGACGAAAACTTGCAGCTTTCTGGTAACTCCTACGGAAACTTTCCATGTACTGCTCCCATACAAAAGCACTGATAGTACCAGGGAGCGAAACAGGCCCAGCTTGGTCTTGATTCTGAGATAACTGCCCTGCCAGATTTTGGACAGCATGCCGTATGCGCGTTTAGCCTGGTTGATACGACGAGCGATGTCCTGCTCCGTACCACCATTTTCGGCAACAATGCTACCCAGGTAGACGAAGTTGTCCACCTTCTCCACAGGCTGCCCATTAATATTGATGGCAATAGGTGTCGGATTTCTTTTTCGCAACGACGGGCTAAGAACCTTGGTCTTGTTGGTATTAATCTTTAGCCCAACCTTGCTTGCCTCGCTCTCGAGATCTAACGCCATTGCGGACAGATCCATGATTTTGTGGGAGAGTAGGCATATGTCGTCAGCGTAGTCAAGATGTTGTAGATAAGATGTCAAAGTCCATTGAATTCCTCTGTCGAGTCCGGATAGGGCTGCATGCAACACATCGCCGATCACAATGAGGAATAAGATCGGTGAGAGGATGCACCCCTGCCGAACTCCACTGCGAATCTCAAAGTCCCCCGACACCTTACCTTTATGCAGAACGCGACATTTCGCGCCGTCATAGGTTGCCTTAATAATAGCCACAAGCTTCTCAGGGTTGCCTCTCCTGCGCAAGGCCCATATAGAATCCCGGTTCACACTATCGAAAGCCTTTTCGAAATCGATGAAAAGCAAGTGAAGCGGAGAATCGTATTCAGCGCATTGCTCGATGATGATTCGCAAGGTGTTAATGTGATCGACACAGGAGAATCCGGATCGAAAGCCAGCCTGCTCTTCATCAATTGTGCTTTCTAAGTGGGCCTTTAGTCTTTCCAGGACGATTTTAGCTATTATCTTGGCAACGGCAGGAAGCACACAAATGCCTCTCCAATTATTACAGTCTGTGAGGCTACCCTTCTTTGGAAGTTTAATGATCAAACCTTCCTTCCACTCAGTGGGAAAGGTCTCTGTATTCCACGCTTTATCAACAAGTGGGTGCAGCAAATCGGCAGTTACGCTTGGCGCTGCTTGATAAAGTTCGGCAGGGATGCCGTCAAGTCCGGCGGCCTTTCCTCGTTTTAGTGCAATAATTGCAGTGACTATTTCCTCTTTAGTCGGGGCAGTGGACCGTATACGCACATTTTGATGGTTAGCTAAATTATCTATATGAGGGGGAACTTCACCAGAGGTTACACGGTTCAAGACCGCGGCGAAGTGTTCTTTCCATCGCCTCATTTGATCTTCCTCCAAGATAGGTAGCTTTCCATCACTATCTTTCACCGGATGTTGGCAGGAGTTACGACCACCTGTAAACTCCTTGATGACACCGTATACGGCGTTTAAGTTGTTACTTTTAGCGGCTTCTTCTGCTGACGCTAAAAGAGAATTGGCATAAACTCTTTTATCGCGTCGCACACTACGCTGAACTTCTCGAGCTTTCTGACGGTAAAGGAGTTCGATGCTGCTTCGATTGTCGTCTGCTGCTGCAGCCAAACGAACTTTCAGCTCCTTTCTTTCAACAATCCGCTGCCATGAAGCGTCGGACATCCAGGGCTTATTCCGGCAATCCGGGTTTGGGCCAAGGATGGTATTTGCGCTATCAATGTACGCATTTTTTATGGCATCCCAGTTTTCGTTTATGTCACTATCTGGGTGACTAGTTATCTCAGCCGCTTTTTGCGCAAGATGGTCATTATATTGTTGTAAGACAGCTAGATTTTTTAGTCGAGCGGTGTTGAATTTGCGGGGCCTGGATCTTTCGTCGCTGGGGCGGCGCACGGCTGCAATACGCAATCGAACATTAGCGATCATAAGATAATGGTCTCTTCCCATCCCAATGTCGGCACCCTTCTTGTTTCGCACGTCCAGGAGGCAACTCTTGAATCTTTTACTAATGGCAAAATGGTCGATCTGATTTTGTGTTCTGCGCCGATCAACAGAGGACCAACTGATTTTGTGGTGGTCCTTATGCTCAAACATAGTACCACCGATGAAGAGACTGTGAAAGTTGCAGAACTCTACAAATCTTTCACCGTTGTCATTACGATCACCAAGACCGTGTCTCCCCATCACATGTCTGAGCCCATAGTTATCAGCGCCAACTTTCGCATTCAAATCACCCATAACCATTATAATGTCACCTTTAGGTGTTCTGCTCTGAACGGCGTTTAGTTCTTCGTAGAAGGAGTCTTTTGCCAAGACATTGTCGGGTTCAGTAGGGGCATAACATTGTATTATTGAGATGTTCCTCATTTTGGTCCGGAACCTGGCGGTCAAGACCCTGTCAGAGACCGGTTCCCAGGATAAGAGACAGTTTCGCGCGGCTCTGGTTAAAAGGAGCCCCACACCTGACTCACGACGACTACCGGTAGCTTTACCGGAGTACAACATTACAGTGCTGCCCGTTGGAGAGATGAATTCTCCGCTGTTCCACCATCTTATCTCACTAACTCCTAAGATATTTAATTTGTACCTCAGAAATTCACTCTCTAATTGAAGAAATCGTGCGTTCTGGGGACCTTCTGATCCATTGTCCAGGAGAGTACGCACATTCCAGAATCCAATCTTTGTCATTGTACGATAGCTAAAAGTCGTAACCGTTGAGTCAGTCCTTATCCGAGGCATAGTTGACGTTTCGTTAGCATATAAAGATTTCGGATAGTGCAAGTTGCTGGCATACACATCCTGTCCTTTGATTGTCGGTTTTAACGACAAGCCCTCAAAGGGAAAGGCCGTGGTATTTTTTTTTTCACACCCCACACCACAGGGGTACCTCAACCAAATCATCGCACCGCCATCACTGGCGGCTTGACGTTGGTTGGTAATGGTCTGTGACCACTGCCGTTCCAGGGGGCGCCCACGCGGAGGACTATGGAAGAGGAGTTTTTGCCCCCCTTTTACTAACCTGCCGGGGATTGAACCCCTGTTCTCTAGATGCAGCATCGTGGCAAACGAGACCTCATGGTCCTCGAGACCTCACGGCCACCGAGCGCGTCAACGTCAATTGGGCAGAAGGTGCATGATAGCAACATGCAGCATCCAAAAAGTAGTTACATGCTATCGAAACGTCAACTAAACTTATAAGTTGACGCGCAACTAGGAGGGGCGGCTAAGGCAAATAGTATGATCCTATTCGTTAAACTTTCTGTCGAATTCGAATGAAATTTGATATACTCATCTCAGGGAATAAATACGTAAACTAAATTACATATCTTCAAAATCGTAGTAGCTAGCACCGCAGTTACACTCATGTACCAGACCATGACTACTTCACATGAGAGTGTATTTTCTTAATCACACCTGAACAAAAACGATTCCTGCTTCCATAAACAAAAAACTTGCCTAAGGTGAAGTTAGCAGAATAATTTTCCATAATAGCAGCCTACACGCCGAATGGGTTTAAGCAGACTCTTCACAGTTTGTTGCGTATCTGGCACAAAACACAGGAGGAATCTTCAGTGCAACCGACATGTAACCGTGCCGTAGTAAAGCGATAAGAATACGAGCATACAAAACAAAAATAAAGTTGTAAAATTGTTCATGTGGAGAAATAATATCTAAAATTTATGTTGATTTGATTAGCATTCACTATTTTCCCTCGCATTAGACATTAGAATATTAGAGATCATACTAGTCTTGTATGAGCAGGCCCTACACACGTAATAAGAAAGCAGGGTAAAACTTTAGTTTAGCGGCTTTCACGGAAAATGGCCGAAACCATCTTTTTTTTCTTTTAATGTATTTGTTGGGTTCGGAAACTCACAAATAAGTCGGGGGAGTCTTGGCTTTATAACGGGATACAAATGTAAAAAAGACCTTAAACAAAAAGTGCAAGATTTTCCTATCTATTCCAAGACTATTTTTCATGGTCATTTATTTCGCTACTTTCGGATGCATTTCAAGATATTTAGAGTTCGAATCGAATACGTGCACATGATCAACAGTTTGAAAATAGATTGCGCAATGTACGATAAATGGATCGATTGGATTCCAGTGAACATCTAATTTGAAACGGGGAATTTAAGGCATGGACTCTGTCCGTTTGTTTGTTTTATCAATGCATGCTTGAAATTATTCGAATATCCGTGCTCTGAATAATTATGTAACAAGTGATGCACATTTTTAACTTGGGTATGGAAATTAGTGCCACGTTCATACCGAAGCAAATTATGTATGTAATGTATGTATGTACATATGTAGTTTATTTAGAACATCACAAACTACATTAATCGGGGTACAAATTCAGTAATTTGACTTTAGTGCAAACTAAGTATATAAGGGTCAAAATACAGTGATAACGACTCACGCTCACGGCTCTTGCACCAGGGAACGCAGCTTTCAATTGTTAATGAACGCGCCAGCTGCATTTCGTGCATTACACATTGTCAAAATGCGTAAGGTCTGTGTTCCTCGGGGCGACCAATGCGACGGTAGCTCACCGACGATAGCCCTGCGACGAAAGTTCATCGACGATCATGCAAGGGGTGTGTTCCTTGAAGCGATGATCAAGTAAAAGCAATAATAACATCATGACATGGACGAAATATACGACAGCGACTTGCCTGCCATGTACAACGCAAGTACCCCTCAAGAAGCCAACCCGCACATTCACAATAGTCATGATATGACCTGATCAGGTCGACCTACTCCGAGTCTTACAACGAAGTGAGGGGCCTATTAGATTTGAAATCGAATAATCTCTAACTTTTTTTATTAGTTTTTTTTTTTCATTTGGATCATCCGCTCCGAAGGTATGTGAGCTTGAAGTTGGATTAAAATGTAATTTTGCTCCTACGGCCTACGCCTCAAAAATTGATGTTTTGACTATCGGTTTTGACTATACTACTGAACTGAATTTTAACTTTGAGTAGTGCGTTGGGCAGAGAATTCAACACTCTTTAATTTACATCTTACAGGAATACCCCGATTTACGACAGGGTTAGGTTCCAGAAAAAAGCGACTTAAGTCGAAACGACTTAAATCGAATCAAATTTGGCTATGTATGAAAACGTACCAAAAGCGAAAAATCAAAACACAAAATTTTATTACATATGCATATTATTATGTTTATCAATACAGTTTTATATATGGTTACCAGTATGTTAATAGAAATACACGTAGACATAAACTTGAATTTGTGAGTGACTCTTAAAAAGTAGGCTTAAATATCATCTGAACTGGCAAGGGAAGGCAGTAATGACGTCGTTGCCTGCGGGGTGATTCTTGGAAAATAAGCATTTATATTCCGTTGGACTGCACATCGCTTTTTTTCAGTGTATAGCTCTTTGTATGGAAATGCGGCATTGTCTATGTTCTTAATAAATCTTTCGTTTCTCTCCTTATCTGGGTCCAAGCTGAAAATGGACTTCGCTTTATTTAGATATTCCAACCCTTCAGCCAAATTTTGCAACGTTAAAGAAGGAGTATCAGGAGAAGACTTCTCTGCTTCTCCGACTTCCGCTTCAGCATCACTTTCTATAGGACTTTGGAGAATATGTATAAGTTCCTCGGCGGACATTTCCTCATCGTGACATTCCAGTAACTCCACCAAATTATTGTTGTCTACTTCCGTGAATCCGATTCGATGAGCCAATCCCAAAATTGATTGAATGCCGGGCAAATTCGGGTGCTCCATTTGTATATTGACGCATTCAGGTCACAGTTTTTTCCAGGCTGCATTCATATTTGATGTTTTCACCTCCTTCCAAGACTCTTGAATGTTCTCGACCGCTTTCATTATATTGAAACTACGCCAAAAATTTCGGATTGATGATTTGTTGACTTCATCTCTTTGTGCTTGATCTAGCTGGCTTATAAGTTGCTGAAACGTCCTACGTAAGTAATAAGCTTTAAAGGAAGCTATTACCCCCTGGTCCATAGGTTGCAATAATGAAGTGGTGTTTGGAGGCAAAAATATCACTTTGATGTTCTCGTTCAAGTCGTCCAAGTTCACTGGATGCGAAGGTGCATTGTCCACAATGAGTAGTTTCTTGTGCGACAAGTTGTTTTTAAGACAATAGTCTCTCACCGCCGGGCAAAAGTAGTTTTTGAACCAGTCATCAAAAATTACGGAAGTCATCCACGACTTCTTATTTGAGCGCCAAATCACCGGTAATTTTTCTTTAGAAATGTTCTTCATTGCTCTTGGGTTTTCTGAGGAATATATAAGCAGCGGTTTCAATTTAAAGTTCCCAGATGCATTTCCTCCAAGCAGCAGTGTAAGACGATCCTTTGACACTTTAAATCCAGGTGCAGTAGTTTCCTCTACAAATAAGAATGTTCGAGATGGCATTCGTTTCCAGAAAAGGCCTGTCTCGTCTACGTTGAAAACCTATGATAACAAAACAATTAGTTTTAAATAATCCACCAAAACATCAATTAATATGTATCCATGCCTGTTGTGCAACGTATCCACCATCGGAAATAACTTTTGCTAAAGTAGGCAAAAAATTTTCGGCAGCATCTTCATCTGCACTGGCAGATTCCCCCGTTAATTTAATATTGTGCAGTCCGCTTCGTTTTTTGAACCTATCGAACCAACCGCGGCTTGCGTTAAAGGACTCATTTTCCGATCCTCCACCATTTCGGTTTGCCAAAAAAGCGAATAAAGCCTTAGCTTTTTCTTGAATCAACAGTGTACTGATAGGCACGTTTTTTTGATTTAAATCTTCTATCCAAAGATTTAATAATTTTTCCATTTCCTCCATATTAGCACTTCGCGATTTTGTAATAATAGCACATGATTTAGAAAAGCCCGCTTGTGCACTTGCTCGAATTTTTTGGGCATTCTTTATAATCGAATGCACAGTTGTGCGTTGTAAGTTTAAATTTCGTCCAACCGACGTAACCTTTTCACCGGCGTCTATTCGTCTAAGAACTTCCAATTTCTTCTCTAATGTCAGTGCTTTCCTAGCTTTTTTTGTTTTTATGCCACTAAGATCTTGACCTCCACGTATTGCACTCATTTCAATTGATTTTAAACTCGTTTACAATGTACACACACACGACGATTGATTTATCGTAATTAAAATCGAAACAATAACATACGCTGAAGACAAACTACTCGTAAGCACGACAAAAACTAACTTCTAATATTCCAGGAATTCCCTTTTCTCCCCCCTCCCTTTTCACAATCCGTACCCTGTGTAGAGAAATGATCGAAAGGCGAGCAAATATAGCAAAATATTTGTCAGGAAAATGAAAACACTTCTGACAAGTAACACTGTTTTTTACTAACTACATACTGGGTCTATGACTAAAGGGGTGATATTTATATCACAGTTACAAGGTAAAGGGCGGAAAAACCTATTCCATGAGTGCCATCTTATACTCTGCTGTAAACATTGTTCTTAAATCCTATCATATTAGCTACGAGTATGTTGCGTTGTAACTAGGCCCCTCAAATATGAACTGTTTTTTTTCTGATCCGGTGGAGTGACGTAAGTGCGAAGCAAAGTTGTCGTAAATCGAGTCGCGAGGTGGGAATTACTGAACGACTTAAGTGCGAATCGACTTAAATCAAAGCGACTTAAATCGGGGTATTCCTGTATTACATTTTTCTATCCGGTGCATCGTTTAGAAGTTATAAGGAAAAATAAATAAATAACTGGCGCAACAATCCAATTTGAACCATGGCCTCGAGATGAGTTAGCATCACTTCATTTTCTAGATTGTGACGGTCTTGTGCAGAGGTGTGTGATCAGCAACACGCTCAACCGAGTTATTTACCCCATAAATGGGTACTCATTTAACAGCTGAATGGGCTCATAGTCCGACACGTGAATCGTTATAAGGAAAACATTGAGAAAAAAAGGCTCAAATTTCTCGATCTTTCGCCACAGTCGCTTTACCGCTGTTTCCAAAATGGATCCTTAGTTTAAATTGAAAGTATTGGTCTCACCAACATTCGCATCAAACGGCATCTCTCTCTCTCTCTCAAAGATATACGACCTCCCAAATTGAAACCAAAACCATCATCGTATTGACAGCTTGAAAAGAGGGAAGAAGGTTGGCTAGAAGTTCCTTAAAGGAAGAGCCAATTGAGATATGATCTTTGATTTCAATTCCAGCCTAGTAAAACAGGTTGATGAGGCCGTAAAACTACGATTAAATTAAATATTACTGGTCGTGTTTGCGCTATCATCTCACTTTGTTACTTTCAGAGTTAGATAGTCGTTTAAACCGTCTCGTTTGATTTACTGCACTTATCACAGACATCTATGTATTTAATGCACAATTACCCCATTTTACAATTCAAATAATTACCTCTATTTTTTACAAAAAAGCAAAACATTCTTAAGCCCTTGCCCCTTCAGCTCCCAATGCAACAACAATGGGTTCTATGACCATAGTCTCTTCTGCATGATTCCCATTCCTGGATTTTAACAATTGTATCTGCTTTTGGTCTCCATTGATATCTCGTTGCAAATAACAAGAGCACAAGAGGTATAATTAAATTCATTCGTTCCCATTGTTGATTACCCATTTGTGTATATTTAGGTCTGGTTTTTGGATTGTTAAATTGTTGGAAGTGGGAACGTATCCATTGCATAATGCATAGTGTAGATTTGGTTTAGATTGAATTAATGTTTACATATATATGTGACTAGGTGAACTCTGAGCGTAGTAGGTACTATCCGTACAAACATATGCATTGTTGAATCATAAAGGTGTGCTGTATTTGAATTTTATTCGACACGGACAAATTAGCTTAATTTCTGCCAGAAAAACTATGCACAATCTTCACTAAACTTTGTTTAAATTTTTCTTATTACAGTGTCAACAAAATTAGCAGCCTAGCAGACTTCGAAGACTGCCGGAATCTTCAGGAATTATATTTACGTAAGAACAATATTAAAGATATCAATGAAATTGCATATCTTCAAGCGCTCCCTAAACTCAAATACCTATGGCTCGAAGAGAATCCATGTTGCGATAGTGTGGGTCCAACGTAAGTATTAACATTAACATAATTGAATGTTGTTCAATTGAAGCGGAGTTTTGATTTTTTTTTTTTGGTGCAGATTATGAATAAGAGTTTTGCTACCATTTTTTTTGTAGAATTTAAGTTATAGCCAAAATACCACAAAAAAAACGCCATTTGTTCGTTTATTTATCTTGAAAAAATTAAAGATCTTGGAACAGTTCCATAAAAAAAGGTTAACGTAACCTTTTCCGTATTTTTAATAGTTTTCTAGATATTCGCAATTTAAAAAAGACTAAAAAGAGAGAAATCTTCGTTTTTCTGGTGCATGTGTTTTCCAAGTGAGTGTTATCTCGAAAACTATTGAAGATACGGAAAAAGTGGCGTTAACCTTTTTTTTTATTGTACTTTTCACGATCTTTCATTTGGACTCATAAAGCTTTTTTTTACTAGGGTTGACGGTTTTCAAAATATTGAAAAAAGTGTTTTTTTTTTTTTTTATTGTTTGTTGGTTATAACTCAGATTCCACAAAAAGTTTTTGGTGGCAAACTTAACAGTAAAAAAAAACTGGCTCAGCAGTCCAGTCTAAGCCATGGCCTCGACATTAGTTAGCATCATCTCATTTTCTAGATCGTGACGGTGTTTTTTGGCAGAGGTGTATGATCAATAAAACGGTCAACCGAGTTATTTACGCCTTGAGTGAGCTCATAATCCTACACGTAAATCCCCCTTTTTAATCGAAAATTACTGCATTCATTAGGAATCGAACCGGAGCCCAGTGCATAGAAGGCGAACGTGCTAACTGTTGCGCTTGCTGGAATAAAGTCAAATATTTGACTTCTTTTTTTGTGTCAAATTTTTGACTAATGGTGTAATAGCAATAATTTTTGTAGAAAATTTTGCGTAGATTTTTTTGGCTCTCATCATCATCGTGGCGTGACAGCCCGACGTCGGGCCTTGGCCGCCTGGATCATTGTCCTCCAATTATCTCGGTCACGTGACCGCGTCCTCCAATTTTGGGAGCCCAGCAGCTGCGCGGCGTCCACACCTACTGAGCTCTCCCAACGAGATCTCGGTCGTCCTCGCAGTCTCGCTCCGTCGACTCGTTCTGCATTCATTACTCTCTTAGGCATGCGATCATCGTCCATTCTTTGTACATGCCCTGCCCATTGAAGTCGTTGTAGTTTGACGATTTTCGAGACTTGCAGCTCATCGTACATTTCATACAACTCATGGTTGTACCGGATGCGCCATCCATCTCGATCGCAAACAGCCCCGAAAATTCGCCGTAGAACCTTACGTTCGAAAGTGTCTAGCATGTTTTCGGAGGCTTGAGTTAGGGTCCATGCTTCGCAGCCATATCATAGCACTGGTCGTATAATGGTTTTGTACACGCGGAGCTTCGTGTTTCTGTGCACATGTTTCGATTTCATTATGGGGAGAACCGAGAAAAAAGTCTTATTAGCTAACTGTATCCGTCGCTTGATTTCGTCAGTTTCGTTGGCGTCCCTTGACAGGTTGCACCCCAGGTAGATGAAGTTGTTCACGAACTCGATGTTGAGGTCCCCCACGTTGATGCTCGGTTGTGCAGGTGTCCTTGTCACCGATTGCATCATTATTTTAGTTTTACCCTCGTTAATACGTAATCCAACTTCCTTTGCAGCAGTATCGAGCGTATGCAGAAGTTCTTCTGCGTCAGCAAATCTTCGGGACATGATGTTGATGTCGTCGGCGTACGCTGCTAATTGTGTCAACTTGATGAGTAGCATCTTGCTGTTGTCCATATTCATGGCCCGAATAACGTATTCCAGTGCTAGGTTGAAGAGCGTCGGTGCCAGTCCATCGCCCTGTTTCAAACCAGTGCGTGTTTCAAATAGATCAGTAAGTCTATTCTGGATCCTGACTTGTGAGACGGAGTTGGTCATCGTCATCTTTGTCAGTCGCACTAATTTTGCTGGTATACCAAATTGCAGCATGATGTTGTACAGTACTCCACGATCGATACTGTCGTATGCCTGCTTGAAGTCGACAATGATTTGGTATACGTTTACGTTGTATTCCCAGCACCTCTGGAGTATCAGTTTGACTGAGAAGAGCTGATCGGTTGTGGAGCGACCAGGTCTGAAACCGCTTTGATATTCGCCAATGACTCGTTCTGCGTACGGTTTTATTCTATTTTCCAGAATTTTCGTCAAAATTTTATAGGACGTACAAACTAGTGAGATGCCCCTGTAATTCTCACACCGCAGTTTATCTCCCTTTTTATGAATTGGACAGATGATGCTTCTGCGCCAATCGTCTGGGATCTCCTCGTTCTCCCATACTCGCAGGAGTAATTGATGTATGGCATCAACTAGACTCGTTCCACCGAATCTTAGCAGTTCAGCTGGGATCTCGTCAGCGCCCGGCGCTTTATTTCGTTTTAGTGACCGCAACGCGAGATCAACTTCCTCTACTGTCGGGGGTTGAATGGGTGGGCCTAGATCAACAATATCATCGAGAGCTTCCTGTGTGGGGATGTTATATGGTCGGTTTAGAAGCTCTTCAAAATAAGAGGCCCATCGTTTGTTAATACCATCGGTGTCGCTGATGATGTTTCCATCCTTGTCCTTACAAAGGCTAGTCCTGGGTTGGTAGCCGTTCTTAATTGTATTTACTAGTTTGTACGCTTGTCTGGTGTTCCTATTAGCTAAGTTTTCGTTTATGTTCAGCAACTGCTCGTCAAAGTATTTACGTTTCTTACGTCTAATTATTCTATTCGATATTCGCCGTAGCTCGTCATATTTTTCTCTTCTGGCTCTGGTTCCTCGTTGAATCCATTGTCTGTAGGCCTCGTTTTTCGCGTCAAGTGAATTTTTGCATTCTTCGTCGAACCAGTCATTTCGCGCTCGCCGGGCTTTATATCCCACGACCTTCTCTGCGACATCCTTGATGGTACCCTTGAGTTCTTCCCAGAACCCATGGACGCCTGTGTTGCTGATGTTGTGTAGCATAGGTGATAGTTTTTCCTCAAGGGCGGTAGTATACGCCACCGCTGTAGCATCACTCAAGAGCTTATCAACCGCAAAGATTTTGGGAGGGCTGATTCTTGACTGGTGCACTGAGGAGATTCTACATCTGTAGGTCGTCTTCACCAAGTGATGATCTGAGTCGCAGTTTGCTCCTCGATAGGAGCGGACATCCATGACACTAGACGCCCATCTCCTGCAAATGAGGACGTGGTCAATTTGGTTGACGGTATGTGCGTCTGGAGACTTCAAGGTCTGCTTGTGAATGCGTCGATGCGGGAAACACGTAGAGCTTACGACTAGATTCCTGCTGCAGGCGAAGTCGATAAGTCGCTGGCCGTTATCGTTACATTCTTCATGGAGGCTGTGGCCTCCAGAGGTCACCCGATGCCAACTTTCATTCCCGACTTTCGCGTTAAAGTCTCCCAGCAGCAATTTGACGTCGTTTGTTGGAAGTGAGTCGAAGAGAGTTTCAAGGCGGGCGTAGAACTCGTCTTTTACTGCGTCTTCTTTAACTTCAGTGGGGGCATGCACATTGATGAGCCAGAGATTGAAGAATCGAGTCTTGATGCGAATCGCACACAGCCGTTCATTTATGGGTTTGAAGTCAGTAATATGCGGTTTGAGGTGATTGTCCACTATAAATGCTACTCCAAACTCCTTGCGGCCCGATGGTTTGCCACTTGTAAAAATTGTGTGCGATTTCTTGTCATTAATCTCGCTGCCAAGCCAATTTGTTTCCTGGACTGCAGTAATGCTCAGTTTGTACTTTTCGACCTGTTGAAGGAGGGCCTTCTCGGCCCCCGGTTTGTTCAGGGAGCGTACATTCCAGGATCCGAAAGAATAATCCTTTATTCGTTTGTGTGGTCGTCGTTGTTGATCCGTCCAATCCGAGGCTTTTGTTCCAGGTTTCTTGACATGGAGTGGTTTTTACAAAGACGAGTTGTCAGCACGTCGCTTAACCCCATTCAGGGGATGGCCTCGGAGATAGCTGCTTCAGATGGTTTAATAAATGTGCTGGAGCCTACACAACTATGTAGCAGGTCCAACTACGCAAGTCATTCCATCCTACTAGACCTGAGACGCTTAGGTGTTTGTCAGCCATTCAGGCTACAGCTATCTGCCTTTTCCAAACTGTCTTATCGCTAAGACATTGGCCGTCAGCGAATTGATACACTGCCGTTCGCGAATTTTCGTGCAGTTTTCTCGGAGCGTACACCTCCGCCCAGGGGGAAAACTTAGAATAGTAATGATGGGACGCAACTGAAACAATTAGAACAATAAAACCTTTACCAGGAATTATTTCTGAGGGGAAACACCCAGCGACTGGCCTATAATTCCCTAAGTAAGTTCCCTGCTATGCTGAGTCAACTATTACAAAATGTTAGCGTTCTTTGGGAATTAAAGTTTGTGTAGAGACTCTATAAGTCTATATTGTGACTATGGTTAAACATTGTAATAACAATAAATGTTTTTCAGTTATCGTTCCTTTGTCTTGCGGGCACTGCCAAATCTTATGAAACTTGACAACAAAGATGTTACCCCGGAAGAAGTACAAGAGGCCTTGCGTGGTGGTCCACCGCAACGTGAGGAAGAAGTTTATGAGGATGCCCCGCCGCAACAGCAATCGCCGTCACAAGAACAAATACGCTATCAGCAACAACAGGCACAATATCAACAACAACAAGAGGAACAACGACAACAACAACTGCAGCAGCAACAACAACAACAGCCGCGAAGAAGCCAAAGTCCGGTAAAAGAGGTGAATAAATATTCATGAATAGTAGATTACAAAAAAAGTTAAGCTTGCATTCAATATGTATATGACTTTGGTGGCCGGTTTGGGGCAGAGAAGTATTTCTAAAATATTGGAGATTGTTATTATGTATTTGGTGTCTTTTTTGTTCACTTCGCCTGGTATGCATTTTATTGTTTATTTGTTGGTGAAGCTAACTTTTCATTAGAAATATGTACCTAGTTTTAATAATTCTTTCCAGTCATCATCATCACTCTTTCTGTTTGATTAAGATTATATTCCCAATGGATCGGATCCTTTATCCTCGAAAGACTATATCCAATATTTAACGCCTAACCTGCTATTGTATGTTATGTGTGAGGGGTTCTTACGCGGTGGGGTGCAATAACGTCAAGTGCTATAATATCCATTGACATTATTTCCCTCCTAATGTCTAGTACTAACATTTTCTTTTCGTATCCTGTTGACAGTATTTGTATGAAATTTCGCACGAAAAGAAAAGGTTACCACCAGGTATAAAAGTGAAATAAAGTCAGTTAAACTGTTTTCGAAATTAAAATAATGTCAACTATCAAAATGCAATAGTAGGCCCATTCTTTCCATTCGTACAAAGATCAAGAGTGAAAAGAACAGCACGGATTGTACGACGGGAGAACTCAAACAGCCACCATATATTGTACATAGATCAGTGGCAGCAAACTTTTTCTAAAAAGTTCCAGATCGTTGGAATTTTGGGTTCAGAGGGCCGAATAGGAGACCCGAATTGTAACTCTTCACCGGTGTGGTCAACCCATTATCCACTGCTAATTGAAAGTTTGACTTTAGCATCTCAATTATGCAGTCAAATAGACTTTACTAGTTTGCATTAGCACCTAGTTTGGCAACGCGCGTGAACTACTCCTACACGCCATGGCATTAGGTTTGAGCTACAATTGCCCTGTAATCCTGTAAGAACGCAAGAGGCACAAGGTTGAGCCTGCAACTTAAAGTACTTTACTGATTTCACGTATTTGTTGTGCGCCCAATACTCACGAATGTAATTATTGTCTGGAGGAAGGGAAGGCCCTTAGCGACTTACTGCGGCTTACTGAGCAAAGTCGAAAGACTAGCCAGTGTGCCCTGAGAACCACTCATTCTGCTACCTTGGGTATGTTGCTCCTTCTGCTTGTGATTTATGCGAACGTGGTCATCCGTCTTTGAGAATAAGGTCACTGGTTCCCGTCAGCCACTCAAATGTCCGGTTAAACTGCCAGTTAGCTATCCGGGACACTAAATTTAACCTTAGCGCATGCAACGCTCAAAATATGATAATGCAGTCCACAGCGCAGCTAATGCAGTAGAAAGTCAGCTGATTTTCTTGGCGGAATTCTGCCACCTGTTCTATTCTACGTCTGTGCCACCTCTCAGCAGCTGAGTTGGTTTCAGATCCGTTTCCTTCGAATGAATATCCAGAACTCTGTTCCTTGTGACCAGTTTAATTGTCTCATTTGAATGTGCAAACATAAACAGTTCTAGCTGTCAAAATCTCAGCAGTACGTATCAGCTGTTTGGAATTATTGTCCGATAAATTCTTAACCGGAAGATGAGGGCCGGTTAGTGTTTATCTACAGGATAAGATTTAACCAGACATTGAGAAAACGGCCCTAAGTGAAATAACGCCAATTAACATCATACCATATAACATTATTACACCCCACTTTCTTACGCATCCATTAACACCATTTTTTTGTTTTTTTTTTTTAGACCACAGTAATGTACTTACTTCTGTTCTCAAAATCACTTATCCAACACTCTACGTATTCAGGTACTCGTCGTAACTTTCAGGGCTGAACTAATACCAAGACAAGAAAACAATTGCCACTCGATAATTACACTAAAAACGTATGTCCGACACCTAATGACCCATTTTTTATTCCACGATGACATACATAAGGCTGTAATGAAATTCGAGATGCGCTTGATAAGCCATTGAAATCCTACAGACAATAGAACTGCATAGGTAGAGGATAGAGCTTGGGGCGTCATTAGTACTTGTCACACAGACAGGCAGGAGGGTTTTTTATCGTATGTACGAGTATATTTTCAGGCGGAGAGTGCTGGCGTGCTTCTGTTCTCCCTGAAAAAATATTGATTTCTAATCCTGAATGTTCTGATTTATTTTCGTCCGGCCTAAATTAAATAGCACAAAAAGTGTGTTGTTTTGTGTGTACTGTGTAACATATTTGTAAGACTTTGGCAGAAGTTTTATTGTCGAATTTTTTATTGAACTTTAAAATAGTTTTCAGACGTAATGCTAGTCCAGCTGTCAAATCCACCGTGAAGCCAGCCATCAGGCATCAGGGTGCCTGTTGGTTTAGTGGCACCTACAACAACCGTAGTAGAATCAGTTAAATTTCCACAGTAATGGTAAAATTCGCGCAGGTCAATCTTCACCACTGTAATTTAGCGTCGGCTGCACTTCTACTTCGTCTTGCGCAAGAGGAAGAAGATTTTGCTTTATTACAGGAACCATGGATTGTTCATGATCTAGTGAGAAGACTAAGGTCTCCTGGCTATAATACTTTTTACGTTAGGGATCAAGGTAAACCCCAATCTTGTATTCTTGTTGAGAAGACCCTAAAACTTAGTATCGCCATTCAGCGACAAGGTCTGTGTGGTTGCCAGCCTAGAGTTCGGGAGCGGCGATACTGGCTAATATCAGCGCCTATTGGAAGCGGCGATTGGTAGACACCGCTTTGCACTCTCTGGTAGGCTGCATCGAAAGGTCCCTCGTTTACAAGGAATACACGCTGGTTGCCTTTCTAGACATCGTAGGTAGACCTGTTCGGTCCTAAGATTTGTAGACCGGTTTTAGGTTTTTATGAAAACCGGTTTTCCTAGCGGTCAACCGAATCATTAAAAAAACCTTCTTATGGTCAAAAAAACCGGTTTAAAACCGACTCATTAAAAAACCGATTCACTAAAAGACCGACCGAAAACCGACTTGTTAAAAAGACTCATTAAAAAACCGATTCACCAAAAGACCGACCGAAAACCGACTTGTTAAAAAGACTCATTAAAAGACCGATTCACCAAAAGACCGACCGAAAACCGACTTGTTAAAAAGACTCATTAAAAGACCGATTCACCAAAAGACCGACCGAAAACCGACTTGTTAAAAAGACTCATTAAAAGACCGATTCACCAAAAGACCGACCGAAAACCGACTTGTTAAAAAGACTCATTAAAAGACCGATTCACCAAAAGACCGACCGAAAACCGACTTCTAACAGGTGCACTGATAACCACGTACAGTACACTTTCATATTTTATTACTCACAATCATCAGTTCCGACATTTTTTTTCTCAATTCAATTCAACCTTTCAATGGGTATATTGTTCATATCTATTTAACTTTGAACGCATGCCTCTTGTCGACCAAATGTGTGGATATACCACATACCAAATCACACTCAAATCAAAAGCTAAAACCTTTTCTTGAATACTTCCGTCCTGTACTGTCCACACAAAAATACTCCATTTCCTCAACGGTTTTAATTAATAAGTCGGTTTTTAACTCGTCCGAGTCGGTCGGTTTTTAACAAGTAGGTTTTCGGTCGGTTTTTTGGTGAATCGGTCTTTTAATGAGTCTTTTTAACAAGTCGGTTTTCGGTCGGTCTTTTGGTGAATCGGTCTTTTAATGAGTCTTTTTAACAAGTCGGTTTTCGGTCGGTCTTTTGGTGAATCGGTCTTTTAATGAGTCTTTTTAACAAGTCGGTTTTCGGTCGGTCTTTTGGTGAATCGGTCTTTTAATGAGTCTTTTTAACAAGTCGGTTTTCGGTCGGTCTTTTGGTGAATCGGTTTTTTAATGAGTCTTTTTAACAAGTCGGTTTTCGGTCGGTCTTTTAGTGAATCGGTTTTTTAATGAGTCGGTTTTAAACCGGTTTTTTTGACCATAAGAAGGTTTTTTTAATGATTCGGTTTTTTCGAAACCGGTTTTTGGGAATCTCGGGACCGGTCCTAACAGAAGACCGGTTTTAAACCGGTGGACCGGTTTTAGGAACAGGCCTAATCGTAGGTGCTTGCAACAGTGTTAAACCTGAGGCTATTATTGATGCCCTCTAACTCTGTGCGAAGATGACTCGCTTCGCAAGTTAATTCACCTGATGCTTGTGTCTCGGGTGGTATCTACTAATCTCGGCACATTATCTCTACGCAGGAGCGGAAGGATGGGTACCCCTCAAGGTAGTGTTCCCTCTCCCCTTCTCTGGAATCAGAGACTGCTTCTAAGCGTGGAAAGGTTGGGTTGCAAAATTATCGCTTATGCGGACGATATTGTTATTGCAATCTCAGAGAAATTTTCATGTGTCCTAAGAGATATAATACAGAATGCCCTCCCTATCCTGGCGAACTGGGCTGGCGAAGTTGGTTTTGGAATAAATCCGCAAAAAAAAAACGGAGCTTGTTCTCTTTACCAGGCGACACACTACAGCCTCTTTTAACCACCATTGATGGAGGTCACAATGCTTGTGCTGACAAATTCCTTGGTCTCATCCTGGAAGTCGAACATTCAGGAAAGTGTGACAAATGCAACCGTTGAACTATACTCGTGCAAGAAGGCTATAGGCAAGAAATGGGACTTACATCCAAAAGTGGTTTACTTGCTCTACGTATCGGCACTGCCTCCCATAATGATGCATGAGATCATCGTCTGGTGAACGGCACTCAGCATCGTGCCGTGCAGAACTCGGTTGGAGAAGGTCCAAAGACTGGCATGTGTTGCCATCACAGGGGATCTAAGGACGACACCGACCGCTGCCTTAGGCGTATTATTAAATTTGCTTCCCTTGGACATTTTCGCAAAGCAGGTCACGGCGAATACGGCTATTCGCCTCCGGGAAACCGGTCAGTGGATCGAGTCAATCGTAGGTCACTCGTCAGTGCTGAGGAACATTGACATTTCCGGATTGACGGACTACATCTCTCCGATGTACCTGTTCGACAAGTGCTTTACAAGCCTGATCCTATCGAGGAATGAGTGGTCATAGAACGCTATTATGGTATCTGATGCAATTAGCTTTTTCACTGACGGTTCCAAGACTGAGGAAGGGGTTGGGGCTGGGGTATATTCGGAGAAGTACAATTAGAAATCAAACTCATTGAGGTTTTTTTGTGGAAATTTCAGTTTTTTACGGCTTGCTTTTTACATTTAATTTTTTCCCGTTTTCTTTTTACTAAACTAAATGCCGCGTTACCAATTAGTTAACTTTAACATTTTTTTCGCTCTTTTAAATTAAAGGTTGGGTAAAATATGAAGAAACCAACTGAACACAGTTGTACTTTGACACCGGCTTCTCGCTTTCTTCCACTTCCTAATTTTGTGTATACTAAAAATCTCTAATAACCAACACAGACTAATTCTAACAATTGTCCAAATTTTTCTTATATTAAAATGACTAATAGCACACACAGACTACTCCTACATTCGAACATACAGAAGAGAGTTTTAGTGATCCGATAAATCAAGCATCCGTACCATCGTCACCACTTCAGGTATTTGTCTGGTTTGTTCGAATTGTACTTACGTAATCGTAAAAAGTAGCCATTTACAATATGTATTGTCCACTATTAATGTCGTATTTTTTTGAATTTGTTTGTTTTTGTATTTTATTTTATGTAATTCATAACGTGAAAGTTATTTCATTTTTTTTTTCAATAGTTGTGTTTAATAGTTTTTATTTATATTTAATACTCCTATTTATATTTTCAATCTGTCCTTTATTTGCGTATTGACTATTTTTTTAACAAGTCTTTCAATTAACATTTTTGACTAATGAAAAATTGCAGCCAACACCCCCGAGTCAAGATTATCCAATCAGTGAGCCAGCACACCCGCCATCGCCAAAATTCAACAGGGATCATAGAAGTTCATATCATCAGTACGACGTAAGAGAGCTATTTTTTCCGTACATCACTTTTATTCCAACAAAGATTTATGCAGCTTTTCATTTATAAAATGATTCAAATTCGCAATTTGAAAAAATATAATTTGTAGACACTACACTTTCTAGTATGCACTGAGCAATTCACATTGTAATTTCATACCTCAGTTATCATGTACACACTACGACACTTTGCAATTTTATATTATGTTTCTCACTTACAAGGAACACTAGGGAGGTGTCCGCCTCCGATTTCGATGAAACTCATATATGTTGTAGAGGACTCGAAACTAAGCGACACGTATTTTTTTTTATCGGCGGATACGCAGTTTTAAGGGGGGAACCCATGGTCAGAAAGTGACCACTTTTGGGGGTGATTTTTCAATTCCACCTATAAGAAGGGAATTTTCGCAAATGTTCATTGTGGGAATAAATAGCTCATGAGGAATTATGAAAATCACAATTGATAGTTCCCTCGGGGGTTGAAATTTGGAGGGTAAACTACCCCTGTAAAAACTTCATTTTTCAAAAAAAGAAAAACTATGAGTCAGAATTTTATGAAACCAACTGCGTTGGATGGAACATGGAAAAATGCGGAATACCTATTTTTGGTTTTTCCCCAAAACTGGAGTTATCTAGGGTGAAAAAATAATTTCCCGGCAACATCATCCACCAAGGTGGCCGAGTTATTTATGCAATTTATCCAACTGCTGAATAGCTGAGGAGGAATTATGGAAATCATAATCAATACTTACTCTGAGGTTTCAAATTTAGGGGTTAACTACTCTCATGACAATTGTGTCTTTCAGAAAAAAAAATAAATATTGTTCAAATTTGCATAATACCAATAGTATTCGAGAGAACATGAAAGAATGCAGCTAGTGGCCGGAGAGCCCAGTAGGAAGAGCACACGATGCAAAAAAAAAAAAAATTCGGGAACTGGTTTTTCATTTTTTTGCTCGAAACTGGAATTTTCGGAGGCGCAAGTTTGATTTTGTAGAAAACTATGAATTATTCAAAATATATATATGGATTAGTGATGTGTAACACAGTAACGAGTCGCTCTTTTTGAACGACTCATCAGGATGAGCGAAAGATTCGGCACAACGACATAGCCATCGAGTCGTTCAATTTAAAAATGACTCACTGTAAAATTTATTCCCAAACTAGCTCATCGCATAAATATTACCCAACGCATAACCAATCCACGCTCATTTCTCAATACATATAATGTACTACAATACATTCATTCACTCACATCCCATCCCATTATCTATCTAAAAGCAAAACCACCATCATTTATCTACCAAAGAAATCCCATCTAAATCCATTCATATTCATCTCTATGCAGTATGCCATGCATGCATTGTGTATACTTCCAAATATATGTATACGCAACAACCCATGCTGACTGCAAATGCAAACATATCAAAAATCATTTACTTACGTCGCTTCGCATCGCACAGCCAAGTTTCACCAAATACAGAAAACAATCCCAAAATTCTAAAACAAAAGTATTCGTCCTACGTATCATCATCTCAAGCTCAACTTTAGATGAAACCAAACAAAAACCCATAGCTTCCACTACAGCTACAGTGTAAACCAGCGTTCTGACGGGGCATCCCCATCCGAGGGGATGCATGAGGGATGCTCCTCAGCCCGCATGGGGGATCTTAAGGGGGGTCAAAATGGTGTCAAAAATGCGAAATTCCTTATATTTTAGAAGTTATGGCCACAAAACAGTTTATTTAAAACTAGGTTATAGTAGTGGTGTAACTGCTTGAAACAGAAAGATTTATGGGATAAACTGAATCGTGGTCGTGTGAACGGTCCACAACCCAAGGCAGTTCACTTTCCAGTCCACGCTCGATACAAGCATGTGATCGAAAGCGTGCCACGATGTCATGTATTTGCCTCCTCAGAACGCTGCTTTACACTGTAGCTGTAGTGGAAGTGAGGTGAAGTTCAGTGTTATAAGCTTAGACAAAGGTCTGCATAATGAAGAAGTAGGATTGAGATATCATTCGATAGGTACCTTTTTCTAATTAATTGGTAATATAATGAATAACATATAATAAAATAATAAAATAAAATTCCAAAGACCACTGATGAGTCCTCGTGGGTGGGGACGAAACGCGTATGGTCGCCCATACACTCGAAATTATTAAAAAAAAATTAATTAATTAAATTAACAATAACACTCCATTAAAATTTTCCCATTAGGCCAAATTTAATTCTTAATTTTAAAGTATAAAAGCTGTATGAGTCGATAAAAATAAGTGAATTTTAATGTCTTATAAGTTTAGATGATGAGAGGAGATAATCGAACAGAGTGAATTTTAGGGTTTAACTGGGTGAAGTAGGATTAGGATATCGTTCTGTAGATGAAGCTGAATAGAAAGAATATTTAGTAAAATGAGTTAGTAGTTATAATTAACAATAGGAACGATATGTGAAGTAAAGAAGATTATAAAGTAGTCAACTATAGATTAGGGACTTCAGCCCCAAAATGTTTGACTAGACTATGAGCTATAGCGGCTGAATTTGGTACTGTTATCCAAGATTGAGAATTGTGTAATGATACTATTCTGCAGTTTTTACGCTTGGATACAATCATAATCCCCTAATTTGATCACATGTATGTGTATACACATATATACTCGTATATGTATGTGATTGAATTATGCAATTTCACATTAGTGAAATAAAACAGGGGATTTAGGTAGAGATCTGTCTGTTTTCTTCCACCTAGTTTAAGAAGGCCTGAGGTACCGTTACTTGGGAAGACAGGCCAAGCCTGGATTGGTCGGAATAGATAGATCATCTAATAAGCTATGGGTTTTTGTTTGGTTTCATCTAAAGTTGAGCTTGAGATGATGACACGTAAGACGAATACTTTTGTTTTATTTTAGAATGTTGGGATTGTTTTCTGTAGTTGGTGAAACTTGGCTGTGCTATGCGAAGCGACGTAAGTAAATGACTTTTGATTTGTTTGCATTTGCAGTCAGCATGGGTTGTTGCGTATACATATATGTATTTAGAAGTATACACAATGCATGCATTGCATACTGCATAGAGATGAATATGAATGGATTTAGATGGGATTGCTTTGGTAGATAAATGATGGTGGTTTTGGTTTCAGGCCCGCCATAGATGGTGCGATCCGTCGTCAGATCGATCTGACGATGGATCGCCACAAAATATCTGACGATCGAAATTATATGGAAATGTCAAAAAAATCGTCAACGATAGTCACATACACTGGGCGATCGATCTGACGATCGCAATATCGTCAGATCGATCTGACGACGTATTGCATCGTATATGGGGGCTATTAGATAGATAATGGGATGGGATGTGAGTGAATGAATGTATTGTAGTACCTACATTATACTCGTATGTAATGAGAAATGAGCGTGGATTGGTTATGCGTTGGGTAATATTTATGCGATGGGCTAGTTTGGGAATTAATTTTACAGTGAGTCATTCTTAAATCGAACGACTCGAAGGGCTATGTCGTTGTGCCGAATCTTTCGCTCATCCTGATGAGTCGTTCAAAAAGAGCGACTCGTTACTGTGTTACACATCACTAATCCATATATGTATATATTTTCAATAATTCATAGTTTTCTACTAAATCAAACTTGCGCCTCCGAAAATTCCAGTTTCGAGCAAAAAAAAATGAAAAACCAGTTCCCGAATTTTTTTTTGCATCGGGTGTTCTTCCTACTGGGCTATCCGGCCCCTAGCTGCATTCTTTCATTTTTTTCGAATACTATTGGTTTTATGCAAATTTGAACAATATTTATTTTTTTTTCTGAAAGACACAATTGTCATGAGAGTAGTTAACCCCTAAATTTGAAACCTCAGAGTAAGTATTGATTATGATTTCCATAATTCCTCCTCAGCTATTCAGCAGTTGGATAAATTGAATAAATAACCCGGCCACCTTGGTGGATGATGTTGCCGGGAAATTATTTTTTCACCCTAGATAACTCCAGTTTTGGGGAAAAACCAAAAACAGGTATTCCGCATTTTTCCATGTTCCATCCAACGCAGTTGGTTTCATAAAATTCTGACTCATAGTTTTTCTTTTTTTGAAAAATGAAGTTTTTACAGGGGTAGTTTACCCTCCAAATTTCAACCCCCGAGGGAACTATCAATTGTGATTTTCATAATTCCTCATGAGCTATTTATTCCCACAATGAACATTTGTGAAAATTCCCTTCTTATAGGTGGAATTGAAAAATCACCCCCAAAAGTGGTCACCTTCTGACCATGGTTTCCCCCGTTAAAACTGCGTATCCGCCGATAAAAAAAATACGTGTCGCTTAGTTTCGGGTCCTCTACAACATATATGAGTTTCATCGAAATCGGAGGCGGACACCTCCCTAGTGTTCCTTGTTAGTGCCTATTTAGGATATTTCATATCCGAAAATATTTCCTTGATGGAACAGTTAAACGTTTTTTTTTTGTGAGTAATCGACGAAATATAAAAGATCACGACAGGCATAGTATTTTAGGCAAAGATATGGATTCGGAAACAGATATTAGTCCCGTTCAACACAATCGGACAAATACCCCGGGAATACGGGAATGATCCTGAAGCAAATGTCGGAATGGGCAAACACATTTGGACGAATAAGCCTACCTTAAGATAAGGCGAATGAGAAGGGAGGGAGGTTTATTGCGCTAATGCCTACCGAAGCATTCTAAAGCTACAATAGGCTCTCAAACTGAAAAATAAACGGAAAATGTCTTTGATGTCTACCGAAACAAATGAAAAGGCGGTCTCAAGATTTCAGTCGTCATCAATATGGTTGGTTATTGATGCCAACTAAAACGTTGAAACCTCATAAGGTCATAAGAAAATCCGACAGGAGAAAAACCAAGAGACAATGTTAGATTTCTGGCTGAACCTACAGTAGAAGGCCAAATACAGATCCCTGGCTAACACCAACTCCTTGAATGCTTTACAACCCCAGAATCAACAACAAAATTCCTTACTAAACTTCAAGGTGTCCTGCTGCATTATTTAATTGCTATTTATTCCGCGCCCCATGTGGGTTCCTATTTAATCCTATGTTAAGGACAATTTACAGTCGAAAACATTGACAGACAATTTTCAGATTAACATTTGTGTACATGGAGTCCCATGATGTGTATTCTTGTTTGAATGGAATATCGACGATTTCAACGACTTTCAATTAAAACTTGAACAGTTAAGTAACATGCACGCCACTTGCCTTGAAAATATAGGTAAAACCTCTGCAACCGGACACCTCATTGTTTGAGAATTTTGCACATTTAATCCGATATGCGTACTACTTGGTCGTCAAACATGTGTAACGAAAACCTAAAGTAACGCTTCTGTTGTTTTACCAACAAATACTCCGCAGAAATTTCATGCTTGACGTTAGGCGCAGCTGAGCTACGAGTTGTGAAATAATACGCGTTATAAGAAGTTCATGTACATGTTGTGGGCTTTGTGCTGAATTTAGAAAGTGGTATACATGAGTCTCTTTTATTGTTGAAGTAATGCAGGTTTATAACTTCAACTCATTTCTCGTTTAGGTACTAGAATCGTTTACTAACAGTGTAACCAGTGTGGTCGTAATTAAAATTCAGATTTTATTGTCATTTGATTTGATGTAACATGGGCAGGGCAAACATGATGGGCCCAGAATGAATTTCCGCTTTAGACAGTACAAACGTATCGTGAATGTATGTCATTTTTTTAGCTATAATTCATTAGAAGGATAGCTCACGGAGCCATGTGAAATTCCTTAGTACATGTTTCTGCATTACTCCCTGTAAACTGATGTTGGTATGGGATAATTGACTCCCTAATCCCTATTAAGCTGCGTTTTGCTAGGCGCCATCCTGCGTCAATCGCAGGCGACGATGAAAAAAATACACAAAAATAGTGTTCCGTGCTCTATAGGTTAATCGCGAACAATGTGCGACGATCGTGTGCCTAGCAAAACACACCTTTAGATTTAAAATTAGAAAGTCAGTCAGAAAGAAGCTCCTTTGAATTTGAATTTGGGCGTTACATACATGATCTAAAACACGAACAAATGGATCTTGGTTAATTCATTTGCAGAAATTTGATTCGAACGCTCTTTGGTCCCGGACATAACCGCAAGTACAAGAGCTTGAAAATTTGGAAACTTATTATGTGGAAATAAATGATGAACATTCCGGCAGACATTCAAAAAATTGTTAAAAATGACAGTTAATGCTACAATTTTTTGATCCCTTCGTCATAAAAATTGCGGATAAATGGAGTCTCAGTTTCGTAACTCTGACATTTGTGGCATTGTTCAGAATAAATTATTGTTCGAATCAAGCTTCTAAATTCGACTTGACTAGGATTTAATTTTTTGTAATTTTGTTGACGCCTGTGGTCCATATTTGCAAATTTCTAACATTTTAAGGACGTGGTCGGGATGTTCGTCGAGGAATTTCTGTCTGCCTTTTTTTTGCGAATGCTTGTAGGAGTGTTCTGAACTGAGTTTGAATTATTGGGGCTACTGGGGCTTTTGATGACGTCAGTCGTTACAGATGTAAAAAGTCTCCATTTTTTACATTGTAAGGACGTCTGCCAGGATGTTTTCCAAGGTCTTTTGTTCAGTCTGCCTTGCTTTACACATCAGGGAATATCCGGAACCAAAAGGTATTCGAATCAAATTTCTGCCAACTTTTTGACTAGGTTCCATTTGTTCGTGCTTTCCATTTTCTGTCCCATTGTCTAACATGATGTCCAGAGTATGACTTGACGCAGATCTGAGCTAGTTATTCAACTCCACTCCGCGGTGTAATACTTAAAAGTAGATCCAAATGGCCTTCGGGAACGATAGAGATTATAGATTTATTTACCTGTGGTTCAACAATGAATTTTGGCCCGGTTACTCCACTACGAGCGGCATACAGACAACGACCGTAGTGCTTGGACAAACGAATCTTTATCCTGCCTCAAACTACGAGAAAAATAACTGCATAGCGTTAAGTTAAACTATACACTGCATAAGGCGGAAAAACATGAACCTAATATGTGGGACACTAATATTTTTGGTATTAATGTGTGGACCCCCTCCGAAGCAAAATCCTAGCTACGTCACTGCTTCCGCGGAGCCAAATATGCCGCAGTGTGCCTTACTTACTAGCTTCCATTCTTCTAACTTCAGGCCTGAATATGAGTATAATTGCCAGAGTTTGTTAAAGGGGAGTTTTCCTGCAGCTTCATCTTTACCCTTGCTGTTACCACAAACTCTGTTTTCCTCTTTCTTCTCAGGCTTGACATTCAATCTGTCCAATCCAAAGATACTGAAGACTCAATTACTTAGGTACACACTCTCCTTTGAAAGCAATTTTTTGAATGTTCCCTGCATGCTGTACAGTTTCGAAAATCTCACAAAACCTTTAATGAGAGAAAAAAAAACAATCCCTCACATCGAACTACATTATGTTCCTTTCAATGTTGCTCATTCATCAATAATCGTGTGTTCTGTGATTACTTTACGATTCATTGTCTTTAACGGGTTTCCGCGAGTCGTTTGTAATTTATGTTCATTTCAAATTCAATGCAAATGTTTGCGTTCGAAAGTTGCAAGCATCACATGTGCACATTTGTTTGCTTGTCGGCCGATTGCCGCATTGTTTATATTTACCATTTTGCAGGTTTCACTGCTTCTTTTCCGAGCGGCGTTTAGTTATTGCACTCTCGGCAAAGGTGGTGCTGTCTATTAGGATTAGAGTAGTGCATTGCATATACTGAAAGTGCGTGCAGCATTGCACTTTTCCGGAAGTTCAATTTTGAAATTATTGCATCATTGTATCTTTCTGGTTGAAATAATATATATAATTGGACTTGGCATATGATAGCATATTGCAGTTGTCACTTGCGTGCCTTGTGAAGTTAGGGAAAGTTTAGTGTAGGAGGGTTCTAGCAGGCAGGAGTTTCATGATATATGACACAAATCCTAAGTGGATGTTCACACTGCGTGCGATGCCGAGCCGAGCCGACCCGGGTCGAGCGATGCGATGTGGTGGGTGTTCACATTGCACGCCGTGCGATGCCGAGCCGAACGATGGCTTGCGATGCAAAGATGATCCGAGCGATGGCTTGCGATGCAAAGATGATCCGGGATTGAAAGAGTGAGAGAGAGGAGGCTACTTTAAGATCCAGCCAATTGCTTGGATTGAGCCTTCCTCCGTTTGCGGCGAGACGCCGAAGTTCCCCGAATCTGGTTTCATACACCGACAGATCAATCATCAGGTGCTGCCTTAGATCTGCCAGTGTAAGCAGCACGACCAGATGTTTACCCGCCAAGCCACTTGCTTGGACTGGGCCCCTGGTACAAGGTGGACGTGACTTTTATACACCACACTGTATAAAAGTCGTGAGACGAGGGTGCAATCATATTCAAGTGAAAACGATTGTGTGTATTTCCTGCACCCTCGTCTCACGACTTTTATACAGTGTGGTGTATAAAAGTCACGTCCACCTTGTACCAGGGGCCCAGTCCAAGCAAGTGGCTGGATCTTAAAGTAGCCTCCTCTCTCTCACTCTTTAAATATGAATGGGCTTACCTGAGCATTCAGGAAATACACACAATCGTTTTCACATGATCCGGGATGTTCACTGCACGCAATGATGGAGAGTAGAGACCAGTTTAGTTCAAGGAATAGAATCTGTTTGACATCATGTCGTTTGTATGCTTGACCCAGTAAATTTATTTCAAAACAGTGCTCTAAAAATGGAAGGGCGTCGCCATTGGGTGCATCCCATTAATGAAGAAAGGCCCAGTGTTGGTGAATTTCATCATCTCTTCCGCGACCTCAGACGAGGGGTTTCACAAGCGGATTGAGCAGCGGCGCACCGCTGTGTATAAACGCAAAAATCGGCAGCCGCGGCGGCTTTAGGACGATGAATGTATAAACCGCTCGACTCGCCGTTGCGGCCACCGCCGCGGTTTGTGGAGCGGCGAGATTGCATTTGAATTCAAACCGCTTGTGAAACCACGCCTTCTAAACGCGACCTTATTACGGTGATAATAACCTTTCATTTGAGCCATACTGAATCAAAACCGAAGTCCAAAGCGTATATACCCTAGACTTGTACAGACCTAGTTGTGATACCAAAACTTCCAACTGGCAACGGCCATTTTCATTAAAAGTGAATTTCCCATATGGCCAGTTTGAGCTGTGGGCGTGGATCCAATGAAAAGTTTCATCGTTCATCCATTCGAACTTTGGATATTTACATTTGAACTAACGTTTACAGTAAAGGTTGCCGTTCATTCAATAGGATCTTGCCCATTCCCAAAATCAACTAACCAACCCATACTATAAATATTTGTTGCACTTTGCAAGTCGCTAGCATCATTGTATCGAAAGTTATCGCTCATTTTGAAATTTCATCTGTAGGGGTTCCTTCGGTCGGAACTTGCCCATTTTCAATACCAACCAACAAGATCATGCTACAAACATTTGACCAAAATTTCAAGTTTCTAACTTCATTCTATCGAAAGTTATCGTGCAAACGGACAGACAGACAGACAGATATAGCTAAATCGAATCGGGAGATGGCCCTCATAATTTCCATGTATACACTGCCACACCGCCGCGCCTAAAAGTCTAGGGTATAAAAGCAGACATACATGCATTTTTTTCAGTGAGATCTTACATCAAATATTACTTTACAGCTCGTACTTGCACCATACTGGCTCCATGGAGCTTCACATCGCAAAGCATCGCAAAGCCCATAAACTCCATCGCAAAGCCCATTAAATTCCATCGCAAAAAATCAGCAGCCGGTACTCGCACGAAAAAGCAAAATAGTTTGTGAAAACATCGGGCCATCGCTCGGCTCGTCATTGCATCGCGCGCAGTGTGTACACTCAAAGCGTGATTCCATTTAAAATTGAAGACTTTCCATTTTCTTGCTTTAAAAGCTTGTAATCGCATTGCATCGCTCGACCCGGCTCGGCTCGGCATCGCACGCAGTGTGAACATCCACTAAGGGAGGGCCAAATCAACAAATAGGTAATCAAATGACACAAAAAGATCGATCGGCACTTTAGGCCCGTCCTATATCTCAATTGCCCTAATCCCTTGTGGAGCATAGCGCGTCAACTGTTCCATGTGGCCCAGTTGACGTTTCGTCGGCATAAACTGGTTTCGGAGAATGCAGTTGCCAGCATGAACCTCCTGCACATCCATGGCCACGAACGTCGTCGTGGACGGGATTCGAACCCGAAACGCCGGTAGTCTACTGCGCTACCGGTCGCCCCAAAGGCCCGTCCTATGCAAGTACATGTTAATTTTAATCCATTTGCTTTCAAGTTGTCTATGATTTGCTTTGAAATATGTTGTCCTTATCGTCTAAACTCGGGAGATCATATCTACTAGACGAATGCGAGAACGGCCACATTTTCCTGACCCAAGGACTCAGAATATCATCAATAGTAGTCGAGTGCATTCGCGTCAACACTCCCAGTCATATAATTTTCATCTTCAATAGATATTACTCTGCCGAGAATATCCTTTTTCCCGTCCGAAGTGCTCAAAATAAATACATTAGTAGTTAAGTGCATTCGCCTCAACATCCCCAGTTATATGATACCTCTCTTCTCTGGATATCACTTCATGGCCAGAAATGTCCTTTTTTCTATACTCAAGGACATAAAATTCCTTCAACAGTAGTCTAATGCAGTCGTCTCAGGACCCCCAGTCAAATGATACCCATCTTACTTAGATATCAGTTCATTGCCAAGAATGTCCTTTTTTCCACACCAAAGAACTCAAAATGGTATTAGTTCTTAACAAAGGACTCAAAATGCCTTCAACAGTACCTTCAACTGCCTTCAACTGTACGAAAAAACCGGCCTGAGTGCTCATGTTCCCAAGTCCGATCGAAGCCATTTCCAGGACTAACTCGTACCATCAAGTACGCTCTCACACTCGACTCGACGACTGACAAAAGAGTATTTACTATATATCGTTTTATCTTACTGACCACAGTGGGATTTTCTGATGCAAGTCTTGTGGATATTTACAACTTTGAATTGTCTAGACTAGAGTATCAAGTTCTATTCGCTAACCTGAAGTCAGACCTTTCTCTTCTGAATCGATATCCACCAAATGTCTCGACAAATGACCGTGTACTCCAATTTGAAATATTCAACAGTTTTACGGCATTCGCATTGACTGAACCACCGGTCTCCCTCTCGTCTTATCGTCCAATATCCACTCAGGCATTCAGATGTCGTCCTGTCCATTTCAGTTGTTGTATTTTATAAGTTGTCAAACTAATGCTTGTACTGGATGCGCGATCTATATGGGTCTAAAACCAGAAGAGTCTTTGGAAAGAATGTTTTTTTTTGGACGAGGCTTCATGTTCCGCAGAACGGATAGCGGATATGTGATAATGTGATATGACGAGGTTGATTAAGGCCATTGTAGATGGATATGTAATGACATCCAGAGGTGTCATCGTACTGCGCATCCTTCGAAAGCGGGGCTGGTGGTTCGCAAGCTGGACATGGGCGCAAGAACAGGGTGGATTAGAGCTTCGAGCGTTTTGGCAACTGGTGGTAGAAGTGTGATGGGACGATAGGACAAGCGACTTGATGTTTATGTAATGCGTGTTTGTTACCCTACCCTACACTCTATAGATACGCTAAAGAATGCGCCTACTAAAGGTCATAAAATGAAAAACTTGAAGCATGCGGCTAAATGGCCATGAGGTGCATGCTACCTACATGCATCGTCCGAAACCAAGTTTATACTAACGAAACGTCACCAAAGCCACATGGGATTAGTCGACGCCCTACGTCCCACTAGGGGTTAGGGCAAGTAGTAATAAGAAATGTTATGAACGGACAACCCATGAACCCACAAAATGATTTCAAGCAGAGCCTAAACATATTCATGTTCCTGGGTTTTCGATTTAATTTAAAGCTTATCATAAATTTTGCATAATTAATATGCTCTATGCGATTTTTGCTCTCACTCCGTCACGCCTTACTTTCACGATGATATGCACCTTATTTTACAATATTTCACTGATTTTTGCGAAACAGTGTGTAAGTTTGCCTCTGCCGACTTATTTTGCCAGCGCCCAGCGGAACGTTAAACCGCGAATCTTGATTGATCGACTAATCTACCTGATAATGTGAAATGTAGTCATCTTCGTCGTCTAAATATTAACATTGATTGATAACTGTTACTATTACTACAAAATTTAATTAAATTCTTATTTTATTTTCAACTTAAAAAGAAACTTAAAACGATAAAGATATTTCGTTCAACAATTACTTATGGCTGCATTAAACACAATATAAACAAAATATAACAATTAATATTAAACTCTAATAAATCGGAACAATTAACAAAACAACAGAGATCACCAGGATCCGACGATCATGAAAGTCCAGTCGGAGGAGGCTATCGAGAACGGGGCCCACTACCGCCAAGTATGTCATCACATTCAATGAAGGTAACTGGTAATTTTCTCACTTTCCCCCGTGTTGTTTGCATGCAAAACAATTGGTTTTCACTGTATTGTGTATATTTGATACTTTGCGTAAATTATTGTTCAAATTTCAAAGCAAAAGTCTTCGCTATTCGAATTTTTGCATTGCAGTAAATTATGCCTGATTTATTTTAGGAATACTATCAGTCGGATTATCAGCGTTCAGCACACCCTGCCCACTACAGACACAGTCAAACGGACCTTACAGAATGGGATGAACAGCATCAGGTGAATGGTCATAATCAACAGCGAAGAAGTGCCGGTGAGGATCGATATGCATACAGAAATGGTAATGCCCCAAGGGAACGTGAAGAATGGGAGGAGACCGAAAGACCGCGAAACAGGTAAGTTTTTGTCATTCAAGAATCATGAATTTTGTTGTTTCTTCACACACTGTAGGAGGAGCTGTCATTTGCAATAAATCCGAATTGTCTTTGACAAGAGTCAGTTTTTTTTTGTAAGACTACAGGCTATCCTAAAAACTGTACAGTCTAGATGGTACAGTCCTGTCCTACGGGATTTCTGGATCGTGTGTGGCAGAAAAGGACTGTACAGTTGGACACTCGGCCGGATTACAATTGATTATCAATCGAGTATAAACATTATTTCTATCGAATGTTATAAACAGTGAAACTTATGCTAACGAACACCTCTCTCTTGCGTACTCCCCTTATTACGGGCAATTTTGAAAAGTCCCGAACGGAGGGTATAGGAAATCGAGGCATATAGAATTCCTCTGCAACGGACGCGGAGGGATTAAAACATGTAATCCAAAAATTAACAGCTGGCTCGAGAACTGCAAAGTACTCCTCTGTTAAGTTTACAATCCTACATTGTGAACGAGTGTGAGAGCGAGAAGGTTACTTCGAGATCCAGCCACTTGCTTGGATTGAGCCATCCTCCGTTTGCGGCCAACATGCCGAAAACCCTCGAATCTGGTTTCTTACACCGGCAGATCACTCGTCAGATGCTGCCTTCGATCTGCCGGTTCAGCAGACGAGACGTTTTTCGAGTGCATTTGTCGTCTAAAATGGCAATCAAACCGTGATAGGGAATTGTGGCCATTTATTTACTAGAAAACCGCTGTCGATTTGGTCACTGGCTTGGAGACGTACTGAACACGGTTTTATTGTCATTTTAGACGAAAAATGCACTCAAAATACGTTTCGATTTCGTCTCGTCAATCGATTTGGGTTTTTGACCATTTAGAAACTAACAAACGTATCTATTTGGCAGTGACGTGCATTCGTAGTAAGCAATTCCAAACTGCTTGACTTACCGAAATAAGCAATTCAATAATAAACTTTGCTTACACCAATACACATATCATCATTTCAGTCAATGTTTTTCTTTAAGCTGAAGAATACATATTATCATTCAAATATTCCTTTACACATTCAAATTCTGATCCGCGCCTTCTTTTGGTTAAAAAACATTCGTTCAATTACTTTAGATAATATTCAAACCTCCCACATTTTGCACACCATAGACACCAAACTTAGAATAGGAAAATGTGCCTAGATCTTTAGATGCATGTACCATGTGTGCATCCAAATACTAGAGACATGTTGATTCCAGAAAATGGGAATCTTGGATTTCGGTAGTACATTGGGCAACGATTTTTTTTTGTTTTGTTCGCAAATTTATATGAGACAAGTCAAGCACTGGCGCGACTGCTTTTGTGTGTGGGATAAAGCCCAATGATGCTTGTTAATGAAATGTTGCCAATGCAGGGAATGTTTATGGGAATTTGATTTTTCCAGTAGAGCTTTTGTTTTTGTTATGTAATGGATTTTCCGTTGCAATTTAAAAGAGGAAATCAGTGCAATCGGGTGATTTTGATTAAATTGTGATTTGAAGTTTTTTTGACCGTTTGTAGTGATTTAATTGATTTGATTTGTGATAAAAGTGGTAAGTTTTCTTTTCGCATTATGTCGAAGTATTGCTGCGCGACGGATTTCGTACTAAAAGCGGGATTTTCAACTCTTTCCTTTGCCAAGAAAAGAGAAATTATAGAATCGGATAGACCGAAGCCAGATCTTAGTTTAGAGTTTAAATTAAAAAATATTACGCGAAAATTCCATATCGAAACGTATGAAAAGTACATTTGGTTAACGGGAAGCTGTAAATTAAATAAGTTATTTTGCTGGCCGTGTCTTTTGTTCACGAATGAAAAATCTGTTTGGAATAAAGCTGGATTTAGTGATTTGAATAATTTTACGGGCTCAGCAGCAAAGCATTCAAGTTCCGAAAAACATCTTCAGTCGTTAATTAAATTAGATAATTTTGGTTCTCAGCGTATAGAGTTTATGCTTAGTAACCAGGTGGCAATATCTGTTAGTTTGCATAATGAAAAAGTTGAGCGTAATCGTAATATTTTGAAACGTTTAATCGATACTGTAATTTTTTTGGCAAAACAGGAGCTTCCTTTTCGCGGAAATAATGAAGACTCTTCTTCAAATAATCGTGGTAATTTTATCGAAACCGTAAATTTCTTGAGTTTGTACGATCCGATAATTGAGTCCCACATAGATTCTATAAAAGCAAATGCAGCGTTTTCGGGTTTGTCTAATAGAATCCAAAACGATCTTGTTTCCGCTATAGCTAATGTGGTTCGAAATAAAATCAATTTGGAAATAAAGGAGGCTCCATTTGTAGCTGTAATGGTCGACGAAACGCCAGATGTTAGCGGTCGGGAACAATTAACGATGATTTTTAGATATAAAATACAATATCAAATGAGATTGAAGAAAGATTTATCGGATTTTTGGATGTAAGCGCTAATCGTACAGCTACAGCAATAAGCTCTCACATTTTAAAACAATTGCCAAATTTTAATATCGATAAGAAATTAATTGCACAATGTTACGATGGCGCAGCAGTAATGAGTTCTCAAATTCGTGGAGTTCAGACTTTAATTCGGGAAAAACATAAATCGGCAATTTTCGTTCCATGTTACGCTCATTCACTAAATCTAGTATTGTCTAAAGCAGTTGAGTTTATTCCGGAAATTAAATTATTTTTCGCGCACATCAATAAAATCGCATCATTTTTTAATACATCCACTAAAAGGTCGGACCTTTATGCAAATATAGTAAATCGTCGTTTACCATCGGTTTCCAAAACGCGTTGGCATTATCATTCGCGTATTATTAACGTTATATTTGAACATAAGCATGAAATTTGTACAGTTTTTGAGACAATTTCGAATGGTTCTCAACACTGGGATGGCGATTCCTTGACTTTTTCCGATATATACTTACAAAAATTCGCAGAGTCAGATTTTCAATTATATCTGTTAATTTTTTCTGAAATTTTTTCGAAAACTGATATATTATTTAATATTATTCAGAGAAAAGTGGTAAACATTTCATATGCAAGCCAAAAAATTATTGAATTTGAAAATTGGCTTGAAAATGACTTTTCTAAAAAGTTTGATAATTTCTATTCGACAGTTACAGCAGAATATCAGCCACCACGTAAGAAATGTAGAAATCCTTTACAAAATTTACGGCGGATATTTCGGGAGATTATAGATGTTATTCTCGGGCAAATTCGAGATCGATTCCATCCGTTTAAAGATCTTTCATTTTTAGAGTTGCTTGAACCGAATTATTTTTCTAAATTCAAGTCAAATTTTCCCGATAAAAATTTTGACTCACTTATTGAATATCACGGTCAATTTTTCGACAGAATAAAGTTGAAAAATGAGCTAAAAGTTATTTATTCTTCAGATGAGTTTAAAAACGCGAATCCTAGTAAAATTCTCGATTATTTTCAAAAACGGCCTTATGTCGCAAACGGTTTTAAGCAAGTTCATATTTTAGCAAAATTATTAACGTCAATTCCAGTCACAGTGGCAACTGCGGAAAGGTCATTTTCAACACTAAAGCGCGTTCACACATTTTTGAGAAATCGCCAATCCCAAGAACGACTTTCGGATCTTGCTTTAATTGCGGTTGAAAAGGATCTTCTTATACAAATGCGAAGAGAAAACGATTTTTTTGATAATGTGATTAAAGAGTTTTTACTTAAAGAACGGCGCATAGATTTGGAATACAAATAAATGGCAATGGCGAAAGAATATTTATTTATTTCAAATACCCCTGAATTTTTCTTAGTCTTAATTAACATAATATTTATTTATCATTTTTTTTATTAGTAATATTTTATTTATTTATTTTTTTTTTGTATTCCGAATATAAGTGCCAATATTTTATTTATATCTTTCCTGATTTCTTCTTTAAGGCTTAAAGCCGCTTGGTATAAATGTTTTTGTGACTGTCCATATTCTATTATACAGTCCATTTTTGTTTATGCTAAATTGGCTTTAGGGCGCCCAACTGCTTGACTATGAAAAATTTCCACTGCACGTCACTGCTATTTGGTCACTAGGTTGACGACGTACAGAACACTGTTTTCGAAATACGCTACCGGGACTGTCCGTTGTAGAGAGGTTTCACTGCACTTTATTCTGACTTGGGATTTGTAGCATATCTACCACCTCTTCTCCATTGTGCTTAAATCCTCTTTCAATATGTTAGATTCATATTCCCACTGCATTTGTATATCATAGATACTAAAAATGTATTTTATTTTCCCTCATTTTAGACGCACTGATGGCCGCTTCAGTGATTCCGCTAGCGTTGTGTCTAGTGCTGTTCTTAATCACTATGCCGGATATCATAGGCGACCGGTAAATCGGGTAAGTCACGACATTATCAACCACAGATTTTCATATATACTCGAATTTCCAATAATTTTGCAGAATTCAAATCTACTATCAGCCACATTGTGTCTTGTTAAAGAATTGGATTATCCAAGCTTAGAAGTAGTCGAACATGCCGTACGTTGTCGAATCGATGAGTTATCAGCCGAATGATGATGACGACGCATGCCACACAAGCAATACTCATCGTAACTGCAGCTACAAAAACGAATGCATCTGCAATAATTTAATATGTACATATTTAGTTTCCATACTGTTTTTTTGTTTCACCGTTGTAATGTATCGTGTTATTTGTGCATCAATCGAATCGAAATCCTACAAGTTTATTCAGTTTGTGCTTTACATCGCTTCGAGCTGGAATAATAACGACGCGTCAACCACTTGAACCTGATCGTTGGTTTTCGACAAAACAGGTATAAAACCAACAAAGTCTATTTTAAAATTAAATTTAACGTACAAATTTTCATCTTGGCACTGCATGCCACAATCCTATTAAAACAGTGGGTAGGTATTTTAAAAAAAACTTATCGTTGTGGTGATTAGATTTATTATTATTTTGTTTTAATAATGAATTTCCTATTATCAAAAATAGGTTTTCAAAATAATTATTTTCATCTGTTTATACTTGAATTTGTTCCTGTAAATATTTTAATTATATGATTTCACTGGTTCATGATTAATAAAACCGCAATTTGCATGCTACTTTTAATTGGATCATCTGGATAATAAAATCTGGGAATGACATTGCTAATGAACTGAAAAACATAAGAAAAAAGCATTAATGCTCAGTACGGGTTTAGATCCGTTGTGTTTGGCAAAAGGGTAAAAAATTGTGTTCTTTATCGATATATTCTTGTTGTGGAAATAATGAAGCCGTGTATGTACGTTGTACACTGCGTTTGATTTTGGAAACTTTCACCTCGTCGTATAGTTCGTACAACTCATGCAAACTGCTCCGTTCAGATGTGTTTAGCATGTTTTCGGAGGCTTGAGTTAGGCTCCAGGTTTCGTAGCCAAAGTATAGCACACCCGTGTGATGGTTTTGTATATACGGAGCTTAGTATTTCCGTGCACATGCTTCGATTTCATTATTAAGAGGACACATTTACTAGCTGTATCTGTCGCTTGATTTCGTCAGTTTCATTGACGTCTTTTGACAGGTTGCAACCTAGGTATATGAAGTCGTTGCTGTTGCGGCGCTTCGACCTCTAATAGATGTGTATGTCAAAAATTCTGGCTATCCATGTTGGTATCCTCTAAGTCCAGTTGGAGAAAAGCAGCTGCCTCGATGGGGTTCTCCCACAGCGCAATAGGAGTCAAGCGAATGGGGCTACTGGACACTGAAAGATGTGCTCATCATGGCGTGGAGCAAGGCCACATGCGGGACGGGTGTTTTGGATGTCACCGTTGACGCGGGACAGGTATGAGTTCAGACGCAAGCACCAGCCAGAACGAAGTTGAGCTAACGTATATGTAGTTCTGGTTGTCTAGATGAGATCTATACCCACCCAACATGCGTGGTCTCATGGCCGACAAAAAAAGGAGATCTCTCTATTTGGCTGGGTGTAGAGGCCAGGGTCCATTTCATCTGGATCCGGAGCAGTGTCAGGTACATGAGCCGGTCGACGGCCATTGCTGTTACGTAGCTATTTTTATACCCTAGTTTTTCTTATGTTTACTTAGTTTTTTTTATTTATCAAGGTCGTGGGACCTTGGTACCCATGTGTGTGCTTGTGTACCTTAAGGCACGAGCATTTTTAGAATGTTAATGGTAAGAGGCAGCGACAGGGTAAACCCCCGGTCACATCTCCCGTCACTGAGCTACAGCAAGCTCGTGCCGGTTAATCCATGGTAACAACGAACTGGAATGAAAAGTCAATGAAACACTTCGTACATCATCATCATCGTGGCGCGACAGCCCGACGTCGGGCCTTGGCCGCCTGGATCATTGTCCTCCAATTATCTCGGTCACGTGACCGCGTCCTCCAATTTTGGGAGCCCAGCAGCTGCGCGGCGTCCACACCTACTGAGCTCTCCCAACGAGATCTCGGTCGTCCTCGCAGTCTCGCTCCGTCGACTCGTTCTGCATTCATTACTCTCTTAGGCATGCGATCATCGTCCATTCTTTGTACATGCCCTGCCCATTGAAGTCGTTGTAGTTTGACGATTTTCGAGACTTGCAGCTCATCGTACATTTCATACAACTCATGGTTGTACCGGATGCGCCTTCCATCTCGATCGCAAACAGCCCCGAAAATTCGCCGTAGAACCTTACGTTCGAAAGTGTCTAGCATGTTTTCGGAGGCTTGAGTTAGGGTCCATGCTTCGCAGCCATAGCATAGCACTGGTCGTATAATGGTTTTGTACACGCGGAGCTTCGTGTTTCTGTGCACATGTTTCGATTTCATTATGGGGAGAACCGAGAAAAAAGTCTTATTAGCTAACTGTATCCGTCGCTTGATTTCGTCAGTTTCGTTGGCGTCCCTTGACAGGTTGCAACCCAGGTAGATGAAGTTGTTCACGAACTCGATGTTGAGGTCCCCCACGTTGATGCTCGGTTGTGCAGGTGTCCTTGTCACCGATTGCATCATTATTTTAGTTTTACCCTCGTTAATACGTAATCCAACTTCCTTTGCAGCGGTATCGAGCGTATGCAAAAGTTCTTCTGCGTCAGCCCATCTTCGGGACATGATGTTGATGTCGTCGGCGTACGCTGCTAATTGTGTCGACTTGATGAGTAGCGTCTTGCTGTTGTCCATATTCATGGCCCGAATAACGTATTCCAGTGCTAGGTTGAAGAGCGTCGGTGCCAGTCCATCGCCCTGTTTCAAACCAGTGCGTGTTTCAAATAGATCAGTAAGTCTATTCTGGATCCTGACTTGTGAGACGGAGTTGGTCATCGTCATCTTTGTCAGTCGCACTAATTTTGCTGGTATACCGAATTGCAGCATGATGTTGTACAGTACTCCACGATCGATACTGTCGTATGCCTGCTTGAAGTCGACAAAGATTTGGTATACGTTTACGTTGTATTCCCAGCACCTCTGGAGTATCAGTTTGACTGAGAAGAGCTGATCGGTTGTGGAGCGACCAGGTCTGAAACCGCTTTGATATTCGCCAATGACTCGTTCTGCGTACGGTTTTATTCTATTTTCCAGAATTTTCGTCAAAATTTTATAGGACGTACAAACTAGTGAGATGCCCCTGTAATTCTCACACCGCAATTTATCTCCCTTTTTATGGATTGGACAGATGATGCTTCTGCGCCAATCGTCTGGGATCTCCTCGTTCTCCCATACTCGCAGGAGTAATTGATGTATGGCATCAACTAGACTCGTTCCACCGAATCTTAGCAGTTCAGCTGGGATCTCGTCAGCGCCCGGCGCTTTATTTCGTTTTAGTGACCGCAACGCGAGATCAACTTCCTCTACTGTCGGGGGTTGAATGGGTGGGCCTAGATCAACAATATCATCGAGAGCTTCCTGTGTGGGGATGTTAGATGGTCGGTTTAGAAGCTCTTCAAAATAAGAGGCCCATCGTTTGTTAATACCATCGGTGTCGCTGATGATGTTTCCATGCTTGTCCTTACAAAGGCTAGTCCTGGGTTGGTAGCCGTTCTTAATTGTATTTACTAGTTTGTACGCTTGTCTGGTGTTCCTATTAGCTAAGTTTTCGTTTATGTTCAGCAACTGCTCGTCAAAGTATTTACGTTTCTTACGTCTAATTATTCTATTCGATATTCGCCGTAGCTCGTCATATTTTTCTCTTCTGGCTCTGGTTCCTCGTTGAATCCATTGTCTGTAGGCCTCGTTTTTCGCGTCAAGTGAATTTTTGCATTCTTCGTCGAATCAGTCATTTCGCGCTCGCCGGGCTTTATATCCCACGACCTTCTCTGCGACATCCTTGATGGTACCCTTGAGTTCTTCCCAGAACCCATGGACGCCTGTGTTGCTGATGTTGTGTAGCATAGGTGATAGTTTTTCCTCAAGGGCGGTAGTATACGCCACCGCTGTAGCATCACTCAAGAGCTTATCAACCGCAAAGATTTTGGGAGGGCTGATTCTTGACTGGTGCACTGAGGAGATTCTACATCTGTAGGTCGTCTTCACCAAGTGATGATCTGAGTCGCAGTTTGCTCCTCGATAGGAGCGGACATCCATGACACTAGACGCCCATCTCCTGCAAATGAGGACGTGGTCAATTTGGTTGACGGTATGTGCGTCTGGAGACTTCCAGGTCTGCTTGTGAATGCGTCGATGCGGGAAACACGTAGAGCTTACGACTAGATTCCTGCTGCAGGCGAAGTCGATAAGTCGTACGCTAAGCAGTTTAATACAAGATGATTGTTTGGATACATATGTCAATTATTTTTTAAAGTAATCGGATATTTTTGTCTGAATTTTCATGTTGTACTTACGCTATATCGCGCCACCGTTTCAAAAGCAGTATTTTTGCTAGGGTTGATTCATCGCTTTCTTCGACGAAGCGACCAGGAAACTTTCTTTTTGTAATTTCTACAAAACATATTGCATAACAGTTTTTACCTCTAATGCTTTTAAACCATTTTCTGGTGTTACTCGATCTGTGGAAGTTGCTTTCCTCCGCTTCCAATTCTTCTGGTTCATGCCTTGTCTGCATCACGGCATCCACTATGTCTTGATCAGTTAGTTCTAGTTCGGCGTCATCCGATTGTAGCTATGCATTTACGTCATCGACCATAATATCTTCACACGCTAAAATGGTTATCCTCGCCTTACTAATTTTGTGCCCTGGTGCAAAGATTTCGTTTACGGACGTAAGGCATTTTCTCGGCAGCATTTTAAAGTTCAGCCCCGTTTCGTCAGTGTTAAATATTTGGTCCTTTGTTAGTCTTTGAATTCCGTTTTAAAAGCCTCAGCTGCTTCTGAGTCCGCTGATAGCTTTTCTCCGCATAAATTAAGCTGGACGAATGCCGTATCTTCTTTTAAACCGATCTGACCAACCCGAACTGACAAAAAAATTTTGTTCGCTTAGCACTTCTGCTAGTAATTTCGCTTTCTCCTGAAGTATAGATCCAGATATTGGAACACCCTTTTCACGCTGTTGGGTAAACTACAGAAATAAGGCTTCATTACCTTTTTCGTGTCTGGCTGGCTTCATGGTTTTTCGATTCGATAGTTTACTCTCATGTTCGAGAAATTGCGATTTTGATTTCACACAAGGGGTTAGGGCAATTGAGTATAATCATTGCACTATACTATACTCAATCATATTCTCTATCATAAAACCCTATATGAAGAAAAATAGTCAATAAAAAATATGTATCCTGGTTTTCCTTTACAGAATTCTTCGAAACCACGCTCGATACCTTGTTTGCCGATCATTCGCTCCGGGTTTGGCGTTCCAGCATTTGTCAAATTGTTTGCAGACTCAGGTATGTTTAGAACACAAAATAAAAGGAACTTAAAATATATTCATTAAACATGCCCACTATAACATCCTGTCAACTAGTAAAAATAGCGCTAGTCATAAGAATTGAAGCAAAAGCAACAGGAACACAATGGTAAATTATAAATGACTAACTCACAGCATACACACAAATCAGGGTGATAAATAAAAATGAAAGAAAAATAATATTTGCATGTTAGTATTTTAAAATGACTTAAATATGTATGTACTTGCCAATTTATATAAAGGATTCAACATTTTTGTAATTATCCCCAAACACAATGTAATATAAAATAAATAAAAATTGTAGTACGATGATGCATTATTTGTATATTATGAAAACAAAAAAAAAAACGAACAAATAACAAAACTAATACGGAGACATGATTTAAAATGTTAGTGCAATAAGTTTACAAAACAATTTTGACAAACAGGTTTAGTTTTACACTTTATTATTATATCAATATGTATCAAATTATGCATTAATACAATAAAATTAGTTTTAAATAGTTTTTAAAAATAATAAAATCAAATTTTCATATTTAGTTCTCTCCAAATGATTAACAAAAAACAATAGTCTTAGAAAAGCACTGTTAATCACCGCATTTAGTTCGCAGGATTCAATTCGGATTAAGTGTTTTTGTTATATAAATTTTGGCATGGCTTAATCCTTAATCGCGAATTTGTGCATTTTTCGAGTTACATGGTACCATTTCCACTCTTTCGAAAGTAATTCGATTCGAATCGAACTGCATGATAGGGTTTGTATAAAATGGAGCCTAATTTAAGTAATTTTTATTTGGTGCGAACGCAATGTTACATTTTTATCAAATTGGAAACAAATTTTTCAAATACTTTCAAATTTATTTAAATTAGTGTTTTTTTTTCTCAAATACCAAGGTGCGTTTTTCTTCACTGTACAGAGTAGCTTAAATCCAAGAGATATATAGCATTTTCCAAACTGTTTAAACTTTTTCCCAAATGCTTTCGGCCTTTTCTTCTTTTCTCAAATGTTTTAGATTTTTCCTTCTTCTTCCGAGCGATAAGAAGCGAGCATTCTTGGGCAGCATACTGAGGGCTGCAATCTTTTAAGCCGCGGAGCTCGTGTAGCGAGCGGAGCCCACGCAAGGGGTGTGCAAAATCATCTCAATTAAAACCCCACTATTGGACAAAGACGCGAACCACTATGCGTCGCCCGGTCAAGTAGGAATGTTCCCTTCTTTTGAGCTGAATCCAATGGAACCATAGGTCATATTCGAAAATAGAAAGTTACCGCAAAGAAGTGTGCAACTTTTTCATTCTCTCTGCGCACGGCATCACAGTTTCAATTTTACATATGCGTGTGTTGCATTTTGTGTGAGATTTCATGGTTTTTAAAAAAAAAATTGCATTCAAATCTATAGTCTCATTTCTGTTTTGATCAAACTTTCAACATTGAAGTGTATGCGGAAGGTTGCTGTATATCTGAGATTTTGAAAAACCAACCCATTCTCCTTTCCCACTACCTCTAAAAATCTTCAGTTTTACCGGCAGTTTTATTTCGATTTTTGTGAAATTTCAAGGACTAGACCTTCATTACAAGGAGAAGTTTTGAAGGAGTTTAAAAAACACACTCCATTTTACTCCGATCTTGACAAAAATTTAGAAGACTGGGCTTTCGGAACAAAAAGAAGTTCACTGTCTACATGAGACCACCCGTAAAAGGAAATTTCCCCTATATTTGAGTGAAACTTCTGTTTAGCCTATACACCAAGGCAGTGTATTGAGTCCCTTGCTCTTCAACATCATCATGCTCTGTTTATTGACACTGATTTCTGACGGCCTGGAAAAATTCCTTCTCTTCGCCGATGACATTGTCCTGGGTAGCAAAGACATCATTGCTTTGCAGGCTGCACTGACCAAGTGGTGTAAGATACTGGACTGGAGGATCATGGACTGAGGATTAGCATACCAAAGACAGAGTATCTTTGCTGTCCTTTCTCAGATCCTGAGAGACCGATACCAGATATCTAAATTAAAGGAGAGCAGCTGAAGTCCTGAACAAGGTTCAAGTACCTGGGCTCGATAGTCAACAAGGAAGCTACCTGCGATGATGACATCAAACATCGCATCAGTGTCGGTTGGATGAAGTGGCGAGAAAACTCTGGAGTTTTCTGCAACAAGAAGATGACACGAAAGCTTAAGGGCAAGTTGTACAAAACGGTCGTACGTCCCGCACTCATTTATGCGTGTGAATGCTGGACTATGTACAAGACATACGAAAGTAAAATGACTGCGACCGAGATGAAAATGCTACGGATGTCAGCCGGTGTGACCAAAAAGGATCGTATCAAAAGTACCTACATCCGAGGCAGCTTGTTTGTTGAACAACCGATCACTGAAAAGCTCGAAGATCGTCGTATGGATTGGTATTGCCATGTTCTAAGGTGTCCGCCTGAAAACCCTGTCATGAAGGCACTAGCAATGAATGTTCCATTTGCTGAACCCAAACCCCGAGGCAGACGAAAACACACGTGGATCGATCAAATGAAGAAGCAACAACAACGCATTAATCTCGGCGATGATACGATCCAAGACCGAGCTGCCTGCATAAGGAATCTGAGATTATGCCGCCAGAATGGGCGGAGTGCCAACACCACAGGCTGAGTAACGCGAAGCCGCAGAGTCGTATGAAAGGGCAATGAAGAAGAAGAAGAACCAAGCTTCCATTGAAACAAGTTAATAAGAAAAAAGCCTAAAGCATTTGGGAGAAAGTCGAATGCATTTGGGAAAAAAATCTAATGCATTTGGGAAAAAGTCTAATGCATTTGGGAGAAAGTCTAAAGAGTTTGGGAAATGCTTTAAAACGATATTTGGATGTAGTACTAAGAATAAAGATGAAGTGGACTATGATAAAATAAAGAAACCTTTCTATTATTATTACGAGAATGTCACTTCAGTCACAAGCTTACAATGGCGCTCGTTGTAATGTGGGCTGTATCACGACTATGTTTTGGTCGATGTGACAAGAAAAACGCACCAAATATAATGCAATCAAGACAACAAGTAGTCCTTTAAGTCCTTAAAAGCCGGGATATTGTAAATACATGTACTAGTACTTTTACATATGTATATATGTAAATGAACCAAAGTATGATATATTAAATGAATTTCAAAAAATATAATATGTGTGTATAAAAGAAACAGAACATAATAAACTGTTAATACTTTTACTTAATAGCTTTATATTCGTTAGAACATAAATTACTTGCTAATCGCACAACTTAATTGTCGGCAAACGTTTGTCATTCTATTGATATCTAAATTCATTGTTAAACATTTAGCTTATTTGCAATGCTAAACAATATTACTAAATTTCAATTCACAAGCCAATTCCTATTCATGCGATTACATAAATGATGTATGTATTATATTGAAAATAAACTATAAAAAAGTCAATGTATTTCGTCCATCTAATTTTAATTATATTAATTAATGAAAACATGATTTTACATTTATATAGTTGCAATTGTTGCTTATTAAATTTTTAATTAAATACTTAAAACTGAAAATAAGAACTTATACATGTACACAACTAAATTGAAGCCAATCTATAAAAATCGATATTATAATATTTGAACTATCACAAAGATAAAAAAAAAAGAAAGTTAACTTTCTGTTACGATTAATCTGTACAGTTATGATGAGGAAGTTAAACGACTCATACACAAACATAATAATGAACAAATAAGACATTTAATGTAAAAGATCAGTAAATAATTGAATAAATGCTAATATGTTTTATAACTGAGAATTTTACAGTTTTTTTATGTTTTGAGGCGGCTGCTGCAGTTTGGATAAACTCAGCCTTATTGTGCAGACCTGGCATTTCCAGGTTAAATACAGCCACTGTAACACCTGATATTCTTTCTCAAATCGACAGCGAAATTGCATCCAGACTATGCTCAGATACAATGTTACTGGAACTGCAATTCCTCGTGTATTGTGGTGAAGTGGAGCATATCAGATTGCACGGTCAGAGGATTCGTGATAACGTTGTTGGCATGAGACAAAACAAGAACCAGCCTGGAAGATTCATCTTGAGCGAAATAGAGATTCTTTACGACAGGATATTGACCGGTTAAATCAATCCGTTGCCGGGAATACCTGTAAATATTCTACTCTTTCCGGAGCTCGTTTGGTGGAAGTACTGGACGATACGGGGAGTCTATCAAAAGTTCGCGTAGTTGGTGATTTTTTATTATTTTACAAATAAAAAAATTGTAGTCGATAGCTTAAGGTTTTAGTATATTTCATTCCAATTTTTTTCTGTGGATTTACATGTGAGCCCCCTCAATGTCAAGAAAAGCACACAACGCGATTTCCTTATCACTGAGGGACTTTTCGATTGTTCTGATAAGGTTATACAAGGTGGTCACTGTTGCCTTGCCCTTCGTGTACGCGAATTGCATGCAATGTATGGGACTCGATAGTTCCACGGCTCCACCTTGTGCCGGATATGCAAATCAAGCAACTTTTCCATGGTTTTAAGGAAGAAGGAAGTAGAGCTTATCGGTCTATAGGATTTGGGCAAATGTTCCGGCTTATTATACCCTCTTTGGGTATGGAGACCACATTAACTTTCCTCCGAGGTTGCGGTATGTACTAAAGAGTGTAACTTGCCCGAAAAAGCTCAATTAGCGGAGTTAATAGCTTCGTTTTTTTGTACAGAGCAGAGTAGAGCAGGTAAAGCGGCAAAAAGAACGATCGAGAGCAAATTAGGGTAACGAACACGAAAACGGGGCATGTCTTTGCTGGGAGTATGTCTTGGTTTAGTTAGAATTCAAATGTCAACTCGAATTTCAAGAGAAAACTTAAATCCTTAGTACATATACAATCGGATAAATTTCCTTTAGGCAGCAAAATTATTTGTAAAATATGTTAAAACGCAAACTGCTTAACGGAGCAACATTCTTGCTCTGACGTTATAGCAGCTCAGAACAAATTGTAAGTGTAATTGTGTGGTTTTAACCTAATCTGCCTTCTATGACTGTTGAAAAAAACGCGCCTATTATGCTCTCCAAGCTGTTTTGCAGCAGAGCGGGAAATATGCCGTCCACTCCGCAAGCTTTAAATGGCTCAAAGGACTCTATCTCCCAATTTACTTTGTCTATGTCAAAGACGACCCCCGATAAACTGCATGCCCGGCTTTCGGGAACTCGTTGAGGACTCGCAGTTGGGGAGGGGTTACCTTCATACCTTTGCGGCAGGAGTGGGATACAGATAGCACCCCTGAGTTGGAAGCCATAAGCTTCTTTACTGACGGCTCGAAAACGGAAGCGGGTGTGGGGATAGGCGTCTTCTCAGAGAAACTGGACATTCGCTTGTCACTTCGCCTTCCAGCCTTCTGTAGCGTTCTGCAGGCGGAAATCACTGCGATTGCCGAAGTTCTGACTTGGCTGGGTCGTAATATCATATCTGCAAGGAATATTACTATCTACACAGATAGTCAGGTGGCGATTAAGTCCTTGGACGCAAACCTTACTACTTCGGAAACCGTGGTGGTATGTCGCACCGCTCTTAAAGAGCTCGGCAACTTTTTCAACATCACTTTGTGCTGGATTCCGGCTCACGGTGTTTTCAGCGGAAACTGCGAGGCAGACGAGCTGGCTCGGGCAAGTACGACCATTATGGACGTGGGATGTTTCCGCAATGTCAAAATGCCTATAGCAGCATGCAAGAAGCTAATTGAAGCAAACGCAATAAACCGTGCTAATATCGGTTGGCTAAATGGTAATACCTGCAACGTTACGAGGCAGATTTGGCCGCACTTCAATCCTCGCCGCTCCTCAGGGCTGATGATGCTGGAGAGAAGGCATCTCAAAACAGAAAGGTTGTGGGGATCATCACGGGGCATTACCTGATAGGTGAGCATGCTAGGCGTCTCCGGCTTCCATACAATGATTTTTGCAGAAGCTGTGGGGACGAAGAAGAGGAGGAGACAGTACATCACTTCCTGTGCACCTGCCCTGCTCTGGCCGGTAGAAGAGAGGATATTTTAGGATCTCTCTACTTTATTGACCTCGATGACCTGAAGGACGTAGATGCTGGTCATCTGCATCGCTTCATTGAAAGATCCGGGTGGTTTGACGACTAGGCTCACATGGCGTCTCTGCGCCTATGAGGTATCACAACGGACCCAGTGGTGGTCTATGTGTGCTGTGTTTTGTGCACAGCTGCCTCTTTAACCTAACCCTAACCTACCTTCAGACAGTATGGACCCTGGCAAATGGGTCTAAAGTAGTGATGGGCACTATCGATAGTTTTTACTATCGATAGTTATTCGATAGTTTAAAAAACTATCGAATAACTATCGATAGTTTTTAGTTATTCGATAGTTTAAAAAACTAGTAACTAGTAAAAACTATCGATAGTTTTGAAAACTAGTAACTAGTAAAAACTATCGATAGTTTTGAAAACTAGTAACTAGTAAAAAACTATCGATAGTTTTGAAAACTAGTAAAAACTATCGATAGTTTAAAAAACTAGTAATTAGTAGAACATTATCGAATAACTATCGGACAAAGGTCCGATAGTCCCGATAGTTTCGACAGGCTGATAGTTTACTATCGAATAACTTTCGAGTGAATTCAAGCAAAATTTAGCTGACGATATACATTTCTTGCATGAATGAATGAATGTGATTGCATATACATTTGTGTAGGTGGATGCGATGTTAAGAAACAAGGACATTCTTGGCAATGAAATGGGGCCAGATATGTAGGTATCATAAGACTGGGGATGATGAGGCGAATGTACAGGACTACTGTTGAGGCATTTTTGAGCCCTTTGATTAGCGGAAAAGTACATTCTTGGCACGGAAGTGATATCTAGGCAATATGGGTATCAAATGACTAGGGTTATTGAGGCGAATGGACTAGAATACTGTTGGTGGCATTCTAAGTCCTTTCGTCATGAAAAAAGGGCGTTCTTGGCATTGAACTGATATCTAGGACGAAAGATGGGTATCATATGACTGGGTAGTCATGAGGCGAGTACACTAGACTACTGTTGATGCCATTTTGAGTCCTTTGGTCGAGGAAAAAGGATATTTCTGGCATTGAAGTGATATTTAGGCATATGATCCGGATTGCCATCTACTGTACTCCTGGACATTCGCCTCTTAACCCTGGTTCTTATGACACCCATATTGCCCATTTTTCACTTGATTTTCGTGAATGTCCTTTTCGCCACCGAAGGACTTGAAATGCCATCTACACTACTCCTAGACATTCGTCTTTTCACCCCGACTCATATGACACCCATATTGCCCATATTTCGCTTCACTAGCAAAAATATCCTTTTTTAATGTCCTTGTCGCTACCGAAGGATCCGGAATTCCATCTACAGTACTCCTGAACATTCGCCTTTTCACTCCGATTCATATGACACCAATTACTCATTTTCCGCTCCCCTGCCAAAAATATACTTTTTCGAAAGTCCTTGCTGCCACCGAAGGGCTCTACATCTACAGCACATTCGTCTCTTTCCATACATTCTCCTCGCGACAAGGACATGTCGCTACCGAAGGATCCGGAATTCCATCTACAGTACTCCTGGACATTCGCCTCTTCACCCCGGTTCTTATGACACCCATATTGCCCATTTTTCACTCGACTTTCGTGAATGTCCTTTTCGTCACCGAAGGACTTGAAATGGCATCTGCACTACTCCTGGATATTCGGGTGTCCACCCCGATTCATATGACACCCATATTGACCATATTTCGCTTCACTACCAAAAGTATCCTTTTTCGAATGTCCTTATCGGCACCGAAGGACTCGAAATGCCATGCATAGCAGTCCTAGGCATTCGCCTCTTCACCCCGGTTCTTATGACACCCATATTGCCCATTTTTCACTTGATTTTCGTGAATGTCCTTTTCGCCACCGAAGGACTTGAAATGGCATCTACACTACTCCTAGACATTCGTCTTTTCACCCCGACTCATATGACACCCATCTTACCCATATTTCGCTTCACTAGCAAAAATATCCTTTTTCGAATGTCCTTGTCGCTACCGAAGGATCCGGAATTCCATCTACACTACTCCTAGACATTCGCCTTTTCACTCCGATTCATATGACACCAATTACTCATTTTCCGCTCCCCTGCCAAAAATATACTTTTTCGAAAGTCCTTGCTGCCACCGAAGGGCTCTACATCTACAGCACATTCGTCTCTTTCCATACATTCTCCTCACGTACATATAAAAATCCTTGATTGCATAGTCACAACCTGTGTAACATACGAGGTATATTTTCATACAAAAACCCTTAATTTTCACATTCACAGTCACTCACACAAGTCGCAAAGCCATTGCGAAAAAAAAGATACTCGTATTTTCCCTAAGCACCACCAAAAGATACTTTGCAAAAAAAAAAGATTTTCAACACCTTCATCAATCATGAATATCAGCTATCGACCGATAGTCCCGATAGTTATTCGAATAACAATCGACCGATAGTCCCGATAGTTATTCGAATAATAATCGACCGATAGTCCCGATAGTTATTCGAATAACAATCGACCGATAGTCCCGATAGTTATTCGAATAACAATCGACCGATAGTCCCGATAGTTATTCGAATAATAATCGACCGATAGTCCCGATAGTTATTCGAATAACTATCGATAGTAAAAACTATCGAATAACTATCGGCCGATAGTTATTCGAATAACTATCGATAGTAAAAACTATCGAATAACTATCGGGACTATCGGCCGATAGTTTTTACTATCGATAGTATCGATTGTAAAAACTATCGAATAACTTTCCGATAGTTATTCGATAGTGCCCATCACTAGTCTAAAGTAGCAGCTTTAATGTATCATTTGGACCCTCAGCGATTGGCTTTGTTGAACAACCTCCCCACCTAGGCTTACTTGCGGGCCAAATCCACGTTCCACCAGGGTACTTTACGCTTCGACTCCACCGAACGTGAAACGGTACTATCTCTGCAGAAGAAAGTTGAAATTTCATTGAGCTCATCAGCTACCAGTTGAATTTCCCCTGTAGTGCTGATGGGACTGATAAGTAGTTCCGCTTTGGAGCTGACCAGTTCACAGAATTGAATCCAGTTAGTTCCTTGGACAAAAAGTATCCGAGCGAATGTCAGATTGTGCTAGGATGTCGAATCTGATACGTCTATGAAAGAGACACCTCGTCCGACATGTGCGTTATAAATAACAGCTTTCCAAAAGGTAAGTCGACAGTGGTTGCCTTACACAATCTCGTAGGAACGATTGAAAAAACCCTCAATGACAAGGAAATTGCCTTGTGCGCCTTCATTGACATCGAGGGAGCTTTCGACAATACTGGCTACAGCTGCATATCTAGAGCACTTGAGCTCAGAGATATACCCACAGCCACTATTATGTGGATCGATGCCATGCTTCGCGGGCGCGAGATCTACTCAACGTTGAGTGGCGCCTTCTCCTGTGTTAATGCTGTTAAAGGTTGTCCTCAGGGAGGAGTTCTTTCCCCACTTCTCTGGTCACTAGTCGTAGACGAGTTACTAGCTAGGCTATGTGATTATGGTTATCATGCTATTGGATATGCCGATGATATAACTATTATAATCAGAGGAAAGTTTGAAACGACCGTCACTGAGGTGATGAGTGCTGCACTTGACTTAGTCCTTAGTTGGTGCACTGAAGTTGGCCTGAGTGTTAACCCTCAAAAGACCGTCTTGGTCCCATTCACACGGAGGAAAATTCTTAACTTAAGCTCGGTCAGTCTAGTCAGGACGGTACTTCAGTTCTCCACTGAAGTCAAGTGTCTGGGCATTACGTTGGACTGGAGGCTCAACTGGAGCAATCACGTCGAGACTGTCATTAATAAGGCCACTCGAATCATGTGGGCTTGCAGATCGCTCTTTGGTAAAACCTGGGGCATCACCCCTAAAATGACTAAGTGGCTATATTTGATGCTGGTACGACCAGTCGTGACACATGCTGCGCTAGTATGGTGGCCCAAAACGCAGCAGCGTTGCACCATACAGTTGTGTACCAAACTACAACGTCTTGCATGCCTTGGTATGGCAGGATCCATCCGTACATGTCCGACATCGGCCATTGAGGCGATTGTTGATCTTACTCCGCTGCATATTTTTATACAGGAATCTGCGGCTCTTAGCGCTCTTCGAGTGCGTTTAACTTATGATGCTCATGTGTACAATCAGGGCCACATGAGCATCCTGGAGCGGATTCCGGGTTTGCAGATCTGTTCGAGATCAGATTACATGACTACGGAATTTTGCTTCGATAGAAAATTCTCGGTCTCAATTCCATGCCGCTCGGAATGGGATAGTGCCAACCTCTGTCCTGACCCTAGCTGTACCATGTGGTTTACGGATGGGTCAAAGACTGATCAGGGAGTTGGTGCTGGGGTCTTTGGACCGAGCACCAGGATTTCAATCGCCATGGGCGTCTGGCCCAGCATATTTCAAGCAGAGATCCATGCCATTGAGACCTGCGCCAGAGAAATTCTGCACAAGAAACTTAATGGCGCAAACATTGCTATCTGCACGGACAGCCAGGCAGCTATTAAGGCTCTTTCTTCATACAAATTTTCTTCAAAATTAGTGAAAGAGTGTTTTGATACCCTTCAGTGTCTCACAAACACCAATCGGGTAACTCTATGTTGGGTAGCAGGCCATCAGGGCATTCAAGGTAACGAAGCTGCGGATGAACTCGCTAGGCAGAGCTCATCTGTGAAATTTATCGGGCCTGATCCGTACTGTGGTCTGAGCTGGGCTACAACCAGACAGCTGGTTAAGCAATGGTCCGCAAATGAAAGGTTGCGTCACTGGAATGATCTCGCTGGTCTTCGTCAGTCGAAAGATCTTATAAACCCATACGGTATCAAAGAAACTAGCCGCCTGGGCAGAGTGGACCTGAGGTTAATCGTTGGTTACCTCACGGGACACCACTGGGTAAGATATCACCTCAACAAAATGGGTCTGGCTACTGAAACGGAATGCAGACTTTGCCTGGAGGACACTGAGTCAACCAAACACCTTCTCTGCGAATGCCCGGCGGTTGCTCGTTCGAGGTTCTTGTTTCTTGGAGATTCCATCGTGAGCTCCGCGGTCGTTAAGAGCGCTCCTACAAAGGACCTACTGGCCTTCATCAGGCTGATTGAGAGTCTTTTGGATTAGTTTAAGGCTATAAGGCACAATAGATCTCATGGTCGCAGTGCCCACCTTTGGGTACCGTAGCCTGTCCTTATTTATTATTAAATAACAGCAAACTTAATAAACTAAACTATGCGAAGGACAGCGAAAATAGCCATAAACTAACTTTTGTTTTTAAACGAAATTGAACAGTGAATGTGAAATGAAGGTGTATATACATAGCCACTTTCGCTTCAGCCGAAATTGTCCATGAATGGCTAATTTCCAAATGGCTAATTTAATGTTGCCTCCTCAGACCTCCTCCGCAGATGTCCTTAATAAAACGAAATTAATACTTTACACGCATGTATATCAGTTTATTCGTATTCATCAATAATTAATTCAGAAAATGCAATTTAACCAATAACAACACGTAATTACATTTACATTTCATACATTTCTTTTAGCTTATAACTTCACTTGTTTTTCGTATTTTTTTCAGATAGTAATACCCCCAATAACATTCTTTATGTGTCCCTTCAAAACAATTCAATGATATTTATTGATCGATATCGCCGAATCAATCGTTAGCAAATAAATTTAGGGAAGAAAATTTAACACTGATTTGCGGAAATTTCTTTTCTCACGTATATAGCGATCAACTGGAAATTATTATTTGGCTTAAATCATAATTAATTTTATGTCTATTGTGATCTTTGTCTATCGTGTTCATATGAATGTGCAGTAATTACATACACGTACGAGTATTTCATTCCGTATTCTGTGTTTTTGCAACACATAATTTGAATACATTATTTATACCTAAGTGGCTTTCGGTTCATTTGCCCACTTTTGCTTTTCTAATACATTCCACTAGCTCTTGTCTATTTTTTTCTTCTAATTTAAATACATTTAAGTTAATATACAAGTTTTGCAAATAATTCTAGACAACATTTGAGAATAATTTAATTTACAATTGTTGTTTTTCACAAGGAGAGATAACGAATACTGAGTTAAATAAATTAGCTACTCAGAGTAAATATGTTTTTTTTATCTTATTTGTATTAATTGACTAATAATAATGACTTTGTTTGTATCGTTTCAATAATTATATTTTATTTTTTGTTATTCGACTGAAAATAATTACTAGAAAATTTTACGTGTATAATGTCATTTTTGACGAGAAACCAGTGCTTAACTTAATATTGTTTGTTCCTTTTTCGTTCTTTGAGTTTTTTTTCTTTTTGATTTTTTTTGTCTACGTATATTAATTGCTGTGATTACATTCATAATTGAAGAATAAATACTCTCTCCTTTGAAAACCACACGAAAAATTCTCAATGTGCTAGAATTATTGATATAATTAACATTTGTTTTAAGGAAGACTTTGTGACTTTATTGTTAAGTTTATTTATCTCATACATTACATACACTTTCTTTTATTATTTATACATATATAATATGAGTAATATACATAATTCGAAAATTTAACTAATAAAAAAAGCAAAAGAAAAAATTGTAACGAAAGAGAACCTTATAATTAATTTGACATCATGATAATTGTTGTATCAACTGCAGATCGCTCCTGATATCACTCACTACAATAATTACATTACATTGGATAATAGGAAATGATAAAATTAAAGTTTTCACTTTTATTTTTATCGAGTTCCAAAAATTAATAAAACCCCATCTATACGAATTGATAAAATTCAGTTGATTAGTTTAAAATGGCAGTGGATTGATTACGTGTTTTTTATATATTTGTCTTCACCACGATTTTTATTATTCCTGACACGTTTCGCTCTCTCGACCACTCCTCCGAAAATGTTTATACAACAATCAGCGACATTAAGTGTTTGCTCACATGGGTCGTCCCGTAATCGGCTCGTCTGCGATTTGAAGTCCAATTCCCAAGCAAATGTATGGAGATGCTCACACGGTTCGTCCATTGATCGGCACGTAAGCGAATCGATTTGCTTGGGAAGTGGAGTTCGAACCGCAGACGAGCCGATTACGAGACGACCCGTGTGAGCAAACACTAAATGCTCTCAGAGGGCATCTAACCTGTGAGTGAGTGATCGGCGATGTGTTGCATGCAGCCCTATCCGGCCTAGACAGAGGAATTCAATGGACTTTAACATCTTATCTACAACATCTTGACTACTCTGACGACATATGCCTACACTCCCACAAAAACATGGATCTGTCCGCAATGGCGTTAGATTTTGAGAGGGGGGACAGCAAGCCAGGTTGGGTTAGAGATAATACCAACAGGACCAAGGTTCTTAGCCCGCCATTGCGAAAAAGGAATCCTACACCTATTGTCATCAATATTTCGTCTACCTGGTTAGCATTGTTGCCGAAAATGGTGGTACGGAGCCGGACATGGCTCGTCGTATCAACTAGACTAAATGCGCATACGGCATGCCGTCTAAAATCCGGCAGAGCAGTTATCTCAGCACCATACGAAGCTGGGCCCATTTGGCTCTCTGGTACTGTCTGTGCTTTTGTATGGGAGCAGTTCGTGGAAAGTTCCCGCAAGAGTTACCAGAAAGCTGCAAGTTTTCGTCAACTCATGTCTTCGTTGAATTCTAAAGACGCATTCACACACATGGCAAGCTAGTTGGTGAAGCTCACATCGGGGAATATTGTGCGCACTTGCAAACGGACGAAATCCCAAATTAATTGAAATTGACACTGTGAATACACAGAATAAATTAATTGTATGAATCATAAAATCACCACATGTTCAACATTTTCCTCGAAAATCGTTCAAACCGAAACTGAAAGCCCGACGAAAATTATCTACAAAAGGACGGGAATGTGATTTCTACAACTCCCACTGCGCGGTAAATTTTCAGAAGTTGGCCAAGTAGCTTGGCATGAGTGTGAATGCGTCTTAAGAATTTTCTGGCCCGAAACAATATCAAATGAAGCGCTAAGTCGGCGAACGGATTAGATGTCAATCGACGAATTGATACGCAGGCGGAAATGGCAGTGGATAGGTCACACATTGTGAAAGGATTGTGAAGTATGCATTGTTTTACAAGCCATGAAATGGAACCCCATTTCCAACCAAGGCCGACCAAGAGGGGTCCTAAAATCACATGGCGTCGATCAATGACAAAAGAGTGTGTGACGCGCTATACCCCACTAGGGGTTAAGGCAAAGTAGTAGTAGATTTGCTGCAGAATCAACGACATGCCAGGAAATCTTCAGTCCTCACCCCAGACCGCACACGTTGGAGGTGCTTGCTTGTTGGTGCAACTGTATCATCTGAAATTTAAGCCTTCTTCGCGTTTGTTTAGTTATTTAGTCGAGTGGCGAGTAGCAAGTAGCTGAGCTAGTAGCAACTCACCAAAAATCGTTCGCACCTCAGTTGGCATCCAGTACAAACTCATCAGGTTCGCACTTACTTAGTGGATAGTGATGCGTGGTGGGGGTTTAGCCACTGACTAAACTACTCGACTAAAATGTTGTTGTTCAGACATTTAATTTACTAAATTACTAGCCACTCGACTAAGTGCGAACAAGCCTTTATATGCTATCGAAACGTCACCAAGCCATATCTATGGAAGAAATGCTGACGCGCCCATGCCCCTGGAGGGGTGAAGGCAATAAACAACAACCCCAGACCACATGGAATGGGAGAATGGCTACCCGTTTACTCGACAGATCGCCTTGCTTAGTGTATGCTAGGGTGTAAGGTTGGTGAGGTTGAGGTGGCAGATCTTAACAGGGAATGGCAAAATAAAGCGTTCTAGAGTTGCTGGGAGTGGGTACTAAGCTGTTTGGTGGATCGATCATCATGGACCGGAATCTTAACGTGGTGTAGTCTAGACTAGACTAAAGTTCATTCAGGACGCTTACAGGAGGATATGAGAAATTGCAATACTAGTAAAGAAAACGTCAATCAATACTAGTAAAGACAACTTCAGTCGAATGGAACCATTAAAAATAATATCATAAACAATGACAATGCAAAACTAGAAAAAATATATATATATATAAATAGAGAAATAAAAACCTTAATCGTACTCTTAAATATTTCAGTTTTACCCAGCTTAACCTATAGGATTAAATATCACTCTTAACATAATTGTACGTTTTTTTTATAACTAAATCAACATTCAATGTTTTTCACATTGTCACAGCGTCCCAATAAAGTCTCACTTTAAGACTATAAAGTTCAAATTTGCAGCGGTATGAAGACTTTATTCAGACACTGTATACAAAATTAAATTAAATTAATACTCGCATGATAATCATAATACGTAATCCTAATTCGAAAGTGTTTGACACTTATATCAAAATCAAAATAAAAAGAACAACTCAATGTTGAATTTTTTTTAAAGTTTTTCTTAAAATTTGATTGAAATTTATTGCAAGCTACACATAGACGAAATGTTATAAAAAACATTTTCGCGCAATTTAAATACATATATATATTTCATACATTTTATATATAGTAGGTTCACATTCAAGAATGTACATATGGTATATGAATTAAATTCACATTATACATATGTATATATTGTACATATATACCCTGGGTATCATTTATAACGACATCGGTTATACGACGCAAAAGATAGGTCTGGTGATTCATGAATCTCTTGTATGTATTTTCCATTGGATGCAGCGATCACCGTTATAGCGACTGATTGGTTTTAACGACTCCATTTTCTGGACCTCATAGCCAAAGGATTGAATATAGCGACAGTTGCCTCTCAGAACTCTTACAACCCCTATCTAAAAGTCTTTTTTTTTTTTAGCTGCACACATAATGACTCCCACTGGTCTAGCAGTTGGACGCCATTGCCATCTGTGCGGATAGTGTATAGTGGCGATGATGGTTGTCTGAAAATGGTTCGCAATTGCTTCGTTTTTTGACAGCCACTATCGCCAATAACCTCTATCACCTAGATACACAATGGCTACGTTTTCGCGAGCTCTGGTTAAATTTGATGGACCTGACTTTTCCCGATTTCTTCTCCATATGGTCAACAACAACATGACAAATGTAACGCAGTGTATGTCATTCAACAATAATTTGATTCAAAAGCTTGTCAAATGTGTGGAATCATTAAGTCGTCAAAAAAATATCAACGACCAACTCATAACGTAATCGAATCGACCAGCTGCTAATAAAACTGTTAAATGCTATCGAAACGTCAACTAGGCTTCTTAGGGGCAGTTGACATGCTATGCTTTAAGGGTTAAGGCAAATAGTAACCTAGGTAAACCGCAATATTTCTCTTCTTTGAGATTGCTAACGACCTTTTAAAATCAATTCGGGATTCTCTTGTGCAACCATCTTCAATTAAACCGCATACTAATACAATTTGGCGAGGACATATATCAAGATTCGATAGCCAAACCCTGTTTACAAAAAAAAAAATATTTTTTTTAAAGAAGAGGAATTTTTTTATGCCGACTGTTCTTAAATTTTGCGTATCCCTCTTTTACCTGCATATAACCACGGTCGTTATACACAATCTGAGGAGGATATAGCGACCAAGCTAGACGTATAACGTTTATAACGATGATCGGCTATAACGACGTAATCTTCTGGGTTCCTTCAATGCCGTTCTAAATTATATCCAGCGAATATATATATTTATAATCTTGCATCTTCAAACTTCAACAGCAATAATGTAAGCAATCAATAACAGGGTTTCTCAATGTATTATATTTTCTGCAAATTAACTTTAAATAGGTGAATATATGTATATGTTTGGAATTCTATTACGAATTGTCGAAATACTGCAATCTTTTTATATCCTTAGATTCTAAATAAATGCTAAATGAATTTTCTATATTTTCAACTTTTGTTTCCTGCTTTTTTTTCTTTTGGCTATTTATAAGCGTACGGTTTTTGTTTTTCCTTATTTTTTTTTTGTGTTCGGTGAGCATTGAATAGTGCGATTGAAACTTATTATATTTATACAATTTCGATTTTCGACAAATACTCATATATAAATATAGCAATTTTCAAACGATTCCCGATGATTGTATTATTCCATTCTACATAAATAATATTTTTTGTTATACCCATTCTCCGCTTTTATCGTCGTAATATCCATATACATTTAAATATATATATATATATTCAAATTTGTAACATTCAGCTTATTGTCTATAAATATGTATATATATATTTTTCTATTTATTGTCATGCACAGCATTGGACATAACATTATACGCAACTTTTCTTCATTTTATGGATTTCTTGTAAAATATATTCGAATTGATAAATAAATCTTTAATGGACAACAAATTTTAAAATATTATGTAAATATATATGTAATAATAATTGATTTAATTATTTTAGTTCTTTAAATGTTTTTCTGATATGTTCATTTAAATGATAATCCTTGGTTATTTTATGATTTTTTTTTCATTTTGCTAGTTTATCTCTCATCTTGGAATTTCAAATGCACGTTGATTTTCCTTTTCTTTTTTTTGTTAATTTATATATTGTCTACCAGCTTTTATTTTTTTTCTAAGTGATGTCTATTGAAGCAATCTTCTAATTTTGATGTTTTTTTTACAATTTGTCTTTTTTTTCGTTTTTGTTTCTTAACCTAAAATGAGTGACAATGGAAACTTACATCTTCGGGTCTGCCTGCGGATGAATTGCTTATAGATCATCACCTAATCGGTGGATTTCCTCAAGCATATAGTCGACATCTTTTTCGGTGACTGCGGCCGATGAGATAATCGATCGGAAGAAATTTGGTCTTCGATCGTCCGGTTGATAGCCGACCATAAGGCTGCCCTTTTGCATCATGCGGCCTTTGATGATGGGGCACATCTGAAAAAAAAGAATACGTAATAATAATAATTATGGTTCATTCTAAATGGCTCTCTCTCTTCTTATTAGTCCAATGAACAGAAAGTTTTGACCTTACAAAATTTGTCGTAGGTCTGAATTTCTCATATGTTATACACATAGGTAGGTGGGGTAGGAAAAAATCCAAGTTTGCGCCACTCTACCCCCTGTGATCCCGCCGCCATCTTGGAAAAACCACCAAAAATCGGCATTTTTATCTGCTTTCACCTATAACTTCGATCCAATCCATTTTAACACAAAATATGTAGAATCTCTATTTGTAGAGCACAAAATTCCCTATAAATTCTAAATAGCAAGCGAAAGAGTATGTTGGTGGAGTTGTATCCGAATACAATTGTTTTTATTCAGCGAGAGTTGAAGAGCCAGATTGAATAGATGACTCCGACCACGACAGTAGGCCGATGTTTTTTTCCTCGAAGTCCATGTGCAATAGTGGTCCGTTTTGACAGTATTGGCCTCTACATATCTCGCATAAATCGGAAGAGTTTAGACCCCCATGTATTCTGTGATTTATGTACATAAGAAATCGTTCTTAGGAAGTTTTGGTGGAGCAGCATCACTTTCGGTTGTGATAGGTTCTAGATATCGGCTTATTTTCTTCCAAACCCATTCAAGTGGTCCTTTTTTACTCATGGCCACGTCATAGCCTGGTGATAAACTCACAACACATGGAATTTCGCGGCACCCGGCGTTTGTGGAAGGATAGTCAGATTAAGTTTGGAACTACTGAAATTAAATTAACTTTATCATAGAGTGGAATTGCATTAAATCTCCACTGTACATAGCTGGCAAAATTGTTTCTCCTGCCTCAAAAATTTGTACAGCTGTGGCATCAACATTGCGAATCGAATTGTTAATCCTACTTAAAAGATGATGAGCTGTACGTAACTTCCTCTCCCCGGTTTTCGAAAGGATACGTTTTTGACAGTGGATGCAGTTCCAGTGAGCAAAAGGAGCAGGTCGACATCCTCACCAGTAATAGCCTCTGCATCATACTTTGAAGCCATCGATTTGGCAATGTTTACTATTAAAACATCAGCATCTTCGTCTGGTTGAGTGGCCTTTATGTTAGCAGTCTCAAGCTCAGTAATGAGAAGTGCTATAAAGCGTTTTTTGTCACGTTCATTCATGGTTTTGTCAAACACAATGCCAGCTGACGTGTTTGTGTTGCACCTCGTTGCCCATTCAGCACTCTTGGTGCCCTGCAGTGAAGATTCCTCTGGGAAACAATCAAATATTTTTCAAAGAGTGGAACTATGCCAACACTTAAAATCCAAACTTCATGTGAGAAAAAATCCATTTCATGACGAATACACGCTTTTTCCCTGTATGGGTCAGATACATCGTTTTCTTGTACAAAAGCTCGGGTTAACCTTGACCTGGATAGCTGCAAAAGATCGCGCCTATTGTATCCGAGGATAAGAAACAGTTTCGTGCAACTCTGGTTAAGAGGAGCCTCACACCTGACTCACGACCACTACCATTAGCTCTACCGGAGTACAACAATACAGTGCTACACTTTGGAGATCTCCGCTGTTCCACCATCTTATCTCACTAACTCCTAAGATATTTAACTTACACCGCAGAAATTTACTATCTAATTGAAGAAATCGTGTGCTCTGGGGACCTTCTAATCCATTGTTCAGGAGATTACGCATATTTTAGAGTCCAATCTTTCTCATTGTACCATAGCCAAAAGTCATAACCGTTGAATCTGTCCTCATCCAACTAACTTTCGTTAGCATATAGAAGATTTCGGATAGTGCAAGTTGCTGGCATACACATCCTGACTTTTGTTTGCCGGTTTCTACGACAGGCCGACAAAGGGAAAGGCCGTGGTATCAAGTGTTCATAAGTTTTAAGAGATTTTGTTCATCGAGATTTTAAAAGTCGACGTTTCATACACAACCCTTAACCTGTTTCTGATCCAGGCTCTTTTTAAGCAAACCTCACACTAGCAGATTTTTGTGCAAAATTTTTGAACAAAAATAAGATCGAGTGTTGGTGCGAAAATAAGCACTGAATCTTTATCGCCGGTATTGTAGCTGATGTCGGACTGTTTGACAGTCATGAAAAGATATTCGGCTACCATTTGATTACAACTGATCAATAGTCGCTGCAAAATTCAAAAGAGGCTTCATAATCATCAACAACTCGATCTTAAAATTTTTATTCAAAAATATGAACAAAAATTTGCTAGTATGAAGTGTCTATTATAGACACCCCAGATTAGTAATGATCCTCAAGGCAGAGGAACCGCATTCAAATGGTATCACGCCATCCTCCTCCTAATAAACGAGGAGAGCCTAAGCTAAACGAGGCTGAAATTTGTACAAATATTTACTAGCCTGAGATGCCTATTAGATCAAATGAGTTGGTGTCTTTGGTAAATGCATGCTTTAGTGTTCATATCACCTTTGAACTCTAATATTTCACATCTGACATTTTAATTTCATGGCATTCGATTCATTCATAATTAAGATCAAAGTGAACTAGACGCACCTAACATATATAATCCATTCGCACCTACACGACGGTTTTTAACCATAATTTTCCTCATCAGCGACAGTCTCTCCATCATTTAACATCTACCGAGGGGTAAATGCATGCACAAGCTCTAAAATATTGACCCACTATAACGCTTCTAGTCGTATACTGTATCGCGTCCTTTTCCTAAGAAACCCGAGTGTTTTTTTTTCTAAAAAATGAGTTTGTGCGCTAATCTTAAGATACTAGTTCGAAATAGTTCTAAGCTAATATGTTTTAAGATATACGTATCCTCATTTAAAAAATGTACGATTCCAAAAAAAAGAATACTCACCTTTCCCAACTCCTTCTCCTTGGCCGCATCATGTGGAACGCCACGCAACCTCTTTGGAATATACCAAAAGCTCACGTTAACACATTCTGGTTCCATAATTAAATGGAATCGATCTGAATGCTCCTTAATCCGTCGCACTTGATATTGTGTCAAATCCATCAGTCTGTCCTGTTGTCGTTCGAATCCTTCGGTGCCCTTTGAACGCCACTGCAGCCACAGCTTAAAGATATCATTGTGACGACCGCACTGAATTACTTTATCGCCAGTATCGTAACTGATGTCGTACTGTTTGTCGGTCATGAAGAGATATTCGGCTGACATTTGATTACAACTGATCAATAGTCCCTGCAATATTCAAAAGATGTCGATTTAGTGGTTTTATTAGGATGTCCTGCCCATCAAAGTGTCTAAATGCCGGTGATGTGGATGTTTAAAGAATTTGCCTAGGGGACACGTTTCTCAATCATCGTCTAGTTCACAAACGAGAGCCAATATGTCTCGTTCTCACGGTCATTTCATGTTACATTTAACGGGAACATGGATTTCTACTCTGTGGCATTAAAAGATTAAAGTTGTGACATTTTGGTAAAATACAATATATAAAATGGATAGATGAGATGTCGTTTCTTTTCTATGATAAGGATGGAAGTCGAAAGAGTTAAACGCATCAGAACCCATAAATGTTATTGTGAAGATTGATAAACGTGGGTAAGATAGATAAATAGATTGGAGATAGGCTGTGGACTGGCCCACCAGCACTGCGACCTGATGGTCTATTGTCCTGTAGCCCTGCTCGGCCACACGTCGCAAAAGTGGTCAAGACATACTTGGAAACCCTGAAATGGGAAATCTTGCCCCACCCGCCGTACTCCCCAGACATCGCTCTTTCCGACTACCATCTGTTTCGTTCCATGGCGCCTGGCTGATCAGAATTTTCGTTCGTATGAGGAAGTCGAAAAATGGTTCCAAACATTGATCACGTCGAAAGACGCCTCCTTTTTCCGAGATGGAGTCCGAAAATTGCCGGAGAGATGGGTGAAAGTTGTCGCTAGCGATGGACAGTACTTTGAATAAGTAAGTACTTTTTGGCAATTTAGCTTTTAATTCCAAGAAAAAACGGCGGAAGCAAAGCTGTACACCCAATATAAATAAAGAAAATGAATTGCCAGAAAGTTAAAAGGCCGTCAATTAAAATGATAACATGATTATTTTTTTTCTTCATATTTGAAAAAAAAATTGATCAAGTTCAAAGTTTTTACAACTAAACACTGAAATAAGTATGTAAGTAAACCATCGATCCGTACTTACTTTCAGGCGGAGATAATCTTCCTAACCGATAAAACTTTTATTTCAAAACCTCACAGCCTGCCATTTCCGGATAATGATAAACATAAAACCAGCTATTTCCAGTCGTCATTTTGGAATTCTTTCAGACAGTTTGACAAGTGGATTTCACCGTCGTCTTTCATCCGGCATCACAAAATTTTAATTAAAATTCCTTGGAGCAAGAACAACTGTGACCAATGGTAACATATTGCAAATAAATAACGCAAGCGAAGCTTCCCCCATCTTCGGAAAAAAAGGAGGCAGGTTCTGCACAGGGTGTGCTTTCAATAAGCAGAAACTGCCGTCTACTCAACAATGGGTCGGAAAGTTTTTTTACTTGTGGAAGGAAGCGACGAACGCATTACAGTTTCACCCTTAAGCCAGGCCAGTCATAAAAGTCAGTTGATTTGAAAAAGGGTGGTATGTGCACTTTCTAAAGGAAACAGGGATGATTTACAGAATGCAATGTGCACGGTGTGAGTTGAACTTTTTAATATTTGGAAGGATTTTCTTTTGGTTTTCGATATATGTACGTACGTCTTCTTTGAAATGAATTGTTGAACACTGAAGAAGTGCACCCATCAATTTGTGAGGATTCCATGTGACTGAGTCGGCTCTGAAATTAAAAAAAAAGAGAGAATGTTGAATGATTATATGATTGCATTTCGTTGGAGATGCGTAGATTTCATTAGTTTGGCAGTGATCGTTTTTCGTTACAATCACGTAATATGAATTGGCATGTAAAATGTAAGCGATTAAGACATTTTAATTATGTTTTTTTTATGCATCTGAATGGTATCAGGAAGAGCAAGGAGCCGATATTTATACTCGTATACCCAAATAAGCGCTTGCTACAAAACCCTCGGATTGCGGGCGTAGCCCTCTATATTCCGGTTTCATTTTATATATGTATGTATTTATAAAGATGGATAATTAATCCTGGCACTTGTGATGAACCACCTGTAATGAACCATATTATGGTCGGGTAGTGCTGCTCCCACCGGCAGATCGACGCAGCACCTGATGAGTCTGTTGGTGGTACGAAACCAGAGGCCGAGGGTCCCATTACACCCAGACCCAGATTCGACCGCGTGGGCGTCTGATCCGTCCGCCAACCATTCCATCCTTATCGACTATTTTTTTGTTATTCCCCATTTTTACCTCCCCTGTTTGTGTTATCTTCCCCAGGCCTGTGAATTTTTGTTAATACGTAAAGGACAGGGGCAACGAGCGGCGAAAACCCCGCCCACATCTCCCGAACTGAGCTACAGAAAGCATAGGCCGCTGCTTAGCTCGTCGGGGAGCCTTTTTCTTCGCCAGATGGCACGGCCCGACCTTCACGGTCGTTATGCTACCTAAGGCTCCGTCCCCACGGGCATCTTCGGATGCTCACCAAACTGTCCATTACACACTATTAGCCCTTTCAAATATTTTCAGTGGAATGATTTGAGTTTCTAAATATTTTGCTTATACTCGAATAGCTATAATATAATGAAACTAGTTTCTGTAAGTAACCTGTAGTATCTCTTCCGCAGTTATGCGTAGCAAACACATGTACATGTGTATTTTAGATAGGTGTAGTACGTTTGGAATTTAAATTAAGTGACTCTAGTGTGAGCAATTGTCATGATCTTTTGATCGTGTTTTTCGATTTCGAACCATTCAAAACTGGATCAACATTACGATAAAGTTTTTGTATATTATAATTATATTTAACGGGGATGTAGCTCAGATGGTAGAGCGCTCGCTTAGCATGTGAGAGGTACCGGGATCAATGCCCGGCATCTCCAAGATCAGTACTTTTTTGGCCATGCAAAGTGACATTAAAGACCTTTCATGAAACCGGTGAAATTGGAGCATTTTGAAACACAAAAAGATTGCTGTAATCTTTATGCTCAGCGGGCCAAAAATCAATCTCAAAGTGTGACTGCTTATCTGTAGAATATTTAGAATATGTAGTGAACTGCAGCACCTGTGAGTCTCCATACCCGAGGACTATATTATGCCGGACCCTCCGGAGCACGCTACCTGAAATACGTCCTGATTATACTCGCTTCATCGAGTTGCTACGTAGCTGTTGCTACTTTTCTTAGTTCTGTCTGGTTCAATGACTAATTTTGTTCGAGTGATAAGTCCCTGGTGGCAACACGACGAACCCTATTGCAGACCAAGCACAGCAACCCTTATAATTAACCTAATCCTGCTTCATAGTTTTGTACGCTCAGCATTGCATGCTTCTCTCCGTATTCCTTAAGGACGGAAAGTTGACATAACATTAGCTCTCCAGGTAACAAACAAAATCGCCCCCCCCCCCCACAAACTCGATTTATAGATCCGCTACTGGATACCGAGACCGGCAGCATGGCTTCAATTAAAAACCCAGCCAAGCGAATGGGTGTACGTATCTTGTGAATTTGCGTGAGTGGTTAGGCGAGTCATAGTTGCTTATAGAATTTTAACGATTTGTTGATCAGTTAATATGTAGACAACTAGGTCAAGTTTGCCAAGGTGTTTAACGCATTTTTATATTGCATATAACGGGGATGTAGCTCAGATGGTAGAGCGCTCGCTTAGCATGTGAGAGGTACCGGGATCAATGCCCGGCATCTCCAGGATACGGAATTTTTTGAACGTTATTAATCTTATAGGATTCAACGTACTATGCATATTTGAAAGATTTAGTTTTTACTTTAGTTAGGCCGTTTCCTCACTTGTCAGTACGGCAGCAGTGTGGGTTCGGCATGCTCGGTATACGAGGTACCGAAAGTCTACCGAGCGTTCCTATTTCAGTGAGTGTTTCCTGATTGGCTCAGCATTCGTGGATGCGGGAAGGGACCGAGCCAATCAGAAAACACTCATTGAAATAAAGGCGCTCGGTAAGGTTTCGGTACCGCGTATACCGTACATGCCGATCCCGCACCGGTACCGTACCGACAAGTGGGGAAACGGCCTTATCATAATATAATCATTTTGAGATGGGGTATTCATCATAATCATCTTCTTCATTAATAAGACATCCAGAAGAACCTCAAACATAAAAGTATTAACGTAATGGGCGTTAGTTACTAGTTTACTCAATTGCCCTAACCCCTTGCAGGGCATAGCGCGTCAACTGTTCCATGTGGCCCAGTTGATGTTTCGTTGGCAAAATGCAGTTGCTAGCATGCACCTCGAGTTACTAGTTTGGCTTCACAACTATTTGCACATGTTTTGTCTTTGGTAATTTTTATGAAGTTTTTGAGACATCTAGTAAATGTACTCGGAACTACCATTATCCGCTGTCAAATATTGCGGATAGATATAAGTCGCCCCTATGTCTTGTTGCAACCGATCAATCACAGTAGAGAGTAGCCATGATCATGAGTATTGGAAGCATGAGGTTGGAGTGCCACAATGAAATAGATACACTCGAAATAGACACAGTAGTACGTTTATGGCATTGAAGCTTGTACTACCGGTTTTGAATTGTTAATCGAGTTTTGTTAGTTTTTTTATGTTGGATTATATTCATTGGAACTAGATCAAGTAGTAAATATATTCAATAGACATTACGAATATATTTAACGGGGATGTAGCTCAGATGGTAGAGCGCTCGCTTAGCATGTGAGAGGTACCGGGATCGATGCCCGGCATCTCCAGGATAATACTTTTTGTTCACTGATTATTTCATAGAGTCCCATCCTGTCTTAAAACGGGAGACATTTGATATCTTTTTTTTTCGGCTGGGAGTCAAACTTAATTTTGCATTAAGTCACGTTCAGATCGTCATACTCTAAAAAAAAATATCCATGATTCAATATTTGTCCTAAAAATGGAAAAACTTCTGAATCATTTGATTTAAACATGTATTATAAAAATTCCGCTTGAAATACTCTCCTCAATTTCAGGCTCAGCTGCACCATTACCAACGAAGTAAACATAATGACCATATTTCTCAACCAGCACAGTTAAGTCTTTTTTTACCAAGCAAATGCCTTCACTAAATCACTTATAAATTAATATAACCATCTAAAAATGATTAAAAGCGATTACGAACGAAAATTAAAACAAACACCCCACTAACTGGCCCTAATTTCCTAATATTGTATTCGCGTCAAAAGTGGGAGTGTAAATATCCCGCTGGGAGATATTCGGGGTTCGGTAATTGCTTGCTAACTGAATCTTGTCTGTTGCACTTCCATGTCTCCCTCGTGTCTTTTAGGTATTCATGCTGGCACATAAAAGGATGAGCTACTGCGTTATCATGTTTGCCCAGGAGTTCCAAGTTTTTGAAATTCACAACCCTGCAATTGTACCGGCGGGGGTGAAAAACAGATAGAAGATATATACTCAAGTCAACCAACCCTCATATATTCCCAATGGGGCTATAGACGTCGTCCTCCTGAATAACGACTGATTCGAAGCATCATCGTTGTATATTTTGAGTGATTTAAATCTGTTCGGTTGTTGTCATCCCGCATGCCCTATGAAAATGTCCCAAAGTGAATATTGTGTGACAAGTGGTGGAAGGGTTCGCGCGAAGTACGAAGGATGTTCCAAATATTTGGTGTGTGTCTATCAACTGACGGCAGTGTGAAACATATGTTTATTCTAATTTATATTCTGATGACAGAAGATGGGAATTTGATTGATCTGGTGTTGTGCTGCAAATATTTGCATATTTCGTTACAAAAATGGGCGCGCATTTTTGTTGTTGCTCAATATGCGTGAAACGCAGGGGCGCACAGAGAAATTAGGGGGCCCGGGGCAAATAAATAGAAAGGGGCCCTTTGACAAAATTTATTTGTTTATTTTGTTTTTTTTTACAGTGTATTATTAAATTCTCTTTCTTGCTTTTATGACGCTAAATTCCTGAATGACATCTCGAAATTTATTGTACTTGCTTTTTCGTGTTCTATAGAGAGTAACAGTAAGTGATTCAATCTGTCCTCAACCATCGAAGATCTTAGTCTACTCTTTATAAGAGATAATTTACTGAAAGCTCTTTCTCCGGACGCGACAGATGGTGGAAGCACTAACAAAAGCCTCAGTGAAATACATATTTGGGGCAAAATGTTTTCGTACCCGCATAAACATATAAGATTAAGAAGCTCCAAAGCAGAGTTAAAATTCCATTCCATGAGATTTCGTATTTTCCACAATAAACCTATTTCCTGGCATAAATCAGCTTCGATCAAATTGTTGGGGTATGCGGCTTTTAAAGCGTGAGCAGCAGATGTAACGATATCCTGGACTTGTCTTCTGAGTGGCTCCGTTCACTTGGTTGCTCAAGAATCGGCGTGTACAGTCTCGACAACTGGGATAATCTTAAGCGCAGTTTATCAACCTCGGTTAAAAGCATATCTATGATCGGGAAGAATATTTCAACCTTAAAGCAATCTTCGAGGCTTTCGAATACGTGCTCTGCGTTGCAGTTTTCATCACGGAATCGTTTTCTCTTCGTTTTTCTTTTATCATTCAGCATTTCAGAGTCAATGCCCAAATTTGATGCAATTATTTTGGTTTCAGTCAATAGGGTTGGCCAGGAATCTCTCAAGCGACTGATATCCTTCAGAAGTTTATCCACACTACGGGCTCCTACTTCTATCGTCAGTTTCGAATTTTGGAGAATCTTGTTTGTATCGTCCAGACATTGAAGTAGCTTGCTCCAAATTGTTGTGAAAAGCATGAAATCGAAGGATTGTAGCCACTTAAGTACGAAGATAATATCTGATTGGATCTCGGATGGTACATCAATTTCGAGGGCTTTCTGTAGAGACTCAACGATACCGCGATAGTTCTTACATAACGGGCGAACAGCTTCAACTCTGGCACTGCATCTTGTGGTGGATATCACATGGAGAGAAAGGTTCGCGGTTTCCTGCAAAATTTTCCACCTCACTGGACTAAGAGCAAATATTTTGTAAAGTTTTTCAATATTTCCGAAATACGTTTTGGCCTTCATGCTTGTTTCCATCGCATGTACGCCACATAGGTTCAGCGTGTGTGCACTGCAAGGTGTGTAATAAGCTTGCGGATTCTCTTGTGAAAGGATGGCTTGGACTCCAGAAAATTTCCCTGACATGTTTGGTGCGTTGTCGTATCCTTGACCTCTGCACAAGTTGAAATCAATGTTACAGTCTTTGAGCACTTGTTTGATTTTCGATCCAATTTCGACTCCTTTTTTCTTCTCAAAATCAACAAGTTTAATGAAGCTTTCGCGAATTTCCCATTTTGAATGGGTTTTTAATACGTATCGTAGTACAAAGACTAGTTGTTCGGTATGCGAAACGTCAGGCGTGCCATCGACAATGATTGAGTAGTATCTGGCGCTTCTGATATCGTCGAGTATGGACTGCAGAATGTTGTTGCCACACAATTCTAAAAATTCGTTCTGAACGCGCCAGGATAAATAATGAGCTTGCATTCGTTTGCGTGAACTTCTACTCTCAGCAATATTATCCAGATGATATTTCATATCAGGAGAATACTTCGCGACCAGTTGCAGAGTTGAAAGGAAAAGACCAGATGTTCCACTTTCTCCGGAATAATCTTCTATATGTCCTCTAAATGGAAGGCCTACATATTTCAGGCGACCATTACACTATAAAAACTCTTTTACAAATATCTTTGACGCCCGATATTTTAAAAGAACTTTTATGAATGATAATAGCCGCCTAAGGAGGAAGGTGTGCAATCTTGTAAGAAAAGTACTTGAAACAAGCAACGTTCATGTCGCAAATCTTTTCTTAGGCGGCTATTACACTATAAAAGTTCTTTGAAAATATCTTTTATAAAAGATATTTGCAAAAGAACTTTTATAATGTAATAGCCGCCTTACGCACACTGTCCTGTAGGTATTTTTTTTCATTTGCAAGTTGTAAAAAAAAACAAACAAGCCCGACTGATTGTGTGGAGTCGGTGATGGTGTCGGTCGGTCACTATAAGCTAGCATAAATAAATGGCAATGTATGAATTCTGGACCGACGAATTTTTGTATGCGACCGAGGACCGCGTCCGGCGAGTTTTGTTTTTTGTTTTTTTTTCACCATAATGTGTCTGCTGTACATATGTAGGTAGAAATGTGCGCAAATGCAAAGAACAAACGAAATTCCAAATACATATGTAGATAGATTGAAATTCACAGTGTGTATTTTTTACAAGTTTGGATTCGCAACGAGAGGGCCCTTGCCGGGGCCCAATGGGATACGGGGCCCGGGGCAAATTGCCCCTGTTGCCCCCCCTCTGTGCGCCCCTGGTGAAACGATAGTGAGTTTAATATTAAAACTTACTTTTATATTGGCTGGGCGAAATGTTCTCAAAATTGTCAAGCGAAAGTATTCTATAAGAATTGTATGTAAGAATTCAACTTGGCCATGACACCAATAACACCATGGTGTTATTGGTGTCATGGTGTCTGCAGATAGGACAGCACCATGTTCTATTAAAGAAAGTAAGCTCGACAAGAAAAACCCTTGTTGAATTATTGTTGAATAATTGGAAAAAGTTGATTTTTGCGAAGTGAAAAATGTAAATAGTCCAGTACTTTAAGGGATAATCCCCATGCCCTCTTTTAGGTCGATGGCATGAGGTGAAAGCCTCATATCTGCGTTCACAATGGAGCTTTGTGAAGTTGGCACCGTCACATTCGATTTTTCAAATTTAAATTGCGCAGTTCGTTTGCCCATCGTAGGCCCACGTTTGCTCAGGAAAAATTTTCGTTCGCCCACCCTTACAAAAAAAGTTATTAACAAAATACTTTTTTTCAAATTGCAAAAACCACAATTTTTTTCCAAAATTGGGATTTTTTTTCACAATTTCATTTGCCCAATGTTAGCCCAGGATTGCCCACCCAAAATTTTCGTTTGCCCACCACTCAAATTTTTTTTATTCAAAAAATAAAAATTGTTATCCCACATTGGGCGCCACATTATACACCCACAAAACGATAATATTTGATTTAAATTGCCCAGCCCATTAGCCCATTATAAGCCCTCGATTGCCCAGTAAAAATTTTCGGATGTCCACCCTTGCGGAAAAAGGCAGACAAATTTTTTTAGGCTGGGAATACGTATATGGTTAATTTGGCTCCTTAAAGGATAATTTTGTAGTGCAAGCTGGGCAGTTCGTTTGCCCATCGCGGATTATCATTTGCCCAGAAAAAGTTTCGTTTGCCCACCTTTGCAAAAAAAGTTATTAGAGAATTAAATTTTGTTGGTTGCGAATACTTATATCCTTAATTTGGCTCCTTAAAGGATAACTTTGTAGTGCAAACTCATCAGTTCAATTGCCCATCGACATGACACTAATAACACCAGATAGGGGTATAAGTTTTGGCCGTCTACAGTACCATGTTCTATTAAAGAAAGTAAGCACGACAAGAAAAGTCCTTGTTGAATTATTGTTGAATAATTGGAAAAAGGTGATTTTTGCGAAGTGAAATACGAGTATGTTGTCTATCTAATGGCTAGCGCAACGAGCGGGCAAAAACTCCACCAACATTTCCCGAAACTGAGCTGCAACAAGCATGTCCTGCCGATCAGCTCGTTGTGGAGCATTCGTTTCTAGCGCCGCTGGACATTCACGGTCACTTTGGCAAACTGCCGGCTCCTTCCCAACAACACCATCTGGTGAACACCTTAATACATTACAGTCTTAACTCAAAAGACTCAAGTGACATATGTGAACAGTCAGTCCTTGTGTTCGGGCAGAAATAGTCGACAATAAATGGCTTCAATACTTGCCCGCTATATTTAGTTGATTCAAAACTTCAACCAAGAACTACCAGACAGATATGCTGGACCAAGTATTCAAACCCTTGATCATGACTCATTTTCATTTTGCTGAAGAACACTGGGCTCGTGAACATCATCTCCTATGCATAAAGGTCAATTAAAACAACGATTGGAAAAAAACCCTGAGTTTGGTAGTATCGAAAATAAATAAATAAGTGGCGCAGCAGTCCAATTTGAACCATGGCCTCGAGATGAGTTAGCATCATCTCATTTTCTAAATCTTGACGATATGTTTTGTGCAGAGGTGTGTGATCAAGAACACGCTCAACCGAGTTATTTGCCCCATAAATGGGTACAGCTGAGTGGGCTCATACTCCAACATGTAAATCCTTTTTTTTATCGAAAATTACCGCATTCAGTAGGAATCGAACCGGGGCCCAGTGTGTTGAAGGCGAACGCGCTAACCGTTGCGCCATCCGGACTTCTGGTGTATCGAAGTTAAACAGGAAAACTTAGAAGGAAACATTCAGAATTCCATTTTTATATTGTATACCTATATACCTATATATTGATTGTTCTACTTAATACTATTTTAATTCCATGCAATTTTCCAGGGCATCTCCAACCCCTTTAGCCCCTCCAATAAGTTATTCGCAATTCGAAAATAATTGTGACCGTTGGGAACCACTCAAAGTATCAGTATTGTCCGGATTTATATAGTTCATTGTCCCCTACCCCCATAATTTAAATCCTGCTCATGACCTTGGGCGCCCAAAATATGTGTGATATCTGGAAACATGTTAAGAAGTATTATCTAACCTAATTTTGAGGTTCTTCATCATCATCCGACAAATAACCTTTATTAATCGTATAGAGGGATATTCTTGCTGTGGTTCTAGATCCATACATTTGAGAGAATTTATATTTTAGAGAAAGAAATCGGTAAGCCTCAACTCCACTTGAATAACCGAGTCATACTAGAAGGATTATTTAAAATCTAGTAAAAGTCAAAACCTTATTATTTACCTTGTTAATACATACAGCAGAGATTTTAAAACACTAACTCCACAATACCCACTTCTGCCTGCTCCCCTTCTCTTATATCAAAATGGTACAGGTGTTTTCAACAACCCCGACGGATTATAAAGTCAATCCTTTTGCACTTTAGAATCCATCACATGCTGTCCTGGATTGCCACTACAAATTTTATTCGATTACTCTCAATCTCATGCGGTGCGAGAAAATCCCTTAAATAAACAGGCCAAACAATATTTACATCATTCAGAATGAAAATGAGGGAGAGTTACAATGAGGGTGCCACTAATCCTTACCACAAGGGTCCCCGGAGCTCTTTATAAGGAAATTTATTAGAGAGCAGTGAATGTAAAAGACGCAAATTTATATCAATTCAACCGGGGGTGCATATGTAGGGGTAGTGCCGCGATATAACCTGCACATCCTTGGGATGAGGGAAAAGCAAACTTAATGAAATTCCTTTCCAGATATTTTCTTATACTATAGAAAAGAATTCCACTGATTGTTTTTTTTTCACTTTAAAACTAAAACGAGTGAAGAAATTGTCGTCAAAGACGTCTTCAATTTTTCAAAGTGTTTTTACTGTTAGTGGTTTTTGTTACAGAAGCCTTATCAATCCTCCGAAGGCTAATCCCTGTCAGGGCAAGATGTATTGATGGATTTACTGCAAAAAGCTTTCCGGGGCTCTATAGAAAAATTGAATGATGCCAATGTCGTCTTTATGAATTGCTTGGAGTGTGCGTGGATTTGTTTTAATGGACCGCATGGATTAAATGTAAGAAAGTGGATAATTTCAGTCATTTCAACTAATGGTGATTTAGATTAATTAATTACACATATTCAATTAATAGAAAGAGGGATATGCCGTCACGTGTGAAAGTGACGTAGCAATTTTGTAATTTACACACTTTTCGTTCCATTTCAGAGCGAGTTCCCAGTATTTCAGCCTGAATAGTCTTTTTCAGAATAGAATTATTAAAGACAGTGCTACTTCCGTTATGCTCGCGATTAAAAAATGCGACATTAAAGAAATTATTAAGTATTTTCTTTTAATCAGAAAAAAAATGTACTTACCTCTCAATTCCGGTCAATCGTGGATGCCGATATTTTCTCGAGAGTAGCAAACCACCTCCCCAAGCAGCCTTAAGAAGAGAACATTCATTTATTAAGTTAATCCCTACGCAAGGATTTCGACCACATCTAAATCCAATACTTACATCAACATGCAACCACATGCCATATTTCTTGCAAATATCAGCAATCTCATTCACAGGATCAAATGCTCCCAGCACTGTCGTCCCTGCCGTGGCATTCACAAAGAATGGCACATATCCTTTTTGCTTCCGGTCGACAATTAATCGTTCCAAATCTTTCGGTATCATACGTCCGACCTCATCGGACGGCACCATCACACAATTATCCGTCCCCAATCCGCCAACTGATGCACAGGATTTGATTGAATAATGACTCTGATCGGAGGTGAACATCACCAGCTCGCCGGGAATAGCTTTGGCTCCACGCTCTTTGTAGCCGGGGAACATCTTGTGTCGGGCCGCCAAGAAGGCATACAAATTTGAAATGGATCCACCGGGAGCAAGAATCGAATCTCCGCCAGTCCAACCGATGATTTCTCGCATTTTGCTCAGGACGACATTTTCCATGAGAATAAATACCGGGGCAATTTCATAGGTGAACATATTGGTGTTGGCGGTAGCCGTGAGCCATTCGCCAGCCATCGAGATCAAGTCCAAGCCGGATGAAAGTTGGTTGAAGAAATGCGGATGACCTGTAAAAGATATGAAACCGTCAGTCGCAACCATTAATTTCAATATGATTTCGAGGATTCTAGCTGGGTATGCGCTGTAATGGTCGGTTTAATAGGAAAATATTCTTCTGGTGATGTGAACCTATTTGGATCAAATGTATCGGAATAATCCTAAGAAAGTCTCCGGATAATCGAAAAATGTTGGCCTGCAAATGTGAAGGGGTCGCTCTTCGAGCCGTGATGAGCAGAATTGTTGGATGCGGATATTTCACGAGGGTGAGTTAATCTCATGTCAGTGTTTGACGTCTACATCAGAGCTGAAAATAATGGTTGGGGATCAAAAGTGGAAGAAAATTGTTTTTAATGGGTTCGAATGAGGCTTATAGTTCGATGATGCAGGAAAAAGGGGGCTAGTCGAAATAATTGAAGAAGGAACTTTTACTTGGGAGAAGGAATTAACCCACATAAATTTAAAAAAAACAATACAGACTCCATCGAACATGTCTACGTAACACTGATTATGATATTAAGAACAAGGAAACCTCTCAGCATCACTATTTTTACTCCTACAGTGCTCTATTGTACTTTCTCTCTGGAGTTTTAACTTGAAATTGCAAAATGTTTTAGTTTATCTGTAGATCAACTTAAATCGGTGCGTCCCTTAACGATATACAATAGAATTTAGGGACCCGATAAATTAAAACAGTAAAACACAATTAGCGCTCGTTCTAAATAGACCCGTTGTCAAATGTGTTGATTGTATGTTGTTATTGCATATATGCCACATGATAATGTGGGCACGCTCCCTTCATCCAATTGGAGGGAAGCCATTGCAGCAACGCGGGCATCTAAAATGAGTATGATTATTTGCTGTGACTTTAATGCGCATCATGATGTCTGGGGTAGCTCAGACACCAATGAGCGCGGTGAATCTCTGCCCGCGTACATTATAGGAACTCATCTCTTAGTCTGCGATGCGAAACGCGAGCCTAATTTTATAACAGAACCCAGACAGGAAGTCCTAGACACGATGCCTGTTCTCACTGAGCTACCGGTCGCCCGTAATATATACGAGCCTTTTTATTTTGACTTGACCAGGAATTAGCCTTATACGAATCCTATACAAAACCTTTTGGACCCCACAAAGTAAGAGACGCAAAATAATTTTAACCTGTCAGTCACATCTGTTGTTCTTCGTTAGTTGATTTGAATAAATCCTCTCAGCTTTTCGCAAGAACTCTACATTGCTACAGCTACAATATTTTACGTGCCCATCCGCGAGAAAATTATTTCACTGCCTACAGACTGCCTTCCATCTTCAATCGAATCTCTTTAACCGTCCTCCAAGGACATCATCTTCCATTCACTCCCACATCCTAAACACAATGAACAAATTGCTTTTAACCGATTCCGACTGAATCGCAATAGCTCTCTTGTCTTTGGGAAGCCTCGATGCGCAAATAATTTCCCGTATGTCGTATCCTGTTTAATATTGTTCGTACAGCATTCTTTTTTAAATAAAACAGGAAAAAAATGTGGAAAAAATGCCGACATTGGGGACGATAAGTGATTGAAGTTTGACATTTGTCGCACAACAGAACGATGAGCGGCACTGCACCAAAAGGAAGGTCGAAATCCTATTCCCCCGGGTAGTGGATGAAACATTTTTGCTGCATTGTCCTTGAGAAGATTGTCCTCTTGGTGAGCTTTTCATTAGAACGATTTTCCGTATTACATTTTTTTTTTCATGGCACGGGAAAATGAGCAGCATTTTAACTATTCAGATTTGTCTGTTGATATTGTCATTTGGAAGGATATGCTGGCTGTGTTGGCACTGGCACTGCTTTCATTTGGAATTAAAATAGCTTAAGGCAAGGTCATCGATGGGCAGAATAAGTGAGTGTTACCAGAGACAATAAAATATAAAATAAATAACTGGCACAACAGTCCAATCTGGACCATGGCCTCGAGATGAGTTAGCATCATCTCATTTTCTAGATCATGACGGTGTGTTTTGTGCAGAGGTGTGTGGTTAAGAACACGCTCATTTGCCCCATAAATGGGTACTAATTTAACAACTGAGTGGGCTCATAATCTGACACGTAAGTCCCCTTTTTTATGGAAAACTACTGCATTCAGTAAGGCGAACATGCTAACCGTTACGCCATCCGACGACCAAAGATAATGGATAGAGGAAATTTCATGGAATCGTTGAGGAAGTTTATAAAATTCGATAGTGTCTTTTTATATTTAAAATTTTAAATATCTCAAAGGGATGCCATTAACACAGTAGATAGGTTGGGTGAGGAGGGCTACCGAATTTGACACAGCACTCTTAAGGGAGTCCCATAGAATCCGGAAAAATCGGATAGTCCAAAGGGAACAGTCCTATCGTTCCGGATTGTACGAAAAAGCCCACACACACCATACACAAACCGGATTAACTGAACAGTTCAACTGTTCAGGCTAAAAATTCCATACATTCGACTGAACCGTCCAACTAAACAATTCAACAGTTTTTTTCCGGATCGATTTTCTATTGGGATCCAGCCAACTGAACAATCCAACCACTCAGTTCGTTTTCTGTCACATACGATCAGGAAATCCGGGAGGCCAGGAGGCGACGGTTTGATTTGGACCGTACCCCTTTCCATATGTGGCACCCTTTAGACCTCAAGTGGGTCCATTCCATTTCCTCGACTTTCAATACTCCAGCCATCTTCTGATAATAAACCACTTAGAGCTAACATCAATACGAAGTAGTTGACTGACGAATGTGCTAAGTAAGTCCTCCAGATGAGCAGGAACCTATCCACGCTAGATCTATGAAAACAAACATAAAAAAGTGCTCACGAAAATCTGTATTTCTCTTTATAGAAAATGAACTATAAAAGTACTACAAATTTTTATTAAAAAAAAAATCAAAACTGTCCTACGACATCACAAAACGGATTTTTATCACCATACTTGCTGAATATGTATTTGCAACCCTGTCTTCGTTCGAACCCTCCGTTTAAATGCGACCAACAATTCCCTCTGCTTACAATGATGAGTCCTTAATCAAAATCCGTTGTTATTTTCTGATTCGCTGCACTGATCTCCCTCCACAAAAAATGAAAAGGCATGGTGCCGTAGTCTACGTATGCTACTTCCTTGCATACCCCCATTCTCTGGAATCTCAAGAATCCTTTTGCTGGGTCACATACTTCGTTGAGTGTATCCAAAAGGAATAGGATTGGATCCTTTTATCCGAAAAATAGACATATATCCGGTGGTAGCAAATAACGATTTTTAGGGGGAGGAATATTTTGTACAATCTGGCGTTTGTGCATCAGATGATGGTTATGGCCCATTCAGTGGGAGGAATTGAGGACAACGCAGGCACGGAGGATGCCAACAGCCAGCCGGCACTTTTGTTCGGAATGTGTTCTAATACATGGGACTTATGTCACGCAGCTGACAATAATGCGGATGCAGCCTGACAATAACAGCTAGGGGTGAGTTTGAGAACTTACTATCGACGACTTTTGCGTGTTTTTGTGGGGGAAATTGACGGACGACGTATTGTTCTAACTATTAGCTATTAAATGAGCATTTGATTAGGCGATTTAGTAATAGATTGTCGGGGGTCGATTGATTTTACTGCTGTTTACCTATAGCTTGTTATTTGTCTCTAATTGGATCTTTTGAATATCTGTTGTTAACGGTACAAGATAAATTTCCACCCAAAAAAAATCTGTTTTTTTCTTTTAAGTTTTTACTGTTTCCGTTGACGGAGTCCACCTAAATTGGCTTTAAGAGTTCTATCCAATTCAGCTTCCTCTTCTTCGTAAATGGGACAATAACGACCTTCAATGTGTTGACCGAAAGTCCGTTAGTGTCACACCATTCTTGGACTACACGCAAAGCTTTCTGGATGATGTCGGGTAAAACTTCTTCAAATTTACCCCTGACACTAATAACCAGGTCGTCCGCGTACCCTTATGTTGAGAATTCAAGTGAGAAAAAACTCCTCTTCCATAGTCCTCCGCGTGGGCGCCCCCTGGAACGGCAGTGGTCACTGACCATTGCCAACCAACGTCAAGCCGCCAGTGATGGCGGTGCGATGATTTGGTTGAGGTACCCCTGTGGTGTGGGGTGTGAAAAAAGTACCACGGCCTTTCCCTTTGAGGGCCTGTCGTTAAAACCGACAATCAAAGGACAGGATGTGTATGCCAGCAACTTGCACTATCCGAAATCTTTATATGCTAACGAAACGTCAACTATGCCTCGGATAAGGACTGACTCAACGGTTACGACTTTTAGCTATCGTACAATGACAAAGATTGGATTCTGGAATGTGCGTACTCTCCTGGCCAATGGATCAGAAGGTCCCCAGAACGCACGATTTCTTCAATTAGAGAGTGAATTTCTGAGGTACAAATTAAATATCTCAGGAGTTAGTGAGATAAGATGGTGGAACAGCGGAGAATTCATCTCTCCAACGGGCAGCACTGTAATGTTGTACTCCGGTAAAGCTACCGGTAGTCGTCGTGAGTCAGGTGTGGGGCTGCTTTTAACCAGAGCCGCGCGAAACTGTCTCTTATCCTGGGAACCGGTCTCTGACAGGGTCTTGACCGCCAGGCTCCGGACCAAAATGAGGAACATCTCAATAATACAATGTTATGCCCCTACTGAACCCGACAATGTCTTGGCAAAAGACTCCTTCTACGAAGAACTAAACGCCGTTCAGAGCAGAACACATAAAGGTGACATTATAATGGTTATGGGTGATTTGAATGCGAAAGTTGGCGCTGATAACTATGGGCTCAGACATGTGATGGGGAGACACGGTCTTGGTTGTCGTAATGATAACGGTGAAAGATTTGTAGAGTTCTGCAACTTTCACAGTCTCTTCATCGGTGGTACTATGTTTGAGCATAACGACCACCACAAAATCAGTTGGTCCTCTGTTGATCGGCGCAGAACACAAAATCAGATCGACCATTTTGCCATTAGTAAAAGATTCAAGAGTTGCCTCCTGGACGTGCGAAACAAGAAGGGTGCCGATATTGGGATGGGAAGAGACCATTATCTTATGATCGCTAATGTTCGATTGCGTATTGCAGCCGTGCGCCGCCCCAGCGACGAAAGATCCAGGCCCCGCAAATTCAACACCGCTCGACTAAAAAATCCAGCTGTCTTACAACAATATAATGACCATCTTGCGCAAAAAGCGGCTGAGGTAACTAGTCACCCAGATAGTGACATAAACGAAACCTGGGATGCCATAAAAAATGCGTACATTGATAGCGCAAATACCATCCTTGGCCCAAACCCGGATTGCCGGAATAAGCCCTGGATGTCCGACGCTTCATGGCAGCGGATTGTTGAAAGAAAGGAGCTGAAAGTTCGTTTGGCTGCAGCATCAGACGACAATCGAAGCAGCATCGTACTCCTTTACCGTCAGAAAGCTCGAGAAGTTCAGCGTAGTGTGCGACGCGATAAAAGAGTTTATGCCAATTCTCTTTTAGCGTCAGCAGAAGAAGCCGCTAGAAGTAACAACTTAAACGCCGTATACGGAGTCATCAAGGAGTTTACAGGTGGTCGTAACTACTGCCAACATCCGGTGAAAGATAGTGATGGAAAGCTACTAATCTTGGAAGAAGATCAAACGAGGCGATGGAAAGAACACTTCGCCGCGGTCTTGAACCGTGTAACCTCTGGTGAAGTTCCCCCTCATATAGATAATTTAGCTAACCATCAAAATGTGCGTATACGGTCCACTGCCCCGACTAAAGAGGAAATAGTCACTGCAATTATTGCACTAAAACGAGGAAAGGCCGCCGGACTTGACGGCATCCCTGCCGAACTTTATCAAGCAGCGCCAAGCGTAACTGCCGATTTGCTGCACCCACTTGTTGATAAAGCGTGGAATACAGAGACCTTTCCCACTGAGTGGAAGGAAGGTTTGATCATCAAACTTCCAAAGAAGGGTAGCCTCACAGACTGTAATAATTGGAGAGGCATTTGTGTGCTTCCTGCCGTTGCCAAGATAATAGCTAAAATCGTCCTGGAAAGACTAAAGGCCCACTTAGAAAGCACAATTGATGAAGAGCAGGCTGGCTTTCGATCCGGATTCTCCTGTGTCGATCACATTAACACCTTGCGAATCATCATCGAGCAATGCGCTGAATACGATTCTCCGCTTCACTTGCTTTTCATCGATTTCGAAAAGGCTTTCGATAGTGTGAACCGGGATTCTATATGGGCGGCCTTGCGCAGGAGAGGCATCCCTGAGAAGCTTGTGGCTATTATTAAGGCAACCTATGACGGCGCGAAATGTCGCGTTCTGCATAAAGGTAAGGTGTCGGGGGACTTTGAGATTCGCAGTGGAGTTCGGCAGGGGTGCATCCTCTCACCGATCCTATTCCTCATTGTGATCGGCGATGTGTTGCATGCAGCCCTATCCGGACTCGACAGAGGAATTCAATGGACTTTGACATCTTATCTACAACATCTTGACTACGCTGACGACATATGCCTACTCTCCCATAAAATCATGGATCTGTCCGCAATGGCGTTAGATCTCGAGAGGGAGGCAAGCAAGGTTGGGCTAAAGATTAATACCAACAAGACCAAGGTTCTTAGCCCGCCGTTGCGAAAAAGAAATCCGACACCTATTGCCATCAATATTAATGGGCAGCCTGTGGAGAAGGTGGACAACTTCGTCTACCTGGGTAGCATTGTTGCCGAAAATGGTGGTACGGAGCAGGACATCGCTCGTCGTATCAACCAGGCTAAACGCGCATACGGCATGCTGTCCAAAATCTGGCAGAGCAGTTATCTCAGCATCAAGACCAAGCTGGGCCTGTTTCGCTCCCTGGTACTATCAGTGCTTTTGTATGGGAGCAGTACATGGAAAGTTTCCGTAGGAGTTACCAGAAAGCTGCAAGTTTTCGTCAACTCATGTCTTCGTCGAATTTTAAGAATTTTCTGGCCCGAAACAATATCAAATGAAGAGCTAAGTCGGCGTACGGGTCAGATGCCAATCGACGAATTGATACGCAGGCGAAAATGGCAGTGAATAGGTCACACATTGCGGAAGAGTGATAACTGCATTGCTATGCATGCCATGAAATGGAACCCCATTTCCAATCAAGGCCGACCAAGAGGGGGTCCTCAAATCACATGGCGTCGATCTGTGGCAAAGGAGTGTCAGGTACTGGGTAAGTCTTTTGGGGAGTTGCGCCTCATTGCCCAGAACAGAGTACGATGGCGCGCAGGAGTAGTTGACGCGCTATGCCCCGCTAGGGGTTAAGGCAAAGTAGTATGTACATGAACTTTCACAGTCGCTTTACAGTTCACAATCTTAAAACCTCTCTCCCTGTCTAAGTTCTAAAATCAATATAACAGTTCACCAAAGGGCCACTTTCAATCATTAACAAAGACGATGCGACGGATCACTTTCCTATTAAAACCCGTGTTTTTTGAACGAAATGCAAAAACTAATTGCTTTTATTTAATTAGATTTATTACGGGTCATTTATTTCTTTGGCCTCACGCCTTCTCTTTTGAGTTTCTCTTCGCGAAAACTGCCTTCAGTATCTCTCGTAAGGTACCAAGGAAGTTACCTTTTTTCTGCTAATGCTATCAGCTGCAATAAATCTGACCCTGTTCTCGAATTACGATATGGTTCTAAATGAATGAACTAAGGCCCGGGTGTACAATAGTCGTTTAAACGGCATCTGTTTGTTAAATCCTGAAGAAAAATTCGGTTTGAGCATAAGGAACGAAAGATGAGAAAGACTGGTCCAATTCGCCCACCAATATATTCTCTACATAGCAAACTCGTTCTTCAAGAAAAACCGAAACAGAAAATGGACTTGGCAAGCCCCAAATACAACCACCAAGAAAGAAATTGACCTGATTTTAACCGACAAAATAATAACAGTTAAGGATGTATCAATAATTAATAACTTCAAGACAGGAAGCGATCGTCGTTTGGCTATAGCAAAGATTACCCTAGACCTAAAAGCAGAAATACTCAGATTAGCTAGAAAACCAACAAGACCAGGTATTAACACTGACAACATCAGTGACAACGCCAGTCTGACGTGACGCATAATTTATTCTGCCACCCGGCATTGATAAATGATTTTTGATATTTATTGTAAAGTTTTCCTGTTCGTCGATATTATTTGTTAAGCAAATTTCGAAGTAGAAATTAACCAATTTCGGTTGATTCAGTAAATTTTCTTTCTGGCCTCCCCCAATTGGCTGAAAGCTGAATATATTTACATCCATTAACATTCGACTCATGCCACACCTCAACCACACTCCACCATTCACAATTAAAGCCTATTCAAAGATGATTTACTAGGAACGCTAATCTCATCAATCAGCACCTTTCTTCGCCAACATCTCTCCGCACACTCTCAGAAACAAGCCCCGATAATTTCCGATTTGATTACATCACAAAACCTGTGTGTATACAACCTCCTACATCCTTCCGTAATTCTAAACCACAATCGTTTCGTCCTTTTTACTGCTTCTGCAGCAAACACAAAATATTCGCATCTATTCAATTTGCCCGGTATAGATGTTGTCCTGACATGTCTTTTTCGTATCGAACAATATGCCTTCACCCTTAAACGAGGAAACAGAAGTCGAATGTTATTTCACTGTTCGTGGTCACGTGCCTAAGATTAGATTAAAAGTGGGTCCTCATCCGAAGCACCCCCAAGAGCTTCTTGAAAAGTGATCCACCCTCTTCGTTTGACTTGACTGCGATAGTCTGTGGCCGTTGTCGTTTTTCGGGGTAAAGTGCAAAAAAGTGACAAAAATATGTGCGATGGGAATGTTATTAGTTTAGGGGGTGAATATGATGAGGTTTTTGTGGCGTTTTCAATTCGGCCGTGATTGATTGTTTAGCCGCCTTTGTGCCCGATATGACACGACCAAAGAATATTCAAACCCTTTTGTGGTGGAAGTGATTTTTAACTTTTTGCAGGAACGACAACATAAGTCGATGGTGAGGCAGTGTCGCAGAATGTTGTTCGTCTGCAGATGAAAGGTGAGATGCGCCCTCTATTCAATTTTCAATGGGCCATAAAATGGTATCCTTAATGCTGTTATCTTCTTGGATGCACATTTTGTTTGGATTTTGGGTACTTAATGCCAGAACAGAATATACAAACATGTAACGTATGGTGATGGCGTATGGATGTAAAGTGACGGGTGAAAATATTGTTTGCCACTGCCTTAATAAAAGCAAGGATGCGTACGAATCAATTTTACCTTTTAAGTTGGCGACAGGGATTCGTAACGAAGAGACGTTTACAACTCTCGTTCAAATATTTAAATAACAAATCATTTTTTAAAAATACGGAAAGCCAGCAAATTTTGCAGTTGCGTCTTATATTCCTATCAACGACATTTTTGAATAAAAAGAAGACAGCACAGTGAACCATATCCAGAAACTTCCTTCACCCACTTTATTTCTCCCTGCTCTACTGCAGGTCTTTCAAATTCGACTGATGTTTATCCTGTAACTATTTTGCATAATACCTAATTCCCTAATCCGCCAGATTTACGATTTGCGGTGTACTTAGCATAATAGAATCCTTCGCCGGGACAAGGCAGGCGTACTTACCCGTCTTCACCTGATACTTGAGCGTGGTGGCACAATCTTCTACGAGCTGTTGAAGAGTCACTGCTCGATGTGGCAGATCCAAGTCCAGCAATTTCTTCATATCTTCCGGATGATGAAATTCCAGGACTTTCTCATTGCGATCGTTGGTTGCTTTGACGAAATCCAAAAGCACCTCGACGATTTTCAGTAGGAACTCCCGTGTCTCGGGGACAGCATCAAAATACGGTAGAATATCTGAAAATTTATTGAAAAAGAAGACATAATAAAAATAATATTGAAAATATATTATCAGGGAAAAAGAGAGAGATTAGAATGACAGTAAGGTATAGTACGGCCGAGTATTTCTACTCAGGCATAAGATACAAAGGGGGAGAACAATGATTTTCCTATACGATCGAACTCTTCGTTCGATAGGATGTTTGCAACAGTGACGACAGGCGAATCAATTTCCCATCCATTTCGAAGGATTACGAATGATAAACTTATCCACGACTGTCGGATGCGGTATCAGTTGTGAATAGGCCCACGGGAATGGATTCATTTTTTATCCGACGGCATTTTGGGTTATGTTATATCCTGTGTCAGATAGGATAATGTTTTATGGACTCCAAGATATTTCAATTTTTATGACTTTGAAAATATATTCGGAATGGAATACGCTTCACTCAATTTTATTGTGATGACGGAGAAGACTGAATGACACACTGAAAAACATAAGCGATTGATTTGTCTAGGAATAGAATGATGCATTTTCCAGAGAGGGAATTCGGTTAGGTTTCTTTTCAGCGTTCAATTAAAAGTGTATGCAACGCTATACTCTGCATCTTCATTAACGAACTAGAATTAGATAAGGCAGAATAAACGCCATACGCTCAGTCACTACGTTTATAACATATCGTGGGACTATCTTCGAGGTTTAACTAAATCGATTTAACTCATGACGATATAAACGTATCGTATCTGCGATAAGTCGGGAAAGTTTGTGGCTTATTGTTACTTCCCAAATCACAGGCAGACAAGACTACACAAACATGCATAGCCACGACGTGGACGGGACTCGAACACATAACTGACCGGTAGCATAAGACGTCAGACTAACGCCTCAACGCACTGAACTACCGGCCGCTCCCTTGGTCGACCTTCATTGGGGATGGCGTCCAATTTTATAGCATGTCCAGCAATGGAGCCATCACCCTTCCGCAATGCGTGACTCATCCAATGTCAATGTCATTTTCCTCTGCGTATCAGTTTGTCGATTGGCATTTGATACGTGCACCGACTCAGCCCTTCATTTGGTATTGTTTCCGGCCAGAAAATTCTTAAAATTCTACGAATATAAGATTTGACGAAAACTTGCAACTTTCTGGTAACACATGCGGAAGCTTTCTATATGCTGCTCTCATACAACTTGCCTTAAAGATGCGTTTTGCTAGGCATGGAGCACTATTTGTGTATAATCGGTTGCGATCGACGAAAAGTGGTGTCTAGCAAAACGGACCTTTAGTCGGGGCAGTTGATCATATAAGCGCATTCTGATGGCCAGCTAAATTGTCTGCTTGAGGGGGAACTTCGCCAGAAGTTATACGGTTCAAAACTGTGACGAAATGCTCTTTCCACCGCCCCATCTGTTCTTCGTCTGCTGACTTAAGAAGCTTTCCATCACTATCCTTCATCGGATGTTAGTAGGAGTTACGACCACCTTTCAACTCCTTGATGGCACTGTATTTGGCATTTAGGTTGTTGCTTCTTGCGGCTTCTTCAGCTGACACCAGTATATATTTTAGAATTCGCATACTCTCTTTTATCGCGTCGAACACCATGTTAGACTTTACGAGTTTTCTGATTGTTGTATGTTGCTGTACCTAATCGTGCAATCAGCTTTTTTCTTTCAACAATCCACCACCATGATGTATCGGGCATCGGGTTAGTGCCATGGTGTCTGCGCTGTCAATGTACACATTTTTGATGACATCTCAGTGTTCATTCAAATCACTACCTGGGTGACTAATTATCTCAGCTGCTTTCTGAGCAAGATTGTCGTTATACTGTTGTACGACAGCTGGATTTTTAAGTTGGGTGGTGCTGAATTTTCAGCGCCTGGATCCTTCGACACTAGGACAGCGCACAGCTGCTATCGAATATCAGCGGTCATAAGATAATTCGCTATCCAATATCCGCATCCCTCTCTTTACATCCAGACGGCAACTTTTGAATCTTCTGTTAAAGGCAAAATGGTCGGTCTGATCTTGTGTTCGGTGCAGATCAACAGAGAACCAATTGATTTTGTGACAGTCCTTATCCTCAAACATTGTACCACCGATAAAGAGACCGTGCAAGTTACAGATCTCTACAAATCTTTCACCGTTGTCGTTTTGATCTCGAAGACCGTGTCTCCCCATCACATGCCTGAGACCATTGTTATCAGCACGAGCTTTTACATTTATCATCATGATCGTGGCGCAACAGCCCGACGTTGGGCCTTAGCAGCCTGGTTTTTACATTCAAATATCCCATAACCATTACAATGTCACCTTTGGGTGTTCTGCCTTGGACGGGTTCAGTTCGAGCGAAGCATTGTATGTATAATTGTGGCGCGGCATTAAGTTGTTCGTAGACAGCTTCTTGCGGCTCTCGTTAAATGGAGCCCTACTCACGACCACTACCGGCTACCTTACCGGAGTAAACCTTATAGTGCTCCGCATTAAAGAGATACATTGTCCACTGCTCCACAATCTTTTCTCGCTAACTCCTCTCTCTCTCTCTTGCTAACTCCTAAGATGTTTAATTTATACCGCTGAAAATCACTTTCTAAATGAAGAAAAAGAAGTGACATTCAGATCCATTGTCCAGAAGAGTACGCACATTCCAGAAACCAATCTTTGTCATTGAACGATAGCCACCAAAAGTCGTAACCGGTGAGTCAGTCCTTATCTGAGGCAGTTGACGCTTCGGGCGCATTTAAAATATTTCAGATGATGCAAATTGCTGGCATACACTTCTTGTCCTTTTTAGTCGCTGTCTATGATATGCCGGGAAAGGCCGTGGCATTAAATGTCAACGACCACTGCCTTTCCAGAGGGCGCCCACGAGGAGGACCTCACCCCGACTATCTCTTCCAAAAATCACTTCACATGGAGTCCAACATCTTGAAATAATCGCCTTCCAAGACACTGTTTTTCCTAAATTGTTTACTTAATGTCACCCACCAAGCGCACTTTTATGAAGGCCCTTCAAAAGGAATGAGATCCTGTAAAAGTAACAAAATCCATCACTTAAGCTCTTCTATGACAAATGGCCAAACATGTCACCAGCAATAAGGCAACATTTACTCCGCCATTGAGAGAAGATTTCGAGAGTCCTTTTAAGCGCAACCGACGGAAACGTATAATAAATGGACTAAAGTCAAGCAAGTGATGCGAAAAAGGCAGAACAATAATTCTACACACGTTGATATGAGTACTCGTATGTGACGCCATGCCACCCTAAATGCTTGATGGAGATGAGTACCAATACGAGCATAAGCAAGCTGTAGTATTCGACGAGATGTTTGCTAAGGATGTTACCAGGGGTGTTTGACGAAACACACACGTAATATAAAACGTTTAGTCACAGGTTATTACGCGCAGTTCACCGAACAAGCGAACGGAATTTCGCCGAACAAAATTCCGACAAGGGTCGGATGTTCAGGGAACGTTGCTGAGGGTGTGTTGTAAGGATTTCTACTGGATAAATTGCTGCTAATATTAAACAAATTACATTCCAATATTGGCATTGCAATTTATAGGTTGGAATTCGGAGAATTTATATGTTTGTAGTAGGGTAGGATGGTGTCAGTCAGTATCAATTCTTAGTAGAGACGATGAGGTTCCGAGTTATCACGAACAGTGATAGCGTGACCATATGGCAACACACGTATTATGACCCGTAAAATTGGCTGGCCTCCACCTAGCGCCATAAAATTAAAACTTTTGTCGCCTATTCCATTCTATATGTTGTTAGTTGCCATGACCCCTCCATGGGGGCCATGGGTGCGTCAGAAGATTGAACTTCCGTCTCTTTAGATGTAGCATCATAGAGCGGTGACCATGACCACACGGCTGATATAGATATTGATAGGATAATGGTTCTCAATTGTTATCCTGCTTCAACTTTGAATTTTATCGTACCTACATTAGACATGAACGTTCTCCTATAACCTACAATGTCAGTAAGATAGAAGAAAGATGCTAAACTGATTCTTGAAACAATGAGATAATCTCTAATGATAATGAGTCCTCTTGTGAATAGAAAGAAGAACCGACTTTCAGGGACTATTTTCTGAAATGATCTTTTTATACCCCATTTCAGACATCAAAACATCCCAAGAAGACTCTACAAAAAGACTTTTTAGACCTGCTCACACTACGGCCATTATTACAACAACTTTAAACGAGTCCGCATTGAAACCCTGAATTTTCCAGCTATTCAACGCAGAATTTAATTAAAATTCTTCAATTCTACGAACACTCTTGCATACTCGTACACATTAAGAAGTAGGTGGAGCACAGTACCAATTTCAGTTTCCATTGTATTTCTACTTTATACTACCCAAGCCGTCGGCATGTCCTTAATAGCCAGCAATGTTGTCGAGAACAGATTTCGACCATTTATCATACAAGACTTGGTCGGGCCTTTGCGTTGGTCCTTTGTGGTGCATTAAGGGTGTATGCAGAGTAGAATAATGGTTGTTGTTTTCATTTGAAAGTCGGAACAATTCATGCTTTACCTACTGGATAAATCGATAAGATAGCGATAGCGCATTCGTGTATTAAGGGAGAGGCTGTAGCTTAGACCGATTTAGTTGGCGAATTAACTTTTTGATGGCATGTTCAAAAAAAAAAAACAAACCACACGTTTTTAACTGAATATTCGAACAAAAATATCTAGAAATCTAGAAAGGTTCATACACTCGTATTTTAATACTGAGAGCAGATTTTTTAACAAAACATTGATAAAACTTCTATTGTCTTCTTTTTTTGTTGCCTTCTCACAAAGGCTATTTCTAAACAAAATATTATGTAATTTTTAGCAATTCATAGTTACAAAGAATTGCAATAAATTTACTATATATTGTATATATATATGTATATATTTAAAACACGGGATTTTAGTTAGCTTTATAGCAAAAGGGTCATCATAGTAGGACGTTTTATGTTATTTCTAATCATATAAAATACTCACCCTGTGCTGTTAGTCTGGACGTCTTGTCAGACAGTTTATAGTTTCCTGGATTTAGGGACATTTTCTCCTCTGCAATTTAATAAAAAAAATCAAAATATTATAACTTTTGTAAATTGTCTTTTACAAATAACGTTTAAAGTATAATAGCCGCCTTAGGCACAACTAATGCATTTCTTTCCAAATGACCATTATACTAGCTTAACATAAATGTCTTCAGTTTGATTAAACGAACAATTTTAATCTGTTTTCACTGCTAGTTTTATTTTATATCAAATCTAGATCAAAGTCACTATAATACGCATAGTAACCACGTATTAAAGATATACGTAACGGGGATGTAGCTCAGATGGTAGAGCGCTCGCTTAGCATGTGAGAGGTACCGGGATCAATGCCCGGCATCTCCAAAAAGTGTAGATTTTTGGTTGACGTAGACTCAACCTCAAGGTCAAGTTAAAGCAGTCGAAGATATTTAATCCAATAGATACTTTCTTTCATCGTTAAAAACCAATAACAAATGGGCGTTATAGCCGGCTTGGTTTGCGCGATTACCTGCTTCAACAATGATTCAAAATAGCAAAGGTGTACATAAGTATCCAACGGCTCTATGGCACGTAAAACAAGTATGTAAAATTGATTTTGAAGTGAATTAGTTTGCAGTCCGGTTTCTACTTTTTCTGCAGATATCTAGGTGAAGTTTACGATTTAATTTTGAACAAATAAAAGACATATTTAACGGGGATGTAGCTCAGATGGTAGAGCGCTCGCTTAGCATGTGAGAGGTACCGGGATCAATGCCCGGCATCTCCAGGATGTTTTTTTTGTATCTGACACCGAATCCTTGAGCATGATATAATCAATATACGAAGCTTTTATAACCACGAGTATGTACTCGATATGTTTGTATTAGGTGTACAACTTTGCTTCCGCCGTTTTCCGACAGACGGCTGTATCGGTGAGGGCTGGTCAAAATACATACGTAGCTCAAAATTGTGTAACGGACGGTTTGGTGGGCATCCGAAGATGCCCGTGGGGACGGAGCCTAAGGTAGCATATGACCGTGAAGGTCGGGCCGTGCCATCTGGCGAAGAAAAAGGCCCCTCAACGAGCTAAGCAACGGCCTATGCTTGCTGTAGCTCAGTTCGGGAGATATGGGCGGGGTTTTCGCCGCTCGTTGCCCCTGTCCTTTACTTATTAACAAAAATTCATAGGCCTGGGTTAGACAGCACAAACAGGGGAGGTAAAAATGGGGAATAAAAAAAAAATAGTCGATATGGATGAAATGGTTGGCGGACGGATCAGACGCCCACGCGGTCGAATCTGGGTCCGGGTGTAATGAGACCGTCGGCCTCTGGTTTCGTACCACCAACAGATCACTACTCATCAGGTGCTGCTTCGATCTGCTGGTGGGAGTAGCACCACCAGACCATAAAATGGTTCATTACAGGTGGTTCATAACAAGTGTCACAAAGTGAGTTTGGACGTCTGTGAACGTATCGACATCCCCGCATTAGCAAAAGTTGTTCGCATTTTTAATAAGATTCGCGATTCAAAATGTCTATTTTCGAGCCAAGTTCTCGTCATTTGCGCGAAGTTTTGATCTTCTGCTTCCATTTGAAAAAAAAACTGCAGCTGAGGCTCATCGAATGTTCTCAGATACTTACGGTGAGGTTGCTCTGAGTAACAGAACATGTCGTGAGTGGTTTCAACGTTTTAAAAGTGGCGATTTCAATGTCGAGGACAAGCATGGTGGTGGCGAAGAGAAAAAATTTTCAGAGGCGACGAATTGGAAGCACTGCTCGATTAAGATTCGTGCGAAACACAAGAAAAATTAGCTGAATCACTGGGAGCGACTCAGCAAGCCATCTCGAAACGCCTCAAGACCATGGGCATGATTCAGAAACAAGGAAATTGGGTATAGAACCCGAGTTAAAACCGAGAGATATTGAACGGCTATTATTTGCATGCGAACAACTGCTTCAAACGCAGAATCGGAAGGGATTTCTACATCGCATCGTAACCGGCGACGAAAAATGGGTCCGTTACGATAATCCCAAGCGCAGAAAGTCATGGGGAATGCCCGGACATGCCTCAACGTCGACGGCAAAACCGAATATTCACGGCGCCAAGGTTATGCTTTGCATTTGGTGGGACCAGCTCGGTGTGATATACTGCGAGCTACTGAAACCGAATGAAACTATCACAGGAGATCGGTACTGAACGCAATTGATGCGTTTAAGTCGAGCATTAAAGGAAAAACGACCACAGTACCAAGAGAGACACGACAAAGTCATCCTCCAGCATGACAATGCTCGGCCACACGTCGCAAAAGTGGTCAAAACATACTTGGAAACCCTGAAATGGGAAATCTTGCCCCATCCGCCGTACTCCCCAGACATCGCTCCTTCCGACTACCATCTGTTCGTTCCATGGCGCACGGCCTGGCTAATCAGAATTTTCGTTCGTATGAGGAAGTCGAAAAATGGATCCAATCATGGATCGCGTCGAAAGACGCCACCCTTTTCGGAGATGGAATCCGAAAATTGCCGGAGAGATGGGCGAAAGTTGTCGCTAGCGATGGACAGTATACTTTGAATAATACATCAAGTACTTTTTGACAATTAAGCTTTTGATTCCAGAAAAAACGGCGGAAGCAAAGCTGTACACCCAATAATATGTGGAGTTATGGTCTTACCTGGAGTTCGATAGAGGCTCATCGATATAGTAATTATGAAATTGCAATCATAAGATATACGATTAACGTATAAAATAATGGAGAACAATCACCGCTACTTTGACCACTTGCGATTACATTGGCTAAGTTCATAACACACAGCGGAATCGCAGCATGCTGTGGCAACAGTATCGAAGCAGCTTTGCAACAAGTTGTTGTGTTCTGAACTGCACTCGCATCTAGTCATCCATCAATTGTCAAATTTCCTTTTCAAAACTGACAACTGACGAAAAATCATATGAATACGACAGCGCGAGTGTCATTTCAGGATTTTCATCATATGCTGGTCCTAGCCAGCGGAGAAATTTTTGTGATGGAGAAAATGACATTTTATTATCCCTTGCGCAACAGTGCCAACGACATCTCCTCTAACTTGTTTATACAAATCCATGGATCTTTTGTTTAGATTGATATTTAGGCTAGGGAGGGTTGTCTTGACTAAACATTTAATTGGACTGCATGTAAATAGGTGCGTTTTTTTCATACAGAGCAGAGCAGAGCAAGTTAAGCGACGAAAAAAACGATCCAGAGCAATTTAACGGAGTAGGGTTTTGTCTTTGCTAAGGGAGTGTCTTTGGTTTATTTGGAATTCAAATGTCAACTAGAATTTAAAGAGAAAACTTACATCCTTAGTACATATACAATCGGACAAATTTCCTTTACACTACGTTTACGCTGGACTCGAAATCTCGTAAAATGGGATTTCAGCGAAAACTCCTTGAAACCCACCGGATTTCGCATACATTTTATTGCGAAACGAAATCTTGATAGTTAGGAAAGACACTATGAAATCCTTCTGAAATCACGATTGAAATCCTGATGTGATACGGCAATGCCCCACATGCCAATATAAAAGTGCGAAATTCCCAATGCCAATACAATTTATTTTCAATACCAATGACAGTTGACAATTAAAATGTAAAAAAAATGTCAAATAATATCGGATCATGTCAGCCGTTGCCGTAAAAGCCCAATATAATTTATTAACAGCCAAATGAAATCCTTAGTATTATCAGCATAAACACTTTCGGGATTTCGGAGTCAGCTGGTCGAAATCACGCGATTTCGAGTCCAGCGTAAACGTACTATTAGGCAGCAAAATTATTTTTTATGTTTACTATTCCAAATAATTACACAAAACGGACAATTTATTGAGAGGAAATGAACTTTATGTGCTTCCCAAACTGTAAACTGTTCTAAAATTTCGACGCCTGCTCCGCCTGCATTTCAAATGTGGAACTGTTTAACGGAGTAGAAATCCTGCACTAACGTTCTTTCGAGAGCAACTCATATCAAATTGTTAGTGTAATTGTGTGGTCTTAACCTGCTCTGCTCTATATGGATCTTGAAAAAAAACGCGCCTAATATTTAGTCAGGACAACCTGTAGCGTAAACTTCAATCTCATCGTAGGCGCAAGTTAAAAAGGATGCTTGTTGGTATTGTCACCTGTGGGATAATGTTCGTTGGCGGAAAAATTTCAAATTAATTATTGATTGTTTTATTGATTACTCTATAATTAGGAATTGTAGGAAATAACTTCGTATTGCGAATTTGTAGGGAATTCTTTCCATTTCAAAAATTCTTCTCAACTGGTATTTAATTATGAACGATTTAGGCATTATGGCGTCATTTTGCGATTTGTTTTTAATTAAATTATATAATTTGCTGGTAACGTAATGAGTGCCACTTTTTATATGTTGTTCGGGGGAGTTTACCCGACACGATGATATGACTTTCATCGACAGGAAAATTATTTCCACCTCCCCATATAGAGACTGTCTAATTTGATTAGTCTATCCTATCGGATGTGCTGAAGAGCAATATAGCGCTGACATTGAACCAAGCAAAAATTTTCACCAGAAAGGGGCTTTGTCTTAAAATGAAAGTCGACTAGAAATATTTTTTAACACACGTTCCGATAAAACAAACTTGTTTTTTAAGCCTACAGTTATTTCTAAAATATTCACAAATATGAATATGTAAAATATTTTCAATTGAGTTTTTTTTTAATTCCAAACTAAAAAAAAAAACAATAAAAAAAATGTAAAACTAACTACCAATTCAAACGTCCATTCAAAAAACATTTCAATTAAATTTAATTAAATCAATATTTCAAATTAACCAATGTAACCACTACCATCAATATAATACCAATTTAATTAAATGATAGTGTTGGAGCAATAAATTCACATCTCCTTTGTGACCTCTTTCAGGTAACCTTTCAATGTTACTCCCGAGGAAAATGTCTACGCAGAGGTCCTCTCAAGGACGAAATAAACGACCCGACCTACTTCTTCTTTGCACTTCTCCTTCGCCTTCAGGTTACAAAAAAGATGAATCTTACGAATTTTCAATTTTCTGATATCTCATCGTTTCACAATTTACTCGTGTTTCGCAACACAGATTGCCAAATTCCAACCAGTACACGCATTTTTATTGATATCACGAAAACTGAATTTTTAAACAAAGACCCAACACCATCGCAGGATATTATTGTTAGCTCGCTCACTCAAACTTGAAACGAGGGAGGGGCTGTGCTGTCTGCTCCTCCTTCACCCACCAAAATCCGTTACGTAACACAATGTATAAGGCTGAAAAACGGATGGTCGGCACCAATTCGGATTGAATTTTTCAGCTCGCTCAACAAAATCTCGATTGCGTAACGGACATTTCAAAGACATTTTTTGACATTGAAAGTATAATTTCGCTGCTTACCAATTAATTTTCGGAGATCTTCCAGGTATTGCTTGATTAGAATCACTTTGGCGGCTGTACTTTACAAACGATGAAATAAATTGACAAAAATGCAGGACTCTCTATGCACTCATAAAATACTGTCAGTGTCCTCACGTTTTTTGGGAGGATTTCCTTTTCTTTTCACACGAAACGTTTCAATCTTCTAGGAACAAATACGCCAACTTTCTACTCTATATATTCTGGTGCACTAAAACGGTGCCAAGAGGGCACCACTACGAGTCAGGACGCAAAAACGCAACCAATGACTATTGTATCACTAGAATAACTAAAAAACTGCAACTAACATTTCCAACAAACGGTTTGAAGTAAGATTCACTTGTTCTGAAGGATATATATATGCCTGGCCGATGACTTGGTCTCGGAACTGGAAATTTCACTGTTCACACAAAGAGAGAACTCTTCGACAACTAACTGTACCAGGACGGACAGGACAAGCAGCTAAACTGTCTGACGTTCTCCAGAGCTATGAAAATTTTTCCCTACAATCGTCCTGGAAGTCTTTCGGGTTTTTCCTTGCCGCCATTCAGGATGCATACATATATAGAAGCTCCCAAAACTCCCACGGGGAGGTGGCCTCGATATGTGTGTGTTTGTGTAGCAATGTAAGTTGTGTTGTCCATTAGCTGTTTTTGATCCCCCAAATATAAATTGGGGAGTCTCGGGGAGTTTGTTGAATGTCATGACGTCATAGTTTCGGAAGCCATCTTTAAGGCGGAGCATAAAGTTCCATAAAGTGTTTTTTTTTATGGTGAGTATTTTCCGGGACGTATTGAACAAAACTTAAGTAGTTAAAGTTGCCCTCCATGTTGAGAATGAGGACGAGAACGTACTACAATTCGTAGCTAAAAAAGAAAATATGAAAATATAAAGGCTTGTAGTTTTACAACTGAAGCGTCGTAATTCTAACACAAAGGCAGAAGCCTATGTTATGTGTGGTAGAACTAGAAACGGCGCCAAAGCGGAATAAGTAGCTTTAATTCATTTGTTTCCTTTATGATTTCCGTGACGTTTCTACCCTTCTTTCCTCTTAATTGGGGCAGTGAGTAGGAAAACAGAAAAAAATACTTTTAAATGGGTTAGTCTGTGATGATAGAAGCGGACAAGCATCAGGATAAGAACTTTTGTTAAAGTAACTAATTAATGTCAAAAGAAGCTTGTAATTTGAAATGGATATGAAATGTCGAAATAATATCAAAACTTTCTTTATATAAATAGATATTATATGCTGGATTGAAGGGTTTTGTGATTTCTTATTACTTGGTGCGAGAAAAATGAAGGATCGCGTGAAGATAAAAAGAGCATAATTCTTCCCAAAAGACGTTACCAAGGAATCATTTAAAATACTTCAAAATTAGTATCAATTTTGACTGAATTAAATGAAAACTGGATACCCCAAATGCATGGTTCAGTAATCGAAGGTTACGCAAAGAAGTGTGAATTTTTCGTTCTCTCTCTGTCTCTCTCTCTCTCTCGGACAATGAATTTTGTATGAAATTTCACACTTTTTGAAAGAGAATTTACTTATAAATCTACAGTTTCAATCCGATTTTCATAGAATTTAAAAAAATAGACTTCAAGAACAAGGGGAAGGAAGCTGTCTATATGGTATTTTGAAAATCAATCCCCATCCTCCTTTCCCACCCCTAAGGTTAGGTTAGCTAAAGGCGCTCTCATGATGCATCACAGAACACTTAAGGTCGATTCACACACATCAGTCACGTCACGTCACAGTTCCGTCAGCACCGTCTGGTATCAGTCACAAAAAATATCGTTTCTTGAAAGTCAAGTGGCGCTGTCCACATTGAGCCGGCGCAGTCACGAATCAGAACCGTCAGTCACGCTTCCGTCACCGAACAGTCAAATTCACATTTCTTCCCAACGATATTTTTTGTGTTTGACGGACGTCAGTCTAGAAAGTGAACATGGGCGATGACGAAAAATTAATCGAGTTGGTTCGAAATTACCCCGTTCTGTACGATTTATCGCATAATAAATATATGGATATAGCATATAAAAACAGGCTATGGAAACAAATTGGAAATGAAATAAAAATAGATGGTAAATCTAGGTACACTCGAGAGCATACACAAAAAATGACTGACTACGGTCTGAATACCCTGACGGCTATATGTGAATACAGCCGCTATTTTGACTGTGACTTGACGGTGACGGTTATGATTCGGAAGGTTGACTGAACTGTGGCGTGACTGATGTGTCTGAATCGACCTTTATGGGTCCATTATGGTACCGCCAATATCATTCCACCTCATTCAAAACCAAGGTCTCGAAGCAATCTGTACCGGTAATGTATCGACCGAGCAGTATCACGCTCACATCCTTGGGGTCCAACTCACAACAAAACTAGGAGCTCAGAAATTTCCTCCTCCTGGTAGCCAATGCTGGGCAATTGCAAAGAAAGTGTAAAACATTCCCCTTTTCATCCACATTCTCTCATTCTCTCGTCCCCGTCGGGCCCTGGCCGCCTGTAAGGCTTCATGAATTGATGATCAAGTACTTCATCGACTACGCTTCGTGAATTCGTCGATGAAGCCCATAGCCCAGTCGTAAGTTATCATACTCGTATATCGTTTCATCATATACTTTAAAAGGACCTAAGTGACATTAATTTCCCAACTAGAAAAATGGTCATTATGATTTTCATTCAGGCCTCCATAATATGTCTTCATCATGACAATTTTAGCATGGTAGGGAGTTGATCTTATATTCACGCGGTCGTGGGTTCAAATTCTGCCGGAGCAAATAATTGCTTGATGATTTAGCCAATAGTACTCTTCAAGCATTTCATCATCTACAGCCTGATGAGTTCGTCAATGACTGTCATTAAGTATTTCATCAACTAAGCTTGATGAATTCGTCGATGAAACTTATGTAACAAGCCATCACTTGTCATGTATCTTTTCGTCATATATTTTGAAAATACATAAGCGACATACAGAACAATGCTCACGATGATTTTCATCCAGGCCTTCATAATGAGCGCATTGACGTATTCATCATGACATGGTTAGCAGGTTAGGAGGTGTTCTTTTCTTAGTAGTCTCAAGGTACAGGACAGTTTTATTTGTCGGGATTAAACTGAGCACGATTTCAATTAGCAGTATTTTAAAATAGCGAGATTTTGTACTGCCGGAATAATGAAAGACGTAATTGATCCTACAACAAAAGTTTTTATTTTAAATATTTACGCGTATTTTGCTCCCTGAGCCTCAATTTTATGACAAACGCTTTGTCTGCCTAATTAACAGTTTTTTTGCGGTATATATAAGTCATATGTACATTCATTTTGATTGATATTCATGATAAAACAGAAGCAGTAAAGATATCCCAGCTATCAAGTCGGATAAGTATGTAACAAAATGTGAAGCCTTCACTATGGTTGAAATAGTGCCCGCCCGGGTATTGTCCCTGCTGGATTCTATATACATTTTTATCTTGAACCCAACTATCTCGCAAATTATCTGCAGCCGGTGTATTCAAAATCCCTGACTCCATTCCAATTTTTGTACATTCTCTGCCAGAACAAAATTGAAAAAACTAACCCCGACTCTTTCAGACACTGAATCGATAATTTTAAAATCAGTTTCGCATTATTCACGTTAACTAAAAAAATTCCTCCACTTCAATCTGTTGCCACCACTGCAAACTGTTTCAGGAGCCTTGTTCGTCGTCAGCGCCACAGCACTTTTATGAAAAATCATATCCACACAATCCTATCCACATTGTGGAGAATTCTTATCGTTTTTCATTATATCTTTTCTTTGCCCTACAATACAATGTCCTGAAGGATATTGACAGGCTTGATGAAAACTTTTAAGTAGGTTTTCTGCTAGGATTTGCAGTTTAAAAAGATAAGTTAAGGGTCCAAACTCTACTTTCGCTGTATCCGCGGTATGGAAAAAGTTGTTTCCTTGCGGTTGTCCTTGCCTCTACCACCACAATAAAAATGTTGTTGTTTGAGCATTGATATTTCGAATGTGTTGTCAAAAAATGGTTGCTGCGGCTCACCATCTGCCAGAATGGGAAAGGGATGAATGTTGGTTGGGCATTTCTGCTTATTTAGGTCAACTCCGCCTTTTTGGTGTCCCTACTCATTTGTGTGTAGCCGTTTGTTTGTATAATATGAAATTCTTAAGATCTTTGAAGAAGGACTAATTATTGCTGTGCAAATGTTTCAAATAGACTATTAGTTTTCATTTCGTTCATAATGGTAGTAATGAACATTCAACAAATGATGTCATTAACTTTGTATTTAGTCCTTGGCTATTGCGAATGTCCTTAATGGGATCGTTTTTCAACAAACAAGCTATAAAAGACCCTCTCGTGTTGTAAACTTTCGTCTAGCTCTAGTGTCCTGTTCATATAATATTGTAATGTATGTATAATTATAACTAACAAGTGGACAATCATTTGGTGGATGTAAGACAATTATAGGAATAAATTTACGAAAAAATGTTCTGGTATTTTGCTGTGGTTATTGCAGGGCCGTTGAGACGAGGGGGTGGAATAGGCGATATGACCCCGGCCCGTGATTTTAAGGGGCCCGGAAATTTAACACATGAAATAAAAGAAATCGGTCAGTTTTGAAAAGAAAACCACGAATTACACGTTTCTCAAGAATAATTCTTGTGAACATATACAAAAGCCGACAGCTTCGAAAGGGGCGTGTAAGATTGAGTATGGAAATTTCGATACTAATTTTTCATTGCCTACTTTCCGTTTTCAATTTTCCATTTATGCCGATGCTGAGCTCGGGCCGAGCTCGATTTCGTCCGATAACACCACTGACCTGGGTGGACTGACAAATAGTTATATATTGCGCAAATCGTTCACCCTATGACGCTGCCGTAGAAGAGATCAGCTCTCTACTCTTCGAGCTACCACAACTGTGCTTCTCAGAAAAACCGAGCAAATATCAAAACCGTCGTTGTGTACTTCGGTGAAAAATGTAAAAAAAAGTCATAGGCTATTTAGATGACGACGACGGTCAATTACTTGCATAAAATATTTCGAAACACATGACATATGTATGTCTACACATCATCTTTTATCTTCACATAATTGTCCTGCCCCGGCTACTGCTCCGCGAAAAAACTGGTCGACTAATGAACGATTGGCTAGCAGGATATGCTCCACAGAATACAACCATCCGTACTTAACCAATAAACTAAGATCCATAGGGGCTGTAAAAGTATACGTACGACAAAATTTCCTGTAGTATATTAGATGTGGTTCTAAAGCATGAAGCTACTGCCCATACGGCAAGGATCACATGCGGGGGGAATTATTATTGCAAGCAAATTATGTAATGATTTGATGAAAACGGACTTTTTATTTGGGTTTATTTGAGAAGCTAAATGTATTGAAATTAGCCCAAAACAAATCAGCAGCTGAACGGAATCCTTAAAGAGAGCAGTATCAGAGCGAGAGCACAGCCAGTAGATGACATTCTACTTTAACTGCTCCTTTAATTTTTTCCCCTTTAAGCGGACGAGACCAAGACATTTGCCGTCTAAAATAGCAATAAAACCGCGTTCAGCACGTCTCCAAGCCAGTGACCAAATCGAGACTAAATGGCCAAAAACGCTTGCCGATCAGAGACGTTGGGGTAGTCGCTAAGAGCCTGTAAATCCGTATCGATATAGTTAATTTGAGAGAACGAAAAATCCACCGTATGAGGGTTCCAGGTTCTTTATCACCTAAAGCAGGAATGGACTCTGAATACGACTCAAGGAATTTCCGCTTTAGGGACCAAAAACCCAGCGAGTGAAGGTTTTAGGCTCTTATGCTTCTATAGACAATGACCCAGCAGCAGACGAGCGGATTGTTCCTTGAGGGAATCAAGCTAACGAAATTCTTACCATAGTTGTTAGATCTAATAATATCCCTAAGTGCTTGCCCGATACGAGTATCATGACGTCGTCTGCGTCACGAATCCCTGACTATTCTAAGTATTTTAGTGGAACATTCAGTGCAAGTGCCCATAGAAGTGGCGATAGTACTACTCTTTGCGAAGTACCTCTCACCGCCCTCTTGATGGCTTTCTCAAAGCGCCATTCGGACGTCATCAGGCTGTTAGTAAGTAGTGACTACTTACAGAACAAGATACTCTAACTAAGAATTAACAAAATGAAAAAGACCCCATCCCCAGACCACATCTTTTTTGCAAAAATTTCTTCGAATTTTACTACTAGAATAACTAAAAATAACTACTATAATAGGTTTTTCCTTGAATAACCGAAATGCCTATCCCTACTTCCAGCTAACCGGGCCACCATTAGCTGGGTTCTACTTCAGCAAAATGAGACTACAGCGTTAACTCCTAAATAAGGTTTGTGTGATACCGCAGCGTGACATAAGTTTAGCTTTCTGTAGTAAATTGTCATACTGGACTGGCCCAATTTATTTGTTAAATAACAAAATAATCTCAGATATGGTCGAGTTTTGGTGCCCACTTGATCTTATCTTTTCTGATATTATTTTAGCTTTTATGGAATGAATATTCAGAATATATTAATTGAGAACACCATATGCAAAAAAATAGCTTATCAAATAACAACCCAAAAACATATGATATCAAAGGGGTGACAAATACCGAATTGTGGAGCTCGGGCCAATGTGACGCTAGCCTTAGGCCGCGTTCAGAGTGGAAGCGTGAAGCTGAACGGGAAACTGGGCCGAGTTTGAAGGTGGTGAATGAGAGAAAGCTCAACACATATATAGGTATTTTCGTATAAAAACGCGCGTAGATACCAAAGTAAAAGTAAAGCGGAAGCTTCCTCGAAAAAAGACTGACCAAGCTAGAAGCTGATTCCAAAGCGTAAAGCGAGAAAGGTGGCCAGTAACAAATAAAGTTAAGTTAATTTGAGAAGCCAGCGTGCATTTCACATTCGTTATCTTCTTGTATCAGCAACCTCAGCTACAAAGTCGGCTCGGCTCGACTACTCGCATGGCGGTCAGAATTAAAGCGTGAAGTCGAGTTTGAAGCTTATCCATCTTTACTGTATATTAGCATCAGCTCGCACATGCACTTAGGCCGCATTTGGAGTAAAGGCTAACTCTGAAGATGGTTAATGCGAGAAAGCTTCGAATATAAACCCGACTTTGTGTTAACTCTGGCATGTACGCGTACTTTTCCATGAAAGTGTATAAGCGAAGCTTTCTTACACTTACTATCCTTTACCTCGGCTCAGTTTCTCGCTCGGTTTCATGCTTTCACTCTGAAAGCGGCCTTAGTCAGATTTTACGTCAAAACAAAACAAAAAACAAAACAAAACATGTTCGCATTAAAATATTCCTTGTTAATGACTGCGCCGGCATGGAGTCAATTAGCAATTAGCTATACCTTGCTTTCCCATTAATATGATAGTTGCGCACTTTGCAATGATAATAGTGTGCGATAACTTTTCCCCCGATAACTTTTCGATCGCTTATCATTGTGGGGCTTCAATAACGCGCTCCTCATTTTGTTATCATTTCCCTTGTGGTCTACTACACGCTGCATCTGATTTCGTCGCAATCGCAACTAATCAAAATTTACGAAATACAAAAACACCTGGCTACGTACGTATCTCGTTCAGTTGTAAAGTGAGTGCTCTGGAGTGGTATATCAAATGTGAATGGGCAATTTTCATTCAATTTTTTATCATTCATCATCAAGTGTTTTTTACCAGCTTTCGCAAAAGTTTTGTTGAAACAAAATGAAAGAAGTATTATATGTAGTTAAACCACGGATAAATACGAACGGTGCATAGAGACGAGTCCTGAAAGATAATAGATTTTTTTTTTGTGTTGTGAATTAGTAGTTTATCGGTGATATTCGTGTATTGCTAGGCTTGAAAATTCGAGAACAAAAATGAAAGAAAAAAAATCGTACTTTGTGTGAAATTGAAGGATTACTTTTTATTATCCCAACCAAAAACTAAAAATTATATTTACAAAGTCAAATTAAACATATGTGATGATAACCTGCCGAAAAAGTCAGTTTGAAATATAACAGGGAAGATCAACAACCTCGCAGAATGAGTGATGGGGCGGGGGTGACGAAATCTTCTCTTTTTTTAGTAACCCATTAGGGGCCGTGCACATAATACGTCACACAATTTTTGCCCATGTTTGACCCTTCCCACCCCCTTTTTCACACATCGTCACAAACTCTAGACTCCCTTCCCTGCCCCTTACATTACGTCACATTTTTCACTTTTCAATTCCTTCATGTTAAAAATTTAAACTAAACTCACTAACATGTACACACGGAAACTCGTAACTCATTATTATTAATCCAAGCTTTATTACTTATTATTCCGGGTTCCGGTCAGCCTGTTAAGAAGCCTCTCTGGGGTCATTTTCGACAAAGAAAAGGTCAAATGGGCCGTGGAGTCCTTTGAACCCTATAAAGCACCTGGCGCCGATGGCATATTTCCTGCTCTTCTGCAACGCAGCATTAGTTTCATTATCAATCCATTGATTGCCCTGTTCAGAGCTAGCTACACCTTCAGCTATTTACATACCGCGTTTATGGAGAGCGATCAACGTGGTGTTCATTCCAAAAAACGGAAACAAGCCGGAAGAGCTACCTAAATCTTACAGACCGATAAGCCTTTCATCGTTTCTTTTAAAAACTATGGAGAGGTTATTGGATCTGCATATTCGAAAGAAAATGGAATGCACGTCACCCCTGCATCGTACCCAGTTCGCCTACGTAAAAGGTAAGTCGACAGTGGTTGCCTTACACAATCTCGTAGGAACGATTGAAAAAACCCTCAATGACAAGGAAATTGCCTTGTGCGCCTTCATTGACATCGAGGGAGCTTTCGACAATACTGGCTACAGCTGCATATCTAGAGCACTTGAGCTCAGAGATATACCCACAGCCACTATTATGTGGATCGATGCCATGCTTCGCGGGCGCGAGATCTACTCAACGTTGAGTGGCGCCTTCTCCTGTGTTAATGCTGTTAAAGGTTGTCCTCAGGGAGGAGTTCTTTCTCCACTTCTCTGGTCACTAGTCGTAGACGAGTTACTAGCTAGGCTATGTGATTATGGTTATCATGCTATTGGATATGCCGATGATATAACTATTATAATCAGAGGAAAGTTTGAAACGACCGTCACTGAGGTGATGGGTGCTGCACTTGACTTAGTCCTTCGTTGGTGCACTGAAGTTGGCCTGAGTGTTAACCCTCAAAAGACCGTCTTGGTCCCATTCACACGGAGGAAAATTCTTAACTTAAGCTCGGTCAGTCTAGGCAGGACGGTACTTCAGTTCTCCACTGAAGTCAAGTGTCTGGGCATTACGTTGGACTGGAGGCTCAACTGGAGCAATCACGTCGAGACTGTCATTAATAAGGCCACTCGTATCATGTGGGCTTGCAGATCGCTCTTTGGTAAAACCTGGGGCCTCACCCCTAAAATGACTAAGTGGCTATATTTGATGCTGGTACGACCAGTCGTGACATATGCTGCGCTAGTATGGTGGCCCAAAACGCAGCAGCGTTGCACCATACAGTTGTGTACCAAACTATTTTACAACGTCTTGCATGCCTTGGTATGGCAGGATCCATCCGTACATGTCCGACATCGGCCATTGAGGCGATTGTTGGTCTTACTCCGCTGCATATTTTTATACAGGAATCTGCGGCTCTTAGCGCTCTTCGAGTGCGTTTAACTTATGATGCTCATGTGTACAATCAGGGCCACATGAGCATCCTGGAGCGGATTCCGGGTTTGCAGATCTGTTCGAGATCAGATTACATGACTACGGAATTTTGCTTCGATAGAAAATTCTCGGTCTCAATTCCATGCCGCACGGAATGGGATAGTGCCAACCTCTGTCCTGACCCTAGCTGTACCATGTGGTTTACGGATGGGTCAAAGACTGATCAGGGAGTTGGTGCTGGGGTCTTTGGACCGAGCACCAGGATTTCAATCGCCATGGGCGTCTGGCCCAGCATATTTCAAGCAGAGGTCCATGCCATTGAGACCTGCGCCAGAAAAATTCTGCACAAGAAACTTAATGGCGCAAACATTGCTATCTGCACGGACAGCCAGGCAGCTATTAAGGCTCTTTCTTCATACAAATTTTCTTCAAAATTAGTGAAAGAGTGTTTTGATACCCTTCAGTGTCTCACAAACACCAATCGGGTAACTCTATGTTGGGTACCAGGCCATCAGGGCATTCAAGGTAACGAAGCTGCGGATGAACTCGCTAGGCAGAGCTCATCTGTGAAATTTATCGGGCCTGATCCGTACTGTGGCCTGAGCTGGGCTACAACCAGACAACTGGTTAAGCAATGGTCCGCAAATGAAAGGTTGCGTCACTGGAATGATCTCGCTGGTCTTCGTCAGTCGAAAGATCTTATAAACCCATACGGTATCAAAGAAACTAGCCGCCTGGGCAGAGCGGACCTGAGGTTAATCGTTGGTTACCTCACGGGACACCACTGGGTAAGATATCACCTCAACAAAATGGGTCTGGCTACTGAAACGGAATGCAGACTTTGGCTGGAGGACACTGAGTCAACCAAACACCTTCTCTGCGAATGCCCGGCGGTTGCTCGTTCGAGGTTCTTGTTTCTTGGAGATTCCATCGTGAGCTCCGCGGTCGTTAAGAGCGCTCCTACAAAGGACCTTGGCCTTCATGAGGCTGATTGAGAGTCTTTTGGATTAGTTTAAGGCTATAAGGCACAATAGATCTCATGGTCGCAGTGCCCACCTTTGGGTCCTTATTTATTTTTTTATTATATTATTATATTTATTAATTGAGGTTCTGATATACGGGACGCGTATACGCGTTCGCGTAATTTTTACCCGTTGAACGTAAACGCGACTAGTAACGCGTCAGTGAGTTTACACGAGGCGCTTTTACGAGTCAACAGGGTAAATGCAAGTGCTGAAATCATTCCTCAAATTTACTAGTGCGAATGTAAAATTGGCGCTAAAGAAGGTTATACAATTTGTTTTGTTGTTGGGCTCATCGACTAATCGACTCATCAACGGCAGATTATACATAGGATCAAATGAGTGGGTATACACAAATGACAAAAATAATATACCCAAAACCTTCACCAAAACTAGCTCGACATTCCAAAACCGGGAACAGCCCATATGATCGATCTTCACTGCTTACAGCGACCTACCTCCATGTGCAGGCCGACCTGTATAATCAAGATGGCATTGATTTTGCGCAATCGTACGATTCTAACGTGTTCGAAAGCGTGTAGCCACCGAATATACGCGTAGCACGTAAACCCGGTTAGTACAATATTTACACAAGAAGCACATTTGCTCCTCGATACGCTTCGTCGTCTAACAAGTTGTCGTAAACGCGTTTACTATTCACACGGGGCTGATATCGTAGATTTGACGCACCCGAAGCGCTTACGCGTCCTGTGGATTAGAAGCCTTAGTGATGAGGGGGGATGACATCTCTCTTCAATATTACCGATAAGAGGCATTTCCTTGATATTGACGAATGTGCCTTGAGTACCATGCTTCATCAACGGGCAATGTGGCGTTTATGTGAACCTCTGGATTGACATATTTCGCCTTGACAGGAGACGCATCAATAGGGGTTAGAAGTAAAAGCGTTTTGGGCTCGTCCACAGGAAAAGCACTACAGTTAATGAATTATATACCTATAAATGGAAAACATACTTTTGAGCTCTCTTTTCCGATCGGGTAGCGCTGTTTGGATAAGAAAACAGAAGTACATACTTTTACAATAAAATCTCCCCTCCTGTCCAAATTGTTTGCCGCTTATAAGAGATGTTCGCTAATAGGAGATGTCCGTTAAGGAAGATTTCAGTGTATCATCATCATCATCGTGGCGCGACAGCCCGACGTCGGGCCTTGGCCGCCTGGATCATTGTCCTCCAATTATCTCGGTCACGTGACCGCGTCCTCCAATTTTGGGAGCCCAGCAGCTGCGCGGCGTCCACACCTACTGAGCTCTCCCAACGAGATCTCGGTCGTCCTCGCAGTCTCGCTCCGTCGACTCGTTCTGCATTCATTACTCTTTAGGCATGCGATCATCGTCCATTCTTTGTACATGCCCTGCCCATTGAAGTCGTTGTAGTTTGACGATTTTCGAGACTTGCAGCTCATCGTACATTTCATACAACTTATGGTTGTACCGGATGCGCCATCCATCTCGATCGCAAACAGCCCCGAAAATTCGCCGTAGAACCTTACGTTCGAAAGTGTCTAGCATGTTTTCGGAGGCTTGAGTTAGGGTCCATGCTTCGCAGCCATAGCATAGCACTGGTCGTATAATGGTTTTGTACACGCGGAGCTTCGTGTTTCTGTGCACATGTTTCGATTTCATTATGGGGAGAACCGAGAAAAAAGTCTTATTAGCTAACTGTATCCGTCGCTTGATTTCGTCAGTTTCGTTGGCGTCCCTGGACAGGTTGCAACCCAGGTAAATGAAGTTGTTCACGAACTCGATGTTGAGGTCCCCCACATAGATGCTCGGTTGTGCAGGTGTCCTTGTCACCGATTGCATCATTATTTTAGTTTTACCCTCGTTAATACGTAATCCAGCTTCCTTTGCAGCGGTATCAAGCGTATGCAGAAGTTCTTCTGCGTCAGCCAATCTTCGGGACATGATGTTGATGTCGTCGGCGTACGCTGCTAATTGTGTCGACTTGATGAGTAGCGTCTTGCTGTTGTCCAAATTCATGGCCCGAATAACGTATTCCAGTGCTAGGTTGAAGAGCGTCGGAGCCAGTCCATCGCCCTGTTTCAAACCAGTGCGTGTTTCAAATAGATCAGTAAGTCTATTCTGGATCCTGACTTGTGAGACGGAGTTGGTCATCGTCATCTTTGTCAGTCGCACTAATTTTGCTGGTATACCAAATTGCAGCATGATGTTGTACAGTACTCCACGATCGATACTGTCGTATGCCTGCTTGAAGTCGACAAAGATTTGGTATACGTTTACGTTGTATTCCCAGCACCTCTGGAGTATCAGTTTGACTGAGAAGAGCTGATCGGTTGTGGAGCGACCAGGTCTGAAACCGCTTTGATATTCGCCAATGACTCGTTCTGCGTACGGTTTTATTCTATTTTCCAGAATTTTCGTCAAAATTTTATAGGACGTACAAACTAGTGAGATGCCCCTGTAATTCTCACACCGCAGTTTATCTCCCTTTTTATGAATTGGACAGATGATGCTTCTGCGCCAATCGTCTGGGATCTCCTCGTTCTCCCATACTCGCAGGAGTAATTGATGTATGGCATCAACTAGACTCGTTCCACCGAATCTTAGCAGTTCAGCTGGAATCTCGTCAGCGCCCGGCGCTTTATTTCGTTTTAGTGACCGCAACGCGAGATCAACTTCCTCTACTGTCGGGGGTTGAATGGGTGGGCCTAGATCAACAATATCATCAGGAGCTTCCTGTGTGGGGATGTTAGATGGTCGGTTTAGAAGCTCTTCAAAATAAGAGGCCCATCGTTTGTTAATACCATCGGTGTCGCTGATGATGTTTCCATCCTTGTCCTTACAAAGGCTAGTCCTGGGTTGGTAGCCGTTCTTAATTGTATTTACTAGTTTGTAGGCTTGTCTGGTGTTCCTATTAGCTAAGTTTTCGTTTATGTTCAGCAACTGCTCGTCAAGGTATTTACGTTTCTTACGTCTAATTATTCTATTCGATATTCGCCGTAGCTCGTCATATTTTTCTCTTCTGGCTCTGGTTCCTCGTTGAATCCATTGTCTGTAGGCCTCGTTTTTCGCGTCAAGTGAATTTTTGCATCCTTCGTCGAACCAGTCATTTCGCGCTCGCCGGGCTTTATATCCCACGACCTTCTCTGCGACATCCTTGATGGTACCCTTGAGTTCTTCCCAGAACCCATGGACGCCTGTGTTGCTGATGTTGTGTAGCATAGGTGATAGTTTTTCCTCAAGGGCGGTAGTATACGCCACCGTTGTAGCATCACTCAAGAGCTTATCAACCGCAAAGATTTTGGGAGGGCTGATTCTTGACTGGTGCACTGAGGAAATTCTACACCTGTAGGTCGTCTTCACCAAGTGATGATCTGAGTCGCAGTTTGCTCCTCGATAGGAGCGGACATCCATGACACTAGACGCCCATCTCCTGCAAATGAGGACGTGGTCAATTTGGTTGACGGTATGTGCGTCTGGAGACTTCCAGGTCTGCTTGTGAATGCGTCGATGCGGCAAACACGTAGAGCTTACGACTAGATTCCTGCTGCAGGCGAAGTCTATAAGTCGCTGGCCGTTATCGTTACATTCTTCATGGAGGCTGTGGCCTCCAGTGGTCCCCCGATGCCAGCTTTCATTCCCGACTTTCGCGTTAAAGTCTCCCAGCAGCAATTTGACGTCGTTTGTTGGAAGTGAGTCGAAGAGAGTTTCAAGGCGGGCATAGAACTCGTCTTTTACTGCGTCTTCTTTAACTTCAGTGGGAGCATGCACATTGATGAGCCAGAGATTGAAGAATCGAGTCTCGATGCGAATCGCACACAGCCGTTCATTTATGGGTTTGAAGTCAGTAATATGCGGTTTGAGGTGATTGTTCACTATAAATGCTACTCCAAACTCCTTGCGGCCCGATGGTTTGCCACTTGTAAAAATTGTGGTTTCTTGACATGGAGTGGTTTTTACAAGGACGAGTTGTCAGCACGTCGCTTAACCCCATTCAGGGGATGGCCTCGGAGATAGCTGCTTCAGATGGTTTAATAAACGTGCTGGAGCCCACATAACTATGTAGCAGGTCCAACTACGCAAGTCAATCCATCCTACTAGACCTGAGACGCTTAAGTGTTCGTCAGCCATTCAGGCTACAGCTATCTGCCTTTTCCAAACTGTCTTATCGCTAAGACATTGGCCGTCAGCGAATTGATACACTGCCGTTACCAGGGGGCGCCCACGCGGAGGACTATGGAAATGGTCTTTGATTTCACTGTATGATGCTTTCAATTTTACACACGTAAAAACTTATAAATATGTATATTATTATTATGGTGGGAAGACTAAGCGGAAAGAACATGAATTCAAATAATGTGACGTTACACTATCGGTAGACCCCATCCCTTTTTCATGTCACACTCCGTCACAAATCGCGAACCCCCCTAACCGGAGCCTAAGGTAGCATAGTGACCGTCAAGTTCGGAATGTCATCTGACGAAGAAAAAGGCTAAGGCTCAACGAGCTAGGCAGCCTCCTCAGCTTGCGGGTTTTCGCCGTTCGTTGCGCCTGTCCTTTACATATAAATCAATATTCATAGGCATGGGAAAGACAATACAAACAGAGGTGGCAAATGGGGAATTACAAAAAAAATGGGGTGATAAGGATGGAATGGTTGGCAGACGGCTCAAATGCCCTCACGCTCGTATCGCCGTGCAGGTGTTATGGGACCCTTGGCCTCTCGTTTGCAGTTTATGCGCGTTCCTCCACTGCAAGCGTATTTGACAATGCGCTCCCGCGACACACACATCAACAAGCGGCATTGCATGCCAGATCCAAAGTTAAGAATTTTCATGAACCTTCGTCCACTGCAAACGTGTTTGAGCGAAGCGGCTAGAGGCGTTTACTTGCGCCAGGCGACCCGCACGAAAGATAAAAAAAATGGATGTGCCGCTCGTAGCAGCGCGTTACTTCGAGAACTGGAACTCTCACATGCTAAGCGAGCGCTCTACCATCTGAGCTACATCCCCGTTATATATTTAGTTAATACACGCTACATTTGGCAGCCAGTTTGACCTAGTAGCCAACAATAAAGAAAAACCTTCAAAGCAATTGCAAAAAAAAAAAATTCATTAATATGTACAACTGGGTCCCATTCACCTAGTAAAGAGTCAGCTCATGTGGTCTTTAATCACAACTTGTCTCTAGTCACTATTGATTGATTCGATTGATACGTTACGTTTAACCCAAAAAGCGTGTAGAGAATTTTAGCAATATAGTTTTTTTTTTCGAAAATTGCCTATACTAGAAAAGTCATTTATTCGAAAATTAATCAAGTAAGATTCCGAACGAATAGAGACGATAATGAAAAAAGGGAAATCACGAATAATCGGATAGAAAATTGATCAACATGTCTACCTGAAAAAGAAAGAAATATCCTTAAAGTACCTTAATCGCAAAGCGTCTAGAAAAGAGCGCAAAATGAATATCCTATTCTATTATTTTACGAATTTCCCGATAAGTTTGTAACTACTTTAAAAACCCCTTTGAACACCTTCGAACTAGCGTAGTGCGGTCTCTATGTTCACGAACAGGCAGCTTTAATTCCACATTACAACTTAAACTTTTGCTCCTACGCTTTACCTAACCATAAAAAACATCCACCCACCTACTATCTGCCCACATCATAATGTTTCACTAATTGTGCAACTCCCAAACTAATTTTCATCGCCTCCTTACGCGCGCCCACCACAATCTCATTTCGAGGCTCCCCCAACCATTTAAAGGACACCTCCCCAAATATCCACCCAATCGACTATAAAATCTCACTCCTGGCCGCTTCCGCTCCGGACAGTGAAATATGAGACTCAGTTCCGTTAGCACTAGGATGAATACAAATCGGAAATAAAGTACCAACACTTGTCTCTATGCACCGCCCATTTTCCAAAAGCCCCGGGAAGAATATTAATATAGAGTTGATGATGTCCTTTATCGATCTCGTTTCATTTCCATACGTTTCGGGTGTATCGTGATGCCATTACATTGTAGAGAATTGCAACCGAAGGAATTTCATTGGTCGTCCTTTTGTTGGCAGCAACTGCGCATGGTCGGGTTGCCGCCCGTTTGGCCCCCATTGCGAAGTATGGAGCAGCCGTTAATGTCAAGGATACGGCGGATGGTGCTAAGGACATCTCGTCGAGAACTGAAAGTGTAGTGCAAGATTGGAGTTTGGTGTGTGAACAGCTCTGCCGGTGAGTACGAAATCGTTAACTGTTTTGAAATTAGATATTCTGTGATACGTTGAGTGACTGTTTGATGATGTGTATTGGTGGCTATGTATTAAATCCTAGAAAAAAACTTATAATGACGAAACTACTCATATTCAGTGTCGCTGTGAACAATAGACTACTTCAGCAATAATCCTCCCTGTCGCCCGAGACTTTTCCGGCTCGGCTGTTGACCGGGAGTTTTATGAGCTTATAATTTGAGTGGCTCATTATCGGCGCCCATAGTGCCAACAAGTTCGGGAAAAGTTTTTGTAGTTATCACTTCGGTATAGTGGATAACTTTGGAAGCCTATTGTGTGATATCTAATCTGTCACACATGAATGAAATGCCAGTTTAAAGCTTAAAGTAGATCCAGAAAACGTGATTGGGTTGGGGAATCTATTTTTTCGTAATTGGACAATAATAAAATAAATCTAATCGACTTTGATTATTTGCACATGATAATAGAGTAGTCAATTTAGATACCGAATGCACTGCTACTCGGAAATTTATTTGAAACCCACGAGACATATGCCAAACGGTAGCTAATGGTTTCGTTATTAACATATTAATTTGTTTGAGGTCAAATTTGGCCGCAGAGGGTTTAATTAACGAAAAATCGCCAAAAATTGGGTCCGGCCAAATTGCACTCATCACTTTTTTTAAATTTCCAGCATAATCGCAAAAGAAAAAAAATATATAATAGGAGGACTCACGCTCAATGTCGTATATGTCGTAAACGTCGTATTCGTCGTAAACTTCTGTCATCTCCATAGTAAAAAGACAGAAGTCTACAAAGAAGTCTACAACTTTATGACAAATACGACGCTTACGACGTGAGCATGAATCCCCCTAATATTTTTAGCGTAAAGAATTTGCTGTAAAAATCTAATCTAAATGATGAGTGCAATTTTGGCGGATCTGATTTTTGGGCGGTTTTTCGTTACTTATAGCCATCGCAGTCAGAGTTGACCTTAAACAAATTATATGTTAATAACGAAACCTTTAGCTATCTTTCGGCTTATCTCTCATCGGTTCCAAAAAAAATTCCGAGTAAAATGTTAAATTAATTACACTCTAAGTTGAATATGTCACTGACCATTATTATTTCCAAAAAGATATTTTGTTGTTTTTTTTTTATAAATTGATGTCTGTGGCTATTGTGAGATACCCTTGATTTAATATAATTTATACTATAGTTCGGAGGCTATTCATTATTACATGTTTGGAGAATTAAGAAGTTTAGTAGTCTACATAACATTTCTGACACCCTGTTGACCGTGTTGATTTTATTGTACTTCATCATGTGTAAAAATTAAAAATTGTTTGTCCTGCTCCACACATTACCTTTCTCTGCACTACTTTTGGATACAATGTTTATAATAAATAAATATGCATCAACGTTTGACGAGCTAAAAAATCGGAAGAATAAAAAACTCGTTTTCGAAGTAATTGATGAGTTCTGAAAGTATGTATGTATATCAATCATCAATCCATTTATCATGTATGTTTATCCGTATTAGTGCTATAGCCCTTCTTATTAATCTTCTGGAGTACCTATCTCCTAAACAACAGGTGGTTGCTATAAGGGATGACACATGTGTATGGCAAAACCACACGGTTATTTCGAAGCAAAATACTTTTGTGATGGTCTCCTTGCCTATAAATAAGTTAAAGGCAATCAAAAAAATTATTTTTCTGAAACAGAATACTTTCTTCATGACGGGAAACGTACATTACAAATTGTCTCTTTATTTTTAATACACATTTCGGACGGTACACCAGTTTCTGCAAAAAGCACAGGGACAACAAGTTTAATTCAATCGTCGCACATACAAAGCTCCCTCGCCACTGGTGCTTTTTGGGGAAAACTCGTGTATGGTACGTTCCGTGTAAAACTGGTCGATGTCTGCATTGGCCCTTTTAGTGAGTTCCTTCCGCTGTTAACATTTAAACCCGATCAACCAGTTCCTTGTCTCTCTCCTAGGATGCGTCTCGCTTTGGGCAATTCCAGAGATCAGAACCATCTATTTATTTATTTTATTTAATTATTTTATTTATTTCTGGCTATTTAGAAATAGTCTCTAAGTTTTGAAGGAGTATATTTGGGGAGCTGGAATAGATAATATCGTGGGTAGCGAACAGATACAGTAAAACCCCGTTAACTCAAGGGTGCAGCGACATTTTAGATATCGAAATTATTACAAGGACTTCCGGGAGGCCGGGGAGGAAATAAGGTGGTTCGCGATTCTAAAATTATATCACATACAATAAAACCCCGATTAACCGAACCAACGGCGTAATTTCGGATAACGAAATTTGACACGAATATATTTGGGAAGGCGGGGATGAAAGTAAGAAGGTTACCGACTGTATAATGCTTTCCGAACCGCATTGGATCGAGTGGGAAGGGAGGACATGCAAATTCGAATAAGGGCCTATATGGTACCAAATAAACATGGAGGCGAATGAGAGTGCAAAAAATTTCGAAAATGATCGAGATTTTTGTCAAACCAATAGTTGTCGAGGTCGCTGAGGTGAATGGTTACGCTGTCAAAGTCCCCCTGACCGTGAAAAAATACCCAAAACGCCCAAAATTAGTGTCCAATCATGAGCGAAGCGTACCCAGCTAGTATTATATAATACTACTCAATTGCCCTAACCCCTTGTGGGGCATAGCGCGTCAACTGTTCAATGTGGCCCAATTGACGCTTCGTTGGCATAATTGGAGAATGCAGGTGCCAGCATGCACATCCATGGCCACGAACATCGTTGTGGACGGGATTCGAACCCGAAACGCCGGTAGTCAAACATGAGACTGACGCCTCAACACACTGCGCTACCGGTCGCCCCAAGTATTATACGACTATAATGACATTTTAAGATACGAGGGCGCTTCAAATATGATCGAGACAAACGCTGTAGATGGCGCGCCTGTATGTTTTGAAGGTCGCGGCTTGAGTATGTGATAGCTGGGTCCCTTACGAATAGTGTGGCATAGTCTTCGTCGCGAACGCACGTTTCACGCGCGTGCTACGACCATGAGTGAACATCAAGTGCCGACCACCGCAACGTATTGTCATTGGTTTTTTGGTGTGGGAAGGCGTTAAAAACACGTAAATTCTTCCGCGTTTGCGAAATCAGTTCGGTAGTGAGTGCCTGGGTAGGTCTGCTGTGTTTAAATGGGCCAAAGCGTTCAAAGATGGCCGCGAAACCGTCGAGAATGAGGCACAAGATCGTCGACCGCGAACCAGCATCACACCAGACAACAATCGCCGCGTAGAACAACTCATTTTGGGGGACCGTAGGATGAATGTTCGAAACATTTCGGCTGAAGACGGCATTAGTATTGGTAGTGTAGAGTCTATCACGAACACCTTCAATATCGCAAAATAACGGCGCGATGGGTTCCCAAACTGTTGAACTTCGAGCAAAAATTCATGCGGTTGGAAGTTTGTCGCTGCTTGGTGACGGGATACGAGGCGGAGGGGGACGGTTTTTTGACGCGAATCTTCACTACAGACGAGACATGGGTACACTATTACACTCCGGAAAGCAAGGTGTCGTCTAAAGAGTGGAGGAAGAAGGAGGAAGGGGTGCCAGTCAAAGCGAAGACAGCCAGGTCCGCGGGTAAGGTTATGTGTACTGTATTCTGGGACCGGCGGGGAGTGTTGTACGTTGATTTCCTGCACACACAACGTTCCATCAATGCTGGATACTACTCTAACCTTCTGAAAACACACGTGAAACCCGCTTATCGCTCGAAACGGAGGAGCATTCCAGCGCGAAGTGGGGTTTTGTTTTGTTTGTCTTTAAATGGTCCTGCGAAATCGACGTGAAAAGGGACCACGGCGCTTAGCTGATTCCCAATGATGCGTTAGAGTTTCTGGCTGCTCATTTCGGTTCTGTTGGCATGATCAGTATCTTGTCACCAGGAGCTCGATATTGGCATCAATATTAGGCCACCATACATAGCCGCGAGCTAGTGCCTTCAATTTACAATACCATAGAGTGTTCGGCATGAAGGGCTTTTAAAATTGTTTCTCGAGCCGGAGGAATAATGACAGCATGACTTCCCCAAACTAGGACTGCTCTATTAGCAGAAAGTTCATCTCGACGGGAATAGTATGGATACAGTCTACTTGTACGGTCGATTTTGTTACTGGGCCACCCCGTCAACACCCAGTTCAAAAAATGGAGAGTTGTGGATCCTTCACGTTTCGGACGATAACAGTTATGCGCTCACGACTGACGTAGCTGCAAATTCGATCAGGAGGACATCTTCAGACGTCGTTGATTCGACTTCGGAAGATATCGAACAGCGACTCGGGAAATCTGCATTTTCGTGTTTGTAATGTGTGTATCGAGGAAAATGTCCTTGAGATTAAATTTGTAGGTATACGATTTTCGAACTTTAACCTCGAATAAGACGAGCGCTCACAACCTCAAAGTGGCAAAGTAAAACTTCCAAAAATAATGGATGATGTGGTTTTCGCCAAACGATTATGGAGATGAAAAAATGGACTCGATGAGCGGTATGGGGAATGGAGAGTGTTGGAGAGCCTGAAGACTACAGCGATTTCTGGGATATAAGGAGGCGATGAGTACGACCTTTCTCGCTTAAACTCAATACATACATTAATATCGCAGAAAATTTACCTGACCCCCCCCCCCCCCCCCCCCCCTCTTCCCCCGTGTGAAGCCGAGTGATTAGTAGGAGGCATGAGGGGAACATGATGTACCCGTAAGTCAAGTGTTTTGAGTGGGATTTACCACAATTTAGAATTTTTATTATTGGTCAGGTTTTTGGTGCAAATACTCCACTGTGCATCGATTAGTGGCCGCCGTGTGTTCGCTGCTGTGTACTCGTATGTCATGAGGCGAGTGCCAACCGAACGCGGTGACGAGTAGGAATGACACGCCATGCCCCACTAATTTGTAAGACATCGCGTTTTTCTCACAGATTACAGTACTTATCACTTCAACTGTCTTTTTGAGAGAAAAATACCAATTAAAATAATTACAGACGCAATAGCAAACCTTGTAAAATATTAAACAAATATTTCCCTTTTTACAGAGCAGGGCTTGGGGGCCCGTCATGTGGCCCCCCGTGTGACCAAATAACCGATTCTTCGAAACACCATCGCACCGAGGCGGCTCATTATCTTCTTGGAGATCGAAGGGAAGACATCTGCAGTTTCCTATGCGGTCATGGATTAGGTACGATTAGACATTTTCTGAATTTAGATTCGGTCGATTACTACTGAAAATAATAATTTTTAGGTGAGCTCTCATGTGAGTGTAAGCTGCGCTCAAAACTTCCAGATGCGCTGGACCGTGATACAGTCTGCAGTACATTCTGTCAGGCAGCCAATCTCACAATATCAGGTTGCACTCCATGCAAACACGGAGATAGCACGACAAAAGCTCCAATTCGAACAACAGCAATGCCACCAACTACGAGGCTCACCACGACCACAGGGATTCATCATGGAATCATATCGGTGCCGGAATTATCTTTAACCATCGGAGATGCAGATGAAAATGGTTCAGCATCAACAACACCGAACTGGAACGAGTACTGCCTGTCGTTGTGCAAAATTGGTGAAGGCGGGTCATTGTGCAATTGTGATTTGCCACCATTTTTCTGAAAAAAAGATTGAATTTCGTAAAAATGTCTGGCTTTTCACCAGCTATTTTATTATTCGCAATTTGAAAAAAGATGAAATTAACAGTATTTATCTATTTTTTCAGTAATGTTTTCTTGAATATCTTTATTTTTAATCAAATTAAATATATGTATATAAAATTTATTGGTTTTCTTTACTATTAATATTTTTTTAACATTTTTCATTATTCGGCATACGAATAATACAACAAAAAAGGGCTTCCAAAGCATTCAATTCATTGGCGAAATATTAATGCATTCCAAAATGAAAAAATAAAATAAAATTTAAAGTATAAAAAAATCAAGAAAGATTGAAAAATGTACATAGCGACAATATGTGTTTAATATTTCACCAAGCAAACCAACAAATAATAAGGCACAAACAGATGTTAATTGTTAATGCAAATAACATGAGAAAAGGCATAACAAAAAAAAACTAATTAAATTATATTGTTAGAAATTGATAGAATCAGCATATCAATTGCAAACAATAAAATTTACAAAAAATAATAAAACTGTCCCAAAAGTTGATGTCATTATTAAATACAAAACAAAAATAGCGCAGACGCATAAATAGACATTGCTATGACTATAATCCATATTTATCACGCAGATGTCGCAAGAATATTGCAAATAAAATAATCACAGAAAAAAAGTAGTATGTATCTTTAAGAAATGCAAAACCAAAAAAAAATATTTGCATCATTCAAATACTAAAATTGTTGGTAAATATTTTCAAGATCTATCGTAATAAACAGCGTGGCAAAGAAGATGTTGATAATATTTAAATAAAACTTAAAAAGACGATTATGACTTTAAGTTACTTTAATATGAAAGTAATAGAAATTATGTAATTTTAAACAAAAAATGAACATAATTGAAAAAAAAAATTGCTGTGACTGACAATACAATAAACAATAATAACGTGAAAACGGATGCCAAAACATTGTGGACATGAATTGATTAAAAAAAGATATACATTAAAAAAACATTGGAAAAATCAAGTTTTGGACGAGAAAATAACACGAATATTTTACTAGTACTTAAGGTAAAACTAAATAAAAAAAAACCCACTAAAAACCATACATGAAATAATATGATATGCTTCATTCGCACTATTTTTCATTCTTCTTTATGCACCTTAAGAGAATTTAATTAAATGCACCTAATAATATATGCACACATATCGTTGTAACTGTAAGCACATGAATAAACTACATTTATAACAATCTAACATCATTTAATCACTAACACCGTAGAAAGAAAAAACTCTATTGGATCACTTCACTTTGACAGCCAATGAACGACACACACTTCAAAACATCTAAAAATTGCGGTATCAGAGATACGCATTTAAAAATTACTGACATCCAGAAAGTAATAACTAACATCTAGATCGCGACAAGTACCGCAGCTAATATCGCGAAACATAAAAAAAAAAACACATAAAAGCAAACCAACACCCATGTTTGCATTTTGGTCAACTATGAAGGAATTGTTCGTTTACGTAAAGCATTCAAATTGGTAAAAAAACTAAAATTATTCATTGATTGAAATTATAAATATATTATGCACTAACTGCAAAATAAATTAGTATTGAAGCGAAACAAAAATAATGTTCGCGTATAACGAAACTGGATGAATTTCATTAATAAATGTATTCATGTTGTATGCAACCATTTTGGCCTTTATGATTGCAGCCCGTCCCAATTAAAAATATGAAACCGGAATATAGAGGGCTACGCCCGCAATTCGAGGGTTTTGTAGCAAGCGCTTATTTTGGCATGTAAATACTGGCTCCCTGTTCTTCTTGGTACCCCTCAGCTGAATAAAAACACCATAATTAAATGTTTTACCCATGATATAGTATCTTACATGCCAATTCACAAAAAGACTGCATCTGTCACCTCTCAAAGTAATAGTTTTAATACGAGAAGCTGTAGATAGATATGTATGTATACGAGATAAACTGTACCACTCTTCGAGATGCTTAACCATTCATATTAAGACGACATTGTGTTTGGATGAGATTTTGAAATTCTATTATTTTCGGTTTTCTACGCTAGTGAAATGCCGCTTTTCTGTAAATTTTCATATGTCTAGCTATAACGGTCTCGAAATGCAAGGGGGGGGGGACAAACTCGGACCACATATTTTCCCCTCTCCCTCTTTTCCCCTTTCTTCAAATTTGAAAAAAATTCCAGAAATGGAATGTACTCAACGGTACCTTTCTTACGATACGCCACTTGCCTGTACCAAACGAAAAAAAAATTTCGACCTTCATTTCCCCTCTATGGCGACCCCCCCTTAAAGTTGACCTATTACAACGCATCGCTTTCTCCAGAGAATTATAGTATTTCTACGTATTTCCACCAAATTTCATGCATGTAGCTTCAGCGGTTCGTGAGATATTTCATGGACAGACGGACAGACAGACGGACAGACGGACAGACGGACGCATGACCGATTTCATAAGGGTTTTGTTTTTATACAAAACCCTAATAATGGACAGGCATATAGTCGGATGCATGTTGTTTGTTCGTTTGTCCGGGCACTTCCCGTGTGCTGATCGTAACCAAATTTGGTATCTAGGTTCCTTGTGTGACCCTGAGCGGAAATTTGATCATCGACTAGAAGAAAACAGTATACTGCTGGCCTCAGGATTCTCTGTAACCTGTTGATCATCTAAATAATGGGGACATATAGTATTTTTATTTCTCTCTCTTTCTCTTTCTTTGCTAATTTTTCCCCTCTACAATGGTTGCCGGCTGACTCCAGTGCCCAGTTCGACTAGAAAAAAAACAGTATATTCTGTTGAGTTCAAACCAGAATTACTCGCCCAAGTCTTTTCAAAGATCGCTCCTCCAGGCATTTCATTTCTTGGTCCGACTTCAAGCATAGTTAGTACGTAGCTTCCTTGGGTTATTATAAGTAATACACGCTGATATTATGGTCCTCTTGCAGCGGTGTGTCAGGTCAAAAGGACTCTCTTGATCATGAAATGAAACAGAAACCAGACCTATTAGATATGGGTATCTCCTGATTCGGGGTGCCCAACGCATTGTTGGTCAGGACTGATGTCATTTACAGTCCTTTGGTGAAGAAAAAGGACATTCTTGACAATAAAGGGATATCTAGGCAATATGCGGGTATCATTGAGGCGAATGCATCAGACTGCTGCTAAAGGTATTTTGAGTCATTTGGTGAGGATAAAGGACATCATTGGCGGTGAAGTGATGTTTAAGAAAGATGGGTATCATATAACTGGGGGTGTTGAGGTGAATGCACTAGACTACTGTCAAATGCATTTTGAGTCTTTTGGTGTGGAAAAAAGGACATTCTTGGTAATGAGGCAATATCTAGGCAAGATAGGTGTCATATGGGCAGCTAACTACTAATGATGGCATTTTTGTGTTCTTGGGTCACGAAAACAGCAAGTTTTTGGGCATGAATTGAAACAGAAAGCAAACCTAGCAAAAATCAGTAATTTTCGGATGGGGTGGCGATACCAATCATTTCGACGTAAGAGGTGCATACACTCAAAGAAAACTTATTGTAATATTAACTATGAAACCAAATTGACACGAAAATTACAAATTTACTATGGATTTTGTGAAAATGTACGTATCAACTATTCAAACAAATTACTTACAGGTCCAAACTTCTAGAAATTAAGTGATAGTATGTATAAGCAACTATGACATAGTTGTTCTAAAACATCTGCCTAGTTTTTTGAACATACCATAATTACTAGCAATCTCCTCGAATGCAAGTATGTACACGAACGAATCAATCAGTTGCTTGTTGTTGCGAAAAACTACATCGAGCAAACGGTGAAAAGTTACTTTTGCTTTTCATTTTCGATTGGACCGTAGTTCTAACGCGTAATATTTATTATATTAATATAAAAATAATTAACTACGCCAATTTCAATGTTGAAGGTTTTAGTGTTGTTAGTCCTACGACACACGTGATTCGGTACCATTCAAAAATGCCTCTTATCATTTGTTCAAGCCGGCGTCGTAAGCTTTTTTTTTTTCAAGACGTGTATTCAACATTTCGGTGAGAAAATTAATTCTGCGTCTCATTGTGCGTTTTTTAAAAAGTGTCATTGATGCTGAGATCGGCAATCTGCTGGACGAAGCCTTGAAGTTCTCAAACAATTATTTAGAGGTAATCATTGCATTTTATGAATTAAATATTGTTTGTTTTTATGGATGTGTAACTGTTGCTCAAAAGTGTTCATTTTATAAGGGAAAGTTCAGGATTTATGTTTCTTTTCGAATTATTTCAAGGATGCTCAATTTAGTAGTCTGGATGGCGCAATGGTTAGCGCGTTCGCCTTCTACGCACTGGGCCCCGGTTCGATTCCTACTGAATGCGGTAGTTTTCGATAAAAAAGGGGATTTACGTGTCGGACTATGAGCCCACTCAGCTTTTAAATGAGTACCCATTTATGAGGTAAATAACTCGGTTGAGCGTGTTGCTGATCACACACCTCTATACAAGACCGTCACGATCTAGAAAATGAGATGATGCTAACTCATCTCGAGGCCATGGTTCAAATTTTTATTTTTATTTTATGCTCAATTTCAAAAATCAAGTTTCTTCCAGATAAAAATGTGAAAATTGCAGATATGATAATTTTGAAATGTAGTGTTCATAGAACTTTCGCAAGCGTCACTATCAGTTTTCGATGCTGTACCTATATTCACGATTTCTTAATTTTATCAAACTTTGCAGTTTAGTCATTAAGTGGCTTCTTTTCCTGGGACTTGCCGTCCATTACCATTAATCGACTATCTCTAAACAATATAAATCTATTTTACCTTTGGAACACCGGGTTTATCTATTGTGATATGTTTTATATGTGATAATATGTTTTTAACAATGATATTGATGCGATCATTCCTATAAGATATCTACGCGAATAGTGCCTTTTTAAAGAGAAACTTCAGAATTGGAGGTTGGCACAGGTAAATTATCAAATAAAAAAAATAATAGTAAATAAAAAATAAGTTGGTTTTGCCTTATCGAACGTGGATATCAGCGCTCGGAAAATACGGCTTCAAATTCCAGTTTCCAAAACTATATAGATAACTGGATTAACGCAGGAGATGTAAAGGAGAACTTGCTCTCAGCGAATTGTAGCTAATCCCATGAGTTTGTATGTTAAGCCCTAATATTATATGCGCAATACATGATTGACAAAATACTTATTAGAATCTGGCGTCGCTTCTAACAACACGTAAAGGATGAATAATTGTAGAGTTTTACAGAAATCACAACAAACTTTGCGAAGATCAGCAGAAATTTCTGATTGGCATTATCATCGAAAATTTAATTGCGAGTGAACATCCGGCAACTCTTAAGGGGCTATACCAGTGTGAACGCTGAAAATTTGAGTGATTTTCGGGCATTTTTTTGGGAGAAAAGTACTCAATTAAATGATTCGGAAAATTAAATTAAATACGTTGTTGTTGCTTTTTCATCTGATCGATCCACGTGTGTTTCCGTCTGCCTCGGGGTTTGGGTCCAGCAAATGGAACATTCATTGATAGTGCCTTCATGACAGGGTTCTCAGGCGGACGCCTTAGAACATGGCAATACCAATCCATACGACGATCTTCGAGCTTTTCAGTGATCGGTTGCTCAACAAACAAGCTGCCTCGGATGTAGGTACTTTTGATATGATCCTCTTTGGTCACACCAGCTGACATCCGTAGCGGAAACCAGTTTATGCCGTCGAAAAGTCAACTGGGCCACATGGAACAGTTGACGCGCTATGCCCCACAATTATATTCTAACAACGAAACCGTAAGTTATTGTCTTGACTCTCATCGCTTGCCAGAGAATCTCTCAATAAAAGATCAGTGCTTTAAAATCTATAGAATCTATAATTTTTATACTCTTGATAACGCTTCAAGGATGTCCTGAAATGGATGTCAAAATACGTGAATATGGAAAATATTAAACCATTGGCCTCGTTTATGCCGCGGAACTATCTTCGAATATTAACTAAAACTCCGTATTCGTTTCATCCTTTTATTGTAGCGGTATAAACGCAGTTTTATTGGGAGGCTATTGCCTCTTGACATTTCCCAAACCAAAGTCACAAACCAACAAGAACAACTGACATCTTCCATATTTAATACTTCTTCTCCGTATGTTCGGCATAAATACACCACTAACAAGTACTAGCACTAAAACGATTTAATTACATAAATCACCTTTTAGTTCCACGGCATAAACGTGGCCATTGTATCCATGAAATTCGAATTGGAGCTCAATGTTGAAGGTGAAATAATGAAATTACCAAGCGCCGACAAATGCGTGACGAGGCCTGGAAATGATCCCCATTTAGGGGACTAAATTCTCCAACCTAGCAATCCTGCATGTTATCCTTTGAATATATAGCCATGGAATGAGCTTGTCCTGTATGTCTCCATAGAAACAGTGGCTCCAAAATCTGGGTACTAAGTCGACAGTCAGCTAACTCAGTAGACTTACAAAATTCAAATATTGACAATAATTGACGTTTGTTTATGCACAATTCGTCATTGTAGTCAACATTATGTCAATATCGAAACGCCAACTGAGTAGGCTGATTGTCGATAATTTGACAAAAATTGACATTTGTTTATGCACAATTCTACAGAACAGTCAACATTTATCAGTATTAAACGCCAACTGAGTAGGCTGACTGTCGACTTATTCACCAGATATTGGAGCCAGTGATAAACGGGATATGCTCATTCCACGTACTGTATGTTCTAAGATGTTATCCAACTAATTTGATATGTACCTACTTACGCGCTCTTTACACTTCACCGTGAACGTGAACATGAAAATATAAATTTTCCCCGATCAAAAGCTCCGTGAAAAGATTTGACAGTTATCGTATGGTGAGAATAATTTTTCCTGTTCACAGTCGTATTTACAGTTCCCTGGGAACAACGGAATATGTAAAACGTCTTAAAAAGAAAAAAATAATAATAAAAATACCAGTTACAGGAAGGAAGTTATTAATGAGACAATGGAAGACGATATGTGGAGAAAAATAGTGCATGAAAGTTTCAAGATAAAGCTACAAATTTGCGATTTCATTGCCGGCGGCAGCAGCGGCATTGGCTGTGTCTTGGCTATTCTGCTTTCCAAGCCTCATTGAAAACAGCAACTATGGCATTAAGAAATGTCATATTGTCTTCCGCCAATATGTTAATTACGACTTTTCTCATTGTTTTGCAAAAAAAAATAGTTGTTGTGAATGTCGAAAGTGTTTTATAATTTTTAACGACAAAATGAAGCTTTCGTTCGACTTCTCAATGCATAAAATTCCGTTTTTTCTTTCTGACATTTCAAAAGTTTTCCCAGCAGATAGATCGCGCCACTATAGCAGCATTTGAAATTTGGCTAAGAAAGTAATGCCGGAACCAGAATGAACGCAGAAAGCAGCAGCAGCAACTACAATACAATAACACGCAGATCTGCTTTCGCCGCTGTCGCTGCCGCTGCGTTCAATCTAGGTCGATAAAATGGAAAAATGGGAAATGCGTGCTTTCTAATTTGACATTTCGCTGTCGATGCCGCTGCTGCTGCATTCTGCGCTCATTCTGGTTCGGACATAACGCTGCCGATCCTGCTGCCGCTGCTACTGTTCCAATGTAATTCGCTCAAGGCGAATGCTTGCGGTCTACCTAATTAGCCAAGACGCAGGCAATGCCGCTGCTGCTGCCGGCTATGAAATTCCCGCATTAGTTTCCTCTTAAAGCCCGGTTCACATTATTCCAGTCCAGTAATCCAGTCCAGCAATCCAGTCCAGTACTGGACTGGATCATATCGTCTACATGATTCCAGTCCAGTAGTCTGGCGAGTGTGTTGTTGATTCGGTAACTATAGTAACAATGATTTCTGGGCGAGCTGGAATCAAAAAGTAGACCGACAATCCAGTCACTGGACTGGATTGCTGTCCAGTGCCGGTTCACATTATTCCAGTAGCAATCCGGCGCTGGACTGGATTACTGGACTGGATTGGTTACTGGAATAATGTGAACCGGGCATTATGCACTATTTCGATTTCACACCGAAAATTAGCGTTATGCTCTATTTCACTTCTTCGTCTATTCATTATTTTTCTAGCCTCTATTTCGGTACCCCGACGTAACTATAAGCGGACTGATAGCAGATCTCATGGCCTGATTCACGACGGCCACATATCACGAAAATCTCAATTTGGCTACACACCGGAGCTTTCAAATGACGATCTTCAGTCCGTCATAAGATCAGGCTGTTAGTGTGTGACCAACTGAGATTTTCATACGTGACTATTTCTTGAGATAATCACTCAAGTTACTGGGACACTTTAGTCTAATCTAGATACGATAAAATAACTTTTATCATTCATCTTATTTTGTCAATTCGGAAGCTATAACGACTCGTTTTTGTCCTCTTGTTTTCCTTGACCTCATAACTCTTTTCCGTATTCGATTTTAATACCATTACATTGCATGTTTGAAATTAGTGAACGTGTTCTTACAAGTAGGACCATTCAACATGCTTTATAACGGTTTTCTGATTTTCACTCATCGTTTCTCTTCTGTAAATATCAACTTCCGGTATCCTTTTCATTCTTCCGATTCAAATCTCCCTTTAACTCGTTCCTCCTACATTTATACTCCCCACACCGTTCAAATTTATAATTCATATATTCATAATTAAAACATGATCACATTCGTATTAAACAATTTATACGATTTTATTATTTCATAATCAAACAAAAAAGTATTTTTTATTCGCGATGAACAACTTTTCAGAATGCAAATGCAATTCGAACGTGAACAGCATCGTGGAAAAACATCGTGGTGAATTTAACGTCTAGGTCGTTCACTTTCACGTTCACGCGTCTACACTTCTCTGTGAAACGTGGTGAAATTGATTTCACGATGAATTTTTCTTTTCACGATGAAATATACGGGGAATTTAAAAAAAGTATATGAAATATCAATATTAAATTGTGGAAATGTATTCAAAATGTAGTTTATCGAGTTTTCCATTTATTCCAACATAATCCCCGGACGTAAAAAGTAATTTTCATTGATATTTTCCAAGAAAACATTTTTCCATTTTCACGTTCACGATGAAGTGTACAACGCCCTTTAATGAAAGTTTAAAAATTTTCCCGAGTCGCTAGAAAAATCGGCTTACATTAACTGAAACAAGTTGAACTGCCGATAACAAGTGTTAAACCATGGAGCATGCTTCCAGTTCCAACTAACACTCCGAATAGCTGTCATTATCTCCAACATATTCGTAAAATGCAAATTTATTATAAATTTCATGCCGGCAAACGAAACGAAAATAAGTAAACAAGTTTTCCCCGAGACCGGAATGTTGTTGTCAACGCGACCCAAGAACCAAGCCCCAACCGTCCGCCAACCACGACGATCATCTCAGTCAAGATTGTGCCAATTACAGTACCACAAGGCTATCTTCTAGCCCTAGTCTGTTCTCTTAGCGTTCTGCGAACAGGTGTTGTTGTTGATAAGAAAAGTGAAAATAAGTTTGACAGCCACAAAATGACTGTAAGTTTTGTTCCGGTGCCCGCAGGAAGTGATTTCCCATTGGAGAACCTGCCATATGGAGTTTTCTCGACAAAAACGAATGTAAGTCACTCAGCACTTAATCGGTTACTAGTGAAATTTCAAGGTTAGACTATTTTTAGATACGTGTTAGGTAAATTTGCATGAAAACCAGATAATATGGAGTTTAGTATCTGTTTGAAGATTGGGATTGGTTCTTCTATCGCGTCATCGAAGATGTTTTCTTTTTATTTTATATACTAGTCAACTTTCGAAGCGACCCAGTGGAAAAAGTTTTTAAATAGTTTTTCCAACCCTCAATATCCGCTTACTAGATAAAATTTTTAAATTACTAGAAGGCGTGTTCGATTCACCCGGACAAAGAACCATTGCCACACTAAACGACCGATCGATCTTTGATCAAGGTTTCTCATGAGATCACATCGGATCACGGTTGAAAATGAATTGGTTGAACGCCATCTTATTTCTCGGAAATTCGCTAAAATCTATTTGCATATGAGTTCACAATTCGCCCCCACTTTCGCTTGCTGTTTCAATTCGCTCGTCGCAGAACCGTGACGATGGGCTTAATAAACCCATTACACGGTCTATTACCCTATATAATACAATAGCTTGTAGGATGTATGTTAGGGGGGGCAAAAACTCCTCTTCCATAGTCCTCCGCGTGGGCGCCCCCTGGAACGGCAGTGGTCACAGACCATTGCCAACCAACGTCAAGCCGCCAGTGATGGCGGTGCGATGATTTGGTTGAGGTACCCCTGTGGTGTGGGGTGTGAAAAAAAAATACCACGGCCTTTCCCTTTGAGGGACTGTCGTTAAAACCGATAATCAAAGGACAGGATGTGTATGCCAGCAACTTGCACTATCCGAAATCTTTATATGCTAACGAAACGTCAACTATGCCTCGGATAAGGACTGACTCAACGGTTACGACTTTTAGCTATCGTACAATGACAAAGATTGGATTCTGGAATGTGCGTACTCTCCTGGACAATGGATCAGAAGGTCCCCAGAACGCACGATTTCTTCAATTAGAGAGTGAATTTCTGAGGTACAAATTAAATATCTTAGGAGTTAGTGAGATAAGATGGTGGAACAGCGGAGAATTCATCTCTCCAACGGGCAGCACTGTAATGTTGTACTCCGGTAAAGCTACCGGTAGTCGTCGTGAGTCAGGTGTGGGGCTCATTTTAACCAGAGCCGCGCGAAACTGTCTCTTATCCTGGGAACCGGTCTCTGACAGGGTCTTGACCGCCAGGTTCCGGACCAAAATGAGGAACATCTCAATAATACAATGTTATGCCCCTACTGAACCCGACAATGTCTTGGCAAAAGACTCCTTCTACGAAGAACTAAACGCCGTTCAGAGCAGAACACCTAAAGGTGACATTATAATGGTTATGGGTGATTTGAATGCGAAAGTTGGCGCTGATAACCATGGCTCAGACATGTGATAGGGAGACACGGTCTTGGTGATCGTAATGACAACGGTGAAAGATTTGTAGAGTTCTGCAACTTTCACAGTCTCTTCATCGGTGGTACTATGTTTGAGCATAAGGACCACCACAAAATCAGTTGGTCCTCTGTTGATCGGCGCAGAACACAAAATCAGATCGACCATTTTGCCATTAGTAAAAGATTCAAGAGTTGCCTCCTGGACGTGCGAAACAAGAAGGGTGCCGATATTGGGATGGGAAGAGACCATTATCTTATGATCGCTAATGTTCGATTGCGTATTGCAGCCGTGCGCCGCCCCAGCGACGAAAGATCCAGGCCCCGCAAATTCAACACCGCTCGACTAAAAAATCCAGCTGTCTTACAACAATATAATGACCATCTTGCGCAAAAAGCGGCTGAGATAACTAGTCACCCAGATAGTGACATAAACGAAAACTGGGATGCCATAAAAAATGCGTACATTGATAGCGCAAATACCATCCTTGGCCCAAACCCGGATTGCCGGAATAAGCCCTGGATGTCCGACGCTTCATGGCAGCGGATTGTTGAAAGAAAGGAGCTGAAAGTTCGTTTGGCTGCAGCAGCAGACGACAATCGAAGCAGCATCGAACTCCTTTACCGTCAGAAAGCTCGAGAAGTTCAGCGTAGTGTGCGACGCGATAAAAGAGTTTATGCCAATTCTCTTTTAGCGTCAGCAGAAGAAGCCGCTAGAAGTAACAACTTAAACGCCGTATACGGTGTCATCAAGGAGTTTACAGGTGGTCGTAACTCCTGCCAACATCCGGTGAAAGATAGTGATGGAAAGCTACTTATCTTGGAAGAAGATCAAATGAGGCGGTGGAAAGAACACTTCGCCGCGGTCTTGAACCGTGTAACCTCTGGTGAAGTTCCCCCTCATATAGATAATTTAGCTAGCCATCAAAATGTGCGTATACGGTCCACTGCCCCGACTAAAGAGGAAATAGTCACTGCAGCGCCAAGCGTAACTGCCGATTTGCTGCACCCACTTGTTGATAAAGCGTGGAATACAGAGACCTTTCCCACTGAGTGGAAGGAAGGTTTGATCATCAAACTTCCAAAGAAGGGTAGCCTCACAGACTGTAATAATTGGAGAGGCATTTGTGTGCTTCCTGCCGTTGCCAAGATAATAGCTAAAATCGTCCTGGAAAGACTAAAGGCCCACTTAGAAAGCACAATTGATGAAGAGCAGGCTGGCTTTCGATCCGGATTCTCCTGTGTCGATCACATTAACACCTTGCGAATCATCATCGAGCAATGCGCTGAATACGATTCTCCGCTTCACTTGCTTTTCGTCGATTTCGAAAAGGCTTTCGATAGTGTGAACCGGGATTCTATATGGGCGGCCTTGCGCAGGAGGCATCCCTGAGAAGCTTGTGGCTATTATTAAGGCAACCTATGACGGCGCGAAGTGTCGCGTTCTGCATAAAGGTGAGGTGTCGGGGGACTTTGAGATTCGCAGTGGAGTTCGGCAGGGGTGCATCCTCTCACCGATCCTATTCCTCATTGTGATCGGCGATGTGTTGCATGCAGCCCTATCCGGACTCGACGGAGGAATTCAATGGACTTTGACATCTTATCTACAACATCTTGACTACGCTGACGACATATGCCTACTCTCCCACAAAATCATGGATCTATCCGCAATGGCGTTAGGTCTCGAGAGGGAGGCAAGCAAGGTTGGGCTAAAGATTAATACCAACAAGACCAAGGTTCTTAGCCCGCCATTGCGAAAAAGAAATCCGACACCTATTGCCATCAATATTAATGGGCAGCCTGTGGAGAAGGTGGAAAACTTCGTCTACCTGGGTAGCATTGTTGCCGAAAATGGTGGTACGGAGCAGGACGTCGCTCGTCGTATCAACCAGGCTAAACGCGCATACGGCATGCTGTCCAAAATCTGGCAGGGCAGTTATCTCAGCATTAAAAACCAAGCTGGGCCTGTTTCGCTCCCTGGTACTATCAGTGCTTTTGTATGGGAGCAGTACATGGAAAGTTTCCGTAGGAGTTACCAGAAAGCTGCAAGTTTTCGTCAACTCATGTCTTCGTCGAATTTTAAGAATTTTCTGGCCCGAAACAACATCAAATGAAGAGCTAAGTCGGCGTACGGGTCAGATGCCAATCGACGAATTGATACGCAGGCGAAAATGGCAGTGGATAGGTCACACATTGCGGAAGAGTGATAACTGCATTGCTATGCATGCCATGAAATGGAACCCCATTTCCAACCAAGGCCGACCAAGAGGGGGTCCTCGAATCACATGGCGTCGATCTGTGGCAAAGGAGTGTCAGGTACTGGGTAAGTCTTTTGGGGAGTTGCGCCCCATTGCCCAGAACAGAGTACGATGGCGCGCAGGAGTAGTTGACGCGCTATGCCCCGCTAGGGGTTAAGGCAAAGTAGTAGTAGGATGTATGTAGTTGATTTTCACTCCATTAGGAAACTAATTTAAAAGTGAATATTTTAATAAATTTTCATTCTACTCGTAATTTAACAAACTGCTAGGGTATGCACTCAATGGATTTATTAGTCACTTACGTTGAGTAAGTGAAGTGATGGAGATAATCCCAGTTGCGGGATGACACAAATCAAGAAAAAACATGCGTTTAAATGAGACAAAATTCTTTTTTCCTTCTTTTCGAACCCTTCCGATCAATATTTTTTGTAGCAAAATTAGTTTTAGACTCTACAGACCACTACAGATTACAAAAACCAAAAAATTGTCTTAGGTTAATTGTTTTTTTGTTAGGTGAAATCTGTTTAACCCCGAGAGTATGGAACATGTATTGAAGAGAGGCTATCATCCACACACACTCCATACGTATTTCGTACACATTTTTTTTTTCATAGCGTGCCTTGTCCTCACCCTAGTTTTTTTTTACAATATTTTTTTTTTCATTATCTACTTTTTCCTATCAGCTGGTGCTCCCTCGGTTGCGGTATTAAATTAAAATCACAACAAATTATTTGACAACCGGGGGAACATTTTTGTAGTGTGTGTAATGAATGTCCCAGTGTGTAAACCGCCGATTTCCGTTCTCTATATAATATTCTCAGATTTTACCCTACTACACTATACCAAAAAAAGAAAAATCCACAATGCCATTCAATATCTATCAAACGAAATATGTATGTACATAAGCGAAATAAAAAGATATTGTCAGAAGTGGGATTCGAACCCACGCCCTCAGAGAGGACCAGAACGCTCAGCACCCATTTATACGGGCAAGATTGCTCTTGAGTCTGGCGCCTTAGACCGCTCGGCCATCCTGACACTTAACGACGGTTGCGCCATAATTTAAGACACCGAACAATCTTTATCTACTTATCTATGAATTATTTTCATTCATTTTTTCAGCCACAACATCATATCTGCGTAGCAATTGGCGAGCACGTTTTGGATTTATCAGCCGTCGCTTATCTATATCCACAAAATGTACAGGTGAGTTGCTGGCATTGCGCCGAACGAAATCTTCATACAAAATGGTGTCCCACACAATCTTTTTCCACCACAGAGGGCTCTTCAGAGCCACAATCTCAACACGCTTATGGGGTTGGGATATGACATGTGGAACGTAGTGAGAGCACGAACCATTCAACTTTTAACGAAGAATTCGCCATTGGAACAAGATGCAGCGTTGGTGAAAAGGTGAGTTTAACGATTTTACTCATAAACAGTGGCGTAACTATCGGTTTTTCGTGTGTTCCATGGAACACGGCCACCAAAGGGTACAAAATATCCTTTTGTCTCTTTTGTTTTCTCTTTTTCTCGTAATTATTTATTAAACTAAAATTATAAAAGTGAAGATTGTTTCAGAGTCAATGTACAATATTTAATAGTACTCTAGTGTTATAGGTACGCAGTAAACGCAGTACCGGTTTAAGAAATGCGTATTGGCTGTACTCAGAAGGTACCGAGCAATCGCAATCGCTCGGGAGCAGTTCCGCAGCTGGTCGGTCATGCAGTCGGCGCCTGATAAACGCCACTCTTGTTGTCACGCACTCTTTGCATGAAAGTCAAGGGGAAAGAAGAAAAGCGTGAGCGTTGAGCAGAAATATTTCTTGCTCGGTGATCATTTGATCATGATAACTTGAGCAATATTTGCTCGGTATCTTCTGAACCCACCCATTGTGCACGATTTTAGAATCGTTTCTCCTTTTTTTGTCGAATACTCCTGACCCGTCCCATATAGAAAATATTATAGACGGGCATTACGTCCGATGCATACTATATTAGTTCGTTTGTCACAGTGGCGGATCTAGAAATCGAGTTTGGAGGGGGCGCGGCTTTGTTACCTGGAGAGCTAGGGGTATGTTCACATTTATTAAACTGTCATCATTCAGAGAGGCTTTTTGGAGAGAAACAGGAATGACGAACGTACAATATCATGGAGGGACTGCAAAAGGTCCGTTCTGTTACCACCAGGGACCCATCATCTGATCATAGAAACTGGAAAAAACGGTGGAGTTTCCCAACTTCAACATAAACTTAGCCTTCCAATTCCGTGAAGAAGTGATTTAAGAATTGTCTTTTACGTTTATGGGAGAGTAGAAAAAGAACGGGCATGATTTTCCTCGTCACCGCTGCTTCTACAGTAATCATTGCAGGGGATGCAAAGCCTAATACCATGCTACTTATCGCTCTGATATGTTACCTTTTTTAAGGACAATAGTTTAGCGATGCGACTTAAATCAAATCAGGGACACAACGGCTTCGTAGAAACGTCCCAACCGAGTACTCTCGTCCATACAACCAACAATATCTCCGGAAGAGGATAGGCTTCCGAGAGCAATGAGAACGACACTCGCCTAACTTGGGTCAGGCTGGTGTTCACGACTGAATTCCTATATATCCCGCATTGACTAGGACGTCTCAAACATCTGTCCTGCTTGTAATGGAGCACCTCATGACATGACCATATCTTCCATTGTCCAGTTGCACCCACGCACCTGACTCCCAGATCGCTATGGGAGAACCCTATAGACGAAGCTAATTTTCTATCCCTCAACACCGGGGATGAAGACGAATCGTAAGCGCTCCTATGGCAGCCGGTTCTACGCACCGGAGCGACCCGTTCATCAGAAACGACCAAGGGCTGCCAAACCGCCTCAACGCCAGCAGGCGTTGCTACAACAACAACAACGAATCGTAAGCATGTAACAAACCAACACACCGAAACTCTGACCATTGCTATAACAATATAGTTATTAGGGATTTTTTTCCTCCTCACCCCACCACTTCGCCTTTCCGCCTTGTATTATTATACAATACTAATATCTTATTAATCTTTTTGAACACACTTCCAGCGCTATTATCCCACAAACCGACTGTCAGATGCATTTACCAGCCGAGATCGGAGACTATACCGATTTCTATTCGTCAATTCACCACGCCACCAACGTTGGCATCATGTTCCGTGGCAAGGAGAACGCTTTGATGCCCAACTGGAAGCATCTTCCCGTGGGCTACCACGGACGAGCCAGTTCTGTTGTCGTGTCGGGAACACCGATTCGCCGTCCGTACGGTCAAACTATCCCGGTTGAAAATGCTCCACCCGCATTTGGCCCGTGTCGACTTCTTGACTTCGAATTAGAAATGGCCTTCTTCATTGGCGGCCCGGCAACCCAACTGGGCGAACGAGTGCCCGTCGAGAAGGCATGGAAAAGGATTTTCGGTTTCACCGTAATGAATGACTGGAGTGCGCGGGACATTCAAAAGTGGGAGTACGTGCCACTGGGACCGTTCACTGCTAAAAATATGGGAACAACCATCAGTCCATGGGTGGTGACCGTGGCCGCATTGGAACCCTTCTTGGTACCCAATTTTCCCCAAGATCCCGAGGTGTTCCCGTATCTCAGACATTCACAACCTTTCAACTTTGATATCAATCTTACCGTTGATCTTAAGCGTATGTATCAATTTAGTCAAATAGTAAAATCATACATCACCTCATCACCTATTGCCATATCTGTCCTGTTTCAGCTGAGAACAAGAATTCAACGACAATTTGTAAATCCAACTATCGCCACCTTTACTGGACCGCTGCCCAACAATTAGCCCATCACACTATCACCGGATGCAATGTTCGCCCTGGCGATCTTATGGCCTCGGGCACGATCAGCGGAGAGACTGAAGACTCGTTTGGATCTATGCTTGAATTGTGCTGGAAGGGGACGAAGCAGATTCAACTCAACGATGGAGATACTCGGAAGTTCTTGCAAGATGGTGATGAAGTTATTATTCGTGGATACTGCGAGAAGGATGGACTTCGCATTGGATTTGGACAGTGTGCTGGTAAAATTTTGTCGGCTTTGCCCTTTGAAGAAGGAAGTGGTATTTTTGAAAAATAAATTTGATTTTTGTTTTATGTAAAAACGTTTGATGTTGAAATATTAAGTGTTCTTTTATTTGGTAGTTTATTTTATACTTACCGCAACAGTGGATATTGCAGTTCCTGAAGTGCCTCTATACTCTTCTCACTGCATGACTCCGAATACACGACTTAGCTCATTTAATTTGGCCCTGTTGAACAACTTTGTTATCCGTTTCCTGAATAAGATTCCATTGTGAAACTTTTCAGCTATTCCTGATGTTAAGGTGGATCTTTTAGGAGCCAACAGACTAAAGTCAGTCCGTCTGGGCGTTGCAGGAATTGTCTGTAAGCCTTATTTAAAATCGCCACTGCAATGGACGACGCGTCGACGGAGCAAAGCTGCGAGGAAAACCGAGAGATCATTGGAAAGACTCAGTAGTTAAGGACGCCGAACAACTGCTGGGCGTCCAAAATTGGAGGACGCAGTCACTTGAGCGAGATAATTGGAGGGCGATAATCCAGGCGGCCAGGGTCGGACATCGGGTTGTTGCGCCACGATGATGATGAAATTATGTTTGAAGCTAAACCGCATTGACCGCATACCAATGGCATCAAATCAAAAATGCATTTTGACGGAAGGTGTAGAAGGGAAGAGTAGCGAGCGAGGGATTAGCAATTATTTTTTAACTTTGATTAAATTTTCCGGGGAAACTACCACCTTTTCGCAAATTTATCTGCTAGATAGAAATGTTTAGGACTAAAAAATACACAAAGTGCGGCTAAGTTCAGTTTCCTACACGCTTCCAATTATATAAATTCCAATTGAGTTTTGAAGAACTTCTGCATACGCTCGATACCGCTGCAAAGGAAGTTGGATTACGTATTAACGAGGGTAAAACTAAAATAATGATGCAATCGGTGACAAGGACACGTGCACAACCGAGCATCAACGTGGGGGACCTCAACATCGAGTTCGTGAACAACTTCATCTACCTGGGTTGCAACCTGTCAAGGGACGCCAACGAAACTGACGAAATCAAGCGACGGATACAATTAGCTAATAAGACTTTTTTCTCGGTTCTCCCCATAATGAAATCGAAACATGTGCACAGAAACACGAAGCTCCGCGTGTACAAAACCATTATACGACCAGTGCTATGCTATGGCTGCGAAGCATGGACCCTAACTCAAGCCTCCGAAAACATGCTAGATACTTTCGAACGTAAGGTTCTACGGCGAATTTTCGGGGCTGTTTGCGATCGAGATGGATGGCGCATCCGGTACAACCATGAGTTGTATGAAATGTACGATGAGCTGCAAGTCTCGAAAATCGTCAAACTACAACGACTTCAATGGGCAGGGCATGTACAAAGAATGGACGATGATCGCATGCCTAAGAGAGTAATGAATGCAGAACGAGTCGACGGAGCGAGACTGCGAGGACGACCGAGATCTCGTTGGGAGAGCTCAGTAGGTGTGGACGCCGCGCAGCTGCTGGGCTCCCAAAATTGGAGGACGTGGTCACGTGACCGAGATAATTGGAGGACAATGATCCAGGCGGCCAAGGCCCGACGTCGGGCTGTCGCGCCACGATGATGATGATGAATTGAGTTTTCCGGGACTCTACCACCTTTCTTAAAATATTTTGGATAGGCTAAAGGCTTAAGGACTAAAAACGGAATAATTTGATACTAAGTTGAGCTTTCTATGATGAGTGGTTACGAATTTACTGGTTGTCTAGTAAATAAGTCAAGCGGTCTGCCTATTTTCCACAATTCTCACACAAGTGAAGATCACTTGCTTTATTTTAAAAAAACCGATTCGCTATCGGTAACCACTCATCGCAGAAAGCTCAACTTAGTATCAAATTATTAAAGAGTCTTCACACCTTCACGCTTTCCAACTTTCGGTATTTGACTACACCTTCCTGTCGTAATTTAAAGATAATTTTCAAATCGTTATAACTGTCGGTCAGTTCAAGATACAATCTTGAATAGCACACTCATTTTATGGCAAATTTTATTGCATATCTAATCTACAACTTTTTTTTTCTCCAATGAATTACAAAAAAAAAGGAAAACGTGAGGCAAAAACCTTAAACTATTGTAATAGGACATTCTTGCAGGGAATTTGGGGCTCGTTAATTTTGTTGTTTTAAATTTTCGCTACGGCGAACGGGTTTTGAGATATATAAGAAAAACCGAAAAATTACACCTCTTTCGTCTCCCTTTCCTTTTCCACAGTTCGTAAGACCACGGACTTTTAGTATGTTTACCTCCTAACTAGTCTATTGTAACTAAGCAAAACCCCATAGTCTCAACATTATTTTTTGTGGTATCCACATTTCTAAACTAGCTAGACACCCCCCCCCCCCCCCCCCTTATTCTTTTTGGGGGTTAATTTACTGAACTAAAATGTAAATTAACATTTCTTCGGATGAAAAAAAATACTACACAAATAAAAAGATTTTGTCAGAAGTGGGATTCGAACCCACGCCCTCAGAGAGGACCAGAACGCTCAGCACCCATTTCCATGGGCAAGATTGCTCTTGAGTCTGGCGCCTTAGACCGCTCGGCCATCCTGACACCTGGAGGAGTTGTGTCTGAATGACAACACGGAGACATGTACGTATGCTATATTTAGCGATTGTGGCAAGTACGTTTTGTGTATTGTATTTTGGATTCGGCAATTCTAATCAGCACAATTGATTTCTATGGGAATGTTAGCTTTCAGTAATTATATGGATTCCATAGAAACTGCAATGAGATTTGAGTATATAACCAACAACATATTTGACTGTCAAACCATACAAATTGACAGCTTGCAAATGGGACAATCTTCTTCTTGAAAAAGACGAGAGCTGGGAGAGTAAAGTTAACGGTTTTAAGATTGTCATTCTCCAGTTGTGCACAACGCTGTCAAGCACTTCGTGAAAATAGTGAATAACAGTTTAATTCGCGAAAGTTTGGAGCCGGTTTTTGTGTGTAAAGAGCCGCGATTATGTAGAGAAGACACTAGTGAAATTTCCGGTAGGACAAATTGGAGCGGTAGTGAGTTGTGGTAAATTGAAATGCCTCGTCGGTGGCTGTAAAAATAACCAGCGTATCCCTAGGGGTGTCACTTTCTAGGTAAAACATTAAATATTTAGATATGATGTGCGCGTTACTTGTTTTTGTGAGTTTTCTGTCAGAAAACCGATATTAAAATGTTTGTTTTGGTTTCTGACTCCCCGCTGTATATAAAGCTGTCAAATATCCGCGTCCTATTGGTGGTTGTCATTAATAGTCCCGTTCTTTCTCTCTCCCATGAAAAATTAAACGCGCTCTTCTCTCGTCCCATAAATTTTGCTTATGGGCCACTCCAGTGTTACATACCCAAAGGCAATGAGCCTGTGGAAAGTATCTTTTCTGCATCACAACAAAAGAAAAAAATAGGAATTTGTGTTGCTAATATGTTGCATTAAGATAAAAGGCGAAGAGTCGGATTAATTAGAACAGAAAAGACATTTTTGAAACTCTACATGTTTTCCATCTCTAAAAGCGCGTTGACATGATCAAACTACCGTTTGACGAACCACCTACTTGAACGTGTGAACCCCTTGTCAAACTGGTTTGATGTCTTGTACTTATGTATGTCAAACCGTAGTTGGACGGTGCTCAACTTTTCATCAAATGCTAGTTTGTCAAACCGTAGTTTGATCATGTCAACGCACTTTAAAGGTTTGGTCGTGGTTGTGCTCGTCCATGGGTGGCCATGGACGAGCACAACCACGACCAAACTTCCATCGAACCATCAAATATCATAGAACGGTGGAAACGAGGAGATTTTTTTTCTATAGAGTTTGTCGTGGTTCGATGCGTGCTCGCGACCAAAATGCTTGCCGTGGGTGGCGACCTTAAATGTGAGAAAGCGACCATCAGCCCATGAAATAGAGACCAAATAAGGGGGTTAGCGTGCAAAAGGTTAGATAGTTCGGAATTTTTCAAATTTTGTATAGGTCGGTGGGGTAGTAAAAAAACTCAAAGTTTGAGCCACTGTGCTCCGCCTCGCCATTTTTTTTATGTATAATATTTCATCACATAACGGGCTAAATATTAGTCCCACGAGGAAAATGATTAGGATCGTTTTTTTTTTTTAACTTAAAAGACTTTAATTTGAGATATGTAAGTCAGATGCCCGTAGGTGTAGTAGATACGTGGAAAAAGGAAGCAACTCCATTTTTTTTTAAATAGATGGTTTTTCCCTTTTTCTAGGTGACATTCATACCTGCGGGTGCGGGCATCTACTTATCTTAAATTAAAGCTTATTTAGTTTAGGAAAAAAAATCGATCCTAATCATTTTCCTCGTGAGACTAATATTACGTTTACACTATCCCCAGATTACTTCATCTGCTGCTTAATCTGGGTGTGGTGAGTTTAAAATTGTATGTATTTGACAGTTCCAGATTAAATCAGCCGGCGCAAATGAAGTAATCTGGGGATAGTGTAAACGTAATATTGTATCTAACCCGTTATTTGATGAAATACATCAAAACATGATGATTTTCCCCTTCCTGTGAAGAAAGGAGCAAAATTGAAAGAAAGTCGACTGCCACGTGATTCCCTATGCAATTTATAGCAACGAATATTTAGGAACATTTTTTCGAATTCTTATCACTTTAACTGATCTCTAACTCTCTATTTGCCTTAACCCCTCCGGAGGCATGGACGCGTCAACATATCTAGCATTTCTAGGCCTTGTTGACGTTCCAATAGCATATCTACTTTTCGGAAGTGCTATTGCTAGCATGCACCTCCTATCCGCGCCGTCTTTATACTGACAAGCTCAGAGCACTGTGAGAGTTCTATTAGTACCACAGAAGAAAGAATTAAATGGAGGTAGCAGCAAAAGCGTTAAGATGGACTCACACTTGCGTCAAAATTTTCTCCGGTCGATTTATGCATTCGACGAGGTGATTTTGGATTTGACCGGGGAAAATTTGAATTTTGGACGGAAGGTGGACACAATTGAAGAATTCGAACAAATGTTCTTTAATATTTTTGCCGGAAATAGGAAGGGCAACCACGTGGCAGTGCGGTCTGAATAAATTTTGTGTCACGTCAAAAATCGTCACGTTCTAGATAAAACAACACAATGGAATGTTAAATATTGATAGTCGAGGCTAAATTGAACACGCAAAACAGAAGGTTAGATTAGGTTAGGTGCAGGGGCTGCCATAATGGATCACAGCACACTTAGACCGCAAATTGGGTCCGTTGTGATACCTCCAGAAATTCTCTTTACCTTATCTTCAAACTAGGTTTTAAAACCAGCCGGTGCTAGCAATAAAACGATTGAGCTTTGTCGCGCTAACCTTGTTGATGTCTTCCAAGTCATAAAAGAACGAGGAAAAACAGAAAGGCGGAAACGAAATATGTAGTCCGTTTGCAGTTAGGCTATAAAGGACATAGAGGATAAAAAAGAAATAGAGAGCATATTAATAATACACATATATGTATGTATTTACCAAATTAGATCTTAGTAACAGTATGTAGTATTTTGAGTTGGAGCACTATATGGTTTCCTCCCATCTCTCGAATTATTTTCGCTAACAGAGACGCTTATTATTCCCGGAAGCTAATCCCCATACAATTACAGTGTCCTGAATCTTTTGGCGCACTTCTCATATAACGCAAATGGGTTAAATTAAAAAAAAAAGTAGAGCAATCTTTTGTCTCATTATCGAAAGTGCCACTCACCCAATTAGATTCATTTGAACTTGATTAAAATTTCCGAAAGTAATTTTGCAACGTCTAATCTTATCTTTTTAAATAGATGAAAGCATGTTCTGTCTAGAGATAATTTTTGTTGATAGAGGTTTTGAAAAAAAAAACAGAAGAAAGTGTGTCTGGTTGTCATGATTGATGGGTCTAATATTTCGATCAGATAAGTATTACTTTCCTATTTCAGTTGTCTGTTTTTTTTTTGTTAAATTTATTTATTGAATAATTTACTTAATACAGGGTGCGGAACGTAAGAATAATGTCACAACCATTCCCGGCTTGCAGTAGAAACCGACTAAACCCACAGGATGTGCATGTATGGCAGCAACGTGCATCATCTAAAACTGATCCCTAATACTTTATCCGTCTAGAGCCTGAAGTAAGACACTGACCAGTCTCATTGACAATATTTTCGGGCATCTATTCACTAAAAATGTCAAAAGGTAGCAGATTAAACAGCATGTTCAAAGAAGCATGGGGAGTAGTCCTAAAAGCGCCACAAAAAGCAACGCAGGCCAATCTGTGCATCTATTTCCAGCAAGCTGCTTAGCTTCCGGAGCAGTCCACCAACTACCCCAAACACTAGCAAAACAGCAACAAACAAATTTTGCTTTATCAGCGAATACACGTCTCGCCCCATGCAACACAGGGGGTGGAAATATTCTAAACTTATAAAGAGAACAAGCTCTGTTTTGTTCAGATTAACCTTTCCCCATAGGCATCAGCGCAAATGGTTTGCTGTGAGAGAGGATTCTAGTTATTAGTGTCATCCGCATTAGCACACACCTTTTCAGCTCGACACTTTCAAGTTTTGAAGCAGTCTATTGGTAACTATGTAAAGTTCGAGAGAAAGGGACAGAGCACTCCACCTTGTGAGGTAACCCTACGCAAAAGTTTTCATTCAGACGATGTAGCACAAAGAAGCCCACCATAGACGGGCAACTTTTGTATTCGCTATCATTTTTATACCCTAGACTTATAGTATAGGGTATATTGTTTTTGTCACGACGAAAATATGTAACACCTTAAAGGAGGCTCCGGAGGTATAGCAATGTAAAATATATATATAAATGATCAGGGTCACCTCCTGATTCGATTCAGCCATGTCTGTCTGTCTGTCTGTCTGTCTGTCTGTCCGTCTGTCTGTCTGTCTGTCTGTCTGTCCGTCTGTCTGTCCGTTCGCACGATAACTTTCGATAGAATGAAGCTAGAGCCTTGAAATTTTGGTCACATGTTGGAAGTATGATCTAGTTGGATGGTATTGAAATTGGGCATGATCAGGCCAAGAGAACGCCTACCTCCCCTACATATGTAAAATAATTAAATGTATCTTTATCTCCCGATTAAAAAATTATGAAAAGCTCTGGCTTTGGTATATTGCTAGTGAGGGTAATCTTATACTCTCCTGGGAAAATAAAATCGATCAGTTGAAAACTAACGGTAATTTTCTTACAAAAAGCCCCATACTACCCTACTTTTCAGGTTTTTTGTCTATAACTTTTGAACCAATTGACGTAGACACCTGACTTTTGGCATGTAACCCTAAGGGGAGAAACTGCTTAAGGTTCTCTAAGTTGGGCATAATCAGATCAAAAGAACACCTACCTCCCCTACAAATTTCAAAAAATTAAATGTTCCTTTAATTACGATAACTTTCGATAGAATGATACTACCGAGTTCAAAATTTGGTGGAATGTTGCTAGTAAGACCTACTTAGTTGATATTGAATATGGGCAAGATCCGACCCAAGGAACCTCCACCTCCCCTACAAATGAAACTTTAAATAAGCGATAACTTTTGATAGAATGAGGCCAGTGACTTGAAATTTTGGTCAAATTTTTGAAGTGAGATTGAGTTAGTTTGCATTAAAGATGGGTAAAATCCGACCAAAGAACCCCTACTTCCCCTACAAATTAAACTTCAAATAAGCGATAACTTTCGAGAGAGTGAAGCTAGAGACTGGAAATTTTGTTTAAATGTTTCTAGGGTGATGTAATTGGTTGGTGTCAATGATGGGCAAGATCCGACCCAAGGAACCCCTACCTCCCCTACAAGTGAAACTACAAATAAGTAATAACTTTCGATACAATGAAGCCAGCGACTTGAAAAATTCGACAAATATTTGTAAAATGGGTTAGTTAATTAACTGATTTTGAGAATGGTCAAGATCCTACTGAATAAGTGCCAACCTCCCCTATGAACTGGCCATATAGGAGACCCATTCTTAATGCATATGGTCGTTGCCAATTGGTACTTTTGGTATCACCACTAGGTCTGTGCAAGTCTAGGGTATATACGCTTCGGACTCCGGGCCGAAGCTTCGCTTCGGCCTGGTTATAACTAATTTTCGAGTATTTCGTCGAATATCCCAAGACCAAGCTCTATGTAAAATACTATACCAATCATCCCCCCCCCCCCCATCAAAAAGGCCCCCTCTGGATCCGCCACCGGTTTTGTTTGTAATTTCCGGTGTAAATGCAGTGGTGATCGAGCAGTACCTCAAGCGCCGCAGATGGATAGGAGTGAATGCCTCCGGTAGACAGGAGACAAGCAAGTCTCTGAATTTTCCTAGGGTAGATCGACTAGTACTGCACCAAACACTAGCATGGGTCTAACGATCGCCTTGTAAACCCAGAGGACGATAAAGGGCGATAATATCCACAGAGCCTTAGTTGCTTTGTCCGGTACTACTCTCAGATTCTCACACCAGAGTACAAAACCAACACAGCGATATCTTTTATCACTCGAACGATAACGACAAAAACACGATTTATTGAGGATGTGTGGAGAATGCGTGAGAGAAGCAAGGAGGCAATTTAGTAATCGTCAAAATTCGTTGAAAAATATGTCAATTTACATCTTTTTAACACTGCATTCCTGGTTAAACATATTATTTTATTTTATTATTTTTTTTAGGCCTGAGAAAACCATCCCTATTACGTATAACCATTAATCAAGCACTCGTCCGTTAGAATTTCATTAAATGGCGGGTCTTTTGAATGAAATTATATGTCAAATGCCCGAGGCGAGGAATACAACCCTTATCCTTCCTATATTATCCAAGGACCACGCAGCCGCACAACAAAAGGGAAATGTGTCATCGCCACCATCATCGTGCAATCGCGCCACCCCTTAAGTGCTTTTCGTGATGACCATATTTTTATTCACCCCCTGCGTGCTATAGTTGAGCTTTTTCGAGAGAAACGTCTTGGCCGTGGTAGCGAACGCAAGAAATTCGTCATCTGGTCGGCATTCGTGTGTTGTGCATTTTGCAATATAATATTCTCGAAAGCCTCCCAAGACGTTCTCGTCTGGGCTGCATATTGAGGATTCGTCAATTCCGCGATTGACCCCTTCTAATCAGCGACTAACTCACCGCTAATTTAAATTCGCGATAACATCTCTTTGCATCGAGACCGCGCTCCCTGTCCAATAGTGCCTTGTTTCAATATTCGATTTGCGGATCGCGAAATAGCGAAAAACGACCAAGTCGAGTGTTTAATCGTTCGAGTGATAAAAGACGTTGCTGTGTGTGGCTGGCGTCTTGGAAGCAGACGGTTGGCGTAGATATTTTTGCTTTGTTGTTAGTACGCGGATTAGAGTCAACCACCCCCCGGATTAGCAGATTAGTGGAGTATGCAAATTGCTGTAGTTTCCAGATACAGATATAGTGTGCAAGCGCAATTTTGCAGAGCTACACAGTCGACCCGTGCTTGTAAACATTTTCTCGTTTCGCGATACCGATAAGGTTTCTTCAGATGCAAATTGCAAAGTGTTGTCTGTCGATCGATCAGGTAATTGAATACCTGGACGGGTGGTGGTGGCGGCGGGCCATGGAAGCCGGTGCCGTCTGAGCGCTGTCTTGTTTGCGGCGTGCCTGCTTGTGACGCTACTCCGGGGAGCAGCAATTGAGTGCTCGTCTCAAGTGTCGCCTTATCAGAAAAAGTGCATTTAAAAGAAGATTGTGAAAATGGTGCTGTGAACGTTGCTTCAAGCAAATACCGAATAACCACTAAAGCGCAGATAGACAACGCGTCATCCAAAGCGATCGTAACCCATACCGCACGCATCGGAGTATCTCGTCAATTGCTTGATTCCGACTTAATCAGAAGCTGAAAAACAGAGACATCTTATCAGTCCATGATACGAACCGTAAGTGCAATAATTGCAGCCCTCCCCCTACATGTATCTTCAAATTGTTGGAAATAATTTGTTGCCGCACCAACAAAGAAGTTGTGTTGGAAGTTTCCTATATTTTCGTTTGTACATGCGAAGGAGCGTGCATAAAAATTATCGTCCATCCAAAGGAGAGTGGGCTGTGCTGTAATGTAGTGCAGTGCACTACTATCGAGGATTTTTTTTGCAACGTTTCCGAACCGTGAAAAATTCTTCGTGACACGGAGAACTATGACTCATGGCGCTTAATTGCCCAACCCGTAGAAAAAAGGCAAAAATAAGTCCCCACTTGCCGGGGGAATAATCGATTTCGGAAAAGCAAGTGCCCGTCTCCTCGCACTGTACCTCCTCATTGTTATTATATCCGTGCCGTCGCGTCGTTCCAACCAACCACATGTACCAGGATATTGTGCAGGGTTGCCGTATGGACGATATTCTGTTTTATGTAGGTAAAAAAATGGATTCTGTGTGGCAAAGCTGCGTTCCTCCACACAACCGAATAGGATAAGTGCACGCATTATACATACTAAGCCCGGCCACACACTGTCGAACACGAACATGGTACAAGTGTCCTCCGAATGGCCTCGTAGAAATCGGGAGAAAATTGTCCACTTGCACCGTGTTCGTATTCAACGCTAACAATACATATTCTTGACGGAAACTTATTCTGTAAGCGTCTTTAAGGTAGAAATATTCGGAATTCGTTGCAAGCAATGAAGTTTAGGCTGATCACAGTTTACTACCAGTGAAAAAAAGTCGATTTTGCGGAATTACAGTGAATAGTAATAATGAAAATAAAAACGACTTTTGGGCCCATCTTATATACGAGTACATACATATAATATATTGGTCAGGTGTATAGTCCGATGAATGCTGTGCGTTTGTCCGTTTGTCTGGGGAATTCCCACGGTCCGATCTTAACCGAATTTAATATGTAGCTTCCTTGGGCGACCCTAAGCACGGCTCGGTGGCAGCAATTTCAGTTAACGACTTGACTAACGGTATATTCAGTTATATACAAATTAGAGTTCCTCGCCTATGTCTTTATTAACTTCGTTTCATTTTTCGTGGTCCGATTTGAACCAAATTGAATACATGGCTTTCTTTCTGTAATTTTAGGCACCAACGCAGTGGCGTTTTGGTGCTGGTGCAGGTACGGGTCAGGACAACAGGAACTTCTTGATGGTTAAGTAATATCTAGGTAAAATGGATATCACGTGATTGGGGGTGTTGTGGCGCATGCACTAAACTACTACTGGCAAGTAGAGGTTCAGGAGCTATGGAGAGCGGGCCGGCACCTATGCCACGATCACTTGCTGACATGTGACATCACAAACGAAATAATCTGACTGGACAAAGAGAACGGATTGTAGGGTAGTCATTTAATCTGAGCAAGAGCAGGATGTTTCTTAAACTCAGTAAATTCACTCAATAAGCTGAAAGCGACGGTAGGTCTACCCACAGGACACTGCCTCACCGCATCTCACGCGAGAAAATTGGGACTGACCTCCAGCAATTTATGCCGAAGATGCGAGATGAAAGAGGACAACATCGAACATACTTTGTGTGAGTGTCCAGCTTAACATCTTAGGTGCTTACAGCTTTCAAAAGCTGGCAGAGGTGACAAGTGCCGTCTCGTTAAATCAGCTGATTCAATTTAGCGGAGTGGTCATCTGGTAGCCCTAATTAACCAGCGAAGAGGGGCAACTGGGCCCAAATCGGAGGCCTAATGCGAGCTGCGCTAGCGGCAACCCTCTCACCTAACCTAGCCTGACTGCATACTATACAGATGCTATTGGGTATGCAAAAGGGAAAGCCCCACCAACTATTATTGTTATCAATATGCGGCAACACTCGTCCCATTGATTGCGTATGTAGTAATATAAACGGTTTGCTCCATCCAATGTCAGGCATGAAATGTTTTCTTTCATGACCAGCGCCAGCTTATTTTTCGTCTATCGCAAATAACTTTCGTGCATGTCAACGTACTAAATGCAACATTCAATTCAAGACCATTTCGCGTTCTACGACTAGTTTCCCAATCCTGTTTCCGTGCCCCACACTCAACAGATTACAACCATTACAACGCCCGAAACGTCAACCCCTTCCATTTCACCCTATAGGATCAAAAAAAAAATTCAGTACGTTTCGTTCTCTTCTCTGGAACTCATCCCACAATTCGGAGTTGATTGTTTTTCGGGGAGAGTGTCACGACTGTCAAGAGGAGAATTCACATATAAAAGGGGGAAATCAATGCAATACAATGCCGAGGGTGAAATGGCTGAAAGGGATACGTCGTTTGTTAATCAGCTGGCGTTTCAATTCTACACGAACAGCGTGTAGAGTACATAGCCAGGAAAGCGAAGCGGGTGAATGTTGTCTATGGTTTGGTCGGGGGCTGAAGGAAGCACTTCAAATAGTACCCTCTCAGTAATCTCATACACGATTACTGTGACGCATGTTTGCACAAAATACGTCGCTAGTCTAGTATCATTATTGTGACATACACAAAGGATTAAGTGGACGTTAAATTAGCGAAAGTCAATCATATGGACGAGGATTAGTACTCGTCTGATTTGGACGAAGTGACTGTGATTTTTTTATGAATGGGATCCTTTAATTCTATGATATTATTATTATGATTTGATTGGATGTCTGTTTGTGTACTTGTTTGTTGTTGAAAAATCAAATCAAAGTATGTGTACATATGTCATGCCTTAAGTTAGCCCAATATTGGATCGCGTTTGCGTGTTTTCTATCAACAGGTTGTGTCTTTGCTTTGTTCAGCAAATACGCAACTCTGTAAGTTTGACAAATACTTGACTGTTATCGTATAATAAATAGTTATGTAGATAAGAAAAACAAATGACTGAACAGTAGTAAGACGTACACATATACATATTTCACACCAAATTATTTGTTTTAATACACAACAGTTAACACAATTTGTTGACATGATAACAGCTGCGAAATTGCTAAATTGATAGAGTTGCGTCTTGGCTTTGACGCGAACTTGATTAATCCTGAGAATCACCCCGCAGTGCCGTAGATAATGGAGGGGATTAAGGGGATCAATCCCCCACCCTCATGAGTTCTTACATATTAGAAAATCGCTCGTAATATTTGAGCTTAATCATTGAAAATGCATATTTTGCTTCGAAATGTCCGTACTTCTTCTACGCTTCTACCTGAAAGTCACCTCAAAGTTTTATAATCTTACGTCACTACAAATTTGCAGAGTGAAATAGTTGAAAATTAAACGTAAAGGCTTGAACATATTTAGCGCCCAGCGTGGGGTCCACAGTGGATCCAACTAGTACATGGCTTCGGACATCGTCCAAAAATCAAATTTCTGAATTTCATCAAGTTTTTATTTATTTGGTCATTATATTGTTCTCTTTCGGAAAGAGGCTTCACTCGACTAAAAAATGTAACGTGCTGTATAAGGGGGGTGTCTAGGACAGTTTAAATTGTTGAGCTTTAACTCTCGATATGGTAAAAGTTTCGCAATATCCCGGGCTGGGAGTTGCAAAACCGGAAAGGTGTAACTATCTACTTTTTGGTGATAACTTCAGTTTTTGCGACCACTTACGACCTTGCAAAATATTTAGGTATTTGAACTCGCTTTAATAAAAATTGAATAAACTTACGTATATCTTGTGACTAATGAATTAATTTAAATTTGGTGGCGAGTGATCCGTAATATCATTTTATCATCAATTAAGTGCGCCTAAGCAAAAAGTAGTTATTTAAGGGGGTGTCTAGGACGACTTTGTTTTGTGTAGTTTAACTCCCAATTTCGTGCAACGACTCCAAATTCCTGGATTGACTTTTTAGGGCTATTTGTGTCCTTGGAAATTCTTTGGGTATTTGTGCTTAATTAATAAAACGCTTTAAAACAATTGAGAGATAATGTCTTGAGAGTCTTGAGACTAATCTCTCTCTATGGTTCCTGTTAACCCCTTAACCACGCCTACTAACCACCTCGTCCTGTTGATGGCAGTCGCCTTTAACTCTCTCCACGATTTGCCTATAAAGGCTTCTCCGCGTGTTTCTCGGTCGTCCAACACGGCGTCTTGCGGATTTTACGTTGGTTTCGAAGATCCGGAGTTTGGTGCGCCTGGACATGTTGTTTTGCCAGAAAGGAGTCAAACTGAAAAAGCTGCTCGAGCCTTGTTGCTGCTCGACTGTACATCAGTATCCGCTCCACCAACTACTGTAGTTACGCTTCCCAGGTAGCAGAAATTGTCAACTTTTTCGACTGTTAATTGCCTTGACCCCTCCAGGGGCATGGGCGCGTCAACACCTCTAGCATTTCTATGCCTTGTTGACGTTTCGATAGCATATCTACTTTTCGGAAGTGCAGTTGCTAGCATGCACCTCCTGTCCTCGCCGTCTTTATACTAACAAGCTCGCAGCACTGTGAGAGTTCGATTAGTACTCACAGGCAGTTTTTGGTTGCGCCGAGATTTCCACTTCGAACTCTAGATTAGTATCATAGAGCGGTTATCGAACGACCACGGCCACCGAGCGGCACATAATAATAATAATTTTATAGGTTGCTTTGTATTTTTCATAAAGATTTAGAATAAAAAAAAATGGTGAAATTTTTAAGGTTTATTAATTGTATCTCTATTTGCTGCTCTTCGAATTTCTTGAAATTTCACATGCTTCCGCTAAATCATTAAATTAAATCACTTACAAAATTTCAGCAAAATCGGTTCAGTACTTTCCAAATTATTGCCATGTCCGCACTCGCACTCCACTGTTGGTCGGTGTGATTTTATGTGGTCAATAAAATTAAAGTGAACAATTCAATAGATGCATGGTACCGTTAGTTTTTAAAATGTAGCGTATTATTTAATTAGGAAGGAAATTTCTCGCTCCTCATAATGACACCCACTTTAAATACACACAAATTCATACTAGGTCTTAATGAGTGTTTCGAAGATTTGTGGAAAAATGTTACCAGCTAACTCTTTGTGGATGTTCGATATTTACTAAATTTGCATCTAAAACAACGGTTGTGATAGGTCTTTGCGTCGGTTTTCACTCAAAAGGTGAAAAATTCAAATTTAAATTCCCCGAGTACATATTAAAAAAAAAAATAGTGCCGACAACATATCCCTCCGATGAAAGCTATCTACGCCACTGTACACCCCGCATCCGGAAAAGGCTCATCTTCAACATTAAAAAATTCGACATGCTCTTGGAACGAAATTCTCCATTAAGGAATATTCGGAAGGTCTATATACGGCTTTTTTCTGGCCGCTTGACAACGTCTTTCTGTCAGATACAAAGGCATCTCCAATATCAAATTATCCATCATTTTTGTCCCATTAAAAGCATCTACACTTAAGCTTAATTCTATTTTTATGACAGCTTTACCATTAATCTTCATATTCCGCCCTCACTCCGTTGCATGCCCCAAATATATTAAATTTACATGAAAACTCCAGACACAATTCATCATTTCGAGCGTGTTTCGATAATATCCTGTAAAAGGCCGAGAGTCTCGCTGGCAAATGCGAATATCCTTTTTTTTTTTGCCAACAAAAAATCAGAACATCGCCGAACGTGGTGGCCTCTCTAACCAGGAATATGAAAATTTCTTGGAAAGAGTCCGACTAAAAGACAGAATGCATTCATTGAGCTGCACATAATATATAATAAATATTGTGCAAGTGATTTCGTGCACACCTTTTCATTTCGTTCAAGGAATATCGATTTCTAGATGGCATGTCTCAATCTGAAAAGAAAAATGATAAAAAAGTATGCTGCCGCAATATGAAGAAAGGCAAAGTCTACAAACAACATCAGCCTTAAAGGAAGACAGAGGGAAGAGTTTCTGAACCCCTTAAAGGATTATAGAGCTGCGAACAGCTGCTTAGGTCGCATGCATAGGGTGAAAGGCCAGGCGATGTAAATACGTATGTACATTTCTAAAAAGGGATGAGTTAATTTGAGCACTCTTTCTTAATGTGCGAAAATTTTACTGGAAATTAAGGTTTGGATATTTAGGCTCTGACTCCCTACTCTGTGGAACGAAGTCGACTTTGGGTTTAAATTCAATCCAATTCCAGTTCAATTCATACAGTTTTCCCAAGAGTTTTGAAATTTTAGGAGAAAAATGACTTGATTTTGAGCTCTTCTTAGAAGTTAATTGAATGAATTTCTAGTAATTATAAAACCGTATATCTGTTAAAAATTAGCATCATTGTTGTCGTGATTCGACAGTCCGACTTCGGAGCTTGGCCATCTGGATCGTTTTCTTCCAACTGCCTCGGTTAAGTAACCGCGTTTTCCAATTTCGAAAACGCTGCAGATGTTCGGCGACAGCATCTTCTTCACAACGAGCTCCCGTTCTTCCTCTCATCAACAAGCACCCTTTCAATATTGGTGTAAACATGAGGCTGTAGTCCATTTGTTAAATAGGTCCTCCGTATTGAAGTATATAACAGCTTGTCCATTCTCAAGAATTCCAGCTCATCGTACAGTGCGTACAGCTCATGGTTGCACCGGATGCGTCATCCATTTCGGTCGCAAACTGGTTGGTTCGAGTATTCGCCGATGGACCTTTCTTTTGATGAAACTTATAGTAACCCAAAAATATAAAGCTTTCTGGCAGGCTGCGTTCCTGCGAACGAATCAGGTTTTGACCTTTCTCGAATTCTCCTCCATATGCTTTCCCTTCCGGTAACATGTTCCCCTCCATATGGAGGAGAATTCGAGAAATGTCAAAACCTGATTCGTTCGCAGGAACGCAGCCATTAAGGTCAGCGGCAGAAGTCATTTGCCAAGACCATAAATGTTGATCCCATCAGTTCACTGTACCCTTGTTAATTTTTAATTTTATATTATGAAATTGCCAGGGCTTTGTTCTTTGATGCGAGAGCACAGCCCTGGCGGTAGGGAAACTAAGGTAAGGAAGGGGATGGAATTGAGCATGGATGAGATTCCGGTGCACATTTCGTTTGAACTTTTGCAGATCATACTGAGGCAAACATGAATGGTAGACTGTTCCACATTCGGGTGGTTGTGAATATGAATGAGTCGTAAAATTTTGAACAGCGTATACCACTGACCTCAAGAGTATGAAGGTAGTTGCCCCTGTTTTGTCGGGTGTTACCTATGCGGAAGGCATGTTCAGGAATCAAGGTAGCAATTTCATTGAAGCAACAGCGATTATAATACCGATAAAAGAATGATAAGCAGCCGATGTTGCGTCTATGCTCCAGCGATTCAATGTGTGAGGTCAAAGATTCGCCCTCACTAAGCTTGAATGCACTTCTCTGCACCTTGTCTAATGCGGATAGCGCAGTGCGACCTGCGCCCGCCCAAATATGAGAATTATATTCCAGCCTTGGTTTAATGTGGGTCTTGTAGATTAGTGCCAAGTCAGATGGTGTAAAGTAATTTTCACATTAATTTAGAAAGCCCAGACACTTAAGTGTGTTTTTCGCAGTGAAAAAGATGTGCTCCATCCTGGATATGTTAACACCTTATATGCTAAATGAGTGCGAATCGGGGAAAGTTACGCCATCGACAAGAATAGATTGGGTGGCATGCAGCTTGTTAGAAATAAGGCAACTTTTGGTTTTAGAAACTCAACCCGGTTTGCTTCGCCCCAACTAATTATTTTTGCAATATCATCGTTTAGTGATTCATTCATGCGATTTCGATTAACAGGTATAGAGCTCCCTCCAGAGTCAACAGCAGAATCAAACGGATAAGTGAAATCTAGAGTACTGTCGCCAGCAAAACTGTGGATCGGATTAAGAGTTACACTTAACAGATCATCAATAAATAGCAGAAGAAGTGTAGGAAATAAGACAGTGCTTCGTAGTTCACCGGTTTTGATAACATATTTGCTGAATTTTACCCCGTTGAGTACCATACCAGTAGCGAATGGTTATAAAGTTTTCAATCCATTTGATGAGTTTGGAGTCTATGCCAAATGAATGAAGCTTATCTACGAGGGTTGGATGCCAGACCCTGTCAAACACCTTTGAACTATCCAGGGTGTATAAAAATAAATAAAAATAAAATGTGTACACGAAAGGAATCACAATGCACCCTGTAGCCGCCCGAAGGATAATAATTCGAAAAAAGAAACTGCGGTCGAAATGAATTATTTTAGGTCAGACGGTATTTCCACAATCGCAGGTATTATCGGCCTTCTAGCCTCCGAACGATTGTTTAGGTTTAACTTTTATACAGACCTAAACTGGGCTATGCAGCTCCCATTGTTCAGTCATTCTTTATATTCCCTACTGGTACTAGTTACAGCTCGATGAAGTTAATTAGCCCAACCGCCGTCCATAGCATCAAAGCAACAATGCATTCGTCACCTCACTGATAATTCTTGGCACATTTTTTAATTGCAAGCCTTACTTCGTCTATTTTTCCTGGCTTTACAACTCTTCTAGTCGCAGCCAAGTGGAAATTTTCAAGTGTGCTTTGTTCTAGTGAGATAAAAAAAGGAACTAGTCGCGACAAAAGCCACGACTCTCATAATCAACGGTGCATTAAATGCATTAAAGAATTCATAGTGCGTTTATAAAGCTAATATTACTGCAATAGTCCTGGGCGTCGCACGATATTTTAGCTATGTATGTATGCGGCAAGGATATTTTTCATATATGCAGCATTATGGCTTCCTTAAAAGTAGCCCATGTATGCGCCAGCCAGACACCTGAAAATGCAGCTTTCATTAGGCAAGCTGAATGCAGTTGTATAATTAGTCTGTGGAAATGCACCTGGGTTGTAAAGGAAACAAACCGAAGTTTAATATGCTGGATGAGGGTTTTCTCATAATTGCTGGGTTTTTATATTGTCTGACGGCTTTTTTATGAGTTCCAGACAATTTGATAATGATGTTTTGTGTATAGGGTTACCAGATTTAGCGATTAAAAAAAGAGGACATATTTCAATAAAATTATTATTTTTGCTTTATAACCAGAAAATCAATTAAATAATGCTTTATAGAAAAAGTAGCCCCGCGAAGTAATGCTTAGTAGTGATTCCGCGAGCCATCCATTGATTATACAGGTTTTATTCGGGTAGTAAGATAAAAACCCCAAGTTATCGCGGTTGACAATGCCTTTGTGACAGGCAGTAGTAGTGTAGATAGCTTTTAGCGGAGGGAAGGGATATGCCTTCGGCACTACATTCTTTGAATTTGTTTTAAAATCAACTCTCTATAGATGGATAGATAGATAGATAAAGGAGGTGGACGTGGGTCGTATTGGAACCACTAGTACTGCGACTATGAGGTCTATTGTGCTATTGCCCTTTCTATCGAGAAGCTAGGCTTAATAATGTGATTCAGCCGGTTCTCCTCGATAAATTGACTGATCTGGCAAAGTTTCATAGAAGATGTAACGGACGGTTTGGTGGTCGTCCCAAGATGCCCGTGGGGACGGAGCCTAAGGTAGCATAGTGACCGTGAACGTCGGGCCGTGCCATCTGGCGAAGAAAAAGGCCCCTCAACGAGCTAAGCAGCTGCCTATGCTTGCTGTAGCTCGGTTCGAAAGACATGGGCGGGGTTTTCCCCGCTCGTTGCCCCTGTCCTTTACGTATTAATAGGCATGGGGAAGACAACACAAACATGGGAGGCAAAAATGGGGAATAATAAAAAAATGGGGTGATAAGGATGGAATGGTTGGCGGACGGCACAGATGCCCTCGCGCTCGAATCGGGGTCCGGGTGTAATGGGACCCTGGGCTTTTGGTTTCGTACCACCAACAGATCACTATACTCATCAGGTGCTGCCTGTCGGTGTAAGCAGCACGACCAGACCAGAATATGGTTCGTTAACCACTCTAGGTTCCCTCCATTCCGGAGAAAACATCTCTTTAGTATGGCAACAACCCATGGTATTATAGCGTCTATGGGGTTTTGCAGCATTACCGGTTTAATTTCGTCGAGACCTATCGATTTATACGCGTCGGGCAAGCTTATCGCCCATCTTCCGCGTCTGCAAGTGAATAGACCCGGAACGTTGTTCCGTTTCGCGCCACCATTCCCTATCTCCGGCCGTGTTACGAGGGTATGTTAGCCCCCACAGCGCGGGAAATGAGTATTAAAAAGTTCACCTAATGATTCCGCACTGTCTTCTGTCCACCCCTCATTCTCTTTGCTGAGTGTGGTGGGTGGTACTGGATTTTTAGAGATGACTTTTCGTCGCCTTGATGCTTTTTGCTGCAAAAGTCTCTTCAGCTGTTCCGCTTAGCGGCTTTTCATTGCTTCTTAAATACTTTGAATGAGTTCCTGTATTCGTTCATGCTTCAGCCCACCCCGTGGCATTTCTTACGTTAACAGCTTCCGTACCTTACAGCGAGCCTAGTTGATATCCTTGTTCTACCATAGTGGTTGGATTTTCTTGGGGGTTTTCTGAGGGAACATGGCACCGGTGAAATGGGAATATACCTCCCCAACTCCGACCAACTTCGAAATGTATCATATAATATCCACGATTCGTTGAATAGCAAAAGCTATCCATTCGACTAAAGTACCATAGAAAAAAATGCCAAAACACAGCTAACCAATAACCTTTTCTTTTTTTTTCCAGATTCCATCACGGTATACAACAATGAAGCATTTTAATCAAGGACCAACAATCCTACTAGTCACCACTATTACGGCCGAGTTCCTTACGTAATCCCCGGGAAAGAATCAACCTATTTGGTCAGCACGATCTACACCTAAAAAACAGTTCCCAGAATAGTCCTATCGCCTACAAAGGATATTGGAAATGTATCGGAGAACCAACAAATGTTCATCGCTATTCTTCTACTTCCTCAATTGCCACTACTGATAGTGCACGTTACGCAAAAAAATACCAACAACACAAAACATCGTAGAAATCGAGAGGCAAGTGAAGCTATTAAAAGCGGAAATCGTACGAGAAAGCTTTCCAAGTCTTTCGGAAAATGATTGAAAAAATGCAGCCCAGAATGCAATCGAGGATTATATTGGGGCAAGTGTTGGTAGTTCTGCTGTGGTGCATTGCACGAACGAATGGAAGTAAGTCGGTGAAAGAAATGCGTTTTTATCCGGGACAGGATAATTAAATTAATATTGATTTCTGTTTTTACGTTTTAGTGGCCAAGCCTCGCATTTGCATGGGATATATTGATCCATTTTTCAATTCGGTCGGCAACGATTCGGATGAGGACTATAATGATCGTAATACTACTGATACTAAAGAGGTAAGTTACAAGGGCCATAAAACCCATAAAAAAAAAAGTTGAAGATAATTTTATTTCATGTCTAACGTTGCCAATGCGACGCATTTTTATAGCCCTCATATACGATGCAATCCGTCGTCAGATCGATCTGACGATATTTTGATCGTCAGATCAATCGCACAGTGTATGTGACTATCGTTGACGATTTTTTTGACAGTTCCATATAATTTCGATCGTCAGATATTTTGTGGCGATCCATCGTCAGATTGATCTGACGATGGATCGCACCGTCTATGGCGGGTCTTAGTGTGGTTGTGAGCAAAAATTATCTTCAACTTTATGGGTCTTTCTACTGAACTAAATTTCGAGTTTGAACAGTCCATTGGACGCAGAATTCGATGCTCTTTAATTTATATCTTGTAAAAATTGTCCAAAATATAAAAAAAGGCGGAAATTCTTCGGATTTTCGCCTACCGAAAGTTAAGCTCACCTTCTGTGACCGTGAAAACTCAGTTTCCATGTAATTAAGGTCTATATAGGTAGAAGGTATTAAAATTACATACATCCAGATCTTTCCCATTTGGTTCCTATTAAAATTTTAAATTTACTGATCCAACACACGGCTTCTCTTTTAACTTTATAATAATTTTTACTTTTTACTTGCCATAGGCAAGTTTTAGATTGGTACATACGAGTATATTGAAATAAATTCCTCCAAAAATTCGATCCGCTCAGTTTTTCCGGTTCGATTTTCAAATGTGCATCCGGTCGCCTTGAAACCGCCTTGGGGCCGTCTGCAGGCCGTCCGAACCCGTAAATTTCTACATACACGGTCCGGAATTCCTCAGGACCAGGCCGGATCAGTTTTTCCGGAAAAGAATTCCGGATCGTCTATGGCGGCCTTAAGTAAATGATTTGCTTGCAGTCAGCATGTGTTGTTGTGTACATAGCAGTGACGTGCATTCATTGTAAGCTATTCCAGACTGCTTGACTTACCAAATACCACATTTCTCCATTTTTGTCTTCATATGTAAATACATTTTCCTCCCTACCCACCATACGAAATATTTTAATACAAATACTCTACAATTCCATTCAAATCCGAGTTAAATAAAGTAGCTAAGACAACCCCTAAACACAAACCAATCACATTCTTCTACCAATGTCCAATGTACAATATCTCGTATTCTTGAAACATGTCGGAAAATGTATCTAGATACTGCTAGAAACATGTTGACGGACTATGATTTTTTGTATGTGCACATTTATATAAAGCAAGGCAAGCACTTCATCACATCCTTTCGGGTATGTTGCACATGTGGATGGAATGAATCTTAGACCATTTAGCAATGGACCGTGCTTCGACCATTTAAAAGTGCTCCAACATTTGGGGAATAAGTCGACAGGCAGCCTACTCAGTTGATTCGATATTGACATATATGTTGACTGTTATGTCTAATTGTGTTGTTTTAATAACAACATTACCGATTATTTCAACAACAACAAATAACAACAATAAATTCGATTATGCAGCAGACACTTCGCTGCATTAGATTTTTTCGAATCTGGAGGTCCCCGCCAATTAAAAAATGGTGTTGTTCCTTCAATCAAATTTATTGATGGATAATTGCACGAAAGATACTTTATACGAGGTAAGCAGTAAATATTAAGATCGTCGCCTAAAAATTAAATTAAAACAGTTAAGCCACACATTCAGATCATTTCTTTCTTTTGGGTACCTTGAAAAATAAATGGTAATTAGCACATAAATTGTCGTTTCTGAATATAATTTATTTGCAGGTTTCCATCTCTCTGCTGGTGTAGAAGTTTCATCTGCCCCCATTTTCGCTGCGCCACAAACAAAACTAAAAAGCCGGCTGCCTGAAAATTTATACTTTTCACTCTAATCAATCAATACACCATATTTTTTCCGTTTATTTGATTGATTGATTGATTTTATTCTGTATTGTCCCGAGATGCTTGGGTCACCTTAAAGATGCGCAAACTTTCGTCGAGACGGTTGGCAAGGCAGAAAGTTTGCGCATCTTTAAGGTGATCCAAGCATCGCGGGACAATACAGAATAAAATCAATCAATCAATCAACCGGAAAAAATATGGTGTATTTATGTACATCCCGTCCGTACTGTCAATTCCTGTCAACACTTAATTGTTATTCATAATCACTAAAATGGTCTACTGAGTCGACCACTTGTCGACTTAGTACCCAGATATTGGAGCCACTGTTTCTATGGAAACATACAGAACAAGCTCATTCCATGGCTATAAATTCAATGGAATGAATATTAGAGATGCTTGCAGGTGGCCGATTTTGTTTTTGTAGTGCCTCCTATAACACGGGACTACATAGGCTGCGTTTCTATTTTGGACCGTGTCGGCACCGTGTCGACACGGTTTCATAGATCGTTTGCGGAAACGCTACGATTTCAGACACTGATTCCAGAACCTTTGTGAAGGGCAAAAGTATCACGATTTTTTTCGATCCGATTACCCCTTCAACGATTCCTAGAGTTTTGACAGTTCGCTCTTGACAAGTTCTGTCACTCCATTTGTAAATAACTGCTTATTGGCCTCAAAGTGAGTATAGTGACCGGAAAGTCTGTCCTCGCTCGTAATTTTATTTGAAAATTGTGTTTGAAAGTGGAAATATCCCTTATTAAGTGGCGTATGTTTGTGTGAAATATATTCATGGCGGCAAGGGAATCGTGTCGTTCACCGGAGAAATCACGAATCGGAGAAGGAGCAATGCATACGTATAAAGGAATCCCAATACTTTTAGGAACGCACCCATACATTACATATCAATTCTTGTTGCGGCTGAGAAATTTTTCTTACAACAGACTTGTTTTTGGGAGATACAACTGTACCTATTTAAGTTTTAATTAAATATGTGTTCAATTTATATTTTCAGGCCGCACAAGTCGAGTGCAAACCAGGTTTCGATTTTTGTTACGCCCTATGGAAGAAACGACCGAATGGAACCATGATAATTAGACAAGGTAAGACAAGTTGAAATGACCGATTACATATTTTAATGACATAAAAAGAATGATGTTGTTCGGCACTAAGCCCCTAAGCCCGTCCCATGCAAGTATAATACATTTTAATTTGAATCCATTTGCTTGCTTTCAAGTTGTCTATGATTTTATATGAAAAATGTTGTCCTTATCGCCCAAAATCAAGAGATACCCATATCTACCAGGCGAATGCAAAAATGTCCTCATTTTCTGCCCCAAGAACTCAGTATCATCAAGAGTAGTCCAGTGCATTCGCCTCAACACCCTAGTCATAGATACCCATCTTACCTATATACGACTTCGTTGCCAAGAATGTCGTTTTTCCTCACCAAAGGACTCAAAATGCCATCAACGCTAATTCACCAGAATATCATATAACATAAAATCATAATAGGATGCTGTTATTTATTGAATACGACACCTTTTCTTTTCTTTCAGCATTTGGATCATTATCCAAAATCTCTAAAACCTTTTCGATAGGTTCCAAAGCTCAGACAATTTTTGAATCGAAAACTCTCGTTTTTCTTCATCAAAATTTTGTTTAGATAATTCAGTGTCTTGTAAAATAGTGAAAAGATTCCTCATTAGAAAGAGATTCTTCACGAGTGTAAATTAATTCATTACTATCCCTTTCATCCAATTCATTTAAGCCTATTGTCTTCGTAATCTGAAGAATTTTTTCTGAATCGATGCAGGTATCTATACTAGAAGAAGGTTCAACTGATTCTTGCAAAATTTTACGCCAGGCTTTATTCATAGTGGAACCAGCTACCTCTCCCCAAGAAGCTCCAATATTTTTAACAGCCTTGAGAATATGGGAAATCATCCATTTCCTTAACATATATTTGCCTGTCTTTGTCCAATGCTATGATGTCATCCAAACATTCCACAATATGTTTAAATGTTCGACATAGATAATATTCTTTAAAGGTAGCGATGACGCCTTGGTCCATCGGTTGCAAAAGGGAAGTGCTATTTGGGGCAGGAAGATAACTTTAAAATGTTCATCGATTTCGTCGAAAGCTGAAGGATGGCCAGGAGCATTATCGATTAACAACAAAACTTTGTGCGATAAGTTCTGCTTCGTACAGTATTCTTTGGCAGGTGGACAAAAATCAGTTTTGAGCCAATTAGTAAACGAGGCTGACGTGATCCATGCCTTTATATTATGATGATCCAAATTACAGGCAAATCTGTTTTTGAAATACTGTTTTAAGGCTCTTGCATTTTTGCTGGACTAGTAGAGTCTTCAGTTTAAAGTCGCCTCTTGCATTTCCGCCTAGAAGAAGAGTGAGCCTATCTTTGGAGACTTTGAAGCCTGGTGTTGTAGCTTCCTCCTTAGTTATAGTGTTCGCTAGTGTTCGCGAAGGTAAACTTTTCCAATAAAGCCCTGTCTCGTCGCCATTGAAAACTTGTTTTAGGCTGTAACCACCTTCATCGGTAATATTTTTGAATGCAGCAGGAAACTTGATTGCCTCTTCATGATCAGCGCTAGGTGCTTCTCCACATAGTTTAATATGAAGTCCGAATCTGGTTTTAAACCTTTCAAACCATCCCCGGCTTGCATTAAAAGTAAAGATGAAACCTTTACTTCTGATACAAGCCGGATCGTTTCACATAAAAGTCAATGCCGGCCCATTACATCGCGGCACTCATCTACACACCCTTGATATTTTCGCGAAATTCAAAAAAAAAAATGCTTAACCGCGTCGTAAGTCGAAACAAGAACAACGTAGCTCGAGGTATGGTCCTCAATTTATTAGACGTCGTAAGTCGAAATGACATAAATCGAAGCGTCTTAAGTCGACGGATACCTGTATTCCTCTGAATATATGTACGTCCCAAAGTCCCCATTGATAAGAAGTCCCGAAAGTTTTCCAGTTTCCCAAGAATATTTCGATAATTTCTGGTACATAGTTAAAGTACATTAAATTTCCTACAAAATGATAAATCATACATTAGACCATAACCAGTCCGAAGCGTACATACCCTAGACTTGTACAGACCTAGTGGTGATACCAAAAGTCTCAATTGGCAACGACCATATGCATTAAAAGTGGGTCTCTTATATGGCCAGTTCATAGGGGAGATTGGCACTCATTCAGTGGGATCTTGACCATTCTCAAAATCAATTAACTAACCCATTCTACAAATATTTATCCAATTTTTCAAGTCGCTAGCTTCATTCTATCGAAAATTAACGCTTATTTGAAGTTTCACTTGTAGGGGAGGTGGGGGTTCCTTGAGTCGGATCTTGCCCAGCATTTCCATCAACCAATTAGATCCCCCTACAACATTTAAACAAAATTTCAAGTCTCTAGCTTCATTCTATCGAAAGTTATCGCTTATTTGAAGTTTCTTTTGTAGGGGAAGTAGGGGTTTCGATGGTCGGATTTTACGTATTTTCAATATTAGTCAACTGGATCATACTACAAACATTTGACCAAAATTTCAAGTCGCTAGCTTTATTTTGTCGTAAGTTATCGCTTATTTTAAGTTTCATTTCTAGGGGAGGTAGGGGTTCCTTAGGTCGGATCTTACCCATCTTTAATGCCAACTAACCCAATCTCACTTTCAACATTTTACCAAAATTTCAAGTTGCTGGCTTCATTCTATCAAAAGTTATCGCTTATTTGAAGTTTCATTTGTAGGGGAGGTGGGGGTTCCTTGAGTCGGATCTTGCCCATATTCAATACCAACAAAGTAGGTCTTATTAGCAACATTGTTTCAAATTTTCAACTTGCTAGTATCATTTTTTCGAAAGTTATCGTAATTAAAGGAATATTTAATTTTTGGAAATTTGTAGGGGAGGTAGGCGTTCCTTTGATCTGATTATGCCCAACTTACATAATCTTAAGCAGCTTCTCACTTCAAGGTTACACGCCAAAAATCAGGTGTCTACGTCAATTGGTTCAGGAGTTATAGACAAAAAACCTGAAAAGTAGGGTCGTACGGGGTTCTTTGTAAGAAAATTACCGTTAGTTTTCAACTTATCAGTTTTACATATTTTCCCAGGAGAGTATAAGATTACCCTCATGAGTAATCTACCAAAGCTAGAGCTTTTCATGTTTCTTTAATCGGGAGTTATAGATACATTTATGTATTTTACATATGTAGGGGAGGTAGACGTTCTCTTGGCCTGATCATGCCCATTTTCAATACCATCCAACTAGATCACACTTCCAACATTTGGTCAAAATTTCAAGGCTCTAGCTTCATTTTATCGAAAGTTATCGTGCGAACGGACAGACAGACAGACAGACATGGCTAAATCGAATCAGGAGGTGACCCTGATCATTTACATTGCTATACCTCCGGAGCCTCCTTTAAGGTGTTACATATTTCCGTCGTGACAAAAACAATATACCCTATACTATAAGTCTAGGGTATAAAAAGGCAAAGACCATAAAATAGTATAGAGGGCATATTAATCTTCTCACAAGGAAAAACTGCACTTTTCGATACAATGCAGCTAGCGACATTACTACTTAGTCATGTGATAAAATGAAATTATTTCATTAATTTCATTTAATTTTATACTGCTGCAATATCATGCCTCAGAATATATCTATATTCCCTATGTATGTAGGTAGATAAGAACACATATGCATAGTTATATAAGATATACATCACCGCTTTACGTACAAATAGAGTTGTGAGCAACGACAACCATGTGCCCGGGTAGCTCAGTCGGTAGAGCGTTGGACTTTTAATCCAACGGTCCAGGGTTCAAGTCCCTGCTCGGGCGGCGCCTTTTTTTCACTTTTTTTACGTTTTTAATATTCAACTGCTACATCTTTATTATGGAAGCGATACATAAATGGATAAAAATTATATTAGTTTACATTTTGTTTTTATATTAGTTTACATTTTGATTACAATAAAATAAAAATTAAATGTACAAATTTAATATCAGGGAAAATAAATAATATAATGACAGATAGATACATCCATTAAAGTACGCTACAACAGTCAACAACATTAGAATGCAGCGCGTTTGTTTTCTTTTCTTTTTCAGGATGCTGGCAATATTCTGAAAAGGTTGGACCGTGTCAGAAGGAGCAGTGCATTAGCACGCGACCAACGGATCTTCTGCAGGACTTACGTTTCTGTTGTTGTTCCAGTGATATGTGTAATATGAATCATACAACTTTCATACAACTCGAAGTAAGTACACGCATAGCATGTTTATTAGGGGCACCGAAATAAGCCATAGCGAAATAAAGCATACAAAATAATGCAGATAGATACTTTCGTTTGGAAACGAAAGTATTCATCGGAAAATAAACGAAATAAGCTATGCATGGACAATATCGGTTTCAATTCGAAATAAGCCATGCAGTGTCCAAAGCGAGCGTTCATGTTTGTGAGATACTGAGGGTGATGATCCCTTAAGCGCGGAGCGAGCGCAGCGAGCGGAGCCCACACAAGGGACTGTTGTACTCAGAGCGAGCGAAGCGAGCGTTCATGTTTGTGCGATACTGAGGGTTAAGATCCCTTAAGCGCGGAGCGAGCGTAGCGAGCGGATCCCACACAAGGGACTGTTGGTACTCAGAGCGAGCGAAGCGAGCATTCATGTTTGTGCGATACTGATGGTTGTGATCCCTTAAGCGCGGAGCCCACACAAGGGACTGTTGGTACTCAGAGCGAGCGTTCATGTTTTTGCGATACTGAGAGTTGTGATCCCTTAAGCGCGGAGCGAGCGAAGCCCACACAAGCGACTGTTAATTCACAACCCGCAGTATCGCACAAGTGTGCATGGATAATTTCGGTTTGGAACGAGCTGGGCTAGCTCCCCTCCTAGGGCGTTGCGTTTCACTCTCTGTACATGTACCTGCATCCGTTTCATTCTAGCATATCTGCATCCAGCATTGTTTGTTTTTTGGCTATGCGCAATTTCAAACCGAAATAAGGTATGCGAAGGAAAGCGAAAATAGCCATGTATTGGGTTGGCAACTAAGTATTGTATTTTCGGTTTTGTATTTTAGTATAAAATAAAACACTTTTTTTTTAACAAAGAATAGTTTTTAATCAATTATATATTTTCCATTTTGCTCAATGACCTTTTGCCATCTTTCTTTCAGCTGCATGATTCCGCGCTCATATAATTTCTGGTCCTTATCAGCAAAAAACTGAACCAGGTGCGAGTGGAGGTCATCTTCATTTGTGAAAGCTGTACCATTAAAAAAATTCTGCAAACTTCGAAGTAAATGGTAATCAGATGGTGCCAGATCAGGGCTGTATGGGGGATGTGGCATCACTTCCCAGCCAAGCTCCAATAGTTTCCCACGAGTTGCCAAAGATGTGTGAGGCCTTGCATTATCATGGTGGAACACTACACCTTTCCGATTTGACAATTCCGGCCGTTTTTCTTTGATTGCTTCATCCAGTTTCATTAGTTGTTGACAGTAAACATCAGAATTGATCGTTCGGTTCCTTGAAAGCAGCTCAAAAAACACAACACCTTTGTAATCCCACCAAACTGACAGCATGATCTTTTTTGGATGCAATTCAGCTTTCGATGTGGTTTGTGCTGGTTCATCGTGTTTGCTCCATGATCGTTTTCGAACTTTGTTACTGTACAGGACCCATTTTTCATCACCAGTGATGATTCTTTTTAAGAAAGGGTCGGTTTCATTTCGTTTAAGGTGCATATCGCAACAGTTGATTCTTTGTGTTAAATGAATTTCTTTCAATTCGTGAGGTACCCAAATATCAAGCTTCTTAACTAGCCCAAGACATTTTAAATGTTTTTCAATTGTTGTGTGCGATACATGTAGCCTCTTCGCAACCTCTCGAACAGTTATATGACGATCCTCTTCAATTATGACTTTGATTTGGTCATCATCAACTTCAGTAGGCCGACCAGAACGTTGCTCATCTTTGAGGGAAAAATCTCCAGAACGGAATTTCTTATACCAATTCTGACACGTGCGCTCTGTTAAGCAATCAGCACCATAAACTTCACATATCTCTTTGTGAGCCGCAGCAGCTTTCTTTCCTTTACGGAAATAAAAAAGTAAAATATGCCGAAAATGTTCGCTTCTGCACTCCATTTAAAATTAACCCGCAACTAATAGCTTTAATAAAAATCACGCACTACTTGCTTCTAAAGTTACGTCAATGTGACAAGTATCACGTGACAAACGGCAAAGTACAGCACTAACATATGTTATACAAAAAATTAACGCAACGCTATCTATCAATGAAAACCGAAAGTACTTAGTTGCCAACCCAATACATACTCATCTTCGTTTGGTGCCTGTTAATAAAAAGCAGGTTTCTCAAAGTATTTTTGAAAAATCCATCGAGAGCTCTGCCACATTAGCTATTCATTTAATATGCACCTTGTCCTAACCCATATTTCGTTAACCACTTATTATATAAAACCTTCGTCAATCGAATTTTACAAATTCTCATGGTACCATCAATCGATTTCGTACTGGATAAGGGGATCGTATTTTAGAAGCTCCGTGTCGCCAGGCCCAAATGGGATGAGTCGCGAAATATTAATAACTAAATAGAAATATATTCAGCTCTAAATGACATGACAATGACGAAATTCACTCTCAACCCCGTGCAGAGGCGTGTGATCAGCAACACGCTCAACCGAGTTATTTACCCTAAATGGGTACTCATTTAACAGCTGAGTGGGCTCATAGTCCCACACGTAAATCCCCGTTTTTTTTTTTTTTTCAAAAAATACCGCATCCAGTAGAAATCGAACCGGGACTAGTGCATAGAAGGCAAACGTACTAACCGTTGCGCCATCCGGACTACCGTTATAATTCAGAAAAAAATTAACTTGCTCTTTTTTTCTTGATTTTACAGCAGCCCCAAGAAATCTCATCGAACGATACCGACGTGCCTGAATTAGCTGAATTTCAACCGGTCTGGAAATCGCCTCTTTTTTGGATACTTTTAGTGATTAGTGCATTATCCACGGCAAGTCTTCTATTATTTTTTGGATTCCGTCGACCAGCCAAATCGGGACCCGAAACTGCGCCACTTGCACCATCAGGCCCGGGCTACAGTTCGAATTTACAAAACGTTGACAATCTCAAAGTATGCTCGATGATTGGTCAAGGCAAGTACGGAACCGTGTGGAAGGGCATGATCAACGAACAACCAGTGGCTGTGAAAATTTTCCCAGCTCAGCATAAACAATATTTCATCAATGAGCGAAATATCTATTCGTTGCCATTTATGGATTGCTTTTCATTGTTGTCTTATTTTGGTAAGATTCCTGGAACATACTATAGTTTGAACTTACAACGCTAAACTTTTTTTTCGCCCTCCCGCAGGTTGCGACGAAAGACGAAACCTTGACGACAATATCGAATATTTTTTGGTGCTATCTTTGGCCCCGTACGGGTGTCTACAAGATTGGTTACAGGAAAATACGGCATCATACAGCGTATTCTGTAAGATGGCGAAATCTATAACACGAGGCCTGTCCCACTTGCACACGGAAATCAAGAAAGGAGATCTAGTGAAACCTTGTGTCTGCCATCGGGACTTTAATACTCGCAATATTCTGGTAAAGGCGGATCTCACCTGCTCCTTGGCGGATTTTGGGTTTGCCTTGAAAACCTACGGATCGAAATATGAATACAAGGGCGAAATAGCCGTTGCCGAAACGAAGAGTATCAACGAAGTGGGAACATTGCGTTATATGGCCCCGGAAATTCTCGAAGGAGCCGTGAACTTAAGGGACTGCGAAACAGCTTTAAAACAAATCGATGTTTACTCATTAGGATTAGTTCTGTGGGAGTTGTGCGTGCGGTGTCATGATTTATATCCTCATGGACAATCTACGCCTGCCTACAAAGCTCCCTATGAGGCAGAGATCGGAAAGAATCCGACTTTCGAACAAATGCAAGTTCTTGTGTCAAAACATAAGGCTCGTCCGTTGTTCCCATCGGGCTGGGGAGGTGGACCGGCTGGGAGAATAGCTCGTGATACTTGCGAAGAATGTTGGGATCATGATGCCGAAGCTCGCCTGACAGCACTCTGTGCCGAAGAGCGCGTTCATGAACTGGCAAATCTACGGCCACGATCTCATGTCAGTCGAGGACCAAGTCCTCCACTTAGCGCTAATAATTTAGTTTCCAATACGCCGGCCGTTACATACGCCTGCACTAATCATGGCAAATACAACACGGCCGATTCGGGGATTCTTACGCCGCCCAATCAAATCATTCCAATAGTGAATAACTGTGGCAGTGAAACGGCTGCCACGATTGTCACCCTCTCGTCGCCGGTCACGGAGAAGAATCATATAATCTACTCGCAACCGATCCAAGCGTTTCAGGGACGCAACCCTTGCCAGGAACGAAACTTGGCACCGATTAGTGTGCACAATCATATTTATATTGAGAAGAGTAAGAAGCACAGCTTCGTCGAACGTGGTCAGGAGAACAGTCTGTCCTGCTTGGAGGACGACGTAAGTGTTGAAGAGCTTATCTCCACCAATCGGAATGTAATCGATCAAACAATTATGGGTGAAGGATTTCCCAAGCAAAATAACACCGATAAGAAGCTTCGCGGGTGGCATGGAGTGCGAGCCCTAATACAGAAGAAACTTTTCCGCAAAGATACATCGAAATTGAACGTCGATCCTGAGGAGAAGTCGAATTTAGTCGACAATAGGTTAGCTTTTAGAATAGACGCATCATCGCCCACAAAAGATATTCGTGTAAATTTGGTCGATGTTAGGAACAATCGTTATCAAAACGGCAATGGCGTTCAACTCAAAATTGAGTCATCGTCGTCCGCTCGACCGAGCAATCTGGATTTGAATCCTATTACGGTTCGTGTAAACGGTATGTCAACCGACAATCCTAGATCACATCTTAGACATAATTTTTCCGCCGGCGACATGCCGACGAGACGACATAAGAAAAGCCTTTCCACAGACTATGAGTATAGTGATCCGTTCCGGAACTCACCGCGAATTGTCATCTCAAAATCCGCAAGTGCTGTAAAGAATCTCAATCAATCCACGGAAGATAAGGCGATAAAGCGGCAGAGGAGTCTGGAAATATTCAAGGAGATATTCGGAAGTAAGGCGAGCACGGAACGACTGCGTGATCCTAGTCAGCGAGTTAAAACGCCGGGCGATGTTCCGCCATCGGTGCGTAAAGTGCGAGCATCGAAAACTCTGAGTTTGTATGATGACCGGATGATGGGATCGGACGTGAATAGTCTCTAGCATGAGGAAGTTCTGCTATTGGAGATATAGGGAGAATTTTCTTCGCTTGTAATCTAGTAGCAGACGCGGGGCATTGTGAATGTAGATACTGCAGTAGTTCTTATGATGAATAGTTGTTATACTTGAACAATACTCAATTGAATACAATCAAAGTTTTATAGCGAAAGGATATACCAGGTTAGACTCTACTATTAGCCGAAATATTTCTATGGAAAAAAGAGAATATTGCATATTTCCTAATTCAATCCCAGTTGTTGTTTGGTACCAATATAAATTCGTTGCTGACTTATCATCATTGCGGCTGGACAGCCTGACATCGAGCCTTGGCCAAGTGACCGCATACTCCAATTTCGAAAGCCTAGCAGTTGTTTAGCGTTTGTATCTACTAGGTCTCCCCAACGAGCTCTAGGCTTTCCTCTTAGCCTTGCTACGCTAATACGTCCTTTGAATGTCCGCATCGGCATGCGGCTATTATTCCTTATCCTGCCTATCGTAATCGTTGTAGTTTAATGATTCTCGAGGTGCATGCTACCCACTCCACTTCCGAAAAAGTAGATACGCTATCGAAACGTCAACAAGGCATAGAAATGCTAGAAATTTTGACGCGCCATTACATATTTGGCGCCCAACGTGCGGCCCGAACCCACGACCCTAAGATTAAGAGTCTCATGCTCTACCGACTGAGCTAGCCAGGCATACGCCACTGCTTAGCTCGTTGAGGGGCCTATTTCTTCGCCAGATGGCAAGGCCCGACTTACACGGCCAACATGCTACCTTAGGCACCGTCTCCCACCAGACCGTGCATTACACTGTTTTGCCAGTATAACATTGGTCGAGGATAACTCCCAAAATATTTGATATTTGACACCACTTTTAGGGTGAGAGGGTACAGTTTCCTAACTTAGTGATGACCCTCACCCTGACCCCTGGATTTGAAGAAGGTTTCGCCGAAGGCTCCTTCAATGTCAGGAAACGCATACAATGCTGTTTCGTTTGCTGACATGGCCACTTCAATTTCTCCAACGAGGTTGCGGAGAGCAGAACAGTTTCCGTAGATTTACAGGGTTGATCGGCGACCTGTCAGGAGTGAAGCGGGTCTCTCACGAGGAGCGAGATCCTGATGTAAGAGCCGAGACTCTTCCAGTTGTTCGTACCAGCTTAAGGAACCTACCAATCAACCAAACGCGCTTCAAAATAAAAAAGACAATATAGAAAATAAAAAAGTGATGAATTGTAGCTAACTTACTTGGTTTCATCATTGAAAGTCCCTTTAAAAGATTTCCATTTACGATAAACTTTAAATATCTTTCGTTATTATGTTATAGTCAATCCCAGTCAATCATATATAAATCACAGTGGCTTCAAAATCTGGGTACTAAGTCGACAGGTTGTCGACAGTCAGTTGACTCTTAGAGTATGGGGCATGTATTGAAGAGAGGCTATTATCACACTCAATCCTTACGTGTTTCGTACACATATTTTTTCATAGCCTACCTTCTTCTTTCCCCCGTTTGCCAAATTAACTAAGCAGTTTGTGTCGGCTTTTAACAATATTTTTTTTTCATTGCCCACTTTCTCCCATCAGTTCATGCTCACACAGTTGCGGCATTGTAAACCACAACTAATTATTTGACAGCCATGGGAACATTTTTGTGGTGTGTGTAATATGCCAAAGTGTGTAAACGACTATCAAAAATTGTGGCTTATGCCCGTTCTTTTTATAATCTTCATATTTTCAGGTTGACTCAGTCTACAATTTTGTAATTATGAAATGACAAACACGACGTTTGTTTATGCACAATTCGAGAGTACAGTGACCGCCTGTCGATACCAAAAACGTCAATTGAGTAGGCTGACTATCGCCAAGCTGTGGACTTATTCCCCAAATGCTGGAGCACTTTCAAATGGTCGAAGCACGGTCTATTGCTAAATGGTCTAAGCTAAGCCTATTACCCTATTTTCACCTTTATCTAAAATTCGGCGAGTACTCATACAGCACACGTTAAAACTTAGCATGAACTCATCAGAAACAACAAATTTCGAAATATGAGCTGCCCTCGATTAATGGTTAGATAAATAATTTTGAACTAGAAAAATATTAGGCAAAATTCATAAAATATTTCGATTTTATAATCTGTGTTATAAACTATCTACAATGGAATTAAGATTAAGATTAGTTTGTGGGCAGTGGGCCCGAAGGGCCCACGAGCACTGCGACCATAGGGTCTATTGTGCTATAGCCCTGTAAATCTAGAGTGGGCGATCGAGTTTGATCGATCCCACAAATCTGCTCAGCTGCCCAAGTTTGAAAGAGGCGATCGTTTCCGCTTCAGGGAATGCCTCACCGAGACTCTCTAAGCGGCGACGGGCGAGTGCCTCACACTCACAGAGGATGTGCTGAGAAGTCTCATCATCGCTTTCGCAAAAACGACAGTTGGGGTTAGAGACAATCCCCATTCTGTATAAGTGACCCCTGAGAGTGGAATGCCCTGAAAGGAGACCGCAAATGATTCTCACTCTGCTTCTGCCAAGGCACACCAATTCCAGGGAGCGCTTGGGTGAGTGAGCTGAAATAAACAATTTCGATTGTCTCAGGCCAGGGAGGTTTTCCCAATGTGCAGTGATTTCTAACTGTTCCTGCTCTCTTATGTGTGATTTTACCCTACATAGAGGGATACCAAAGAAGGGTTCAGGCCCTGTAAACGGACTTGCAGAAGCCGTCCTGGCTAGCTCATCAGCGGTTTCGTTACCCGCAATACCAACATGTCCAGGGACCCAATAGATGGTAACAATATTAGCAATGCCAATTCTTTGCAGAGCTTCAAAGCAGTTCAGAACCAGTTTCGATGAAAAGGAGAATTTGCTAAGCGCCTTGACTGCAGCTTGACTATCAGTGAAGATTGCAATCCTACTGTTACGGTAGCCAGCTTCCAGACAAAAGTTCGCACATACCTCAATCGCGTGAAATTCAGCCTGGAAAACCGTGGTGTACTTCCCCATAGGAATAGACACTCTAATTGAGGGGCCTGCGATACCCGCCCCTGAGCCTTCTTCAGTTTTGGAGCCATCCGTAAACCATTTAACGGTACTGAAAGGAAGGGTTGAGTGCTTCATTTCCCATTCTTCTCTGCTCCATATGGTTGTAGAGAAAAGGTGATTGAAGCGGAGTTCCCTTGTTATGTGGTCTGATGGCAAGCCTAATTCATTATCCTCGTGGAGCCAGTGTTCCTGCTCCAAATTAAACTTGATGTTAGTTTGATTAGCTTTAAGCCTAGCTACTGCTGATTTTGCCTCTGCCTTTAGGTGAATGTGGAGCGGCGGAAGATCTAACAACGCCTCAAGGGCAGCCGTGGGGCAGCTGCGAATAGCCCCAGTAATTGTAAGACATGCCAGTCTTTGAATCTTTCCTAATATAGCCATTCCTTCTTTGGTGGTAGCTTTTTTCCACCAGATGATAGCCCCATATTCAATTATGGGTCTCACAATTGCCTTATAGATCCATAGTACTATTCGAGGGCTTGTCCCCCAAGTTTTACCTACAAACTGTCTACAGATCCATAGAGCTTTGGTGGCTTTGTCCGAGATTGTCCTCAGGTGTGCCGACCAAAGTAGCTTCTTATCTAGAGTAACACCTAAGTGTTTGACGGTGTCTGCCAGGAGCACTGGGGTGTTGTACATAGTGGGATGCCTCATTGGTTTGATGTTTCTTTTCCTTGAAAAAGGGACGATAACTGCCTTAGCCGGGTTAACACGTAGGCCGTTATCATTGCACCAATTTTGCACTGCATTCAGCGCTGACTGGAGGATTTCCGTTAGCACTTCTTCGAATTTTCCTCTGACAATTATTACCAAGTCGTCAGCATAACCTTGTGTAGAAAATCCCATAGTGGAGAGCTTCCACAGCAGGCTATCTACTACGATGCACCAAAGAAGGGGTGATAGTACCCCTCCTTGCGGACATCCTCTTGTGACATATGCTGTTAAAGTGCAGTCTCCGATATCCGTGATGACCCTTCTAGATGATAACATCCTTTTCACTCATAATGCAGTTGTGCTATCTGCTCCCTTTGTTCTGAGTGCAGAGTCAATGGCAGAGAAAGATGTATTATCGAAAGCTCCTTCAATGTCAAGAAAGGCACATACCGCCATCTCCTTAGCTGCTATTGCAGACTCAATTTCTCTCACTAGACAGTGTAGAGCAGTTTCAGTTGACTTTCCTGATTGGTAAGCAAACTGCTTGCTGGGTGCAGCGGAAATTTCATAAGGAGTGTGCTTCTGATCTACAATGGAATAAACGAAACTCTGTTAAGTTAGGGCTAAAAATTCGACCAGAAGTCATACAAGCAACGTCAAAATTTAGCATGAATTCATTCTGAACAACAAATCTTAACATTTCGCTGCATTAAAAATTGGCCAGTCATTCAAGACCAGCATTGGATAGGATAACTATGTAAGGTATTATTAACAAGAATAATAACAGCAAAACTAGAATAACTATTTAAAAAAATCACAAAACGTTATTCAGTCAAACTTATAAAAATATCCACGAGATCATAAATGTTCATGTAAATCTGCAAGCAATTCAATTGTAATAATGAAGTTATTCGAGTATACACTTTATATAACTAACGAATAACACTGTGTAGTAATGTGAATGTATATTATTGTTGGAGTAAAACAAGTACATAATGTATATTTAGCGTGATGATGGTGTCACATAAGTATAACAATTACTAAATTTCAATTCGAATATGAATAGTTTAAAAAGAATCAGATTTCTATTGGTAGGCAGTGTAGATGTACGAGTAGATGTTGTATTGTGATAACGAGTTGTTTCTACGTAAGTATGGTAATCAAAATGGATTAAGAGAGCTTCTTTTTCTAAACATATATACATACTACTCAACATTTGAATTGGTTCACCTGAAAAAAAATCCTGATACTGTTTACTTACTACTTATTCTGCTATCTTGCCTTCCAACACAATATATCTTCATATTGTGAGCAATAAATGACGTACTGAAGACAAAAAATATATTAAAATCCTCATTATTTTTTGTTTAGTTTTTATTTTGTTTTTTTTTTTCTTTAATCACAAAAAAAAACTTTACAACTGTAACTTAAATTAATCTGCAACTTCAAAAAAAAAACAGAAAACACACAAAAACATTTAATTTTAACTACCAATATTGTATAAGATCTCCATTGGTCCTAAAAGAAGCTTGATCTCTCCTTGACGTCGTTAGTAATAGCAGAAATGTTGTTAATGCCATAACATTCTTCGATAATAGCCTGCAGTGGATCTTGAACGTTATTGAAGTCATCTTCCTAATATTCAATCTATCTCTTCGGGTAACCTCTATGAGATCTAAGTCTGACGACTGAACTGACCACTCTATACTAACAAGGTTTCATTCATCAGTAAAATATGAAGATGTACCACTTTAAATGTTGAGTAGTATATACCACCTAAACAATACCCTAAGGTCCTATCTTTCTTATAGCTACCATATTAAGTATATAATTTATAGTGATTTGCTTTTCTATACACAATTATTTAAAAAGACTGCAACGGAACCAAAATCAATGAAATTGTAATACATAGATCTATATAACTAACGAATTATATTATAGTTTAACGTTTCAAATTATAAACACACGTATTTAAAGCTTTACATAATGTATATAAAATATTGTATTTAAGTATGTAAAATGATTTTTCGTTAACGAAATTTAAGTGCATTATCCAAACAAACGCAGCATGGATGAACTCAATATGCTTTTTTAAATAAGTTTGAAATATAATCAAAACTAAAAAGTAATTCCAATATGGTTTTGAAAGTGAAAGAAAATGTGAATGGAATTGTTATACATATTTTCATTTAAATTAATACATATATATAATAAAAGAAAATGTGAAAATTGATAATTGGAATGATGTTTAGATAAAATAGGTATTGTTTCAGGTCCGGATAACAGGACCGTCGAGAGAAAATCCGGGGCTCAACAACTATTGGCCCGTATACAGAATTTCGTATACTTCCCGACAATTTCAAATACTTACAAATGTTTCTTATACTACGTTTACGCTGGACTTGATATCGCGTGATTCCGAAAGCTGACTCCGAAATCCCGAAAGTGTTTATGCTAATACTACTAAGGATTTCATTAAGCATTTAATAAATTCATCATCATCATCATCGTGGCGCGACAGCCCGACGTCGGGCCTTGGCCGCCTGCCTGGATCATTGTCCTCCAATTATCTCGGTCACGTGACCGCGTCCTCCAATTTTGGGAGCCCAGCAGCTGTGCGGCGTCCACACCTACTGAGCTCTCCCAACGAGATCTCGGTCGTCCTCACAGTCTCGCTCCGTCGACTCGTTCTGCATTCATTACTCTCTTAGGCATGCGATCATCGTCCATTCTTTGCACATGCCGTGCCCATTGAAGTCGTTGTAGTTTGACGGTTTCCGAGACTTGCAGCTCATCGTACATTTCATACAACTCATGGTTGTACCGGATGCGCCATCCATCTCGATCGCAAACAGCCCCGAAAATTCGCCGTAGAACCTTACGTTCGAAAGTGTCTAGCATGTTTTCGGAGGCTTGAGTTAGGGTCCATGCTTCGCAGCCATAGCATAGTACTGGTCGTATAATGGTTTTGTACACGCGGAGCTTCGTGTTTCTGTGCACATGTTTCGATTTCATTATGGGGAGAACCGAGAAAAAAGTCTTATTAGCTAACTGTATCCGTCGCTTGATTTCGTCAGTTTCGTTGGCGTCCCTTGACAGGTTGCAACCCAGGTAGATGAAGTTGTTCACGAACTCGATGTTGAGGTCCCCCACATTGATGCTCGGTTGTGCAGGTGTCCTTGTCACCGATTGCATCATTATTTTAGTTTTACCCTCGTTAATACGTAATCCAACTTCCTTTGCAGCGGTATCGCGCATATGCAGAAGTTCTTCTGCGTCAGCCAATCTTCGGGACATGATGTTGATGTCGTCGGCGTACGCTGCTAATTGTGTCGACTTGATGAGTAGCGTCTTGCTGTTGTCCATATTCATGGCCCGAGTAACGTATTCCAGTGCTAGGTTGAAGAGCGTCGGTGCCAGTCCATCGCCCTGTTTCAACCCAGTGCGTATTTCAAATAGATCAGTAAGTCTATTCTGGATCCTGACTTGTGAGACGGAGTTGGTCATCGTCATCTTTGTCAGTCGCACTAATTTTGCCGGTATACCAAATTGCAGCATGATGTTGTACAGTACTCCACGATCGATACTGTCGTATGCCTGCTTGAAGTCGACAAAGATTTGGTATACGTTTACGTTGTATTCCCAGCACCTCTGGAGTATCAGTTTGACTGAGAAGAGCTGATCGGTTGTGGAGCGACCAGGTCTGAAACCGCTTTGATATTCGCCAATGACTCGTTCTGCGTACGGTTTTATTCTATTTTCCAGAATTTTCGTCAAAATTTTATAGGACGTACAAACTAGTGAGATGCCCCTGTAATTCTCACACCGCAGTTTATCTCCCTTTTTATGAATTGGACAGATGATGCTTCTGCGCCAATCGTCTGGGATCTCCTCGTTCTCCCATACTCGCAGGAGTAATTGATGCATGGCATCAACTAGACTCGTTCCACCGAATCTTAGCAGTTCAGCTAGAATCTCGTCAGCGCGTAATAAATTATATTGGGATTTTACGTCGACGGCTGTCACGATCCCATATTATTTGACATTTAATTTTACATTTTTAATTGTCAACTGTCATTGGTATTGGAAATTAGTTGTATTGGCATTGGGAAGAGCTTCTGAACCATAGAGAATCTATAGTGGAGCAATCCCCATATATTCAACACTAAACTATTTGAAGTAATTCCACTCGTCCGGAAAAAAACAGAAAATGTTGTTTTGTGTTTTTGTTTGCTAGAACTCAAACTCTACAAAAAAAATTGGAGGCAAACTTTAGATTTGTTAAAAGCATCCAAAAAAACATGAATAAAAAAAAACTACACCAAAATTTGTTTTAGAACAGTTCCACTTAACAGTAAGTACTTACTACTTTGCCTTAACCCCTAGCGGGGCATAGCGCGTCAACTACTCCTGCGCGCCATCGTACTCTGTTCCGGGCAATGGGGCGCAACTCCCCAAAAGACTTACCCAGTACCTGACACTCCTTTGCCACAGATCGACGCCATGTGATTCGAGGACCCCCTCTTGGTCGGCCTTGGTTGGAAATGGGGTTCCATTTAATGGCATGCATAGCAATGCAGTTATCACTCTTCCGCAATGTGTGACCTATCCACTGCCATTTTCGCCTGCGTATCAATTCGTCGATTGGCATCTGACCCGTACGCCGACTTAGCTCTTCATTTGATATTGTTTCGGGCCAGAAAATTCTTAAAATTCGACGAAGACATGAGTTGACGAAAACTTGCAGCTTTCTGGTAACTCCTACGGAAACTTTCCATGTACTGCTCCCATACAAAAGTACTGATAGTACCAGGGAGCGAAACAGGCCCAGCTTGGTCTTGATGCTGAGATAACTGCCCTGCCAGATTTTGGACAGCATGCCGTATGCACGTTTAGCCTGGTTGATACGACGAGCGATGTCCTGCTCCGTACCACCATTTTCGGCAACAATGCTACCCAGGTAGACGAAGTTGTCCACCTTCTCCACAGGCTGCCCATTAATATTGATGGCAATAGGTGTCGGATTTCTTTTTCGCAACGGCGGGCTAAGAACCTTGGTCTTGTTGGTATTAATCTTTAGCCCAACCTTGCTTGCCTCCCTCTCGAGATCTAACGCCATTGCGGACAGATCCATGATTTTGTGGGAGAGTAGGCATATGTCGTCAGCGTAGTCAAGATGTTGTAGATAAGATGTCAAAGTCCATTGAATTCCTCTGTCGAGTCCGGATAGGGCTGCATGCAACACATCGCCGATCACAATGAGGAATAGGATCGGTGAGAGGATGCACCCCTGCCGAACTCCACTGCGAATCTCAAAGTCCCCCGACACCTTACCTTTATGCAGAACGCGACATTTCGCGCCGTCATAGGTTGCCTTAATAATAGCCACAAGCTTCTCAGGGATGCCTCTCCTGCGCAAGGCCGCCCATATAGAATCCCGGTTCACACTATCGAAAGCCTTTTCGAAATCGATGAAAAGCAAGTGAAGCGGAGAATCGTATTCAGCGCATTGCTCGATGATGATTCGCAAGGTGTTAATGTGATCGACACAGGAGAATCCGGATCGAAAGCCAGCCTGCTCTTCATCAATTGTGCTTTCTAAGTGGGCCTTTAGTCTTTCCAGGACGATTTTAGCTATTATCTTGGCAACGGCAGGAAGCACACAAATGCCTCTCCAATTATTACAGTCTGTGAGGCTACCCTTCTTTGGAAGTTTGATGATCAAACCTTCCTTCCACTCAGTGGGAAAGGTCTCTGTATTCCACGCTTTATCAACAAGTGGGTGCAGCAAATCGGCAGTTACGCTTGGGGCTGCTTGATAAAGTTCGGCAGGGATGCCGTCAAGTCCGGCGGCCTTTCCTCGTTTTAGTGCAATAATTGCAGTGACTATTTCCTCTTTAGTCGGGGCAGTGGACCGTATACGCACATTTTGATGGTTAGCTAAATTATCTATATGAGGGGGAACTTCACCAGAGGTTACACGGTTCAAGACCGCGGCGAAGTGTTCTTTCCACCGCCTCATTTGATCTTCTTCCAAGATAAGTAGCTTTCCATCACTATCTTTCACCGGATGTTGGCAGGAGTTACGACCACCTGTAAACTCCTTGATGACACCGTATACGGCGTTTAAGTTGTTACTTCTAGCGGCTTCTTCTGCTGACGCTAAAAGAGAACTGGCATACACTCTTTTATCGCGTCGCACACTACGCTGAACTTCTCGAGCTTTCTGACGGTAAAGGAGTTCGATGCTGCTTCGATTGTCGTCTGAGGCTGCAGCCAAACGAACTTTCAGCTCCTTTCTTTCAACAATCCGCTGCCATGAAGCGTCGGACATCCAGGGCTTATTCCGGCAATCCGGGTTTGGGCCAAGGATGGTATTTGCGCTATCAATGTACGCATTTTTTATGGCATCCCAGTTTTCGTTTATGTCACTATTTGGGTGACTAGTTATCTCAGCCGCTTTTTGCGCAAGATGGTCATTATATTGTTGTAAGACAGCTGGATTTTTTAGTCGAGCGGTGTTGAATTTGCGGGGCCTGGATCTTTCGTCGCTGGGGCGGCGCACGGCTGCAATACGCAATCGAACATTAGCGATCATAAGATAATGGTCTCTTCCCATCCCAATATCGGCACCCTTCTTGTTTCGCACGTCCAGGAGGCAACTCTTGAATCTTTTACTAATGGCAAAATGGTCGATTTGATTTTGTGTTCTGCGCCGATCAACAGAGGACCAACTGATTTTGTGGTGGTCCTTATGCTCAAACATAGTACCACCGATGAAGAGACTGTGAAAGTTGCAGAACTCTACAAATCTTTCACCGTTGTCATTACGATCACCAAGACCGTGTCTCCCCATCACATGTATGAGCCCATAGTTATCAGCGCCAACTTTCGCATTCAAATCACCCATAACCATTATAATGTCACCTTTAGGTGTTCTGCTCTGAACGGCGTTTAGTTCTTCGTAGAAGGAGTCTTTTGCCAAGACATTGTCGGGTTCAGTAGGGGCATAACATTGTATTATTGAGATGTTCCTCATTTTGGTCCGGAACCTGGCGGTCAAGACCCTGTCAGAGACCGGTTCCCAGGATAAGAGACAGTTTCGCGCGGCTCTGGTTAAAAGGAGCCCCACACCTGACTTACGGCGACTACCGGTAGCTTTACCGGAGTACAACATTACAGTGCTGCCCGTCGGAGAGATGAATTCTCCGCTGTTCCACCATCTTATCTCACTAACTCCTAAGATATTTAATTTGTACCTCAGAAATTCACTCTCTAATTGAAGAAATCGTGCGTTCTGGGGACCTTCTGATCCATTGTCCAGGAGAGTACGCACATTCCAGAATCCAATCTTTGTCATTGTACGATAGCTAAAAGTCGTAACCGTTGAGTCAGTCCTTATCCGAGGCATAGTTGACGTTTCGTTAGCATATAAAGATTTCGGATAGTGCAAGTTGCTGGCATACACATCCTGTCCTTTGATTGTCGGTTTTAACGACAGGCCCTCAAAGGGAAAGGCCGTGGTATTTTTTTCACACCCCACACCACAGGGGTACCTCAACCAAATCATCGCACCGCCATCACTGGCGGCTTGACGTTGGTTGGCAATGGTCAGTGACCACTGCCGTTCCAGGGGGCGCCCACGTGGAGGACTATGGAAGAGGAGTTTTTGCCCCCCCAGCCCCCGATCTGACGATATTTTGATCGTCAGATCGATCGCACAGTGTATGTGACTATCGTTGACGATTTTTTTGACAGTTCCATATAATTTCGATCGTCAGATATTTTGTGGCGATCCATCGTCAGATCGATCTGACGATGGATCGCACCGTCTATGGCGGGTCTAATGTGGATTTATTAAAAACGTTAATTACTATTTTATTATTTCTATTTCGTACGCATTTAATAATCAAAGTACGGTCTGCCTAGTAGTATACAGTGGCATAATTATAGCTTCAAGTGGACAACATGGGTGTGTTTTTTTTAGTAGAGTTGACTCAAAACTAGGCACTTAGGTTTGTATAGCTTTATCTAAACTGGATTAAGTAGACTAGATAATAAATTGTCTTGTCTACCAGTAAAAATAACGGGGATGTAGCTCAGATGGTAGAGCGCTCGCTTAGCATGTGAGAGGTACCGGGATCGATGCCCGGCATCTCCAGGATCGTGAATTTTTAGACCAAAGAATCAGGATCACATTTTTTCCGTGATAGCGTCGACGAATACAAGATTGAATACAAACCTGTAAAATATGAGTTTATGTTGGATTTACTAGGGAAATGGATATGGATAGATGATTTTCAAATGAATTTGACCATAGTCACGTTACTATTGTATAGAAATCGTCCGTACAACCAAGTGAAATAATCCGCTAATCATCAAGTAGTATTTAATCGATTCTCCACAAAGTAGCTTTATTTAATTTCTTTTCTTTACTCGTATAACGACCAACGCTGTCGAAGTTATAAAATGGTTTACAAACGATTACCAAATTTGTTGTCAATAGAAAGCATACTTTGAATACGGTACCGGTTTGAATTAGCGACCGAGTTTTGCGTTTTTTTTTTTCAATTTTGTGATTCATTCAATAAAAGTAAATCAGGTTTACTGTTATTTTTATTTGGCATTGTCTTTACATACACCGGGGATGTAGCTCAGATGGTAGAGCGCTCGCTTAGCATGTGAGAGGTACCGGGATCAATGCCCGGCATCTCCAGGATGTCTTTTTAATATCCTATGTGGGACAAACTGTCATCTAGAGGAATATTCCCATATGACCATGTAAAGCATAATACGGGGTTTAGAGATACACGATCTGTGGCTGATGAGTGCGCGTTGCTAAGTCATGGGGACGGACTCGTCCCATTGCCCAGAGCCGAGTACGATGGCGTGCAGGAGTAGTTGACGCACTATGACGTGGTTTCGTGGTGGCCGCGAACCGTTTGCTTCGATCGTCTATGGCAGTGGTTCCCAACCATTTTCACCCCATGCCCCCCTTGGGCGGTTTGGAAAGTCTTGCGCCCCTCGGGAAAGTTACAAATGTTTATTAAAGACACAGAAATCGAAAATTTTATACATGCATACCGATGTGTGGGTGCATTTTGTTCTTAATTTATTTTGAAACTAATATCTGTATTTTTTACTACAATTTATAGCAAATTTCTTTGGGAAGATCTCATGCCCATCGAATAAAAGTTACAAGTAGCGTTAATTGAAAAATATATTTAATACATCCAATATAATAAATATCATGTACATAACATATGTATGTGGATTCATTTTTTATCTGATCATGGCAAACATAGGAATTCAGTAAATGTTCTGGAGTAAAAGCATATGATATTACATCAAAATTTCAGAATTTAGATTGTGTCCACGCCCCACCTTCAGAGTCGCCATGCCCCCCCCCCCCTGAGGGGCGCGCCCCACCGGTTGAGAACCACTGGTCTATGGCGATTCCTTAAAGGGATATAAGTATTTTTAATATAAACGAGATTTCAGCAGCCGCAGTCGCAGAAGGACATAGCTCCATATCCATAGCAAACACACAAAACAGTGCTCAGCGAAGATCGTTGGATAATCATGGTTTAGCAAGTATGGAACAAAAGCAAGCAAGTTGACATCCTATAGGATTCTTCTCACACTTCTACTTTGGATAATATTATGTATATTTTTTAGATACGTTACTTACCTAGAAATGCAGCGAAGTGAGTGGTCGCCCGTTTTTTTTTATTCCCCGTTGTTGCCTCCCATGTTTGCGTTGTATTCTCCAGGCCTATGAAATTTTAGTGATACGTAAAGAACAGAAGAACATTCTTAGCTTTTTGAGGAGGCCCGACCTTCACGGCCATTATGCTACCTTAGGCTCCGTCCCCACGGGCATCTTCGGATGCGCACCAAACCGTCCATTACAGCTGGTAATAACCACCCTAAATTGTGAACGCGTACGAGCTCATAGTGAAGGCCTAAAAGATCAACTTACTACAGTGCTGTAGTACCTATACTACATAATACTTTCCGAAACTAAGGCGCAAAATGACCAACATATTGATATTCCTAACTTCGCTTGCACAGTTCAGTTGAAATGACCCAATATAAGGGCAGGTGGAGAAGCAATACTTCACGGTACTACGGATAGAAATAACATCTTAACGCCGAATATGGAACTGAATGTTGTTCACTGCTGTTGGAGAGTTGTGTGCAGCAGAATGCGAGCAGCATTGCAATTTATATTTCACCGAATCAAACGTTAAATGAAATTTAAATAATTCAGATATCATCAACTCCACTCACTTACACCTAATGCAATTGAATCGGTCATTTTGAAAATGCGTCATCTCCCAATTTTTACAAAAATCACTTTTAAACGGATTCAGCCCAATTAATATCACGACTCATACTTTCCATATGAAAACATGTATTTTCTGTACCGTTAAAATATTTTAATAAGGCCTGCTCCATATCTTTACTTTCAAAAGAAAGCATGTCTCCCGAAAGATGACCCGTTTTCAAAGTGACCCCAGAACTGCACACGTATTTTCGTACTCCTATCGGGCAACAACTGCTGCTGAAGAAGAACCTGAAGAGCTTTGACTTTGGCTTCGTATTGGAATTTTATGTTCAAATTTCATTTAACTATGTTTAGATGAAACTTTTGTTAAAAAAAATTACTTTTCCTATGACAAACACAGTTCATTTTGAAAACGGGTCATCTCCTTAAAAGGGAAAAAAAATCTCTTCGATTTTAGAAAAACTATGTTCGTATTTTTGCATCAGCATTGATCCATTCTAATTAAAAAAAATACTATGCTGCCCTAATTATTACTTGATGGGACCGAAATAATTTTTTGCTTCTGGCGTAAAATTTTGAAAACTGGAGATGAGCCCTTTTCAAAATGACCGATTCAATTACACATAATACAAGTTGGTGAAGAGCTGGGGATCCTAGGGGGAGATTTTAGTTTAAATTTTGCTTTAGATGATCCCAAACCCTTAACTCAATTTCTAGGATATGTGACATAATCCACATCAAAGATATAATGTATAATTTATGCGAAACTATAAACGCACCCGTATTTTGCCGTTTGTATGTGACATTATTCTTATGTCTCAGTCTGTCTACGAACCTCGAACATTAAACTACTATTTTCATCTAGACAACGTCTCTTTGTTTTACTCGTAATTTCGGTTCCATTTTCCACTTAAATTCTGAGGTTATGGGCCCAGTGTGAAGATCTAAAAGTAAATCTAAATTCGCTTTTGGACACTTTGTACTCGTACCGAAATTGTGAAATTCAATTTTCATTGAAATTGAAGAGGCAAGATGGCGGAGAACATATCGTTCGTGAAAATTCCACTTTTCGACGGCACGAATTTCAGCAACTGGAAATATCGTGTGGGAATTTTGCTAGATGCAAGATATCTCAACTATTTTGGCTGTTACGGAAGCGGATAAACGTGATGTAGTTCGACAAGAGGAGAAAAAGTGCATTTCAATTTTGGTGCAAACAATTCATGATGGACAACTGGAGTACGTGAAAGATAAAAAAACGGCAAAAGAAATGTTCGACACACTGTGCGGTATTTTCGAACGGAAAAGTATTGCTAGCCAATTACTGTTACGCAAACAGTTATTGATGTTAAAATATCACGATGATGGTGACATTATCGAACATTTCCTCAAGTTTGACTCGAAAATACGTGAATTGAAATCGACGGGCGCTAAGATGGAGGATCTTGATATTGTAGTGCATTTGTTACTTACGTTGCCGTCAAGTTACGATAATTTGGTCACGGCTTTAGAAACAATTGCCCAAGAAAAATTAACGTTAGATTTTGTTAAAACTCGTCTGATGGATGAACAAAACAAGCGCAACGGTCGAGAATCATCAAACAAATTAAGTGAGCCTGGAGCTATGAATGCTAAGGGAAAGAAAAAGAAATTAATTTGTTATGGATGCGGCAAACCCGGACATATTAAATCGAAATGCAAGAAGAAGAACGGTGGTAAGGATTCAGGGAGCGCCAACAAAGCAAGCGATGTAAGCGTATCGACAATGTATGCATTCACGAGCGAATACGGCGATCGAGTGATAGTACACGAGGCACATGAGGCGAAGCAGAATAGTGGCACGGAGAAAATCAAATTCATACTGGACTCTGGTGCAACACAGCATATGGTGAACGACAAGCGGTATTTTAACATGTTGGAAAACATCGATGAAATTGAAATCTCAGTCGCAAAGAAGAATCAATGCATTTCAGCGAAACAGCAAGGTGGTATTTCTGTCAAAACAGTTCATGGAAGCAATTCATCGCCGAAAACGATGAAAAACGTTTTGTTAGTGGAGGACTTAAAATGCAACTTAATGTCGATTCGAAGCCTCACGAACAAAGGATATCGGGTTGTATTCGAAGGCGATTATGCCTATGCGTCAATCAAAAATGAAGTGCAATTCGTAGCACACACGCGCGGAAAACTGTATGAAGTTGACCTACACGTTGACAAAAATGTTTTTGCCGGCGTTACAGGTGAGAAAAAATTGAATAGTTTTTCACAACGTCTTTGGCACAACAGATTGGGACACCTCAATGTGTTTGATATGAAGAAGATGGCGGACATGGTCGATGGCTTGGAGAACGTTAATATACCTATAGATACCAGCATGAGGTTCTGCGAATCATGTGTTTTTGGAAAGCAAACGCGAACACCGTTTTCAAAATACAATAATACACACTCTCATCGTATTTTGGAATTGATACACAGTGACGTTTGCGGACCAATGCCAACAACGGCTTATGATGGTTCTCAATACTTTGTAACATTCACAGATGACTTTTCGCGTGCTTCGATGGTATGCTGTATCAAACATAAGTCAGAAGTGTTTGACAAATTCAAAGAATTTGCTGCGATGGCGGAAGCACTTCATGGCACAAGGATTTCGAAGCTCAGAATTGACAATGGCGGTGAGTACAGTTCGAAAGAATTCAAGAATTATTGCAAGCAAAAAGGAATTCAACTGATGTATACTGTCCCATATAATCCGGAAATGAATGCTGTATCGGAGAGACTGAATCGAACCTTGGAGGACAAGGCGTCAACAATGCTGTTAACAAGTGGTTTAGACCACAAATTTTGGAACGAGGCAATTTTAACTGCAAACTATTTAAAAAATCGATCACCGACGAGTGCTTTTGGCAACCAATTTGTTTCGAAAACACCTGCTGAAATTTGGTTTAAGCAGAAACCAGACTTATCACATTTGCGAGTTTTTGGATCTGAATGTTTCAATCATATTCCTGCAAAGAAACGTTCAAAGTTAGGTGAAAAGTCGATTAAATGTTTGATGCTTGGTTATACTGCTTCAATGGGATCATATCGACTTTGGGATAGTAATCGAAAGATATTAATCATTGGACGGCATGTCACTTTCAACGAAGCTTCGGTGATGAAGCAGGCGACATTCATAGAGATGACAAATTCAGAGGCGGAATCGACAGTCGACGGCAAAAATTCGACGGGCGAAATTAAATCAAAGGTGGAAGATGGTGCGATAACAGAAGATGATTCATTCGAGTCATTGAACAGCGACGATGGGGATGATGAATTGATCCACGACACTAAATTGGAGAGTGTCGGTAACCGCAGCTCATCAATCCACAGCACTAATTTGGATCGTGCTGGTAACCACAATACATCGAACCACGGTATATGCGATTCTGCTAGCAGTGACAACAATGGTACTAGTGCAAATATGGATAGCACTGGTAGCAACAGGATATTGCTGAGACGAAACGAGCGAGAACGGCGAAAACCTGAAAGATATGGCGAACAGGCAACCGCTTGGGAAACAGCTCATTTTGCTCTTTGTGCTGAAGCATTTGTTGGAGAAGATCCGGAGACGATTAAAGAAGCAAAAGAGCGAAATGATTGGCCTCAATGGAAATCAGCTATACAAGCCGAATACGAATCGTTAACCAAAAACGATACGTGGACTTTGTGTGAATTGCCTAAGAATCGTAAAGCAATCACAAATAAATGGGTATTCAAACTAAAACGCAAAGCTGATGGTCAAACTGATAAGTATAAAGCTCGTCTTGTAGCACGTGGCTTTACACAAAAATTTGGATTCGATTATTCGGAAACGTATGCGCCCGTGGCGAAACTGGTTACATTGAAAATTTTGCTGGCCATTGCTAATCGAAAAGACATGCATATTCATCAGATGGACGTCAAAAGTGCATTTCTAAATGGTGAGTTAACCGAGGAAATTTACATGGAGCTTCCAGAAGGTTTCAAGCAGAAAAACAAAGTATGTAAGATGAACAAGGCAATTTACGGCTTGAAGCAGGCGTCTAGAGCTTGGAATAAGAAATTCAACGAATTTATGTCACGAATTGGTTTCAAGCAATGCATATCGGATCGATGTCTCTACGTGAAGAAGAATAATGGAACACTGATTTATGTTTTGTTGTATGTGGACGACATACTTGTGTTCTGTGACGATTTGAATGTCCTTGATATAACTAAGAAGCAGTTATCGAATGAATTTGAGATGACTGATATCGGCAGAGCAGGCTCATTCTTGGGCATGCAGATTGAACAAAACATTGAAGATGGTACCATTGTGTTGAATCAGTCAAACTATTTAAAAAGAGTGCTGCAGCGATTCAACATGACTGATTGTAAGCAAAAGTCAACACCTATGGAAAAAGGCCTACATTTGGATCGTGGTGAAAAAGGAAATTGTTCAGAACACCCATATCGGGAATTAATTGGTTGCCTAATTTATGCCACTGTTACAACAAGACCGGATTTATGTGCTGCAACTGGATACTTTATCCGATTCCAAAGCTGTTTCGATGAACGTCATTTTAATCATGCGAAACACATTTTGCGATACATTCGTGGCACCATTGATTTGAAATTGGTCTACAGGAAGCAGGAACATGCAGCGACATTGGTTGGCTACAGTGACTCCGATTGGGGTGGTGATAAGAATGATGGCAAGTCGACATCGGGTTTCGTGTTCAAGTTGTTTGGAAACACAGTCAGCTGGGCATCACGCAAGCAACAGACAGTCAGTTTATCGTCAACAGAGGCCGAGTATGTTGCCCTTACTGAATCGATTGTTGAACTGAAATGGATTCAAAAACTATTGGTCGAGCTCAACATCCCATATGAGGAACCTGTCGTTATCTATGAAGATAATCAATCATGTATTGGAGTCACCGATGACTCCAAGGAAACGAAGCGAATGAAACATATGCACATCAAATATAATTTTATAAAAGAAGTGATTGCAAATCGTCAAGTTAAATTGCAATATAAACCAACGAACGAACAATTGGCCGATATAATGACCAAAGGACTTGGCAAGAATTTGTTTCTCAAACATCGTAAAGATTTAAATTTGATTTGATGTCATGAATTTGTTAGTAATAATTTAAAGTCAACATTTATATTTTGAAATTTAAAATAATAGTTTCTATTAAATTAAGAGGCGGTCAAAGATATAATGTATAATTTATGCGAAACTATAAACGCACCCGTATTTTGCCGTTTGTATGTGACATTATTCTTATGTCTCAGTCTGTCTACGAACCTCGAACATTAAACTACTATTTTCATCTAGACAACGTCTCTTTGTTTTACTCGTAATTTCGGTTCCATTTTCCACTTAAATTCTGACCACAATCATCCCAAAAGTGGAGGCTTTATCATCATTTTTTGGAGTGAAAATTCGTTCATCATTCCACAGAGAAGAGACATACCTCGCGAGTCAATATGACAATTTGACTTGAAAGGATTAAGGGCAAAAGAATGAGCAAAAGAACAAAAGTACACACTCGTTTAAATTCAACACGCATTATTGGCATTTTATTTATTCAACATTTTGCAATTTTCCAATATATATGTTATGTATATTGCTAACGTATAGAAAATCTACAACTAAATTTTATTCGATGCATATTTTCTTCTCTTACACAGGCTAGTCATAAATATACATATCATTTTAATTTATTGGTGCTCATGAATGTCGCTCACACTCATACTCGGAAAAACTAACAATCTTAGTAAAATACATTTTGTTCACAAGTCAACTACTATCGGAGGATTCATTTTTGATACTTGTAACAACGTATCGATCGATTCATTGTGCCTATCAATACTATTATTGCATTTATGCATTTTGAAATTTAAGGGCTTACAATAGAAAGATGGTAGCTCCAGTTCTGGAAAATTGAGTTTAATTCACTTTGTAACCTAAAAAAAAACAAATTCTTCCTCCGATATCAGATAGAGTTAGAATTATTATTCAAGTTAAAATCAGCTCCATTTATTGAAAACCAGATCGTATAATATATGAACCAACTGTAAAAAGATTTTGTTTTTTAAGTTAGGAAATGGATTTATTTCAAATGGCGAAAATGGAGCTAACCCGTTCTTGCTGCACGCCCTTCAATTTGTATAATGACAATTTAATTATCTTTAATAAATAAAAATGAAAAAAAAAACATTATTGTTTTATTTTTATTACATATTTATATTTAAAAAAAGCAGTAAATAAGAAAAATCACATTACGTAGGTGAGAATTGTTGAAATATCTTCACTTTATTTTGAATAAAAAAAAATACGTATAAAATTAAAATAATTGGTTAATACTTTTTGTTTATCATTACTATTTTATGTAAACTTTTTTAATCAGATTCGAGACCATTCAATTGACTAAAACAAAAGTGGAACAAAAATCAGTCTTTTCGAAACATATTGCTAACAAATTCAAATTTATATATATATATATTTTTTAATTTCACTAATATCATTTCGTTCAATGAAACCAACATCTTTTTTTGTCTATGCCTAAGTTAGCTAAAGCAAAAGATCAGCAATGACACAAAACTGATCAAGATCGTCTACACCATTTTAATTAAATCAATCGTAGTAATGACTGCGTTCAGGATTTGAAACGTTTTAACCAGGACCGGTAAAAGTCGTGATGAAATATCTGCAATGTTTCCACAAATCACCAGATCTCTCTTACACGAGACAATTACGGTAACGTTGGGATTCCGAAAATTGTGCGCAAGATGAATCCAAAAACAACTGACAGAGCAGCACAAATTGAATCGGGTCGCCAGCGCTCGCAAGTTGCTTGAGCTATTTGAATTGGAAGGTGGGGATTTTCTGAGCTCCATTGTGACTGGTGATGAAACATGGATGGCTCACTACACCCCTGAGACAAAAAGACAGTCCTCGCAGTGGCGACACACTGATTTCCCATCTGCTAAAAATTCAAAACCTCAATTCCGAGCAAAAATACATGGCAGCCGTGTTTTGGGGCCGAATTTTGGCCGAAAATTGATCGAATTTTTACCTCAGGGGGAGACGATTCATGCAGCACGATACTGTGAGACACTAAAAAACCTCAAACGAGTAATTTAAAACAAACAGAGAGGAATGTTGACGAAGAGAGTATGGCCAACTCCACTAAGGCGCTCTTTAATACGTTTGGTTGGGACATTTTGAATCATCCTGCATACTCCCCTTACTTGACGCCATCAGATTTCCATCTTTTCGCCTTCCTGAACATGGGTGGAAACAAATTTTCAACCGATGAGGAGGTAAAACAAGAGGTCTTGAAGTGCAAGAAGGAGATACTACTATTCAATTGACCTAACCCCTTGTGGGGCATAGCGCGTCAACTGTTCCATGTGGCCCAGTTAACGTTTCGTTGGCATAAACTGGTTTCGGAGAATGCAGTTGCCAGCATGCACCTCCTGCACATCCAGGGCCACGAACGTCGTCGTGGACGGGATTCGAACCCGAAACGTCGGTAGTCAAACATGAGACTGATGCCTCAACACACTGCTCAATGAGAGGGCTCTATGAAAAAGGAATCAAAAAACTTGTGTCACTGCTTAAAACCTGCATAGAACGGGAAGACGACTACGTGGAAAAATAAGTAACATAGATACCTTCAATATCATGTAATTTTTGTTTTAAATAAATGTTTAGAAAAAATGAGAGCGCTTACATTTCAGATTCATGAAACCATGAATAGGCGAAATGAATCAGAAATTTTACGATCAATTTCCCCTGTTAAATGTATGTATGGGTTTTTTTTTTCGTTTCGACAGTTCACTCTTCACAAGTTGTATTACTCCGTACGCAAAGAGCGTGAAATGATGTATTGTCTTGTGTTCTGTTTGTTGCTAAAAGTTTGGCGTCGCTCGTCAATTTATCCTGTCTGGAAATTTGCATCAAAACAGTAAATATGTTCTTATTTGAAGGTTGGAATCTATCATCTGTCCAATTTGTCAAAAATATGACAATTGAGAATCATGTCGTTCAGCGGACACAACCACGATTCGGGGAATTCGACTTGAAACAATTGTCACCATCAATCTGGCAACGTCTCCATTACCATCAACACGGCAACATGGCAAAAAGAATGTAGACGAGAAGTAGTCTGTTAGTGGAAGCCGGCGAGTTACGTCGTTAATAAATCTATACTCTCGAATAGAGTCTTTTATTTTTGCACGCTTCTGGCCCCCCTTGACATAATCAGAAGTGGGATCGAGTTGAATTAATTCCGTCGCGAGTGGATTGTAAAAACAATATAATAAATTATCGCGAGTCGACAGTCGCCGAGTTGCGCGAGTTATTAAAAAGTCGAGAATTGTCCGTGTCCGGAAACAAAGAAGAGCTCATCGAGAGGCTTGAGCAGCATGATGCCGATCGCGAGGAGTTCAAGGAGCTGGGAGACAACAATTCGGTGGGAAGTGGTGTCGACGAGCTTCGAGGTGATGTGAGTGATCTTCGAAAAGCGATAGAGGCTATGGCCTTGAAGTTACAATCCCTGTGTGAGGTTAGAAGTGAGCCTCCACCGCCGTCGTCCATTGCTGAGCATGCAGAAACATGTCTGTCTGTTCCTGCAAAGCCGGTGCAGCAAACAGTGTTGCCATCGCCGTCAGTCGCCCCTGCGCATCAAGGAACATGTGTTGTTCGGTCGTCTTTGAATATTCCAGCCGAATCTTTCTCACTTACAACAGTGGTGACCACGTCGCCGTACGTCGCGACGCTGCAGGGTATAGCCGAACCGTCAGCTATACGAGCGGTCATGTCGACGAATTTGCAGCCGAGTGTGCCGGTTGCACAGCTGCCGAACACATACACGTCGACATCATATGTGCATACGGACACTCGTTCGAGTACAAGTGTGTCTTGTCCACCATCGGTGTATGCTGCCCCGGGTACAAGTGTGTCTTATCAACCGTCGGTGTATGCTTTGGGAACGAGTGTGTCTCGTCAACCATCGGTGTGTGCTCCGCCATACACATTTAGTTCGTCGCTGTCACCAACATTCATTCAATCGTCGGTGGGTCCGACTCCTCTGGGAATGTCTGGTATGCAGCAACCACCAGGTTTCCATGATAGAGATCGTGGGTATAGTACCGGCAACGTACATGATATCGTCGCAATTTTGCCGGAGTTTGATCCGTGTTCAGGACACAATACGTCAACACAATTTATCGAACGGATCGACCAGCTACGAACAGCGTACGGCTGGAGCGATCACGTCGTATTGGTCGCTGTTAATGCAAAGTTGATGGGTTCAGCCAAGCTGTGGGCAGATGCTCAGCCCGTCTTTCAATCATGGGTCGAATTCGTGAGTGCGTTTCTGGCTGATTTCCCATGTCGCATCAGTGTAGCGGACATTCACATCAAAATGATGAATGAACGGAAAACGCGGACCGAGTCGGTCGCCGAATTCTATTACCGAATGCTATCGTTAGGCCGTCGCGGGCATATTGATGATGATTCGATCATCCGATACGTCATTAATGGATTGCCGGAGGAAGGTAATATGCGACGAACATTGTCTGCAATGAGATTCGTGAAGTGCGCGGACTTGCTACAATCGCTCGTGAACATGGAATTGAGCAGTGCCACAGCTGATAAATCCCCTGTTAGATCAACCAATAAAGATAATAAACAAAATGACAATCAAACCCGTGAGAAGGCTCAGAAAGGTGGCATTAAAAGTGGTCTCGTGTGTTATAATTGTCGCGAGCGCGGGCATATCGCGAAGAATTGCCAAAAGGCAGTGCGAAAACCGAAAAATGAATCCTCAGTGAACTCAATTAGGGACAATAATGCGAAAGAGGTGGCGCCAGTTTTGAAAACGATTCAACTTGATCGGGTGAACTATCAAGCGTTAATAGATTCCGGGAGCTGTAGGTCGTTTGTGAAACGAAGAATAGCCGACGTGTGCAACGGTCGAGTGCATAACTGTGAGATGACAATGAAAGGTTTTGCGGGAGGTGAAATAGTGTGTCGCGAAATGAAGCAAATTGACATTGAAATTGACGGTCAACAATTTGAATCCGCTTAATGTCACTGGGATCTGTTTTTTAATTAAACAGTTGAACCACTTTTTTGTAGTCTAAAACGTTGAACAACACTTTTAGGTTTAAATTCCTTTATTGACTACAAAAGTCAGCAAAATAAAATAAAAAATAACAAAATTATTATAATTTAATTTATTTTGTAAGTATGCATTTCGAGCAGACTTGCTGCTCATCTTCAGCAAACACGCAAACTAAATAATTTAACAATAATGCAAAAATGACTGTAAACGCTTTCCTGATAGTGGACGACCATGTTTCGGGATTCGATGTAATCATCGGTAATGACATTTTGCAAAACGGTCGTGTGGTGATTGATAAAGGCAACTGTCAAGTGATGATGCACCGCGAAGACATGATTGTTACCGGGAAAACGATCTCGAGTGAGGACAGAAATAAATTGATGTCGGTAATAAACAAATACTCGGGTTGTTTCGGAGAAAAACTACCGGAGATCGGAAAGTGTAGTTCGTCTCGCATGAATATTGTCTTGAACTCGCCGAAACCGATAGTAAAAAAAACCATATCCGATTCCGATACCGAAGCAGAAAGTGGTCGAAGCAATGGTTGCAGAGTTGCTTCAGTACGACATAATACGCCCGTCGAATTCACGATATGCGTCTCCGATTGTACTCGTTCGGAAACAAAACGGTGAAGATAGGATGTGCGTTGACTATCGCGAACTCAACTCAATAACGGAAAAGGAGCCGTGGTATATGCCGACAGTGGACGGAGTTCTATCATCGTTATCTGGGAACTCAATATTCACAACTGTTGATCTAATGTCTGGATATTACCAGATTGAAATAGAAGAAGAGTCCAGGCAGTATACTGCATTCGTTACCCACAACGGTCACTTCGAATTTAATCGAATGCCGTTTGGACTTCGCAACGCGCCGAGTACGTTCCAACGGATGATGGCTAGGATTGTGCAGCCAATGAACAATAAAATAGTCAGCTACGTTGATGAGGTAATCATCGCGTCGAAAACGGTCGAAGAGGCTCTCATCAACTTGGAGGAATTCTTGAAGGCGATACAGCAGGAAGGGCTAACATTACGTTTGTCGAAGTGTTCGTTCCTACAGGATAGCGTCAACTTCCTGGGTCACGAATTGAGTGAGGACGGACTCAAACCAGGAAAGGTGAAGACTGCCTCAGTTGAACAATTTCCCGTACCTCGAAATGTGACGGAAGTAAGTAGATTCCTTGGTCTGACAGGATTCTTCAGGAAATTCATCAAGAATTACGCCGTCATCGCTGCACCACTAACACGCTTACTGAAGAAGGATGTTGAGTTTGATTGGAATCAACAATGTGAAACCGCATTCCAGTCACTGAAGTTATTTCTAACAGAAGATCCAGTTTTGTCAATCTATGACGAGAAGAGCGAGCATCAATTGCATACGGATGCTAGTTCCGTAGGAATTGCTGGTATACTATTGCAAGAGGATGACGGGCATCAGCTGAAGCCAATCGCGTACTATAGCCGCTTGTGTAGCAGTGCTGAAGCCAAGTACCATAGCTACGAATTGGAGGTACTGGCAATAGTCGAATCATGCCAGAGATTCCGAATGTTCCTACTTGGGAAAAGATTCCGAATAGTTACAGATGACAAGTGTGAAGTCTTTTAAGCCTTTAATACCTCGTGTGTCGAGATGGCTCTTGAAGTTGCTCGAATACGACTTCGAAATGATACATCGACCTGGGATGAAAATGGATCACGTAGATGCAATGAGTCGCGCACCAGTGGAACCCGCGTTGATGTGAGCGAGTGTGTCTTGGCTGTTAGTGTGTCAACAGAAGACTGGGTCGTAAGTCTACAACGATCTGATGATAAAATACGGAGCATAATCGATGTGCTCGAGAAGAGGACATCTTCGGATCAGCAGACACAAATTGCGAACGAATTCACCATGAAGAATGGCCGTCTCTTCAGGGTAACCACCAACGGAAACCCACTACTGGTCGTGCCGAAGGGTATACGTTGGCGAGTAGTGAAATGGAACCATGATGACGTGGGTCATCCGGGTGTGGACGGAACCATCAAAAGGATGACACAGTATTTCTGGTTTCCGAGGCTACGCAATTTCGTAAAAAACTACTTGAAGTTCTGTGCTGAATGCTGCTACAGTCGCGAACCGAAATTAAAGGAGTGTCAACTGTACGGAATGGATATTCCGAAGGTACTATTCGAAGTGATACATATGGATCACCTTGGACCGTTCGTGAAAAGCAGTCGGGGAAATCAACATGTACTCGTCATCGTCGACGCATTAACCCGGTACGTCGTTGTTGCTGCCGTGAAGTCGACTAAGTCAAAGCCAGTCATCGATGCGTTGAATTGTATGACGACATATTTTGGTATGCCGAAAACCATAGTCACCGATAGGGGCACGGCATATACGTCACATACGTTCGAGGAGTTTTGCAGCGTTAACGGCATCGACCATATCAAAGTTGCTCCACGTACACCACGAGCAAACGGATTGGTTGAAAGGGTAAATCAATCAATCCTAGCGTTTCTGAAACCATCAACTACGGATAACAAGAAATGGGACGAGCAGCTGAGGCATTTGCAGTGGACGATGAACACAACAGTGAATTCGACTACAAGGTTTTCACCGATCCACCTTATATTTGATTTTCCACTACGCGACATCAGGGGTAATCAATTGTTGGCTGCTGTTCAGGACGACAGCCAGAGCGAGGAGGTCTCGATGACTAACCTGCGGGCAGAAGCAGCGACGAACATTGCCCTAGCGAGAGAGCGATGGAAGCAGAGGTTTGATAACAAACATAAGAAGCCAAGGACGTATCATCCAGGCGATATGGTGTTGGTAGAAAGCGCCATTCCAGCAACCGGAGAATCGAAGAAGTTGGAGATGAAATATCGAGGGCCTTTAGTTATCTCAAAGGTACTGCGTTTCGACCGTTATATTGTCGAAGACCTTGAGCGTATGCCGTCCAACAAGCGAAGGGCATTTAGCAGCGTAGTGAGCAGTGATAAGCTAAAGCCATGGTGTCAACTATTTCCCGAGATCGATGATGACTTCGATGCCGCAGACGATAACGAGGACGAAACATCTGAATAACTCGGGCCGAGTTATATGTCAGGAAGGGCCGAGCTGTCACCATCAATCTGGCAACGTCTCCATTACCATCAACACGGCAACATGGCAAAAAGAATGTAGACGAGAAGTAGTCTGTTAGTGGAAGCCGGCGAGTTACGTCGTTAATAAATCTATACTCTCGAATAGAGCAAGTCTTTTATTTTTGCACGCTTCTGGCCCCCCTTGACACAATGTTTTCTTTTTCTGTTTTTTTTTCTGAACGCAGCCAATAAATGATAAAAATAAAATAACAATTGCGAAATTCTTTTGAAAGTTGTCGCTTCTACATATCTCGGTTAGTTCCGATCGCATTCAAAGCTTGATTTCACTATTTCAAACAACTAACTTTCTTTCTGGTGACAATTAATCAGCACTTTTAGCATACAAAATTCAGAGATAATTTGTGTCATCGTATCCTATTTCATATTTTTTACAATTTTCATACTATACTACTTCACTGCGTGCTACAAAAATGCATCTCTAGGAAAGTTCGTACTTGCTTGTGTCATTTTTTAGTTATAAAGTTGAGTTTGCCTCTAACATTAGATTGTCGGGTTCAACGATTTTGTTTCATTTTAAAACAAATTATAATTATAGCGAATATATTCTGCCTTAATTTAATTTTCACCTATTTCCGGATTATTTTAACATTAAATATGTATACATATCATATCGCATAGATTTCCAATTTATGTCTTCAAACTTTCTAAATAATAATTATGAAAAAAAAAACCGTGTTGATTAGATTTTATTGGTTTTGTAAGCATGTTTTTTTATTTATTTAAATACTAACTGGACCCTTAACAGCAATCACTTACCTTTAATTTACTAAAATATTGAGAGGTTACGGATATTTTCATGTTTTTTATTACTTAGTCTATTTGATTCTTGTTTTCTTTAATTTATTTTAGTACGAATGTTCTGTATGCGTTGGATTAGGCTGCTCGCATATTGGCACGCTATCAAATGGCTGCGTCTTGCATTGGTAAGCAAATGCGCAACTGTGTCTGTCTGGCAAATGCTCGGCTGTTATTGTATTAACAAATTGTGTTAAAATACATGTTGTGTGTGAAAACGACAAATTAAAGAAGAACTGTGTTCTGATATGCGTTTTATTCACTACTGTTCAAAAATTGGTATTGTCATATATTACGCGCTCGGTAGCCGTGAGGTCTCGGACGCTGGCGCGTTAATAAAACTACTACTGTTAGAACTCCCACAGCGCGATCCAAACTTGTCAGTAAAAGACGGCTTGTGTAGGAGGTGCAGTTGCTAGCACCATCCGAAATTTGTATACTATCAAAACGTCAACAAGAGATGTTGACGCGCCAATGCCTCTGGAGGTGAGGTGTTAAGGCAATTAACAACAACACACATTTCTTACCTAACTATTTGTTTCAACACACAACAATTAGCACAACTTGTTGATACGATATTGGCGGATTTGTACATATTTGCTAAACTGGCATAATAGGAAGATACAACCCATTGACAGAAAACACCTTAACGCGATTCAATATGCGGGCAGCCTTATTGTGTGTTGTTTTTCGGTAATGATTTTTACATAACATAAATACAATGTACATACATAGTTTTTTTTTATTATTTAAGTACAAAAAGAAGATACATTATAAGTTTTTGATTATACATAGTTATACAAGTATTAGCATCAATTTACATACAAGTTAGATATATCGTTAATTTATCTGTATTGTCGCTACGTGAATTTCTCACCTAATAATATCTCTATTAACGACCCACACGAAACAAAGACAATATGCTTGTGCTAACATATGGTTGGCTATCCAATAAAAAAAAAGAATTATCAACTGAAAATTCCACGAAAATAGAATAAAAAAATCAACACATACAACAAACCATATAAAAATGTTTGTTCGATGAGATGGCATCGGTTCATGTTCCCCAGCGAGAGACATGAACTCCTTTAGCGCCTCCGCGCTCGGTGGCCGTGATCGTTCGGTCACCGCTCTACGATACTAATCTAGACCTCGGAGATCAAATCTCGGCGCGAGATGTGAGTACTAATAGATCTCTCACAGTGCTCCGAGCTTGTCAGTATAAAGACAGCGCGGATAGGAGGTGCATGCTAGCAACTGCACTTCCAAAAAGTAGATATGCTATTGAAACGTCAACAAGGCATAGAAATGCTAGAGATTTTCACGCGCCCATGCCCCTGGAGGGGTCAAGGCAATTTAGAGAGACTACCAAACTAAGATCCGCTTTGATTGTGAAACGGTATGTAGGTTAGGTTAGGTTAAAAGGGTTGCTTAAAAAGCACACTTAGACCGCTATTGGGTCCGTTGTGATACCCCTGGACTCAGCAACTGAGACCAAACTCACTCGTTAAACCAGCCTGAGCTCACAATGAAGCGATGTAGCCGACCAACATTTACCTTTTTCAGGTCATCCAGATCGGTGAAGAAGTAGGAACCAAGGCGGTCTTTCCTAAAACTCGCCAGGGCCGGACAGGTACACAGAAAATGAGACGTACTTTCCTCCTCTTCCTCGTCCCCACAGCTCCTGCAAAAATCATTATATGGAAGACGAAGTCTCCTGGCGTGCTCCCCAATTAGGCAGTGTCCAGTTAGCACTCCTACGACAGTTCTTAGATTGTCTCTGTTTAGCATTAGCAATCCAGAAGAACGTTTGGGATCCAGTTTGGGCCATATCTGTCTAGCCACATGACCTGTACTGCCATTGCTCCATCTGATGCAGGCCCTATCATACGCCGCATCTTTGATGGCCAGTTTACACGCAGCCAACGGCATCCTGGTGCAGCGTAACGGCCCGCTGATCCCATTGATCGTACCTGCTCGAGCCAGTTCGTCAGCCTTGCAGTTACCAACATAACCACTATGTCCTGGCACCCAGCACAGAGAAATATTGCAGAGCCTTCCCATCTCTATAAGGGAGTTGCGACAATCCAGTACTGTCTTCGAATTTACCAAGACAGAACTAAGCGATTTAATCGCCGGTTGGCTATCCGTGTAGATTACAATGTCCCTACCAGATATATCGTTTTGCGACAACCAGGCTAGAGCTTCAGATATTGCTGCTGAAACGGTATGTAAGTAAATACACAACTGGCGCAACAGTCCAATTTGAACCATGGCCTCGAGATGAGTTAGCATCATCTCATTTTCTAGATCGTGACGGTATGTCTTGTGCAGAGGTGTGTGATCAGCAACACGCTCAACAGAGTTATTTACCCCATAAATGGGTACACATTTAACAGCTGAGTGGGCTCATAGTCCGACACGTAAATCCCCTTTTTCATCGAAAACTACCGCATTCAGTAGGAATCGAACCGGGGCCCAGTGCGTAAAAGGCGAACGTGCTAACCGTTGCGCTATCCGGACTACTGAAACGGTATGTGGAATGTGCAAATTTATATTTTATATATGTAATGAATATTACTACCATAGATATATGTACATTGAACAGATCTGCAATAATATTGTACTATCCCCATTCTGTACTTTCGAACCAACTCACGCATGCGTACTGCTACCCATTTGCACGCAGTCGGTGTACGTATGGTAAATGTCGTAACGCCATCGGCTACTCAGCCACAATTTTGACATTTACGAAGCATTTGGTCCCTCGCTCTTCGGGCCCCTGGGTGAAATGTTAATACGTGTTGTGCGTGTTTCACTGCGCAGACGCGAATATGTCAACCATAACTCGATATTCGAATTTTCACCCCCACTCTGTCCCTATTTCCTATCTGTTCAATATACATATATCTATGATTACTACGGACGTTTTTCAAGTTGAAATCCACGCCATTGAGGTCTGCGCCAGGGTAATCTTGGAAACTGGAATTCGCGGCGCTCACATTGCTATCTACTCAGACAGCCAAGCAGCTATAAAAGCGTCTCTTCAAAACTGGTGAAGAAGTGTTACGAACTCCTTCAACTGTTGGCAACCAAAAACTGAGTGTTTTTGTGTTGGGTACCAGGCCACCAGGGCATTGAGGGGAACGAGGCTGCGGATGAACTTGCTAGACAAGGATCACCCAGTCGTTTTCATGGACCTGAGCCCTACTGTGGCTTTCGACTGGCTTCGGCCAAGCTGCGGATCACAGATTGGTTTGCACTATTGCATCATCAGTACTGGAATAACCTTCCAGGGCTACGTCAATCAAAGGACTTATATTGCCCTTCAGTCACAAGGGTACTACTCAAATGAGTAGAACCCACCTAAGACTGCTAATGGGGTGGCCATCACCTGGTCAGATATCACCTGAACAAGATGGGTCTGTCCAGCGAGACTGAATGCCGTCTGTCTAGAGGACGTGGAAACGACCAAACACATCTTGTGCGAATGTCCCGCCATCGCGCGTTTTAGGATGTCATTTCTCGGGCAGGCTACTATCAGCACTGCAGACTTCAGGTTGATTCCTGCTAAAGACTTACTGCCCTTTATTAGAAAGGTGGACGGTCTTTTGGGTTAATGGGCTACGGCACAATAAATCTTTTATGGTCGCAGTGCCTTCCTGCTGGGACAGTAGCTCGACTATTTTATCTTATCTTATCTCCGGACGTTAGACAACACTTTTGAGTACTTTTTTATCCACACCAATACACATTTCAACCATCATTAAATTTTAGAATGGTGTAGGCAATTTGATAGTTTTTGGGCATGAATTTGACGCGCGGGATTTTAAACTAAATATACAGTCATTTCCACAAGAGCGTATACTTTGTAACTTTTTAATGCACCATTTCTCAAAGAGTGGTGGGGGACTTTTAGTTACCTGCATTTTTCCTCTTTTTCGCATTGTATAAATTTGGTCATTCTAAGTTCAAGTAGGAGAGTGATAAGACGTCAAGTGAAATGAGTGCGATTTACAAAAAACGATTCGCAGCTGTGTTTTTAGTAAGTCATTCGAAAGGACCAAAAATGACACCTGCATCGGCCGGAAAGTACCTGAAAGTTTCGACACAGTTTGTGAATAAGTGGATAAAGCATTTTAAAGATACTGGAAATGTAGACGATCTACCTGGTAGGGGTAAAACCCGAAGCACTTCAAAAACCCAGGATAAGGCCATCATTGATATTTTTAAGAAAAATCCGTCCGTTACTACCTTAGTGCAAGCAAAGGAAATGTTATCGAAGAAGAATATTTACGTGTCCTTGAATGCGATTCGGCGAAGATTACAAGAGGAAAACATCAAAATCAGGTATGCCTTGATGAAACCATTACTTACCGAAAACCAGAAGCGAAGACGTGTAGAGTGGGCTAAGGAAAACATCGATCGTGATTGGGACAACGTGATCTTTACGGATGGATCAAGTTTTGCTGTAAATACGTTCAGGAGACGAGTGTGGGCACAAAAAGGAGAAGCTGTCGTGAACCGAACCGTTAAACACCCTGTGAAGGTCCATGTTTATGGATGCTTTTCTGCACGCGGTTTCGGAAAATTAATAACGTTTACCGGAATTCTTACTGCTGAAAGGATGATCATTTTGTACAAGAAAGGATTATTGAAGTCTGCTAGGATGCTATATGGCAACGACAACACCGATTGGTTTCTACAAGAAGATAACGATCCGAAACATAGAAGCCGGTTGTGTACACGCTGGAAAGATGAAAATAACATTCAAGTACTTGATTCGCCTTCGCAATCGCCGGATGCCAATCCTATTGAAAATGTTTGGGGATTAATGAAGCAGAAGCTTCAAGGAAAGCAAATAAAAGGAGCAGCACATTTAAGGCGAATGCTACAAAAAATTTGGAAGAACTTATCGACAGACTACGCGGAAAAATTGGCCGAAAGTTGTCACCGAAGATGCCAGTCAATAATCAATAGTGACGGCGATTGGACCATGTATTAAATATAATTGCGAAAATGTATTTTGTATTTACTTGCAATAAAAAATAAAATTTCTTACTTGTAACATTTTGTTTTTATTTTGTGAGGTATACGGTCTTGTGGAAATGACTGTAAATGAAATATCGACGATAAGTGGACTGTTAAAACAACATTTTTCCTGAGTGGAACAATGCAAAGTCCCGAGTCACAGCATCTCCAAATGAACGAAAAACCCCAAACATTGTATCCCCAAACACTGTGTCCACACGAAATCCTCAAATACATTATCCCCAAAATAAAATCCCAAAGGACCCCCAAATTCTGAAACACCAATACAAAAATTCCCAAAAACGATAAAATGGCCAAAAACCGATAAGTTACTTTGCGCTGATTTCATTTCTACCGAAACAAGATAAGAGTACTAAATGCAAAACGTGGAGAAATCAACGTTTTTCATTTAGTATTGCTATAGGCGTGGAAAACATCGACGAAAATCTCTTGTGTATTTAAGATAAGAGTACTTATATTTCAATATAAAAATTGAACCCGTCGAAAATGCAGCAATGGACCTGCGAACTGCATTCTCTGAAAGCAGTTTATGCAGTCGAAACGTCAACTGGGCCACATGGAACAGTTGACGCGCTATGCCCCACAAGGGGTTAGGGCAATTGAGAGATTTGTTAAACTGACCGAGTGTCATTCTAGCAAAGATTCAATCCGTTTGACATAAAACACGCAAACGCGATCAACGTGCGCTCAGCCTAAGGGGTTTTCCGCACCTATAGGTTAGTTTGTATTTGTTGCATTTATGTAATATAGAAAAAAAACAGGCGGCCAAAACTCGATGTCGGGCTGTTGCGCCACTATGATGATGATGATATTTTCCGATTTTTTTATAGTGTAGGAATGTATGTATTGCACCATACAGTCCATTTATATTTATCTCAACTGCTTCACTACAGGGAATTTCCACTGCATTTCACTGGCAACTGCATTCTCCGACTGAGGGGAACCAGTAAACTTTAAGCATTTATTAAGTGCAGCCAATTTCGAATAGTTAAACCTAAAAATTCTCATTAGAAGAGACGATCTCACGAAACAAAAATAAAAAATAAGACGTAAACTACACATACTTGTAAGTTGTTTTTTGGAAATAAACTAAATATCACAATCCATCTGTGGAATGCTCCGGCTAAATTCTATGTATCGTGTCATTTTAATCCTAAAGTTTTTTGCGAAGCGTTCATAATATTTTTTTTCTTCTTATTATAAATATACAGGGACATGACGATATCAACGAGAACGTACATACCCACAGCACGGCAATGTTGTTGCTGCGTTCAATTTAAGTATATGACTAATACTTGGAGTCGTAATTTTTCACTTTGTCTGGTATGGCCGCTTTTTCAACGGACACCATGCCATAAAGTTCGTCTAGTGAGCGAACATAAACCAGTTTGCGCCAAAATTTTGAGCTGGAATGACAGGATTAAGTTGAACGGATTTTTAGTATATTAGGAAAGAATGTTGTATTTATTACTATAGTCAATATCAGGGTAGAAAATTCATGAAGATGTAATTGTAGGATTCAGTAAGGCAAAAGGTATATAGTAGAAACTCTGTTAACCTCAATTTTGGTTAATAAAGAAAGTAGTACTTACTTCTTAAGGTGAAATAAATGAAGGATATGATCAAATATTCAGTTTTAGCTAAAATAACATACTTTTTTCCCTACAGGCTTACTACTAATTCAACGTATTCCCTGCAACACATTATAGTAGAGTTAAAATGCAACAAATCGAAGCTACAAATGTTCTACCGAAATTCAGAGGTTGTTGAGATATAGGTACATATTTGTATGTCAGGACTCCCGACGCCACCTGACGGACCGTCAGTTATGCTGATAACTGTTCGATTTTGGCAACCGCCAATGACATCACCCAAATGTACTGCTTTGCCTTAACCCCGGGTGGGACATAGCGTGTCAACTACCTCGCCATCGTACTCTGTTCTCTACTCTGTTGGGGGGCAAAAACTCCTCTTCCATAGTCCTCCGCGTGGGCGCCCCCTGGAACGGCAGTGGTCACTGACCATTGCCAACCAACGTCAAGCCGCCAGTGATGGCGGTGCGATGATTTGGTTGAGGTACCCCTGTGGTGTGAGGTGTGAAAAAAAAATACCACGGCCTTTCCCTTTGAGGGCCTGTCGTTAAAACCGACAATCAAAGGACAGGATGTGTATGCCAGCAACTTGCACTATCCGAAATCTTTATATGCTAACGAAACGTCAACTATGCCTCGGATAAGGACTGACTCAACGGTTACGACTTTTAGCTATCGTACAATGACAAAGATTGGATTCTGGAATGTGCGTACTCTCCTGGACAATGGATCAGAAGGTCCCCAGAACGCACGATTTCTTCAATTAGAGAGTGAATTTCTGAGGTACAAATTAAATATCTTAGGAGTTAGTGAGATAAGATGGTGGAACAGCGGAGAATTCATCTCTCCAACGGGCAGCACTGTAATGTTGTACTCCGGTAAAGCTACCGGTAGTCGCCGTGAGTTAGGTGTGGGGCTCCTTTTAACCAGAGCCGCGCGAAACTGTCTCTTATCCTGGGAACCGGTCTCTGACAGGGTCTTGACCGCCAGGTTCCGGACCAAAATGAGGAACATCTCAATAATACAATGTTATGCCCCTACTGAACCTGACAATGTCTTGGCAAAAGACTCCTTCTACGAAGAACTAAACGCCGTTCAGAGCAGAACACCTAAAGGTGACATTACAATGGTTATGGGTGATTTGAATGCGAAAGTTGGCGCTGATAACTATGGGCTCAGACATGTGATGGGGAGACACGGTCTTGGTGATCGTAATGACAACGGTGAAAGATTTGTGGAGTTCTGCAACTTTCACAGTCTCTTCATCGGTGGTACTATGTTTGAGCATAAGGACCACCACAAAATCAGTTGGTCCTCTGTTGATCGGCGCAGAACACAAAATCAAATCGACCATTTTGCCATTAGTAAAAGATTCAAGAGTTGCCTCCTGGACGTGCGAAACAAGAAGGGTGCCGATATTGGGATGGGAAGATACCATTATCTTATGATCGCTAATGTTCGATTGCGTATTGCAGCCGTGCGCCGCCCCAGCGACGAAAGATCCAGGCCCCGCAAATTCAACACCGCTCGACTAAAAAATCCAGCTGTCTTACAACAATATAATGACCATCTTGCGCAAAAAGCGGCTGAGATAACTAGTCACCCAGATAGTGACATAAACGAAAACTGGGATGCCATAAAAAATGCGTACATTGATAGCGCAAATACCATCCTTGGCCCAAACCCGGATTGCCGGAATAAGCCCTGGATGTCCGACGCTTCATGGCAGCGGATTGTTGAAAGAAAGGAGCTGAAAGTTCGTTTGGCTGCAGCCTCAGACGACAATCGAAGCAGCATCGAACTCCTTTACCGTCAGAAAGCTCGAGAAGTTCAGCGTAGTGTGCGACGCGATAAAAGAGTTTATGCCAATTCTCTTTTAGCGTCAGCAGAAGAAGCCGCTAGAAGTAACAACTTAAACGCCGTATACGGTGTCATCAAGGAGTTTACAGGTGGTCGTAACTCCTGCCAACATCCGGTGAAAGATAGTGATGGAAAGCTACTTATCTTGGAAGAAGATCAAATGAGGCGGTGGAAAGAACACTTCGCCGCGGTCTTAAACCGTGTAACCTCTGGTGAAGTTCCCCCTCATATAGATAATTTAGCTAACCATCAAAATGTGCGTATACGGTCCACTGCCCCGACTAAAGAGGAAATAGTCACTGCAATTATTGCACTAAAACGAGGAAAGGCCGCCGGACTTGACGGCATCCCTGCCGAACTTTATCAAGCAGCCCCAAGCGTAACTGCCGATTTGCTGCACCCACTTGTTGATAAAGCGTGGAATACAGAGACCTTTCCCACTGAGTGGAAGGAAGGTTTGATCATCAAACTTCCAAAGAAGGGTAGCCTCACAGGCTGTAATAATTGGAGAGGCATTTGTGTGCTTCCTGCCGTTGCCAAGATAATAGCTAAAATCGTCCTGGAAAGACTAAAGGCCCACTTAGAAAGCACAATTGATGAAGAGCAGGCTGGCTTTCGATCCGGATTCTCCTGTGTCGATCACATTAACACCTTGCGAATCATCATCGAGCAATGCGCTGAATACGATTCTCCGCTTCACTTGCTTTTCATCGATTTCGAAAAGGCTTTCGATAGTGTGAACCGGGATTCTATATGGGCGGCCTTGCGCAGGAGAGGCATCCCTGAGAAGCTTGTGGCTATTATTAAGGCAACCTATGACGGCGCGAAATGTCGCGTTCTGCATAAAGGTAAGGTGTCGGGGGACTTTGAGATTCGCAGTGGAGTTCGGCAGGGGTGCATCCTCTCACCGATCCTATTCCTCATTGTGATCGGCGATGTGTTGCATGCAGCCCTATCCGGACTCGACAGAGGAATTCAATGGACTTTGACATCTTATCTACAACATCTTGACTACGCTGACGACATATGCCTACTCTCCCACAAAATCATGGATCTGTCCGCAATGGCGTTAGATCTCGAGAGGGAGGCAAGCAAGGTTGGGCTAAAGATTAATACCAACAAGACCAAGGTTCTTAGCCCGCCGTTGCGAAAAAGAAATCGGACACCTATTGCCATCAATATTAATGGGCAGCCTGTGGAGAAGGTGGACAACTTCGTCTACCTGGGTAGCATTGTTGCCGAAAATGGTGGTACGGAGCAGGACATCGCTCGTCGTATCAACCAGGCTAAACGTGCATACGGCATGCTGTCCAAAATCTGGCAGGGCAGTTATCTCAGCATCAAGACCAAGCTGGGCCTGTTTCGCTCCCTGGTACTATCAGTACTTTTGTATGGGAGCAGTACATGGAAAGTTTCCGTAGGAGTTACCAGAAAGCTGCAAGTTTTCGTCAACTCATGTCTTCGTCGAATTTTAAGAATTTTCTGGCCCGAAACAATATCAAATGAAGAGCTAAGTCGGCGTACGGGTCAGATGCCAATCGACGAATTGATACGCAGGCGAAAATGGCAGTGGATAGGTCACACATTGCGGAAGAGTGATAACTGCATTGCTTTGCATGCCATGAAATGGAACCCCATTTCCAACCAAGGCCGACCAAGAGGGGGTCCTCGAATCACATGGCGTCGATCTGTGGCAAAGGAGTGTCAGGTACTGGGTAAGTCTTTTGGGGAGTTGCGCCCCATTGCCCAGAACAGAGTACGATGGCGCGCAGGAGTAGTTGACGCGCTATGCCCCGCTAGGGGTTAAGGCAAAGTAGTTACTCTGTTCTAGGCAGATAAGTGATTATCATGAAGACCACAACAACTTCTTCATAAGCATGAACATTACTCTGTCAGCACCGACGTCTTCTGCTACTCTTTTTACCACCTGAACCAAGGAAGTTACGCTACAACTGGATATTACGGTAGATAGTCAAACTATTCCCACAATTAACCATCCAAAAATGCTCGGTGTCACCTTTGACAACATGGCCTCCTCGGCTCATGCGTCAACCATTTGTGACAGGATGAGAAGCAGGAACAAAGTCCTCAAAGCTTTAGCTGACAGTTCCTGGGGGAAAGATAATAAGACCCTACTCGTGACATACAAATCCATCGGAAAACCTGTGGCCAATTATGCGACTCCTATCTGATCAGATAATTTATGGACACTCAGTGGAAAAACATACATACCTGTCAAAATACTGCTCTTAGAACTGTCACAGGCTGCTTGCTGATGTCGTCACAGGACTATCTGCATCAAGAGACCAAAATGATGCCCTAAGAAAGCTACAGCACTCTTCTCACCAAGCAGTAGCTAGTTGGCTGTTATCGGAATGATCATCCTAACTGAAACCTGATGGACAAAACCCCACCGTCGCATCACGTTAGTGTCACTATACACTGTCGAACTCCAACTCGAACATGGTACAATGGATCGGTTTTCTTCAGGTTTATGTGAAGTGTGTGTGTGTGGCTTGAGCTATTCACAGGAGATTTGTACCAGGTTCATGTTCGAGTTCGAATTGAAGTTCGACAGTGTATGGTGACACTTAGAGGCAACATTGGGGACCGCGAAAGGGAAGTCCAAAGGTTTAAAAAAAAGTTCCTTCGATAACGCCAGCTACATATAAGTCGGCCATCACAACGCTGCACAGTGAAGAAGTCTTCGATTACGGAACTGAAACCAAATAAAGGTACTGAACCACGACCACCTGCCATATTTCCAGACGTACCCCGGCTCCCTAGAGCAACCAGAACTACGTTACCTCAACTTCGTTCTGGTTATCATGTGGCCTCGTCCCACACGACGTTGAGCACACCTTTAAATGTCTAGCAGCCCCCACGCGCTTAGGCAGCTGCTTCTCTCTACCTAGACATAGAGGATACCAACATGGATAGTCAGAATTCGTAACACACACACTTTACCAGAACTCGAAGCGCCGCTACAACAACAACGTTGAAAGGGAACTCCTTCAGAGCACCACAACATCAGCGAACGATACATAGAATTTGATCAAGAATAAGATGAAATCGGTCACAGAACAAGGCATCGACGAAGTAACTAGGACTGGTTCGACGATGAATGTCTGGAGGCGGTGGGGAAGAAGATTGAAGGCAACAAACAGTTCACGGCGATGGGAACAAGACAGAAGAAAGAGATTTACAAACTGCTGCGAGAAGAAGCTGATAACATCATAAAGCGGAAAAGAAGAAAATTGCGAAGCAGTGCCGAAGACTTCGAAAGAAAACCAGACAGACCTATAAAATTGTGAAAGCTATAAGAAACGGATTCCAAGCGACCATCACCGTTTGCAAGGACAAAGATGGAGCTATCGTAAGTGGAGGTCAACAAAAGATGGGCGTCATACTTCAAAAAGCTACTCAATCTCGAATATAGAACATCACAAGCTGTTATAGCAGTCGCCAATCAGTCAGAGGAACCACCACTGACACCTCCAACACTCGAAAAAGTCAAACAGCCATCGATCCACAAAATAACAACAAAGCACCAGGCATCGACAAGCGGAATTAACCAAAAATGGCGGAGACGCAACCAAAAACGCCATATACATGCTGATTCGAGACATCTGGCGAACAGAAACTATATCAGAAGAATAAGGTCGAAGCGTTATTTGCCAATTCATAAAAAAAGGGACAAATTAGACCGCAAGAACTATCAAGACATCTCACTTCTCGGTACATCCTATAAAATTGTCACGAAAATCTTAGAGAAAAGAATTAGACCTGAACTGGACGGGCTGAGCGAGGCCAGGTTCGGTTTTATGTCGTCAAAGCTGTGGTTAGAGATCCAGTCCAGCGACGACATATCGTCCAATAGCAGTTCCGTGACAACGGGGATTTTTCTCCGCGATAGCGGTTTTAGTGGCGCTTTTAGATTGCGAGTCGTCGTCTGATTCCTCTTTGTCACGTCTTTCGACCCGGAAGATCCACAACTGACCAGCTATTCACGGTTAAACAAAGGCTGGAAAAACATCTCGAGATTAATAGGGAAGTTCACCAAATTTTTGCGAACTTCAAACAGGTATACGACAGCATCGACCGAAATGCATTATATCACATCACCCTTTTCCGTTGTGAATCGGAATATGGGGATCTCTCTCTCTAATTTTGCCTTGACCCCTCCAGGGGCATAGGCGCGTCAACATCTCTAGCATTTCTATGTCTTGTTGACGTTTCAATAGCATATCTACTTTTCGGAAGTGCAGTTGCTAGCATGCACCTCCTATCCGCGGCGTCTTTATACTGACAAGCTCGGAGCACTGTGAGAGTTCTATTAGTACTCACAGGCAGTTTTTGATCGCGCCGAGATTTGATCTCCGAACTCTAGATTAGTATCGTAGAGCGGTGACCGAACGATCACGGCCACCGAGCCCGACAAAGGCGACATGGTCAATATCACACACGTCCTGCCTTTACTCCATTGACTTTTATCGAAACAATGTACTCATTTACAGCTGAGTTGACTGAAGGCCGGTGGGGCGACCGGTAGCACAGTGTGTTGAGGCATCAGTCTCATGTTTGACTACCGGCGTTTCGGGTTCGAATCCCGTCCACGAGGACGTTCGTGATCATGGATGTGCATGCTGGCAACTGCATTCTCCGAAACCAGTTTATGCCGTCGAAACGTCAACTGGGCCACATGGAACAGTTGACGCGCTATGCCCCAAAGGGGGTTAGGGCAATTGAGAGAGAGGTGACTGAAGGCCGGCGTAAAAAGCAACTGTTTGAATATGTTCGTGCAGGAATCAATCCTTCGACCTCTCCCTTGGTATATCGACGCTCTACCCATCGAGCTAACGCGGCCGCCAACGGACCAACTAATAGTCAAACCTAATAATAATTAATCAGATGCGGACGATTGAAGCTTAAATACCATTAAACAATGAATATAAATGTAAAAGACCGCCTCTTACCTTACAAAAGGCCTAGTCATCCAGACTATCGACTTCAGCCAGAACGTCGGATGCACCAGGTACATGCTCTTTAGACTTTTCCTCAACCGACGATCCAGTAACTGATAGCACCTGCAGGGAAAGCAGTTTTTTTAGCATAACTACCCAACAACAGAAATCCATCATCGCACACTTACTTTTTGAGCCACGGAAACGGGGGAACGTTTCGCCTGTTCGAGCCGCCATGCAAATAGACGAGCACATAGTCCTCCGTGACCAATTGCTCCAGCGTTTTCACCACGTACAGGAACAGGTTATCCATGACGTAGTGGTAGTCGGTGCGTGAACGATCAGGCAAGTGGCAAGCACAAAATATCACAATTGCATTATGCCCGCCGGCTTTCAAGTAGCCGCCGTGCGATAGCACTCGTTTGTAGGGCTCAATGACTTTCATGTCGATCTCACGCATTCGCCCATCGGGCAGCGTAATCTTCTGCCAATTTCGCGAGTCGCTGCGCTCCTCCTCGGCCGTGTACGGTGCAATTGGGTCGGCGGGCTGCAGATTTGTGGGCGTGTCGAGATCAGGGAAATCGTCCTCTTTATCACTAAAGCCGCCCAGCACTGAACTGGAGGGGCTGAGCGAGGCCAGGTTCGGTTCCATGTCGTCATCAAAGCTGTGGTTAGAGATCGAGTCCAACGACGACATATCGTCCGACAGCAGTTCCGTGGCAACGGGGATTTTTCTCCGTGATAGTGGTTTTGGTGGCGCTTTCAGATTGCGAGTCGTCGTCTGATTGTTGGCGATCAGGGCGACGGATTGGTAGTTGGACTCTACGTTGGCCTGGTACTGAGAAATGTCCTGTTCCGACTCACTGCTGAAGAGATCGGGACTCGATTCGCGAAGAACGGAAATTTTACGACGTGAACTCCTCGCCGTCGCCGTGGCACAATCCGCCGTCACGTCTAGGTTGCGATTTGATAACTTTTGAGAGGTTGTTGTCGCCATGGCCGTTGCCGGTGACTCTTTGTGGCTATGACGAATGGCAAGCGGATTGGCAAGGCGAAGCGGCTCGCTTTCCGGCACAACGTCCGGAAAATTGAAAACACGACGATGACCATTCTCGGAATCCGAATCCGTACCGGGCGGTGACATCAACGGATGACTGTTGGCGATTGTTAACTCACTGCGGCCCACTGTGCCACTATTGGAATTAGTCAGACCCAACTTGACCGCCGGATCGTTGTCCAAGCAACGGCGATTGTCCAATTCGGTGGTAGTGGTTTTCGTGAAATTGTCGATACAACTGTGCTCGCGATGCAAATCCTTGGTGGTGGCCAGCGCCGTCACACTGTTGGTGCCCTCCAACATGGCGGGCCCTTTGTCGTCGTCTTCGTTCAATGGTGACGCCACGGCCGATTCTTGTGATGCTGTCGTCGGCTCGGATATATCCATTTTACTGTCCGACACTGGACTCTCCTCGAAATTTTCACTGGAACAAATAAACGGGCAGAGAGAGAGAGTTGTGAAATCATCGATCGATCCACGAATCTCGAAGGAAGGTTCTTTTTCACTTACCTCATGTGTTCACTACTGTCCAGCCAACAATCACCGTTAGTCACTCTTCACGATCCGCTTGTTTAGTCACCCTCCGCCGAAAAGAGGATGAGAACTGGCTTTTCCCGATAATGGCAGCGATTTTTGTTTTCGATCGGTTTTGAGCACGCGACGAGAACGACAGGGAAAGGATCAAATTTTTGTTTTTCCTTTCTTGACTCCGTCAAATGACATTCCAGGACGCCAGCGCTTTGCAAAGTGTCGACGTCATGTGGGGACTCGCTCCAGTTAGCTATGTATGAGTGTTTGTTTTCGCTGAAGCCCTGTCATCGGCATATCCGTTTTGCGCTGCATTTTCGTTACAGAGCAATTTGTTGCACTGCTACTTGTCAAATGTGTGGATCATGTGGATATAAAGGAATAAGCGCTGACAAGTGAGTGGATGCAGAAGTTACCCAAAATCACACACAGCTCGCGAGCGGTTCCGCAACCGCTCAGTTATGCGTACTGTACCTGTTGAAGGCCACTCTCGTTGCCACACATTTTATATTAAAGTGGAGTGAAGAAGAGCATGAGCGGTTAGCAAAAATATTGCTCAGTGATCATTCGACTATGTTCATCCGAGCCATTGATATACAAAAGAAGAGGATGGAGAGCAACGTATGTGTGTGCTGTATGTGTAGGGAACCAAACTGTTGTTTTCTTTTTTTGGCTACAATCTGCTGTTTTTACTTTTGATGACAATTCTAGACGTCATTTTCGTGCTGATTGAAATCCAATTGTGTGTTATCAGTGAAAATTGATTGATTTTTGAGTGAAAACGCGGTTAGTTTAATTGTAATTGTCACCGGAACTGTAAATTAATGTTTCAGTGTCGATTTAGTGTACTCAGTAAGTTGATTCAATGTGCAAAATCGTGTAAATATCACTGAAATATGGTGTGCAGTTGTAGTTTGCGCGAAACAGATGAAATTCTCGACAAAGTTGAGTGTCGGTTCTCAAGTAAATATCCTGATTGCTTTCAAAATTTAGTATAGTTTCGCTCTATGTATTTCAAATTCCCATAGTGTAAAGATCTTTTTCGGAAACTAAATGTTTTTGCTCGCGGTCCATCAGCCATCAAATGAAAATAAAAGTTGGCTACGTAGGTTATCAGCTGATTTACTTTTGTTTCAGTGGCGTAGCGTTTAAAGTGTGATGTGTGGGTGAAAGAAAGTGGGAAAGTTTTGTTTTTACTAATGGTCAATTAATTAGAAAGGGCCAAATCTGGTCAGATAATTTTGTATGAAAATGTGAGATCCATACAAATGTGATTTTGCGGTTCACACAACCTGCCAAATCAAGCGATTTCGCCTGTAGTGTGAAACTACTTTCTCAATTGCGTGTAGTGACGAACGGTCCGGTACGATTGCTGTGGCGAATAAAATAAACTGAGCACCATAGCGACTGCATCTGCCCTAAAAACGTTTATAAAAAAGTGGAAGGGATGACAATTTCATTCAGCACGTCCTATGAAGTTCATGTGGTTCGATGGTGGTCATGAACGGTTTGATCGATCGTCTGTTGCGAACTTTAAACAATATTCATACTTGCAACAATAAGGCCGGCCGCATCTTGGACGTAGGCAGGGCAGCGCAGCGCGCATGGCATTATTGTTGTAAATTCAGATTTTGACAATTGTTACGACAACAATGCTATGTGCGCGCTGCTCTGCCTACGTCCAAGATGCGGCCGGCCTAATAAATTTCGTAACTCGCATCAAATTTTCCCAGTCCCCAAAAATATGATCGCCTACGCCATTTGTTAAAATGTAATAGTGGTCGTGTGACAACCACATATAGGCGAATGGTTCCCAAATTTTTCGATATGACTACTTCCTGTGTCTTCTTCTTCATTGATCCGAGCAGAAGTTGTTCGGTAACTTCTAAGGCCCTAACCAGATTGAACGCAGCGGCATCGGCAGCAGCAGTGGCAACAACAACAGAAGTGCGTTCCATAAGGTAACTATAAGGCGTGTTTTTTTGTACTGCGGTGGAGGTTAATTGGGGGCTATCCGGGTTAACTTACACACATTACACAAACAACATACCCTAGTTGTTTGTGTAATGTATGTAAGTTAACCCGGATAGCCCCCAATTAACCTGCACCGCAGTACAAAAAAACACGCCTATAGTTGACTATAGTCAACTATCACTGACTATTGCCGTTCCATAACTCCGATAGTCAACTATTGTAGTTGACTATCGTCGTTCCATAACACACAATAGTCAGCTCTATAGTCAACTATTCTAGCTCGTTCTTATGAGGGGAAGCTGTCGATAGCTATCGATAGCTATCACACACACACGTATACACGAAGGCAAACTGACAGTAAACATTCAATGTTGTGCAAAATTACTTTATTATTGCATTAATTTTGAATTGTTTTATGCAGTTTAGAGCACGTTAAATTTAATTTTAGGAAAATTGGTGCGAAAGAGTGTTTGTGTGTTACAAATTTTTGCATGGAGAGTGAAATACCGACGCAAATGTGTGTGTAGTGAAAAAGATGGCGGGTGTTTGTGCTACTTTACGACTATTGTCGTTCCATAACACCCATAGCTATAGCTGACTATGACAGTAGTCCGAGTTGACTACAGCTCTGACTATAGTTACGTTATGGAACGCACTCCAGGTAGATCTGTCGCGATGGCACAGCGGCGATGACAGATCGCTGTGTCTTCGCGATGGGTTCGATGCATGCTCGAGACTAAAATGCTTGTCGTGTATGTCGACCTTTAGGGAGCCACAAGGAACCTACATACCAAATTTGGTTAAAATCAGAATACGGGAAGTGCCCGGACAAACGCATACAAACAAACGGGCGAATGATCAAACAAACGAATAAACGAACAGACGTTCCGTGCGATCATGTGTGGCAACCTTTATGTAACAGGGCTTTCAGGACCGCCCATAAACCAGTTTTGATTGCGGAGCCGTCAACTTGAACCCCACTTGGAAGTAAGCGTGTGTCCGGCTTAGGCGGCTATTACACTAAAAAAGTTCTTTTACAAACATCCTTGACGCACGATATTTTGAAAGAACTTTTATGAATGATATTAGCCGCCTAAGGGGGAAGGTGCGCAAGATTGTAAGAAAAGTACTTGAAACAAGCAACGTTCACGTCGCAAATCTTTTCTTAGGCGGCTATTACCCTATAAAAGTTCTTTGAAAATGTCGTGCGACAAAGATATTTGTAAAAGAACTTTTATAGTGTAATAGCCGCCTTATAGAACCCAATCCATTCAAAGAAAAAAAGTATCGAAAAAAAGTTATACGATCCCTCTAGTATCCACACGCATCGTGCATCACCAATCCGACTCTCATCATACTTCAAATATCGCGCAACTCACCAACACACCCACACTCCCTCTATACGCATCGGCAAAACGTCAAAACGCTCTCTTTGTTTGTTGGCATTTGGCATTTTTATTGGTAAAAAAAGTGGCAAACTAGGATTTTTAGCGGATCGTTCAAACACTGGTTGTCATGGAAACGGGTCAATTAGCTGGCAACGACGTTATTCCGGAACTTAACGCAACGCAAAGCATTGTAACTGCAGCAGCCGCTGGAATTGACCCAAGTGCCGACCAGAAGCGCCGAAGGTGAGTTGCAGCCGACGCACGGGCGCGGGCCTCCGGATTGGCGGCGACGGTAGTGACACAACAAACATTTTCACTTGCCTTCCTTCCCCCTGGCTTACGTTTGTAATGTTTTGCCGGGGCCCTATCGCGAGGCCCGCTTATCGCTCCCGCTAATTACACAACCGTTTTGTGTATTTCGTGTACTACGAGTGCGCATTAGCGGCGCGAACAGTGCTCTATCGGTGGTTAGTTGGTCTGGCCAGCAGTCGTGTGGCCCAGTGAGTAGACGCGAAAGACGAACACGGCAACCAGCCAGCCGGGTTACGGGCTACAGACAAGACAAAAAAAAAAAAACAAAAACGTGCTCAAGTGTTTCACAAAAGAGCTCTTGCCTCACGCGTCGTCGTGTTTTTTAACCTCAACGACGCGAAACCATTTCGAGTGATTGTAAATTGTGTTTTTTGTTTTTGCAGTTCGTCGCGATCGATAAAGCGGAAACGTTTCGACGACGAAATTGTCGAGTACAGTCTGGGACTTCAACCGTCACAAGTGAATCGTGTAGCACGCTCCCGCACTCAGTCGCAATCGCAAACAGCAAGTGCTGCTGTTGTTGGAATTGTCTCAGCGGCTACATCCAGCCCGGCTGGTGGACTCGCCACCGGCAACCTCGTTCAGCAGCAACAAATCGTCGTCGCATCTGAATCGGGAGTCGTAACAACGCCAATAGCACCGGCGACGCCATCCACACCCCAACCCACAACACCCATTCTAGCCCCGACCGGTGGTGGTGTTGTCATTTCACAGCCTCCCCCACCGATTCCGGTGAAAATTCCAGTCGCCGCCATGCCCAGCCACGAGCGACGCAAAAGCAACAAGAGCAGCAAGAAGAGTCGCAAGTCGCGCGGCACCAATCAGCTGGCCACCAAGGACCTCGGTCGCTGGAAACCCATCGATGATTTGGCTCTGATCATCGGAATCCAGCAGACAAATGATTTGCGCATGGTCCATCGCGGCACAAAGTTCTCGTGCAAGTTCACCATGCAGGAGATGCAAGCACGCTGGTACTCGCTGTTGTACGAGGAGCCTATCTCCCGAATTGCCGTGACTGCAATGCGAAATTTGCATCCCGAAATGGTGGAACATGTGCAGAGTCGCGCGCTCTACACCGTGCAGGAAGAGGAGCTGCTGGGAACTATCAAAAGTGTAAGTTTATGTTTGTTGTAGGAAATTTTGTTCGCCCGATTGTAATTTCGGCTCTATGAAAAATCGCTTTGAGAACAATCAGCGACAATATTTGTGGCTGCATTTTTTTATGGTCATTGCTCATAGAAAAATGAACCCAAAAACCGACAACAGCCCCAAAGTCGAAATAAAGAAGTATGTGGTGTCAACACTTTACTTTAGGATCCTAGAGGATTTCCGCTTTAAGGTCAGTACTATCCTCCGTTTTTCGTGCGAAATCTCATGCAAAAACTCAAAAATTTCTTTCACACGAAAAATTTCGTTATTGACATATTTCACACGAAACCGCACACAAAAAATTCTTCACACCGCTCTGAGCCATTTCCACGCGAAAACAATTGCTTTGCATTTTATTTCGCTTGAAAACCGGTCATCACCATGATGATTCTTTATTTTTGAGTGAAGAGCGGAAGTTCAATTGATGTGTAGAGCGCCGCGTCATGTGAGAAAGTTTTTTTTTTTAAGTTGTTCTGGAACATTTGGACTCGGTACCTGCTGTTTTGTGTTGCCAAAACTCAAAAATTCTATCTATGACCAAATTAAGCATACCTCCCTAACATACATTTTAATCTTGCAGACCGAGAGTCCCACTCCCGAGACATTCCAAGAGCTTCTCGAAAAGCATCCATCCGTTTTCTATCCGGCCCGTACAGCAAAAGCTCTACTCAATCATTGGACCCTTATGAAACAGTACTCGCTATTGCCGGATCAAACTGTCAAACCAATTCCCGTCGAAGATCACACGCTGAGCTTCTCGGATGCCGAGGAAGCGCTCAACGACAACGAACTTTTCGATCACAAGGACGAGGCACTCGAAATTGAACTGGCCCTGGCCGATCGCAAGAATAAAAAGGAAATTCGTCATTTGGAGAATGAATTGAGCCGTTGGACAGTGCTAGTAGACTCGCTAGCGGGAGTCGGTTTCACGCCCGAATTCGATAATCAAACGTTGGCCGTGCTACGCGGACGACTTGTCCGATACTTGATGCGATCTAAGGAAATAACATTTGGACGAAGTGCAAAAGAGCTTAACGTGGATGTGGATTTGTCGTTGGAGGGTCCGGCACATAAGGTGTCGCGAAAACAGGGTACGATTAAATTGCGCAGCAACGGTGACTTTTTCATATCGAATGAGGGCAAACGGGCGATCTACATAGACGGAATGCCATTGCTGCAGGGCAATAAGTCGCGATTGAACAACAATTGTGTCGTGGAGGTGAGATATGGAGAGATTGTTCCGAGCTGATTTAATTGAATGATTCTTTGCTTTATTTGCAGATTGCCGGGTTGCGATTCGTCTTTCTTGTTAACTACGACCTTATAAATGCGATTCGACATGAAAGTGCCAAGACAACTGTGCCGCTGAATTGATTTGGGCTAGGGATTGTATGTTAATTCAACTAGGTTGGCCAATTTATCATTTGTACATAATTCATTTTCCATGTTTGAATAAAAATAATTTTATTTTAGTGAAACAACTGGTGTTTGCAATTTATTGTTGCTTAAACTTAATAAAGAAAAAAATGTGTCCTCAGTAATTTTTCAAGTCGAAATTTCCCCAATGCTTAGATGCATCACCGGGCTTGACATCAATCGTATGAGTGGCATTTGAATTTCCCAGTGTACTCTGACGACCACGTTCGATAGTCTGCAGTATTTGTATTCTCACACTCAATCGTAAATGATGTGGAACGCGCTTCAACGGCTTCAACAGCGACATTAAAAACAATCGGTCGCTGTCGACGTCATCATCAGTTTCATTTGGCATCTCCTCGTAAACGGCTTCTTCCACTGCATCATTGTTCGATTTGCTCATGATTATTGATCCGGAGACCATTTCTTCAATATCTTCGGTGGATATATTTTCTTGTTTTATGTTTTCCTCAATGACGTCCGACGAAGCGGTTCCCATTGAATCGTCTGCCGCTCCCCATAACGTGTCGTTTGCTGCTGTGCTCTCGTCCTCCTCGTCGTCTTCGTCGTCGTTTCCGTCTTCAATTTCGCCCGTGTCGCGCCCAAGCGCTTTATGTTTCACGATGTGCCCCAAAAAGGACAGTTCTTTATAGTAAGGGGTTTTGCCTTTGGATAGGTTGATTTTACTCTTTACAAGACGCTTGAACTCTACACTGTGAGAGGAACGCAATTTGTTCCACTTGTATCTAAGTCTTCTCACTGCAACGAAAGCAAAGAATTTTGTGATATTAGTAAAAGATAGTTATGACATGATTCCGCTAATTTTATGGTGCACCTGATCCGGTACAAAATCGGACCTAGAACCAAAAACCTAAGTCAGCGGATCTACCCCATGTTTGGAAATGAATTGATCTGATTCACATGTGGTATCACTTTCACATGCAATATCTCTCTCTCTCTCTCAATTGGCCTAACCCATTGTGGGGCATAGCGCGTCAACTGTTCCATGTGGCCCAGTTGATGTTTCGTCGGTATAAACTGGTTTCGGAGAATGCAGTTGCCAGCATGCACCTCCTGCACATCCATCACCACAAACATCGTCGCGGACGGGATTGGAACCCGAAACGCCGGTAGTCAAACATGAGACTGATGCCTCAACACTCTGCGCTACCGGTCGCCCCAATATATTACTCTATAAAAAAAATAGAAAATCATTGTTTAAGGTGCGATTTGCTAGGCTGCGACTGGGCGATTGCGACCAATCGATTCATTATTCAATAATGATCGTGTGGACCCGTTCTTGTAGCTTGGCGTTTGCGATTGTGGCTGGGGAATGTAGTGTAATGGCGCCATGGTGATTGCGACTCTATTGCTCTGAAATGTTTTGTATTTGCACGAGAATGATTGAGGACGGCAGCCAATGGTGTTGAAAATCTACCTTCTTGTGGCAAAGTATCCTTTGTTAGAAAGTATCTTGTTTTGGGAAAATATCCTTTTCTCGCAATGCGTTTGCGATTTGTATGGATGTGAAATGAAGGATTTTTGTATTTTATGATGAAAATAGTACTCGAATGTTGCGCAGCATGTGGCTACACAATCAAGGATTTTTATATGAACGTGAGGCGAATGAATGAAAAGAGGCGAATGTACTGTAGATGGCATTTTGAGTAGTGATGAGCATAATAACACTTTCTACTGTGCCAGCACATACGCTCTAACTCTTTCCACTGAGTCGTTCGAAAAGAGTCTTGCTCGACTCGATCCAAAGACTCGGGGAACGTATAGGAATGCAGAGCTGGGAAGGGAGAGAAGGCTAGCCTTACACTGTAATGATTGATATGAATGAAATTAGCAGGGATTTGGGTATATTAGGATGCGATACGAATGACTCGTATGTGTAATAATGTAATCAGGAATTCGTGAATAAGCTGTTATTGCGTAGGTTTAGGTTGGACGTGTTTTTGGGTATTTTTTTTTTCACAGTGTGTCATTTTTAAATTGAACGGCTCGACAGCTAAGTCACTGTGCTGACTCTTTCGCTCATTTCATAAAGAACGACTCACTCATGTGTTACACATCACTAATTTCTCGAGTCCTTCGGCGGCAAAGAGGACATTCGAAAAAGGATATGATGACCATATTGCCTAGATTTGCCAGACCACAAAACTCAAAACGCTTTCAAAAGTACCCCAAAGCATATTGTTCATCATTCCCATTCATAAGACACCCAAATTGCCCATATTTCACTTCATTGCCGAAAAGGTTCTTTTCGTAATCAAGGGACTCGAAATGCCATCTACACTACTTCTGAACATTCGCCTCTTTACTCCGATTCATATGACACCCATCTTGCCTATATTTCGCTTCACTGTCAAAAATATCCTTTTTCGAATATCCTTGTCGCCGCCATCTACAGTACTCCAGTGCATTGGTCTCATCACCCCAATTCCGCAGAGCCCCATACTGCCTAGGTTCCACTTCATGTCCAAGAAGGTCCGTTTTTCCTGACCAAAGGACTTAAAATGCGTTTTCCCTCCTTCTTCCATCTTATCCATCCCACCACTCCACTGTCCTAACCTCCCTACTCAACTCCTCCATTAAACTTCCCACATTTATGTGAAACTTTCAATTTTTTCATATTCCTAGTCTTCTATACAGACCTACAGACCTATCCAGACCAGACCTATTCAGCCTGCAGAATTACTCTGACCTGCAGACTATCCGGATCAGCGGAACTATGCGGATCAGCGGACCTATTCGGATCAGTGGAAATATTCGGATCAGTGGAACTATTCGGATCAGCGGACCTACCCAGACCTAATTATTTTTTAAATCGGACCCACTAGACCTAGGTCTGGGTGTGCGAACTAGGTTCAAAAGAGTAGATCCGATTTTGAGCAACCATGACTAGTAGAAGAAATTAAATGTGGAAAAATTTGTGAAATTAAGTGGCACATGACCAGATCATGCCACGATCGTTCTACCCGCGATATTCCACTTTTAGATATCGAATCGAACACCTCGTGCGTTAACTACACCCACAAGTTTGTTCGTGTCGTATAGAACGAACTTTTTCGTCCCCATAACAACACGACATGACTGGTACTGCCATCGGACGTGACACAAACAGCCGAACGAGACGACACTTGCCACCTCTGGTACCTCTTGAAAGCTGTAAGCACCTAAGATGTTGAGGCGTTTCCAATTTAGAGCTGGACACTCACACAAAGTACGTTCGATGGTGTCCTCTTCCATCTCACATCTTGTGCATAAATTGCTGGCGCTCAGTCCCAATCTCCCTGCATGAGATGCGGTATGGCAGTGTCCTGTGAGTAGACTTACCGTCGCTCTCAGCCTGTTGCTTTCGAGTTGGAGCAATATTCTGCTCTTGCTTAGATCAAGTGATGGTCACAAGGTCCTGGCTACCCTACAATCCGTTCTGTTTGTCCAGTCAGATTGCAGTTTAGTTCATATGGCTCTATCTATTTCGTTGGGATGTTCGCAAGTGATCGTGACAGGTGCCGGTGGGCTGTTTGCGGCTTCCGAACCTCTCTTCGCCAGTTCAACGGATTTCTCGTTGCCTGCGACACCAATGTGGCCGCGCACCCACATAACTTTTATAGGATTTGTAACGGACGGCTTGGTGGGCGTCCGAAGATGCCCGTGGGGACGGAGCCTAAGGTAGCATAATTGACCGTGTAGGTCGGGCCTTGTCATCTGACAAAGAAATAGGCCCCTCAACGAGCTAAGCAGCGGCCTATGCTTGCTGTAGCTCAGTTCGGGAGATGTGGGCGGGGTTTTCGCCGCTCATTGCCCCTGTCCTTTACGTATTAACAAAAATTCATAGGCCTGGGGAAGACAACACAAACAGGGGAGGTAAAAATGGGGAATAAAAAAATCAGATCAGGATCAGACGCCCACGCGGTCGCACTTGGGTCCCGGTGTAATGGGACCCAAGGCGTCTGGTTTCGTACCACCAGCAGATAACTACACATCAGGTGCTGCTTCGATCTGCCGGTGGGAGCAGCACTACCAGACCATAATATGGTTCATTACAGGTGGTTCATTACAGATTATATTCAGCCTTTCTGTCGACCGCCTCTCTGCATACGTGTACAGTTCTCGAAGAGCATCTGTATGACACTAGAGCCAGAATGGCCGCCCTACTGTCGACGCAAATCGTCGTCATCCCCGTTGAATTTCCTTGAATGGACTCTACCGCTCGTATAGCATGGGACTCCGACAGTCTGAACCACTGGCGCAGGCCCAGATCCGCCGAGTAGACGCCTGAGCCTACTCCAGTGTGTCTTTAACCCATCCGTATACATCAGGACGCCACCGTTATTGATGACTTCTTTGCTCTCCCAGTCTATCCTTGTAGGGAACTTCACTTCGAAGTTCCCTTCGGGGTATGCTTGTTTGGTCATGTGATCCGTATTCCCAAGATTGAGGCTTGATTGTCTCTGATATGTTGTCAAAATACAAGAGTGGTCTTCTATTGCGTGCCACAGCCAGAACTTTTAGCGCGTATTGCTGCTAAGCATGCGGTCTACAGATGAACCGGTCCAAACACATAAGCTCCAGGATAATTTCCAGCCCAGCTGTTGGGGTGGTTTTCAGGGCACCCGTAATACTTTTTTTTTTTTTTAAGGGATTAGGGATCAGTTTGGCTTTGGCACTATCATTCTTTGTCATGCAATTCACAAGCTCCTATCATCATTTCTCTGGGGGGAAAAAGGATTAGGGAGGTAGAGACAAATACACTCAATTCGGGTCAGGTCCACAGAAATACGACATGAGGAACTGAAATTGGTGTTTAGGATAACACATACCCGCCCAACACAGTTAAAGGGAGAAAAAATTAGTGTGTGCCAAAGACAATTCACATTTGAAGAAACGTTAAAACATAGATTATAAATTTAAAACTTGTTTTGCCTCCCAGACAGTGAAGAGACACTGGTATGGAGGGATGGCAAAAAAAAATCAGAAACAAAATATAATCAAAATGAGAACGCGATAATTAAACCATGGTTGGTGAGTGCGATTGTTTGGAATTAATTAAGTTTTTAGTTAAATCTCGTTAAGCTGTAAGTATTGTTTAAGTCTCCATTTAAGAGTTTCATAAGATGAGAGAGTACGAATTTCTTGAGGTAAGGCATTAAAAATCATTATTGACGCTCTAATCGGGTCTAGCAAGATTCTGTTCGTATTGGCTAAAGGTGTTCTGAAGTTGCCTGCATTTCGAGTGCCATAGCTATGAGCTTCTCTATTCAGTGTTAGGGAAATGGACGTTTTATTTTTCTTATTAACGATCTTCCAAATAATCTTCACTTTCTCAGAAAAGATAATTTTTTCTAGAGGTAGTTTACCTGTTAATTCATATACTTCAGAAGTAGGTGTTCTTGGGTGGAGATTATGGACCCCTTTGACAGCTTTATTAAGCATTCGTCCGATAGCTGAAATATTTCTCGCTGATGTTTGGCTCCAGTTTAAAGTACCGTATGTCAAAATAGGCATAACGTGAGCGTTGAAAATCATGTTTTTGAGTTGGGTGTTCATGTATTTTCTACGTCTCAGTAAAGCTACTAATGGGCACAATTTAGCTCTGATTTGCTCAATATGATCATTCCATGAAAGCTTCTCATCAATAATAAGCCCTAGGTATTTGGTTTTGGCGACTCTGTCAATAGTCTGGTTTCCAAATTTGATAGTTAGTTCAATATCGGCTTTATTTCTTTGCCTGAAGAGCATGTAGTGAGTTTTTTTTAATGTTAAGTTCTAACTTGTTACCTAAAAGCCACTGCTGATAAACTTTCAGATCATGATCAATCACTTGTTCGGCATCGTTCTTACCGAAATGAGAAAACAGCAGAAGAGTATCATCTGCATAGGTGACATACTTGGCGGAGAGGCCGGCATTACTGAGATTGTTCACGTATAGTAGGTATAGTGTGGGGCCTAAGATGGAACCCTGCGGAACCCCTGAATTTAACACCATCTCACCGCTTATATTATTGTGGAACTCAGTAATAATTGGTCTATCTTTCAAGTAGTTTGCTATCAGATTGTTGGCGACTCCTCTGATACCAAGTTCATAAAGAACTTCTGATAGGACTGTATGATTTACTGTGTCAAATGCTTTACTCAAGTCGATAAAAATCGCCGTCACATATTTTGAATTATCAAGTTCAGAGTTGATAAAATGAAGTGCATCTGTCAGCGCGGCAGTTGTGTTACTTTCTGCCAGGAAACCGTATTGCTGTTTATCAAACCCAATAGTCTCATTAATAAATCGGACAATTCTGGTATTTACGACCTTTTCAAATATTTTGCTAAAAACGCTTATTAGCGCAATGGGTCTAAAGTTTGATGGGTCATTAGGATCTCCATTTTTGAAAACTGGTTTGATTTTGGCAATTTTCAACACATCAGGAAATGTGCCTTCGCAAAGGTGTTTATTAATACTGTTGCATAAGAGTGGAGAAATGACATCACAAACCAGTTGCAGATCACTGGATTTAATCCCATCAAACCCAGCAGATACGTTACGTAGGCTTTTTATGATACTAGCGATTTCCTCTATGTTTGTAGGTTCTAGAAATATCGTTTGTTCGTTCAAAATATTTGGCAATCTTTCAGTATTCGTATTTAACCTGTTTTGCTGAGTTCTTTCTGTGAGAGATGCGAAAAACTTATTGATATCATTAGCTGAAAGTGTGCTATCAGTTTCTTTTCTACGTCCAGAATTTGCTGTTAGTTCATTGTTAATAATTTGCCAAAGTTTTCTGCTATTACCGGAAGCATTAGCATATTGCCTATCTAGAGAGGCTGTCTTAGCTTGTTGGACGAGACTCGAAACTTTGTTTTTAAGTTGTTTATAAGCTGCTTTTTTACTTTCACTAGATGGATCGAGTTTGAATTTTTTGTAAGCAATGTTTTTCTTTTTGATAGACTCAATTATTTCAGAATTAATCCATGACTGGTGTCTTGTACGGACTTTCTTCAGAGTCGTAGATTCGTTTTTAGCAGACGTGATGATATCAATCAGATGTTTGAAATCAACAGAATTTTCATTCAGACTGCTTATCTTAACTCTTACGTTTTCTTTAAACGAATCTTTATAAATTGCTTTTATAAAAATCGCTTCCATTCTTTTTTTAAGCGCGGTAATTACTTTAATATTTAAAATTGCAGTTTTGTGGTCAAGGTCGGCTTGGTCCATTAGTTGGAAATTGAAGCTATGAGTGGAGGTATTCATTGAGGATACCATATGGTCAATTAGTGTAGCTGAGGTGGCAGTGACCCTTGTCGGTTCTTTATCGTTAATAATATTCATGTTGTTCATCATTAGTATGTCCAGGTAATTTTTAACTACAGTAGAGTTTGAATCCAAGATATCTAAATTCGTATCAGCTAGAATCGTTAGATTATTATACTGGTGGTACAAATCATCTATATATTCGATAAATTCGTAAGCATTATCAGTAGGGGCCCTGTAGTAGGTTCCTACTCTAATAGGCACTCCTGTAGTTGATAACTCTAGTATTATTGAGTTATATTGAGGTGTATTCAAGATTACCTTGAACTTTATGTTATTCTTAACGTATATCACTGTGCCACCCCCAGTTGTGTCTCGACAGTTGAAAGTAGCGGTATATCCTTTGAGATTGAAAAATTCGGATTCGTTATCGTATAGCCAAGTTTCGTTGATAACTACTATATTTCTACCTCAATGGCCTTATACAGATCCGTCGCTGCAATCTCGTTAGTTCCTTGACGTTGGTTTTGTTCTCGGTGGCTTTCCACCATACGACCGCTCCATACACAAGTCTAGGTCTCACTACAAATGTAAATATGTAATTGGCCGTGTGAGGTCTGACGCCCCGTGTACTGGAGTGAACCGACGGATACGCAAAGGCTGCGCGGGCCTTACCATACGGTGGAATAACCTGGGCATATAAATGTGAATGTACACAGGTTTGACGCATATTTTGCACATACTATTTGGGGCATTATATGTGCATCGCACATATAGTGGAATCTTAGCTTTAGTCGCCTTTTACGGCAGTCCTAACCTCTCACCCTATCCCATAGGGGGTCCGTTACTTCACAACCGAAGAGCGCAATCGGGCATTGAAGGGACACTGCATGTAAATCATCGCATCTCCCAGAGACAAATCTTAAACGAATCTTAGCAGGTTGCCCTATTCCCCAATATAATCTTCAATCGAAATTAAGCAGCTTACCAGTCCGATTTTTATCTACGGTGGTCATTCTCCCGTATTGTTTGCCGACAAAAATTGTGAGAATATCGTCCCAGCACCTTTGAAGGATTTTCTTGTCGGCATGTTCCTTTGTGTACGGGTTCCATATTGCGGGTCTTATTTGGATTTCGGCTATGAATCGGCTTACATCGATTTCATCGATATTTACCATTTTCTTAGAATAGTTTATAAAACTCTCGTTGAATACTATCTAAATGTTTACGCTTGTCTATGGGCATTTTCGATTGACACTTCCAGTCTTCCAGAATATACCGGAGAGCGGGACGAAATACGTTCAAAATGACTCCTCTAGCAACCACTGCACTGTCCGATGGCGCTGCAAAATCAGCTGGCATCTCAATTGACAAAATAATTTCACAATTCACAATAGTCGATTTGCTCACCAATTCCATGGTGGCTGTTGTCATTTCCAAATTGGTCGCAATCATCATTTCGTCTCTGTCTGACTCACATCCGGCGAACAGTATAAATACTCGATCCATCCCTTGCGTGCACAGTGCATTCGGGCGAAATCGAATCTCGTGGGAATTTATGGAGTTCCATCAGCAGAATTCAGTGGGGTGCCGAGTGGATCGAGGGTGAAATTGCTGGCGTCCCATTTACGACTTTTTGTCTAGTCGTGCATTTACCGTCGCCTTGTGTTTGTGTTTTCTTCGTCTCAAGTGCCGCGATCGCGTCCAATACAAAAATCGGGAAATTGTGTCCACGAAGAGTTCGCTTTTGTGTTATCATCAATGAATTGATTGAAAATTGCAGTGCGGCCACAACTGGCACGGTGTCAACGCGTGATTTATTCCAAATTCGGCAATCAAAGCGGTAGCAGTGAATCGTGGTCGTTTGTGGTACTGTTGATTGGTCTGGCGCCGGTGTGCCACCGGGTGGAAAATTCACGGAACGAACGCTTTCTTGGACGTCTCGTGCGGAAATTCGTGGACGTATGAGTGTCCCGCGAAAAAGGGGGAGTGCATGCGAAAAATTGTGCAAGAGCCAATAGCGTGGGAAAAGTTTGTGGACGCTTTCGTGAGTGAGTGACGTTTGCAATCAGCAGTTGGACTTGGACTGGGATTCGCCGCCAAAATATGCATGCGAATTGAAGATTTTCCCAGGGTTTGATTGCAACGCGGTGCGGTAGGAAGCCAGTGACGAAACAGTGACGTAAAACGCAAACTACGAGTAAATTGAAGTTGTCAAGTGAAGAGTGTCCCGGTCGAAGTCTGCAGGGAATCCATTCCAGGAAAGGTAGGAATTGCAAATTCCCTATAAAACTATAGACTCATATACGTATACATATTTCCAATAAAACTCTACACCATACAAGCTGAGCCATCTGACCCAACAGCCTCCTTCATGCATTTTGCCGGCAAATCGATAAAATGGTCATCATCATGCACTTTTGACCATCGCAAAGGCAGCGTAGCCGATCGAACCGGTTCGAATCCACTACTTGCCTGGGTTTCTCCGTTTCTCACAAAAGGCGTGTCGTCACAGACCAAAAATGGAAGTGGTCCAGACACCGGCCTGCATGCTGTGGTGGTGCAATCACTTTCACCGCCGCAACACGAGCCAAGTCAACCTGCCCGGTGTTTGGCCATTCTCACGCTTTTGTTGCTTCTGTTTCCATGGCTCTTGTCTGACATGCGACGCTGCTCGCTCATGTAATTTTGATGCAGTCAGTGGTAAAACGTGTGGGCTAGTAAATAAACGCCTGCTTTGGTCATGGGTTATTAACCGTCGCCATCGCCACACGCGCTGTGAACTTGACATGGAAGTTTCGTTGTGAGGGGGGGGGGGGGGGGGGGGTCATTTGATTTCGATAAGTACTGACCTTGGACCAGACGAAATTCCTAATGAAGGCCGACTCAAGGGGTTGTGATGTTTGAAAATTTGTTTGAAATTGGATCGCTGATTGACGGAGGAGGCAGGAGGGTACGGTGGTAGGACAAATGTGTAAATTGCATTAATAAATCAACTGAAAGGAAAAAATATTGAAAGTTGGTTTGTCCTGTAAGTAGATTGTTGGATAAGGTTGTTGTTGTAGCAACGTCTTGTTGCGTTGGAATGGTTTGGCAGCTCTTGGTCGTTGTTGCTGATGAACGGGTCGCCAAGAACCCTGGGATCAGATGGCATATCGGTGGTCATGCTCGACATGCCTGCAATTGACTACATTACGGAAGTCTTCAACCTCTCCGTGTCATCGTCTGTTTTTCCCGAAATATGGAAGAAAGGTAGGGTGATTCCGATATTAAAAGCATACGGAAAGCGACTCCTACCGTCCCATCACCCTTTTGTCTCCAATTGCGAAAATTCTTGAAGCTGTCTTACTTCCCACATTTGCGACCCATATTCAGCTGGCTGACCAACAACATGTTTTCCGAAAAATGCGCCGCACGACTACCGCCTTGGATGTCATCACAACTTCAAGCGTCCACAACGGTCTGAACGAGGCCCGTCCATGTCACAGAACCATTATGGTAGCACTTGACCTATAGAAAGCTTTCAATACGGTCAACCACTCCCTACTTCTGTCTGACATTAACAACACGTCGCTTTCGATACCAATAGTGAAATGGATCGCAAATTACCTTTCTTGGCGCGCAATCTTACAGCAAATCAAAGCTTACTACATGGTTCAAAAAGTCCCGGGAAAAATTATGAAAACAAAAACTTTTTGGTACAAATCGATTTTATTCTTCAACATAGTTCCCTTCGAGGGAGATACACTTCATCCAACGATCCTCCAACAAATAGATGGGATTTAAGTCTGGACTGGGTGCAGGCCAGTCAATTGTCGCAATATTGGCTTCGTTCAAGAACTGCTGTACTTGACGCGATGTGTAACATCGTGCATTGTCGTGCATTAAAGTAAAGTTGTCGCCAATAGAGGCTGCGTGAGGAACAACATGGCCACGTAGAATACCGGTAATATACCGTTCGGCTGTCAGTCCTCCTCCTCGGGCTCCAGAGGGCACGAATACAATTTCCGTTTTTGAATCCACAGAGATACCGGCCCACACCATACACGAACCGCCCCCGTATGCTACCGTTTCTGTGCAAATCGCTCACCTGGACGCCTGTGTACCCGACCTCTTCTGTCAGTGCCATGTAGACACACTCTGGTTAGGGATGGGAAATACCTACCGGTTATTCCGACAACCGGTATTTTCCATTTCGAATAACCGGTTATCTCCGGTACTATTTTTGTCCGGTTTTTTACCGGTACTACTTTCTAAATCCAATAACCGGGGAAAAATAACCGACATGCGAAAATTCTAACTTATTTTTTTCAAATCGTTCGACGCCAGAGAAGAAGAAAAATTCAGCCGTTTTTCCTTTTGATTCAAATTTAATGGGACCGTTTTTTTTAATAGTCATTGGGCATGCACCAACAAAAATATGCTTGAGCCCCATTATTGCCAGCCAAGCCATCATTTTAGCCAAGCTTGGCTGACATTGGCAAACTTCCACCCTTACCTCAAAGGGTTGAGGTCATAAACAACTAAAATCCTTTTTGGTCATCACATGACTAGGAAGTAGCCAAGGGTGCTCCAGTGGAATCATTTCCAAATGAATTGAAACTCTATCTTCAGCAGCCGTTGCTTCATAGGGGATGTGATCCTTTCAATTTTTGGGAGAAGAGCAATGCCTGCATGCCGGGTTTGTCGTTTATTGTTCAAAAATATTTAGCTTTGATCGGAAGTTCCGTGGCCTCCGAACGACTGGTATCAACTTTAAATGATGCGGGTGGTATCTAATGAAAAGACCCGACTAACGGATCAACATATTAGCGAAAGAGTATTTATGTATAGACTGGATACCAACTATTTGCCCAAAGCTTGTTTTGTGAAAAGGGAAGATTTTGAGTTTGCGCTATTTTGTAGACCCTTTGGCATACATGTGTCTACCGGCGTTTCGGGTTCGAATCCCGTCCACGACGACGTTCGTGGCCATGGATGTGCAGGAGGTGCATGCTGGCAACTGCATTCTCCGAAACAATTTATGCCAACGAAACGTCAACTGGGCCACATGGAACAGTTGACGCGCTATGCCCCACAAGGGGTTAGGGCAATTGAGTAACTTTTCTTCAGTGCAACTCTTACTTACTTTGTAAGTCTAAAAAGTGCCATACACACCGATCGATCGGCCGATCCGTCGCCCGATATCAATATCGGCCGATTTTTTTACTGTTCCATATAATTTTGATCAGCTGATATTTTGTAGCGATCCATCGGCCAATTTATCAGGCGACGGATCGCATAATGTATGGCGGCTATTACACTGAAGGCATAAGTTGCTCCCCAAATACATGTATGCCAAAGGATCTACAAAATAACGCAAGCTTGTCAACAATTATTAACTTATTATTATTAAATAACCGGATAACCGGTTTTTCCCATAACCGGTAGATTGTGTCGGTTAAACCGAAGCGGTTAAACCGATGGCGAAAATAACCGGAACAACCGGACAACCGGTAGATTTTCCAATAACCGCCATCCCTAGTCTCGTCGGTGAACAATACGGACCAAACGTGAGTCGCGCTTGTCGGTGATGTGGGGTCAATTTTGGGCCTGTGGCGGGCCGTCTTGGAGTCAAATTCGCTTCCTTTAATCGTCTCCTCACTGTCCACTCGCTTACAGCTACTCCGCGAACATCCCTCACGTCAACTCCCGTGAGGTGCCGATTTCGTAGCACACTTGTCACAATGAAACGATCGTCTCTATCGGAAGTGCACCTAGAGCGGCCCGATCGGGGTCTCTGATTGTAGCTACCTTCCTCTCGAAACCTGTTATACACTCTTGACACAGTAGACTGACTCATTCCGAGCTGACGAGCGACTGTTCTCAGAGTAAGCCCTTCCGATAATAGGGCGACAACTTGAGCCGATTGCTGAGGCGTGGTACTCATGAATGACAAAATTGTGACTTTTATTGCGTTAAACTTATTCAATCGACCTTCCAGATTCAACTGACCATTGAAAACCCTTTACAGATGCATTTATAGGGTTAGTTTGCCTTATAATAACCCATTCATAAATGTTCAATTTTCCGACTATTTAGCTCCAGGTAGCGTTCATTCATAAAACACTCATTAAATGGTGATAAAAAAGATATCATTGGACTCGTTTATGCCGCGGAACTATCTTCGAGGATTAACTAATTTGAGCTAACTTACGACGACATAAACATGTCGCATTAGCTAGTTTTGGTACTAATTTTAGCTCAACTTGTTATGTAGAACTGGACTGAAAAATTGGGACTAGATGGTGTTGCTGTCTTTGCTAATGGTGTTGTTGGTAAAAATTCCATTTTATTTGTTATATAAATACCTCATAATTTCCTGAAACTCTGCATTCATTTCATCCTTTGATTGTAGCAGTATAAACGCGTTTTTATTAGGATGCTACTGCCTCTTGACATTTTCTAAGCCAAAGTCACCGAATTCCAACAAACCAACAGCTGACATCTTTCATGTTTAGTACCTCTCCCTATGGTCGGTATAAACACCCCACGAACAAGAACTAGCACTAAAACGATTCAGTTAAATCTAGGGATGGGTATCGATTAATCGAAATAATCAATTATTTTGTCGAATAATCGATTTTTATTTAATCGATTACATTAGGGTCGATTTAATCGCTTAATCGATTATTTTATAACGATTATTGAACTTTTTTCTTCGCTGAGACTTCAGATTTCAAGAGCGATATATTTTTCTTTCATTGCGAAAAATCACTTACAACAGTCGTGTATAGTATTTACCTACCTACTTTTCTCATTCTACTTTTACCTATCTACATTTCACAATTTTTATACCCTTCACGGATGTGATAGGGTATATTAACTTTGTCATGAAGTTTGCAACGCACAGAAGAAAGCATCTCCGACCACATAAACTATATACAATATATTCTTGGTCGGTATGATGAGACGAGTCGATTAAGCTTTGTCCGTCTGTCTGTCTGTCCGTCTGTCTCTCTGTTTCTATGCAAACTAGTCCCTCAGTTTTAAAGCTATCGAGCTAAAATTTTGTACAGAGCCTTTTTCTATTGCACGCAGTACATATGTCGGAACCAACGGAATCGGACCACTACGTCATATAGCTGCCATAGGAACGACCGGTCCAAAAATTCGTCTTTGTGAGATAAACTTTTTTATTTCTAAAGATATCGTTTTTAGACTTCACACTAATTAATAGTATTTCTAGATAAATCACTTTCCCGAATTTGGTTGAAATCGGACCACTACGTCATATATGTAGCTGCCATAGGAACGACCGGTTCAAAAATTTGTCTTTGTGAGAAAAACTTTTGTATTTCTAAAGATATTGTTTTTGGAATTCACAATAATCAATAGTATCTTTGGTGAAATAATATTTCCAAATTTGGTCGAAATCGGACTTCTCTATTATACTATAGCTGTCATAGGAACGACCGAAAGCAAGTTTTTGTCAGAGAAACTTTTTTATTTCTGAAGATACCTTTACGAAATTGTATATTATTCAATCGTATTGCTGCTAAACCATGTTCCGAAATTTGGTTGAAATCGGCTCACTATTTCATATACCTCTTATAGGAACAGTGAAATCGGAACAAGTTTTACTACTAATTTCAAAAAGGCAAATGTACCACAAAACACAACGAAGGTATGAAAGGGCATCATACTTTCGGCTAGCTAGCCGAAGGCTATTTTTTTTTTTTTTATTAATGGTGGTGGTCGTTTCAGAGAAAAATAGAAGAAAAACACCCTCAAAAATCTCGTTATCATTATCAGTCACATAAGTAAAGTCATAGGTTATAAAAGACCCGACAAAGAAGGGGAAATACCGAATAATTTCCTTCAGAAAGGCTTTTTTTTAAGCTGGTCAAATTCTGAGGGAACAGAGAAGCCGGCTGACTACCGACATGGCCAATACACTTATATTCCTTAAGGACGTTCATGATAAGTATTGGGATTAATAAATAAGCTCAATACTTCTCACAACTCAATAAGTAATTACTATTATTTCTGCAGCTACTGGGAACGTTTTAGGCAACTGCTTCCAGTAGGTGTAATTATTATTTCTCTGTTTGATGAACTTTCTTCTTTTTTCATGTGAATAAATAAGGACTATTTTTTACTTGGAGTTCGTTGTTTTCATTGTACCCAGTTTTTAATTTTTTCCCAACCTTTTATGAAATTGTCTATTAATCGATTAATCGATTTTTCAAGTCACAAATAATCGGTGTATCGATTAATTCGTAAAAAATTATAATCGATTTCATTAATCGATTACTTGTTGGTCGATACCCATCTCTAGTTAAATCTCCTTTTAGTTCCACGGTATAAATGGGGCCATTGTAAAGCTAAGATCTCAAACTTTCAAATGACATACGATTTGTAGGGATACATAACGTACTCTTAAAAATATACATACAAATACACGTGCTTTCGGTTTGATTCAGTATTTTTGCGCGCAAGTGTACGGATACATGTAAAAAAATTGTTTCAATAATCAATTATAATTGTTTGGAACACCATTTCATTTATAGCGTACACTTGTCATTAATTTTTACAAATTAACCTTCTCCTACCTATTACTGATTTTTTGCTTCTATAAACTCAACCCTCACATTGATCGATAGCTCACATTCATGGTCAATGTCACGGACATATTAACAATAATCCCTACCGCTAAATTTTCATTGCGTGTAATGTACTATTGATTTAATACGTCATATTCATATGTATATATTTTTCCGTAGTGGCGTAATTTGTTGTAATATTTATCTTCAACTCGTGCTGCCTGCAACTATGGGCTAAGGTCTATATATAAAATGCAAAACGAAAACTTCTGATTGAATATTCCAGGCACATTACTACTAACCACTGAGGCACTGAAGCAGCGCACCTAAATGATACCAGCACACGCTAAACAGATTCATAGAATAGTAGCGCTCTTGAAAGCCCACGCACGTTTTATAAAGAATTGAGATTACCTGCGTTTTATTACATATTACTCACTGTCGAACCGCTGCTGACTGTTGCTTTTTCTTTTTGAACGCGGAGACATACCGCTTCCTCCTCCATACAGCTCTTCTTCTTCCTTCACCACATGCAAATTATTACCTAATAACTGTGCTGTAATAAAAGAAAACTTTCTTATTTGTGGCACTGCACAACGTGAAATACTCGTATGTGGGAGTTATTCCAAACTGAATAGAAATTGCACAGACTGACTGTACAAGAAAGTGGCAAAAAAAACTTCGCCCGGTATATTGCCATTTAATTTGTCGACGGAGATGGGCAAGGTCAGGTGAATTTATGTTAGTATTTTTTGCGTTTAGTACGGACCGTATACTCCTAATTCTGTTTTTACGCGATAGATACGTTCCTGAAAAATTCGCGTAAAAAAAGACACGGTACCCATATAAAAAAAGGGAATTGGTTCTACATTTGAAAATTTATTTTAGATAAAACAATTCGATCATCGTTTGTAATGTGCTTTTATTTTTAGACAATAATAATAGTTCACATTATTAGAAACGAAAAATAAAAAGTTCATACATACTTTTAAACGCATGTCGAAAATAAAAAAGATCATAAGAAATACAAAATTAAAAAAAAATGCATACAAATTAATTTTCACTTCCTGATGATAAACGCATTCGTTTCTGGCCGATTTGAGTATAACTTTCATCGCTGGAAATATTTTCCGGTTCATTTGAATGCTCAATTGATGCTGGCATTTTAGGAGTTCTAGTCACAAACTCTGTAATCGATCGCTGCGTTCCGTCTTGATAAGGCTCTTATATAATTCTCGATAATTGCCCATTAATAATTTAACGTCTCGCTGAAATTTGCCAGCCCTTTCTTCAACAGGATAACACCTGTGAAAATGATCGCCCAATTTTGCAGCCAGCTGCGGTCCTTCTTGAACTAGATCTGCTGTAAGTGTGGGAACTTCTTCGTCATTTTCACTACTTTCCTGGATATCGGGTACCTCAAGTGCAACATCAATAATTTCATCTTCGGTAAGTGCCTTATCCACTAATAATTCATCGATGTCTGCAGGTGATAAATCGTCGAATCCTTCGCCGCCTACGTCATGAGCTAAGTTTATGATGTCAGAATATTCAAACGTAATAGAAGGCACTTGATTTTTATTTTTTACAGATTCTGGCCAAACGGATCTCCAACATGCGTTCAGAGTTGATAGCCTCAATTCGGATAGTGCTAGTCCAACATGTTCGATACAGTCATTAATAGTAAATTTCTTCCACGCGTTAATGACATTTAAATTTTCATCTTTCATTACATTATCTAAAATGTACCGGAATGTTTGTCTTACATAATAGGTTTTAAAGGTTGCAATAATTCGGAAATACCATCCTTGGCCCAAACCCGGATTGCCGGAATAAGCCCTGGATGTCCGACGCTTCATGGCAGCGGATTGTTGAAAGAAAGGAGCTGAAAGTTCGTTTGGCTGCAGCATCAGACGACAATCGAAGCAGCATCGAACTCCTTTACCGTCAGAAAGCTCGAGAAGTTCAGCGTAGTGTGCGACGCGATAAAAGAGTTTATGCCAATTCTCTTTTAGCGTCAGCAGAAGAAGCCGCTAGAAGTAACAACTTAAACGCCGTATACGGTGTCATCAAGGAGTTTACAGGTTGTCGTAACTCCTGCCAACATCCGGTGAAAGATAGTGATGGAAAGCTACTTATCTTGGAAGAAGATCAAATGAGGCGGTGGAAAGAACACTTCGCCGCGGTCTTGAACCGTGTAACCTCTGGTGAAGTTCCCCCTCATATAGATAATTTAGCTAACCATCAAAATGTGCGTATACGGTCCACTGCCCCGACTAAAGAGGAAATAGTCACTGCAATTATTGCACTAAAACGAGGAAAGGCCGCCGGACTTGACGGCATCCCCGCCGAACTTTATCAAGCAGCGCCAAGCGTAACTGCCGATTTGCTGCATCCACTTGTTGATAAAGCGTGGAATACAGAGACCTTTCCCACTGAGTGGAAGGAAGGTTTGATCATCAAACTTCCAAAGAAGGGTAGCCTCACAGACTGTAAAAATTGGAGAGGCATTTGTGTGCTTCCTGCCGTTGCCAAGATAATAGCCATAATCGTCCTGGAAAGACTAAAGGCCCACTTAGAAAGCACAATTGATGAAGAGCAGGCTGGCTTTCGATCCGGATTCTCCTGTGTCGATCACATTAACACCTTGCGAATCATCATCGAGCAATGCGCTGAATACGATTCTCCGCTTCACTTGCTTTTCATCGATTTCGAAAAGGCTTTCGATAGTGTGAACCGGGATTCTATATGGGCGGCCTTGCGCAGGAGAGGCATCCCTGAGAAGCTTGTGGCTATTATTAAGGCAACCTATGACGGCGCGAAATGTCGCGTTCTGCATAAAGGTAAGGTGTCGGGGGACTTTGAGATTCGCAGTGGAGTTCGGCAGGGGTGCATCCTCTCACCGATCCTATTCCTCATTGTGATCGGCGATGTGTTGCATGCAGCCCTATCCGGACTCGACAGAGGAATTCAATGGACTTTGACATCTTATCTACAACATCTTGACTACGCTGACGACATATGCCTACTCTCCCACAAAATCATGGATCTGTCCGCAATGGCGTTAGATCTCGAGAGGGAGGCAAGCAAGGTTGGGCTAAAGATTAATACCAACAAGACCAAGGTTCTTAGCCCGCCGTTGCGAAAAAGAAATCCGACACCTATTGCCATCAATATTAATGGGCAGCCTGTGGAGAAGGTGGACAACTTCGTCTACCTGGGTAGCATTGTTGCCGAAAATGGTGGTACGGAGCAGGACATCGCTCGTCGTATCAACCAGGCTAAACGCGCATACGGCATGCTGTCCAAAATCTGGCTGGGCAGTTATCTCAGCATCAAGACCAAGCTGGGCCTGTTTCGCTCCCTGGTACTATCAGTACTTTTGTATGGGAGCAGTACATGGAAAGTTTCCGTAGGAGTTACCAGAAAGCTGCAAGTTTTCGTCAACTCATGTCTTCGTCGAATTTTAAGAATTTTCTGGCCCGAAACAATATCAAATGAAGAGCTAAGTCGGCGTACGGGTCAGATGCCAATCGACGAATTGATACGCAGGCGAAAATGGCAGTGGATAGGTCACACATTGCGGAAGAGTGATAACTGCATTGCTTTGCATGCCATGAAATGGAACCCCATTTCCAACCAAGGCCGACCAAGAGGGGGTCCTCGAATCACATGGCGTCGATCTGTGGCAAAGGAGTGTCAGGTACTGGGTAAGTCTTTTGGGGAGTTGCGCCCCATTGCCCAGAACAGAGTACGATGGCGCGCAGGAGTAGTTGACGCGCTATGCCCCGCTAGGGGTTAAGGCAAAGTAGTAATAATTCCTTGATCCAACGGTTGTATCAATGAAGTGGTGTTTGGCGGAAGAAAACACAATTCGACATTTGGATGCTCTATATGTGGACGACCAGGGGCGTTGTCCACAATCAACAGAACCTTGAATTCAAGACCTTTATCATTCATATAACGTCGCACTTTTGGGACAAAATAATTGAGAAACCATTCTTTAAAAGTTTCAGTAGCTTTTTTATTAGCTGTCCAATGAACTGGTAAGGTATTTAAATTTACACCTTTCATTGATCTTGGTTTTAAAGCTCTATTTACAAGTAAGGGTTTCAACATGCGATCTCCTGAAGCGTTCGAGAAAAATAAAAGAGTTACGCGATCTTTGGCTACCTTAAACCCACTGGCAGTATTCTGGAATTTTGCTACGTACGTTCTACTTGGCATACGTTTCCAGAAAAGGCCGGTTTCATCTGCATTTCATACCTGATCTGGAGTATAGCCACCATTTTCAATTATTTTTTTCAGTTCTGCAGGAAATTCTTTAGCTGCCACCTCATCTGCAGATGCTATTTCACCCTTAATTTTAATGTTATGCAGCGCGTGTCGTTGTAGAAAACCTGTCATCCACCCTGTACTTGCAGAAAATTCATTTTTTTTTATCTCACCTGATGTTTGTGGTTCCCTTTCTTTTATTTGCTTATAAAATTTTAGTGCCATCTGTTTTATGGTATTTCCGTCAACTGGTATTCGTTTGCGTGAAGCATCTTCTATCCATGTTACAAGCGCCTTTTCCATTTTCTGTTTTACAATGTTTGTTGTGTATGATGTTGTATGAGCACTTAACTTTGTCTTAATCGTTCTTATGCTGGATTCTTTTAAACCGAAATTTCGTCCTACAGAAGTAGCACCTTCTCCACTGGCTAGTCTATCCAAGATTTTGATTTTAACATCCAAAGAAATAGCTTTTCTTTTCGTTTGTTTAGTACCTAACATCAGATCGCCTATAAAAATTATTTATTCGTTCGTAATAAATAATGAATGAATGAATGTATCGAAAAAATATTAAATTACCGTTTACTGAATTAAAAAAAAAATTTATATCTGAATGACAACCACACTGCAACCTGCACTCACTTAAACCAAAGCTGATTACACAATGAGCAGAACGCGGCCAATACATACCTGAAATCTTCGTCTCAGTTGGATTCCCCACATTCGATCGCTTATATAAATTGGTCACTCTCACGACTTTTGTTTTCCCCTCGATGATGCACTTGACAAAAGTTTTCATGGAGGGCTTTGATATTAACTTAATGACCTCCAGAAGTAAATGGATGTTGTGGCTCAATGGGTAGGGATTCGGTCTCATAGTCCGGTCGGTGTGGGATCAAGTTCTTGCCACTGGCAGTTGCTTTTTTTCCATTCTCTATGGAATTTAGTAGTATTTCCGCATCAATACGTGTATACCAGTAATATTTCTTTCAAATTATGCGGTAAATCATCTGCTTGTAATCCGGAATTTTACTTGTAATATTCCCGTATCGAATTGGGTATTGCATCAAAATTTTATCTAAATGAATCCGCGTTTTTCCCCTTCGTTGCATTCTAGAGTGAAGAGGACTGTGCTAGAGACAGAAAATCACACGCATGGGGCACGGTGAAAAGTATAAGTATAGGTTAATTTTTTCAAGACGCCCTATACCTTTTAACTGACGAATTTCTGGGTAGTGCTACTAGGTAGTAACCCGGGTTACTACCCGAGAGTGGTTTTGCAGGGCTGTTATTCCAATTGCTCAATACATACTACCACACGTTTGACTTTGAGATGAACATGATTCATGGATGATTTCGTTTTTATGAGTTAAAACATAGATTAATCTGTTCTTCTTACTAAAAATTATTTTAAATTAACAGCTCTTAGACCGCGTTAAATTAAATTAAATCGCGTAAAAAAGGAAAAAAATATTTTTTGTAAATCGCGTAAAATGAAATTCGCGTAAAAAAAGTTCGCGTAAAAACAGAACCAGGTGTATACATATTGATCCCAAATTTTTATTTCGTGATTTTTTCAACAGATTTCAATTTTGTTCATGACACCAAGAAATGGGATAATCGAAATATCAACGAGGTACTCACTTGGAGTTTGCATTTAAAAACAGTGGAGGTTGCCTCATACTTAATACTTTTGGAACATTCCTGTTTCGCAAAAATTGGGAGAAATCTCTCTATTCAATTAGAGAGAATTTTCACAAAACTCCGGAAATTTCCGCTTTAGGACCTTCAAATCCCCCCGAGTATGTTCTAGGTTCTTACCACCTAAAGCGGAAATGGACTACCTAAAGCGGAAATGGCGCGATTAAGGATTCTCTCTAAATGTAATAGAGAGAATTCTCCTATAATTCGCGAAACAGGAATGTTCCATACTTTTTCTGGAATCACAATCGTCGTCAACGAAGCCTTATGTGCTGGAAGACCGAGACGAACTTTCGTGATATTAGACTGTCAGTATAAGGCATAGATATACCATATGCACATTGAATAGATCTGTAATAATACTATCCCCACTCTGTACTTCAGGTTATTTTCGAACCAACTCGCGCATGCGCACTGCTACCCATTTGCACGCACAGTTTTGACATTGGCCACGTTTATGCCGTGGAACTAAAAGGCGATTTAACTAAATCGTTTTAGTGCTAGTACTTGTTCGTGGTGTGTTTATACCGATCATACGAAGAAGTACTAAACATTAAAGATGCCAGCTGTTGGTTTGTGACTGCGGTGACATTGGTTAAGAAAATGTCAAGGGGCAGTAGCCTCCTAATAAAAACGCATTTCTACCGCTACAATCAAAGGTAAAACGAATGCAGAGTTTCAGGAAAGGATGAGGTATTTATATAACAAATAAAATATAATTTTCAGCAACAACACCATTAGCGAAGACAGCAACACCACCTAGTCCCAATTTTTCAGTCCAGTTCTGCACATAGAGAATACCTATGGAGGAGCAATCCGCATATACTCAACACTAAACTATTTGAAGCAATTCCAGTCGTAAACAGTAGAGAGAGAGAGAGACACACGCCCTCCACTGCGCAACACCCGCGCAGTCTATATAAAAGCACAGGAAGCACGCAAGATGTCATCCCCTCTCCTACTTTTCCAATTGGAACAATAACATTCCAGTCTGTCTCTCTGCCGCGGAACACCCGCCCGGTCCATATAGAGCAAAAGAGATGTCAAATTTCCATCCCCCTTCCTACTTCCTCACTTGTGCCGAATTGCTTCGTTTCTCTCGCTCTTTTTCACTTCCTCATATACTCTCTCTTCAAAGGTTCTGCATAGCAAGTGGAGCTAAAATTGGTACCAAAACTAGCTAGTGCGACATGTTTATGTCGTCGTGAGTTAGCTCGAATTAATTAATCCTCGAAGATAGTTCCGCGGCATAAACAAGGCCATTAACGAAGCATTTGGCCCCTCGCTCTTCGGGCCCCTGGGTCAAATGTTAATACCTGTTGTGCGTGTTTCACTGCGCAGACGCGAATATGTCGACCATAACTCGATATTTAAATTTTTACCCCCACTCTGTGCCTATTTCCCATCTGTTCAATATATATCTATGGTATAGGGCAACACTACTTTTTTTCTTCTACGATATTTACCCTCTTGCGAAGCGACTATTTAAGACATGCGATTGTCGATTCTGGCTCTCGTACATACACACAAATAGTGCCCAGGAGCGGCTGACCGAGGCAACGGCAACGATCGTAAAAGTTGATAGTCGCTTTTCCGATCGTAGCCTTTCTCCGCTCCTACCAAATAACACCTCTATAAGTTTGTTTTGCTAGACGCGGCTGAACGACTATCGCTGGTTGTGAAAAAAACTGACCATAACGGTGCACTATTCGTGTGTATTTTATGTGGACGTAGAAATGCAGCTGGCATCCGACGATCCCCCAAACCTTTAAATACACACGAATAGTGCTCCATTATTGTTTTTTTTTTCACAGTCGCCAAGCTCCAATAAGGCGACTAAATTCAGATTGAATAACCTACAAAAAGGATCTTAATGCTTACAAAAAAGAAAGAAGATTGGCTAAACGTGGTTCCTGGCAACTACAATATTTTGTGGGCGCACTGAACAATCAAGTGAGGCCTCTAGGCTTCGTAAAATCCTATCTGCAAATCCACCTATACCAATTTTTTGACTTAAGCAGGACGGATCTTGGACAGGAACGAGTGAGGAAACTATTGAGCTTTTGCTAGACGCACATTTTCCTGATAGCTCGACTAATACCATGTTTGCAAATGCGCCGATGTGCTCAGCAACTTCCGGGGTCTCCTCATCTATTCTTACAGATGAAAATATCTTACGGGCGATTTTCAGCTTTGAATCGTTTAAGTCCGCTGGACCGGATGGTATTATCTTGGCGGACTTACAACACACGTCGGATTTAATGTACCCTTGGAGTGCATCCATTTTTAAGGTATTCTTGGATTTGCTACACATTCCACAACTGTGGACAGAGGTTACAGTTGTTTTTATTCCAAAATCAGGAAAATGATCCCACTGATCTTCTATGGTACCTATCAACCTTTCATCGACTTACTAAGGGTCCTAGAAAGATTGACTCGTCGGTCCGGAGCCATACTGTGGAATTCCCTTGTGTAGTGCAAGACGGCACATCAGGGAATGGGAACACTCAGTAACCATCGCGCACTGGGATAATACCCCTGGTCTTAGACAGGCCAAGCTGTTTATAGCTGGCCACTCACGCAACCGTACCCACGAACTGCTGAGACTACGCAGAAACCGGGTTAGAACTATTTGTGGGCTCCTTACGGGTCACTTTACCCTGAGGGGTCATCTGCATAGAATGGGAATTGTCTCTGACCCAAGCTGTCGCTTCTGTGAGAGCGAAGATGAGACTTCCCAGCACATTCTCTGTGACTGTGATGCACTTCATCTCCGACGCTTGAAGTGCTTCGGCGATGCATTCCCTGAAGCGGAAACGATTGCCTCACTAACATTCGAACAGCTGAGCAGATTTGTTGGGATGATTGGTCTCGAGAATTAGTCAGATCACTAATCTGCGTAGACTTCAGGGTGTAGCACAATAGACTTCCGGGTCGCAGTGCTTGTTGGCCCTCTGGGACAACTGCCCTCCATCTAATCTAATCTAAGATTGATTGATATACACCTAGGAGCCAGCATTCCACCCCGCCTCTTATCCACTTCACAGCACGCCTATTGGAAGGGAAGGTCTGTAGATACTGCCCTACATTCTCTGGTAGATAACACTGAAAAATCATTTTGCTTGCAAAGAATACACAATGGTGGTCTTTTTGGATATCGAGGGGGCTTTCAATAATATTCAACCGGTGGCAATCACCGATGTACTCACAAGTCTGAGTATTGACGATTGACTCCGCAAATTCATTAACCTGTTAACAGCATCAAGGTTATACACGCGAGTCTGGGTGTGCCGTCGGAACGACGGCGTGTAAGTAGTGGCACGCTCCAAGGCGGGGTTGTCTCAGATCGGCTACCATTCCGCATCAATGTGCATCTTACCTGAACCTATCCAATTTCAACATGGAAATGGTCTGAAGAAGACAGGAAGAGTACTTATCGCTCTATAGATTATGTACATAAACATTAGGGAATCTTGTTTCTTCTGAAGTCTTCCGAGTTTTCCTTTTCTTCACTTAGCGCTGTGTGCAAGCACGCGAATTTGTGCGATGCCGGAATTTCAAATTAAAGAAAACAATTTCACAAATTTGGAGGCCTCCGCATTTCGCGGACTTGGGTATATGGATGGCATGCCCCTGGATGCCCCAAGCATATTCTTTTCATTATCTGTGGAACAAATAATTTGAAAATGGACCATCATAAATAAATTCAACTTAAACCTCGTATAATCGCATCTCTTCTCTTTATTTTTTTTTTTATTCAAAAGTACACGTTTAAAAGAAAAGCAAACCTAATTTGATATTTTTAGTTCAGTAATCGCATAGTCGAAAATAGACATAACAACTCCCGTGTTTGATGTTCCATTTTAAAATCTGAAAATCTGATGTTAGGATTAAAAATACATTATGATATGTGTCATTCCAATCTAATGCTCGACTGTGAATGTAGGTTAGATGTGTGTGTCTGAATTTAGAGATAGACACGCATTCTTTATTCGGTTGCCACCTGCATTTATTCACATGTTTATTGCAACTTTAACTTGAAGAATGATACTTTTGACATGCATAATTTCAAGGCAAATTAATTGAGTTTATTTGTTTGATTGAATTTCCATATCGATTTCAGAATGATCTATTCTGTGAAATATTATAATAAATATGTGCACATATTAAGCGTAGTTAATCATATTCAATTAAAATGCATATTGTAACATACTCTGTTTAATGCCCATCGTTTCCATTTTCGCGTCATTTATTCTAAATTCAAAATAAGCAATTTCGATCCCAAAGAACCATGAGAAAAATTAACCATATCATAAGCAGTAGAATAATTTTCACTTTAATGGATTTTAAGAAATTAGTAAGGAAAGGCCTCGGTGGAGATAGTACGTGAAAATCAAACTACACATTTGCGCGCTCCTGCAACCTATTCCCGGCAAGTTTGGACGAGGCAGGATTGTTTTTTTTTCGGACGCCCTGTTCAGCCCTCTACACTTTCATGCATTTTTCATTGGAAACCATTATGAGGGTAATGCGAATCGTTTTTAGGGTTTTGTAGTAAAAACAAAACCCTTATGAAATCGGTCAAATGTCTGTCCGTCTGGGCATCAGATCCCTCAGTAACGCAAAAACATATGAATGCTCACTTCGCTCGCTCTGCGTGCTACGGCGGCAACCCAGTTTGGCATTTGTTTGTTAGACACAAACCCACTAGATAGCAGGACACACTATGTAGGGACTTCTTATTATTGCGAAACAGGAATCTTCCCTAAAAAGTTTGTCGTGTGTTCGTGCTCTTAATAAGACACACCTATTAACTCACCTATTACGAGAATTCATTAAATAGGGTAGGAGAATTTCACGCAACGTTTAAAACAAACCATGAGAAAATTCTAGGTAAGCTGAGTGGAGACGGTAGAGAATTGGAGGCGACCTGTTTTGCCAATTCAATAGCGAATAAATTCGAGGACCTACATTTGGAGCTGAGCGCCGAAATGCAAGACATCTTGAACGAACTGCTGCCTGAGGCGCCAGAAACTCCCAACCGCGCAAATAATAAAGGTGATACGGAGGAAACGAATCTGCCTCGTATCACCATTCCGAAGTTTTATGGAAAATACGAAGATTGGGTCCCATTTAGAGATTTGTTCAAGAGAAAAGGAGACTGGGTAACGTACAGAAACTACAGTATCTCATATATAGCTTAGGAGGAGAGGCTGAATCACTTCTACGGCATATATCGTTGGCAGAGGCCAATTACGTTATTGCCTGGAACATATTAGCAAACGGTATGTGTGACACACACAGATCTTCCTTCTTGCATCGAAGTGGTTGTGGCAGCTCTTGGCCGTATGACCAGGTTGTTCCAGGTAACACGGGTCGCTCCGGTGCGTAGAACCGGCTGCCATAGGAACGTTTGGCAAGCCGTGATACCAGTCAACGCTATCTAGATATACAGGCCTGCGCTCAGTTGATCGTGTACGTCATTAATTCCTTTGCCAAGGCAGTGACTGAACAGTTCACACTTGACAACATACACCTTTTGACCGCACGACACACTTTCATCGCGCACGTTTTGTTTTCTCGGATCACTAGAAGAAATTTAACTAACAAAGAAACACTCAACGCGGAAAACGGAAACTAAACACGGAATGCACAAAAACCGGGGTCTCGCCGCCATCAGTCGCCGACCACTGGATTGTGGATACGATGACGTCATTGAAGGAAATAATTGCGTAATTTAGCCGTCAAAATCATCTGAGCGCAGGCCTGTATATCTATCTTTGAATATATAGCCATGGAATGAGCTTATCCTGTATGTCTCTGGCTCCAACATTTGGCGAATAAGTCGACAGCCAGCCTACTCGGTTGTTGTTTGATATTGACATATGTTGACTGTTCTGTCGAATTGTGCAAGAATAAAGGTCGATTCTTGTCAGAATATCGACAATCAGCCTACTCAGTTGGCGTTTCGGTATTGACATAATGTTGACCGCGCTGTCGAATTGTGCATAAACAAACGTCAATTCTTGTGAATATTTAAATTTCATGATTACTAAACGGTCTACTGAGTTAGCTGACTGTCGACCACATGTCGACTTAGTACCCAGATTTTGGAGCCACTGTTTCTATGGAGACATACAGGACAAGCTCATTCCATGGCTATACCTAGTCTAGCCATAAATATTGTTACAAGGTTTGGCAACCCTGCAGAAAGGAACCGTTATATTGCATTTCTTAAAAATTGAGCTAATCGCTAGAATTGCTGTGATTGCACTTCATAAAGTAGGAATGCAACCAAGTGATATTTTTAAGACTCTGCATACCCTTGGTATAAACCGAATGTTTGTATATTGGGCTATTGAAAGATTTAATGATACGTCTGGAGTAAGTGACCGTGAAAGAAGTGGCCGTCCGAGAACTACTCGAACACCTCAAGCGGTTGAAGCCGTGCGCGAGAGAATTCGCCGTAATCCTCTTCGGAAACAAAAAATTTTATCGCGTGAGATGAAAATACCCCAAAGAACAATTTCACATATCATCAAAAGTGACTTGGGGTTGGGTGCTTATCGTAGATCTACCGGGCATTTACTAACAGATTCGTTAAAAAAAAATAGAGTGGAAAAATCAAAACGATTACACAAACCAAGAACACCGTAAAATTTTGTTTACGGACGAAAAAATGTTTACTGTCGAAGAAACATTTAATAAACAAAACGATAGGGTTTATGCTCGCAGTGCCAGAGAAGCTTCTCAAGTTGCCCAAAAGGTTCAAAGAGGTCATCATCCAGCCTCAGTAATGGTTTGGTGGGGTGTTAGCTACAACGGGGTGACAAAGTTGCATTTTTGTGAGAAGGGCGTCAAAACGTCTGCCAAAATTTATCAAGAAAGTGTCCTTGAAAGTGTAGTGAAACCTCTCAACACGTCATTATTCAAAAATCAGCCTTGGAGTTTCCAGCAAGATTCTGCACCAGGTCATAAGGCGAAGTCAACCCAAAAATGGCTTGAAGAAAATGTTCCAGATTTTATTAAAGCTGAAGATTGGCCTTCCTCTGGCCCAGACCTGAATCCGCTGGATTACGAATTATGGTCTGTCTTAGAGCAAATGACGTGCTCTAAAAGACATTCTAATATCGAATCCTTAAAGAAGTCTCTTACACATGCATTCGCCAACTTTCCGATTGAAGTCGTGCGTGCTTCCATAGATAAGTGGCCAGCTCGATTAAAGGCTTGTGTAAAGGCAATCACTTCGAATAACTTGTTGCAATTTCCGTTGTTGACAATGCATTTAATAAATAAACAATGATTTCTTAACATATAACACCTCTTTTATTGAACAGTACTTCAAAAAGTTTGTAACAGTATTTATGGCTAGACTAGGTATATTCAAAGATATCTATATGGCGTCGTACCAGTGTGCTCCTAAGCATAATATCACGTGACGTCAGACAGCATATTACGGCATGTGAGCTTACATGACGTGACAGCAATGTGTTTCTACCTTAAGGCGCTGGGTAAGCAGTTTGGGGAGTTACGCCCTGTTGCCCAGAACAGAGTACGATGGCGCGCAGGTGGGATTGGCGTGCTATACCCACTAGGGGTTAAGGCGAAGTAGTATGTCTAAATTGTCTGGGCTCAGGATATATGGCGAGTCAGTGTTCCAGTACAAGTCGGTGTATGAAGTGCAACAAGGCACATCATACACTTTTACACAATGAGCCCCGATCGACAACTTTAATCTCAACAAACAATGCAAATGGAGTACATTCACTGGTCGCAGGCCGACTCCCCTAATGGTAAAATTAGTCTGCGGACTCTATTAGACCAAGGGTCACAGATTTCATTGGTGACCGAATCAACCATGCAACAACAGTTAGGCGGAATTTCAGGGATTAATGATTCCTCGCGAACAAGATGTCAGGGAGCGGCTGTTATGGAATTCCAAAGGTTTAGTAATGAGAATATAGAGTTTAACGCGCTAATACTTGACCAGTTGAGCAGCTTTATTCCAGCCAGCGTAGTCCCTATGCAACAAATCGGGTTACACTCGGGCATTTAATTGTCATATCCATATTTCTACCGGCTCAATAAAGTGAATTTATTGTTGGGAGCTGATTTGTTAGCCTATTAATACTTAGATTGTCCGAACATTGTCCGATTTGTGTTCCGCCATGGATACGAGCCTTGCACCTCAACGTGAAAGAATATAAGCAATGGCCGCAAATACTTTAAGCAATGTTTTTTTTTGCCTGATTAATGAAAATTTAAAAAAAAAAAGTGAAGAGCTAGAGATTTGAATAGTGAAATAAGTGGGATCACTTTGGTTTTTTGAAAGTTTTTCCACCCCAGCTTTTAATTTTTCTGACAAGAGAGTGTAAATTGAAGTACATTTTTGTATTATTCAGTACTAGCTATGTCTAGTCATGCCTAGATTTCACAACAACTTATCTGAGATCAATTGGCGTTGGGGTAAACACGAAAAACATGCATACTGACCTTCCCTGAGGGTTTTACTGCTACTACTCTACACTCGTAATGCAACATTAAACCACAAAGATTAACAAATTATGTTGTTCTTGAAAACAGATCTTCCAATTGACACAATTGACACCCTAGTTCCTCATTTCATGTTTTCGCTCATTTTTAGATTATATTCATGTTCGAATTTGCTACCGATTTGATTTGACCGCGACATCGACTCCTCATTTCCCCATCTGTTCATATATATGTATATCAATATATCTTCCGTGTAAATCACGTGAATTTTCCACTTGATTTGCCTTGAAATGGAAAAAAGAATGATGTTTGTAAACTTATCGAATCTCTATAGAGGTGATGGATGGTGGTGGCGGCCTTTTGATTTAGTGATGCATAAAAATAGCATCAGTAAGGAAATCTTCCCCCTCTCTCTCTGTCTCTCTCCCTATACCTAGATTCACATCCGCATAATATCTGATCTAAAAAAATGTGTAATGTGGTGTGTACGACTATGAAGCCAATATTCTCCATGGGCCTTTTTCATTTACATTTTGCGGTAAATTATTGTGCAATTTATCCAGATTACATTGAAAATGCAAACGAGATGCAATTTAATCCGCATACAGGACGTGTGCAAATGGCTTGCTTGATATGAATATTATGAACCTGATTAAAGATCCATATTGAAAACGTTTGTACATTTTAAATGTTGCTGTCATCAGATTTTAAGACGATTTCAAGTACACATATTGAATAGAAAATTTATAATATAATTCATATTCCGTACATTTGTACAGCATTTGCTAAAGTTAACGAGTCAGCAATAGTAATCTAGCAGGGTCGCAGACATGCTGATTAGGTTGTCATCAACATTAATATGCGTTTGACATAATAGCTGCGTTCATTTCACTTAATTTCGGTCTATTCCATACAAAATGATAGACTGGTTCTGATCCAGGTCTCGTATGGGGTCTCATCGGCTCAGAGTTGTGAATTATAGTAAATCAATACTATCAAAAACTGAAATTAGTGATGGAAAATTCGTTTTTGTATATAACAGCTCGACGTTTCTAGGTGGTGAACGGTTAAGCGCGACTTACTGAGCCACCAGCTGAAGATCATTATAACATTCGCTAATCAAACAAAATCTCACTAAATCGTCCGCAAATATTGGGACACGCTGTACCAGTACCCTGGTCTGGTGAGGGCAACCCCTATAGAAAACTAATGTTCCAAAGCTCTATCTCTCTTCATTGATAAACCTTTACTACTTGTCATACGTCACTCTTTTCTATAGGCCATCTCTGCGTCAATTACAATCCTACAAGTAGATAACACAAAGTGCAACATGAATTAAGTAAGTACGAGTACATATACTAAATAGTACTTGCAAATCATAATTGGGTCAATTAGGTTCATTGCTGATAAAATTGATAGAAGAAATTTGAGAACTTATCATAAGCCAATAATGTTTGATATATGTGCGTGGCGTGCGTGCGTATTGTTTTTGCACGTTATGCGCTTCAGTACAGATTAAAATCCGTGCGCAAAACAAAATTGTACAGTCGACATTTCAAATGAAGTTAAGTTGTCTTAACATGTCAAATATTTGATTTTTATTGCCCATATTTACTAATTTTATGATCAAATAATTAAATTGAAATTCATGAATTAAGTCCACGTTATGGTCAAAGCAAGGACACTTTAACTTTGTCGAGCTGGGCTTTATAGCTTAGCATCCCAAGTATCAATATTTTAATTGAATTTTGGACATGGATATGTTTTGGCTGGCGGCCAGGCCAAATTAATAATAAGAAAATAGGAAGTAGAAAGTGGAAAATGGTATAGTTCGGTTGTACTCTGGGTGGTAAATTGAAAATGGGCAACGAGGAGTTGAAAATAGATTTGTGAAGCATGGAATCAGAAGCTCTGACATGGCTGGCATATCTCGTTGTACATGGCCATCTTCCTAGTGGTTGGAAAGATTGCCATTAACACGGGCAGCCAATCTTCGATACTATCTTTCGAAACTTCGGTGGCTAATAAAGCTAAACGAGGTGGTTTTTAGAGCCTAAATGGCTAAAAACTCTTTACGAGTGCATTTGTCGTCTAAAATGGCAAAATATCGTGTTAAGTACTTGTACGTCTTCAAGCCAGTGACCGAATCGAGACGGTTTTCTAGTGTGTTGGTTCTAGGTGCTTATTACCTAGGGCGGGAATAGACTCTGAACCCACACTCAAGAAATTTCCGCTTTAGGAATCACAAATCCCCCGTGCGGGGTTTTTGGTTGACTTGGCAATAGTGATGTTGTAATTTGCTGCACAATTGTAGACCTGAATTTTTAGCAACCATACACCAGCGCAGCATATGTTGCTACTAGTCTTACCAGCATCAAATATTACCAACTCAATTGCCCTAACCCCTTGTGGGGCATAGCGCGTCAACTGTTCCATGTGGCCCAGTTGACGTTTCGTTGGCATAAATTGGTTTCGGAGAATGCAGTTACCAGCATGCACCTCCTTCACATCCATGGCCACGAATGTCGTCGTGGACGGGACTCGAACCCGAAACGCCGATAGTCAAACATGAGGCTGTTTGACACATTGCGTTACCGGTCGCCAAATATTACCACCTGGTCATTGATTCCTCCTAGGCCTGAACCATATGAATGGACTGAATCATGTGAACTTTGCTCCAATTCTCGACTTGGTTCATTATAGCAGACTAGACATTTAATTTCGGAGCGCAAGAACCGTCCAGTTTAGGTTTCTTCTCCGTATGAATAGGACTAGGAAGGTTTTCTGTGGGTTGAGACTCGGACCAACTTAAGCACACCATCAAGAGTTGCTTCCAACACCTCAGTGATGGTCGCATTAAATTTGCCCCACGATTTTTTACATGTCTGTAGATTGTAGAAGCTGCGATGAAGTCGAAGATGAGCAGACTCTTCACCGGCCGGTCATATACATACATTCCGGTATACCGGAGAGGTATTCTTTCACAGGTCAACTGTATAGGTCTATCGAAGCGTGTGGGTTATCACGTTATGGTATACCTGCTCAGGCGTGCAGATCACAGCACAGGTGAGCGAAGAGGTATCAATTAGTGTCAACCGGAGAAGTAAACCGGAGCGTGTATGTATCGGGTTAAACCGAAGAGGTAAACCAGAGTGTATTTGCACCAAGGTATAGGAGAATTTTGATTCTTCTCCGTACGCCTGTGCAGGTCTAGACGTCTCTGCAGGTATTCCATAGCGATAGAGGTATACCTGGACAGGGTATACCTCCCCGGTACACATGCACATGGTATACCTCTCCGGTATACTGGAACGTATATAGCTGGCCTTAGCCGGGTGGAGGAAAGTATTTCTTAGTGTCCTCTTCCCGCGACTTGGAGGACCTGAGTGATGTAAGCCTGCTTGAGGTCTATCGCTTTATTACTAACTCCGACTAATTTCAGCAATTGGGATGAGAAGTCTTCATAGGTACGACAACGGGCCCTGTTGCTGTCTATGTGTGCTAGCCAAAGTGGTGTTTTTAACTTAAACCTAGGTATTCCTAAATTTCAATTGAACCATTTTTTCTGATAAATACTTGAAATGCCCATCTTCAAATATTTATTTCGAAACTAGATAATTTCCTTATCTCATCGCATTTCAATGATAATGATAAATACCTACTTATCTTCCTTTGGAACAGATAGGAACAGGAGATATTGATACGATTTTTTCCTCGAATACCTTTTCTGTTAAATCTACTTCCTTCCGAACGGCCGGTGTCGCCTTTTTTGATCCAGTGTTTGAGTCATAAGACTTAAACTATCTACTCATGGCCTAAAACGAAGTTAATCTGACTTGAATCTTTAAAGAAATTCGACTGATCAGGTTCTACCATTTAGTGATCAATCCATCTATGTCATAAGCTAGAGACATGTGTATCTGATATTGGACATAGATTCACTTCTCTAAAAGGCGGCATTAGCAAAGATGTGAGATTTACTCAGGACAAGGTTGTGTTCTTAAATATTTGTTTTGTTTTCATATTATTTTTTCGGTTATCTGTATTTATCTTAATATGCGTTCATTGACACAGGCAATTTATCGCACTTTTTGGTACATTCTCCATAAAAGGATGTCTATGGAAAAAAACGATCTCAATAAAACGGACCAGTGCTACGAAATTGTTTCGAATTTTAGGTGCTAGTTGGACTATGGATCCCTATCGTGAAAGACGGCGTTAGCTAACTACTCTTCCCCAGTTTTAATTGAGTATCTTCGTTTTTAGTAAAGTGACTGTGGTTCATTTACGGAAAATTTAACAAAAAAAAACTTCAGTTAGTGCGAATGGGTATACTCGTATTAAAAAAAAAGAGTGGATGTTTGTGAACATTATATTATGCGTGAGTTTTGTTATTAAAAAGTCTTTGATATTGAGTATCCCTAAAAAGTCCCTCTCAAACGAATGTTCGAGGCGTTAAAGATTAGTGATAGTTTCCAATAAATTTCGAACACCTGTTCTAATTCTCTGCACTGACATCTGATTTCCTTCAGAGGCATTTTAGGGCTTGGGGGATAGGTAAAAGACACCTGGCGCAGTGAAGCCAGAGGAACTGATTTTTTATGTGCACTAATTTGGGATAATTTCCAAGTTTATGTAAAACTAAGAGGGGTGGGATATTTAACATCAGTTGTTAGTACCAAAAAACAGAAGGCGGCAGAATTCCGCCAAGAAAATCAGCTGTTTTTCTACTGCACTAACTGAGCTTTCTACTGCATTATCATATTTTGAGCATACGCTATGGTTTTAATTTAGTGTCCCGGATAACTAGCTGGCAGTTTAACGAGACATCGAGAAAACGGGCCATATGTATATGGAGATTATGCGATATTTTAAAATTAGGTTTTTGCTATAGGAATTTATCTTCAGCATCATTTACCTATAAAGCTCCATGAACTAAATTAATTTCGCGTAGTTAGATATTTGCATACAGCTTTTTGCTGTTATATGGCTGTAACTCTTTAACTGTCCTGTGGATTTTGCTGAAACTCCACCGGAACCTGTTTGATTATAGTCAAAAAACAACAAAAACATCTTCTTTTTTTAATATTTTGAAAACTGTCAACCCTAGCAAAAAACTTTGTAGGACAACATCAATGATCATGAACAGCTCAACAAACATATTAGTGCTACTTTTTCCGCATCTTTAATAATTTCGAGATATTCTCATTAGAAAAATACATCAGATAACGGATATTTTCTCTTTTTTAGCCTTTTTTAATTGCGCATATCTCGAGAATTATTGAGGATACGGAAAAAGTTGCGTTAACCTTTTTTTTATTTATCTGTTCAAGATCTTTCATTTTGTCTCAGAATGTGTTTCGCTAATTAAACAAACCCTAAAAATTGATTCTTTATAATTAATTAAAAAGTTTCGAGCAGGATAACAAACGTCGCAAAATGTTGCAGGTTGGCAGTTTCTTGTTTCCAGAGTAATCGTTCACTATTAGGAGGTGCATGCTATAGCAACCGCACTTTCGAAAAGTAGATATGCTATCGAAACGTCAACAAGGCATAGAAATACTAGAGATGTTGACGCTCCCATGCCCGTGGAGGAGTCAAGGCAGTTAGCAGTCTTTCAGTATACGCCTTCAACTTCGGATGTGTGCTATAGGAGACAAATGAACTAAATGCAGCCAAAATTGGCAAAATTAAAGAAATAATATCTCGAAAACGCATCTTTCGATCTTTTCAAAATTTATACATAGCGAAGAATATAAGATGGACAACATTTAAGCAAGGTTTGGTAAAAATTGGTAGTACTATTTTCAAGATATTGCATTTTGAATACTAACCCTATCCTAAATTGAGAATATTCTTTTGTCAATATTTCAAAACTGCGTGACCAGATTACTAATAATTTTTTTCGGTTTAACATCCATAGCTTCCTTAAAATGTATGTTAAATTTCATCAAAATGGCCGGTCTCAAAATATGATTTTTAGCATCACCCTCATAAAAAGAGGATTTTCAAAAAAAAAATGACTTTCGACCTTATCTGAAAAATCCGTGAATATATTGCTGGCCCTGACGTTCTACATCCTACAGTTGTTATGCGATGCGCTTCCTCTTTAGCTAACGCGCTGCGCAAATTGTTTCATTTGTCCTATACATTAGGAGTTTTCCCATCTGCATGGAAACTTACACATGTTCAGTCTGTCCTAAAAAAGGAGACGTGATCCTTCGAACTAAAGGCCGATTGCGCTTACCTCAATACTGTCTAAAGCTTTTGAAATACTTATAAACACCCAATTCTAAAATATGTAAATTCAGATGATCTCATCAATAATAGACGTTTCGGTTTTCGAGCTTCCCGCTCCACCGTTAACCTAATATCATTCCTTATCGAGCGATGGAATCGTTGCCTCCATAATTGTTGAACCTAATGTAGTTGCTCTGCATATTTCAAAGACTTTTGACAGAGTTTGGCATGCAACCCTTTTATCCAAGCTTCTTGCTTTTGGTCTTGATCCTAAGTCGATAAAGTCTATTGAAAGTTTTCTCCATGACCGCTCAATCGCTGTTGCACTTGACGGTGTTAAATCAACTCTCCATTAAATTAGCGCCGGGATACTACAGGGTACTGTCCTGCGACCAAATCTTTTCCTTATTTTTATTAACGAGTAAGTTTAACGTCCAATCCGATCCACAGTTTTCCCGACGATAGCACCCTCGATTTCGCATATTACTTTGACTCTGTGGCTGACTCTCGCAGTAACGCTTCTACAATCAACAGAGACCGCATATTCGAATCATTGAATTACGATATTTATAAAAACATTGACTGGGGTAAAGTCAACCGAGTAGTATTCAATGCTTCCAAAACGCAGTGTTGTTTAATCTCCAATAAATTTTATGCTTCACCTGCTTTCCGGACAATCTTCATGGATGGCGTGAGTATTCCGGGTTCTCCTTCCCTAAACATTCTAAGTACGAAGATTTCCAGCAAACTCAAATGGACTGAATATATTTTTGGCATAGCCTAAACTGCGTTAAAATATTTAGGTTTCCCTAATCGCTGCAAAAAAAAAAAATACTTTTAATCATCTGACTTAGCACAAATCTACCAAGAAACCTAGGCTTGAATACAATTCCCATATTTGAGCGGGTGCAGGTCGCACTGTGCAGTCCATGCTGGATAAAGTTCAACAGAAGGCTTTTAAAATTATTGGAGACAGGCGTAACGTAGGTTGCTTAACCTTACTTTATCGCTATTACAATCGTAGTAATGAAATTAGTGATCTACTTCCTCGTCTTGCTGTCCCTACGCGTAACACACGGCTTACCAGTCGTGCCCACCTCCATGTTCTTGAAATCAGGTCCTGTCGTATCGTTAAATTTTTTGACTCCTTTTTAACCTTGTCAGTAAGAATGTGGGACAGCCTACCGTCTACTGTATATCCCAATAATTATTTTTTGAGTGACACGAGCAATAAGTGACAAAAAATCCGAGTGAAAAGTAATTTTTTCGCCCCAGACAATTGTCAAAGTACTTTTGCCACTCTGATTGAGGTGTCTCCAAAACATGCATTCTGAACGCAGCAACCGCTTCTTCAGGTGTTGAAAAACGTTGACCTCTCAGTTTGTTTTTTACGTACGGGAATAAAAAGAAGTCATTTGGTGCCAAGTCAGGACTATACGGCGGATGACCCATCAAATCTATGTTTTGAGTGCTCAAAAATGCATTTGTTTGAGCTGATGTGTGAGAGCTCGCATTGTCGTGGTGAAGAGTGATCCGTCTTCGGCGGTTGGTTTTCCTGATTTCTTGGAAGACAACTGGCAAACAAATGGTTGTGTACCACTCAGAATTGACTGTTCTGCGTTGTTCTAGTGGTACGGTTGCGACATGTCCAGTTTTTCCGAAAAAGCAGGCGACCATTTGCTTGGAAGTGCTTCGTGCGCGAACAACTTTTGTTGGGTTTGGCTCATCTTGAAACGCCCATACAGTCGACTGCTGTTTACTTTTGGGCTCATACGCGTAAATCCAAATCACCTGTCACGATGTCATAGACGTGTTTCGAAGCACCGCGATCGTATTTTTTGAGCATTTCTTTCGACCAATCGACACGAGCCTTTTTTTGAGCGATTGAGAAATTGTGTGGGATCCAACGCGAACAAATTTTTTTGACAGTCAAATGTTCATGCAATATTGAATGTATGCTGGTCCCACTAATGCCTAAGGTTGTCTCAATCTCACGATAGGTCACATGACGATCTTGCAATATCAGTTCGCGGTTTCCGGACGACCTTCACCTTTTGGACGACCTTCACGAAATTCGTCTTGGAGTGAACTACGACCTCGATTGAATTCACCATACCATCGATAAACACTGTTCCTCGATGGAGCTTCATCGCCAAAAATTGAATTCAGTTCATCCATGCACTGTTGCTGAGTTAATCCACGTCGAAAGTTGTAAAAAATAATCGCACGAAAATGTTCACGATTGAATTCCATTATTTGGCCGAGATTAATCTTTTAAGTTACTGTAAAAAACACAAATAGCGCTCGTATGTCAAAACGTTCTGAGTACGTATAACCTCAAAAATGTCAAACTTTACGATAGAGCTGTCAGTTGCCAGAATGCAACACTAGGGTTGTCCAATCCCGAAATATAAAAGGCAACCTACGTATTTTTCGGTTCACACGTACAATAAAGATTTTTTTCGTGAATATTAGTCTTTTTTTGCCTAATATTTGCAACGTGTGAACTCACCTTAAGTCACGATGCAAAACTGTCAATGACTCAATATTTCAAACAAATTTGAAAATAACTAACTCAATTCATTTAACCCATTCTCGGCAGTTTGTTAGACCATGAGGAAGCCGTTTTAGGTAATTCTATGCATCTATTGACATTATTGGTGCTAATACACACATCCTCGGACTTCACTGAATAGATTTCAGTTAGTCACTAAATGTATAGACTAACTAATTAATTGCCTTCATACTTATTTTTTTTTGTCCACACCTAAAAACTAGTCTATAATTACTCAATAGCAAATCTGTCCACCATATACGACAATACCCGCCTACATTTAATATTCTGTTATGCATTGTTAGCTCCGTTTCGTCCCATTCAACGAAATAATCAAACCATAAAATTATGAATATGAGTCGCGTCGCGTATTAAATTCGCTGCTCTCAACAAAGACCGCGATCAGGTATCATCGAAGCGCGAACATTATAAAGTAAGGTGGCAAAATTGGTTAATTATAGTGCACTATCCTATCCATTATAGGTGAATACAAACTATGTATGTCTCAGCAAATACTAAGTGGAGACCTGATAAGCAGCAGATATGTCGCTATTAGGTATATCGTATAAAACACTCAATTTCTTTCACCTCCCAGTTAACCGATATTCTGCATATAACCCAAAAGACAAGTCGCTCAAGTCAGCGATTTTTTTTGTATTTTTGCATGATCGCTACAAGTGTTCGTATCGTATCGCTAAGGTGTCTAAATTCGCTATAGCTGGGAGTCGGATTCGCAATCTGTCTGTAAACAACGATCGTTATTTGAGCGTATAATACAGACCCGCCGCTCACATATTACGGCCGTTAGTTATACATGCAGACGATTATTCGTTCCAAACAATATAGGGTGACATGAAATTTCGGCAATATTCGTTCGTCGTGATCGTCTTGAGTCAACAAATTTTATCACTGGCGAATAATCCAACGACTTAGATTTAGGTCCCACTGCCTTATCCAACCTATATGTCCCAAATTAATGCCAGAACCAGATTGAACGCAGAAAGCAGCAACGGCAGCAGCAACAACACCAACATGCAGATCTGCTTTCACCGCTGTCGCTGCATTCAAACTGGGTCATGTAAGGGAAATGCATGCTTTGTAAATTGACAATTCGCCGCGGCGTTCGCTGCTGCCGCTGCTGCTGCATTCTGCGTTCAATCTGGTTCGGGCATAAGAAAAAAAAATGTTGACTAGATGAACCTCATCTAGATGAGGTCTGACTAGGTAGCCAACTTTCGCCACGGATCCTTGTGCGTTCTTCAAGAGTTTAACTTCAGTGAAGAACCTTAACACGAGTAAACGTTGCTGGTTCCCATTCCACCCTATGCATTAGTTGCAATCATCATTCATTCTCACAAATAGTGAATAAGGTTCTCTAACGAATAGCACATGATCAGATCGGCCATTCATCAATGCTGGTGTCTATAGCATATTGTTTCATTCTGTCTTTTACATAACCCCATTTTCCTGTTTTTATCGAAGAAGTACCATATACGAGCATGTGTACACGTGCATACTGTTTGATGATACATATAATTAAAATTGAGTTGCTCCACACTACGTATTTGTCATTCTTTATTTGATTCTTAATTCGCTATCTGCGCTATCGTTATAAGAGAGCTTACGCAGAAGCCACGTCGTTAGTAGGCTTATTGTGCTCGTTGCCATAAGTCAGAACGCGACGTTTTATACGATCCGTTAGAAGAAGCTTTTTTTCGTGCAGAGTATCTTTTCGCCAAGTAAATCTTAGCAACCAACCATTCAAGACTCGAGAGTTGCTCTTGGCTTTTAGACTTCGCCGTCTTCTTCGTACTAGTACGAGTAGTCGGGTCTTGTTCCATGAGTGCTAAAGTGGTTTTTAGTTTCCAATAGTTGACGGCCAGCTGGTTCGAAGCAAGGCTTTTACAGTGGTAAGTATATAGACAAACTCTTTACTCTTTCGTTTAGCATATTTAATCACTTTATTTTAGTGTGTCGAGATCTTCAAAAGATACACTGACACGGCGAATAGTTCGATGTCTGTTCTGTAGTAAATCGGAACCTTGTGAAACCTAATTGAACCCTTTGATGATTTGAATAATTTCATTCGCTTGGCATCTCAGTAGCTCTTGGAATGCTGGACGTGAACATTTACCACTACCAGGGGAGTATTTGTGATCGCGTTTAACAGATTCCCTGGACCGAAAGCAATTGGGCGCTTTTGCAACATACAGTACTTTATCTGCAACTTCAACAGGTAGAGAAGTTTTAGCATCTGAATCAGATCGGAGGTTTATATCGAATTGTTGTGTGATGCCAAGGCTCGAATCTGATCTAATCTGACACGGCGAATAGTTCGACGTCTATTCTGTATGTAAATCAGATCCTGTGCAACCTAATTGAACTCTTTGATGATTTGAATAATTTCATTCGCTTTACCACTACTACCAGCGGAGTAATTGTGAGCGCGTTTAACTGATTCCTTGGACCGAAAGCAATTGGGCGTGTTAAGACGAAAGACTTGTGCTTTGTATTACTTCCTCATGTATACCTATACATCCTTCAGCGAATAGATACTATATGAATTCGGATTAGGCTTTAAAACAAAATTGCAATTTGAAACACAAAGGAAATATTTAATTTAAATAAAGAACTATGACAAATTTCACTATCTGATATTTTTAAAGTCTGTCAAATTTTTAATCAAAGTCAAGTTGATTTTTTGTTTATTTGGCATTTAACGAATTGATCAAATTTCTTAATTTTCTCGAAGTGATTTAAATAACAAGTGTTTAATTTTTAAATAAAGAATTGAATGTGCACGTAACAGGAAAATCTTCCTTCGCGACGACACAACACTTCCTCCCAGCGAAGGCTAAATCTCGCGATATGAGGATGGTGCAGTGCAGTGGTTACTCTACCTGAACGTGTTGTAAAATATCGCAAAAGAGTATCATGAACAATGTTTCGTTCTTATTCAAAAGATACTTGTTTTGATTTAGAGAAAACAGTTTTACTAACTTCTGTTAAAGGTCGTTGCTCACTGATACCAACAGAACAGTGGCGGATCCAGAGGGAGGCCATGGGTGCCCGTACCATCTCCAAAATGTTTGGTAGATAGAGTTTGGTCCTCCAATTATTCGTGGAAATACTCGAAAATGATTTATAAAAATGACAGCGAATACATGGATTTCTTTGCGCTATGCGTTCCTCTTAGGTTTTGTTCTTTTCAGAAAAATAGAATACTTCCAGTCGAGCCTCTTGAGCTGCATGGGACGAGCCTAGTTTTTGCTTATAAGGCGAAGTTTTTATTTAGCTGTTTTACTCATGTTTTGTGTTAGTTTTTTGGTGGACTACTACAGAATCGAACCGTAGGTTTCTGGCAAAAGTTCACTAGTCAGTGGCTTACTTAAAGCTCTGAACTCGCTTCCATTCTGAGTGAAATATCAGCCAAAGATTCCAGTAACGAATGACTAAACCTCTACCAAATATAAAGGCTCTTGACAAGCATTTTGTCATTCTGATAAAATCACACAGTCCGTGGGAAAAACAAAGCGCATCTCTTGCCTAATTCATGAGGGATTAGGGGTTGGTGTTTTCTGTTATGGAAAGTTACAATTTATTCAGTTATTCAGTCTCCTTGAATACTGCGATGGTTTTCAGGCCAAGGAAACGGCCTGGGATATCACGTGATATGATCTAAAGGCTTTGCAATTTTCACCGACAGGCAAGCTGTAATTAAATCCTTCGAAACGGGTCTGACTACGTCAAAGATCGTTATAGAATGTCGCTCAGTGCTTACATAGATGACCCTGCTTCCAAACTAGCTCTAAAGTCTAAAGCGATTGGCAGGACCAACTCTAGATGGGTAAATAGTAGAATATACGTTTCAACAAAAACCGTTGTGGCCCTGGTTGAATTCTAGTCGCACCGCTAAACTATTGCCGGTAAAAAAGCAACACATCGGAGCTGGGAGTCATCACTGGGTACTGCATGGTTGAGGAGCACGCTATGAGGCTTTGCAACCCATGTAATGACTGCTGCAGAAGCAGCGGTGATGACGGCAAGGAGGCGCATTTTATGTCTTCTCTTCATCTGTCCTACTCTGGCAATAAGATACAAGTTCTTAGATCCCACTTCTTCACTGAACTGCATGACTAAGCTTATGTTGATGGTGGGAAACTCCATTGGAATTATTAAAACTTCTGTCTAGTTCAATTATTAAGACTGTCGAGTAATGAGTCCCTTGTGGTAACAGAGCAAACCCTATTGCAGTCCATCTGTGCAGTGGTAAGCAAGCACAGTAGCCCTTGATGGTTTTTTATGTTCATAATTTGATACTTCTCTCCAATAAGAAATGCGTCCGGCTCTTGAACACTGAAAGTTCAATAAATGTGGACATACCCTTCGCTCTACCGGTAACAAACAAAGTCGGCCCCCCTCCAAACTCCATTTCTAGATCTGCCACTTCAACAGAATCTTCTATAACATGAAAATAAACCACGATCTTGCGTGGAGTCCGCTAGCTTCGCGACTGGAGCGACTAAAGTTGCAACCCAAAACCGTGATATATTACGTGACGTACAATTTTCAGGATGACCCCCAGCGATAAGACAAACTCATGGCAAAAGCACCTCGCTCCATGTTTATTTCGTTGAAAAATGAATTGAAATCTTTCTTGTCGTATATTAAGAGGTTTTGAAAATTGATTCTCTAACCAATCTACTGTCCGTGTCCTTTATTTAGAGTGCCCCGTAAAGAGAGGTTTCAAGTACATTAATTATGAAAACCTGCATTTGTCTCTTATGAAGAGGTGTCCTCTATCAAGAGGTGTCCTCTATCGATAGGTGTCCTCTATCGATAGGTGTCCTCTATCGGAGGTTTCACTGTATTAGCTTCTCACCACGTATGCGCCAACTGTTATGTTGCAAAATGGCAATTCCAGACCATAAGGGTTTTTCCAAGTTCATATTCCAACCGCCACTGGAATTGACTTGTTCAAATGTTGCAACATTTTCATTATTTGTACATGCAAGATATGTTTCGGATTCCAATTTCCGACACAATCAATATGATCACCCAAGCTAGGGGCCGTTTTCTAAATGTCTGGTTAAATTTTAGTGGGTAACTAAACTAATAGCACCGCAGCCCGCTGCAAGAAAGCCTTCGTCATCTGTAACCGGCTGGAATTTACACCAGTTGTAAAACATAATACGAAGACTATGAACACGTACGTCAGCCCATTCCTGCCCGGGTCCGTGATCCATGCGGACCATCTCAAACACGCTCAACACGGTCGGCATAGGTCACGGACCCAAAACTGGACTCACGTACGCTTTCGTTGTCTTCGCACCATGTTTTACAAGCGGTGTAAATTCCAGCCGGTTACAGATGACGAAGGCTTTCTTGCAGCGGGCTCTTAGATGCTCAAAATATGATAATGCAGTAAAAAAAAAATCAGCTGAATTTCTTGGCGGAATTCTGTTGCTTAGTTGGTTTCAAATCCTTTTCCATCGAATGAATTTCCAGAACTCTGTTCTTTATGACCAGTTTAACTCTCATTTGAACGTTCTCAAACGTAAACAGTCTTAGCTGTCAAAATCTCAGCAGTCCGTATCAGCTATTTGCAGTTATCGTCCGATGAATTTTTAACTGGAGGATAGGTACCGTTTATCGATAGGATAAACTTTAACTTGACATTGAGAAATCGGCTCTAAGAGAGTTACCCTATTTTAAGCCGAATAGTGCTAGAAGTTTTTTTTTTATTTTATTTTTACATGTACATATTTTACATATTAGACAACTTTTGCAACTTGAAGCTGTGTTTTCTCTTATTAGCCTCAAATAGACTTCGATATTCGACCTTTTGAAATCATACTAAAGAAGAATGACATTCTGCGCCACTATGGGAGAAGGGGTCGAAAACAATAAATACAGAACAAACGTCTTACATACGACCTTTGCCTGCCCTCGAACAGAAAGCGTGCATACATAAAACTGTATTGACACTGGTTAGTACCAAAGGCATTAGCATATGGGCTAAACGCTAAATAAACAATATTGATTCAGAGATATGGATTTTTTTTGACACTGAAAACAACCTACCGTAATCACTATAGTTTCTATGCGATAGTTAATTCTTGCCAGTTCTCAACTCTGATTTTGATTGTGGCAGTTGTGGGGTTTGATCGATAATTACATAATTGCATTGGAATAACCTCTCTCAGCTCTCACATTTGAGGAAAATTTATCATGATGATTTTCTGTTACCAGGCTACAGAACACGCAACGCGATATTGGGAAAGTTTTTACACCTTCGTGCCCTCGATAATATGTATGCTTAGATGATTGCATAATTGCGATATTAAACTCTTCCCATTTGGTTGAACTAATGATGTTTGATTAATTTCAATCAATGAACATTGGTTGTAATTAGAAACCAATAATTACATTTCTTTTGGCCTTCTAGAACTCTTTAATTTGTGGTGAAATAAATATGGTTAATTAAGTGTTCGTTTTTAAATATTGTTGCCTAATTGTTGCATTTTATCTTTTTGGACCGTCCCATATATTCATATGATGGACGGGCATATGGAATGATCCATGCTGTGCGTGTGCGTATGTTCGATGGCAGCAAATTCGGTCATCGGCTGGACTAATGGTATTTTCCCTCAGTGTTCAAACCAGAGTTACTTGGGTAAAAGATGGGAGGAGCTAGTCACTTGCAAACAAGCTCGGAATGCAATGACCATCCCTTTAGGCAGGGAAGCGAGAAAGGTACTCAGTTATAAACGGAGTACCCTAAGCTGGATAACTGCCTTGGTCACAGGGCATGGTAATTTTAAGGCTCATCTGGCCAAGATGAAAATCGGGGAAGATGACGTTTGCAGGCTATGCCTGGAGGAGGCCGAGACGGCAGCACACATTGTGTGCGAATGTCCAGCACTGGCTAGCACGAGGTTGAGGATCACAGGCAAGCACACGATAAGTGTGGAAGCCATGAGTGAACTCAGCCTTAAACAAATGCTAGCAATAACACGGGACTCGGTGATGAAGAACAAGGTCGACAACTATCAGTTGACATCTGGAAGCCACTGATGACCGGGAGGGGGCGAAAAGGGACCCAAACGTTAGTGGTCTGCTTCGGCTATCCCCCAGAATATAATAATACTTGGGTAAGTCTTTTCAAGAATCACTCTTTCCGATTTCAAAGAAATTTGACACGTAGCTACTTTGGGTTATTATACAATACCATAAATAGCACACAGTGATATTTTGCTCCTGCTGCAGGTGTGCGTCGGGATAGAAGAACCTTCTTAACATTAAAGTGATATCTAGATAAGCTGGGTATCACATGACACGGTTTGATGAGCCGAATGCATTTGAAATTGGAGTTTTTGAAGTCATTTTGAATCCTTTGGTAAGGAAAAAGGACGTTCCTGGCAATGAAGTGATATATACGAGGCGAATGACTAGACTATTGCGGATGGTATTTTGAGTCCTTCGGCGAGAAAAAAAAAGACATTTTTATCAATGAATTGTTATTACGCCCCGCACTATAGGGGAAGACAACACAAACATCCATTACACGAACGCCTTGGACAGGACTTGAACCCGTAATGGCCGCAGTCAGACATGAGACTGACGCCTCTGCGCATTGAGCTACCAGTCGCCCCTCTATTGGTCAATAGCTACTGTATGGGCTGACGTTTAGTTGTAGCGTTTAATTTTAACTTTTTGTCTAACGAGATAATGTAACGTTTGCGGTGTGATGTGTGGAACGTTTATCGTGAGGTGTTGTAGTAATCGGGTGGGAACGGTAGGATGACTGAGTGGTGGTTAGGAGGTGTGTAAGAGAGAGAAGAGTCGAGAATAAAGGGGAGGAAAAAAAAATTGCGTTGGAGACAAGGTATAAGGATCAGGATACAAGGGCAAAGGACATAAATAAACAAAGACTGTAAAGGACAAAGGCAACTCAAAGGCAACTTAGAGTACATTTACTGAATTGCCCTAACCCCTTGTGGGGCATACCGCATCAACTGTTCCATGTGGCCCAGTTGACGTTTCGTTGGCATAAACTGGTTTCGGAGAATGCAGTTGCCAGCATATCCATGGGTACGAACGTCGTCGTGGACGGGGTTCGAACCCGAAACACCGGTAGTCAAACATGAGACTTATGTCTCAACACACTGCGCTACCGGTCGCACCAGTTTGAAACTGCAAGCATGTCTGATTTAAATATAAAATTTTAATTTTTTTTATGTGTTTTAATTGAAAGTTTTTATACAGTACAGACAGACTTAGCAATTAACATGATATTTTCTTTTATTTGTCTTTACAGAACATTTGTTGAATATTCTAAATGGATAAATCACCACATTCAGACGGTAGACGAGGCCAGATGAATCACTGAAACTCTTTTGACACGAGTCAAAAGGGTGCACACCATCCTTCACCAGCAAACCAAATAGCCCAACGAATTTTCCGCAAACAAACATAACGCCCCTCAAACATGGCGCGACATTTAATGGCAGTTTGTGTAGTATGTTTACTATGTGCCGAACATCTACCATGCAAGGAGCATTTAGACAATTCCAATTTACGAGCAACCACCACAAAAATCGATTTACCTAACTTAGAACATCCATCAGTACTAATCCATGACAGCATCGACGACAACAACGACAACAACATCAAAATCGGCAGCATCCATTCAAAAAATCCTCTTAATCCAAAATTTCTGAATAGCAAATTAGCGAGCAGCACAAATGATGTATCGCTACGACTAGATAATGTCTATACAAAAATCCGTGGACGAACGAAACGAGCCAACCATATTGATGACGTGGAGAATCCTTCGCGAAGACGAAGCAAAAGACATGCACATCATCACAATCATGACGGGAATGAATCTGAAATAACGAATGCGCCCGGAAATATAATTTCACGGGATTTTTTAAAGAAAATCTTTGAACGATACGGTGATACGGATGGCAAAACTATGGATTTGAATGGTTTCGAAAAGATGCTTACACATTTACAATTGTATAATTTAATCGAAGATCGACTTCAAAAAGATGAGACATCGTCAATTAGAACAGCATCGTCGTCTGCAACATCCACGGCAACATCATCAACTTCAGCGACATCCAATGAATCGGTAAATTAAATTAAATTCCATTCTATTATCAAATCCTGAGAAATTCAATTGAATTCTGCAATGTTTCAATTGGATTTGCTCGTATTTTTTTCGTGGTCTAAAGGTTGCAGTGTTCATTTTATATGGATAGGATGTGTTTAATGAAATATCGATGGACGTTGTTGTGAATATTTATACTCTGGACTTTATAAAGTATGTATATGTAACACCTTAAAGGGGGCTCAGGGTCACCTCTTGATTCGATTTAGCCATGTCTGTCCGTTCGTCTGTCTTTCAGTCTGTCCGTTCGCACGATAACTTTTGATAGAATGATGCTAGCTACTTGAAATTTTGGTCAAATATTTGTAGTAGGATCTAGTTGGTTGATTTTGAGAATGGGTAAGATCCTATTGAATGAACCTCCCCTGTAAATGTTAGTTCAAATATACGTACATATATATAACATCCGATTGGATGAACAATGAAACTTCACATTGGATCCACACACACACAGTTCAAACTGACCCTATAGGAAATTCACTTTTAATGCATATGATCGTTGCCAATAGGTTTGTACAGGTCTAGGGTATATACACTTCCGACTCCGGACCGAGGCGAAGTCGGTCTGGTTTTAATTTAATTTGACTCTATAAATTCCAATGTGCCGTCGGAACTGATGCTAACTTCAATAAACAAATTCCGTTCAGGTTGTTCTTTTGAAATAAATTTGAGAAATACGAAATACGTATCCCACTGGGACAAGTAGGCTTGAAATCTCGTTGACGTCCTGTGGGTGCGGTGTGGTGGATTTTATGACTGGTGATGTCATATCAAATCCAACTACCCGAGGAAAGATAGACTTGAAAACTGCAAATGGCACCATGAAATAATCCATTTGGAAGTTAGCCATTGATGGACAATTTCAGCCATAGAGAATCTATGGAGGAGCAATCCGCATATACTCAACACTAAACTATTTGAGCAATTCCAGTCGTAAAAAGTAAACAGAGACACACAAGCCCTCCACTGCGCAACACCCGCGCAGTCTATATAAGAGCACAGGAAGCACATGAGATGTCATCCCCTCTCCTACTTCTCCTATTGGAACAATAACATTCCAGTCTGTCTCTCTGCCGCGGAACACCCGCCCGGTTCATATAGAAGCACAAGAGATGTCAAATTTCCATCCCCCTTCCTACTTCCTCACTTGTGCCGAATTACTTCGTTTCTCTCGCTCTTTTTCATTTCCTCTGATTCTCTCTCTTCAAAGGTTTCGGCTGAATCCGAAAGTGGCCATTCATGGTCCACTTTCGATTCGCATTCAATGTTCAAACGAAAGTGAGTATGTTTATGGCTATTTTCGCATACTTTATTTCGAATTGAAACCTAAATTGTGCATATACCAAAAAAAAAACGCTGATATGCTAGGACGAAACGGATGCTGGTACATATATAAGGAAAGGGGTGAATTGAGCGACCTAGGGCTATGTACGGTGATCGCAACCCCCTAGAGGCGGAGCTAGCCCAGCTCGTTCCAAACCGAAATTGTCCATGCACACTTTGTGCGATATGGGTTGTGAATCAACAACTTGTGTTTATTCGGTTGTTTGGTTGTTTTTTTTTCAATAAAAACATGCTAACCTTTGGCTAGCTTCCCGAAAGTATCACACGAAGCGCACCATACCATACCTTTACTGCAACGCTAACTTTCATATGTAAAAAAAAGTGTGCGATAATTTTGATCCATTCTGCATTTTCCGCTTTGAAATTGGTCGGAGATGCTTCCTTCTCTTCGTTACAAATTTCAAGACAAAAAGCGCTTCTTTTGCAGCTATCCAGATCAAGGGTAGTTACCCCGAGCTTTTGTGCAAAAAACGATGTTTCTGACCCATACAGGGTAAAAGCATGTATTTGACAGGAAATGGATTTTGTGTCAGATAAAGTTTGGATTTTAAGTGGTGGAATAATTCCACCCTTTGAAAAATATTAAAAACAAACTTCGGTCTATTACACCAAGAGCAAGCATTGAACCTATCAAATACAACTGTGATAGAAGAAACTAATTGATTCCTAATATTTCGACAAAAACCACTTTTCCAATTGAAAAAAAAAGTGGAATTGAATTAGGTGAAAACACAGTGGAACATCGTCGAATGAACGAACTTCTTCTAGCAACCGGTAGATGCGCTCTAAATAAAAGCTTTAGCGTACGTTTATACTATGGCGGTCAGACGCGACGTTTTTCCGTCGAAGCAATTAATGGCTAGCAACACAATGGAAATGAATGGGAACGTTGTTATTAGGCGCGGTAGCGTTCGACGTTAAACGTCGAACGTCGCGTCCAAAATTTTTAACGTCGCATGTTGGCGGACTGGCGTTTGAACGTCGGCGTCCAAGGGCACACTATAAACACGTGCAACTATATGGCAGAGTTTATATTTCGACGTTAACGGCAGCGTTTTGTCTTGAATCTTTTTTTATAATTACGCAATTACTCTTTGTTGTGGTGGTTTAGTAGGGATATTGTTTTGCGGATGAGGATGAGGGTGTGGATAAAAAATTGTTCGAGCTCGAGCGGAGGAGGATAAGGATATTTGATAATGAAAAGATGAGGATACGGATAAGGGTGAGGATGGGGATATATTTGTTGATTTGTTTCTATTTTACATGTGAAATATTATGTAGTTGTGAACATGAGAAGCACATCAGCATACAAATCTACTACTAGTACGATAAAAAATTTGGCGTCCGACGTTAAAAAACGTCGTAATATAATCACAAGCCAACGACGTTTTTTTTAACGTCAGACGTCGACGTTTTCTGGACGTCGCGTCCGACCGCCATAGTATAAACGTACGCGTACTTTTGCGCTATCCAGGTCAGGATCGGCCCTCAATAAATTACCAGGTTAAGTGTTAACCTATATTATTTCACTAACCTATACAGGTTAAGTGTGATGCCAGCAAAATAACGCGCCTAAAGTTAATATACGCTATCACATTCCTGAAGGATATAAAAAAAGTTTCAGTGGATAATTTAGAATCGAATAGAATACTACCACCGAGTAGGCCAACCAAGGCGTCCGACAGCAGACTAAGGCCATTTCCTCACTTGTACGGTAGCGGTGCGGGATCAGCATACTCAGTATATGCGGTACCAAAAGCTTACCGAGCGCCTATATTTCAATAAGTGTTTCCTGATTGGCTCGGCCCTGCCCGCATCCAAAACACAAACAACTCTATAAAATACAGTCTTACCAAAGGATTTTGTCTATTTATTTTGTTCGTATTTTTTTTCGCGAGATTAGTTTCAGTGATATTATTGTATCCCTGTATTTTTAGGAGATGATTCTTGAATCGAAGCAAGATGCTGTTTTTGCGGCTGATTTTCCAATAAAATCAATAAATCTGTCGAACATATTCTGATTTAATTAAAATTCATTAAATTTTAATAAAAACGATAATTCTTCCGGATTTTTATTTCTGTTCCCTTCGACGACTTTCCTTTGAGTTAGTTGCCTTGGGTATAATGGAAAAAAGCGCAAAAGAATCGAGCGTCGGACAGTAAGGTGACCCCGTATTTCCTTTCATAAATCAATCGGCACATAAATAATTAGAAAAAAATATAAGTTTGATTAGATCGACAACAAACTTTTTGGCTAGCAGACTTGTGATTTGTTTCCGCTGCGGCACTGCAGTTCCCTGTCTGAAAACAAAGAAATCTACCGTTGTGGCACCGGACCGCAGTGCTGACGTATGCATCCTCCAATATGATGCTGTATGCTTCAGATTCAGATCACCATTGCATTGCCGCAGTGACGAAAACCGGATCGGTTTTTGAGTCCATCATATACGAGTATATCTGCAAGCATATTCACTGCTTTGCTTATTACGTTATCAAACTTGATTCGTTGACAAATCGGCGGCTCGTATAATTTTTAGTCATGGACTTGGCGCATTGCCAAACTGTCTCCAACAGAATGACTGACTGATGGTTATGCAAAAGTAATTACTCCTATCAATTTATTTCATTTAAATTTAGTTTCATTCAAATGATTTATTACACTTATTTGCTAGACGGAATTTATGCAAAATATGTGTGATTAAGATTAAATCCGATTCCTTGCATTAAGCACAAGTCAGTTTTTCCATTTTTGAAGTTGAATGTTGTAATCGGTTAGGGTCTCAAGCAATTTACGATTTTAGATTCATTTATTTTAAATATTACTGCGGTATGATATGACCGAGTACAAGATGTTTATTTGATTGGATCTCTTTTCGTTTGATTTGTTTTTGTATTTTTATATAAGCGTATTAAAATTCTAATGTGGTCCGATAAACACGCGATGATTGAAGTGATGATATGGAGTATGTAAAAATGAATAGAAATGAAATTGAATTCGGAAAATAATGCATAACATTAAATTGAAAATCATTGTTGCATCAATTCATCTGTCAATCATTTCATAAATTCAGTTTGGAATTGAGGAGTTACTAGCAAAAAGAACATTTGTCTAAGTGTCACTATATACTGTCGAACTCCAACTCGAACACGAACCTGGTACAAATGTCCTCTGAATAGCTCAAGAATCACACACACATACATACTTTATAATACATAAACGTGAAAAAAAACCGGTCCACTTGTACCATGTTCGAGTTCGAGTTGGAGTTCGACAGGGTATGGTGACACTAGGATAAAAAAAACAGAAGTTGCGAAGTTGTTCAACTTGTGGCCGTACTTTAAGTCCCTCCGCAGACGGGTCGTCTGATATTCGACTCGTCCACGATTCGAATTATGCTCGTCTGCATTCCCACACGATGAGGGACGCCCTACATCACACACGGGTCGATTGCAATTTGTCGCGTCTGCGACGCGATCCGGTGTTAGGCATGGGTGTTGTTATGGATTCTATTAGTATGAAGGAATTTGGGCAATATGTCGCCTGAGTAGAGGTGAAAGGAGGAGTGCACAGGAGTGTCGGTGAAAGCATTTTAATCCTTTATCGTGGCGAAATGGACCTTCTTGTGCATAAAGTGGAACATGGGCAATATGATTGCCGCGCGAGTAGAGGTGAAAGCAGGAATGCAGACGAGTGCTGGTGATAGCGTTTTAATTTTTTGGTGAGACGAAAAGGGCATGAATCCCACCCCAGAATGGCAACCTTTTTTTCATGGTGGAAACACTAGTCCGACTCGACTGGCTTGAACTATGATTTAATTTTGGGTCGCTGATTCCCAATCTGAGTCAAAAAAGAAAAAAGGGGTTGCCCACCCTAGAATGGGAACCCTGTTTTCATGGGGGAAATACTCGTCCAGTATCCGGCTGACTCGAACTACAGGCAATTTTGGGTCGCTGATTTCAAATCTGAGTCAAAAAATAAAAATAAAAAATCGGGGTTACCCACCCTGGAATGGCAACCCTGTTGCGACACGGCACTTATATCGCCCATATCCCGCTTCATGCCCAAAAAGTCCTTTTCGCCTCAACAGCCGACCGTGCGTAGAGACATCAGTCTCATATCTGACTATTGGCGTTTGAGGATCGAATCCCGTCCACGACGACGTTCGTGACCATGGATTTTTGTGTTGTCTTCCCTCTGTGGTATGGAGCGTAATAATAAGCCACAGAATCTCCCGACTGGTCGCAGGTAGGCGACTAAATGGGGGAGCAGGAGATGAATGCTAGCAACTGCATTCTCCCAAATTAGTTTATGCCAACGAAACGTTAACTGAACCACATGGAACAGTTAACGCGCTTTGCCCCACAAGGGGTTAGGGAAAATGAGTTAAATGCTACCACAAGCATTCCTGCCTGTGCACTCCTCCTTTCGCCTCGAATCACGTGACAGCCATATCGCCCATATGCCGCTTCATGCTCTTTTCGGCTCACCAAAGGGTTAAAATGTTTCGCTTTCGACACTCCTGGGCACTCCTCCTTTCACGCCGACTCACGCGACATATACGAATATACTATAATTTCTTTAAACATATTTTTCAATTAAACAAATGCGTCCATATATTTGTTTTTCTGGTGTTCTTCGTCGACGATTTATCTTGTTCCAAGCAGTTCGCATGGTTCGAGATCGAGTTGCACAGTCGAATACATCGATTCGCTTACGTACCGAACTATGGACGACTCGTGTGCAGATCTCCATACATTTGCTTGAGAAGTGGAGTTCGAATCGCAGACAAGCCGATAACGAGACGAATATGAGACGACCCGTCTGCAGACGGCCTAACGCTTACGAATCGAGTTTTTTTTTTAATATTGTTTATTAGGGACATTCCTATTTGACCAGGCGACGCATAGCTGTTCACGTCTTTGACCAATAGTGGGTTTTGAATTGAGATGATTGATGATTTTTTTTAACCGTGAGCCGGTTTATTCGAGCGCCCGCCTTTTACCCAGTATTTCACCCATTTTTTTACCATCTGCGCTAACTATCTATACGGAGCAGCTCAGCTTAAATTGTTAGTATAATTGTATAGTCTTAACCTGCTCTGCTCTGTATGGATGTTAAAAAAAACGTTCCTATTTAGTAGTGGTTCGTGATGATGTCACGATCATAGCTCAGATGTGAAAGCTCAACAAAACAATGATTTAAACAGGGGGGGGGACCGGTAGCGCAGTGTCTTGAGGCGTCAGTCTCATGTTTGATACCGGCGTTTCGGGTTCGAATCCCGTCCACGACGACGTTCGTGGCCATGGATGTGCAGGAGGTGCATGCTGGCAACTGCATTCTCCGAAACCAGTTTATGCCGAGAAACGTCAACTGGGCCACTTGGCCACAGTTGACGCGCTATGCCCCACAAGGGGTTAGGGCAATTGAGAGAGAGAGTATTATTATATACTCTGGGGGATAGCCGAAGCAGACCACTAACGTTTGGGTCCCTTTTCGCCCCCTCCCGGTCATCAGTGACTTCCAGATGTCGACTGATAATTGTCGACCTCTTTCTTCATCACTGAGTCCCGTGTTATTGCTAGCATTTGTTTGAAGCTGAGTTCACTCATGGCTTCTACACTTATCGTGTGCCTGCCTGTGATCCTCAACCTCGTGCTAGCCAGTGCTGGACATTCGCACACAATGTGTGCTGCCGTCTCGGCCTCCTCCAGGCATAGCCTGCAAACGTCATCTTCCCCGATTTTCATCTTGGCCAGATGAGCCTTAAAATTACCATGCCCTGTGACCAAGGCAGTTATCCAGCTTAGGGTACTCCGTTTATAACTAAGTACCTTTCTCGCTTCCCTGCCTAAAGGGCTGGTCATTGCATTCCGAGCTTGTTTGCAAGTGACTAGCTCCTGCCATCTTTGTTGATGCATGGAGTCCATCCACTTCTCAACCTTCGCTCCAATCATGCCGTTCCCCAGAGCAATATATATATATATATTGCATTGTTTCGAAATTGTTCATAATAAGACAACTTAAGCCTTAATCTGTAAGCCCATAAAATCTGAGGAAATTTAAAGCTGATCCTTAGTCCCAATTGATCTGTCGTGCAACTAATTACGGTACGATGCTAAGTATCAATTAGCGTAGTCCTACATTCAAAAAACCATTTATCCGCGTATGACTTTTACATGAAATAATTGATCTTCGATCAATTAGCTTATGATTTATTATTGGTAATTATTGGAAGATACTTTAATTCAAAGTTCAATTGATGTCCTAGATTAAAATAATCCACCGGCCACCCCATTCTTTGCAAACAATTTACATTTTCCAAATTAATTTGCTTAATTGCCCAACTAATCTTGCCTTCCGTCCTTCTACTATTTCAGTGTATATCTAGTTTAGAACTTATCAATCGCATCTCATCATCATCCGCCTCCTCATCAAGCAATACACTTATCGTTCACGATCATGCGTCTGAATCACACCAAGGACACCATGACGATGAGCTCGGGCATCAGACGACCGCTAGTAGTAAGAATAGCACCGGCTCCTCGTCTAATAAAACCACCGAACATGCAAATATCGAGCCTGATATTAAATCACGCATTTCCATTAGCACGAATGATTTGTACAATATTTGTCCGATACTTTTGTATCAACTGACTGCATCGACATCATTGGAGAAATCCGGCTGTATAGCAAGTGATCTTATACCAAAGTATACGGTAGAACCACTAGAAGATTTAATGGAAGTAGAAAGTCGATTTCACGGTAAGTTGAAATTAGGATTAGATGATTTTAAGTCGAATAAGGCAATGCCTTCCGCAGTATATGAAATAAAATAATAATAAAATAATTTTAAGTCGAATTTTCACCGATGATATTTTATTTTTCAGTTTGGCTCTATGCTAGCATTTCGGTGTTGGGAGTGAGCCTGGTAGGATTACTGGGTGTTGCAGTAATACCATGTATGGACCGGCACTTTTATCAGCATATAATTCAATTTTTAGTGGCGTTGGCTGTGGGAACATTGGCCGGCGATGCACTGTTACATTTGCTGCCACATGTAAGTAAAGTTAGTTAAAAAAATATGCCCAATCGGGTGTTGGAGCTCTGATCAATCACTTAAAACCTTGTACACCGTCATGATCTCTAAAATAAGATTAAGTGACTTTTCTCGAGGCCAGTTAATTATTTTATTTTTAATTAATATAAGCTTTTGTAGTCCGGATGGCGCAACGGTTAGTACGTTGCCTTTTTATGCACTGGACCCCCGATTCGATTCCTACTGAATGCAGTAGTTTTCAATAAAAAGGGGGATTTACGTGTCGGACTATGAGCTCACTCATCTGTTAAATGAGTATCCGTTTATGGGGTAAATAACTCCGTTGAGCGTGTTGCTGATCACACACCTCTGCAAAGAACACAGCGTCTTCTTCTTCCTTGCCCTTTCATGCCACTCTACGGCTTCGCGTTGCTCTGCCTGTGATGTTGGCACTTCGCCTATTCTGGCGGTATAATCGTAATATATATAATAATTTGATCGTATCATCGCCGAGATTAATGCGTTGTTGTTGCTCCTTCATCTGATCGATCCACGTGAGTTTCCGTCTGCCTCGGGGTTTGGGTCCAGCAAATGGGACATTGATTGATAGTGCCTTCATGATCGAGTTCTCAGGCGGACGCCTTAGAACGAGGCAATGCCAATCCATACGACGATCTTCGAGCTTTTCTGTGATCGGTTGCACAACAAACAAGCTGCCTTGGATGTAGGTACTTTTGATACGATCGTTTTTGGTCAGACCGGCTGTCATCCGTAGCATTTTCATCTCGGTCGCAGTCATTTATACTTTCGTAGCACAAAACACACCGTCACGATCTAGAAAATGAGATCCTGCGGTAGCCGGTTCTTCGTACCGGAACGACCAGGTTTTCAACGGTCAAGATCTGCCAAACCCCCTCGACTGCAGTATTCGAAGCATCGCTACCACCACCAGAAAATGAGATGATGCTAACTCATTTTGAGGCCAAGTTCCAGATTGGACTGTACATATATATTTTTTTTGAAGTCTAATCATGATATACGCCTACGGGTCATTTTTTCTTGATTCTTTTGACATTTCATCTAGTGAGTGTCGACCATTTGATCAGAGAAGGATACACGCTTCAACAACGGATTGGAGTAAGCGTATCCTCAAATGACACGTCTTGTGTTTTAAAATATTTCACCCGATCTAAAATTTTCATTGAAATTTCAAATGAAGGTTGTTTTACTAAAAAAAATGAGTCGCTACTAAAACGTTACTAATGACACTTGGGACTAAATATTAACAAAATTTCCCATTCCCACAGGCAATGATATCCATGAACAGCGATGACGATCACTCCAGTATGGCATACAAAGGACTTGTAGCTGTTGTCGGCATAATATTCTTCTTTGCCACCGAACGAGGACTCACCATGATCGCGGAATGGCGTAAGAAAATCGAGAAAAAAGAGAAGCCATCGTCGCGAGTTCGTGTAATGCGCGATCCGGATTCGGCATCGGTGAACAATTCAACGACTGGCGATAAATTGTGTAAGGATCGTTACAACTCGTATCCGTACTGTTACAATGAGATTGCAATGGAAACCAAAGACGATCACCATCATCATCACAATCACAAATCGAATCGCGATTCGATTAGTGGCGGTGGCGGCACGCCACTGAACAAAAAGAAACACAGTTGCAATTCGCACAACAATGTGAGCAATAATGACAATAATATTGCACGTGATGGCAAGGATCATGGCGATCACAATGAAAATGGCCAGAAACTTTTACCGAGTATTGATGTTGATGGCGAGCGGGATAAGGTACGGCCGTATCAGGAGGAAACTTATACGATCATACTACGCGAACATGAATCCTCGCATCACGGACACTCGCATAAACACGGACACGTACATTCGCCACCGAGATCGTTGAGTGCTGTTGCGTGGATGGTTGTTATGGGTGACGGGTTGCATAATTTCACGGACGGTATGGCAATTGGTAAGTGGCTAGAAGTTGAAATTAATTAGGACAAAGTTAACATTTATGTTTGATTTCAGGTGCGGCATTTTCAAACAATCTTGCAGGCGGTTTTTCGACAGCTATTGCCGTATTTTGTCATGAACTTCCACACGAATTGGGTGATTTTGCGGTATTGCTCAAGGCTGGAATGACGGCCAAACAAGCGGTGTATTATAATTTGTTGTCGTCCGTGTTGAGTTTCTTGGGAATGATTTTGGGCATTTTGATTGGCGATACACCGGAGGCATCGGCATGGGTGTTTGCCTGTGCGGCTGGAATGTTTTTGTATATCGCCCTTGTCGATATGGTGAGTAAATTTGTTTTGTCTCCTGTTACACTGTTCGTTTCTTTTTTTCTGGTATATCAAATTAGAAACAATAAAATTACTATGTTTGTGCTTTTGGTGGGGTATGTTGGCGGAACGGTCTTGGAATGTTATCGAACTGCATCCAAAGTGCCGTTCAGTTCAGCATTTTTCCGCTTATTTCGCCCCAACCGCAATAGAATGTGCTCGAGGTCCCTTTCACCTTCATGCCTATACCTAATGAAAGAACTAACCCTCGTTCCACCCCTCCCTTTCGTGAGAGTAAGTAAACATGCTGCAAATCCATGGTTTTCAGCTCTTTGGAATGGTTGAAGGTCTATGTTGCTAGACACGGCTGTACGACGATCGTTCGCAACTGGCGACCAAGCAACCAGCACGAGACAGGGATATTATTTGTCTGTATTTTCTCTCTCAATTGCCAGGGGTTAGGGCATAGCGCGTCAACTGTTCCATTTGACCCAGTTGACGTTTCGACGGCATAAACTGGTTTCGGAAAATGCAGTTGCCAGCATGCACCTCCTACACATCTATGGCCAAGAACATCGTCGTGGACGGGATTCGAACCCGAAACGCCGGTAGTCAAACATGAGACTGATGCCTCAACACACTGCGCTCGTCTGTGTTTTATATGGAGCTATTTTGCTACAAGCTACTGCGGCTACTGACGGCATCGCACAATCGCAAGCTATGAGCGACCGCATGACAAGAGGGATTGTGGATTTGCAATGTAGAATTTTCGTATGTACATAATATGATATGCAGTTTGTGGCTGTGCAATGCAGGATTTTAGGCGAATGTTGCCCAACTGTTTCCATAAGAAATACTCTGGCTGATTCTAACTAACTGAAATCAAATAAAAAATGGGGTTGCCTATGGCAGAGTGGTAACCCTGTTTTAATTGGAAATTCTCGTCCAATCTGGCTACCTCGAGATGGAGGGCGTTCGGGGGTCGCTGATTCCTAATCTGAAGTTTAAAAAAAATGGGGCTGTCCACCCCAGAATGGCTACCCTGATTTCATGAGAAATACTCGTCCAATCTGGATGGCTGAAACTATAAGGTTGGTGTTGTAATAGTAACAACGCCACAAGGTAAGAAACATGTGCGTGTTTAAGTTATATGTCAACAGAACATAGCGGCATTGATAGGAGCCTCTGGGTGTTAGCGAGGTGGGAGCTGCTGAGCATTTAAAGATGTGATCAACATAATGAGGTGTAGCGTTACAAGCTGGACATACGTTTGGAACGTCGTTATCGGTGCGAGACAGTACGAGTTAAGAAGGGAACGCCACCCAGATCGAAGCTGTGCAAGCTTGGTTATGGTCGATCTAGGTAGACTGTTCTCGGTTGGAGAAATGGCAGGTGTTTTTGTTAAGAATAATTAACTCCCCCGAAGGAAGCCCAAACCCACCGGTTTCGACCGCTGATGCGAAGCGCGTCTCATCAGACGCCTCTTCTTCGCACATCGAGAGGCGTAACAGGGAACGACCAAGTCAGATGTTTGATTGCCTTATATAGACCGACCAACACGACATGGACGCGAATTCCTTTCGAATGCAAATAATCACGTGCTACTTGCCGATATGGAATTCCACCAACTGTTCTGGCGGAGCGCCAGTGACTAGTTTGCAAAACAAGTTTTTCTTTTTGCCGGGCGACAGTCATCGTCACCACACAACGTTCATTATGCGCTTGAGTTTGCCAGGAGGATGATCAATCAACTGCCTGTTGAAATAGTGTGCGCATTGGGTGGGGTCACTAATCGTTTTGTTGTCGAATTTGACACATTCCCCTTGTTATTCGATGGATTGGTGAGGGCAGGGCTGGTCAAAGTCTAACTTGAGGTACAGGCAAGGGAATTTTGGCGCCCCCTTTTCACATTATTTCAAAACAGTTTTCCATATAAATTAGAATGATGCATCGCTTATTGTTGCATATTTTTTTTAAAGCGCCATTTTTGTCCAAGCGGTTTCGCTTCATTATTAACGCCGCTTGGAGAAAAGTGGTTGAGAACGCCGCTTTTGTCCGGGTTGTTTTGCTTGGCACTAATTATCGTCGATAATAAGTGCGTTCTGGGAAAACCTTAAGCTCGGCATACACGTCGAACCAAATGACTCAAGACCAACACCGAACCACGTCAATTGAATGGTGGAAATGTGAAGAATTTTTTCCGCACAATGTATGAAGTTTACGTGGTGGTCGCGAGCCGTTTGGTTCGATCGAAGGTTGTTGTTGTTGTTGTGGTAGCGATGCTTCGAATACTTTAGTACTTCTTACATCGAAGGTCGGTCGTGGTTTGTCAAACTTCAGATCCGAAATTGAACCGTTCGCGCGTATAAATTTGATCTGTGTAAATCACTTTCGATCGGATAAATCGCGAATTATTTAATATATTTAACTAAATGGAATTATTTTATATTTAGCTCTAAATTGACAAAATTCACTCTCAAACTTGGCTTTTTTCTTGGCTCCTCTTCTCTCTTCTTCTCTTCTCGACCGCCTGTTTGTCCTTAGCCTTTGACCGGCCCTGGGTGAGGGCTCTGACTGTTGAACGGAGCTAAGAACCTCCGTGTCCATCTTAGCTGCTGCAACCTTAGGCAGCTGCTAAGATGCACACTCCATTTTGAGTGTTTGTGTTCAGGTACTTGCATGCTGATTTGGATGTTCAGGTTACTAATTCTTGGATCGCTCATCATTTAATTTTTTTCCGCTAAAGAGATTCCTCTGGCATCATTATCGAGATTTGAGTGCCATAGCTGATGAGCATTAAAATCTCCTAGCACTAGTCGATGTTGGCCGGTGAGTAGGGAACTAATGTGTGCGTTCAGAAGGAACTGAGCAACTTCCGCTCAGCGAACATGTTCAGAACGAGCGGGTTCAGAAGTGACTGAGCAACTTCTGCTCGGGTGAGCATGATCAAATTTCACCGAGCAAGAAATATTTCTGCTCACTGATCAGTGCTCAGTGCTCAGGTTCTTCTTCTTCTTTTCAACCTCACGCTCATGTTGCGAGTTTCCGAGTTTTGACAGTTATCAAATTGGTGTTGTTGTGTTTTCGCCGTTTTCGGCTTCTAGTTCTTTGGTTTTCGGGTGCTTTTGAATTTGTTTTCTCGTTGTTCGTGATTTTTGTAATGGACAGCGTGGGATTCGTGTATTTTCCACTTTTCGGCACTTGACGTCTAAAATTGTCATCGTCAGCTTTCAGCTGGTCGATTTATCAGCTGGTGAAGTAGCGTTCAGCAGGTGCAGACTCCAAACCGAGCGGCTCCGGAGCTGCTCGCGAGCAGTTGCAGAGCTGCTCGCGAGCGGTTTCTGCTCTTTTGCCACCTTCTGAACGCACTCAATGTTGAACTTGTAGCCGGAGGGACAGCTGGACATCAGTGGAATGTACATAGATGTTGATTTTAATCTCTACATTACCATTGTATGGCTATTGCCTGCAGGTCAAGGACATCGTCATCGGCCACAGATAGAGCTAGGTCGCGGTTTTGCACTGATGAATAGATTATGAGTGCGAGTCCACCGCCAGTGCTGGTCACACGGTCCCTACGAACAACATTATAGTCGCCATGCGAATTAAGAGCCAAGTTGGAGTTCAATTTAGTCTCTTGAATGGCACCTATCATAATCCTATGTCTGTCCACAAATGCTGTCACTTCAGCAATTTTGTGTTGTAATCCATTGCAATTAAGTTAGACTAGCGAGAGGATACTATAGTTTGCAACTACTGGTGTCGGAATTAGGTTGTGCTGCATACTGCTTGATGAGTGAGTGATGTTGTTCATCGTAGTTGTTGGGGAAAACTGCCCGCCCGTAGTCGAAATTGCAGGTGTAGCTGAGACTGCAGAATTGGGCGAGTTTGAAGACTGTTGCTCATTATTTCTACACCGGGCAGCTGTGAACGATTAATTTCACAGCCTATGATGAGTCAGTCCCGAGCAGCTATGTAGGTAGCACCATTCATTGCAACAATTGTGTGGTCTCGGAGAATAACTAGATAAGTCAATTTATACCGAAAATGAGTTAAGTGCATTAAATTACTCCTACAAGTGCTCTACGCAATGTAGAGTAGTGGGTAACTCTAAAATCCAATACTTTGTTAGTTATAGGAATGTGCATTTTTAGACATCTCGAAAAATAATGTGCGTACTTGGATAAGTGCAATTACTCAGTTTTGGAAAGAAAATCTCCATCGTGAATATTGAGGTATGTCGACTTATTTATTTTTATTTTATTTATTTATTTTGAATTATTTAACTGCCATTGTTGTCTATAACATAAATTGCTGACATAGCGGTTCTTTTATTCAAGAATCCATAACGAGCTTGCTCTTTCATGTCCGATGAAAATTTTGTTTGGGAGTCTCCGAAATTAATCTCCCGAAATTTATTTTGCGAGCAGTCGCTTACTGATTTTGGCACGGGTGGCACAATGGCAAAAGAAGGAGCTCTTTATTTAAAGTATTTACGGAGGAACCCATGCCGTAAGGCAAGGAACAGCGAGTACAAAGAAAATGTTGGAAGTATTCCATACGTTGTAGATGCTAGTTGAGGGTCCTTTGATGTGTCCCTACCCCGAAATGCATGGTTTTTGGATGAGCACAATACCGTAGGGGTCATCAAGCAGCATCTGTAGTAGCTCTGCTGACGCGGAACTACTGTGGTGCAGATTTATTTGCAACACCCTAAGCATGCTACAAGGGATACAGTTTCTCACCCGTAGAAAGTATTGTAGCGATTGGGTCTTCAGTCCCAGATTCGCTGTCCTCCTCGCTCAGCGTTATGCCATCAGCCACCTTGGTTAAATGTTCTATGCCTAGATCCTTCTCCACTTCGTTGGCCTCAAGCGTGTTCTTGTTGTCGTCCATGGGGCTTCGCTTTTTCAGCTTCAATTCCCAATTATTGGGTATAGTATGTCCTCTGCCTCTTTGCTAATTTGAAGAATCAGTGTCTGCTTTTGTCTCTGCGAGGTGCTCGTTGACACGTAGGACTACCCAGTCCGCAGTGGAAATGTCCGGATTTTCCCGCTGGAATAGCTTTAGCGCCATCTCCTTCTTTCTCGGTAATAAGACTTTCGCCTTGGCCACAGTTGGAATTTGGTCTTTTGCGACTATTTCCAATTGTGCTCCTTCCCAAAGACCGTCAAGCGTTGCAATGGTGCTCTTGCACCATTCAAGCATCGCTTCATTGTCACAGTTGTTGATTATTGCGTCGTTAAACCAACCTGCGTCATCGAAGAATGGCATGTGTTGATCTTCACATACAGCTCTTTCGGTCAGTTTGTCGAAGAGCAACGTCTTGACCAGCTCCCACCTCTCCCGGCTTAACTTGCCGAGAGGCTCACAACGGTCTTTCTTCTTCGTATTTTTGGCACGAGTGGGCTCTTCCGCTGTAGTTGATATCCCTTTCGCAGGTTGCTTGTGTCAGGGACATTACTGTTTACTGGTTGAGAATTGTGGATCCTCATCCCACCGTTGTCTCTTGAAAGCTAGTTTTCTGTTTTAACTTTCCGCAATACTGTTGAAGAATTTCGGATCACCGCTGGCAGCACCCTTGCTTGACTGAGGAGAATTAAACAGGAGCTCCTCTTCTGCTGTTGTGATGTCGAGCCCCTGTTCCGAGCGATCCTGGTCAAGCTTAGCAACGAGGGGATTGACTGCAATTTTTGTTTGTAGCCCGAACTTGGGTTTTGAACCAGTAGCATGACCGTCTGAGCCGCCTGGTTTCCACGCTGACTCGACTGTTTTTGAAAGGCCGCTGGCGACTAAGGAGGTGCGAGAACCTCCCGAGCCCTCGCCGGTAGTCGCAGCCTTGCCTCCTACCGACACTTGGGTTGTTCCGTTTTGTCATTTTCTTCTCTATTGTTAGTATAAAGTTTTGTGCCTTCTTTAACCGTCTACCGGCCCTGAAAAGACTAGGAAACTCTAACACCACACCAAGTTTTCCACCGCTACAAGAGAGCATGTCAATAAATTTCGCAGTGTTTGGGTGTCTTAGAAGTAAGACTACTAGAAAATCGATTGGGACATTTTCGCGTAAACCTTGAAAATTAATGTGAAATATACGGTGGTCGGTGTGAATAAAATACTCGAAAGAAACCCCAACACTCTCCTAATTTGATGTTTTGAACAAAAAAAAAATATTTCATTTTGAAAACCCCTTATCCAATTTTCCTTATCTTGTTGTTCACCAACAATTATCTATTTATTCACTGAAGTTACTCAATAACTCACGGTGTTTAACTATTACACACTAGGAAATACGAATATTCAGAATTAAAAAAAAGGTAGTTGATTATTTTTATACAAATCTTTATTTCAAAAATAAAAAAAAATAAAACAAAAGTAAATTTGCAAAAAAAAAAAAATACTGAATTTGTATAAAAATAATCGATTTCTTTTTTTTTTAATTCTGAATATTCGTGTTTCCTGGTGTGTAATAGTTAAACGCTGTGAATTATTGATAACTTCAGTGAATAAACAGATAATTGTTGGTGAACAACAAGATAAGTAAGGAAAATTGGACAAGGGGTTTTCAAAATGAAATATTTTTTTTTTTTTTTCAAAACATCAAATTAGGAGAGTGTTGGGGTTTCTTTCGAGTAACAAAAGTTATATCATATCAACACATCGATTTACAGAAGGTCGCCAAACCTTTAAAACGCCGCCCTGGAAACTAGCATTTTTTTACTTATCTACTTATTCACACCGACCACCGAATTGCATCTTATAGATGTGGCGTTTGGATACAAAGTCTTGTTACACACGCAGCAGATCCATACATCCTTTGGACCAGGGTTGTTCTCAATGCCGGCGCGAATGAGGAGTATTGAGAGCAGCTGCGCCGATGAATGTTGCTCTCGGTAGACATAAAAAAACACTATACATGTAGTTTCCTTCTGGCGTTGAAGGGGGTATGGCAGCTCTTGGCCGTTGGTAAGGTACTAACGGGTCGCTCCGGTACGTAGAACCGGCTGCCGCAGGAACGAAATTACAATGTAATTCTGGGTCGCCTATATCCCCAATACAGTCTTCCCAAGCTACCGAGCGGCTTATTGGGGGGGGGGGGGTGGGGACCGTGGGGACGGAGCCTCAGGTAGCATAATGATCGTTAAGGTCGAAGGTCGGGGTGTACCATCGGGTGAAGAAAAAGGCCCCTCAACGTGGTAAGTATTCATAGGCCTGGGGAAGACAACACAAACAAGGGAGGTAAAAATGGGGAATAAAAAATTGCCCTCGCGCTCGCATTGGGGTCCAGGTGTAATGGAATCCGCGGCCTCTGGTTTCGTATCACCGACAGATCCTTACTCATCAGGTAATGCCATAGATCTGCCGGTGGAAGTATCTCAACCAGACCAGAATATGGTTCATTACAAACCTCCCTAATTTTTGGGATGATTTTGTCATCATACTAACTCACCTCAACTAAAATATTATAAATGTAATAAAATATACTCATTTATACACAATTGTGCATTCTAATTGATCTAATTTTCCTATTATTCTTTCTCTTATTTCACCACAGATGCCCGAACTAACGTCTGCCCACAATGAACGTTGCGCCATCTCGCAATGTGTTTTACAGCTACTGGGAATGTGCACTGGTCTTGGCGTCATGCTTTTGATTGCCCTTTTCGAAGACGACTTGAAAAGTATCTTTTAAAATCGAAACATATTAAGTAAATAACACAAATGACATCTCTTGTGACAATTATATTGTGTGTTTTGTAGTCTACGCACTTGTTTAATTTTCGATAAAATTCAAATCGAAACGGCAACTCATAAATTTTTGTTTCTCTACAAAGCAAACAAAGAAAAACAAGAAAAGGAATCAAAAAATATGTTTCAACTCCCCGACTCCCCCTAGATTAGATAAGAGTTTTGTTTTTGGAATTTTTTCACAGCGTTTCCCTACTTTAACCGATTTTTGTCGACCGAAAATAAGAAAAAAATGGTCAAACTGATGACAATTATCGGATATTCTAATGAACGCAATTTAAAGTTGCAATGCAAAGGAACTTGAACGAGCAGAATTGAGAGAAAACAAGGAAATAGTCAGATAGAAAAATATAGCAAATACCGAAGGATATATTCCTATTTCACCGGGCGGCGCATCGTTATTCGCGTCTTGGCGAATAGTGGATTTACTGTGTAGTGTATAGAGTGAGCGTAACAAGTGTTTTAGGGTGATATACTGAGGGAGAAACCCTTTAAGCCGCGGAGTTCGTTTACCGAGCGGGAGAAGAGTGCGAAATCATCTCAATCTAAAACCCACTATTTGTCAAAGACGTGAACCACTATGCGTCGCCCGGTCAACTAGGAATGTTTCCCCACTTCTTGCAATATTGAAACTTCCGACTATATCCTTTACATACAATTTACATTGTAATTTGAGGATTTGATTTTGTCCTTTGGAGCAATGGCAATTTGCTATATTGAATTGGATAATGCAAAATGAATAGGTTTTCAGTATTTCGAATTTTCAAAAAGAATAAAAGGCGTATTGAGAGAAAATCGAAAAATATCCTATGAATGTGATATTCGTTCGTGGTGGCATTATATTAAATATTGTCTTCATGCCACATTAATAAGGAATTGTTCCCTGCATGCTATATTTTAAGATACATAATGTTTTCTAATTGATACTGAGTATTCCAGGATTAATGAACAAACGCAACATAGTGTGTATTTCCTACATCAAAGTCAGTGTGCAGCGTATTCGAGGTTCAACTAATTCAAATCAATTACAAGATATTTGAAATACATTATAAAATAATTGACCCAGCTTTGGTCGTGTTTGATTTGGGGAAGGGATCGATTATTTGTCCAAACAGTATCAACTTTCATTGCTTATACGAATACAACACCTGTAATAACACATATGCCTAAAAGCACTACAACACCTGGATGTATTTTGCAAATGTTGTTCGAGCTCAGTAGGTATCATTAAGAAGATAACCTCAAACACTAAGTACGTATTATTTTATTTTATAAATATAAAAATTAATTAAACACGGTTCGTGTTGCTGAAGATGGGCGGAAGGCTGCCCGATCATGCATCCATAATAAATCTTTGTTTGCAAACACAATTCGAGGTGTTTAAGTAATTTTTATATTTCTAAAATAATAATTATACGGAGTTTGCGTGTATCGTTTCTATTAATCCATAAACTAAGTACGTAGTTGAAAGATTTAAAATAAAAATAATTTAAATTTATAAACGAACATACAGTACCGAACTTTCTTTTCATACAAAAAAAAGTAAATAAATAAATCATGCCATAATCAATATTTTAGAAACAATTGTCATTGGGCTGTGCATTTGAAAAGAATTCATACGATGTTGGATACGGAAAATTGTAGAAAAAAAAATTAAACAAAATTGTAAAATAAAAACTATCACCCAAATATTAATTATAACAAACAACTACAAAATCACAAGGAATGCGGAATGTCAAACCAAAAACAATAAAATTGCAAAGCATAATGCGCCCTAGATCATACACTCTTCATGAATAGATTATCCATGTTTCACTTTTTTTCGTCACATTGTCTTGAGCGACTAAGATCCAATGTCGGACTGTCGGGCCACAATGATGACCTTCCGCTTAATCTACCACTTACACTTAAATCACGAAGCAAACTAGACAAATATTTTTAGGTCACATTTGTTTTATCCTCACGTATTTAAGTTCATCTATTAAACACTCACACCCCCCCCCCCCCCCTCAAAAGATCCAGAGAAAAATGTTTGAATTAGAAAATCGAGCAGAAGCACCCCGACAAAAACAAACAATTGGATCTTTCCATCATTCATTAGATTAAATTGTTAAATCTTTTTTTACATAGTTTTCAAAATATAAAATTAAAAGAACAAACCAATTTACACGAATTGTACTTAAACAATTCCACGGAACATGTACCAAACAAGTCTTTAATTAAAATCAAGAAAGCAAAAAACAACTTTAAATTTATACACTTAAATATAAATAAATATATTTACTTATTTTTTATACTCTACTTTCATATGCACACTAGTTAAAATTTAGATTTTTTCTTTAGTAAAATAAAATAACAACAATGCAAATTTTATGATGAGAAAAAGTGGAAATTCCTGAATACTTAAAAATTTAAAATATTGTAACGAATATATAAATAACGAATGATGATAATAATGAACGTATCCTATTGAATAAGACTTAAGGGAAAAGAAATACGTGGAAGCGAATGAAAAGAAAGAAGAGAGAAACACTTAATATTATATTGGATTTAAGATACGAGTAATGTTAGAATTTAGGTAGAATAACAAATTAAAAAATAAAAATGAATTAAATACAGGACTTTCTCCAATTATAAGCCGTTTTTTTTTAATATTTTTTGATGAATTGTCTAGTCCGGATGGCGCAACGGTTAGCACGTTCGCCTTTTGTGCGCCGGACCCCGGTTCAAATTTTACTTTTGCGTGGGCGGTTCGAAAAGTGTTCGTGTAAAATTACAGAGGCCGGTATCACTCGCGTTTTTTTATACACAGCAACACAATTAAAGGGCCTCTTTTAGTAATGGGGACCGGAGGATGCTCACGAGATTGCAAGTTGGTCGAATCGGCAGCAACCCTGTATGTTGTCACGATGTTTTACACGCGGACACTCTTCACCAAACTCGCCATATACATTTCGATCTTCGCGTGCCCGGTGAAGTACCCGCAAGAAAAGCTAATGGGGCCCTTGCCGTAGCGGTGGACCCGTCGAAACGACGATATTTGTCACGCCCGATGGATCGCAGGTGGGCCACCTGGACCAACGCGATCAAGGGAAATGCCCGCACTTGCACGCGGATTTCGTGAATTTCGTTGCAATTAAAAAAAAACAATCACGATCAGCACGTAACCCGATTATTTTCTTTCGGCGCGGATTTTTTTACTCTCGGGAATGCAAAAGTGCATCCTCCTCGTCGTCCTCGTGGCCGATTCGCTTTTTCTTTCTTTTTTTCGACTTCGCGACAGCTTTGACAACCACGATCGCCTACAACGCCTTCTCCTAACCGAGTCCCCGCCCGCTTTTCTGCAACCCACTTCCTTTCTTGTTTTTCTCCTAGTTGGCTGTCACGTATCGGTTCCATTTCAAAATTTGAGGTATTGGGAGTACAAATTAGTTCGGTTCGTTTTCAAAAGGTGGCTCTGGCTGTTACGAATATTTAATAGTAACAGCTGATGTCGGTAGTTTCAGAGAGGTTAGATATCTGTCAATAATATTTAGTTCATATCGCTTCGAGTTTCATAAAAAAACCTTGTTTTTCACTATGTTAAATATGTCCAATTTTGTGTTAACTAAGCAGCATTTGCGGGAGGTTTTAGTTTTTTGTTTTAATTGCAAGAAAAGTGCAGCTGAAGCGCATCGAATGCTTGTGGAAGCTTATGCTGACAATGCTCCAACTGATAAATCATATGTTAGGTGTCGTCCGACGTTTGTAGTTGTCAACTAAATCAAAGGAGACGCAGCTTTCCCAAACTACAAATTTTATTTATATGTATATATATATTTCGGGAGCGACTTACCCCCTTCTTCAGTACAAACGCTACTAAATATAATGGCAAGATACAGGTCATAATATACGTTACTAATTACTTACTTTTAAGGACAGGTAGATCAGACCAGAAACTCATTTTATTGCATCACCTATCGGTTTATGGCGCTTCTCTACCTGCTCTTTTACGATTCTTCGCAATTAATCTAACTAATTTTGAAGGGCAGTTTCCTTGGTCCGTATTCAAAATTCGCGTCGTGTCTTCTCGAATGATCTCCAAGCTCTCCCAGGGATCTAACGTATTCGTCCGGTTCGTATATCGCAATAGTTCTAGGTTCTCGCGCTGAACAGTGTGTCCTTCTTCGATGATATGGGCCGCTACTGATGATCGTACTGATGAATTCGCTTTCCGGATGCTGTTAAAAGTAAGTAATTAGTAACGTATATTATGACCTGTATCTTGCCATTATATTTAGTAGCTTTTGTACTGAAGAAGGGGGTAAGTCGCTCCCGAAATATATATATACATATAAATAAAATTTGTAGTTTGGGAAAGCTGCGTCTCCTTTGATAAATCATGTCGGGAATGGTTTCGACGTTTCAAGAATGGAAATTTCAGCGTTGAAGACAAGCCTCGCTTTGGACAGCCAAAAAAATTCGAAGACAAAGACTTGGAGGCATTACTCGATGAAGATCCGAGTCAAACGCAAGAGGAGCTCGCAGAATCATTGGGAGTGACTCAACAAGCAGTTTCTGTACGATTAGAATCCATGGGAATGATTCAAAAGCAAGGCAATTGGGTGCCTTATGAACTGAAACCGAGAGACATTGAAAGGCGATTTTACTTGCGAGCAGCTGATTCAAAGGCAACAAAGAAAGGGGTTTTTGCATAGAATTGTTACTGAGGATGAAAAATGGATATTCTATGACAACCCCAAGAAGAAAAAATACTACGCTATGCCCAGTCGATCGTTGCCATCGACCTCAACATCAACACCAAAGCCGAATATTCATGGTTCGAAGGTCATGTTGTGTATCTGATGGGTGTTGTGTACTATGAGCTGCTACAACCTGGCGATACCATAACGGGCGATCGGTATAGACTGCAATTGATTTGTTTGAGCCGTTTGCATTACGAGAAAAACGACCGGAATACAAGCAAAGACATGACAAAGTTATTTTTCTGCATGACAACGCTCGGCCTCATGTCGCAAAAGTCGTGAAAAAATATCTGGAAACGCTCAAGTGGGATATTTTGCCGCACCCGCCGTATTCTGCGGACATTGCTCCTTCTGCAACATGATCTGGCAGGTCATCGGTTCACTTCTTTCGCAGAAATCGCAAATTGGCTCCTTACTTCGATCACCTCAAAAGACGAGACATTTTTTCGAGATGGAATTCGAAAACTGCCTGAGAGGTGCGAAAAAGTAGTAGCTAGCGATGGACGATACTATGATTAATCTTTTGATTCGCTTCGACTCCTCTTTTTTACGGCCTAGCACACCCTCTTAGTTAAGCCAATTGTCCAGCGGCATGGGACGAAGACGGATCGCGGACTGAGGATATTAGCGAGGAAACCCTGCGGATCAAAGCGTGCATGGCGAGTAGCGACTACTAAATGACTTGACGAAAAAAAAAACTGTTGGGGCTATTCTGCGTACGGCCGCCTTTATAACAGGTCATTTGCTATTCCTCATAACATCGCGATTTGGATTTTAACGGCGATAATGAACAATTTTTTTTTCTTTTAAACGGTTATTAATAGCAAATGTCGGAGTGAATTTTTTGGGCATAAAACATAGAATTAAGATGAGTGAGTACCTTCACCCTGCCCTCTTTCTCGATCTCTCTCGACACGTGAATTTTTGTAAATTTAGGGGGATCCCCATAAATTATGCGCCCGAAATCCCACGGAAGGGTAGGCAAACGTGCTGGCAATTTGCTCCTATGACCCATGTCGAACCGTTTAACACCGAAAGACTCCTATGACCTACAAGGGCGAAAAATCTGTCCTGATTGGACAGTATTCCTCTGTTGTGTATATTCTTTTGGCCTTAGGGCATTTTTGACTTAGTATTTTGGCTTTTACAGCTCCCAATAGACAAAAAAAAAACGCAAAACGAGCTGACGTGTTTTATCTTTCTGTACGCTAATGGACGAGGCTAGTGACTGCCGTGATCACCCACCCCGCTTCTCCCATGGCCTGCCAGAACACGTCGTCAGGTTGTCTCTGGAGAGGGATTTAGTCACCTATGGTGACCAGTGACCTTTACGACTCTACTGGTCACATACAAAGCAGTCGGAACTATGCGACTCCAGTGTGGTCACAGAATCTCTGCGACACACAATGGAATAACATTCAGGCTTGCCAAAACGCCGCTCTCCGTACTGTTACTGGCTGTCTCCTGATGTCATCCCAGGACCATCTACATCAGGAAACACGGATGATGGCCTCTAAGGGACCACAACAAGCTTCTTGAGAAACAATACCTGGTGGGTTGTTACCGAAGGGAGCACCCCAACTACGACCTCATGGACAAGACGCCTCCACCAAGACATGTCAGGCGTGATTTGGGGGACCTCGAAAGAGACGTCCAGAGGTACAAAAGGGTTCCCTTTAATAACAACGCATACAGATCAGCCATCGCAGCAATACACCACGAGAAGGTACAAGCATCAATCGCGGGACTAGGTCCAAATAAAGTTCTCTCGACACAACCTCCAGCCATTTATCCCGACGAGTGAACACTTCCGAGATCAGCGAGGAAGACACTTGCCCAACTTCGGTCGGACTGGTGTTCGCGTCTTAACTCCTACCTATCTCGCATTGACCGGGATGTTACGAACACCTGCCCCGCCTGCAATGGTACACCTCACGATGTGGGCCACACCTTCAATTGCCCAGCTGCACCCACACACCTGACCCCAGGTCGCTGTGGGAGAACCCCGTAGAGGCAGCTATCTTCCTGTCACGTAACACCGAGGAAGACAAAGAACAACTAAGGCGGCGTGCTGTAGGACTTTAGGAGGTGAGGAAGGCGATTTAGAATACATCATACCTTTGTGTATACATATAATTATAATTCTAGATTGACAAATACATATTTTACTTAATTTTACTTTATACGGTAACCTAATTTCTTAAGAGCATCATTTTGTTCAATGTGCTCCAGTACTTCCTTCTCGGTGCACAATCCATCATAAACATACAGATGTGTGAGCCCATTTAGTCGCTCCTCGGACATAGTACAACGGAGGTATGATTTTAAGTGCTTCAAAGTGTTGAAGCACCTTTCAGGAGTACATGAATTTGCTGACAGGGTAGCCAGCACTTGCAACAGCTTGCTGATGTTAGGAAAGGCCTGCGGCGAACATAGATTGTACAAGCCCATGACACATTCAGGTACCTTCGCTACATCAACAGAACTTTCAAAAAACATGTGTCACTGGAGTAACTCAGATTCAAATTCGAGAGGAGTGGAGTTATCCTTCAAGAAGCCTGTAGACTCATAGGTTTGAAACAGAACCTTACCCTCTTTTAAACACTGCTCCGACAATTGTTTCCCATCTTTGACAAGTCTTTCACCTGGGAGAATTGAATTGAAACATGACAACACAGTACGATGAGCAGTGAGTCGATCCTCGATTTCGGCTATTGCTGAAGACAGAAAAGGCAAATATAATGCCCGCCTGTAATATTTTTCTGTGTTGTTCGCTGGGATGTTGTTTCTGTGAGCTTGTCGCCCGGTTGTGCGAGGCATAGTAATTTCTAAGTTGTATGAGGCACATACAGATTCAACTTCATTGTAAATTTGCCCAAAATTTGTGATTGCATTGGCTTTCATTCCCTCTAAAGTATTTACTGCCCCCTCTGCAATCACCAGAGATTTACTGAGATCCATGGTTTTTGACTGCAGCTGCCGAGTGATTGGTTGACAAACAGCGAAAACTGAAGCGATGCACCGCAGTGCAACAAGAAATGGGGGAGACAAGCACGAATCGCGCTTAGATTTAGCATCGGCAGCAGTTTCTGCATTATCCCACTCACTTATTACCGACAGAGAGTTCAGCACGGGATGAAGCTTGTCCCAGAAGCGTGTGATTGACGTGTGCCTTTCCATAAAGCTTGTGGGATTGTATGAAATAAGCCCTCGAACACGGGACTCACACTCACCCTACTAGCTTCGGCGATAGCATTTTCGAGGACTTCTTTTCGTTTTGGAGTTTTTAGGAAGACTTGAATGGAGTTCACAATTGCTAAGCAATGGCTGATTTCCCTGATGTCGCATGCTCTGGATATTGCTAGATTAAAACTGTGGGACTCACAGTGCAAGCATAAAGCTTTTGCAAAGAGCTTGACATACGATTGTGCGCCCCTGAACTTTCCTTTCATATTGCTCCCACCGTCATAACCTTGTCCACACATATTTTGCGTTTCTATGCCAACATTACTAAAGCCCCTTAACAATTGCATTACCAAGACCCTTCCCAGACATTTCCGTAACATTGATCAAAGTTAAAAATTCTTCATGCAAGGTCTTCTCAAGGACAACACAACCTAACACATAGGGCTAGCTGTTCAACACCACCTCTGTCAGTGGTCTCATCTGCAAGAACTGCAAAGGCTCCTGCATTGTTAACATTAGCAGCTATTTTTGAAATGATTACCGAGAAACAAGCATCAATTATAACATTTTGAACTTTTGGACTAGTATACATAGCGTTTTTAGATCCGTTTTTCAGATGGTCCTCCAGCAGAATGTCACCAGAAACATAGCGAAGGAGTGCCCTGAAATTCCCATCTCTTTGTCTCGATTCATTCTCTTGTTCCTGTCCTCTTAGTACTATACCAGAGTCCTGATTACCACGAAGGGGTAGCCCACCTTCTCCACAAAACATCACAGCCCGTATCATACATAAAACGACGCATTTGTTATTCCTGATCTGTAAGATTATGGGGGGCAAAGACCTTTTCCATAGTCCTCCGCGTGGGCGCCCCTTGGTAACGGCAGTGTATCAAATCGCTGACGGCCAATGTCTTAGCGATAAGACAGTTTGGAAAAGGCAGATAGCTGTAGCCTGAATGGCTGACGAACACCTAAGCGTCTCAGGTCTAGTAGGATGGATTGACTTGCGTAGTTGGACCTGCTACATAGTTGTGTGAACTCCAGCACGTTTATTAAACCATCTGAAGCAGCTATCTCCGAGGCCATCCCCTGAATGGGGTTAAGCGACGTGCTGACAACTCGTCCTTGTAAAAACCACTCCATGTCAAGAAACCTAGAACAAAAGCCTCGGATTGGACGGATCAACAACGACGACCACGCAAACGAATAAAGGATTATTCTTTCGGATCCTGGAATGTACGCTCCCTGAACAAACCGGGGGCCGAGAAGGCCCTCCTTCAACAGGTCGAAAAGTACAAACTGAGCATTACTGCAGTCCAGGAAACAAATTGGCTTGGCAGCGAGATTAATGACAAGAAATCGCACACAATTTTTACAAGTGGCAAACCATCGGGCCGCAAGGAGTTTGGAGTAGCATTTATAGTGAACAATCACCTCAAACCGCATATTACTGACTTCAAACCCATAAATGAACGGCTGTGTGCGATTCGCATCAAGACTCGATTCTTCAATCTCTGGCTCATCAATGTGCATGCCCCCACTGAAGTTAAAGAAGACGCAGTAAAAGACGAGTTCTACGCCCGCCTTGAAACTCTCTTCGACTCACTTCCAACAAACGACTTCAAATTGCTGCTGGGAGACTTTAACGCGAAAGTCGGGAATGAAAGCTGGCATCGGGGGACCACTGGAGGCCACAGCCTCCATGAAGAATGTAACGATAATGGCCAGCGACTTATAGACTTCGCCTGCAGCAGGAATCTAGTCGTAAGCTCTACGTGTTTCCCGCATCGACGCATTCACAAGCAGACCTGGAAGTCTCCAGACGCACATACCGTCAACCAAATTGACCACGTCCTCATTTGCAGGAGATGGGCGTCTAGTGTCATGGATGTCCGCTCCTATCGAGGAGCAAACTGCGACTCAGATCATCACTTGGTGAAGACGACCTACAGATGTAGAATTTCCTCAGTGCACCAGTCAAGAATCAGCCCTCCCAAAATCTTTGCGGTTGATAAGCTCTTGAGTGATGCTACAGCGGTGGCGTATACTACCGCCCTTGAGGAAAAACTATCACCTATGCTACACAACATCAGCAACACAGGCGTCCATGGGTTCTGGGAAGAACTCAAGGGTACCATCAAGGATGTCGCAGAGAAGGTCGTGGGATATAAAGCCCGGCGAGCGCGAAATGACTGGTTCGACGAAGAATGCAAAAATTCACTTGACGCGAAAAACGAGGCCTACAGACAATGGATTCAACGAGGAACCAGAGCCAGAAGAGAAAAATATGACGAGCTACGACGAATATCGAATAGAATAATTAGACGTAAGAAACGTAAATACCTTGACGAGCAGTTGCTGAACATAAACGAAAACTTAGCTAATAGGAACACCAGACAAGCGTACAAACTAGTAAATACAATTAAGAACGGCTACCAACCCAGGACTAGCCTTTGTAAGGACAAGGATGGAAACATCATCAGCGACACCGATGGTATTAACAAACGAAGGGCCTCTTATTTTGAAGAGCTTCTAAACCGACCATCTAACATCCCCACACAGGAAGCTCTCGACGATATTGTTGATCTAGGCCCACCCATTCAACCCCCGACAGTAGAGGAAGTTGATCTCGCGTTGCGGTCACTAAAACGAAATAAAGCGCCGGGCGCTGACGAGATTCCAGCTGAACTGCTAAGATTCGGTGGAACGAGTCTAGTTGATGCCATACATCAATTACTCCTGCGAGTATGGGAGAACGAGGAGATCCCAGACGATTGGCGCAGAAGCATCATCTGTCCAATTCATAAAAAGGGAGATAAACTGCGGTGTGAGAATTACAGGGGCATCTCACTAGTTTGTACGTCCTATAAAATTTTGACGAAAATTCTGGAAAATAGAATAAAACCGTACGCAGAACGAGTCATTGGCGAATATCAAAGCGGTTTCAGACCTGGTCGCTCCACAACCGATCAGCTCTTCTCAGTCAAACTGATACTCCAGAGGTGCTGGGAATACAACGTAAACGTATACCAAATCTTTGTCGACTTCAAGCAGGCATACGACAGTATCGATCGTGGAGTACTGTACAACATCATGCTGCAATTTGGTATACCAGCAAAATTAGTGCGACTGACAAAGATGACGATGACCAACTCCGTCTCACAAGTCAGGATCCAGAATAGACTTACTGATCTATTTGAAACACGCACTGGTTTGAAACAGGGCGATGGACTGGCTCCGACGCTCTTCAACCTAGCACTGGAATACGTTATTCGGGCCATGAATTTGGACAACAGCAAGACGCTACTCATCAAGTCGACACAATTAGCAGCGTACGCCGACGACATCAACATCATGTCCCGAAGATTGGCTGACGCAGAAGAACTTCTGCATACGCTTGATACCGCTGCAAAGGAAGTTGGATTACGTATTAACGAGGGTAAAACTAAAATAATGATGCAATCGGTGACAAGGACACCTGCACAACCAAGCATCAATGTGGGGGACCTCAACATCGAGTTCGTGAACAACTTCATTTACCTGGGTTGCAACCTGTCAAGGGACGCCAACGAAACTGACGAAATCAAGCGACGGATACAGTTAGCTAATAAGACTTTTTTCTCGGTTCTCCCCATAATGAAATCGAAACATGTGCACAGAAACACGAAGCTCCGCGTGTACAAAACCATTATACGACCAGTGCTATGCTATGGCTGCGAAGCATGGACCCTAACTCAAGCCTCCGAAAACATGCTAGACACTTTCGAACGTAAGGTTCTACGGCGAATTTTCGGGGCTGTTTGCGATCGAGATGGATGGCGCATCCGGTACAACCATGAGTTGTATGAAATGTACGATGAGCTGCAAGTCTCGAAAATCGTCAAACTACAACGACTTCAATGGGCAGGGCATGTACAAAGAATGGACGATGATCGCATGCCTAAGAGAGTAATGAATGCAGAACGAGTCGACGGAGCGAGACTGCGAGGACGACCGAGATCTCGTTGGGAGAGCTCAGTAGGTGTGGACGCCGCGCAGCTGCTGGGCTCCCAAAATTGGAGGACGCGGTCACGTGACCGAGATAATTGGAGGACAATGATCCAGGCGGCCAAGGCCCGACGTCGGGCTGTCGCGCCACGATGATGATGATGTAAGATTATTTCTATTTCTTCTCTCTCTTTCTCCTTTCTTCCCTTCTTTTCCTCGTAATTTGCATAATTTTTCTGGGTGCAAGGGGGGGGGGGGGGGGGGGGGGGTTAACCCCCGAAACCCCCCCCCCCTAGTTACGCGCCTGCTCACACAACGAACTACTGGCCATTGCTACAACAACAACAACGGCCAATCATCACTCTCTTCCTCCGGTCCCCAAATTTAATTGAGGGGGTAATTATTGTAGGGGTAGAGCGATAAAAGAAAGACATTAACTACGTGTATCACTAGAAAAGTTGTTGTAGCTTTTACGACGCGTTATGATTTATTGCAAATAAAGGATCATATTTCAGTATATTTTACCATTTATTTTAAAAAAATCTCTTTTATTTTGTTTTCTTTTTTTTACAAATAACAAAAAATTACACTAAATTCTTATATACGTTTTTTATTATTATGCTTAGCATTGAAAAATTTCTTTTTACTATCGTCATTTTTGTTTTTCTTCCCCTCTCTCTCTCTTTTTTCTTTCCGTGCGGAAGTGAGAAGAGATCTTTCCTCACTCCATATTTTCTGTTTGCCTTACGTCTTACGTAATATTAGAAAATGTGTTGTAGAATTTGGCATATTATACTTGTTCTACACTTCACAAAACATGGAGAAAATAAACATTATTTTATCAAATCTACACACAGTCATGTGCACATGGAAACATGTTTTGCTTTATTTTCTAATACATTACATTATTAATAATCAATTATTTATTCAGTTGTTCTACAAAATATTTTTCACACTATCATCATGGAACTGTTAACTGTATGATTAGCTGAATATACACAAATTACAAAAATGTAAAAATGTTTTATGAAAATTTCAAGAAAAAGCAATAGGAAAAGGAAACAGTTACCGAGCTTGGAGAGAACGACTATTGTCGCGAAAAATAGTAACATTGCCTTTCAAGAAGAAGAAAAAAGAGCCGTGACAATTAGGTTCTACGAAACATCGTCGAGCGGCATGTGGGAAAGTATAACTAATTCAAAATTAATTTTTAGCTAAATAAAAAAAAAAAAAAGAAATATATATTTATAAATAGAACAACAATTCAACATTATAAGAGCGTCAAATAAAATAAGCTGTCTGAATGAAAACCAACGGACGTTGAGCAATCATCTTCTAGATGAAAAGTTTTCAATTGTTTGAATTTTTGAGTGGTTGCAATAAATTTCATTTCTGGCTAACCCAGGTATTCCAAATGAAGTAGAAACGTAACTAATTAGTTCAATATTTATCTAAATGTTTGCAATAGCATTTTGTTTGCTTCCTAACAATATGCTAAGTGGAAATATTGTTTTCGTTTTGTTGGATTCCTTTTGTAAGACTATTTAGTATATATCTAGTAGAATTTCTTTGCCTGGGCTTCGTTTCGGCTCCTATGAGACAAGAAAAATGTAAAAATAAATAAATTTGCCCGAAAAACAAATCAAATTTCTTCATACTTACTTATACATACTGTAGCCTAGATACAGAAATAGTTGAACAGCTGCTACAGCTAAGAATACTGTCACGCTTACGCAATTTGATGTTGGACAGCTTTGTGGTAATGAGTTTGGCATTCTAAAAACACAATGCATGCATCAGAACCTCTGCAAATGTTTGCGGTGAATAGTTCAAAATTACCTTTGACCTACAAGTGACACACCCTGTTTCACTTGATTCAATCCGTCACGCATTTCCGAAATGAAACTTTGCATATCGTAGCCGACAGCTTGCACTTGTGCGCTGGGTGCATGAGCCTGATTTCTTATTATATTGTCCGATTTACTATGAATTTCACCAATAAGTCCACGTGCCTCGCGAATCGTCGACAAAAGTATGTTCTGATTGCTCAGAATCATTTCGAGCTCGGCACGACTAATACCCGCGCCGACGCCACCTTGAATTTGCGGTTGACCTGGTTGTGGCGGTGCCATACCGGCGCCTTGTTGTCCTTGTGTAGCAATCAAAGACATTGTTCGCTCCTGACGACCGATAACTTCGTCCAATTTGCGCGACATGTCGCGCAAATGGTCGGACATAGAGGTTTGAGCTTGCCAGATCTGACGCAATTCACGCTGATTGTCGGACTCGAACCAATCTTCGTGGTCTTCATCTTTTACCTGTGAGATTTAATTTGATTTTAAAGGAACGGACAGGAAAACGTGGTGGACGTGAGAATACTTACCTCATCGGGATGCTCCTTACGATACTCCTCCCGTTGTAAATCCAATTTCTTCTGATAATCTTGATATTCCTTGCTCAACTTTTCCGAATCTTCCTCAGTCAACTTTTTTCCATCCGGCAATTGACCGGGAGGATGCAACGAGCTTGTCAAGAAATGGAATACGTCGTGATCATCAGCCAATCCACCGGTGGCAGCCGACAAGCCAAAATATCCGTTCTTTGGCAAAATAACACCATCGGCCCGTAGACACATTTCGTAGTCGTCGTTGTTGTTCGTCATGCCGTTGTGGAAGAGAACGGTCAAAACATTTTGATAGTACTCGATACGAGCTCTCGTTGGGAACGGTTTGTTTCTAAAGTCACGCAAACAGCCGGCCGACAATTGTGTGGTACCGTCATTTTGATGATCGAAATTCTTCGTGCCATCATTCAATACGGCCATAATGTAGGGATTGTTGTGCTTGTTGTCATTGTCGAAAGAATCGAAGAACAAGCCCAAACCATTCCATCGATCCGATGAACCGAATACGGGGCCATTGTAGTCACCCTTTTCGGTTGTGTACCAGAAAGCCAAACCGTCAGCACCGATTCTACCGCGACCGGTGACGCGGAACACGATTTCAATTTCCCACCAATCAAAGGTTGTTTTGGATTTTGTCCAGATGGCACCCTTTTGCGAACGCAATGATGGAGCTACACGAACACTTTCCGCGCTCGCGATAGCGTCTGGTGATGAGAGATAGACAATGGTAATGACAATGAGTTAAAATAAGAAATCATGATTAGAATTAAAAAAAAAAATACATTTTTAATTTTTTGTATAAGAACACTAATAAAATCAAGCATTTTAAAAAGGCTACAAGTTAAAGGATACTTAAGACCAAACAACGAAAAGGAAAAAATACACATAGGCTGTGTCTTCTATACGGCCGTAGGTATTTGCGTTAAATCCAAAAAGCTCAGATATTCGTCACACAGCACACATAGACCACCACTGGGTCCGTTGTGATACCTCATAGGCACAAAACGCCAAGTGAGCCTAGTCGTCAAACCACCCAGATCTATCAATGAAACGATGCAGATAACCAGCATTTACGTCATTCAGACCATCAAGGTCAATAAAGTCGTTCCTGCGGCAGCCGGTTCTCCGTACCGGAACGACCCGTTTTTCAACGGCCAAGAGCTGCCAAACCCCCTCGATGCAAGAAGAACTGCAGTATTCGCACCACCACAACAACAACAGGTCAATAAAGTAGACGGAGCCTAAAATATCCTCTCTTCTACCAACACGAGCAGGGCAGGTGCACAGGAAGTGATGTATTGTCTCTTCCTCTTCTTCGTCCCCACAGCTTCTGCAAAAATCATTGAATGGAAGCCGGAGACGCCTAGCATGCTCACCTATCAGGCAATGCCCCGTCATGATCCCCACAATCTTTCGGAGAAGCCTTCTCTCCAGCATCAGCAGCCCTGAGGAGCGGCCAGGATTGAAGTGCGGCCAAATCTGCCTCGTAACATTGCAGGTGTTAGCATTTAGCCATCCGATATAAGCACGGCTTATTGCGTTTGCCTTAATTAGCTTCTTGCATGCTGCCATAGGCATTTTGACATTGCGAAAACATCCCATGTCCATAATGGTCGTACCTGCCCGAGCCAGCTCGTCTGCCTTGCAGTTTCCGCTGAAACCACTGTGTGTGAATCCAGCACAAAGTAATGTTGACGAAGTTGCCGAGCGATGCGACATACTACCACAGTTTCCGAAGTAGTAAGTTTTGCACCCAGGGACTTAATCGCCACCTGACTATCTGTGTAGATAGTAATACTCCTTGCAGATATGATATTACGACCCAGCCAAGTAAGAACTTCGGCAATCGTGATCGTGATCAGTGATCTCCGCCTGCAGAACGCCACAGAAGGCTGGAAGACGAAGTGACAAGCGAATGCCCAGTTTCTCTGCGAAGACGTCTACACCCACACCCTCTTCCGTTTTCGAGCCGTCAGTAAAGAAGCTTATGGCTTTCAACTCAGGGGTACTATCTGCATCCCACTCCTGCCGCGACGGTATTAGACTCGTATATGTTGAAATGGCAACACTAACATTCTTTTTCATCCGATTGTCAAACAGTCTTAGTCATTGTTATATTCTCCAATGAATTTTCATTCCCATTCCATCATTCGGCGTGCGCGCATCAATAAATAGTTTTGTAACGTTAACCCGCTGTGTTTTCAATTACAACAGGTTATGGGCCAAGACCCAAATTTATTTGCCTGATTTAATTTTGTTGAAGTAAATATTGTGAAATAAATATTTATCGCGATGTCGGATAAAATCGAAAGAATACATTTATTCGATGGACAAAACTACAGCAATTGGAAATTTAAATTGATGGCGTTGTTAGATGAACACGATCTAACGGGTTTTGTCGAAAAGGATTTGGAATCGATTTTGGAAACGTGCAAAGACGAGACTGAGAGGAAACGCAACAGATTAATGGAGAAAAAGTGTAAATCGTTGATCATCCATCGTATTGCTGAATCTCATTTGGAGTATGTGAAGGACAAATCGACGGCGAGAGACATTTTTCTCACATTAGAAAAAACGTTCGAAAGAAAAAGCATTTCTAATCAGTTGTTCATCCGAAAACAGTTATTGCAGCTAAAATGTGCAGAAGATGGAAACATTGGACAACATCTGCTAACTTTTGACAAATTGGTTCGTGAATTGAAAAACACTGGTGCGAATTTGGAGCCGTTGGACGTTGTTTGTCATTTGTTACTTACTTTGCCTGCATCTTTCGATCCATTGGTGACAGCATTGGAAACGCTCGAACAGACCAAATTGACAATTGAATTTGTGAAGGGGCGAATCCTTGATCATTCGAACAAAAGGATGAATGTGAGTGAAGAAAATAATGCAGTCGCGATGAATTCAAAGGCGAGCAAAAAGGCGAGATGTTGGAACTGTGGAAAATTGGGGCACGTACGATCAAAATGTCACGCAAAGAAATCGAATGATGGGAAGCCGAAAGCAAATGTTGGTTCATCAGAAAACCGAGCTGTTTCATTAATCGCTTTGCAGAGTCAATTGTGTGAAAATTCCGGCAAAGATGAGGTAATTTTCTGTTTGGACACCGGTGCGACAAATCACATGGTCAACAACGACAAATTTTTCTGTGAAATCAAAAATTTGGAATCGCCGTTACGAATAGCGGTCGCGAAGAATGGTGTTTCCATTGTTGCGGATAAAATTGGAACGATACGAGGCAGCATTGAAGTAAATGGTTTGGAGATGCAGTGCACGATTCGCGATGTTCTATATGTCAAAGATCTCATGTGCAATTTGTTTTCGATTCGAAAAATTGAAAAAGAAGGAAAAATGGTTTCGATTCATGATGGCAAAGTCGATATTTTGCAAGATGGAAAAATCGTCGGTCAAGGAAAAGCACATGGTGAATTGTATGAAATGCGACTTAACCTTCAAAGTTCTCATCGAGCGAATTTGTGTCAGGCGGACGCATACAAGTTGTGGCATCGTCGATACGGGCATATCAATTGTGCCGATATGCAGAAAATTTTATCGAAGGATATGGTCATCGGGATGCAGAACTTGAATAACATTTGCGATGTTTTTTGCGAATCTTGTGTCTGTGGAAAGCAGTCGAGAAAGCCGTTCAAGCCAGTCAAGGAAAGCAGATCATCACGAGCTCTGGAACTAATTCACACCGATGTCATTGGACCCATCACACCCCAATCATATGATGGGAACAGGTACGTGGTCTCCTTCATGGATGACTTTACCCATTTTTCAATGACTTTTATGATGAAACGCAAATGTGAAGTTTTCGATCGATTTAAAGAATTTCATTCTCTGACAACGGCGCAGTTCGATCAGAAAATTTCACGCTTGCGTCTCGATGGAGGTGGAGAATATTCTTCAAACGAATTGCAATCATTTTGCAGGAAAATGGGGGTAAGGCTCGAATACACAGTGCCTTATAGCCCTCAACAAAATGGAGTGGCCGAGCGATTTAATCGTGTTTTGACTGAAAAAGTACGTACAATGCTTGTCGATTCCGGTGTGGCGAAATTTCTATGGTCGGAAGCAATGCGAACTGCAACGTATTTGGCGAACAGGAGTCCAACGAGAGCATTTGCGAACGACGAGTCAAGAATGAATAAAACGCCTGCAGAACTTTGGTTTGGCCGAAAGCCCAACGTTTCAAATCTACGAATTTTTGGTTCAGATGCCTATGCACAAATTCCGAAGCAATTCCGAAGAAAACTTGATCCGAAGGCGAAAAAGTTTATTATGGTTGGATATGCTCCAAACGGTTATCGATTGTGGGATGAAGACAAACGAAAAATCATCGTCAGCCGTGATGTTACATTCAACGAGAACTTCGAGCCAGATGGGGGATTTGTGAATCAACAGCGTGTTTTCGATATCGTGCCTGAACGTGGGGAGGATGCAGATGATGATGTCAAAAATTCGAGCGATGAACGACCAAGCGAATTGTTGCCAAAAATCAGCAGCGAGAAATCTGTGGAAAATTCGAACAGCGAGTCGAAAAACAACAGCGATGATGAGTTTGTCGATGCAAAAGAAACAAATGAAGCTCAAACGGTTAATGAGTCAACTCCTCGTAGAGGCAAACGAGAACGAAAGCCAGTTGAATTGTTCCAGTACAACACGTCGAATATTGCTTTTGCTTTGAATGCCGAGTGCTTCGTGGATGGCACACCAACATCAGTTCGAGAAGCAAAATCCAGAGACGATTGGCTTTTGTGGAAAGCGGCGATCAACGAGGAAATGGATGCCCTGAAGAAAAACAATACTTGGGAGCTTTGTGAACTTCCAACTGGAAGGAAACCGATTAGTTGTAAATGGGTCTTCAAAATCAAACACAACGAGGAAGGTCATGTCGAGAGGTACAAGGCACGACTGGTGGCGAGGGGCTTCACACAGCAACATCATTTTGATTACGAGGAAACCTATGCGCCTGTCATGAAGCTGACAACTCTTCGAACATTGCTTGCCGTTGCCAACGAGAAGAAATATCATGTCCATCAAATGGACGTGAAATCGGCATTTTTGAATGGACCTCTGGATGAAGAAATTTTCATGCAACAACCCGAAGGTTTCGAAACAGGCGATTTGGTATGTAAATTGCGACGAGCTTTGTATGGTTTGAAACAATCATCTCGTAAATGGTATGAAAGAGTCGACGAATTTGTACGAAAACATGGATTTGTTCGTTCCAATGCTGATCACTGTGTCTACGTAAAAATATTCGAAAGTCAAATCATGTATCTTTGCTTATATGTAGATGATTTGCTCCTCATCGGAAATCAATTGTCAAACATCGAAACCTTCAAATCAATTCTAATGAAAACATTCGATATGAAGGATCTGGGAATCGTCAAATACTTTCTTGGTATCAAAATTGATTATGATCGAGAAAATGGAATCATGAAATTGAGTCAAGAACAATACATGAAAAATGTTTTGAAACGATTCCGGATGTCTGACTGTAAATCGTCATCTACGCCAATGGAAAGAAATTTGAAACTCAGCGTCAACAAAGATGTAGATTCAACTGATAAACCATATCGCGAATTAGTTGGATGTTTGATGTATGGAATGCTGACTGTGCGTCCAGATTTATGTTCATCAATTGGATACTTTAGCCGATTTCAAAGCGACCCGAGTGAAGAACATTGGATTCATCTGAAACGAGTTTTGAGATATGTGCAAGGAACATCAAATGCAAAGTTGATATTTCGTCGGTCATCGAGCAGAGTACCGATTGTTGGTTATGCTGATGCTGACTGGGCATCAGATGTTGTTGATCGCAAATCGACCTCAGGACACATTTTCAAAGTGTATGGTTCGACAATATCATGGAGTTCACGTAAACAGCCAACAGTCGCACTATCTTCTACTGAAGCCGAATATGTGGCTTTGTGTGATGCATCTACTGAAGCAGTATGGTTCAAGTCATTATTAAATGATTTAGGTATCGAACTTAACTATCCAATTACAATTTTCGAAGATAATCAATCATGTATTAAGATTGCAGAGGAACAAAAACAACATAAACGTATGAAACATATAGATATTAAGTATAAGTTCATTTGTAATCTCATTCAAGAAAAACAAATTGTTGTTAAATATATTCCAACGAATGATCAATTGGCTGATTTGATGACCAAAGGCCTTGATGTTAAGAAATTTGAAAAATTCAGAAATTATTTGAATGTAATTGTTGAGGAAGGGTGTTGAAATGGCAACACTAACATTCTTTTTCATCCGATTGTCAAACAGTCTTAGTCATTGTTATATTCTCCAATGTATTTTCATTCCCATTCCATCATTCGGCGTGCGCGCATCAATAAATAGTTTTGTAACGTTAACCCGCTGTGTTTTCAATTACAACAGTATACCCTTTGTCGAAAGAGTACACCGGAGAGGTATAGTCTGTATCTTCTAGAATATCCAGATTGCCCAGTATCGCCGAGTGGCCATTAGTAGACTCTTTCCACTGGCCTGTTTCCCTTAGACGAATGGCCGTAATCACAGCTACCTGCTCAGCGAGGATGTCCAAGGGGAGCAAATTCAGCAGTACACCAAGAGCAGCGGTCGATGTTGCCTTCAGAGCACCAGTGATAGCAAGACAATCTTTGAACTTTATCCAATGAACTTTATCCAATAGATTCCTGTATGATCCTTTATTGAGCGCCATCCACCAAACAACTACCCCATACATTAATGTGGGGCGTATGACTGATACGTACAACCAGAAAACCACCCATTTCAGGCCAATAGCCTACCTGCAAGAGTACAGGTCCCAGAAATTTGGCTTTTTACCAATCACGTCCCCTCCAGAAATTATGATAACAGCGAAGGTGGAGTGTTCCTTCTGGTGAAGAGTACAAGTTCCGTTTTGACCGGATTGACTCCAACACCAACAAGTGGAAGTGTAATACGTTATCACGTCAAAACAATAGTAACGTAAAAAACGATAAATCCAATGGTAATGATAGTTAATATCACATTCCCACGATTTAAGACACTGATCTATTGTTTAATTAAGAAACCTAGATAGAGGTTGTTTGTTTTATCACAATTTGCTTCCTAATTAGCGTAGATTAATGGGTAAAACTGATAAGCAATGATTTTTATCACGTGTCATTAAATGTTTGGGACATTTAACAATTTGCGTCGTATGGCACTAGTGAAAACATAACGCTATTAACTGATAAATTAAATAAAAGTTTTACAACAGCTAATATTAGCTGCGTTTTTTTTTGTACAGAGCAGAGTAGAGCAGAACAGGATAAGCGGCGATCGACGATCGAGAGCAGATTAGAGTATCCAAGACGAAAACGGGGCATGTCTTTGCTGGGAGTGTGTCGTGGTTTAGTTTATCATTCAAACGTCAAATCCAATTTGAAGAGGAAACTTAAATCTTTAGTACAGATACAATCGGACAAATTTCCCTTAGGCAGCAAAATTATTTTGTATACTATTCCATATACTTGTAATTACACAAAACGAATATTTTATGGACAGGAAATGAGTTTTACGTGCTTCCCAAACTGTAAACTGCCCGAAAACTTCGACACCTGCATTTCAAAACGCAGACTACTTATCGGAGTAGAATTCTTGCACTAACCTTCTATCGAGAGCAGCTCAGATCAAATTGTTAGTGTAATTGTGTGGTCTTAGCTTGCTCTACTCTGCATAGCTGTTAAAAAAAACTCACACTAGCCCAGTTAAAATAGAGTTTCAAGTTGAACTAATTTTGAAAATTTTGATTCTTTATTCCATTATTTTGCAAGTGGACCGAGAACCTGGAGAAATGCCATTTCTTATTTTTGATAGCTTATGGTATGTGTTGTAGTCCGATGGCGCAACGGTTAGCACGATCGCCTTCTACGCACTGGGCCCTGGTTCGATTCCTACTGAATGCGGTAGTTTTCGATAAAAAAAGGGGATTTACGTGTGGGACTATGAGCCCACTCAGCTATTAAATGAATACCCATTTATGGGGTAAATAACTTGATTGAGCGTGTTTTTGATCGCACACCTCTGCCCAAAACATAACGTCATGATCTAGGAAATGAGATGATGCTAACTCATCTTCATCTGGTTCAAATTGGACTGTTGCGCCAGTTATTTATTTTTATTTGGTATGTGTATACAATTTCGCATACACATAAACGTTCACCCAGTCATCCGAGAAGATGATAGACACCTTCGAAAGGAGTGTCCTACGAACAATCATTGCAGCGATTCGCGATGGTAAAAAGGGACATCAGAAAGCTGTACGAAATATACGACGAATTTGTTAAGCTACGGAAACTGCGGTAGGCTGAGAACTATTGTATAAGCAGATGGACGAGCACTGAACAATCAGAAAAGCATTAAATGTTGATATCAGAGGTGGAAAAGCTTGTGGTCGGCCACTGATTCCGTAGACGAAGACAGCAGTAAATTGACTGGCTTGCGAAACTGGAGGACACGGATCATTTGATCATCATCATCATCGTGGCGCGACAGCCCGACGTCGGGCCTTGGCCGCCTGGATCATTGTCCTCCAATTATCTCGGTCACGTGACCGCGTCCTCCAATTTTGGGAGCCCAGCAGCTGCGCGGCGTCCACACCTACTGAGCTCTCCCAACGAGATCTCGGTCGTCCTCGCAGTCTCGCTCCGTCACCTCGTTCTGCATTCATTACTCTCTTAGGCATTCGATCATCGTCCATTCTTTGTACATGCCCTGCCCATTGAAGTCGTTGTAGTTTGACGATTTTCGAGACTTGCAGCTCATCGTACATTTCATACAAATCATGGTTGTACCGGATGCGCCACCCATCTCGATCGCAAACAGCCCCGAAAATTCGCCGTAGAACCTTACGTTCGAAAGTGTCTAGCATGTTTTCGGAGGCTTGAGTTAGGGTCCATGCTTCGCAGCCATAGCATAGCACTGGTCGTATAATGGTTTTGTACACGCGGAGCTTCGTGTTTCTGTGCACATGTTTCGATTTCATTATGGGGAGAACCGAGAAAAAAGTCTTATTAGCTAACTGTATCCGTCGCTTGATTTCGTCAGTTTCGTTGGCGTCCCTTGACAGGTTGCAACCCAGGTAGATGAAGTTGTTCACGAACTCGATGTTGAGGTCCCCCACGTTGATGCTCGGTTGTGCAGGTGGCCTTGTCACCGATTGCATCATTATTTTAGTTTTACCCTCGTTAATACGTAATCCAACTTCCTTTGCAGCGGTATCGAGCGTATGCAGAAGTTCTTCTGCGTCAGCCAATCTTCGGGACATGATGTTGATGTCGTCGGCGTACGCTGCTAATTGTGTCGACTTGATGAGTAGCGTCTTGCTGTTGTCCATATTCATGGCCCGAATAACGTATTCCAGTGCTAGGTTGAAGAGCGTCGGTGCCAGTCCATCGCCCTGTTTCAAACCAGTGCGTGTTTCAAATAGATCAGTAAGTCTATTCTGGATCCTGACTTGTGAGACGGAGTTGGTCATCGTCATCTTTGTCAGTCGCACTAATTTTGCCGGTATACCAAATTGCAGCATGATGTTGTACAGTACTCCACGATCGATACTGTCGTATGCCTGCTTGAAGTCGACAAAGATTTGGTATACGTTTACGTTGTATTCCCAGCACCTCTGGAGTATCAGTTTGACTGAGAAGAGCTGATCGGTTGTGGAGCGACCAGGTCTGAAACCGCTTTGATATTCGCCAATGACTCGTTCTGCGTACGGTTTTATTCTATTTTCCAGAATTTTCGTCAAAATTTTATAGGACGTACAAACTAGTGAGATGCCCCTGTAATTCTCACACCGCAGTTTATCTCCCTTTTTATGAATTGGACAGATGATGCTTCTGCGCCAATCGTCTGGGATCTCCTCGTTCTCCCATACTCGCAGGAGTAATTGATGTATGGCATCAACTAGACTCGTTCCACCGAATTTTAGCAGTTCAGCTGGAATCTCGTCAGCGCCCGGCGCTTTATTTCGTTTTAGTGACCGCAACGCGAGATCAACTTCCTCTACTGTCGGGGGTGGGGGTGGGCCTAGATCAACAATATCGTCGAGAGCTTCCTGTGTGGGGATGTTAGATGGTCGGTTTAGAAGCTCTTCAAAATAAGAGGCCCATCGTTTGTTAATACCATCGGTGTCGCTGATGATGTTTCCATCCTTGTCCTTACAAAGGCTAGTCCTGGGTTGGTAGCCGTTCTTAATTGTATTTACTAGTTTGTACGCTTGTCTGGTGTTCCTATTAGCTAAGTTTTCGTTTATGTTCAGCAACTGCTCGTCAAAGTATTTACGTTTCTTACGTCTAATTATTCTATTCGATATTCGTCGTAGCTCGTCATATTTTTCTCTTCTGGCTCTGGTTCCTCGTTGAATCCATTGTCTGTAGGCCTCGTTTTTCGCGTCAAGTGAATTTTTGCATTCTTCGTCGAACCAGTCATTTCGCGCTCGCCGGGCTTTATATCCCACGACCTTCTCTGCGACATCCTTGATGGTACCCTTGAGTTCTTTCCAGAACCCATGGACGCCTGTGTTGCTGATGTTGTGTAGCATAGGTGATAGTTTTTCCTCAAGGGCGGTAGTATACGCCACCGCTGTAGCATCACTCAAGAGCTTATCAACCGCAAAGATTTTGGGAGGGCTGATTCTTGACTGGTGCACTGAGGAAATTCTACATCTGTAGGTCGTCTTCACCAAGTGATGATCTGAGTCGCAGTTTGCTCCTCGATAGGAGCGGACATCCATGACACTAGACGCCCATCTCCTGCAAATGAGGACGTGGTCAATTTGGTTGACGGTATGTGCGTCTGGAAACTTCCAGGTCTGCTTGTGAATGCGTCGATGCGGGAAACACGTAGAGCTTACGACTAGATTCCTGCTGCAGGCGAAGTCGATAAGTCGCTGGCCGTTATCGTTACATTCTTCATGGAGGCTGTGGCCTCCAGAGGTCCCCCGATGCCAACTTTCATTCCCGACTTTCGCGTTAAAGTCTCCCAGCAGCAATTTGACGTCGTTTGTTGGAAGTGAGTCGGAGAGAGTTTCAAGGCGGGCGTAGAACTCGTCTTTTACTGCGTCTTCTTTAACTTCAGTGGGGGCATGCACATTGATGAGCCAGAGATTGAAGAATCGAGTCTTGATGCGAATCGCACACAGCCGTTCATTTATGGGTTTGAAGTCAGTAATATGCGGTTTGAGGTGATTGTTCACTATAAATGCTACTCCAAACTCCTTGCGGCCCGATGGTTTGCCACTTGTAAAAATTGTGTGCGGATCATTTGATACGTGATTTTAATCACCGATCGCATATAATTTACCTGTCTTTTTCTAAGTATGTGGATATTTTTTTAAAAAATAACGTGTAAAATGGGTAAATATACGTTAGGTAGATAGTACGGAGATAAAACAGGCTGCCATGACAATTCACAGCACACTTAGACCATAGAACTGGTCCATTGCGATACCCCCAAGAAACAATTAACCATACTAGTTCTTAAACCAGCCTGACCTAGTAATAAAGCGAAGTAGACGGCCAATACTGGCAGTCTTCAGTTCCTCAAGCTCGTGGAAAAATAGGAGCCAAGAATAGATCTCCTCTTAACCGCTAAGGCCGGACAAGTGCAAAGAAGGTGATAGCAGCTTTCTTCCACGTCAATATCTCCACAGCTTCTGCAGAAGTCATTGAAAGGGCGCCGTAGTCTCCTGGCGGACTCACCAATAAGGCAGTGACCCCAGTGATCACCCCCACGACAGTGCTTAAGTGCTGTCTTGTCAGAGATAGAAGATGGAAGGTGCGGATAGGGTCCATTTCAGACCACAAGGGCCTGGAAGCGAGACGCGTATTCCTGCTTAACCACCTGTCATTCTCCCTACTAATAACCTCAGATTTTAAAAACGACTTGCATGCCCTAATGGGCATAAAAATGCTATTATGTAGTTGCAGGGCCTCGTTCAAAATCCCCTGCCTAGCAAGCTCATCGGCGTAGCAGTTACCACCAAAGCCACCTGGTATCCAGAATAGGACAAAATTGAAAAACTCCCCCATCGTTTTGAAAGCTGAACGACAGTCTACTATAATCTTGGATGTAAGCAGGACGGATTCCAGGGATCGAACCGCACCTTGACTATCCATGTAGATTGCAATGTTCCTAAAGGCTATGGTGTGCCGCCCCAGCCGAATAAAAGCCTGCAGAATTGCAGCAACTTCTGCCTGGAGAACACTGCAATGATCCGGGAGACGTAAGGACAGGCCTAAATTGAGTGTGTCAGAGTAAATGCCTGCTCCCACCCCATCTTCAGTCTTGGAGGCATCCGTATATACATATACCAATAGAGTCAGATAGTGGGTACTTCCCCTCACTCCACTGATTCCGAGTAGGGATAAAGCTCACAAAGTTCCTTTCGAACTAAATTTTAGGATACGAGTAATCTGTAGAAGCCAGAATATTCCGGTGATTTAAAATCGAAGAGTGGTCAGTGTTTGTCGAGGACCACTGAACCGATTCACGAAGGCGGATGGCAGTACTGGCAGCAAGTTGCTAACAAAAAACGTCCAGAGGAAGCAGATAGCAGAATAGTCGGTGACCACTTTTGTTCCAGTTTGCCATGGATTTCGTACTTATCCATCGAGGGTCCGATCGACCACGCTCCTTTCTTTTTTCACGAAAGGTTTCCGTTTTGAATAATCTTTCGTCTTCATTGATGGGCCGATCGACCATTGTGGAGTGCTCCTTTGTTTTCCCGAAAGGTTTTCGTTCTGATCAAATACTCAGTAATGATTATCAAAATGACAGTGCAAGTCGAAGATACCTGAGAAGGGTGGGATTCGTTGCGCTGCGCTGCGCTGAGTGGTGTGTGTGCGTGTTTTTTTTCCTCATTCATAATTGCATACCTCTCTCAATATGGAAAGCGTCCACGCTTTAACAGGCGTAAACCTCTTGATGGCCAAAAGTTGAATAAGTGTGGTCATATTGCTGGTCCTTATAGCGCTTTTGTGGCACGCCCCGCGGTTTATCGCGTTCATAATTGCATGTCTCTCTTGAATGAGGCAAACTTCCACCGTATCAACAGATTCATGCCTATGGACGACCTTAAGTTGATTGAATGTGAACATACCCCTAGTGTGCTCTCCGGGTAACAAACAAATTCGTACTACCCCAATCTCGATTTCTAGATCCGCCACTGTGACACTGGTCTGTTTACTTCAGGCTCTGGATACGCTGCTATTCTGAGCAACCCAAATATTCCGGCAAGAACTGACTATACGTCTACCAAATATGTGCTTGATAAGCATTTTGTCAGCCTGATTGATACTGACACACGCAGTCAATGAGAAAAAAACACGCTTCTCCTGCCTAATTCAATAAAAATATATGCAGGTGGCTCCAAGACGGATGAAAGATTAGGGGTCGGATTTTTTTTCTGATGGGCTTAAACTAAATCTATCTTTCAGTCTTCCTGAATGCTGCAATATTTCGGCTGAGGTGTCACGTGGTACGAACTAGAGCGCTAGAGAACCATTCGACGAACTGCCATCGCCACGCTACATAGGGAAGAAGTTCAGAAGTTAATCGAAAATTTAAAACCGAATCTAGTACTCTCAGCACGACCATCAACCATATTATCGAATTAAGTAAATCTACCACGTGCAATAAGATCTGTATTCGCTCAACTCAAGTCTGGTTGGTGCTCGCGACTAAATTCGTACTTATCTCGTATTGACTGATGGGTTCAAAATACCTGTTCAGTGCGTGCCGGCATCACCCATGACGTTCCCCACATATTCAGCTGTCCAACTACACCCATGCCACTAACACCCAGAGCACTTTGGGAGGACCCTACCGAAGTGGCCATATTCCTTGGCATTGACACCGAGGACATAGAAATTAACATCAATTTCTAAGTATGTATATAACATACACAAGTTCAAAACATCGCTACGACAGCAACATAACGGTATGTCAAGCGCTACCAAGATGGTTCTGTGACCTGGACGGGTTTGATTGAGTCCATTGTGGATATTAGATGTTATGACATCCAGCGCCGTCGTAGTACTGTGCATTTTACGGAAGCCATGTTGGTGGTCGGTCAGTTGTAGTAAAGCTTCAAGTGTTTTGGCAACAGGAGGCAGTAGTGTGATGGGGCGTTATGATTCGCCTTGCGTGGGTTTCTTCCCGGGCTTCAGAGTAGAAACCACTTTTTCTTTTTTCCAAACTTCGGGAATGATGGGCAAAAAGATGGAGAGGTTAATGGATGCCGTTAGATAAATTGTAGGCGAGTCGAGGTTTTTCAGCATTACCATTGAAATACCATCTGATCATAGGGCTTTGTTGTTGTTGTTGTAATAGCAATGGTCGGAAGTTCGGTGTGTTACATGCTACGGTTTGTCATCTTCCTCGGTGTTAAGGGATAGAGAAATAGCTGCTTCTACGGGGTTCTACCACAGCGACCTGGGAGTCAGGTATGTGAGTGCAGCTGGGTAATTGAAGATGTGGTCCACACCATGAGGCCTACGATTTCAGGCGGGACATGTGTTCCAGACACGAACACCAACCTGACCGAAGTTCGTCATATGGCTTTAGAGCTCTTTGCTTTTTTTATTGGCGGTGACAACGACTAAAGAGAATTCGAGCGTATGGTAAGTGGAATGGTTGCAGAAAGTTCTACAAATTTTTCGCTTTAGTAATTGTCTGTTGGAGAGACTAGCACAACGTGTATAATCGTTTGCCTTTGTGTTGCCAACGTTGAATGACAGCTTTCCCTTTTTTCGCTGCGTTGGTAAGGGCTCTCAAGTAGACCATAACTTACTTATGCCGGTTGTTAGGTTACAATTGGTTAGATGCGCTCCAAATTTGTCTCCTACGCTTAGCTACCTGCTTTCGTATCTCAGGGTTTAATTCCTCTATTGCTGGTGGAGGCCGATAGCTCAGTGCGTTGAGGCGTCAGTCCGATGTCTCGTCATAGCGGTTCTCGCGGGTTCGAATACCGCCGTGGCCATGGATGTTTGTGTTGTCTCCTCCCCCTGTCGTGTGACACCCTTTTTTGTTACCGTAGAATTCTACTAAATGGGCAGGAAGTTTATGCTAGCAACATGCATCGTCCGAAACCAGTTATATGCTAACGAACCGTCAACTAAGCCGCTCAGGAGTATCTGACGCATGTCTTACTAGGGCTTAGCGTAAATAGTATTGGTTAAGAAAGTGGATCCACATTCCACTATTACTGTTTTCCAGGACTGCCTCAAATGAAGACTTTGGACGATTGAATGGCAATGGTGGATAGGAGACACTAAAGCTCAAATATGGTCCCATGGTAGCCGCAAAAATTGGCATTACTATATGAATCGAGGAAAAAATTATTGGCTTCAATCTTTAAAATTGCCAAGGTCCGACGACGGGCCGTTGCACTACAATGAATCTTTAGAATTCAGGAATAGTTCTGATTCTGACTAGTACTAGAAAACTGCATCTTTACTCTTCGGCATACTCCGGAAATGTAGTTGCCGTCACAACTGACCCATTTAGGATACTACAACATGGCGAAAAAATCATTGTTTGTTGCTGTCTACTATTTTCTGCGTTTCGAATTTCAATGACAATAAGCAGATTTTGCAAATTATGAAAGTATGTCACACAAAAATTTTTGTTGGTTTTCTTTTCTTTTTGGCGAAGATGCAAAATGCATGGAAATATTGAGGTAAACAAAATACCACATTCGCTAATATGGTAAATGTGGTACAATCTTCATAAATAGAATATCCAGAGTATAAGAATGAATAAAATTTTAAGAATTAAGACCGAGTCCTTTCCTCTTTCTATGCATGCTTCATAGCCCCCACAAATCACAAGACAATCAAACTTCCCATATTCACTAACTACACTCAGCATCCAATTCGACGTATTCCGCTTAATCCTAATATCATTTTAATTAACATCATCGTCGACCTCAGACTCCTGGACAAACTTGCATAATTTCTCCGATTTCTTCTAAAAACGTACGCGTGTCAAAATATACTACACACTATCCTGGACACAGTCCCCCCGCTAGTGCCATCTCTTTCGCACCCAACCAAATTCCATAGGGCGAGACGGAGAGGCAAACAAGTTCCAACAAATCGTCTCTGACGTGTACTTACTTCCACCGTATTCCCAAAACGGAACGGTTCCATCCTTTTGCGCTAAGTACGGCGGCTTGAAGGAGTATTTGTACTCGAAGCGACGATGCAAGCCTGTATTGATATTGCCGCGGGCATGGTTATGTGAACAAACGAGAAATATCAGTAAAATCACGGCACTGGACACACGAAACCTCGGACCGGTCAAAGCCATTTTCGCTGTAAAGTGGCCAACCAACAAGAAGCAAATGACAAGTGTCAAAGCTGATGACATGTCAGGGTTGCGTATGCACACTCACACATGCACAGGTGGATATTGTTTTGGGATATGTGGAGGGATTTTTCTTAGACGAATTCTGATGTAGCTGTAGCGGTGGGAAATTGTTATACATACTGGAGGAATTTAAAATGGCCAATTATCAAATAGAAAATCTGCAGTTAATCGGAATAAATTCCAGCTTTTTCGTATGATATAAATAACGTGAGTGCGATTTCCGTTCTAGTCCATTCTGTCAGTAAATACATACACTGCGCATCAAAAAAGTGGCACACCCACTTTTCTTTGTGCTGAAGCCAGATAGACCACTGGTAATTGTACAGTTTTTAATACTAGTAAAGGAAGAGTGAAAAGAAACAATGCTGAAAAGAAATTTAGTTTAGTTTAGTTATCCAATGACCCACGCTGCATCAGACCGGGTTTTTCCAAATTTAATCAATATGGGGTTGTACACTTTATAGGGAAGTATCGTACAGTTGACGACCTCTGGATGACATTTTTAAATCCAGAATGCATGGAATATGTACCAGGAGACAGGATCATTCAAATAGAAGCCCGGGACGATCGTTGAAGATCGATTTATGCGGATATAAGGCCTCAAAAATCGTGAAAACACGCTTTTGCCAGCAAAAACGACCTCAGATGCACCCCGAGTACCGTTATTTCGGCTCAAGATTATCGTAAACAACTGACCTAACATCCAGATTTCCTAAAAAATACTCGTATTCACGACAAGGCGTCAAATCGCCCGAAAATTGTTGGCTTCAGCACGAAGAAAACTGGGTACCCCACTTTTTTTTGATACCAGCGTACTTTCATTCGTTAAAAAAAAATAACTGTTCACATTTGTGGCCAAAAGCTGTTAATTGGACCAAATCATTTGATCTGAAATTCACAGGTATCAGACATTTTTATGGCCGTACCACTTACCACATCATTCGTGACTCGCCGAGTCACACACGAGTAGGTGCACACCCCAGCCTTGGCGTCTTTCCCGTCCAGCGATTCATCGAATGGGGAAATTTTATCCAAAGCAACGAATGCCGGACAAATACTAGTGGTATCCAAACGCTGTGATATTGCGAACAATCGCCAAAATGAGGAACCAAAAAAAAATGGGATGAGGGTGGAATGGTTGGCGCTCGCATCGGAGTCCGGCTGTAATGGCACCCTCGGCCTCTGGTTCCGTATCACCGACAGATCACTACCCAACAAACATTTTTTCCGAGCGACGGAATTCATTTCGGATTTCACAACACTTTTCCGAGAACAATTCCGAGACCGCACTAACACATGCAAACTGTTGTCAAATTTTTTGTTCGAGTTTGTACTTTTCCCAAAAAGTGGAGACGGTCTCGGAATTGTCCTGAAAAAGTATCAACTTTTCCGAGAAAATTCCGAGACCCTCTCCACGTGGAGACGGTCTCGGAATTGTTTCGGAAAAGTATCAAACTTTTCCGAGAAAAGTCCGGGAGCACACAAACTAAATGCATTCGCCGTTAATTGATGTCATTTTTCGATCGTAGTGCATCAGTTTGAATGTGGAAGACTTAAGTGAGTTCTGTGTTGTGCTTGTTGTAATTTTTGACAAAATATCATTAACCGAAGTTAAAATTTCAAACAATAGCAGTTTGGTTCGTATTTTCTATTTTTTAAATCTATTCTGTAAAAGTTGTGACAAATTTGGATCTATTATAGTATTAGAGATAATGTCCCGAAAATTCAACAGAGATGTTTCAAATCTGCAAAGCAGTTCCTCGGATATTCAACGTTAGAACCTAGTTCTTACCGCATGACACCTCCCATTAACAGTCCATTTCCAAAGTCCCCTTCTGATTTCCAATCCTCTGATCCCGAATCCCTTTCTGGCCTTAAAACTCCTCCAAATATTGGTGAATTATCCGAAGATGATGATGTTTCTGCAATTAACGCAGGATATTGGCTTACCATCAACTTTAGGTGTTGGTCGGCGATAGTGGAGGACCCCAGATAGTTTTGCGTACCGGGTGCTTTACATACGCTCCCTGCCACGGGTTTCCTGCACCACAAAACTTCGGAAACCTCCACAATAAATTAAAATTCAACCGAATTTTTCCTTTTTTGAAATAGAAAAAAATAATAATAACAATACAAAACCCTCGAATTGAGATCACCGCTCTGCATATTCCCACTTGTTATGTTCCAAAAGCGATATTCGATTCCGATCCGAGTTCTCTTCAAAATCCGTGTAAAATTCCGAAATGAAAAACCGAAATCTGTAACGATAACTGTGCAGAAAAGTCTCGGAAATGTCTCTGCATTTTCCAAATTTGTCATTGTATGTGTCATGTACATATTAGTGCTCTCGGAAACGCTGGGACAATTTTCATATGACGAACTGTCAGTATTCCGAGATGTTAAGGCTTGGATTCCGACTCAGATCTACGGAAAATGGTTCCATATTCCGAAAGAATTCCCTCGGTGTGGTTTGTTGGGTAACTCATCAGGTGCTGCCTTCGATCGGTCGGTGGAAGTAGCATGATCAGAATATGGTTCATTAGACCCGGAAAGTCACGAATAATGTGGTACGGCCATTAGATTGAGTAATTTGGTCGTATAGTGTGAACAGTAAAATATTAGAAATAGGAGAGTATATTTTCCAAATTGAAAAATAAATCATCTAGGACATTTTTTTTTTATTGTTATTTGTTTCCGGAACATACATATATCACAAATAATATAAACAAGCTTTACCTATGCCATGACAAAAATTAAAATGCCTTTCGCTTGGCCACCATATGATACCACATAAAAGCAGTTGCTCCTGATAAGCTGAACCACGTCAGAATATACGATAAATGCTCATTTCGCAGTGATACTCTTGTTTGACCGCCAACAGGCCCTCCAGGTACTGATGATTCATAATTCGCATCGATGAAAATCGGACTGGCACCAGTGATCGAACACATTTTCGGTAAATCTCTATGAAAGAAATAAAATTATTGTCCCCATTATATCTACCTATGTATATCTATAAAAGTGAATGTGCCTATGTTGAACGCTACAAAGACATGTTTCGATTTTGTGTTCTTCAGCTAAAGCCCGACATACAATTGCGTCCTAAATCCAAATTCCCGGACGAATCCAAAATTTCCCTGTCAAATCCATACATCGACCGGAGAAATTTTGGATTGGACGCGGGAAAAATTGGATTTTGGACGGGCATAAGTCCAACCCTGTTCCGACCCGAACTCGAACACGAACATGGTACAAGTGGAAAATTTTCTTCAGATTGTGTGAAGTGTGTGTCTTCAGCCATTGACACTTGTACCATGTTCGTGTTCGACAGTGTGTGGCCAGGCTAAACATAATAAAGTGGTCGGCGTCATCTCGGTTGACGAAATTTACGGACAATCCGTGGAAACTATTTACATATTTATTTAAATGTCTATATAAAAATGGAACGAACAAACATACAGTGTTCGTTTTTTTTGCGGTCAAACAGCTCAACTGATTTCAATTAAAATTTTATCTAGCGTTTTGAATTTATCTATTTGTCCGCAGCCACCAATCCCGACCCCCACATGGGCATTCCTGCGGCAGCCGGTTCTTCGTATCGGAACGACCCGTTTTTCAACGGCCAAGAGCTGCCAAACCCCCTCGATGCAAGAAGAACTGCAGTATTCGAAGCATTGCTGAACATCATAACAGTAATCTCCAAAATAACCGCGATTAGTGTCAAAACATTGGTTTTCGGCGTCGCTGAGATGACTGGTGGCACTCCTAAGACTCAAAACCCCTCCCCTTCCCTTCACCACCCTTTCTTCAACCCACGCAATTGAGTGAATGTGAAAAAAATGTCCAAAAGACCGAGATTAGTATCAAAACCATTGGTGTTCAGGGTCGCTGAGAAGAATGGTGCCTCCTTCCTACACTCTTAAGGTTGCCACCCATGAACGAGCACAACCACGACCAAACTTCCATCGAACCATCAATTTCATAGAACGTGTGGAAAAAAAATTCCCCCTATTTCCACCGTTCTATGATATTTGATGGTTCGATGGAAGTTTGGTCGTGGTTGTGCTCGTTCATGGGTGGCGAGCTTTACTCTCTGCTTCCCCCGGAATTAAGTGAGGGAAAAAAATTACAAAATTACAAAGATTGGTGTCGATTTGACAGTTTTCGAGGTCGAAAAGATGTACGGTGATACTCCCTAAAACACAAAAAAGTTAAAAATAACGGTACGATCACAGGGACGAAGTAGCACCGATGCGCGAACGATGAGGGCAGCTAGACGGGCAGAATCAGCAAAAGAACAAGCAACGTAGAGTTGCTGAAAAACGCCGCAATATATGCGAGGCGCGCAGCCAAGGGGCAAAAATAAGAATGACTGTTGCGAGATACGCTGATTCAATTCCGAGACAAAATCAACGGCGAAAATTGGTGATGGCTGCATTCCAATATGACAAAAACTTAGATTACAGCGGTATTTGTGTATGGTGGACAGCACTTAGAACGGCGGCCTACTGTGGTCTGTTAGAGAAGGTGCAAAGGCTGGCCACGATGGCCATTACGGGGACTTTTAAGACCACCCCGTCAGCCGGACTCGATATGATACTCGGCTTGCTTCCGCTGGATATTCAGGGAGAACAACTGGCGGCTAACACGGCTCTGCGCCTTCGCGAGGCGGGACAATGGCGGGACAGTGGCGGGCGCTAAATAAGGGGCACTCCACTATACTGAGCGACCTGAATCTCCCTACAGAGACGGACTATACACCCCCTGGTTACCATTTCGGCAGAAACTTTACTAGCGTGATTCCGACGAGGAGCCAGTGGATGGAAGATATGCCTTCGACCTCGGATCTTGTGGCGATCTATACGGATGGCTCCAAGACCGACGAAGGGGTCGGGGTTGGTATATTTTCCGAAGACCTGGGAATCACTCTGTCAGCTCGTCTCCCTGATTTCTGCAGTATCCTACAGGCGGAAATCTCGGCGATCTCGTTGGCTTTGTCCCGTCTAAGCAGTTCTGTCATCACTGCAAGGGACATTGTTATTTATACGGATAGTCAGGCGGCTATTCGCTCACTCGAGTCCGTCTCGATAACTTCTAAAACCATTAAGAACTGCCGCGCAGCTCTGGAAGAGGTGGGTGGCTTCTTTACCATAGCCCTGTGTTGGATACCGAGCCATAGTGGTTTCGTGGGAAACTGCGTGGCGGATGATCTGGCTCGGGAGGGCAGAACTGGGGGGTTTGACGTAAGATTGGAGGATATAGCAATGCCTTTTGCTATGTGTAAATCGGCGATTAAGGCCACTGCTGTCAACAGGGCCAATACAAGATGGCTCAACGGGGCAACATGCAATACGACAAGGTCGATTTGGCCGATATTAGATTCCGGCCGCTCTGCCGGCCTGGTTTCGATGAATAGGAGGCACATTGGCAGAGTTGTTGGAGTTATTACCGGACACTGCGCAATCGGGGAGCATGCCATCATGATTTCTGCAGGAGTTGTGGAGATGAGGAGGAGGAGGAGACCATCCTCCACTTTCTCTGTCATTGTCCGGCCTTGGCTGGTAGGAGGGGCTACTTTCTGGGCTCGCGGATCTTCCATGATTTGGATGACCTTAAGAATATATGCGCCTTCCGGTTAAATCGCTATATCAGTAGCACGGGCTGGTTTGATACGCAGCCCTCTTAAGGAGACGGTTTTTCTTTTCCGGGTGGTGTCACAACGGGCCTTCGAAGGCCTAAGTATGCTGTGTGTAGCACGGCAGCCCCTTAACCTAATCTAACCTAGATTACAGCGTCCATTCAAGCGATGCAATTGGGAAGGGGAAAAAAAAGTATGTATAGTATATACTGCCACGCTTTAAAATTTGGAAAAGGAACGCCCGGAATGCGCTGTTCAAATGGAAAAGTTCAACTGCTCCCAATTATGGAGCCACCAGAAGCGTTTTCAAAATATTTTGGACGAGATCCCCTATCAAAACATTTCCTCCAAATTTCAGGAAGTACAAAGCTTGCTTCCAAATGACATCGTTCGGAGCAAAAAGAGTTGTTAACGAGGGTAGATTTATGCCAACGTTTAAAGTACAGGGTCAGATATACCATCAAGTGGGCTCACTTCTTCTACTCCCCGACCATGCCTACAAGTTCTTGCAAAATTTATTTCATGGGCAACGAAAAACACAGCAAGTGAATCAGAGTTTACAAAGCATTCCCGGTGCGAGTCACAAATTGTGACCCTAACACAATAGCAAGCGGAAAATGCATTGATACTCCTATTTTGAACCGCATTGGATCGAGTGGCAACGTATGCAAATTCGAATAAGGGCCGATATGATACGAAATAAGCAAGGAGGTGAATGAGAATGATCTCTGCTCGAAAAATCGCATCGCATTGTAATGGTTTAGTGTAACCAGCACAGAACCTCACATACTGCATGATTGGTCATCAACATATGCGTTTACAATACCATAATAAACATGAAAGAAATAAAATATCCCTTACCTGTATAAATACATATTGCCCCGACTTTCCGGTGAGAACTGTGGTCGGTTCTCATTTAACCGGACGACACCTACAAACTCAACTTCATCTTCAATTTGTCCGGCGGGTCGTGACGACGGATTCATATACTTTTTAGGAATCCAACCTCGATTGACTAGTATCGTTTCCCTGGAAAAATGACAACCGATTTAAGGATACTTTCAAGGATACAATTACTTACTCTCGTCCACTTAATTTCAATGGTGTTATAACATGATACCCGACATTATCATCCCGCGTAGTCATCAAGCTGCTTCTTGACTCCGCCCCGTAAGGGTGGACAAATGATCTCGGGCCCATGTAGAGTTCTTTATCATGCAGGAATCTTCCACGGACCCGAACAGGACGGTACTCCATGTGTTCAAGTTCGTCCCAACTATAAGCATCAATAGTTTTGTAATTGACGTAAACAGAATATGGACCAGTTAATTTACTTCTCAGGAAGAGGTACCGGATCGGATTTAGTTTTCTCATCTAATTCCTTAATGAGACCTTCCTTCCAGGCTTTGCGTTTGATCTGCCAACATCCCAAGCCAAAAGTAGCCGCCGGAATGCTCTGTAGAATGGATTGATAGGAAATTACTGTAATGTTTAAAAAATTTCAAGTGAATTACCAATAGAAACCACCCCGCGGAGGAAATTTTGTTCGGATCTCTACGTAGCGGGGATCGAACAGTTTGTGTTGTCGCAGAACGATTTAAAGATTTGCACAAATGAGTAGTTCTCGTCAGGATGGACGACTTCATTTGGCTTTCGGGGCGAAAACTTCGACATAGCCGTGCTGTGAACATTTTGCTAATGCTGTCCGGATCACAACCGCTCTCACTTTATGACCGGGGACCGGGGAAAATTGTGGTTAGGTAGGAATTCCAGCTGATTGATGACAGATTTCAGTTTGTTTGTGAAATAGAGATTTGGTGGGAAATTTAGTGGAATGACGTAATCATTTTCAGTTTTGTTGACCGTTTAACGAATTTTTCTAACAGCAAGGATAGTCTCTGCAATTATTGCACTGGAACGAGATAAATATAAAGCAGCACCAAGCATAACTGCTGAGTTTCTGCAATCACTTGTTGATAGTGTGGAACACAGAGAGAGACCTTTCCCACTGAGTGGAAGCAAGGATTGGTCATCAAACTTTCAAAAGGGGCCGCCTTTGGAATAAATGGAGAGGTGTTTGCGTACTATTCCTATAGTTGCCGAAAATAATAATTAAATTATCCTGGAAACACTAAAACACAATTGATGAAGAGCAGGCCAACAGGCTTAACAAACCATCAAACACCTACCCACTGAACACCGCACGTTTGTTAACCATAACAAGGCTCACTGGAACAGTTTCCGATCCTACACCAATGCCAAATTTCTTGCTCTGCCAGCTCCAAGGCCGAATTCAACCTAAGGAAAGTCCTGAATAAAGCGGCTGAAAGTAAGGCCTCACTTCCCATCTCAGCCGCCAGATTGGCTGACGAAAAAAATGAAATCAGAAGCAATAATCGCGGCTTTTACACATTGCAGAAGGGTGATGACTGTATTGCTAGACATGCTATGAAGTGCGACCCCATTCGACTTGCCGACCATTAACACGGCTTCAGAAAGATGCATAGCACGACTACGGCCCTAGATGCCATCACGACTCGCATCCACAATGAACTAAATCAGTCACGTCCATGTTCTAGAACAATTCTCGTGGCCCTTGACCTCAAGAAGGCGTTCGACACGGCCAGCCACACTACACTTCTGTCGGACATCAAGTCATCATATCTCCCAGCTCAAGTCAAGAAGTGGATTTCTAACTACCTTGCTGGCAGGCAATCATTCACAGAGTTTAGAGGCAAAAAGTCCAAACTCAGGAGAGTAAAGCAAGGAGTGCCACAGGGCGGAGTCCTGTCCCACACCCTATTCAACCTCTACATGTCCGGTATGCCATCCCGGCCTGAAGATCTGCTTCTCACCTCCTACGCGGATGACTGCTCCATTGTCGCTACGAACAATAGTATCCCACTTCATTTCAAAACGAATAGTATCCCGGTAGCGCAGTGTGTTGAGGCATCAGTCTCAAGTTTAACTACCGGCGTTTCGGGTTCGAATCCCGTCCACGACGACGTTCGTGGCCATGGATGTGCAGGGGGTGCATGCTGGCAACTGCATTCTCCGAAACCAATTTATGCCAACGAAACGTCAACTGGGCCACATGGAACAGTTGACGCGCTATGTCCCACAAGGGGTTAGGGCAATTAAGTATGTATGGAAAGATTAACGGATATCTGGCGGAACTCAACAACACCTTCTTCGCCAATCGTAACCTACAGTTATCAGCGCCTAAATCTACAGCAACCCTATTCACATCTTGGACCAAGGAGGTCAGCACACAGCTGAATGTAAGCATGGGTAACATACCAATCCCCATAGTCAACCATCCGAAGATTCTAGGGGATACTCTCGACAATATGGCCACATCATCGGTCCACGCCTCTTCGGTATGCAATCGAATGAGAGCCCGTAAAAAGGTCCTAAAAGCTCTCGCCGGCAGCTCCTGGGGAATGAACAAAGAGGCCATGCTTACTACTTATAAAGCCATAGGACGATCTGTGGCAAATTATGCTGCACCTGTGTGGACGGAGAACCTCAAGGACACTAATTGGAGGAAGATGCAGACCTGTCAAAATGCTGCCCTTCGCACCGTGACGGGCTGTCATCTGATGTCCCCCCAGGATCACCTTCAGCAGGAAACCAACATGCTACCAGTCAAACAACACAACCTCCTGCTGTCCAAGCAATATCTTCTCGGGTGCTGTCGCAGCGAACCTCCTAACCAACATCTCATAGGTTACTTCTGATGTTTCTGGGTGAGGGACAGAAACATCAGAAGTAACCTAAGGGACCTTGAGAGGGAGGTCCAAAGATTCAAGAGGGTGCCGTTCGACAACGGAACTTACAAGACTGCCATTGCATCGATACACACTGAAAAGGCACGACGATCGATTCAAGACGTTCGCTCCAACCCGGTACTCCAGTCCCGTCCACCAAACATATCTTCCAACGAAGTTACGCTGCCAAGGCGCACTAGGACCACCCTAGCGTAGCTCCGATCTGGATGGTGTTGGAGACTAAACTCATACCTGTCTCGAATCGATCGAAACATCAACAACACGTGCCCCGCTTGCAATGGTACTCCACACGACGTCAGACATCTGTTTGAATGCCCAGAGGCCCCCACAAACTTAACACCTATGTACCTAGTCTAGCCATAAATACTGTTACAAACTTTTTGAAGCACTGTTCAATAAAAGAGGTGTTATATGTGAAGAAATCATTGTTTATTTATTAAATGCATTGTCAACAACGAAAATTGCAACAAGTTATTCGAAGTGATTGCCTTTTGCCTTTACACAAGCCTTTAATCGAGCTGGCCACTTATCTATGGAAGCACGCACGACTTCAATCGGAAAATTGGCGACTGCATGTGTAAGAGACTTCTTTAAGGATTCGATATTAGAATGTATTTTAGAGCACATCATTTGCTCTAAGACAGACCATAATTCGTAATCCAGCGGATTCAGGTCTGAGCTAGAGGAAGGCCAATCTTCAGCTTTAATAAAATTTGGAACATTTTCTTCAAGCCATTTTTGGGTTGACTTCGCCTTATGACCTGGTGCAGAATCTTGCTGGAAACTCCAAGGCTGATTTTTGAATAATGACGTGTTGAGAGGTTTCACTACACTTTCAAGGACACTTTCTTGATAAATTTTGGCAGACGTTTTGACGCCCTTCTCACAAAAATGCAACTTTGTCACCCCGTTGTAGCTAACACCCCACCAAACCATTACTGAGGCTGGATGATGACCTCTTTGAACCTTTTGGGCAACTTGAGAAGCTTCTCTGGCACTGCGAGCATAAACCCTATCGTTTTGTTTATTAAATGTTTCTTCGACAGTAAACATTTTTTCGTCTGTAAACAAAATTTTACGGTGTTCTTGGTTTGCGTACCGGCAAAGTAATCGTCTTGATTTTTCCACTCTATTTTTTTTTAACGAATCTGTTAGTAAATGCCCGGTAGATCTACGATAAGCACCCAACCCCAAGTCACTTTTGATGATACGTGAAATTGTTCTTTGGGGTATTTTCATCTCACGCGATAAAATTTTTTGTTTCCGAAGAGGATTACGGCGAATTCTCTCGCGCACGGCTTTAACCGCTTGAGGTGTTCGAGTAGTTCGCGGACGACCACTTCTTTCACGGTCACTTACTCCAGACGTATCATTAAATCTTTCAATAGCCCGTTCTTTGTCACCCCGATCCATGTTCACTACACTAAAAATTAAACTCAAATGATGACAAATGCATCAAGCACAAGCGTACTATAGCGATTAGCTCAATTTTTAAGAAATGCAATATAACGGTTCCTTTCTGCAGGGTTGCCAAACCTTGTAACAATACTTATGGCTAGACTAGGTATATCTTTGTGGGAAAACCCCATCGAGGTCGCATTCTTCCTTGGCCTCGACACAGAAGGAGAAGACGAGGAGGCGTTTTTAAGTGACGCCCTATGATGAACCCCAAATGTCGCTACAACAACGCGCAGGAGTAGTTGACACAATATATATACGTTACACGAATTTAATAAAACAAAAAATATTTATTTTCTTACACTTAATATTTTTTTTGTTGTTTTATTTATTTTACAAATCAAAGCTTTTCTTTTTGTAGTATTTTTCTTCGTTTTATACTTCTTAATCATTATCATCTCGTCGTAAAAGTGAAAATTAAAACAAAAAATAGGGGAAAAAGTTGAAATATGTATCCTGCATCCTATACGCTTGTACATTTAATGTTCATATATGTACTTCCTTCATATTGTCAACGAATTCAACAATTGTGTCTTTCATATCAATCTTGAATTCATGCCTTAGTATTTATTCATTTTCTTTCTATTCATAAAGTTTTGTGTTATGTATTACTATATTATTTCTCGATAATACAATTAAATATAGCGTTTGTTTGTGTGTGTGTAATCGTACATCTACGTTTGTATCAATGAAAGTAAATGTGCAATGATACAAAAGTAATAAATCGTGTGAAACAGAACTATTGAATCGAGAAAAATTAAAATTATATTATATGTATATATTTGGTCTACAACTTAATAATGAGACTTTTTTTAGAGATGGCAACACCGATAAACCAATGGTAGTCCATCTTTGACATACATACCATTTGAAGTTTGTATTCATAAGCTGTCAATGTCAGTATAAACATTTCGTGTTGATTGTTGACAACGTATTTTACCGGACCATGGAAAGTTTCGAAAATTCACGAAAAAAACAACATTTGCGGGAAGTTTTATTTTGCTAAGAAGACTGCAGCTCAGAGTCATAAATTGCTCGTGGAAGTTTACGATGACGATGCTTTTTCGCGTGCACAGTGTTTTCGGTGGTTTCATCGGTTCAAAAATGATAATTTCGACATTACCGACGAAGAGCGACCTGCCAGCCAAAAAAGTTTGAAGACGAAGAATTGACGAAATTACTCGAAGAAGATTCGTGCCAAACTCAAAAAGAGTTGGCAATTTCGTTGGAAGTGACTCAGCAAGCCATATCGAAGCGGTTAAAATCACTGGGAATGATCCAAAAGCAAGGCCACTGGGTTCCGTACGAGTTGAAGCCAAGAGATGTTGAGAGGCGCTTTTGCATGTGCGAACAACTGCTTCAAAGGCAAAGACGGAAGGGTTTTTTGCATCGTATTGTGACCGGCGATGAAAAGTGGATTCATTATGATAACCCAAAGCGAAAGAAATCATGGGGACCGCCCGGGCACCAATCAACATCGACCGCGAAGCCAAATATTCATGGTTCCAAGCTTATGCTCTGCATTTGGTGGGACCAGATCGGTGTTCTTTATTATGAGCTGCTAAAACCGAATGAAACCATTGACGGGCAGCGCTATCGACTGCAATTGATGCGTTTGAGTCGAGCATTGCGTGAAAAACGGCAACAATTTGCTGAAAGGCACGACAAAATAATTCTTCAGCATGACAATGCTCGCCCTCATGTTGCGCAAGTCGTGAAAACGTACCTGGAAACAACCAAATGGGAAGTGCTACCCCACCCGCCGTATAGCCCTGACATTGCTCCATCCGATCACTATTTGTTCGCTTCGATGACTCATGCGTTGGCTGATCAGCACTTCACTTCATATGAGGATACTAAGAACTGGCTCGATTCATGGATAGCCTCGAAACCCCAAGATTTTTTTCGCGACGGAATTCGTAGACTTCCCGAAAGATGGGAGAAAGTTATCGCTGCTGATGGCCAATATTTTGAATAATTTAGTTATATGAATAAATCTATGAATAAATGCCCAAAATTCCAAAAAAAGTCTCATTATTAAGTTGTAGACCAAATATAATATTAAATCTTATATAAAAAAGAGGGAGAAAATAATGGTTGACATGTGAATGTGTGTGTGACACAAAGAATGTATACTTAAAAGTGATTTGTTGGTTTGTTTTTGTAGTCCTAGTTTGGGTTTTTTTTTCATTTTTTCATATGTATATTATAAACTAAACATAAACTTTAGTCCATTTTTAAAATTTCTAATAAAAAAGGTAGGGATAGTTACTATTATATTGTAATAATAAGTGATTGACTACAGTATTAAGATAAATACTCTATTCTTTATATAATATATATATTTTTAATATATTTCTCAGTTTTTTCGTTCTTGTTGGTTTTTTACCTTCCAAATTAACAACGACCAACTATTCCCATTTCTTTCTCCGTAGCATTTTTTTTTCTGTTTTGAGGCTAAGACATTTAGTCTTCCGTTGATAGGGATGCTAATTAGAAAACAAAGACTAAACTGAGAACAATACCGTGGACTGGAAAACTTGTAATCTTTTTCTTCGTTTCGTCTTACATTTACAAAGACATAATCAAAAAACATATCCCAAGCGTAGTGTGTTTTAAACATTTTTGTGTGTGTATGTATTTTTTTCGTAAACTTACTAAATAAATGCAGCTCGATAGTGGCTAAGATGACAATTATACTTAAGACGTACGAGCAGCGAACCGTTTCCAGTTGTTAATTTGATTCTTTCGGTTTCAAAGTCTCAAAAAAAAAATGTATAGTGAAAAAAATTAATGCCGCGAACCGGAACGAAAATGTTAAAATCAATTTACAGTGAAGCGAGAGAAGTTGCAACGAGTAGATTTTCAATTTTATAGATTTGAACCCAATTGACTTTTTTTTCTTTTGCGTGACGTTGAACATGTTTTCGAAACTTTAAAACCTTAAGAACGTCAACATGGTAAACAGAGAAAAATTATGCCAACACATGTTGCCGCCCAATCCAATGTTGTCGCCTTCCCCCCACTGCACAATGAACAGCCGTGTTGTCAATCACCTCTGCCTATTATATTATGTATGTATGCACTCGTAGATACCCAATAGAATTTGATATATTCTACGACATTATTTCTAAATATTTCATTCATTCGTCTTCTGTTCGGACTGTTGCATTAGATCCTCCAGCGCAAAGAATGTTTCACCGGTCGACGTGGGCATAGATTGTGTTGTGGCTACGATTTGTTCTGCTGTTGTTACGGGAACAAGCCGGACATTATCCTCGGCAGATTCATTGGCTTTGTCGTGTGTCTCGTCGGCTTTGGCTTGTTGATTCATCAGCTCGACATTGTCTTGATCGGACTGTTCGGCTTGCGTGTGTATAGCCACCGTTTCGCCTTGTTCGTTGGTGGTGTAGGCCACAGAGACCGGTATCCGTACACCATCCTCACCGATTGCATGTGCACCTTCGCCATCTTGCTGTTGAATCACAATGTGACCGTCGGCATTGAGTAACGATGCATCGATCAATTGCGCTTCATTGCCGTCCTGTTGCACGATTATCATTTGGTTATTATCACCGATCATCTGCAGTTCACCGTCCAGACCGTCGGCCGACTGTAAGACACCTACACTCTGCAAGAGTTGTTGAATTTGCTCGGAATCGGTTCCTTGAACCAGAATCTGATTGCCATCGGCGTCAGTTGTAATTATGTGGTTATCCAGTTGCAGTATTTGACCGTTCTCGTTAAGTATGAATTTAATTTGACTGCCGTCGACGGCATTTTGCATTTCTTCCAGATCCATCGGTACATGATCGGTGTTTGATGGCTGACTTTGAGAGTCGCCCTCGTCATCTAAACTGGGCATACTAACTGGACCGCTAGCGACTTGCTCCTGTTGACCGCCACCTTCTGCCGCCAATTTTTGTTCGGCACTCGTGCGTTGATTCGTCCCGTCGTCCGGCTGATCGAGTACGGGCATATCGATGCCTGCGGATGCACTAGACACGGGTGGTTGTTGATCTTGATTTTGATTACCCTGAAAAAAAGATGAAAAAATAAGAAAATGTTAAACGGATTTTTCTTTTGAACCTATCCAGTTATATTAACGAGTACTGCGGAAAATCCACACACTGTCGAACACGACCATGGTACAAGTGACCTACGAATAGTTCAAGCCACACACACTTCACAGAAATCTGAAGAAAAAACCGGTCCTTCTGTACCATGTTCATGTTCCGCGTTCGACAATGTGTGGTCAGGGTTAATGATGAATAAAAGTAATTCAATTGATGAAATAAGTGCGACCGAGCGATCAACTTAAAGATACCGTTTAAGCTTCGCGTAGATGTCGACCGACGTTGGAGATCGGTGACGGACGAACGAGAACCCAATTTTTTTTTTCATTTAATTTATTTTGCAATGCAGTCAGTGGCAATCAATTCCTCTCTTTGATCATACAAAAAAAAACAAGAGACGAATATTTCAGAGCTTTTTGGCACAAGACTGATAAGACAGTCGCTTTCGTTAATGGGAAAATAGGAGGTCGAAGATCTAATTGCTAATGGAAGGCATGCATAGTGGAAAAGCCCAAGTATCGTCCGTGCCGACTGAGCCCACTGCCATATGAGCGTACAAATAGTGATGTGTAGTACAGTAACGAGTCGTTCTTTTTGAACGACTCAACAGAATGAAAAGATTCGACACGACATAGTCTGCGAGTCGTTCAATTTAAGAATAACACACTGTAAAATGAATACCTAAACTACTCATACAATGTTTCTCACTTTGGGCTTCAAAGGTGCCCTTTTTAAGGTAATAATACGTAAATGGTGTATATTGACTATAAGTATGTACGCAGCATGTACCATAAAAACCACTTATTGGGGACACGGGTTAAATGGGATAGACTGGTGAATGGGAACATATCAGTAAGTTTCTAAGAGACGTGCGTGTCATGTGTTGGTTCGGTTCAGCGGATAAAATTGGTAATGTGGGCATAAAGGGCACCGCCTGATGTGCCCCGATTAAGTGGTGTTCACTGCACATTCGTATACTGAGGTTATCAAACCACTGTCGCACCTTCAAATACAACAACGTGTTCCTTTTCTAGATCGTCGTCGTCATTTAAGCCATTCTTTTGTGCTGGTCGCTGTTCTTGCACGATCCATGGCAAGGGCCACAGATGGGCGAACAATAAATGCCAGCTTTTCGGTTGGTGTGTTATTCTCAAAATTCGTTGAAAAACTCTATTAATAATAATAATAACAAGGACAGGCTAAGATACCCAAGGCTGGGCACTGCGACCATGAGATCTATTGTGCCATAGCCTTAATTAATCCAAAAGACCCTCAACCAACCTAATGAAGGCTAGTAGATTCTTTGTAGGGGTGCTCCTTACGACCGCTGAGCTCACGAAGGAGTCTCCAAGAACCTGGAACGGGCTACCGCCGGACATTCGCAGAGAAGATGTTTAGTGGACTTTGTGTCCTCCGGGCAAAGCCTGCACTCCGTATCAGTGGATAGACCCATTTTGTAGAGGTGATATCTCACCCAGTGGTGCCCCGTGAGGTAACCCACGATTAGTCTCAGGTCCGCTCTACACAGGCGGCTGGTTTCTTTGAGACCGTAGAGTTTTATAAGATCTTTGGACTGCCGTAGTCCTGGAAGACAATCCCAGTGACGCAGTCTTTCATTGGCAGACCACTCCCTCACTAGTGATCTTGTTTTAGCCCAACTCAGACCACAGTAAGGATTAGGCCCGAAAAATATATCCGAAGAGCCTTATCTAGCAAGTTCATCGGCAGCTTCGTTACCAGGGATGCCCTGATGGCCAGGTACCCAACATAAAGTAACCCGATTGGTGTTTGTGAGACACTGAAGGGTATAAAAACACTCTTTCACTAATTTCGATGAGAAACTATGTGAAGAAAGAGCCTTAATGGCTGCCTGACTATCAGTGCAGATAGCGATGTTAGCGCCTTTGAGTTTCTTGTCCAGAATGTCTCTGGCGCAGGCCTCAATGGCATGGATTTCAGCTTGAAAAACGCTAGGCCAGACGCCCATAGCAATGGAGATCCTGGTGTCCGGTCCATAGACTCCAGCACCAACACCCAGCTCCGTTTTAGATCCGTCGGTAAACCACATGGTGTACCGGGAGACAGAGCCAAGAATGCCACTGTCCCATTCCCCGCGAGTGGGGATGGAGACCGAGAATTTCCTACCAAAACATATTTCCCCGAGTCATATAATCAGATCTCGAGCAGATCTGCATGCCAGGGACTCCATTAACTTCATTTGTAGATTTCACATGAAGCACGCGTACAAATCAACGGACGTTATTTTTTTCATCGACACTCTATCTACAATGGATGTCGAAATCAGAAAAAAAATCTATGGCTAGGCGATTGCTGACACGCAGGTTGGTGACCCAAAGGAAAAAATGTTACATGGAAAGCGGAAAAATGAATGTGAGGTGAAGCAGTTCTGTGTGGCATGAGCTTGTGAAAATTTGTGTCCGTATCACAAAATCTGCGTCAGCATGTGTTTCGACATACGCCCCGCAACTTCTTACAGTTCCAAGGTGTGAATCATGCAGCAACGGACGTACTTTGAGCTCCTCATGTACGTCATCACAAAACAACGTCTGTTGCAACGGAAAAACTTTGTACGCTCGTGTGGCCCTGCGGTGAGACCAACAAATTTTGAAAGAGTTGGGTTGCATACTCTAGCTGGCTCTATTTCACAAATCCCTACAAATGGGATGACTATATGGATTTTTCATGATTCGTGTAAAGATCAAGCGTCGTGTAAAGATCAAGCGTTGCGTAAAGGTCAAGCGTCGTGTAAAGGTCAAGCGTCGTGTAAAGATCAAGCGTCGTGTAAAAATCAAGCGTCGTTTAAAGATTAAGCGTCGTGTGTTATTCTCATTGGCAGTCAGTTGGGAACACAAGACGTTTGAGTTTTTATATGTAAATTCATATACACGGCTAGTGCGTGCAGGCAAACGATTTCAAATTTTATTGCTCTCGGCGAAGAGTCGATGTATCGCTTATGGCGAATATGTTCTACAATGATTTCCGAAGATCCATTTCCACCATCAGTGAGTTTCTCATCAGTCACCCATTTTGTAGGTGGTAAATGCCAGCACCAAATCTCTGAAATGTACGTCTCATGGAATAATCTAATACGGCGCAACGTCCATCGTTTACAAATACAGCGAGCTTTTGAAAAAATATGTTTGGTGAACGGTCAAAGAAGGAACAATTAATTTGCTGTTGAAATAAATTGAATACAAATGAGTTTAATTGAAATCATGTACGTCTGTCCCTGATCCCATAATAATAATCATCATCATCGTGGCGCTACAATGCGATGTCGGGCCTCGGATCATTGTCCTCCAATTATTTCGGACAAGTGACCAATTTTCGAAGCCCAGCAGTTGTTCGGCGTCCGCATCTACTGAGTCTTCCCAGCGCGCTCTCAGTCTTCCTTCCCGTGATAATACTCAAATGCAATTAAGTCCGTCTGTCGTGTCCATCCGTCTGCATGTAAGTTGGCCTTTAGATTACATTTATCGATGGCGCCCCGTAGCTTTCAACATGAAAGAGTACATCATGGAGTAAAGACAACCAGCATAGGAGCACAGGACGACAACTAGCGCAAAAGCAAGAAAAGGAGTTAATGTGGCACTACCAAGCTGTTGTAAAGAGTATGGGTAGAGGGACGGGAACATTCCTAGTTCACCGGGCGATGCATAGCGGTTTGCGTCTTTGACAAATAGTGGGTTTTTAATTGAAATGATTTCATACTCCCCCTGCGTGGGCTACGCGAGCTCCGCGGCTTAAGGAGTTGCAATTCTCAGTATGCCGCAATAGAACTACAACGGAAAACCACTATTAGCCAAGGCGCAAGAAGGGGAGTTAATGTGGCACGACCAAGCTGTTGTAAAAAGTATGGCTACAGGGACGAAAATACATTAAACTAGCTGTTCAAAAGCCATCCGCCTGGATGCATGGTCTTGTGTGTGACACATTACAGAATTTAACACATACTACTTTGCCTTAACCCCTAGCGGGGCATAGCGCGTCAACTACTCCTGCGCGCCATCGTACTCTGTTCTGGGCAATGGGGCGCAACTCGCCAAAAGACTTACCCAGTACCTGACACTCCTTTGCCACAGATCAACGCCATGTGATTCGAGGACCCCCTCTTGGTCGGCCTTGGTTGGAAATGGGGTTCCATTTCATGGCATGCATAGCAATGCAGTTATCACTCTTCCGCAATGTGTGACCTATCCACTGCCATTTTCGCCTGCGTATCAATTCGTCGATTGGCATCTGACCCGTACGCCGACTTAGCTCTTCATTTGATATTGTTTCGGGCCAGAAAATTCTTAAAATTCGACGAAGACATGAGTTGACGAAAACTTGCAGCTTTCTGGTAACTCCTACGGAAACTTTCCATGTACTGCTCCCATACAAAAGCACTGATAGTACCAGGGAGCGAAACAGGCCCAGCTTGGTCTTGATGCTGAGATAACTGCCCTGCCAGATTTTGGACAGCATGCCGTATGCGCGTTTAGCCTGGTTGATACGACGAGCGATGTCCTGCTCCGTACCACCATTTTCGGCAACAATGCTACCCAGGTAGACGAAGTTGTCCACCTTCTCCACAGGCTGCCCATTAATATTCATGGCAATAGGTGTCGGATTTCTTTTTCGCAACGGCGGGCTAAGAACCTTGGTCTTGTTGGTATTAATCTTTAGCCCAACCTTGCTTGCCTCGCTCTCGAGATCTAACGCCATTGCGGACAGATCCATGATTTTGTGGGAGAGTAGGCATATGTCGTCAGCGTAGTCAAGATGTTTTAGATAAGATGTCAAAGTCCATTGAATTCCTCTGTCGAGTCCGGATAGGGCTGCATGCAACACATCGCCGATCACAATGAGGAATAGGATCGGTGAGAGGATGCACCCCTGCCGAACTCCACTGCGAATCTCAAAGCCCCCCGACACCTTACCTTTATGCAGAACGCGACATTTCGCGCCGTCATAGGTTGCCTTAATAATAGCCACAAGCTTCTCAGGGATGCCTCTCCTGCGCAAGGCTGCCCATATAGAATCCCGGTTCACACTATCGAAAGCCTTTTCGAAATCGATGAAAAGCAAGTGAAGCGGAGAATCGTATTCAGCGCATTGCTCGATGATGATTCGCAAGGTGTTAATGTGATCGACACAGGAGAATCCGGATCGAAAGCCAGCCTGCTCTTCATCAATTGTGCTTTCTAAGTGGGCCTTTAGTCTTTCCAGGACGATTTTAGCTATTATCTTGGCAACGGCAGGAAGCACACAAATGCCTCTCCAATTATTACAGTCTGTGAGGCTACCCTTCTTTGGAAGTTTAATGATCAAACCTTCCTTCCACTCCGTGGGAAAGGTCTCTGTATTCCACGCTTTATCAACAAGTGGGTGCAGCAAATCGGCAGTTACGCTTGGCGCTGCTTGATAAAGTTCGGCAGGGATGCCGTCAAGTCCGGCGGCCTTTCCTCGTTTTAGTGCAATAATTGCAGTGACTATTTCCTCTTTAGTCGGGGCAGTGAACCGTATACGCACATTTTGATGGTTAGCTAAATTATCTATATGAGGGGGAACTTCACCAGAGGTTACACGGTTCAAGACCGCGGCGAAGTGTTCTTTCCACCGCCTCATCTGATCTTCTTCCAAGATAAGTAGCTTTCCATCACTATCTTTCACCGGATGTTGGCAGGAGTTACGACCACCTGTAAACTCCTTGATGACACCGTATACGGCGTTTAAGTTGTTACTTCTAGCGGCTTCTTCTGCTGACGCTAAAAGAGAATTGGCATAAACTCTTTTATCGCGTCGCACACTACGCTGAACTTCTCGAGCTTTCTGACGGTAAAGGAGTTCGATGCTGCTTCGATTGTCGTCTGATGCTGCAGCCAAACGAACTTTCAGCTCCTTTCTTTCAACAATCCGTTGCCATGAAGCGTCGGACATCCAGGGCTTATTCCGGCAATCCGGGTTTGGGCCAAGGATGGTATTTGCGCTATCAATGTACGCATTTTTTATGGCATCCCAGTTTGCGTTTATGTCACTATCTGGGTGACTAGTTATCTCAGCCGCTTTTTGCGCAAGATGTATTAGAAATAACCTTAGGTAACTTTGTATGAGGGGCGGACTCTTGAGTAGTATCTGCCCTGTGGCAGTTCTGGCACGGCAAACCTAAAGGCAATTAATTGCTAATACCCCACATACACGGAGCGATCCGTCGCCCGATCAATCGGCCGATGGATCGCCACAAAATATCAGCTGATTAAAATTACATGGAGCTATTAAAAAAAAATTGTCAACGATAAGCGCATACACAGGCCGATATCGGGTGACGGATCGGCCGATTGATCGCTGTGAGTATGGCACGTTTAAGCTGGCAATTGATAACGAGTAAAACCCTTTACTAAGAATTCTGGGAGGCTGCATTCCGATTCCGACTTCGGAGACTGCAGAGTGGGTTGCTGGCGTTGCTACTACTCTAGGGAGAGGTCTAACTGCTGGTGATACTATACCTACATATTTTTTGATAGGGAGGCCGGTAGCTTAGAGGCGTCAGTACGATGTTTCTTTCAGGGTCCCAAACGTCGACAAACGTTTGCTATCTTGAGAGCCCCCCTTGGCCGATTTTTGGCGACTTGATAGGATCAGAGAAAATTACGTTAAGGAACAGAGATGTACGGTATTGTACATCTCTATTGCGCGCCGTAATTTGCACTGAATCTTTGGCGATGCTACGGCGGAAATACCACCGACTGAATCAGATTTGTGACAGTCAATTGCAAGTGTGCAACTGGAGGTACAGTATTTCTTCGGATGCTCGTTACATGCTAACGAAACCTAAAATAGACCTCTTAGTTGTAGTTGATGCGGTATGTCCAACGTATGGCGAATTAGTAGGCGCGTTTTTTAAGTCATACAGAGCAGAGCAGGTTATGACCACACAATTACACTAACAATTTGATCTGAGCTGCTCTAATCAGTGCAGTGCGTTAAGTCTGCGCAAGTGTTGAAGTTCACGAACAGTTTGGGAAGCCCATAAAGACATGCCCCGTTTTCGTGTTCGCTACCCTAATTTAGTCTCGATCGTTTTTTTTGCGGCTTAACCTGCTCTACTCTGCTCTGCACAAAAAAAAAACGCAGCTAGTATATTCCTGGATTGACAATGCACTGGGAGCTCAAAAATAATGAACAGAAAATGCTCAAACAGTTTTGGGAGAGAAGGAGACTGTGTGATCAGGACGATCGATCTACGGTTGATTGCATGTAAAAACTTACAGTAACCATGTCCAAAGGACCTGTAAACTAAACCTATGACCAAAAAAAACCTACCGCCTTCGCTATTTGTCGTTCGCCCGCGTTCTCCTGTTGCGGTAATGTGATGTTTAACGTTATTCCGCCGCTGGCAGTCTCTTGTCTTGTTATAACCAAATTTTCACTACTACTACTAATACTAGCCTCATTCTCGCCCTTATCCGAATGCATTTTCTCGAAAATGCTCTCGATATCGGTCTCCGGTATATTGGATCCTTGTGCCGTCGTCGTTAGCAAATTGGAATTACTTCGGATCTCACGAATAAGACTTTGCGACGTTGTTGGCGTGGTCGTGACAACAACAGCATTCTTTTTATTCTCCCGCTTATGCATCTCCATGTGTTGATTGTAGTAGTTCTCTTGAATGAATGTCAACGAACAAATGTTGCAGGAGAAGAAGTGAATGCCTTTGCTATCCAACGTTTCGTTTCGCAGCGCCTCGTCGATGGTTTCTTGAAGCAGCTTTTGCGTCGATATGATTTGTTGACTTTGTTGTGGTGCTGCTGCGGCCGATTGTTGTTGCACTTGTTGATGAGACTGTTGCTGAACTTTCGGCTGATGCGTCTCGAAATGCTTGACGAGCATGTCGCGTTGCGGAAACGACGCGGAACATGTGCCGCATTTGAAGTAGTTTGTCTGATGTGTCTTGGCGTGTATACTGGCCTGTTCGCGTGTCTCGAAACGTGTCGAACAAATTCGACACTTGAACGGTTTCACTTTGACATGTTTTCGCAGATGATCGTCGTAGCTTGCCTTATCCGTTGTCTTATACTGGCACATGGTGCATGCATGTAGGATCTGTTCATTCGACACGACATTCACCACCGGCGATTTACTCTCGGGATGATTCATTTCTATATGCTTTTTCAGTGTGATTTCATTCAAGAAGGTTGAATTGCAAATATTGCAACTATACTCGTTAGGATGCTTCTCGGCGATGTGCTGTTTCAGTGTCGTCATGTTGACAAAGACCTTTTTACATGTCTTACAGCGATATCCGTTCTGCTGACGACATACCTCGTAGTGGGGTTGGAATTGTTTCAGGTCGGTCGTTTTGAAATCGCACGACATGCACTTGTAGATTTTAATGGGACCCTTGCGAGCCGGCGTTTGCGGTTGGATTTGGGCGACAGTCTGTTGCTGCTGCTGCTGCGGCTGTTGTTGCTGTTGCTGAACGATGATTTTTGTTTGTGGCTGCGGTTTCTCGACACTCTCAAATATATTGGAAAGCTGATTATCGACATTATCTCGCACTATGTTTTGCACGATTTTACGTGTTCCGATCTCTTGCTCGTCATCAACTAGCTTACGAGCCGTGTTGCCGCTATTCAACTTTTGCATTTTGACGGGCGGCGATGCTATAGCCTGACGATCATCATCGGTCAGTCCGTACTTTTTAAAGATGAAATTCAACAGACTCGTCTTCACACGTTCAAAATCGAGCTCGAGCCGATCCAAGTGATTAATCATCATGACACAACGCTTACAAATTACATCTTCTAAACTGATGATAACCATAAACGCCTCACCAATCAGTTGTCCGATTTTATTTGGCATTTTTGTATTGGTGTGTGTCGTCACGGAATCGGACAAGAGCGTGCACTGATTGTTTGCAACCTCATCGCAAACGTAGCAACGTGCCTGGGCGGCGGGCTGTTGAACAATTTGTGTTTGACTGTTTTGTATGTTTGCCGGTGACGTGGATGAGGTCACGTTTGTTGAAATGCCCACTTTTTGTTTCAGGATGCGAGGTTGTGTTGGACCGGTCACTGTTACAGCTCCACTTGAAAGAAGATTGTGAATTTTGCGCACGGCATTCATTTGACTCTCTTGTTGGGCGCTTGGGCCGCCATAGACCTGCAATAAGTTGGAAAAGGAGAAATGTTTAATATAAAAGAAATGCGATAAAATGTTGGGAAACCTGATCATTGTCGGCTGACTTTGGTGCGATGTTGGGAGACGGCATTTGAGACGGTTGGTAGCGTCCCTCAGGTTCCAGTAAACTATGAGCTCACAAATACGTCTAACCTTAAGTCGATTCATACTTATTAAAAGCACAGCTCGCATGCCCTAATCCCGGAGGATATCCCAATGAGCTGTGATCTCGTTCTATCAAATTCTCTGATTCAGCAGTACAGTGCGATTCTTTTCACGATTGGCCCCTGGCTTGCTCATCAGCCTGTTCTATACCGGCAAAACCAACATGCAGTGGGACCCAGTTATTTTGTCTGAAGATCCAACCTCCTGTAACGCTTTTTGGTAGTACCACACAAATTTTCATATAACAGTGCAGCGTCTATAGCTCAACAGATGCAAACGCGTGTATATTTGCTTGGAAACCCGTTAGAAATCTCCCCATAGGAATGGACGATGGCGGGTTAGCACTTACTGTGCGCGCCTCTTGTCTTGGAACCATTAGTGAACGACTCGAACCATTCTACATGGTGTAGCTGCTCCTCTCCCGTACCTCTCTGCTCGCAGATTGATGCTCAGAAGGCATGATTGAGCAGTGATTCATTTACTAAATGGTCCGATGTCATACTAGTTTCAATCAATCACTTTTCCTGAGCTAACGTTGCTGTTCGTAGGACAAAGTTTGGTTCTATTAGTTCTCGCGACAAGTCTTGCAATTTCTATCTTTGCTTCCGCAATGATGTGCGGTTATGGTAGGTCGAGCAGAACCTGTACTGACGTGGGACAAATACAAATGACAATGTGCATCCATGAGATTGTCGCCGGTTCAGGTTGCCTCGAAATCAAAACGGTCAACAATTTTCAGTTCGACTGCAGGCTACTTTCAATCTGTGGACTTTTGGTTTAAAAAACATCGCTCTAAACTCCGAACCATACAAGTGAGTTACCAATTGACAGACTATGGACTGATGCGTTAGTGGGGCTTTGAGTGTTTCGCCTGCAGTCCCCTAGCCCATCCTAAAAATTGAAGTGACTCATCGTTTGGAAGCTCACAGGTCTAAAAAAAACGGTTGATGGTTTCATCTTCGTGAGAACAAGTGTGGTTTTACTTAAGACGAGTCGCTACTACGATGAACGATTTAGAATCAAAGTGTTCCCAATTTGAATTTACTACCCAGGACGCACCCGAACCGTGATAGGGCCATTCCACTTACATTCCATTGTACTATCCGGACCCTTCCAAGGTTCATTCCTTTTTCAGTTTCCTATTTACCAGCAGTAGCAAATAAGCGAGTGTTTGCCAAATTGTGGGGATATGCATACTGGGTGTATGTGTGTGTACCGCAAGGAAAATTTTTGAATAGCATTCCGTCGAGTGTCGACGGCACAACTCGACGGACACAATGGGCGACAATTGTTAATTGTCGCGCTCGGTGGCCGTGATCGTTTGGTCACCGCTCTACGATACTAATCTAGAGCTCGGAGATCAAATCTCGGCGCGATCAAAAACTGCCTGTGAGTACTAATAGAACTCTCATGGTGCTCCGAGCTTGTCAGTATAAAGACGGCGCGGATAGGAGGTGCATGCTAGCAACTGCACTTCCGAAAAGTAGATATGCTATTGAAACGTCAACAAGGCATAGAAATGCTAGAGATGTTGACGCGCCCATGCCCCTGGAGGGGTCAAGGCAATTAGAGAGAGACCGATTTATGGAGTGCTAGCGCCAATCAAGAAGAAGGCAAAGCAACCATCAATTTTGACACAATTTGATGCGTTCCTGTGGCAGCCTGTTCTCCGCACCGTTTCACAGCGGCCAAGAGCTGCCAAAACCCCTTCAATGCAAGAAGGAAAGTGTTTTCCACATATCGTTTGTTATGTTCACTGGGAGCAACATATCTCGGCGCAACTGCTCTCAATGTTACTTCTCCGCGCCGGCATCAAAAGAAATCTTGGTCCGTGGGTTTGCTGCGTATGCAACAGAGAGCTGCACCCAAACGCTACTACGATCAGATACAATTGCGGCAATCAGTGGCGCATCTAACGCCTAGTACGCACTGCGACTCTTGAGTAGATTCTATTGCGTCTCGCCAGAATCACGCCTGTTGGGATCTCCATGGGTAATCAACCTATTCCTACCATAAACCATCCTAAAGTTCTTGTAGTCACTCTGGACAGCATGGCCACGTCATCACTCCATGCCTCAACAGTGTCCGATAGGATGCGTAGTAGGAATGAGATCCTCAAAAAATTGGTCGGTAGCACCTGGGACAAGGAAACTCTACTGGTCACGTATAAAGCAGTCGGAAAATCAGTGGTGGCAAACTATGCGGCTCCTGTCTGGTCACAGAAACTCTTTGACACAAAAGCTTGCCACTGGCTGTCTCTTGATGCCACCCCCAGGGCCATCTACATCAAGAAACCAAGATGATGCCTTTAAGAAACCCAATCTTGTCAAACAGTATATGCGGGTTGGTACAGAAGAGAGGACCTAAACTCCAACCTCTTGAACAAGACGCCGCCGCCTAGACATGTTAGGCGTGACTTCAGAGAAGGGTACCCTTTGATAGCCATGCACACAGATCAGTCATCGCAGCGATACGTCAGGAGGAGGTACTTTCATCGATCGCGGAATTAGATCCGAGTCGAGTACTCTCGGCCATACCACCAAAGGCTTCCGAGAGCAACGAGAACGGCACTCGCCCAACTTCGATCAGGCTGGTGTTCACGACTTAATTCTTACCCATCCCGCATTGACCAGGACATCTCAAGCATCTGTCCGGCTTGCAATGGAGCACCTCATAATGTGGACCACATTTTCGATTGCCCAACTGTACCTGACTCCTAGATCTGTGGGAAAACCCCATAGAAGCAGCTATTTTTTCATCTCTCAACACCGGGAACGAACCATAAGCATATAACACACAGAAATTCCGACCATTGCTACAAGAACGGGGACTACAAAGAATTACACGGAAAGAAGAACCAAAACGTGCAATTCTATGCGCGCACAGCGTTCGTGCAACCCGCTGGCGTCGAAGCCAAGCTTCCTACAAAAGCAAGCCGGATCATAGGTGTCTTCGAGTAAGGAAACTATCGAGTGTCTGCTTGACACGCATTTTCCTGGCAGCTCGATTGATGTCTCATCTGAAGAGTCCTACACTTGTTGCTCAGCGCCATGTAATAGTGCATCATCTCTAGCTTCGAATCTTTTAATGCTGGAGCCGACGGCATTATTCCGGCAGACTTGCAGCAATGTTCGGATATTTTATATCCTTGGATAGAGGGTATCCTAAAAAAAATCCTCTCCCATAGTACTCATCGTGGGCGCTCCCTGGAACGGCAGTGGTCGTTGGACATTGCTAACCAAGTCAAGCCACCAGTAATGGCAGTGCGATAATTTGGTTGAGGCAAACATTCCCCCTGTGGTGTGGAGCGTAAAAATTATATCACGGCCTTTCCCTTTGCCGGTCTGTCGTAGAAATCGATGTCGTTTGATGTGCTAGGCCCCACTAGGAGTTGAGGTAAACTAGTAAGATCAAGGCTAATTCATACTACCCTACTCACATCATCAATGTACGGAGGTTGCCTTTTATATTTCGGGATTGGACAACCCTAGTGTTGCAATCTGGCAACTGACAGCTCTATCGTAAAGTTTGACATTTTTGAGGTTATACGTACTCAGAACGTTTTGACATACGAGCGCTATTTGTGTTTTTTACAGTAACTTAAAAGATTAATCTCGGCCAAATAATGGAATTCAATCGTGAACATTTTCGTGCGATTATTTTTTACAACTTTCGACGTGGATTAACTCAGCAACAGTGCATGGATGAACTGAATTCAATTTTTGGCGATGAAGCTCCATCAAGGACCAGTGTTTATCGATGGTATGGTGAATTCAATCGAGGTCGTAGTTCACTCCAAGACGAATTTCGTGAAGGTCGTCCAAAATCAGTTGTTGTTCCGGAAACCATTGATGCTGTGCGCGAACTGATATTGCAAGATCGTCATGTGACCTATCGTGAGATTGAGACAACCTTAGGCATTAGTGGGACCAGCATACATTCAATATTGCATGAACATTTGACTGTCAAAAAAATTTGTTCGCGTTGGATCCCACACAATTTGTCAATCGCTCAAAAAAGGCTCGTGTCGATTGGTCAAAAGAAATGCTCAAAAAATACGATCGCGGTGCTTCGAAACACGTCTATGACATCGTGACAGGTGACGAATCGTGGATTTACGCGTATGAGCCCGAAAGTAAACAGCAGTCGATTGTATGGGTGTTTCAAGATGAGCCAAACCCAACAAAAGTTGTTCGCGCACGAAGCACTTCCAAGCAAATGGTCGCCTGTTTTTTCGGAAAAACTGGACATGTCGCAACCGTACTACTAGAACAACGCAGAACAGTCAATTCTGAGTGGTACACAACCATTTGTTTGCCAGTTGTCTTCCAATAAATCAGGAAAACCAACCGCCGAAGACGGATCACTCTTCACCACGACAATGCGGGCTCTCACACATCAGCTCAAACAACTGCATTTTTGAGCACTCAAAACATAGATTTGATGGGTCATCCGCCGTATAGTCCTGACTTGGCACCGAATGACTTCTTTTTATTCCCGTACGTAAAAAACAAACTGAGAGGTCAACGTTTTTCAACACCTGAAGAAGCGGTTGCTGCGTTCAGAATGCATGTTTTGGAAACACCTCAATCAGAGTGGCAAAAGTGCTTTGACAATTGGTTCAAACGCATGCAAAAGTGTATAGATCTTCATGGGGAATATTTTGAAAAACAATAAAGCGATTTTCAATGATTAATATTTGTTTTTGTTCTCTAATCCCGAAATATAAAAGGCAACCCTCGTATGTGCAGGCGTGTCTGCAAGAGAACCCCCCAAGGGAGCATACTATATCCCCTTCTTTGGAATCTAGCGGTCAACGGACGGCTCTCGGATCTGGAGAAGGTTGGGTGTACTATAAAGTCATTGCTTACGTAGACATCACACGCTCAGTGGTATGCTACAGAATGGCCTATCCATTCTAACGGAGTGGGCAAGTCGGTGCGGCGTTAAAGCTAACCCGGACAAAATGCAGCTTGTGCTCTTAACTAGAAGGCACACTATCCCTCCAATCGAACCCCCTACCCTGCAGGGCACTTAAATGGTTTTCACCGATAAAGTCAAATTTCTTGCTCTCATCTTTGACAGACAGTTAAGGAAGGAAGCTTTCAAAACGGATGAAAAAGGCTACTACTGTACTCGAAAGCGGTATATTGGATATATACAGCTGGTGGACTGCGCCCAGAGTAGCGGCCTACTGTAATATGCCAGGAAAGGTACAAAGAAAGGATAGCTGCGTTGGGCCACAACGGGGGCTTTTAGAACCACTCCATCAGCCGGTTGACATATGATACTCGGCTTACTCCCGTTGGAGATCTTTGCCGAACAACTGGCGGCAACCACGGCTCTACGCGAGACGGGCCGCGCGTTGAATGTGAGACACTCCACTGTACTGGACAACCTGAATCTCCCTAGGAAAACGGACTACATTTCTCCAAAATATTATTTTGACAGACTACGCTAGTCTGGTTACATCGAGGAGTCTATGGATGGGAGATACGACCTTAGCCACCGGACCCTTGACCATCTACAGATGACTCTAAGACCGACGACGGGGTTGGAGTAGGCATATACTCAGACGTACTGGGGATTAACTTATCACTTCATCTTCCCGATTTTTGTAGCGTCCTACAGGCGGAGGTTTCTGCTATCTCGGAAGCTCTGTCCTGGCTAGACTGTTATGTCATTATTATTTACACGGACAGTCAGATTCGCTCACTCGAATGCGTCTTGACGACATCTGAAACTTTCGAGAGCTGTCGCTTAGCTCTCGTAGAGATGGGTGGTCTTTTCAATACAGAGATGTTGGCGCGCCCATGTCCTTGGAGGGGTCAAGGCAATTAACATAACACTCAGTTGGAAAGGTCTCTGTATTCCACGCTTTATCAACAAGTCGGTGCAGCAAATCGGCAATTACGCTTGGCGCTGCTCGATAAAGTCCGACAAGGATACTGTCGAATCCGGCGGTCTTTCCTCGTTTTAGTGCAATAATTGCAGCGACTATTTCCTTTTTAGTTGGAGCAGTGGACCATATACGCACATTTTAATGGTTAGCTAAATAGCCCTATCTATTGTTTGCTAAGTTAGGATTTATGTACTTCCCCTCTTAGGCGATATTCAGATTAGCTACATTTTCAGCTCCGACGCAGCCACGCACAATAGCCAAGCAAAGTCGATCGTATCGCATGCTGAGCGATGAGTGTGAATCCGCCCATTTGATGCTGTGTATCTCGACTGAAATTTCAAGCAGTCGTGCAGCGCGGTGTCGTGTGTGTGAATTTCGCCTTAGTGCCACTAAGTGGCGCACTGACAGCCACTGCATACGATCTTTCAAGGGCAGAGCCTAACCGCACCAGGTGATTGGCCTACTCATTTCCCCGCTATACTCCTAGGACCTGGACGGAGCCCAGAGGAGGGTGACTCTGTTAAGAGTAGCCAGAGAATTCAGCTCTTGACGGCATTTTTATACCCTAGACTTTTAGTATAGGGTATATTGTTTTTGTCACGACGGAAATATGTAACACCTTAAAGGAGGCTCCGGAGGTATAGCAATGTATATATATAAATGATCAGGGTCACCTCCTGATTCGATTTAGCCATGTCTGTCTGTCTGTCTGTCCGTTCGCACGATAACTTTCGACAGAATCAAGCTAGAGCCTTGAAATTTTGGTCAGATGTTGGAAGTATGATCTAGTTGGTTGGTATTGTAAATGGGCATGATCAGGCCAAGAGAACGCCTACCTCCCCTACATATGTAAAATACTTAAATGTATCCATAACTCCCGATTAAATAAACATGAAAAGCTCTAGCTTTGGTAGATTGCTCGCGAGGGTGATCTTATACTCTCTTGGAAAAATAAAATCGATCAGTTGAGAACTAACGGCAATTTTCTTACAAAGAGCCCCGTACTACCCTACTTTTCAGGTTTTTTGTCCATAACTCTTGAACAAATTGACGTAGACATCTGATTTTTGGTATGTGACCCTGAGGTGAGAAGCTGCTTGGGTTTTAGTAAGTTGGGTATAATCAGATCAAAGGAACGCCTACCTCCCCTACAAAATTCAAAAAATTAAATATTACTTTAATTACGATAACTTTCGATAGAATTACACTAAAGAGTTGAAAATTTGCCAGCACGTTGGTAACATCCTGTTAGTTGGTATTGAAAATGGGCAAGATCCGACCTAAGGAACCCCTACAAATGCAACTTCAAATAAGCGATAACTTTTGAGAGAATGAAGCCAGCGACTTGAAATTTTGGTCGAATGTTTGAACTGAGATTGATTTAGTTGGCATTAAGGATGGGTTAGATCCGACCTAAGGAGCCCCTACCTCCCCTAGAAATGAAATTTTAAATAAGCGATAACTTACGACAAAATGAAGCTAGCGACTTGAAATTTTGGTCAAATATTTGTAGTAGGATCCAGTTGGCTAATACTGAAAATACGTAAAATCCGACCAATGAAACCCCTGCTTCCCCTACAAATAAAACTTCAAATAAGCGATAACTTTCGATAGAGTAAAGCTAGACACCTGAAATCTTTTTTTTTAATGTTTGTAGGGTGATCTAATTGGTTGGTGGCAATGATGGGCAAGATCCGACCCAAGGAACCCCTACCTCCCCTACAAGTGAAACTGCAAATAATCAATAACTTTCGATAGAATGAAGCTAGCGACTTGAAAAATTCGACAAATATTTGTAGAATGGGTTAGTTAATTGATTTTTAGAATGGCCAAGATCCTCATGAATGTATGCCAACCTCCCCTATAAACTGGCCATATAGGAAACTTACTTTTAATGCATATGGTCGTTGCCAATTGGTACTTTTGGTATCCCCACTAGGTCTGTACAAGTCTAGGGTATACACGCTTCGGACTCCGGACCTGGTTTTTTACTATTTTTGATGACACTGTCGCCGCCTCGAGGGCCATAATGGCAGCCTGGCTATCCGTGAAAATTGCGATATCCTTTGTGGTAAAGTTGAGCATTACTGTGGGGGTTGTCACTAGACACTGCCTGGTGGGGGAACATGCTTGGAGGCTTGGAGCTCCTCACTATGACTACTGTAGAAGCTGCGGTGATGTGGAGGAGGGAAGCGTTTTCCATCTGCTCTATGCTTGTCCGGCACTCTCACGGAGAAGGTCAATCTTGGGATCTAGCTTTAAGCTCCTGGAGGACTTGGCTGGGGTAGACATTCACCTGCTGAACCGATTCATAGTCAGCACTAGCACTGTCTGGCTCATGATTCGTGGAGGTCTACTGTTACGAATCAGGGGCATCGCAACGGACCTAGCTATGGTCTAAGTGCGCCGTGGTATTCATGGCAGCCCCTTAACCTAACCTAGCTAAATTATCTGAGGGGGAACGTCACCAGAGGCTACATGGTTCAATGCGGCGGAGTGTTCTTTCCATCGCCTCATTTGATCGGAGAAGTTGATGAGCACCATACAAAGGAGGGTTCTCCGGCGAATCATTGGAGCTGTTCGTGATAGCGACCAATGGCGAAGAAGTGTCACCATACACTGTCGAACACGAATCTAGTACAAGTGGACCGGTTTTCTTCATACCTATGTGAAGTGTATGTGTGTCAGAGGACATTTGTACCAGGTTCGAGATCGAGTTCGACAGTGTATGGTGACACGAAGCGAACAGCGAGTTGTACAAAATCTACGACGAATCAGAGGTCAAAAAATTCGTCGGAAAAGTTTACAATGGGCTGGACACGTGGTACAAACGGATGAACAACAAATACCCAAGAAGGCGTTTATGGGAGTATGTAAAAGGTGGAAGACCATCCGGTAAACCCAAGAAGCGATGGATGGACTCTGTTGACAACGACAGCAATAAGCTGATGAAAACTCCATGACGCGGTTAAGGACACATAGACTAATAAGTACTATCAGCGCTGTTAAATGCGTACCCACTTGGGATAAAAAAAAAAGAGCTCAGTCGAACGTGTTGTTGATCATACACCTTATGCACACCGTTGCAATCTAGTAAATGATATGTTGCTAACTTATCTCGAGGTTTTGGTGTAATTGGACTGTTACGCCAGTTATATATTTATATTGCATGCGTTCACGTTCTTAAACGTTGCAAGTATTCAGCAATTCAGATGCATGTAACAAATTTTTTTTTTCTGTTTACATACATCTGAACTGCAACGTTTAATGCTTCGTTTACACGTGAACATTGAGCAAGATATGAAACATTGAAAAATTGACGTGCGTTACGCTAGCACCCCCACCACTAAGTATCGATATCAGGCATAGTGCATAATTAGGGGCTAATTAGTTGCTCTATTCTCGAATTTATTGCTCCCGCCGATTCGCCAGAATTGACGATTTGATGTGGGGGTGCTAGCGTAACGTTACGCTAGCACCCCCACTTTTTTATCCAACATCTATCGCACGCAAATTTGATGCAAAATGAAAAACAGAATTAATTGCTAATTTGTTGCTCTATTCCGGAATTTATTGCTCCTGCCGAATCGCCAGGATAATGTTTTTTGTATGGTGGTGCTAGCGTAACGTTACGCTAGCACCCCCACATAAAATCGTCAATTCTGGCGAATCGGCAGGAGCAATAAATTCGAGAATAGAGCAACTAATTAGCCCCTAATTATGCACTATGCCTGATATCGATACTTAGTGGTGGGGGTGCTAGCGTAACGAACGTGAAAAATCGCTTTGAAAAGCACCAACAACAAAAAGATACCTTTCTATTCCTACATGGCCAACATGAATTTGAGAGGATTTGAGTCGTTATGCTGGCCACGTAAGAACAGAAAGGTATCTTTTTGTTGTTGGTGCGTTTCAATGCAATTTTTTAATGTTCCGTGTTTTTCTCAATGTTCACTTGTAAACGAAGCATTAAATGTTGCAGTTCAGATGTATGTAAACAGAAAAAAAATTTGTTCCACGAATCAGAATGCGAGTCAGGAGTAGTGATTGCATATCTACTAGTCATAGTATTCGACATAACCGCCCATTGATAAACAACACAAAATTTCACTAATAGAGCGCAGTTCGCTACAAATTTGACGAATCATATCTCACAGCCACCACACTGCGTACAAGGCACATGAAATGAAACCGGTTCTTGTGCAATTCGCAGACTGCAGCAGAAACGACCTTCGACTCCGTCCTCATCCCAATCGATGCTGACGTCGAAATGCAGGGAACGCCTTCACCACCGGCTTCCGAGTTGCCCCGGGAAGCCGCCAAATCGCCAACGTGACACACATGCTTGGTGGCTGCTCGCCACACAGTAGGCACGCTCCAACTGGTCGGTCAAGGCGACAACCACGGGGAACGCCAAGCCGCACAGCGCCCCAGATAGTGAAACAATGGGCGTTCAAACAATCGTCCAAAGCCCCAACAATGGAGCGTCGTTGCTGTTGACTTTGCAGCAGCAGGAAATGATAAGGGGGGAGAACTGCCGGCGGCCCACTGATGGGCTTATCACTAGCGTTTCTTGCCGCCGCCGCCTGCATTCCAACCCCTTTCACGGGTACGATATCACGCGAATGTTATTTTGGGGCACCACACAACCAACAATCGTCGCCGAGCTGCTGCAGCCTCTAACGCGCGCCACCGGAATCCATTGACGCTCCGTATCATAACGCCATCGCCGTCGTCTTTCCTCTCGCTCGTTGCCGTCTCCCACGAACCACGCACACCGTACAGCCGGGCCACTTTGTGTTTGTGCGCCAAATTTCCATCGACTTTTCGCGCAATCGAGAAAAACGCGATCGCGTAATTTTATTACGTTTACCTTTCTGGCTGTCGGCTGAACAACTCTTTTCATTATTACGAATTATATGCGCGCCGCTAAGCGCTCTACTGACAAATTTCAGAAACGAATTTCAACACTCGCGCGGACCACTGAAATGAAACTCTACAACATGGCGGCGTCGCTGTCTGCGAATTACGGCGAGTGGTCCGAATGTACGAAAAACGGTTTTGCCAAAACTCCGTCGCGTAAATTTTCAAACAATCGCACTGACGAAATTCACGAGAAATAATGTTTTTCTGAATTTTCAAGAGAACAGAATGCAAGAAGACGCGTGAAAAGGAAAATTCCGTGGCCAGCGTCTCGAACTTGACTCGGCGAAATGGTACTTCCGCTAAGATGTCAAGTGATGTCATGGTCGGAGAGGGGTGACTTCGAACGACTTCGTCCGAGGCGAAAAATGGCTTCGGTCGCTTTATATGAAATGATGAAATGCCAGTGTTGAAGAGGGGGCGGCAAAATAGATTGGAATGGATTTGTATGGGTGGATAGCCTGGGGAACATATTGTACGAAGCGACGCGCGTGAACAACTCCTTTGAACAGTGCTGTAGGTAACGCTGACTAAATTGAGGGGGCTAGGCGAATTCGTGATATTCGAATAGAATTTCCACCATGAGCGCAATATCACTGCCATTGCCTGCGTTCAGAAGTTACTGAAGAGCACGAACTGCTCGCGGGCTGCTCCGGAGCTTGTCGATTATGCAGTCTGTGCCTGCTGAACGCGACTCTCTTGTCACACACACTTCATACGAAAATCAAGGAGAAAGAAGAAGAAGACAAGTGCGAGCGGTGAGCAGAAATTTTTCCTGCTCGGTGATCAATTGATCATGATCAGTTGAGCGGAAGTTGCTCAGTATCTTCTGAATCAACACATAATAGTCGCCATACATTATCCGATCCGTCGTCCGATCGATCGGCCGATGGATCGCCACAAAATATCTGCCGATCTCCACTGCACACACACTGAGCGACTTTCGTGCGATGCGATAACGAATGACAATTCAAAAAATAGGTTATGATTCACTCCCAATCCAACCTAGATTCATTTTTGTTAACTATTTGGATGTGTGTGGTATTTTCGTATACCACATATTTGATATTTCAATTGCAATGCTATTTAAATCATTAGAATCCTTGAAATTTCATCATTTAATAATTTGGTAATTTGACATTCACTTGCGATAATCACATACACTACCCAATCGATCGTCACCGATCGATCGCACGAAAATCGCACTAAAATATCGGCAGATCAAAATTGATCGCCCGATCGGTGCGATTCCCACATACACACGCCAATCCGTCGGCCGATATTGATTTCGGGCGACGGATCGGCCGATCGATCGGTGTGTGTATGGCACGTTTAAGCTTATCCACAATTGTGCAAAATTCGTTTCAACATTCATTTCAACGTTTATTTCAAGTTTCCACGTAGAATTCATTAGTGCATTCAATAAAGCACCGAGAAAAAGTGGAAAGTCTTTTCCTGTAAACGTGATTTCGTCAGTTTGCTTTCAAAATTCATCGCGAGTTGATTTAAACGTGCCGTACACGCAGCGATCGATTGGTCGGCCTGAGTATGTGGAGATCGCACCGATCGGCCGATATTTTAGTGCTATTTTCATACGATCCGTCGGTCTGACGATCCTTCGGATGGTGTATTTGATTATCGCAAGTGGCATCATTTATGCCGCAGAACTATCTTCGAGTATTAACTAATTCGAGCCAACTCACGACGACATAAACAAGCCGCATTATTAGCTAGTTTTGGTACTAATTTTAGCTCCACTTGCGATGCAAGACTGGACTGAAAAATTGTGACTAGATGGTGTTGATATCTTCGCTAATGGCGTCGTTGGTGAAAATTCTATTTTACATGTTATATAAATACCTCATCCTTTCCTGAAACTCGGCATACGTCTCATCCATTGATTGTAGCGGTATAAACGCGTTTTCATTAGGAGGCTACTGCCTCTTGACATTTGCAAACCAAAGTCACAAACCAACAGCTGACATCTTTCATATTTAGTACCTCTCCGTATCGTCGGTATAAACACACTACGAACAAATACTAGCACTAAAACGATTTAGTTAAATCCACGGTATAAACGAGGCCAATGAATGTCAAATTACCAAATTATTAAAAAACGAAATTTGAAGGATTCTAATGATTTAAAGCGCATTGACATGATCAAACTACGGTTTGACAAACCACCTACTTGAACGTGTGAACCCCTTGTCAAACTGGTTTGATGTCTTGTGCTTCTGCCAAACCGTAGTTGGACGGTGCTTAACTTTTCATCAAATGCTAGTTTGTCAAACCGTAGTTTGATCATGTCAACGCGCTTTTAAATCGGTCTGCAATTTAAATATCAAAAATGTAGTATATGAAAATACCACACAAATCCAAATAGTTAACGAAACTTAATCTAGCTTGTACTGGGAGTATTATAACCAATCTTTTGAATTGTCATTCGCTATCGCATCGCACGAAAACCATACAGTGTGCGCAGTGGAGATCGGCAAATATTTTGTGGCGATCCATCGCCAGATCGATCCGACGAAGGATTCCACAGTATATGGCGGCTCTTAAGAAGCGTTTACACATTCCAGTAGCCATGCCCATGCCATCATGTGGATGCTCCGAAATGAATGGTGAGCAATTGTAGTGTTTGTCGCCAACGTCGCGGTCAATTCTTGGGCCAGTATGGGTACGAGTCATAAGCACGATCCATTTCTAGAATGTCTAGGGCTGAGAGCCTATATATCTAGATAGCAGTGATTTTAACAGAAGTTGCACCATTTCTGTTCGCTTGATCTCTGCTCTGTTAAGGAAAAAAATATTTGTTAAGTACTTGGCGATCCGAAGACAATCGAGTCGACTTGTCCCCAAAGATTAGACAATAGCAATGTTCGAGACAAACGGACAGAGTTTAGGATCGAATCGGACGGCCTGGATCAGTGATGAGCGGATTTAAATAGCTACCATACAGATAGTTCGATGCGTGGGGCTGAATTGCGGGCTGAGTATAGAAAGGTGTAGAAGCAAATTGTCGAGAAAGAAGTTGACGTTCAACCAATTCACTTTTAACTCTGATCTGGGATGTAATCCAACACGAGACCTGGATCATAGATCGGTCAGTCGTTTTGCATGGGAATGCACCTTTGTCTGGGTTAAGGCTGCGCGCATGTTGGCTCACGTTCGCGTGTCGCGTTCACGTGTTTTATGTCAAACGGTTTGAGTCTATGGTTTGCAACCAAAGATGCGAATCTGTCAATTTGATAGATGCTCGGCTGTTGTCGTATCACCAAATTGGATTCATTATTGTGTATTAACGCCAATAATTTAGTATGAATGTGTGTTTATGCACATCCTACTACTACCCAGTCGTTTGTTCTGCCACTCAATTGTTATCTAATTATCCATTTTAAAGTACAATAATGAACTCAATTTGTTGATACGACAATAGCCGAGCATTTGCCATATTGACAGATTCGCATCTTTGGTTGAAAACCATAGACTCAAACCGTTTGACATAAAACACGTGAACGCGACACGCGAACGTGTGCCAACTTGCGCGCAGCCTAAAAGAACACGGCAAATGTCGGCCGATCGATCTGACGACGGTGTATCTCTCTCTCTCTCTTAATTGCCCTAACTCCTTGTGGGGCATAGCGCGTCAACTGTTCCATGTGGCCCAGTTGACGTTTCGACGGTATAAACTGGTTTCGGAGAATGCAGTTGCCAGCATGCACCTCCAGCACATCCATGGCTACGAACGTCGTCGTGGACGGGATTCGAACCCGAAACGCCGGTAGTCAAACATGAAACTGGCGACGGTGTATGGGGAACGTACAAATGTGGCTTCGTTTGCAAGTGAGCATTGAGCAAAACACGAAACATTGGAAAATTGCATTGAAAAGCACCAGCAACAAAAATATTTCTTTCAGTTCTTACATGGCGACCGGTAGCGCAGTGTGTTGAGGCATCAGTCTCATGTTTGACTACCGGCGTTTCGGGTTCGAATCCCGTCCACGACGACGTTCGTGGCCATGGATGTGCAGGAGGGGCATGCTGGCAACTAAATTCTCCGAAACCAGTTAATGCCCGGTTCACATTATTCCAGTAACCAATCCAGTCCAGCGCTGGATTGCTACTGGAATAATGTGAACCGGCACTGGACAGCAATCCAATCCAGCAATCCAGTCCAGTAATCCAGTCCAGTGACTGGATTGTCGGTCTACTTTTTGATTCCAGCTCGCCCAGAAATCATTGTTACTATAGTTACCGAATCAACAACACACTCGCCGGACTACTGGACTGGAATCATGTAGACGATATGATCCAGTCCAGCACTGGACTGAACAGCTGGACTGGATTACTGGACTGGAATAATGTGAACTGGGCAGTGGGTTCCGAAAAAACATGGAAAATAATGTTATGCCGAGAAACGTCAACTGGGCTACATGGAACAGTTGACGCGCCATGCCCCACAAGCGGTTAGGGCAACTGAGAGAGATGTAAGAACAGAAAGGTATCTTTTTCTTGTTTGTGCTTTTCAATGAAATTTTTCAATGCCTGCGCTACCAGAGCGCTCCCATTTCTGTACTGTATCGCGACAACAAAAATGAGAGCGCACCGGTGGCACTACCATTTATGAATGCAGGGAATGTTCAGTGTTTTGCTCAATGTTCCGGTGTAAACGAAGCATAACGTTTCAAATTAAATTATGAAATAATTATCACAAATGCGAACATACCATAAAGCGTCGTGTGCCTCGTGCAGTCTTCGTTTACACACACACAGATGAGTATTTATCCAAAACATCCCCGTCATCTTCTCGCCGTGTATCTTCTCCTTCGTTCGTCCTGACGAGGCGAAAGGGGAAATGTTCGTTTTGAGCGAATTCGAAATGTTCAACGAACGGAAAACGAGGGCGTCTTCGCGGAGCGTTGTTACCACGGCAACGTGACAGCTGCTGAAAACGTAAACAAAAACTGTGGCGGACAGAGTGAAATTTAATTTTTTGTGCATTTCGTGCAGGAGATTGGAACGAATTTTGGTTTCATAGAGACGGAATTGAACGCTGATCATGCGAGCCGTTCTCAAATGGGTTGAGAAAATCCACGAGCCCAGCGAGAAGTCGGACTATGTGAGGTAAATTTTGTACCGTTCACCGTTGTAGGTCAGGTAGTGGGGGTGGTGGGCCACTGTGGGTCATTTGACGCTACCGCAGATTGTTGATAAACAAAAATTGTGGAAGAATTCTCTACGATTTACCACGATTTAAACGTATGTGTATGTGGAATTTTAATTAGACTAATTGGCTGAGTATTTCACAATGATCAAACATGCATATTCCCCAATGTACAATCCCCGACAGTAGGAAGTTGATCTCACCTTAAAGTCGCCGGGCGCAGACGAGATTTTTAGCTGAACTACTATAAAATCCGGTGGAATGGGTCTATTAGTGTCACCTTACACTGTCGAACTCGAACACGAACCTCATGGACAAGACGCCGCCGCCCAGACAGCAGACATGTTAAGCGCGCCTTGAGGGACCTATAAAGGGACGTCCAGAGGTACAAAAGGGTACCCTTTGATAGCGGCGCACACAAGTCAGCCATCGCAGCGATACATCAGGAGCAAGTTCATCAAGCAATTGCGGGTTTAGGTCCAAATCCAGTTCTCTCCTCTATACCACCAACGATATCTCCGGAAGAGGAAAGACTTCCGAGAGCAATGCGAACGACACTCGCCCAACATAGGTCAGGCTGGTGTACACGATTGAACTCCTACCTATACCGCATTGACCAGGACGTCTCAAACATCTGTCCTACCTGTAATGGAGCCCCATGAGTGGACCACATCCTTCACTGCCCAGCTGCACCCACGCACCTGACTCCCAGATGGCTGTGGGAGAACCCAATAGAGGCAGCTAATTTTCTATCCCTCGATACCGGGGATGACGACGAACCGTAGGCACGTAACTAATCAACACACCGACTTCCGATCATTGCTACAACAACAACCATATGGTTTAGAAGTCTAGCCCCCAGACTCCTTCAGTCTAGCCCCGCTGCTGTGGCACCGAATTCTATTTGTAGGTCTAGAGGTAGTAGGTGCAATATAATGTTTACTGAGGCTGCTGGCATTAACAAGGACAAGACGAAATAATGCTACAATCGTGAACAAAAAGCTAGCGCAGCGGAACATCGGGGACCTCAGCACTGAATTCGTAGACGACGTCACATACCTGGATAATAACCTGCCAAAAAACGCTAGCGAAATAGGCGAAATCAAGCAACGGATAAAGCTAACAAATAAGACTTTTTTCTCGGTTCTTACAATAATGAAATCAAAGCATGTGCACAGAAAAACGAAGCTCTGCAAATACAAAACAATCATCCGACATGTGCTATGCTATGGCTGCAAAACCTTTACCCTAACACAAGGCTCCGAAAACATACTAAACACGTTTGAATGAAAGGTTCTTTGGCGAAACTTCGGAGCAGTTTTTGATTGAAATGGATGGCGTATCTGGTACAACTATGAGCTGTACTGATGAGCTGGAAGTTTCGAGAATCGTCAAACTGAAACGACTTCAATGGGCAAGGCATGTGCAACGAGTGGACAATAACCACATTGCCTAAATGGATATTGAAAGGACACATCAGCGGAGCAAGGCTGCGAGGAAGACCGAGAGCTTGTTAGGAAGACTCGGGAGATGCTGACGCCGAACAACTGCTGAACTTCGGAATTCAGAGTGACCGCGTCACTTGACCGAGATTCAGACGGCCAAGGCCCGAGGTCGAGCTGTAGCGCCATGATGATTATTTACATTAATTTCATTTTCTCTCTCTAATTGCCTTGACCCCTCCAGGGGCATGGGCGCGTCGGCTCTATGAAATAACTCCCAATGAAATAAACCCACAAAAAAATGAAATAAGTCCCAAAAAATTTCCATACATTTTTGGGAGTTATTTCATATGAAATAACTCCCAATTTTTTGGGGATTATTTCATTTTTTTGGGAGTTATTTCATTTTTTCTTTGGGACTTATTTCATCGAACCTAATTTCCTAAAAATTTTGGGACTTATTTCACTAAAGTTTGGGAGTTATTTCATTTTCATAAAAAAATAAAAAACTGTTTATTTAGATAACATATTACGGTTGTAATAACAGTGTTTGTAAATAATGTGGAAAATTTTTAATCAATAGCGTAAGCGTGTCTTTTTCAATCATTCTTCTGTGAAAGTGAGTGAAATTCAGTTCATTTTTTTCCGGTATCAAAATGGCCAGTGTTGAATACGAAATTCTAAGCGGCAAAAGAAGAAATAGTGAGTTACTATACATTGTTGATGAACAACAATTGTATATTAAGAAAACAAAATATAAATCAAAACAGTTTTATGTGTGTTATTATAAAGAATGTAAGTCGCGAGCGTTCTTAAATAATAACAAGTGCTTCAAATGTAGCAACGCCGAGCATAATCATGGAAGTCAAAAGCCTTTATAAGACGAAATGATTGTGATGAACACTCTTAAAGCAGAGTGTATCAATCCCAATAATCTACTAGGCAACGTAAACGCCTTGAGTGGCATAAGACGAAAATTTCAGGACGTGTGCAGCAGGTTTGTTTCTTTGGTATTCTTACTTCACCGGACATTCTGGTTTGCGTCTTCGCTAATAGTGGTATTACCGGGCGTTGCGAACTATCCCCTCAACGACTTTGCCTCAAAAAAAAATATTTAAAAATGGCCCCATTTTTAAAATTAGCAATCACCCAAAAAAAGCTGAATTTTGTCCCCAAAAAGATAATGAAAAATGCCCCCAAATTTAAAATAGGTCGTATAAAAAACACGGTAGTTGTGAACTGCTTAAATCCACTTCTGGATGTGGCCTAGAAGGAAGAATATCCGCTTTAGGCAGTTCATATTTACGATATATACATCACAACAACATCTTCCTACCGCATGTAGGCGTACTTGCCTAAAGCGGAAAGTGTTTTGGGTGTGGTCCAGAGGGAATATCCGCTTTAGCCAGTACAAATTTTCAACATATTCATTGCGTCAATATCTTCCTAGCAAATCTAGCTCAACTTCCTAAAGCGGAAATCCTTTGGGGTGTGGCCCAGAGGGAATACCCGCTTTAGGCGATTCATATCTACCACATACGCATCACAGGTACATTTTCCTAACGCATGTCGGCATACTGCCTAAAACGGAAATTGTTTCGAGTGTGGTCCAGAGGGAATATCCGCTTTATCCAGTTCAAATCTTCAACATATTCATTGCAGCATTATCTTCCTAGCAAATCTAACTGAACTTCCTAAAGCGGAAATCCTTTGGGGTGTGGCCCAGAGGAAAAACCCGCTTTAGCCAGGTCATATCTACCATATATGCATCACAACAACGTCTTCCTACCGCATGTCGGCATACTGCCTAAAGCGGAAAGTGTTTTGGGTGTGGTCCAAAGGGAATATCCGCTTTAGCCAGTACAAATTTTCAACATATTCATTGCGACAATATCTTCCTAGCAAATCTAAATGAACTTCCTAAAGCGAAAATCCTTTAGGGTGTGGCACAGAGGAAATATCCGCATTATTAATTAGAGTTTGGGGCGATTGTTCATCCACCAAATATCATGCATTTTGGGGTCATTGTTCCTGTGTAACTCCCCCCCCCCCAAACCAAAATCGAATTTTTGTGAAAATTTCGCGAACTATCGCCCCAAATTTGGGGTGATTTTACATAGGAGCAATTGCCCCAATTCCATACAAATTTTTGGGGGTGCTAGTTCATTAATCATTTTTGGGGCCAAAATCGTTGGGGCTGGGGGATAGTTTGCAGCGCCGTATTAGCGCTGTAAGATATAGAGCGAGAGAATTGAGCGTTCTTGCGCGGTATGCTGGGCGTTGGAAACACTTAAGCCCACTATTATCCAAAGACTATTCGGTGAAGTAGGAATGTTTCTTTTTGTTTTTATATTTTGTGGTGGCATGCATTTATTTTTTGTTTTCATGCAGAAACCAAAATGCTACAAAGAATATTGCCTTCGCTACAGTGAAGCGTGGTATGCAGTACTTGACGAACACCGTGTTTCTGCGCTCCCCAAAAACCCCAAATGAAATTATTGCCGCTTTCAACAACGAGGAAATTTTCAATAACTTCGGCCTAACGCGTCATGATGGCTTAGAAAAGACACCATTCTTCAGGCATTGCATTGAAGTGGACAATTTTTCTTACTGCGTTTTTGCATCTGAAAAAATTGTAAGCCTAATAAAAGAGAACATTCCAAAGGGTAATAGGAAAATACTGATTGACGCAACATTTTCCGTAGTGCCAATGGGTTGCTTCAAACAACTACTTTTAATTCATATCGAATATTTTGAAAAGGTACTGAATAATTAACATGTAAATGTATGCAAATATATGATTTATCATTATGAAATTTCTGTTCAATTTTATAGGTTTTTCATTTATTTTCATTCTTATGAATAAAAAATCGTTCAAATGTTATGCACATTTGCTAAAATACATAAATGATAACATATTACAATTGGATGGAGCTACATTCATAGCAGATTATGAAATGGGATTGAGAAAGGCAATAAAAACCGAATTTGTTAACTCAAAGCTCTTCGGTTGTTGGTTCCATTTCTCTCAGGCGGTGCGGCGACAAATAGTTATGAAGTACAGTCAATTAGCCCAATACATTCGAGAAGATAAAAATGCATCGCTGGAATATCATAAGCTACTAGTACTACCATTATTGCCAGCCATGCATATCGTTTCAGCATTCAACAGTATCAAAGATTCAATTTTGAAGTTTGACCATCACAGCAAATTTACTTCGTTTTTGGTATATTATGAAACACAATGGATAAACAAAGTAAGGCATTCCCATCGTTAAAAAAATATATTATAAACAAGCTAGTTATAAATATATCATATCATAAAATTACCTATTTTATTATAATTTTTAGGTAGGACCACTTGGAATATCGGTTTTCGAAACATCTACCAGAACAACATCGGCAATAGAGGCTTACAATGGAGTTCTGGGCCGAACTATTCCAAAACATGGAAATTTTTTTAAATTCGTTTCGATTCTTCTAAATGAGGAATTTTCCAAAAGCAGGGAACTTGATTTGCTTATTAACAGTGGTGGTGCTTTGGGAAAAACTAAAAGATCTCGAAAATCTGTAGATAGATCGGGAAAAATTGAAGAAGCCAGCAAAGATCTTAAAAGTGGCAGAATATCTGCTTCGAGTTTCTTAAATCGTCTCGTATATCCAAAAAATAAAATTTTTACAGGAATGGAGCCATGCGAAGATGTTTTTGAAGACATAACATATTTGAAGGAAGAAGACAACGAATCAGAAGATTTTGCTGGTATGGAACCGCTATCATCAACACCACCAATATGCGTAATTTGTTTAGTCGCAGCACCAAATATTGTTCTAATACCTTGCAAACATTTAAAAATGTGTAATGAATGTTTGTTGAAATTACAAGCAGATAGTATTGCAGACGGAAAGCTGAAATGCAAGTGTCCAGTATGTCGTAAAGATGTTGATGAATATATTCAAGTGTTTATGTAATATATGTAAATGACTGACGAGTAATACATTTCAATAAATTTTGGGCTTTATTTCGTATTTTTGGTGTTTTTCATTTGGGACTTATTTCATTATGAAATAAGTCCCAAAAATTGGGACTTATTTCATTTTCGGTTTGGGACTTATTTCATTTCGCTTGGGACTTATTTCATTATTTTTTTTGGGAATTATTTCATTTTATTTGGGACTTATTTCATTGGGAGTTATTTCATTGGGAATTATTTCATTGGGAGTTATTTCATACAGCCGGCGCGTCAACATCTCTAGCATTTCGATGCCTTGTTGACGTTTCAATAGCATATCTACTTTTCGGAAGTGCAGTTGCTAGCATGCAACTCCTATCCGCACCATCTTTATACTGACAAGCTCGGAGCATTGTGAGAATTCTATTAAGACTCACAGGCAGTTTTTGATCGTGCCGAGATTTGATCTCCGAGCTCTAGATTAGTATCGTAGAGCGGTGACCGAACGATCACGGCCACCGAGCGCGACAATTTAATTTTCCGTATACATAGTAAATTTTCTTTTAGCTGATTGCATTAACCCTTTTATTTCACGGTATTTTAGTATCCATTCAGCATGCTACAGTCCGGATGGTAGCCAACTAATTGTTGCGGCCGGAGACAAGGTGCTCGTGTATGAACCTTCGGACGGCACTCTGCTGGAAACTTTAAAGGCACATAAGGATATCGTATATTGCACCGCCTACGCTAAAGATGGAAAGAAGTTTGCATCTGGCAGTGGAGATAAATCGGTTGTGATATGGACAAATAAATTGGAAGGTTTATTAAAATATTCGTAAGTACAAAAGTGCGTTACATCTTTAAAAATATCTTTTGATTGACTTTTGTTCTTTGTTTTACAGTCATGGAGATTCCATACAGTGCATGTCCTTTAATCCGATCTCTCATCAACTGGCATCATGCTCATCATCAGATTTTGCCCTTTGGTCGGCCGAACAGAAAGCGGTGCAAAAATACAAAATTTCGTCAAAAGTCAATTCATGCGCTTGGACAACGGATGGACAGTACTTGTTGTTGGCATTGGCCAATGGTACTATTTCCATTCGGAATAAGGTATATGCAATATTCTCCTTGGAATGTTAATTTTTAACCAATATGCTGTCCCTTTTCCAGGCAGGCGAAGAGAAAGGCAAAATCGAAAGGCCCGGCGGATCGAACAATCCAATATTCGGTGTCCAATGCTGTCCCGTCAATTCCACCAATTCCGATGTCCTATGTGTTGTTGATTGGGGTCAATCGCTCTCTTTCTATACACTCGGCGGTCAACTGGTCGGCAAGGAGCGCTTTTTAGGATTCGATCCACTTTGCGTTTCGTATTTTCAAAATGGTGAATTCCTTACGGTGGCCGGCTGCAACAAAAGCGTTCAATTGTTCACGAAAGATGGCATCAAGCTCGGAAGTTTGGGTGAAATTTTCGATTCATGGGTTTGGACGGTGGCCATTCATCCGAATGGTTTGTCGTATACGGTCGGGTGTCAGGATGGTACATTGGCGTGCTATAATGTTCTATCGAGTACGGTTCATGCATTGTATCGTGAAAGATATGCATTTCGCGAGAATATGTGCGATGTGATTATTCAACATTTGATATCGGGACAAAAAGTTCGAATTAAGTGTCGCGATTTGGTTCATAAGATTGCTATTTATCGTAATCGTTTGGCTGTACAATTGCCCGAGCGGGTGGTGTTGTATGAGCTCAGTTCGGCGGAAAATCAACCGATGCACTATAAAGTGAAGGAGAAAATAACGAAGAAGTTTGAATGCAGTTTGTTGGTAAGTGTTTTATTAATTTTTTGATAGTATTGGAGCGACTAGATTGTCCGCAATGGGCAGAGCACTTTCATTTTTATTGGTGCATCGTCACTTTCGTCATACTCAAACCATTACATTCCTTAGTGTTTCAGCTGCGTATGCTCTCCCATTTTCTTTAAAAAAAAGTCTGTTGCATTTAAGCTTAAGCTAAAATAAAGTTCTTGCTTGAACTACCACACACAGGGTACGGAGCACATATAGGGTGTATCATCTACACGGCTGTAGGAATTTGCGTCAAAAAGTCGATGGGTGGTGAGTGAATACACATCGAAGATTCGTCGTCTATCGACAATCAAACCTCCCCTCCACCCTCATATACACTGGGGGAGCCACACATACTCACCTCAGCCAACTACAGGTTGCATGTCCAGTCCATCTAATATCAGATATTTTTTTTCGCTTATTTCGCCCCTCACTATGTTGTGGCCGTCTCAAAACCATCAGAGTTTAGTCGTCGAACCATCTTGAATTGTCAATGAGGCGAAGTAGATGACCAGCACTCATGCCGTTCCTGCGGCAGTCAGTTTTACGTACCGGAATGACCCGTTTTACGACAAGTTTTATGGCCAAGAGCTGCCAAACCCTTTCAATGCGAGGAAGAAGAAGATGTATGTGTGTGCCATATTTTACGAGGCAGTTTTTTTATGCGAGTTGGGAGCATCATATATCTATCGGCGCTACTCCTTTCAATTCTTCAACCCAGGTTTCTGGATTTGCTGCGTTTGCAATAGGCCACTTCACCGCAATTCCATCTCTCTGAAATGCAACTGTTGCGATGAATGGTGCCATTTGAAAAACTGTTCTGGTCTGTCCCATCATAAATTATTAAGCCCTTCCTTCCCTTCCTGCGAATCTGTGTAAAAATAAGGACTAGCAATCATTTTTTATGCCCCACACTCCCAGTACGGCAAATATCACTAGTGACACCTATCGACAACAGCACCAATCATTAATGGCCATCATCGCAATTCAACTTAACTCCAGCTCCGGCGGTTGCAAACATCAACATACAATACTTTCGTTAGCGCAGCTCAATTGTAACGGGCTTCAAAATAAGATAGCAGAACCAACTGTATTCATGGACAGACACCATTATCCTAATAGGAGCCATTCAGGAAACAAAACTTAGTGCCAGTTCGACCCTCAACTCACACGGTGGCTACAACATCTTACGGAAGGACAGATTAGTGAATGGATGGAGATATCTCCAACCACCAACGACAATGTTCTCGAGATACAGGCGATTGCGGTTCAGTCAGGAAACATAGAGATTGAGGTTTTCAGTCTCCAGTTGCCCCTCTGGTTACAAAACTAATATTAGTTCCTTCTTAACTGGACAATACCGCCTTATACTTGGTGATTTCAACGCCTATTATGAGTTGTGGTACTTAAACCTCGATAACGACTCTCGAAAAATTGATATGGCGGAGCAATTAGACTTATCGGACTTCTGCCCTCTGAACAAAGACACCCCTATTCGCCTGACTGGATCTTGCTCAAGCTCTCTAGACATATCTATAATAGGTGCTGGTCTAATCAACGTTGCCCAATGGGAAGCCGTTCTAACTCTTTCTTCTGATCATCTCCCCATCATCATCAGACTTGACCGGTAAACCTCTGTACAACATTCTGACCGTAGAACCTTTCTGAACCACAACAAAGCAGATTGGGCAAGCCCAATGCGACGCTTACTACCCTACCAACAGCTTCAGATGTACGAGGGTAAGGTGAACATTTCTCGGCCTGACACAGAAATACCGTTACAATCTGCAAAAAATTGTGTTTCCCGCCTGGGTGCACGTGTCATTAGTTCGCATGACAAGTTTCAGCTTGATCTCTCAAGTAGTTTGTTTACACGAATTTTTGCAGTAGACGTCTTACGTGTTTTTCGTTCAAATGGAGAAACTTGAACATCTTGCGGTCATACAATTCTTCGTTTTGGATGGATTAACCCCTAAGGAAATTCATCCGAAGTTAACAAAAGGTTACGGGGACTCTGCTTCTTCGATGTCAACTGTAAAAAAATGGGCAGCTGAATTTAAACGTGGTCGCACGTCCCTCGAAGACGACCCTCGTGAAGGACGGCTAAAAACCGCAACCACACCGGAAACCATCGAAAAAGTGCATGATATCGTGTTGGACGATAGGCGAATGAAAGTGAGTGATATTGATGAGGCTGTGGAGATATCGGAAGAAAGGGTGCGAAACATCTTGCACAAAGAATTAGAGATGCGAAAGTTCTGCGCAAGATGGGTGCCACGCAAACGATTTTCGTAGCAATCTTTGCACTGATTCAATCGGGATCCGACCGATTTTGTGCGGTGATTTGTCACCACGGATGAGACTTGGGTCCACCACTACACGCCAGAAACGAAACAGCAGTCGAAGCAGTGGGTGGAAGCCGGTGGTTCAGCGTAAAGGAAAGCGAAGTCGAAAAAAGGAAGAAAGAAATCATTTTTCACCAGGACAACGCACCCTGTACACAAGTGTGCGTTGGCGATGGGAAAACGATTTGCTCGGTCATTCCCCCTATTCGCCTGATTTGGCACCCTCCTCAGACTTCCATTTGCTCCCAAACTGAAAGAAATTTGTATCTGGGAAACGCTTCGCTTCTAATGAAGAAGTTGTGAGGGCCGTAGATGAATATTTCACAGCCTTCCAGACTCTCACTTCTGGGAAGGAAAACTGATGTTGCAGAAACGCTGGACCAAGTGTGTTGAAGTCAAGGGAGATTATGTAGAAAAATAAAATAATTTTTTAACTGAAAATTGCAGTCTTACTTACTTATCTTACCGTCGTATATCCCGAGTACTTCTAATAAATGACTCGACACAATTTCGAAATGGAAAGAATTACTGTCATAATGGAAATAACAGAACGTGTTGTTCCCTTTTAAACCTATAAATGCCATGCTCTCTCAATCGTCACTTATAATTTATTCAAAACCGTCCAAACATTGCCATGTAAAGTGTCATTTATCACCATAAATCTTAGCCATGAAAAGTGTGGTCAACCTTGGGACTGTTTGAAGATGAGAAGATGTACGGGTGCAATTTGAAGCCGGCTCAAACTGACCGGTTTCTCTATCACAAAACAACGACTATGCTATTAAAACAAAATGCATTATGTAAATTTTAAACAACATTTATTTTAATGAATTTTTCTTAAATCAAAGCAACAATTTAGAAACGTCTTTGTGGGACGACAACTTGTTCAACATATTGATCCTTGGATGGATGGGCACGGATCCATTCGATGGCACGGATAACGTATTCTGGGGTCTTTGGTACGTAATCACCGGCAGCTTGGTAACCATTTTCATCAGCAGTGAAGGAGAATGAGACTGGAGCACCTTCAGGTGAAACCCATTGGGCTGAACCGGCAGCAGAGACAGCGTTTCCTTGTTCTTGGATGGCAATACCGTTGGTGGTGTCGAAGGCGTATTTGAATGAGCCATCGGGGCCAACATCATTGACCAAGTTCTTGGTTTGAGCATCCTTGTTGATGTGATCGGCGGCGACTAAGCCGACAAGGGCGAGGACAACGACCTGAAAAATTTTTGGGCCACTTATTAGAACACAATATCTAGATAATCCAATGGTGTTGGTTGGGCGTAATATCCTTTTTGGGTTTTTTTTTAATGCACAATTATTCACTTTTTTGTTTAGAAATGATGTAGATACTCACAAACTTGAACATGCTGAGTTAGTTTAGTTGTTCAACTGTACCACAGAAAACGAATGATGATGCTAGTCACCGGACTGATATTTATATTCGACGAATTCGCAAGGTTTTCAGGTGATAGTTGTGCATCCGAATCATACGTGACGTTGACGGTGAAAAAGGTCATTGCAAAATTGTTACTCGTATTTCTTTCTGTTGTTTATGTCCAGTACACAAGTCTATCGCAAACGTCGTAACAATAAAACGACCTTGTCTAGCAGGAGATGTATTTTATTTAAGCAACTATTTACAAAATTAAGAAAATTCAGGTGTTAAAATGATACCACCATTCAGCCTTTACAGAATATTCTAGAATCGGGAAATATTTTATTTCTGACATTGTTCGGAGTCTGTGGAATGATTTAAAGGCTTAAGCTAAGTTTTTGAAAATCATCATTCAATTTTCTTTTGAATCATCATCATCATGGCGCTAAAGCCCAACGGGGCGACCAGTAGCGCAGTGTGTTGAGGCATCAGTCTTATGTTTGACGACCGGCGTTTCGGGTTCGAATCCCGTCCACGACGACGTTCGTGGCCATGGATGTGCAGGAGGTGCATGCTGGAAACTGCATTCTCTGAAATCAATTTATGCCAACGAAACGTCAACTGGGCCACATGGAACAGTTGACGCGCTATGCCCCACAAGGGGTTAGGGCAATTGAGTAGTAAAGCCCAACGTGGGGCTTTGGCTGAATGATTGATTGTCCTCCGAATTATCTCGGTTAATTGACCGGGTCCTCCAAGTTCAGAAGTCCAGCAGTTGATCAGCCTCAGCATCCACTAAGTCTTCCGAACGAACTCTCGGTCTTCCTCGCAGCCTTGCTCGGCTAATACGTCCTTTCAACATTTGTTTTGATATGTGTTATCGTCCATTCGTTGTATACATACCCTGGCCATTGAACTAATTGTAGTTCAACGAATCTCGAAACTTCCAGCTCATCATTCATACATACAGTTCGTACAGTTGAGTCAAGAATGTGTTTAAAAAAATCTTACGAGTATCGTAGCCATTTCATAGTCGACATCACTGGCTATGGTCCTACGAGCGGATCAGTCTTTCCCCTCCCGTAAAATATGTACGGACAACTGTCAATTTTTGGATCTGAATACTTTTCAGATCCGGAGGGGAATATTTTCAGATCCAAATATTGACAGTTGTCCGTACATATTTTACCGGAAGGGAAAGCATATGGAGGAGAAGTTTGTTCCTGTTCCGCTCGTAGGACCGCAACCAATGGTACTTATATAGCATCAGTATGCGCTTTTAGGGGAAATCAAGGAAAGAAGCTTGGTACTTGGTGTTCTATCCGTCTTACGAATTTTACCTTAAAAAATCATGACAAATTGGCTTATTTATTAATTATGATTGTCCTTAAAAGGGAGGGGGGGTTTATTGCTTGCAAATCCTTAAGCGAAAATGAACTTGAGGTTGGGTCCAGAGTGGATTTATGCTTCGATAGAGGTAGGATTAAGATATTGAAATAAAGAATTACACCGTCTTTCTGGAGACAAAACTTGGGGTGAGAAATTCATTTGGCAAAATTGCCCCAAATTTTTTTAACTTTCCACCCAAAATTTTGCATAATATTGCCCTAAATCTGGGATACTTTTTCATACTGAAATATGACCCCAAACTCATAGAAAAGGTTTAGGATGATTGTTTGTTTGTTTGTTATTAAAATATCAAAATTTGCACCAAAATGTGAAAAAGGGTCAAGTTTACTGTTTCGTCAAAAAGGAACATTTCCTGTATTTTTTTCAGATGCACGGGGACGGAAAATCAAAAAACACAATATGTCCCGTTGTGGTCCATCAAGACTCTGTACCTAGACTTTTAATCTGAGATACCCTGCCTGCCGATGCTGGCAATGTAGCGGTTGATTTGAATCGCATTAACATCCACGAGATTCTCTGGGTCCTGGAAAAAAAGAAGACAGTCCCAGAAACCGCCTCCTCCTCTTAGCCAAGGCTGGGTAGTGATAAAGAAGGCGAGGAACGCTCTCCTCTTCGTCTTCATCTTGACAATTTCTGCAGTAGTCGTGATGAAGAAGGTGAAGCCTCCTCGCATGCTCGCCGATAGGACAGTACCATACCATGATGATGACCTCCCCCACCCTGCGAATATGCTTCCTGTTATAGGCGACTTAATGTGGTTAAGATACGTATCAGTGGCCCCGATTACCCCTTGACGGGCCACCTCATAAGCCTTGCAATTGCTCGTGAAATCACTGTGGCATGGAATCCAACAAACAGTAATATCGAAGAAGCTGGTCGTTTCCATGAGTGGGGAGCGACAATTTTCAACCGGTTTTAGGTAGCCTCGGCAGCCAGGACGGAACTTCCACGAAATCTCCGTCTGAAAGACGCAGTAGTCCGGTAGATGGACTTAGTCCCTCCGAATAAACGCCCGCACCCACTCCTTCATCGGTCTTTGAGCCGAGGAGTCTTGTGTAATAGGGGTACTGCCCGCCCATTGATCTCTAGAGGGAATCAGGATGATGTGGTTGCTGCCAAATGAAAATTTTGAAACGTTGTAGTCGGTTACTGCTAGAAGATCCAGAATACCCAGAATAGTGGAGTACCCACTTCTCAGCACGCACCGCTGTCCAGTATCGTGAGGTTGGAGGGCAGTGTTGACCACCAATTGTTCGCCAAAAATATCACCGGAAGCAAGTTGAGCAGCATGTCCAAGCCAGCCAACGGAATAGTTCTCATTGACCGCTAGATTCCAAACAAAAAGCGATAGTATCCCGCCTTGAGGGGTGCCATTACTGACACCTTTACTGACAGACGACGTTCCCAAAGTATTGCAAATGATCCTGAATGTGAGCAGCATGCCAAAGCCTTTACAGAGCGATTCGTCCTCCAGACCAGAAAGCGTAGCAGGATGTTTCGTGTATACATCGCAACAATATTTTCACACTGAAAACATCCGTTCATACTGCCTAAAGCGGAAATCCACTTGACACAACAACTACACCCTGAAAACGCTTATCGGTTTAAACATACATCGAAATTTTCAAGAGACGAATGGGCATAATTGCAAATTTACCCAAAATACATAAATTTGCCTGATGAATAACCGCCGCCAGTTCAAATTTGCGGGTAAACATGTTCGGTCCTAAAGGTGCGTTTTGCTAGGCACCACTCTGCGTCAATCGCAGGCGACGATCAAAAAGATACACACGAATAGTGCTCCGCGCTCTATGGCTAATTGTGAATAATGTGCGATGATCGTGTACCTAGCAAAACGCACCTTAAGATTTCGACACCGGTTTTAGGTTTTTCTAAAATCCGGTTTTGCTAGCGGTCAACCGGATCATTACAAAAATGAGAGCAATCCGAGGGTTTTGTAGTGTCCGATGCCAATAGGAGATGAACTGTCCTACTCCTGGAGATGCTTAGCCAATCATGTTAAGGCGAAATTGCAAGTTGCTAGCTTACATTTAAGAACGACACGGTAATTTTTCTTTTATTGGGAAAAATATTGGATCATGTACATATGTGTATGTTTCACAAAGACGATATTGACTGCGTTCGGGTTTTCAACGTTGTGATTATAATTGTGTAATAAATAAAGTCAGACGACTCTTATAAACCATGAATAGGTGAAATTAATCGAGAAAATCTGGATTGCCTGATTATGGCCTTCACCACAGACGATCCAGAATTCCTCTCCGGAAAAACTGATCAGGCTTGGCCTTGAGGAATTTCAGATCGTGTGTCGCAATTCGACTGGCTCAAGCGGCCCGAAGGCAGCCGGATGTATATATAATTTATAACTCAGTGACAGTTGTGACAGTTGAAGTGTAAAGACACACTGAATTGTTCTCTGCCAATTTTATCAAAAAATTGCTAAATACAATTTAATTTGTCTCATTAAAAACTATGGCTTCGAACAGTGGTAATAATATGATGTGTGATTTGTGCGAAAGTAGCTTCGGCGACCCAAAGGACGTAATAATGTGCACCGTCTGCAAAAATTTTTACCATTCGCGTTGTACGAGCTTAAAAACTGTGGAGAATATCCGTAAACTCGGCCAAAAACGCGAGAGTTGGAAGTGCGATCAGTGTAAGCAGCTAAAATTACAGGAAAAATCATCTGATACCGAACAAATTATGCAAAAAGTAACGAACAATTTCCAAACAGAATTTGAACAAAAATATAGTGGACATAATAAGGAATTGAATGAAGTGAAAAAGTCTATTGAATTTATGTCAGAAAAGTTCGATACTTATATCAACAAAATCACTGAACTGATAAAAGAAGTATCTGATTTAAAAGCCGAAAACAACACCTTGAAAAGTGACATTGAGAAACTTAAGAGTGACAACAAAGACCTTGTACATCAGCTGAGATCCATCAACCCGAGGCGGGATAATATCCTAATAAACGGTGTAAAAGCAACACCAAATGAAAATATCATCGATGTTGTTAAAGAGATAGTTTCTCATATAAATTGTGATTTAGATAACGTTGATATCAGCAATGCATATCGACTACGGAAAGAGAACACCAGTACGCCACCTCTAATAGTCAGCTTCACGAGAACTCTAGCAAGAGAAACGTTTGTAAAGCAGTATAAATCGAAAGTTAGACAACAGAACGATGGACCAGGTTTAAAAGCGAACGAAGCAAGTAACAAACTGGGAGAAGAACGCATCTTTGTAGGAGATCATTTGACAACAGCAACGGCTCAACTGTTAAGAGACACAAAAAAAATTGCAAAAGAGAAAAAGTACAAGTATGTATGGGTGAGAGAAGGTATAGTATATATTAGAAAAAATGATGATTCTAGAGCAGTAAGAATTAATAATGTTACCGACATTAAATAAGGTCTAGGTACAACATCAATATTCCACATACAAATTCAACTACATAAACATGACATATACAAACTTTATTTACGACTACTTAAGCCAAGAATATATCTCGACTGACAAATACGTTACAGACTCTATAGAAATTAAGAACCTACTACCTAACAATCCATTAACTATTTTATTATACACTTAAATATAAGAAGTATTAAAAAACACATCGATGAACTTAGGAACTTGGTAAACAATTTTAATAAAAATCAGGTAATGCTAGATGTAATAGCTTTGTCCGAAACACAGCACAATAGCTACCTTTTGCCTCATGATAGATTTGAAGTTGCATTTAGACTAGAAAATTATAATTTACACTTTACCACAAAAAAAGGAAACAAATGCGAAGGAGTATTTTTTTTATGTAAGAAATAGTCTGAAGTATGTAATAAAAGAAGTAGAATATTCCGGAGAGTTTAACGCATTGCATGCAGTTGTGGATATGCAAGGGAAACAACTAGGGATATTAGGAATATATAGATCGCCCAATAAGAATGAACGTTCTTTTATTCAGGACTTAATTAACTATATTGAAAATTCACCAAATTATGATACCGAAATTATTATAGGAGACATAAACATTGACACTTTAAACACTTTAGACGAAAATGTAAGTAGATATACTACAAAACTAATGGGAAAAGGTTTCCTTCCTTATGTAAACAAACCGACACGGATACAAAACGACAAAGGCAGTTGCATTGACCATATTTACGTTAAAACCTCTGCTAACAGTAATAACTTCTCTGCCACTGCTCTAATCTATGAAACGCATATAACCGACCATTACGGATTAATCTTAAGCATAAACACAAAACCAAATAACTTCAGTGAAATGAATTCTAACCATAAATTAAAAACAAAAATAGACAATCAGAAATTAATAAAATCATTCGAAGAAGATTCAGAATGGAAAATAAAATTCAAAACATGTAATGACATAAATGACTTTACCACCAAATTAATAGATGATATCACAGAAAAAATTAGGCAAGCCTCACGAACAGTGCATCTTAAAATGAATAAGAAGATATTGAAACCATGGATAACTCAGGCAATAATAAAGTCAATTAGGACAAGAGATAAATTAGGGCAGAAATTAAAACGACAACCATGTAACAATACACTTAGAGAAAAATATAAGAAATTTAGAAATATTTTGACGAACACTATACGTCTAGCAAAAGTGAAATACTACAAGAATAAAATATCGGCTGCTGGGTCCAATATAAAAAAATACTGGACATAATAAACGAGGTAACTTATAGGAAAAAAAGATAAAGAAACATGCAAAAAACTAAATATAAACGGTTCGTTGGTAGATTTATTGACCAACCCGAAAGCAGTTGTGAACCACCTAAATGAATACTTCGTAAATGTTGGTAAGAATACGACATGCGAAATTAATATGGATGACGAGGGTTCAACAGACACACTACCGAGAGTACTTAATACAAACTCCGAGCTTCATTTCTATAAAACAACGGAAAATGAAATCGACACTATCATTGAAAATCTAAAAGGTAAAACAGCCCCAGGTGAAGATGGTTTGACAGTAGAAATAATCAAATTAATCAAAACATTCCTCAAAAAACCACTCAAAACGCTGATCAATGCATGCCTAAATTCAGGCATATTTCCAGAAAAACTAAAAGCAACAATAACAATACCGGTATACAAAACTGGAGACAATACAGTACTGACGAACTATCGACCTATAGCTCTAGTAAATACTTTTGCAAAAATTGTTGAAAGGTGCTTAAAAACTCGCCTAACAAAATATCTTGAAAATAATGAAATAATTCCGGCTAAACAATTCGGATTTCAGAAAGGTAAAAGTGTAGATGATGCTTTTGCGGAATTGACGTCCACTATTATGAATAACTTTCAAACTAAAAACAAAACATTGGGTATGTTTCTAGATTTCTCAAAAGCATTCGACACTGTCAGCCATAAGAAACTAATAAACATTTTAAAAGATATAGGAATTAAAGGCAAACCATTGCAACTTCTTGCAAATTACTTACAAAATAGAAAACAGTTTGTCAGAATAAAAGAATTCAGTAGCGATCCACTATATAATACGGAATATGGATTACCACAAGGGACTGTCCTATCACCTATTCTGTACACCATTTACGTAGCTTCTCTTTTTAAATTATCAAATGACCATGCAAACATTATAGGCTTCGCGGACGATACTGCCATATTAGTATCAGGAATAAATTGGAAAGATTGTTATCAGAAAGCCAATAAAGTGCTGAATAAAATAATCAACTGGACGAATAATCACTCACTTAAACTAAACGCATTAAAAACCAAAATTGTACCATTTTCAATAAGTCAAGACGGACTGCCTGACGACACCCACAAAATTACAATCAGAACAAAACAAGGCCATACTTCAAATAATATTGAACTCAAAAACGATACTGATACAAAATATTTGGGGCTAACAATTGACAACCAATTAAGATGGAAACAACACATTGCCAACCTAAAAAATAAATTAAACAGCCTAATCTACATCTTCTACAATTTAAAACGCATACTGCCTTTTGAGGAATTGACGCAAATGTATGACACATTATTTCTCCCAGTACTAACATATGGACTAATAGTGTGGGGAGGAACATTCGACACTCATAGAAAATGTATTGAAATAACACAAAAACAAGTATTAAAAATTATCGCAGGAGTCCCCCCGACTTATCCAACTGTGCAAATCTATACACTGACAAATACACTGAATATATTTTACTTAACTTATATTCTTTAAAAGTACTGATATACATGACGAAAAACAATAGACTAAACGTAGTAAATCATAATATTAACACAAGAGCAAATAGGACTAACATGACAATTAACTTAGTGACTACAGCCATTGAACAACGACACTTTACGTACCAAGCACCTAGACTTTATAATCATCTTCCAAGATACCTAAAAAACATGTCTGCAAATGTACATCATTTTAAGAAACACTTGAAACTATATTTATTAAATAGCCAAACTATAAATACGATTCCCTTATAATATGCGTTATCAACAAAATTAACTAACTCTCACCCAAACATTACTAAAATTTAATTTTAAAATAGACATAAAAGTCATTCACTTATTACACAAATTATAACATAATTAAATTATGTAAATATATCTTCAATTTTCATTTTCATTTTTCTTAAAATTCCTGAACCTTAATATTTTATCAACTTTATTTACTTTATTATTATATTATTTTCAACTATTTAATCCTATGTAATCAATTGTCTTAAATCTTCTGCTTGCATAAATTTATTTGTAATGAAATTGAAATTTGAATTGTTAACAAACTGAATTATAACACAACGATTACTCCTCCTTTCGTACCACAAGTTTCGACTTATATGAAAGGAGTAAAATAAATGAAATGAAATGAAATTGACTAGACGTCCTGATAGATGTGGTCATGTACATAATTTCAGATATAAGATGAATGAATGAGCAACAATAAATGAATCTGTACATTTTCTTAATGTTAATGGAAGACAGACGCTCATCGACTTGATTGGTTTTTGAAAACCAAGCTTTTCAGAGCGAATTTATTTATTTATTTATTTATTATTATTATTACATAACAGGAATAGATTCCAAAAATACGTAATGTGAAGAATACAAAAAAGAAAAAAAGTAATAGTATACAAAAAACATAAAAGAACTACGATTGGGGTAAACCCCAATCATGCAATACTCTAGATGAATTTGAACCTGGTTTTGAATCTAACTGATATTGTTAATTAAGTGTTAAGTACAAAATTTCAGCCCGATAAATTGTATACGTACTGAGTAAATTGGCTTAACGTATTTCATGAAATAGTGCAGTTTGTATGGGAGGGGGTAGAAGGAGGGTGAGGATTACAATAAATTTTAGAATGTAGGTTACAATTATCATAAAAGTGATATATTAAAAATTTCAAAGCAATATGTTTTATAGTTTCTGAGAAAATCTGATTATTGTAAATTTTCAAAAATGTGTCATTTTGTATGGGAGGGGGTAGACGGAGTAAGGGTAATCGATTAATTTTTTTGAATCTAACTGATATTGTTAATTAAGTGTTAAGTACAAAATTTCAGCCCGATAAATTGTATACGTACTGAGTAAATTGGCTTAACGTATTTCATGAAATAGTGCAGTTTGTATGGGAGGGGGTAGAAGGAGGGTGAGGATTACAATAAATTTTATAATGTAGGTTACAATTATCATAAAAGTGATATATTCAAAATTTCAAAGCAAGATGTTTTATAGTTTCTGAGAAAATCTGATTATTGTAAATTATCAAAAATGTGTCATTTTGTATGGGAGGGGGTAGACGGAGTAAGGGTAATCGATTAATTTTTTTTGAATCTAACTGATATTGTTAATTAAGTGTTAAGTACAAAATTTCAGCCCGATAAATTGTATACGTACTGAGTAAATTGGCTTAACGTATTTCATGAAATAGTGCAGTTTGTATGGGAGGGGGTAGAAGGAGGGTGAGGATTACAATAAATTTTAGAATGTAGGTTACAATTATCATAAAAGTGATATATTAAAAATTTCAAAGCAATATGTTTTATAGTTTCTGAGAAAATCTGATTATTGTAAATTTTCAAAAATGTGTCATTTTGTATGGGAGGGGGTAGACGGAGTAAGGGTAATCGATTAATTTTTTTGAATCTAACTGATATTGTTAATTAAGTGTTAAGTACAAAATTTCAGCCCGATAAATTGTATACGTACTGAGTAAATTGGCTTAACGTATTTCATGAAATAGTGCAGTTTGTATGGGAGGGGGTAGAAGGAGGGTGAGGATTACAATAAATTTTAGAATGTAGGTTACAATTATCATAAAAGTGATATATTAAAAATTTCAAAGCAATATGTTTTATAGTTTCTGAGAAAATCTGATTATTGTAAATTTTCAAAAATGTGTCATTTTGTATGGGAGGGGGTAGAAGGGGTGGAGCGATTTAGCCCGTTCACGAACTTAGCCTTCATTTTTTGTCAAAAATAACGTGTGCAAAATTTGAACTTCATAGCTCAACGCGCTCTCGTGCTAGAGAGGTCACGGACGGACGGACGGACAGACGGACAGACGGACATCCGGTTTTGAGATATTCGAGTGATAATATGAACTTCTGTATCATTCATTTTTTTCTGCGAGCCTTATTTCTTAGCGTTACAAACTTTGTGGCAAACTTATAATACTCTCAGATTTCATCTAGAGTATAAAAAGGAAATTTAAAGAAGAAGAAAGAAGAAAAAAAGGTGAAAAGCAAAATAACTTAAGGAGCTAGAACTTATATAAATAGAAAATAAGAAATAGTAATTCAAATGAAAAAGAAAATGTGACTCAGAACTATGTAGGCGGATAAACAGAAGACAAGAAATAGTAATTCAAAATTAAAAAGAAGCCGCCAAGATTTACAATAGAATACTCCGAATGACATGATGATTGGTACATACATTGTAATAAACTCCTCCAAAAATTCAGTCCGGTCACTTTTTATGGATCTATTTTCAATAGTGCATCCCACCGCATTCAGTCCGCCTGAAACGGCCAAATTTCGGCATACACGATCCGGAATTCCTCAAAGCCAGGCCTGATCAGTTTTTCCGGAATTCCGGATCGTCTGTGAAGGCCTTATGGAAGCCGCCTACCATGCTCACCTATTCGGCAATGCCATGTAATGATCCCCACAACCTTCCTGAGATGCCTGAGGTTCGGTAAGGAGTGAAGGTCGGTCAAATATGTCTTGTAATATTGCAGGTACTTCCATTTAGCCATCCGATGGTAGCACGGCTTAGTGCGCTTGTATTGACTAGCGTCTTGTATGCTGCTATAGGTATTCTGCTAGTACCAAAGCACCTAATGGCCATACTGGGCGTACTGGACCAAGCTAGCTCGCCCGCCCTGCAGTTATCGCTAAAACCACTGTGCCCAGCACAAAGTGATGTTGAAGAAGTTGAACAGTGCAACACCTGACTACGGTTTTCTTAGTGGAAAGTGCAGCGTCCAGTGATTTAATCCCCGCCTGATAGTAATATTCCTTGCAGACACGATCCATCATTTACTACGGTTGTATCTCTAATTTGCTTATCAATAATTAGATGGACCATCGAATTATGGATTCAAATTCATCTGATAAACGCTGATTTATGAGTGTCATTGCTCCACTAACCACATTCCATATTCGGCCCACTCATATACTCGGTTTTTATCAGTTTATTATGGGGTTCGTTAAAAGATACACACATATTGGTTTTTGCCAGCCAATGATAACACAAAATATGCAGACGATTTTTTTTTGTTCAATCAGACGATCTCGGTAAGTGACATTTGAAAATAAAATATTTTTGGTCAACGTTAATCTTTCATGGAACTGCAGTGCGGTATGAATGCCTTTACCACTAATCCTTTAAATAACATGTTGTATTTCACATTGTAATGGACAGGTGTTAGAGGACACCAAAGTGTCCATGGAGATGGAGTGAAGGTTTGCCGAAGTGACCGTGAAGGTCCGGCAGCGCCATCTGGCGAAAACTTCTCCTTGCTGTAGCTCAGTGACGGCAAATGTGGGCGGGGTTTTTGCCCTCTCGCTTCCCCTTACCATTAGCATTCTGAAATAAATCTAGTGCCCTAAGGTACGCAAGCACACACAAAGGTACCAAGGTACCGCGACCTTAAAAAAAACTAAGCAGAAATAAAAAAAAAAATAAACTTAATAAATTGCCGTCGACCGGCTTATGTACCTTGACACGCTCTGGGTCCAGTTGTAATGGACCCTGGCCTCTAAACCCTAAAAAGACAACCTATGAGGTCTTATGGTCGTACAAATTGGAGACCTCCCCAGCGAAAACAAAAACTTAGAGGTTTTCACCTCATCGAACCAACGACGACCTGCTGTTTGATCTGGTGTCATCGACCTCGCATTGGGATAGAAGAAACAAGCGGGTAGCGATGTTCCATGTCGCCCGTTGCATAAAACTCGATTGGCGAGAAATTTCGGCCGATGCTGAGCTAAATCGACGGTCTCGACCTTTCGAGGGGGAGATTATTCAGAGCCCTGTAATGAACCATATTCTGGTCTGGTTGTGCTGCTTCCACCGGCAGATCGATGGCAGCACCTGATGAGTAATAATCTGTCGGTGGGACGAAACAGGAGGCCAATGGGCCTATTACACCCGGACCCGATGCGAGCGCGAATACATCTGTACCGTCCGCAACCATTCCATCCTTATCGCCCTATTTTTTTTTTTATCATTTCCCATTTTTGTCTGTATTGTCTTCCCCAGTCCTATGAATTTTTATTAATACGTAAAGGACAGGGGCAACGAGCGACGAAAAATTATTTCATATTTAATTCAAATTACTGAATCCTTTCCAGGTTGTTTGCGCCCAACACATTGTTCTGTGTAAAGAGAAGAAGCTGCAAAGTCTGGATTTCACGGGTGCATTACAGCGGGAGTGGATTATGGACAGTTTTATTCGATACATTAAAGTCACTGGTGGTCCGATTGGTAAAGAAGGTCTGCTTCTCGGATTGAAGAATGGACAAGTAAGTTGTTTGTTTTTTACATGAAAATATTGCGAGGCTTTTGTAAAATTGTGTAACGTTTGATTGTAATGTTTTGTGTATCACAATGATGTAAAGTTTGTGATGCGACGACGAAATGTTTATCTTGAGTGTAAGGTATTGGGGGAGGGGGTACGATAGTTAAGTGGTGGCGTAGAGGAGGAGAAGATGGGAGGAAAAGGGAGGGGAGGCTAAAAAGTAGAAATACTGGACTCGAGTGGACAATAGATATATAATAGTAGACAAGGGGCAAATGACATGAAGGTCATAATGGACAGAAAGGACCTAACGAACATAAAGGACATGAAGAACTCAAAAGACGTAAAGAGCTTAAAGAGCATTAAGGACACAACGGAAATAAAGAACAAAACGACTAAAAAGGACGTAAAGGACGTGAAGGACATAATAGACGTAAAGGGCATTAGGGGCATAGAGAACGAAAATAAGGTACACATATGGCGTAAACGTTGTTGTTGCAGTATCAACGCCTTCTGGCGTTGAAGGGGTTTGGCAGCTCTTGGCCGTTGATGAACTGGTCGCTCCAGTGCATAGAACCGGCTGCCGTAGGAGCGATAACGTAAACGTCGACGTTCTTTATGTCCCTTATAAAGAACATAACGAACAGAAAGGACATATAGGACATAATAGACATAAAGTGAGCGCATTATAACTAGATACAATATTTTCTTTCGTAGAGTTTCAAGCTAAGCTCGACACTTTGAATCCTTTTTGTCGTTGTTGACTTAAGGTTGAGTTTAGTTAATCCTTTTTTTTTCTTTTCAGGTTTGGAGAATATTCCTGGACAATGCCTTACCCATATTAATAACAACTGTCATGTCCGCCGTTCGATGCTTAGATTTAAACGCGACTCGAAATAAATTGGCTGTTGTTGATGATGCAGGAAGACTAGTGGTTAGAGATTTATTGAATGATTCCATGTTGTATCAGGTAATAAGAAATGCAGTCGTTATACAATTATACATCTCCAATTCTAATCATGAAATCCATCAAATATTCTAGGATACTGGTGTTAACTCTGTGGCCTGGAATACCCATCTTGAATCTATGCTTTGCTATTCTCACATTACTGGCGGATTGAGTGTTCGAGTGGGCAATCTGCCGCCGAGAAGTCCTCAAAGTATGATTGGTGTTGTTGTCGGACTATGTGGATCAACAGCATTTTGTCTACGCGGCAATGTTATGCATAATGTGCCGCTGGCATTGGGCGCAACAATGTGGCAATTTATAGAGGCGGGATTTTTTGAGTAAGTACATACGCCACCTATTTGCTGCTATGCTATTTCATGGTTTTATTTACGATTCATTTACCAGAGAAGCGTACCAAGTAGCGTGTCTCGGCGTTCCAAACAACGATTGGCAAGGATTAGCTCACGCCGCCTTAGAAGCGCTCCAACTGAACATTGCCCGCAATGCTTTCGTTAAAGTTCGCAATCTGCCGTGGCTTCAGTTGATCAACGAGTTGCAGGACAAACAAAAACGTGGCGACTTTCCGAAAGAAGTCTTACAAGCCGACAGTTTGGCTTTTGCGGGAAAATTCAAAGAAGCCGCAAGACTATATCAAAAGGGCGGGCACAATAATCGTGCGTTGGCCATGTATAGTGATCTCAGAATGTTCGATTTAGCGCAGGAGTACGTGAAGGACGATGACACGTCGGATAAACGAGAGCTAGTGAAAAGACGAGCCGAATGGGCATGTTCGGTACATGAACCCCGTGCGGCAGCTGAGCTACTTTTGTCGGCCGGCGAGAATGAGCGTGCTATAGAAATTGTAGCCGAACAGGGATGGTCGGATGTGTAAGTAGAATCGGACGTTTGAAAATTGAATCGGATGATGATTAAGTGTTTTTGTAGACTGTTCGATATCGGACGTCGGCTAAGCCAGACGGAGAAGACTGCACTACAACAAATTGCCATTCATTTAAAGAGATTAAAGGCATTGCCATTAGCAGCGGAAATTTATAAGAAGCTTGGCGAAGAATCGCAAGTATGATATGGAGTAATCTGAATTGAATACGGACTGATATGTTAATGGTTGCCTTTCAGGTTGTACAATTACACGTGGAAGCCAGAGATTGGGCTGAAGCTTTTCGATTGGCCGAAAATGTACCAGAACTACTTACAGCTGTTCACTACCAACATGCTCATTGGCTGGCTGAATCGGATCAATTCATTCAGGCTCATCAGTGTAAGTTGTATATGACTATCATAACATTGCCGGACATGGGAATTATTGCGTTCCATCAATCTTATGTCTCGACACTACAAAGAATCGGTGGCCGTGGTCGCTCGGTCACCGCTCTACGATACTAATCTAGAGCTCGGACTTCAAATCTCGGCGCGATCAAAAACTGCCTACTAATAGAACTCCTACAGTGCTCCGAGCTTGTCAGTATAAAGGCGGCGCGGATAGGAGGTGCATGCTAGCAACTGGACTTCCGAAAACTAGATGTGCTATCGAAACGTCAACCAGGCATAGAAATGTTAGAGATGTTGACGCGCCCATGCCCCCTCCAAGGCAATTAATAACAAAAAAGTGAACGGTGAGGAGTGGAATTCTAATAAGAACGTAAAAGAACGACGAATCCAAATAGGAAGGAAATCTGAATTGGCGGTTTTATGAAAATTCCACATAAATTCATATGACGATTTTTTCCCGAGTTTTTCTCGTTTAAAATTCCAGCATATTCACACCAATTTATATTTTTTATTCGTTTAATTTTCAGCTTATATAAAAGCCGGTCGTATCAAAGATGCCGAGAAATTACTGAAAAATTTGTGCGAATGTGCTATCGGCGAAGAACGATTTCTTGATGCTAGCTACTTTTGCTGGTTGATGGCGAAACAATTTTTACAAACGATTAAGTAAGGCCTTACATTTTCCCTTCGAAAAATAGACCTAATGATTGTCTCTTCGATTGTAGAGATGATGAACCAACCCCAATCCCAACCGATTATCAACTGCAAGAATTCCGGAAGTTATTTAAAGTTGCAAAAATATACTACGCCTACAATATCGTGCACACATACTTGAAAGAACCGTTCACCAGTAATCCACCGTTGACTCTTTTCAATGCAAGCCGCTTTATATTGAATGAAATTGGAAGCCGACGACCGCCGAAAGGTGTTAGTTTATTGTAAGTTGTGCATTTGGTGTGTGTGCGATGTGCGTTGATAGTCATACTGACTTCTGGCTTCCTTACAGCGCTGTGTTGTATACACTGTCGAAGCAAGCCAAGGCTCTGGAGGCGAACAAACTCTATTTCCAAGTCAATAAGAGATTGCAGTCGTTGAAGCCACCGGCAAATATTCAGGAGCAGATTGATGTAAGATTAAGTTTTGCGTATTTTAATGTGTCGTTAAATAAATAAAAAATAATGTTTTAGATCAACTACTTGAACAGCAAAGCATGTAAACAAGGTTTTAATGATCCCGAGGAGCTGCTGCCATTGTGCTATAAATGTTCAAATTATAGCACACATCTTAGTGGAAACTCATGTCCGACATGTCAGCAAGAATATACGTTTTCATTTGTATCGTTTGGTGAGTGTTTAAATTTTAGTAGAATTTGATTTTGTTCTGCATGGTAGTTTTTATTATTGGCAACAGAATTGTTACAATTGCATTTATCATATAACTAAGCAAGTTTCGGAGCTGCATGCAAAATATTCGCATGTAAACTTAAGGGTATGGACTCCTATTTAAATAGGTGAAAGGCTTTGAGCACGACAATGCCATAAGTCATAACGTGCGTTCACATTAGTGAGTGAAACTGTAGCCTATCATCCAAGATGGATTGTACTCGTATCTGGTGTTGTCTTTCCCCTTCTTTTCTACACGACCTGGTAACTAAAATTTTTCTCTTGCCCTATTTTATCACCGCACACTCGTAGATAAGTTCAGCACACAAGACGTAATGGTGGTTGTAGATGGATCTGAATATCTGTATCATTACGATTTTAAAATTATCCTCCTGTAGAAATATTGCCATTGGTTGAATTCCATCCGGAAATTGATATAAGTGATGCAGAAGCGGAACGCATCTTACTTGCACCGCCTAAATCAAATGATGATCAATCGGATCCTTTTGCCGAGGTACGTATGATCTGCTCAACAATTACGAATAATCATTGAAAGAAAACTTTCTGTTGCAGGAAATGACATCGACGTTGCCTCTAACACTAGATCGGATATCGTTGCGAGCTATCGATCCTAGCTATATTCTTATAATAAAGAATAAAAATGCAAATTTGAAAAATATTTACTATCGAAATTTGTTGCCCGATTTGCAGATAACATTTTGTTCCGAGTGTCTGATGGTAAGTAGTTGTATCATTTGAAATGTTCTTCAGATGAAGATTTTATGCTATGTTTTTTTTTCAGACGTTTTACTCCGAGGACTACGAATTGCAAGTTCTTCAAAAAGGATATTGCCCATTCTGTCGAACAAGCTCGGAGAAATTGTATGAAAGTTAAAGCGAGTTGTTATGTGAAAGTATACGAAAAATGTATACCAACATGCGTACAAAATATTGCACCAAATATATTCACTTTAAATAATAACTTAAAAGTATATTATTTTTATTTATTAAATGTATTTTAATTCTTCTGTATGTGAGGCAAGCGTCACCAGGTTTTACTACCGCCATCTTGGTTTCACAAATGCCGCATTAGGTCTCACTCAAATAGGAATAACTCGAAAATTAAACGAGATATAAACAACCTACAAACAGTCAGATATACGGGAGGTTATGACAATTGCAGTGCTGTTAGTTGCTACGAGGATTTATCGATATGCAATTAGAATGGTTGGTTCAAGTGGCTGTCCTTTCGCTACTGCGAGAAGACACAACTAGCGCTTTATGCCGGCACCACATTATGCGTGACTCGCCGAGTCACGAGCCAAGTGGATAATACATTATGCACACCCAAACACCGTGCGTCTCTCCCGTCCAGCGATTCACCGGGTGATCAAATTGCTCCACGAGTGCTTGCTCGGTATTCGTTGCATTGGATGAATTACGTTCACTCGTATGTGCTTGGATGTGCACAACGTGTTATCCACTTGGCTCGTAACTCGGCGAGTCCCGCATAATGTGGTACGGGCATTAGCTAGAGTCGGCATGCACACAGGAAGTGGATCAGGGTCTCCTTTTCCGCTTCATCCTTGCATCTCCGGCAGTGTGCATTGTATGGAATACCCAGTCCGGCCGCGTGCTCTCCCACCGGCCAGTGCTTTGCTCTGTTATAATGGCTGTGATGGGGGCTACGTCCGCTGGGGCTCTCCTCAGGAGAACGTCTGTTCTTTGTAAGTCGTATGATGGCCATGTCGCTCTAGACGTGACGCACGTCGACAGCGAGCTCCATCTGTCGCTAGCCCGTTTCAGGTAGAGTCTATGGATCTCTCTCTTTACAACATTGAGCGATGCGTGGATCACTATCGCATAGGACTCGTGAAGAGCGCAAGTTCATCCGCTTTCTCGTTCCTCGTTATATTATTGTTATATTATTATTATTATTATATTATTATTATTATTATATTATGTTGTAAAGCTTGGCCAGTTCAGCCAGCTCCATGCGGCATTGTCTTAATTTGGAGGAGATTGAGATTGACGATAGAGCCTTGATCGCGGCTTGGCTATCGGTGGAAATGACGACGTTATCTGTGCTGGCAGCCGTGCACTTCAGTGATCGACACGCCTCCCATATCGCCAGCATTTCGGCTTAAGTGGGTGTTCACACTGCGTGCGATGCCGAGCCGAGCCGGGTCGAGCGATGCAATGCGATTACAAGCTTTTAAAGCAAGAAAATGGAAAGTCTTCAATTTTAAATGGAATCACGCTTTGAGTGTACACACTGCGCGCGATGCAATGACGAGCCGAGCGATGGCCCGATGTTTTCACAAACTTCTTTGCTTTTTCGTGCGAGTACCGGCTGCTGATTTTTTGCGATGGAATTTAATGGGCTTTGCGATGGAGTTTATGGGCTTTGCGATGCTTTGCGATGTGAAGCTTTTTGGAGCCAGTATGGTGCAAGTACGAGCTGTAAAGTAATATTTGATGTAAGATCACACTGAAAAAAATGCATATATGTCTGCTTTTATACCCTAGACTTTTAGGCGCGGCGGTGTGGCAGTGTATACATGGAAATTATGAGGGTCATCTCCTGATTCGATTTAGCCATATCTGTCTGTCTGTCTGTCCGTTTGCAGGATAACTTTCGATAGAATGAAGTTAGAAACTTGAAATTTTGGTCAAATGTTTGTAGCATGATCTTGGTTGGTATTGAAAATGGGCAAGATCCGACCGAAGGAACCCCTACAGATGAAATTTCAAATGAGCGATAACTTTCGATAGAATGAGGCTAGCGACTTGAAATTTGGTTCAAATATTTGGATTTAGATTTAGTTGGTTGGTATTGGAAATGGCCAAGCTCCGTCCCAAGCAACCCCTACGTCCCCTACAAATGAAACTTCAAATGAGCGATAACTTTCGATACAATGATGCTAGCGACTTGCAAAATGCGACAAATATTTATAGTGTGGGTTGGATAGTTGATTTTGAGAATGGGCATGACCCTATTGAATGAACGGCAACCTTCGCTATAAACGTTAAATCAAATGTAAATATCCAAAATTCGAATGGATGGACGATGAAACTTTTCATTGGATCCAGCCCAACTCAAACTGATAGCTATAGCATTTTGCCGCCGCGATAGCTATCTGGGAAGACGTTGGTTTCTGCTCCTATCTGCGTCACTTCACGCGTCCGCATATCAATTTTTAATAAGCCGGCCCACATACATTCGAACCCGGAACACGGACACGGTCACAATGTCTGATTTGTATGATGTTTCTATTCGCTTGAGGATCACTTTTAAGTGCCAATTAATTAATTGTTAATCGTTGATCGTGACTACTACAATTGACAATTAATTTAAAAAAAAAAAAATGGTGGAGAGGGAGCTCTCAGCTCGGACGGTGGTTTGTAAGGGGGGTGAAAATGGTGTTAAAAATGCGATATTCCTTATATTTTAGAAGTTATGGCCAAAAAACAGTTTATTTAAAACTAAAAATGACATAAATTGTAAATTCAGGTTCGCTATTATGTGGCCCGGCTTATATAATACAGAGTGACGCTGTGTCCTATCGCATCATGTGAATTGAAATGCAGATAGGTATCAAAGAGGGAGGAGCTTAAGTGACGAGGCGTCCGGCGTCATTTGGACGTCCATGTGTACCGGCTCTTACACTGAATTCAAATGCAATCTCGCCGCTCCACAAACCGCGGCGGTGGCCGCAACGGCGAGTCGAGCGGTTTATACATGCATCGTCCTAAAGCCGCCGCGGCTGCCGATTTTTACGTTCATACACAGCGGTGCGCCGCTGCTCAATCCGCTTTTGAAACCTCTCGTCTGAGGTCGCGGAAGAGATGGTGAAATTCACTAACACTGGGCCTTTCTTCATTAATGGGATGCACCCAATGGCGACGCCCTTCCATTTTCTGTTTTCAAACAGAAATAAATTTACTGGGTCAAGCACAAACGACACTTGAACTAAATTGGTCTCTACTCTCCATCATTGCGTGCAGTGAACATCCCGGATCATCTTTGCATCGCAAGCCATCGCTCGGATCATCTTTGCATCGCAAGCCATCGTTCGGCTCGGCATCGCACGGCGTGCAATGTGAACACCCACCACATCGCATCGCTCGACCCGGCTCGGATCGGCTCGGCATCGCACGCAGTGTGAACATCCACTAAAACACACTTGCGTGGTCTGAGGCGAAAGGATTTTGGTAGGCTGAGATCTTCGGAAAGATCCCCGCGCCGACCCCACGTGCCATTTTTGAGCCATCTGTGAAGATTTTGCATTCGTACTTCCTAATAATTTCATCGCTGTCCTATACCGTCCTTGTTGGAAAGCCAACTGCGAAGTGTCGCTTGAAGTCGTCTGCGGTGGCAATATAGTCTGTTGGGAGCAAGTGTTGTACTTCCCTGGGTAGAGAATCCAGGATACTGCCGTGGTATGGTCGGGCAATCCAGCTCATAGACTCCCTAAGTCTTATCGCGCTACGTGCAGCATTTAATTCGGTCTGTAGGTCTAGTGGGAGTAAATGTAAGATGCTATTCAATGCGTTCGCGGGACATGATCGCAAAGCACCTGTGACTCCGATGTACGCAGTTCTCTGTTTCAGTTTCAGCAGATTGAGGTTGTATTTTTCACGAAGAGCTGGCCAGGCCAGCATACCAGCGCTCCGTAGGCCATGATTGGTCGAACCACCGCGGTCTATAGCCATAGCACCATCCTTGGCAGTAGTCCCCAGGTTTTGCCGCACGTCTTCTTGCTGGCGTAGATTACGTCAGCCCAACCCTGCCCGGGTCCGTGACCCATGCTGATCGTGTTGAGCGTTTTTGGGATGGTCAGCATGGGTCACGGACCCACGGACTGGGCTGACGTACATTTTCGTAGTCTTCGTACTATGTTTTACAAGTGGTGTTAACTCCAGTTACAGATGACGAAGGCTTTCTTGCAGCGGGCTCTCAGACTATACTATACAGCTGTAAGTTTTGAACCGTTTGATGGATTTTGGTGAAATTAAAATAGATAGCAACCTAGTCCTTACTAATGCCAATGAATTGTGAGGGTATGGAATGTAATAAAGAGAGGCTATCATCACACACAGTAGTCTGGATGGCGCAACGGTTAGCACGTTCGCCTTTTACGCACTAGGCCCCGGTTCGATTCCTACTGAATGCGGTAGTTTTCGATAAAAAAGGGGATTTACGTATCGAACTATGAGCCCACTCAGCTGTGAAATGAGTACCCATTTATGGGATAAATAACTCGGTTGAGCGTGTTGCTGATCACACACCACATACCGTCGCGATCTAGAAAATGAGATGATGCTAACTCATCTCGAGGCCATGGTTCAAATTGGACTGTTGCGCCAGTTATCATCACACACAATCTATACGTGTTTCAAACAAATTTTTTCTTCATCGCCTACCTGCTTCTATCCCTCGTTTGTCAAATTGAATGACTGAGTGACAATTGCAATTTTTGTTGGCTTTTTGTAACATTTTCTTTTCATCGCCCAGTTTCTGCCATCAGTTGGTGCTCACTCAGTTGCGGGATTGAAAATCCAACAAATTATTTGACAGCCGGGGGAATATTTTTGTGGTGTGTGTAATATGTCACAGTGTGTAAACGGGTACCAAAAATGTTGGCTTATGTCCGTTCTTTATATAATCTTCATATTCTCAGCACGAATTAGACAAGATTCGATCAACTAGCCTCCTCCGTTATTGAGGTATACTTAGCTTAGAAAATTTTCCCGTTATATAGTTGTAAGTTTTGAGCGATTTGATTTTTCTGAAATTAGATGGAGTCTTGTCCTTATTAACATCCACCACTTAGACATGTTTCGCACAGCTGGCTTTTCCAGCCATTCAGAAGTCATGATCTCTAGAGGTCGACATGATTCAGGATCAGATACCGCGACTCTGTGTCTCTCCTTCACTTACAGATACAGATACAATATAATTTTCACAGGAACGCGGCCAATGATGTCAAACTAACTCCCAACTAAACCGTTTCTGAAACTCTCAAGGTTTTACGGTTGTCCAACGTTTGTGTGTTGGAAACCTTCCCGATGCGATTTTAGCAGAATTGTATCGAGAGCAATTCAAAACAAATAGGGGAACATTCCTGTTTGGCGAACTGTAGGAGAATTCTCTCCATTGCATTTAGACAGAATTCCTTAATTGCGACATTTCCGGTTTAGGTAGTCCATATCCGTTTGAGGTGGTAACAACCTAGAATCCGTGCGGGGGGATTTATAGGTCATAAAGCGGGAATTTCATTTTTTTAATTCTCTCTAATAAAATAGAGAGAATTCTCCTAATTTTCGAGAAACAGGAATGTTCCAATAATTCATTTCAAGCAATTCTTTTATCCTATTTCTGGTCGGTCAAGTTCTGATTGTTTCTTGTAGCGATCTACTCACTTTTTAATGCTTAAAAATCACTTAAATTCGCCTTTCGCCAAATACTTTATATTTTCTTCATTTTTACACAATTCTTCGTCACAATGGACAGACTTAGTAATGTCTGGTTTGGTATTGGACGTATTCTTGTTTTGCTGGATGGGTACGGATCCATTCCAAAGCTCTCAACACATGTTCTGGGGTTGGTGGACCGACTGGGATATGAGATCCAGTTGGTTGATATCCATTAGCATCAGCAACATAAGCCATGGAAACATGTTCGCCTTCGGGTGATACCCAGGAGAATTGTCCTTGAACGGCATCGCCGTTGCCTGACTCTTGGGCAGCAATTCCGTTGGTGGTGTCGAATCCGTAACGGAATGAACCGTCTGGGCTGGCATCGTTTACGAAACTTCTGGTTTCAGCATTCTTGTTGATATGATCGGCAGCGGCTAATCCCAAAAGGACGGCAATAACAACCTGGGAAAATAAAGCGAACGATTTAATCCTTGTGTATCCTTTTCGATTGCTTTGTGGCTTAACTTACCAGCTTGAACATTTTGCTTGAGTATTTGGTTTCCCTGGGATGGTAACAGTCAAAACTAATGCTCATTGTTAAATTTACAATGTCTTTTATACTCTAGTTTCGCTAATTTTTTTTGTTTTGCAAATTCTCGATGCGTTTACAGCCTACGCGCTAGTTTCAATTTGAGAAGCTAAAAGGTCAGTTACAAATAACTCAATCGGATTAACGTAAAGAAGAATTATTGCCGCATAAAAAACTAGCTTGTATTGAGTTATGGCCATTAAAATGCCTCCGCGTATTGGGTATCGGATGTGCATGCCAACAGAAAGGTGGCTTAGCTAGACGCATGCATAGGGGAGGCATACCTATACGTTGTATTCAAATATTGGTATATGCGGCTGATGCTGATTTGGTTTAGTTCCAAATTTATTTGACGGTATCTAAAAAATTGTTGCAAATTGGAAGGCAGATTTTGCAAAACGAAAAAAGACGGAAAATTTAAAATACCATGTGTCGTTTTTCTATGATCCTTGGAATCTAACTCTGCATTGTCTGCCGATGATCGTTTAATCGTTGTGATTTGTGAAAATGCATGAGACCAAGTCAATCTGCACACTTTCATCTCATTTTTAATATGGCTGATGGATCGCGCTGTTTTTGTCGTCTTTTAATGGTGGCTTGAACCTTCAAAACTAAGTTTTGAAAAAAAAAAGACGATTAAACATATTGCCTAGTCGCATCCATTTTTTTCGTTGCTCAGGTACTGGGTGACCTGCATCCACTGACCAAACGGCTAGCACTCCACTCGATAATTGCCATGGGTGCGAATTAGCGAGTCAAACCCTCATATGGTGTTTTTCGTTTCTTCTGAATCGATGTTTCCCTTTCTTCTTCCTCCTTGCCGTTTCATACCATTCCGTGGCTTCGCGTTGCTCCGCCTGTGGTGTTGGCACTTGATGTTTGCCCTTATTCTAACGATACAGTAGCTGCTAGAAAATTAGAATTCGCAGAAATTTGAAAAGCTTGAAAATTTGAGCGGACAATTTATTCGCATGCGCCGCTCTGCAATTAGAATAAGTTGTTCTAATTTCCAAGCTTAACGAATAGTACGCACAAGCTGGGACGGAGTGATTGCGCTGGTGGACTTTGATCATAATGATGCGGATAGTAGCATCTCGATCGCCAAATGGAAGAAGGTGGCTAGTGAGCTGGCCTCTAATTCCCTTCGTTTAATGGATGAATTTCCTGGATTTGCTCCCAAGTGTAAAGATGTCGGCTGGTATCAATGAAGTATAAAGCTCGTGCAGTTTCCTAACCAGCGTTCGGCCCATCTTTTTAATAATCACCGTCGGGGAATTGTGGCAAGGGGGTAGACTAGAGGCATCTCCTAAGGATAGAATACCCTCTCGACCTTCGAAACCCACCGAAGTGCAGGCGATTCTTCGACTCATTCAGATAAACAAGGAGGACCTCTCTACAAAAGATTGGAGGGTCGTGAAGTTCGAGGAACCCGAGGATGATATGCGTTGTGCGATCTTCATCATCAACACTCTTTCTATCAATCTCTGGCTCTCCTTTCAAATACTGACGGCGCGGCGTTATTAACTACGGCTTCACTCCGATTACTCGAAAAGTGTACAAGAGTGATGCAAAGACGGGCGCTAAGTAAATCTCCGAGCCATTACCGTCGAATGATGCACTTCTCTTATGGAAGAGTCTGAAGGTCAAAACTCGCCAACATCTGAACGCCGGAGCATGGATGGAGAAGACAATTCCCCAGTGTCTGACCTAGTGACGTTTGGTGAAGCCATGATGCCTTTTTTTGAATCGGACGTAGAGGAAGAGGCCGACACTACTGTGATAATAAATATAATAAGTTTCGTTCAAATTAATTTACACCACGCCAAGGCAGCCTCCGCTTCTCTTCTTCTTCACCTAGCGAGAGCTGGCAAAGATATTGCTGTGGTGCAGGAGCCCTTGGTCGTTCGTGATCTTCTGATCGGCCAAGAGTCTCCGAATTATCGTTGGCCACTTTCTTTTTTTTTAATTTTCGAGCTGTTACTCGGCTAACCTTTACGTGCGAAAATTTTGCACTTATAAATGGACAGTGGAAAATTGCACACAGCACATATCCGCGGCGCTCTACACGACACTTGAACTTCCCTTTTTCACTAAAAAAAAAGCGATCACCACTCTGATGACCGGTTTTCACGCGACATAAAATGCAAAGGAATTGTTTCCACGTAGAAATTGCTCACAATGGTGTGGAGAATTTTTTTTTTCTGCTTGGGGTTTCGTGTGAAATATGCTAGTACCGAGATTGTGAAAATTTTTCGTGAGAGCAAAATTTTTGACAGTTTTTATATGGGATTTCACGCAAAAAGTCGATCTTAGTACTATGCTGTTGCAGTGACGGCGGCTCGATGAAGCCGTAGTTCGCTACATATATATGGCGCCCAACGTGGGGCCATAATGCTAAAGGAAGTAACTTGCGGAAAATACAGTCTTCAGCGGGTTCGACAAGATGAAATGGGGAGAGACATGCCAAGTCTCTCCTTTTATTTGTAGGTGCTTGCTCTATCAGATACCTCTCACCAGCGGCTGTAACGTGGCCGGGGTAACGAGCCTCATGTTGCTTCCGGTGGCGAGAGGTATCAAGAAGCGATGCATGCATGAAGAGGCGATACTTCTTGTCAGTGGATAAACCGGTGGCGTTCCTGTATATTAGGGTTGTGCCCCACAAATAACAGGAGACCTGGATGGGATCGATGGGTTCTCCTCGAAACCTCTGAACTTTTTATTTTTTCCTTCATAAAAGAAAGAAAAAATTCTCCGGGGGGCATCTGAAGCCGACCCAGAACATACGAAAAAGCTCCAAATGAGTTGGCTCGAACCGAAGAAGTCTCAAAACTGACGTGTTTCCTCTATCGCCAAATAATCTAAAACCATTATTCTAAATGCATCTTTTACCAAATTTTCTCGACTCAACCAATAAATCGAATCAAGACTCACCATCTTTGACATCCAAAACGGCATCCAAGGCAGACAGCCAGACAACCTTCCACACGCTGCTAGTGTTTTCGTGGGGTGTGATACGTTCATGCCCACACAAATGCCAAAAAATGTTGGTACCCAGAACCAAAAATTACCCAGCTATCGAATTGCTACCAATACCCATAGTCTCATATTCTAACAAATTGTCGCCGAATCCCCCGGCATTTCCTCCACCGAAGATGAGGAAACATCTTTAATCCAAAGTGACGATGAGATATACCCATACATATGAGTACTTAATGTTTTCGATTTCATCTGAAAAGCGGCTTTAAGTAAACTAGTTAGTTTCAGATGGTTAGCTACTGCTTAAAACTGGTCTCTATTTGAATGCCTTATTTATGGAAATTTGGGTTTTTCGTATTGTCGTTGTGTTTTGCTATTCTGTGTATCACGAAAACGGCTTTTCAGGCGCGGGAGTAGTTTCGTAACATCGTAGGATTTCAGATAGTTAAAACATGATAATCTGGTGCTGAAATATTCTTGATTTGAAACAGAATACGTGCGATATTGCGGTTTAATTGGAAAAACCATCTGTGCTGTGTATCTACAATATAACGCCTAGTACGCACTGCGACTCTTACATTGATTCTTTTGCGTCTCGCCAGAATTTCGCCTGCCTAGATTCATTGTAAGATGCAGAAAATACTTACAAAAAAAAATTCACAACGACAATGAGTCGAGGCAGGCGAGAAGCACAATAATCTATTCAAAGAATCGCAGTGTGTACTAGGCCTAAGGGAGCAACTTTTAAATTATATACAAACTCCTACGAAAAGTTGTCTATAAAAACTTAAAATTGAACTGGAGACTTTAAAAAGGTATTTTTGAAAAACCACAAACGATGTTGGACGATCAAGAGAGAGATTTTTATGGAAAGTAGTTATCCTTCAAGTAATAATATTGAAAGGAATTCTTAATTTTCATTCGTTGAAAAATTCGCGTTGTTGATGCTATGCAAGGTAAGATACATTTCATCGCTGATTTTATGATCGTCATTATATCGCACCTCTTGGTGATTTCAGTCAAAATTCTTCGTTGCATGAATGCCAAGTTCATGGTGTTCGGGTTGCTGAGAAATTCAAATTGAGAATCGCTTAATGAGAAGATCATGATTCATGCATTCCTACTCGATTGATTTATTTCAGAAACTACTTATAGGTTAGGTAAGAGGGTTACCGCTAGCGCAGCTCACATTAAGTCCGTGATTTGGGCCCATTTGCCACCCTCTGCTGGCTAATTAGAGCTGCCAGGTGACCACTCCGCTAAATTGAATCAGCCGATTCAACGAGGCGGCAATGGCCACCTCTGCTAGCTAGCTCTTGAAAGCTATAGGCACCTTAAGATGTTGAGGCAATTCCAATTCAGAGCTGGAAACTAACACAAAGTATGTTCGATGGTGTCCTCTTCTTCAATCTCACATCTTCTGCATAAATTGGAGGTCAGTCCCAATCTTGTCGTGTGAGATGCGCTAAGGCCGTGTTCTGTGAGTAGACCTACTGTCGCTCTCAGTCGGACATCACCCATATAGCTCCATCTATTTCGTTTGTGATGTTCACAAGTGACCGTGGCATAGGTGTCGGTGGGCTGTTCACGGCTCCCGAACCATGGGATAGCAGAAGGTGGATGCTGGCATCTACATTCTCCGAAACTAGTTTATGCCAACGAAACGTCAACTAGGCCACATGGTTGACAGTTGACGCGCTATGCTGCACCTAGGACAATTGAGTAGTAAGCAAGGGCAGTGGCGACGAAACACGTTTTTCCTGTGTGTGTTAGAATTATGTACGGAGTAGAAATGAGTTAAACTAACGTTTCCAAAATTTTTTGAAAAGATTTTCTTTATTCATTATTCACTTTATCTATACAAAACTCACATGATGATACTCACTCGGGAGAAAAAGATCAGCTGGTTAACGTGCTTAACGCTATCCATTCATATAAGTCATATTGACTACTCAAGATATGGTAAAAAGATGTCGTAAATCACAACGAATGGCTTAATTGTTATTAGCTGTGATCATGTGTAACCTGAAAAAAAATATAAAAGTTTATACGTTTTCATGTGTTTCATCGCACGTGCTTCCATTCCCATACGAAACACAATAATCAAGAAATAGATACAAAGATTTAAATTAATTTGCCCGAATTAATCGAAGTCAGACCTGACTTCTACGTAGTCAACGTATAATTCAAGGCATTCCATGCGAAATTGAGAGTATCATCAACGATATCATTGTAATTAATATCAAATAATTAAAATATCTTAACGATTTACATATGGACTAAAAAAATTGGAAATGTTTACATGCTGTTAAAAACTATTTAGCGCAGCTCTAACTTAATTTGCGAGATCTTCCAAAATATTCGTAAGTATTGGTAAGTATTGCATAACTTTTCAATTTTGCTGATTTCGTAACTGGATGTTTCTTTCAATATTAAAAAAAAAAAAAATTAAATAATAATGTCAATGATGCTTTAATATTTTATTCATATGTATATTAACGATTGAGTGTTTTAAAAATTTTGCGGTTAATTTGTCAACTCTTCGGGAGATTCACCTGAAAATCTTGTTCAGATCGTAAACACTTGTTCGTGAACTGTTCAAACCGACTATCAAGAGAGAAAAAACACATTATCAGAGAAATTCCAAAATTTAAATGATCTGGTTTTTAAAACCTGTTTCAAGATTTAATTTTAATATGACCTTGCTTAGCGCTATATCTGGTTTCCGTGAATCACATGCGAGATGTATGTATCTTCTTTGGATGGATACCTGCCGATGATGAAAAAAAAGTCAAACCATGAAATAGAAAAGTGTACGAACACCACGAACTTTTGTCTTCTTTGATTACATTTTTATGTTTTACGATGCGGGGTTTCAATGTAGTCTCCGTTTCTTAATATTAGTTCTAACTTCGTCATGATGGCTCATCTAACACATTAAAACGCATTTAAAATGAATTCAAGATTTCTCGATAGTTTTTATTTAAGTCGACACAGGTGACCGTTAAATGGAACTAGAGAGGCTAACTAACTAAAAGAAACATCCTTTTAATTTTAATTTTTTTTCACGAACTTTCACAAATAACCCTTCATAATCAATCGATAGAACGATTGAACTTTCAAACGCTTGTGCTTTCTGGAGACTCTAACTCCGTGCAGAAGTTAGATCCAAGAATGAACCTCTATTTGCTTATAGAGGCGGGTAGAATCAGAGAAAATTTAGTATCAACCTAAGCTCGAAGAGAGCAGATTGCAATGCTCGCGCCTTGACGTTTGTCTCTCTCTCTCTCAGAATTATTACCTTGGGGCTAATGCCGATCTTATTTATTTTAGGGCCCGGTTCAACTAATAAGAAACCACTTGTAACATTTCAGGATATGTGTCATGCTTCATGCTTTTTTGTTACCACTTGAAACACTGTCGATCCAAATATGTGCTTTTTATACCCTAGATTTACAGTATAGGGTGCACCTAGCGTTTGTTATATTTGTCGCATTAGACTTGATAATTAGGTTGCAGTTTGCAAAAGGCATTCCAATGTCCCGTCGAATATCCTCAATTGACCCAGTCTTCTCAACTCGAGCAAGCTCATTTGCCACACAATTACCAGGATTAGAACTATGGCTTGGGATTCAGCACAATGTAATTTTAAAGTAACGCCCCATCTCATCAAGAAGCGATCGACAATACATTACTACTTTGCCTTAACCCCTAGCGGGGCATAGCGCGTCAACTACTCCTGCGCGCCATCGTACTCTGTTCTGGGCAATGGGGCGCAACTCCCCAAAAGACTTGCCCAGTACCTGACACTCCTTTGCCACAGATCGACGCCATGTGATTCGAGGACCCCCTCTTGGTCGGCCTTGGTTGGAAATGGGGTTCCATTTCATGGCATGCAAAGTAATGCAATTATCACTCTTCCGCAATGTGTGACCTATCCACTGCCATTTTCGCCTGCGTATCAATTCGTCGATTGGCATCTGACCTGTACGCCGACTTAGCTCTTCATTTGATATTGTTTCGGGCCAGAAAATTCTTAAAATTCGACGAAGACATGAATTGACGAAAACTTGCAGCTTTCTGCTAACTCCTACGGAAACTTTCCATGTACTGCTCCCATACAAAAGCACTGATAGTACCAGGGAGCGAAACAGGCCCAGCTTGGTCTTGATGCTGAGATAACTGCTCTGCCAGATTTTGGACAGCATGCCGTATGCGCGTTTAGCCTGGTTGATACGACGAGCGATGTCCTGCTCCGTACCACCATTTTCGGCAACAATGCTACCCAGGTAGACGAAGTTGTCCACCTTCTCCACAGGCTGCCCATTAATATTGATGGCAATAGGTGTCGGATTTCTTTTTCGCAACGGCGGGCTAAGAACCTTGGTCTTGTTGGTATTAATCTTTAGCCCAACCTTGCTTGCCTCCCTCTCGAGATCCAACGCCATTGCGGACAGATCCATGATTTTGTGGGAGAGTAGGCATATGTCGTCAGCGTAGTCAAGATGTTGTAGATAAGATGTCAAAGTCCATTGAATTCCTCTGTCGAGTCCGGATAGGGCTGCATGCAACACATCGCCGATCACTATGAGGAATAGGATCGGTGAGAGGATGCACCCCTGCCGAACTCCACTGCGAATCTCAAAGTCCCCCCACACCTTACCTTTATGCAGAACGCGACATTTCGCGCCGTCATAGGTTGCTTTAATAATAGCCACAAGCTTCTCAGGGATGCCTCTCCTGCGCAAGGCCGCCCAGATAGAATCCCGGTTCACACTATCGAAAGTCTTTTCGAAATCGATGAAAAGCAAGTGAAGCGGAGAATCGTATTCAGCGCATTGCTCGATGATGATTCGCAAGGTGTTAATGTGATCGACACAGGAGAATCCGGATCGAAAGCCAGCCTGCTCTTCATCAATTGTGCTTTCTAAGTGGGCCTTTAGTCTTTCCAGGACGATTTTAGCTATTATCTTGGCAACGGCAGGAAGCACACAAATGCCTCTCCAATTATTACAGTCTGTGAGGCTACCCTTCTTTGGAAGTTTGATGATCAAACCTTCCTTCCACTCAGTGGGAAAGGTCTCTGTATTCCACGCTTTATCAACAAGTGGGTGCAGCAAATCGGCAGTTACGCTTGGCGCTGCTTGATAAAGTTCGGCAGGGATGCCGTCAAGTCCGGCGGCCTTTCCTCGTTTTAGTGCAATAATTGCAGTGACTATTTCCTCTTTAGTCGGGGCAGTGGACCGTATACGCACATTTTGATGGTTAGCTAAATTATCTATATGAGGGGGAACTTCACCAGGGGTTACACGGTTCAAGACCGCGGCGAAGTGTTCTTTCCACCGCCTCATTTGATCTTCTTCCAAGATAAGTAGCTTTCCATCACTATCTTTCGCCGGATGTTGGCAGGAGTTACGACCACCTGTAAACTCCTTGATGACACCGTATACGGCGTTTAAGTTGTTACTTCTGGCGGCTTCTTCTGCTGACGCTAAAAGAGAATTGGCATAAACTCTTTTATCGCGTCGCACACTACGCTGAACTTCTCGAGCTTTCTGACGGTAAAGGAGTTCGATGCTGCTTCGATTGTCGTCTGATGCTGCAGCCAAACGAACTTTCAGCTCCTTTCTTTCAACAATCCGCTGCCATGAAGCGTCAGACATCCAGGGCTTATTCCGGCAATCCGGGTTTGGGCCAAGGATGGTATTTGCGCTATCAATGTACGCATTTTTTATGGCATCCCAGTTTTCGTTTATGTCACTATCTGGGTGACTAGTTATCTCAGCCGCTTTTTGCGCAAGATGGTCATTATATTGTTGTAAGACAGCTGGATTTTTTAGTCGAGCGGTGTTGAATTTGCGGGGCCTGGATCTTTCGTCGCTGGGGCGGCGCACGGCTGCAATACGCAATCGAACATTAGCGATCATAAGATAATGGTCTCTTCCCATCCCAATATCGGCACCCTTCTTGTTTCGCACGTCCAGGAGGCAACTCTTGAATCTTTTACTAATGGCAAAATGGTCGATCTGATTTTGTGTTCTGCGCCGATCAACAGAGGACCAACTGATTTTGTGGTGGTCCTTATGCTCAAACATAGTACCACCGATGAAGAGACTGTGAAAGTTGCAGAACTCTACAAATCTTTCACCGTTGTCATTACGATCACCAAGACCGTGTCTCCCCATCACATGTCTGAGCCCATAGTTATCAGCGCCAACTTTCGCATTCAAATCACCCATAACCATTATAATGTCACCTTTAGGTGTTCTGCTCTGAACGGCGTTTAGTTCTTCGTAGAAGGAGTCTTTTGCCAAGACATTGTCGGGTTCAGTAGGGGCATAACATTGTATTATTGAGATGTTCCTCATTTTGGTCCGGAACCTGGCGGTCAAGACCCTGTCAGAGACCGGTTCCCAGGATAAGAGACAGTTTCGCGCGGCTCTGGTTAAAAGGAGCCCCACACCTGACTCACGACGACTACCGGTAGCTTTACCGGAGTACAACATTACAGTGCTGCCCGTTGGAGAGATGAATTCTCCGCTGTTCCACCATCTTATCTCACTAACTCCTAAGATATTTAATTTGTACCTCAGAAATTCACTCTCTAATTGAAGAAATCGTGCGTTCTGGGGACCTTCTGATCCATTGTCCAGGAGAGTACGCACATTCCAGAATCCAATCTTTGTCATTGTACGATAGCTAAAAGTCGTAAACGTTGGGTCAGTCCTTATCCGAGGCATAGTTGACGTTTCGTTAGCATATAAAGATTTCGGATAGTGCAAGTTGCTGGCATACACATCCTGTCCTTTGATTGTCGGTTTTAACGACAGGCCCTCAAAGGGAAAGGCCGTGGTATTTTTTTCACACCCCACACCACAGGGGTACCTCAACCAAATCATCGCACCGCCATCACTGGCGGCTTGACGTTGGTTGGCAATGGTCAGTGACCACTGCCGTTCCAGGGGGCGCCCACGCGGAGGACTATGGAAGAGGAGTTTTTGCCGATGATCACATGCGATGTCGACAGAGCAGATTCGAGAGATCGAATTGCAGCCTGATTGCCAGGGTAAATAGTGAGTTCCCTATCAGTTATGACATTACATCCCATCCAGGTGAGAGCTTCTGAGATTGCTAAAATCTCCTGCAGTACACTGCAATGATCGTGTAGACGGAATCTTCAACATCTCCAAAAAAATACCAGCTCTCACCCCAGCATTGGGTAAATGGAGTCTGGGAGGGAGAATACCCCTGTTTCCCACATATTCCCTGAGGGAATCTGGCTCACAAAATCCTTAGCAAATAGTAGTGGCTTTGTTAACAGGCCAGAATGAGACCAAGGAACTAAGCCTTGTCCATGAATGCCAGTCCGACATCCTTCAGTACCGTAGGGCTGACGTGCCGATAATCTGAATGCTTCCATTTGAGCCTATGTTAAAGCCAGCCCTTTCAGTCGGTACGCGGCTGACGGACTTATAATGTGAAAGTTTTGATTAAACTCTGTACTTCTGGTGAGCTGAGCCCTATGCCAAAAGCATGGGACGGCTGACGGACGTACCGGCTGACGGGCTGATCATGTGAAAACAGACTAAAATGTTGTTAAAGGCACCCTCGATGTCCAGAAAAATCACCATGGAGTATTCCTTATGACTGGAAGATTTTTCAGTATAGCTAACAATAGAGTACAGGGTGGTGTCCACCGGTCTGCCCTCCCTGTAAGCGTGCTGGGAGGTAGATAACATAACAGGTGAGATGGAATACTATAACGTAGACGGATGTCGATGTCAATTAATCTCTCAAAAGTATTTAGGATGGACGAGGGTAGACTAATCGGTCTGAAGTCATTAGAGCGTACATGTGAAATCTTACCTGCCTTGGGTATAAAAGCGACTTTAACCTCCCTCCAAGTGTATACGATGTCCGATGTGTTGCAGGTCCGCCGGAAGATCGAAGGAGGATCGCTTTTCTTGCGAACCGATTAAGCAATATCCATGCCTCAATAATTAGGGGGGGAGGGGGGGCATATGACTATTCCCTATAGCGCTCTCGTAATATTAATATTACGAGTACAAAGGAAAGTACAAGGAAAAGCTTTTTTTTTTTGCAATTTTTCGGAAACGGTTTATTCGTATTCGCATTTTACATTTGAATGTTGCTTCTATGCTTAAAGACCCCATCGTTAGCTATTGATCAAGCTCGTCCATTCATTAGTTAGGTAATGACAAAGCCATTATAGCCAGGAAAAATGTCATCACTTTGAAAAATGAACGCCGCTCGTAAGGTTTGGTTTGCTAGACACAATTCTGTGTCGATCGCAGGCGATTATCAAAAAGATACGCACAAATAGTGCTCCGTGTTCTATGGCTTGATCGCTAATCGCGAACAATGTGCGACGATCGTGTGCCTAGCAAAACGCTAAACGCTGGCTATGAACTACAGCGATTAGGTCAGATTGGAGGTTCCTCAAAATGTCAATATGTATTAAAAAATTATCAATATTACAAATGTTATGTGCAACTTCTTTTATGAGTAAAAATATGAATGTATTAAAAACATCGACCAAATGCGCAGCTTTGTTGTCCGTATACAATGTATCGGACTTTGAAGAACAAATCAGCAGATATTCATAATTTTTCTCGAACCAGTCGTTTTGAATAAACCACTCATCGTCCCGTCGCAAGTGTGAAATGGCATGTAAGTTTTCTGATTTTTTACGACAAAAAATGAATATTAAATTATGTACATGCTTAATATTTATATTCTCGGACATAATCGTATATATAAACCATAGCAACAGGCGAGGTACGTAGATAAAAGTGTGAAACTTGTTTTTTTTTTCTTTTAATAAGCATAAGTGGACAGTTTTGATTTGCTGCTACCTTGAGAAAACAATGTTTTTGATAAGAAAGACAGGATTTTTAATTTTGCAAATTAAACAATACCGCAGCTTCGCTTCGGTTCCGAGTCGAAAGCGTTTATACCCTAGATCAGGGATTTTAAATCTTTCGGTTATCGCGACCCCTTAGAGAGAAAAAATCGCACGCGACTCCCGGCCCGATCATAGATTCAAAATACCAAAAAAGGGTGATAACCTTTTTTATGCATTTCTTTATGGTCTTTCTTATTGTCTCTTTTCACGTGCGACTAGAGCCGCATGCCAAATTGTATGGAATTAATTAATCAAAAGTAGTCACCCTAATAACAACAATGAAGCACCCATTATTTTCACGTATCAATTAAATTACACGAATTTGGAGTGTGAAAATAACCGTGTCGTAAACAAACCACGCTACACGGCTACTCTCGCAATCTTATAAATTCCATACATACATGTAGTCCGGATGGCGCAACGGTTAGCACGTTCGCCTTCTAAGCGCTGGGCCCTGGTTCGATTCCTACTGAATGCGGTAGTTTTCGATAAAAAAAGGGGATTTACGTGTCGGACTATGAGTCCACTCAGCTGTCAAATGAGTACCCATTTATGGGGTAAATAACTCGGTTGAGCGTGTTGCTGATCACACACCTCTGCACAAGACCGTTACGATCTAGAAAACTAGGGTATAATGAGATGATGCTAACTCATGTCGAGGCCATGGTTCAAATTGGACTGTTGCGCCAGTTATTTATTTATTTTATTTAAACTAACCACGCTACACGGCTACTCTTGCAATCTTATAAATCCCATACAATTTGGAATGCGGCTAGGTCTCCAGCCGCATGGCTCAAAATGCAGCATAGGAGTACTCCTTAAGGCGTTTTAAAAATTTTCGTTTTTTGTCGTAAAAATAAACACCTGATAGTGTTTTGGGGACGAAAATTTACCGAAGGTGACCGTGGAGATCCAGCGAAAAAAGGGAATGCTCCTCAACGAGCTGGGCGGCATGCTTGTTCCAGCTCAGTTCGGGAGATGTGAGCGGGGTTTTTGCCCTCTCGTTGCCCCAGTCATCATCATCACATAATAACAATTATCATGTGCCTTAGGGGTAAACGAAACAACAAAGGATAAAGCTGGGTACAGTTTAAATGTACTCGCTGAGGATGACAATAGTCGAAATGCATCCAAGTTAATTAAATTTATAGTTATAATAAATTTAAATAATTAGCAAAGTCGATAAGGTGTTTTTAATTTTAAATTATAAAAGAAAACATCACCTTCAAATAAATATATTCAGTTCCGAAACATCTATTCGATCTTTTTTTCTAAACCTAAGAGCGCAGGTGGGTGTACCTAATTGGTGGCGCCAACTAAAACAGGTGTTGTGGACATAGGACCCGTACCTATTATTTATATTTACTAAAAATTATTCGCACATATTGAAAGTAATGTGAATACATTCATATAGTATATCACAATAACGTCTTTACGTAGATACTAAATTTTTGTTGATTCGGCAATTTTTTTAACCCAGTGGCGTGTGCTACTTTTAATCTGGTATGGGTCAATATCTAGTGCATTTCTGGGCTGAGTATTTTCTTAAATGGCAATTCGGTTCACTTAAAGCGCAATTTTTTCGCTCGGTTGTTGAACTACTTGTATATTGTCCTTATATTGAAGAGATATATTTTTTTTTTTGAACAGGAACAGAATTTAGTACATTTGTGACATAATTCTGTTCCTGTCGCTATAGCGACAAAAATAACAACAGAATCGACGATGGAAAATGGTTGGTACCTGAACTTCAACATTTGTATTCGTTACATAACGTACAGAAAAACCGCGTCAGGTGTCTTAGCTAATAGTTTGGCATTTGGGAAGTCGGGGGAAACAATAAGTTGGTTGGCGACTTCATAACGTTATCGCATACAGTAAAACCCCATAACTCCGCCGACGCCTATCCCAAGCCATGGTTGTGAAAGGAGGAGGGAATGATAGCTGTAGCCTAACTGGCTGAGTTACACCTAAGCGTCTCAGGTCAGTAGGGTGGCATGAATCACGTAGTCAGACCTGCAACATAGTTGTGTGAATTCTGGCACGTTATGAACCACCTGAAGCAGCATTCACCGAGGCCACCCTTGAATAGGGTTTAGCGATGGGCCGACAACCCATCCTTGTAAAAACTACTCCATGTCAAGAAACCTGTAAAGTAGCGTTTACACATGCCAGTAGACCGTGCTAGTATGTACATACATTTTACAGGCAAAAAGCGAAGCTTCGGCCCGGAGTCCGAAGCGTATATACCCTAGACTTGTACAGACCTAGTGGTGATACCAAAAGTACCAATTAGTCAGTGGCGTGGCGTCCATGGAAGCAAGGGAAGCATTGCTTCCCTTATATTTGGCGATTGGTGGAAAATTTTCTAAATAATTTTTTCTGAATCGCGCAAAAAAGTCGCGAAAAAATACTCTTCGGCACAGTCTATGTAAATAAAAGTTCCAAAGAAACTAATCGCGAATATCTTACACAGCCGAATTGGTAACACCGCGAAAACCACCACACCACACCAAGAAGAAGACACATGGAAGCATATCAAAATTTGCATCTATGAGCGTTTATTTTTTTCCCCAGTAAACCTACTGTGTCGCGATAAAAAAAAATTCACGTACACGGTAGGTTGGAAGCACTCAGGAATTTGCTTCCAAGTTCCCCTCACATGTAGTAGAGGAAATTCTTGCCTGCAGCGGAGCTGCTGGCGCATGGACGCTGGGGAACTTTTCTTCCCATTTCCTCTTTGTTCGTATTTTCTTGTGGACTGAAAATATTTGCTGTGTTGCAATGCGTATGTGATGTGCTATATGAGTTTCACAAGGGTTACCAGAGTAGGATAGGAATTGAATTGTGGAAAAAGTTTCGATTTGAAATATAATGGCTTCATGGTTAAAAATTATTATTGGTAAATTCGAGAAGAAGTGATTTCGCATAGAATTATTAGTGTATACGAGTATTAGTAAGAGACGAACTCAATTATAGGGATATTTATGCATATTTCAATAACTTATATCTAATCGAAAACCATTTAACGGAAAATTCCAAGAAAAAATAAGTGGGAGATGGTAATACTGCCTCAAGTCATTGACGTCACAAGGAATTGAATGAGCCGTTAAATTTAAAACTCATTTGCTCTAGTGTAGGTTTTTTAATCGGTCTAGGTGCTTATAATTGCTTATAGTGTTTTGATTTGTTTTTAAAGTAGCATGGATCAATATTGTGTTGTTGATGATCTTTTTCGATTGTCTTTTGGATCTCGATCTTTCGCAGAAAAAAAAGACATTATCGAAAAGGGTCGACCGAAACCGATTTTGGAAATTGTTTCTAAAACAAAAAGATGTACTAGGCATTTTACTGCTAAGATTTATGAAGATACGGAATGGATTACCGGTTGTAAGACCAAGCAAAAATTATTTTGTTGGCCATGCTTGTTATTTTCAAATGATTCAAATGTTTGGCGAACTACCGGGTTTTGAGACTTAAATAATTTACATAAAGCTGTGGACAGGCATGGTACGAAAAGCGTTGATCATTTAAAGTCAGTTCTTCTTCTTTCCAAGTTCGGTTCCGGTCCTAGAATTGAAGAATTATTAAGTAGCCAACATAGATCTTCAATAATATTGCACAATGAGAAAGTTTCGAAAAATCGAGATATACTAAAAATGCTAATTGACGTTGTGTGCCATTTAGGATGTCAAGAACAGGCATTTCGTGGTCACAATGAAAATGTGAATTCTTGCAATAGGGGAAATTACGTTGAACTTTTAAATCTTTTAGCTAAATATAATCCGGACTTGCGAGCTCACTTGGAGCAAGCGACTGTTTTTTCCGGAATATCAAATTATATTCAAAACGATCTCATTAGTAGCATTTCTAAAATTTTATTAAAACAGATTTATAATGAAATTCAGCAAACTAAATTTATAGCAATAATATTAGATGAAACAACCGATGTTTCATGTCGTTCTCAACTCTCAACAACCTTTCGTTACATTACTCCTTCCGGTGAGGTTAAAGAAACTTTCATAACTTTTACAGATATTTCTGATGATCAGACTGCGTCGCGTTTATTTGACCATGTTTTAGATGTTGTTCAAAAATTCAATTGCGGTAACAAACTTATTTGTCAAAGCTATGACGGGGCTTCGGTAATGTCTGGTAAAATAACTGGATTACAAACACGTGTAAAGGATGTGTATAAAAACGCAATATATATTCATTGCTTCGCTCATCGGTTAAATTTAGTTTTATCTAAATCATGCGATAAAATACGCGAATGTCGAATTTTTTTTCAATCTATTACTTGTTTTTCAACATTTTTTAATCATTCAACAAAGAGAACAGTTGCACTAGATTTATTCCTCAAAAAAAGGCTTCCAAAATTAGCTCCAACACGTTGGACTTTTAATGGTCGATTAGTTTTAACCATTTTTGATAATTTAGATCAATTAAAAGAACTCTTTGAATATATCATTGAAAATGAGAGTGGAAAGTGGGATGGCGAGACCGTTAATAGCGCAAGGGGACTTCTTGTTTTACTTACAGATTTTCAGTTTGTTTTCCTGCTCAATGTTTTTTCTAAAAATTTTCCACAAACCGACGTACTTTTCGATATATTTCAAAGTAAACAAACTGATATAATGTACTGCATTCAAAAAATTACAGATTTTGAAAATCAACTTCAATCGTTAAGAAATAGTTTCACGGAAATTTGGACCCAAACCACATCTATTTGCGAAACTCCACAACGCCGGAAAAAAGCCAGGTGCCTTGTTGACAGTAATGAAAATGTTGAACTATTCTTTACACGTATTTATGTCGAAATTATAGATAATATTACCGCAGAAATAAATTCAAGATTTTCATCCTTAGCAAGTTTCACATTTTTAAACCTATTAGATTCTTCTAAATTTAACCAATATTTGAAAACATTTCCGGACAATCTTTTACTAAATTTAACTAAAACTTATGCTGATATATTTGACCATATTTCATTAAAGACTGAACTCATTGTGCTTTATTCTGATTCTGATTTGCAGGGAAAATCTTTTCAAGGTATTTTTAACTATTTCATTAATAACAAATTAAAAGATAGCTTCGCACAATTTTATAAATTAATATGTTTAGTTTTAACATTACCAGTAACCAGTGCGTCCGCAGAGCGCAGTTTTTCTTGCTTAAAAAGGATTAAAACGTATCTTAGAAATTGTACAGGCGAACAACGGCTTAGCGACTTGGCAATAATGTCAATTGAAAAGGTTTTCCTTAAATCATGTTTGTGTGAGCAAAGTTTTTATACAGATATTATAGATGAATTCGCAAAAAAAGAAAGACGAATAGAATTAAATTACAAATAATAGTATGTACGGATCTTATTATTTATTTTGACTTGTAATATATTTATTGCCCAATTATTATTATTTTATTTTACTCACTAACTGTGATTTTTTAAATAGTAAATAGTTGAATTATTTTTAATTTTTATTGTATTGTTATTGTTTTTATTATTCAAATTTTGATTCGCTGAACATGATTACTTTCTTTATGAGTGTATGGATATTTATTTTGCAATTTTTTTGCTATTGTTGTTATTGTTATAGTAGTTCTAATAATTCGAATATGCTTTATTTATATACTTATAGTTACAGCTTTGCTTTTTTGATAAGTCTACCAACATATAATTTTTACAATTATTTATTTAAAAGTAAATTATTATATTTTATATTGGTAGCATGGGAATTAAAATGCTGATAAAATACAGTATACCTACTCTCACGTCCCCGTTCGTGATTCCTGGGTGCTTTTATATTAGAAATGTTAAAAGTAGCTAACGAGAGGGGTTCAATTAATACGCAGTAAATTTGTGGAAAGCATAATAATAGTAAATTTTTAATACCAATTGCTTCCCCTAGTTGAATTATCACGCCACGCCACTGCAATTAGTAACGACCATATGCATTAAAAGTGAGTTTCCTATACGGCCAGTTTATAGGGGAGGTTGGCAATCATTCAGTAGGATCTTGACCATTATCAAAATCAATTAACTAACCCATTCTACAAATATTTGTCGAATTTTTCAAGTCGCTAGCTTCATTCTATCGAAAGTTATTGCTTATTTGAAGTCTCACTTGCAGAGGAGGTAGGGTTTCCTTGGGTAGGATCTTGCTCATTATTGCCACCAACAAATAAGATCACGCTTCAAACATTTAAACAAAATTTCAAGACTCTAGCTTCACTCTATCGAAAGTTATCGCTTATTTGAAGTTTCACTTGTAGGGGAGGTAGGGGTTCCTTGGGTCGGATCTGGCTCATCATTGCTACCAACAAATAAAATCATGCTACAAACATTTATACAAAATTTCAAGTCTTTAGCTTCACTCCATCGAAAGTTATCGCTTATTTGAAGTTTCATTTGTAGGGGAGGTAGGGGTTCCTTTGGTTTGATCTAACTCATCTTAAATACCAACTAACCCGATCTCACTTCAAATATTTGACCAACTTCAAAGTCGCTGGCTTGATTCTGTCAAAAGTTATCGCTTATTGAAGTTGCATTTGTGGGGGTTGCTTGGGTCGGATCTTACCCATTTTCAATACCAACCAAGTAGATCCTACTAACAACATTTTGTCAAATTTTCAACTCGCTAGAGTCATTTTATCGAAAGTTATCGTAATTAAAACAATATTTAATTTTTTGAAATTTGTAGGGAAGGTAGGCGTTCCCTTGATCTGATTATGCCCAACTTACTAGAACTTAAGCATCTTCTTACTCCAGGGTTACATGCCAAAAATCAGGTGTCTACGTCAATTGGTTCAAGAGTTATAGACAAAAAACCCGAAAAGTAGGGTAGTACGGGGCTCTTTGTAAGAAATTTACCGTTAGTTTTCAGCTGATCGATTTTATTTTTTTAGGGGAGTAGAAGATTATCCTCACGAGCAATCTGCCAAAGCTAGAGCTTTTTATGATTATTTAATCGGGAGTTATAGATACATTTAATTATTTTACGTATATAGGGGAGGTAGGCGTTCTCTTGGCCTGATCATGCCTATTTTCAATACCAACCAAGTAGATTATACTTTCAACATTTGACCAAAATTTCAAGTCTCTAGCTTCATTCTATCGAAAGTTATCGTGCGAACGGACAGACAGACAGACAGACGGACAGACAGACAGACAGACAGACAGACAGACAGACAGACAGACAGACAGACAGACAGACGGACAGACGGACAGACGGACAGACGGACAGACGGACAGACAGACAGACAGACAGACAGACAGACAGACAGACAGACAGACAGACAGACAGACAGACAGACAGACAGACAGACAGACAGACAGACAGACAGACATGGCTAAGTCGAATCAGGAGGTGACCCTGATCATTTATATATATACATTGCTATACCTCCGGAGCCTCCTTTAAGGTGTTACATATTTCCGTCGTGACAAAAACAATATACCCTATACTATAAGTCTAGGGTATAAAAAGTAGGTGGCGGCCTCAAAATTTTACCACATACTGTAAAACCTCATTTAACCGGAACAAAGGGCAATATTTCGGGTAAGGACTTACGACTACCTTTAGGAAGCCGAGGATAAAAAAAGAGGGTGCTCACGATTCCATAATATGTACCACCATATACAGTAAAACTTGTTTTGGAGCGCTCGGTAGCCATGTGGTCTCTCTTTATATCCTTTATATTCTTTATATCCTGTATATCCTTTATTTCCTTATATTCTTTATTTCATGTATATCCTGTATATCCTTTATATTCTTTATATCCTTTATATCCTTTATATCCTTTACATCCTTTATATCCTTTATATCCTTTATATCCTTTATATCCTTTATATCCTTTATATCCTTTATGTCCTTTACATCCTTTATATCCTTTATATCCTTTATGTCCTTTACATCCTTTATATCCTTTATATAATTTGTATCCTATTCTTCGTCTTTCAGCATTAATTTGCGGCCGAGTTGGTTTCAAATTCCTTATCCATCGAATGAATTTCAAGAACTCTGTTTTTTAGGACCGGTTTAATTTGACGGGTCTCATTTGAATGGGCAAACGTAAACAGTTCTAGTTCTAGTTTGGAACTTTCGTCCGATAAATGTTTAACTGGAAGATGGGTGCCGTTTGGCGTTTATCTATAGGATAAATTTTAACCAGACATTTGTTATACCCTTCGCGGATGTGATAGCTTTGTCATGAAGTTTGCAACGCATAGAAGGATGTATCTCCGACCATATAAACTACATATACATATATATTCTTGGTCAGTATGATGATGTTTCGAAGGCATAGACTGGTTTTGGAAAATGCTGTTGCCAGCATGCACCTCCTGCACATCCATGGCCACGAACGTCGTCTTGGACGGGATTCGAACCCGAAACGCCGGTAGTTAAACATGAGACTGATGCCTCAACACACTGCGCTACCGGTCGCCCCATACAAGAAAATGGAAAGTTAAGTCGGTAAATTGAAAGAGATTACAAGTAAACTTTAAATAAGAAATAATAATAAATTTTCTAAAAGCATGTAAACTTTCTGACGCACTATGCACAGAGACTTATCGCACCCCCGAGCATTTCTAAAAAAGTCTGGTAATTGGAATAAACAAGTTTTCAAATCCGTTCTTATCCGTCGTAAAAGTAAATTAGCTTATGAAATTTTAGCCAAAATCTAATAGGTACGAGTATTAAAACGACTAGGAGCAAGAATATGAATATGTATATGTACATAATATAGACTTGAAATGTACAAGTTCAATATGCAAATGAATCTTCCTTTGCTTTATGTTTGTGCGATTTCTTTTTATCTTTTCGTCCATCCACCGCTAAAGCTATATCTTTTCTTTGATTTCAAGAAACAAGTTTAACAGTAGAATTACCGTTGTTAGTCTAGAAAATCTAGTGACCTTCAGTAGGACTTAATATATGGATATTATTAAAGAGATTTCATTTTCGATGGTGAAATACAAGCTGAAACGAAGATACCAATTTCTGTAGCATGATAAATTCTTAGGTCGTTTGGTTGCATCTTCTTTGTATGGTATGGTTTTTCGAGACCACTGTCATTTTCATTAATTTCGCTCAAGGTTGAAAGTTCCACTAACGAGCAACATTTGCTAAAAGCTAATGGCTACAAGTGCATTGTCCTCGTGACGATTGCTTAGAACATTGTCTATTAGCGGTCTATTTAGTTTCTATGCATATATTAACTGAAATTATCGTATCGTGGATTATTTCGATAGATATGTAAATTAAGATTGGCGAGAAGTATCACCTATCCCAAGTATATGAGTATACTGGTCGGAAATTGTATTCGAACATCCCCACTGGGAGATTACGGGGAAGGATTGAACGAGTCACGAGTTGTATAAAAAGACTTTGAGGATCTTCGATCGGTATCAGTTTCATTCGACTCTCCGAAGAAATCATCCAAAATGTTCAAAGCTGTAAGTGAATTTAGATACTCTCATCTAGAATACCGAGAATTCCGAGACTTGTGATAAACGACGATATTATTTAAGTCTAGTTTGGACGGACCACCTTAGTGTGGATATTCACTATCACATTTTTGGAGGCTAACGCACGAATAGGAATATTGGAACTAATAACTTTTTGTGTACTTACAGTTCGTTATCGCCGTTATCTTGGGATTGGCTGCTGCCGACCACATCAACAAGGACGCCCAAACCAAGAACTTCGTCAATGATGCCAGCCCAGACGGTTCCTTCCGTTTCGGATTCGACACCACCAATGGAATTGCTACCCAAGAAAGTGGAAACGCCGACACCGTCCAAGGATCATTCAAATGGATCTCCCCAGAAGGTGAAGCCGTAGAAATGGCCTACGTCGCTGATGCTAATGGATACCAACCAACTGGCTCCCATATCCCAGTTGCTCCACCAGTACCAGAATACATTGTCCGTGCTTTGGAATGGATCCGCGCTCACCCACAAAAGGAAGAATACGTCCAAAAACGTTTCTAAGCAATTAATGTACAAGGATTTATAAATATGCTGTAAATAATGACGCTGATGTGATAACGAAAGTGGAATATATTATTTTTGGTTGAAGTCAATTGTCTTTTTAGGATTTTCATGAGGTTTTTCGGAAGTTTTGTGGGCAAGACTGCGATTTTTCTTCTTTCAGAGCCTAACTTTCACTCACTGGGGAAATGACTCGTTAAGATGTCATTTCCATAATCTCGATTAGTATTTTCAGGTTCCTGAACCGTTATTAGTTTTTCTGAGAATATTAGTCTATTGCGTATGAGTATAGCAATAAACCGGGTTTTTGGGTTTTATTAAAATGATGGCTGATGGGTGGGTAGCTCAGTTCGTTGGGTTAGCAATGTATTGACCTGTCGGCCGTGGATTCGAGTCCCACCGTCACAATGGGTTGTCCATAATGCCGACGACAGGGTAGAAAATATTCAGATCTGGTGTGTTTAGGAGTCGGTGGAATAAATCGTCTTACTGGTTTCGCGGGTTCGAAACTCGCCGTGGCCATTGTTGTTTATGTTTTCGTCCCCCTGTGGTGTAGGGGCGTAAGAATAATATCGCAAACATGAAACGTTAAATAAGCCTTTTAGGAGTAGTTGACGCACTATGCCCAAGTAGGAGTTACGCCAAAATTAGTACATAGTACAAAACAAAATAAGTATTATTGTAGAACGCTCCATGGAAAATTGAGCGTTTGGAAAACACATTGAAAGCATGTATGAATACTTCTTTGGAAAAATGATTAATTTTTCCTAATGTGTTTTATTTAATATCCATTGAAGGGTAATCCCCTGCGGCTATGGTATTAGCTGGCCATACATACACGTCCATTTGGAAAAGGTGATAAACACCTGAAAATGGGGTATGATAGAGAGAGACAGTGCGAGATGAAAGAGATGGATCGGGAACGGAAAGTGATTGTAGAAATTATTTTGCCCGAGCCGTGATTTCTGAGAAGAAATACACTTTCCTTTACATTGGAGAAAAGCACCATTTGTGTGACGCGCAGTCGTGTTGAAATTTTAAATGTAATAACTGGAATCCTTGCCCGTCTTTCATCGCTTGTAGCAACGGCCACTAACGCCCATGATTTTCGAAAGTAAGTGGTCCGGGCCATTATTTTCCGCATGAAAGAATTAGCTATTGTTATGAAATAGATGATGTACTACAAGCACATTATAGCAGCGTTTTTTTTTTCGCGCAAGGAAGCAGGACTAGTGCACACATTGCACTAAAAAACAGGCTCCGATAGTTAAAGATAGGTATTGTAGTTGGTGCAAGAAACCCGTTCTGAAATCTATTTCCAGGCTTAAATATTTAGAATTCACCCTACAGCGGGCGAAAAAAATTAAAAAAAAAAATGATGCTTGTGCCTTCTAGCGTTTCTGACGCCCTCTGTCTGGTGATTATCTGTGAATAAAATTGCATGGAGTTGTGGCGGCCAGCTGTTAGCTTCTGCTACTCACCATCTTAGCGTTGACATCGCTAGGTAGCAGTCATCCGAATTTCGCCATCGGTTCAAATTGAACAGTTAGTAGAGGTGAGCAGTGGCGTAGATAGCTTAAATGAAAATTAACTTTATATGCATAGACCTGCTACAACTGTCCTTTTAGAAGAAAATTGAGTAAATATCAAACCATACCCATGAATTAGGTGACAACAATTTTCTATATATTAGGTTAGGTTAGGTAAAAGGGCTGCCATGCTTCCGCACAGCACACATAGACCACCTCCGGGTCCGTTGTGATACACCAAAGTCACCTAATTAAACCTAGGCAACAAACCAGCCTGTGCTAGCAATATTGCGATTGAGCTATATGTACGGCAAGGAATGCAGTGTTGCGCCTATGTAACCTGTTGATCATCTGAATAATGGGGAAATGTAGTATTTTCTTCTCTTTGCTAAATTTTCTCCTCTACAATGGTTGCCAGCTGACTCCAGTGCCCAATTCGCATTTATTTTTTTTTTAGCAGTACACTCTGTCCTCAGCTTCTTCTTTTTGGCAGGCCTCGAAGTAGAAGCTGTCCCGTAATGAACCACCTGTAATGAACCATATCCTGGTAGTGCTGCTTCCACCGACAGATCCAAGGCAGCACCTGATGAGTGGTGATCTATTGGTGGTACGAAACCGGAGGCCAAGAGTTCCATTATACACGGACCCCGATGAGAGCGCGTGGTCACCTGCGCCAACCATTCCATCCTTTTCGACAATTTTTTTTATTATTCCCCATTTTTGCCTCCCATGTTTGTGTTGTTTTGGCCTTTGAATTTTTATTAATACGTAAAGAACAGGGGCAACGAGCGGCGAAAACCTCGCCCACGTCTCCCGAACTGAGCTACAGCGAAGCTTAGTCCGCTGCTTAGTTCGTTGAGGAGCCTTTTTCTTCGCCAGATGGCACGGCCCGACTTTCACCGTAGTGCTACCTTAGGCTCCGTCGCCACGGGCATCTCCGGATGCCCACCAAACCGCCCGTTACATATTTGGCACCCTACGTAGGGCTCGAACCCACGACCCTGAGATTAAGAGTCGCATGCTCCACCGACTGAGCTAGCTGGGCTCTTAATCTCAGGGCCGTGGGCTCGAGCCCCACGTAGGGCGCCAATATCAAAAAGAAGAAGAAGAAGATCGTGAGTGGTGAGCAGAAATATTTCCTGCTCTTTGATTATTTGATTATGATTAACTGAGCATAAATTAGTCAGTATCTTTTGAACCCATCCATTGACAACGAAAGCGAGACAGATAAGATTTTTTCCTAGTCATTCTTCAAGGAGTGCGCTCCTCATAAAGGGGTTTTTTCTGTATTCCTAGACAGTCTCGAACACTCATTTTTGTGGTGCGTAGCCCTTCTGCGGTATCCTACTGTGTACCACTAGAAAACGGAGTGGCGCACCGAGGCCACCACCGGTCACCACCCCTTGGGAGAGTCTCTCAGGCTCAAGGCAGACCAAAAACTATTCATTTCGATATAATTAAGTAATGATCTGTTACAGCTGAACCGAACTAAGGTTAGAATGATCAGCAGACTTCTTATCTGGAGCTCTTCTCGACGGCCCTGCCTTCGGGGAAGCTAAGGAAGAAACGCTGATCACTTTTTAGTGGTAATGTCCCCTAAGGTAACTATGTACCTATGTAGATTGTTGAGATCGGACCATGGAAAGTGCCTGGATAAACGAACAGCTTCCATCGGTCTATTTATATATAAAGGCCGAAAATCCGTGAATTTCGAACAATGTTTGATTCACCTATAGACAGCGTCCAATAGCAAGTATTTGCTAAGTGTTAACTGGGTTAATGCGGTTGAATAATGTCATTGTTGAGCCCTTTAATAAACATTTAATGCCTGCTACAGACAATTGGGCATGACTGGTTATTGGAAGCCATTGCCATCGTAATTTTACGCGTATAGTGGTTAGTAGCGACAACGCTTGGCAGAAAATTGCATTATGAGCCAAGTGCTGGCAGTCATCATCGCCACAAACCCCTATTTGCCTAAATTCACGATAGCAACTGACAGCGATGGGCCATTGTCTGTTGCAGCCATTGTATTTGCTGACACAGCATACAAACTGATTGAACACTATAAGTAATAGTAAAGATGAATCTTTGAATTTGTAAAGCTGAACATTCATGGCGACGCTACGGAGCTAAATAACTTCGGTCGAAGCCACAACTTACCGTGTGTGGAGTAGTGATGGGCATATTGACTCTTTCTACTGTGCCAGCACATACACTCTAACTCTTTCCACTGAGTCGTTCAAAAAGAGTCGTTCAAAAAGAGTCGAACAAATCCATAGACTTGGGGAACATATTCAATAAAACCCGTAATTATGTGAAATGCATGTATATTACCTATACATCAACTTATTTCTAGTTTTTTATAATTAAAGTGTATATGGAAATAACGTTAAATAAAACTTATAGCTAAAGATTGGAATTCAAAAATATAATCTGTCAAACTTTATTTGATGTTATTCTGTTCCTTCTCTCCGAAATAATCTGTCCTGATTTTGAGAAAATCCTTTCACACGGCACCGATGTAGCCATGACACATAATCGTTTCTTCATAATTTTAAAAAGGCGTGGATAAAGCAATTTCCGCTCTTTTGACCACAACAATGGATCGCTGCTTCATTTGACATATGGCTCCTGCAAATATTTGTCTAATTCTGCAATCCCGACAGTAATGGGGTTAGACACGGATGTGATTTTCGACATTCTTTCGTCAAAATCGCCCCAAATTTCCATTGCAGATAACTCCTCACAGAAATTTTCGGATGCGGATGTATGACTGATTTGAGAGGAAATATTTATACAACTAGCTTGTCGTGAAATTCCCAGGTTCGAACAAGGAAGCGTAGGTGACAAATAACCGAAGTTATAGAAATTAATGCTATATATTATTATTAACTTGCTTGTAGAAAATTTCCATACTCATGTAATAAACGATATTGTAGACAATAGTTAAGTTATACCAAGTTCCAAATCAATCGTTTAATATATAACGATATTAAATGTTTTGTAGTTAAATACAAGCATTTCGCCCCTCGCTGCGTCTTAGTTACAGCAAATTGAAAAAAATGCCAGAAGTGGAAAGTATTCATTATCTTTTTTGAAAAGACTCCTTACAAGCCTTATAGTCGAAAAAAAAAAAACAAATCCAAATTCATATGTGCATATGCAGCCACTAACCTTTACTTCCTCAATCATGAACAACAACAACATGAACATCTCCAGCGGCTGGGCTAACATTTCTGAACTAGACTGTTGCTTTCTCAAAATTTTTCATAATGTTTTCATTTTCATAAAGCCTGTGGATATGCACAGAGAAGAGAGAGATAAGGAAGGATAATCACAATCTATGTATGTACACTAAATTCCCTGAAGCAATTCCACCTCATTCCGTCTGCCAAACTCACATTCCCCAATTCCATCTCATTTCCCCGGAACACCCGCCCGATCCATATAGTAGAAGAACCAGGCCAAAATAATGCTGCCAAAAAATTGCTTCGTTTCTCTCTAGCAATTTCATTTCCTTATTTCTCTCTCTTCTCTGGCTGAAAAAGACTCAAATCAAATGAATGTGATGATTGGAATATGTGCTTATGAGTGAAATATCTGGGTCTATTCTGTACTGAATTACCCAAATAATCAATGTGTTTTTTACTCAAGACACAGCCCAGTATGGCTAAAAATACAGAGCGAATGAAATACAGAAGTGTTAAGGCCCGTATCCATTGGGGCTCGCGAGCTGATCGCGAGCTGTGCGTGAGCTTTTGCTTGTTTAATGTGGACGAATTTGTGAACAGCGTGCCAAAACATGCGAGCTTTACGGCGATATCGCTCTGAATTGAAAAACATTGCCACGCGCTATCCACAAGTTGAGCGAATTGCTACATGGTGCGCGGCAAGTTTTTGATGAACGCCGGTGGAGCCAGAGTACTACCGTTAACTTAAAAAAAAAAAACAACAAAGAAACGAAATCAAGAAGTGTAGGGCTAACTTGAGGAGATAATAATTATTTGTTCATTATAAGTGTACAGTACATTACGGGGTATGTATAATGCATTTTGGAAAATTAATATGTCTTTATAAATTTTCGACGTCTGTGACATTTTCGGTGGGAAAAAGTCTATACATTTCTAAGGATGGAAAACGATACTTCAGAAATTTCATGGACAAACACAAAAGTTTTTGAACTGATAGACATGATTCAAGCAAGGCCCGAATTGTGGGACGAGGAAAATAAAGGCTATAAACTAGTCTTTCGGAAAAAAGACTTATTTGAGGAAATAGGCAAACAATTTGGCTGCAGCGGAGTTGAAGTGGAACGTAAGTGGAAGGTGTTACGAGGACAATACCGACGAGAAAAACAAAAGATTGGCAAAAGCAAAACTTCAGGCGCAGGAGCTTCAGAAGTACATCGTTCGTCATGGTTTGCCTTTGAAAATCTACAATTCTTGAGTAGCAGCTTTACACCAGTACCAACATTATCAACGTTGGATTTGCTAGAAAATCAGGTAGGAGTTGATCAGCTTAACAAAAATGATAAATGCGTAGGTATTATTGAAAACTGGTATATTTCAACACATTTTTATGAACATTTATTAAAGTAGCCTGCATATGAATGAAATATTAGACGCTTATGCATACAAGTTTTGCCAAGGGACTGATCCTTGCTCCGAAATAAAGTAATTGGCGAATTCCTCACGGATACGTTTTGCTGAAATTTGCGGCCTTTGCGGAATATTTTGAAGTGGCAAAAAGCTTGTAGCACTTTGAATGTCGTTTCGCCATGTTCCTTCAATGACTCTATGGCTGTCTACTGCCTCGCGGTCCAAATTTCCCGGTAATGAATAAAGCGAAGAAGAAGATTTACTATCGATTAGAAAATTGTGTAGGAAGACACAGCACAATGTAATTATTGAAGCCTTTTTTGCATCCAAAATCATTGGTTTACGAAGAACACGGAAAACGGATGATAAAATTCCAAAGGCGTTTTCAGAAATTCGCCTAGCTCTGCTCAATCTATAATTGAAAATTCTTTCCTTGGATCCCTTTGGATGATGGCCAGCTACAGGTTTCATTAAATTTTCATTTAAGGCAAACGCATCATCCGCAACAAAAACAAATGGCAAAGCAGTAGTCCCTGGTAATTCTTCGGGCTCTGGAAAATTTACACTACCATCGGAAATGGCTTTATTTAAAGTTGAATTTCTGAAAACACCACCATCCGATATTCGCCCTTGACAACCTATGTTGACGTATATAAACTTGCAGTTAGCATCTACAAGTCCCAACAAAACAATACTAAATGTGGACTTGTAGTTAAAATATTTGCTTCCGCTATTCGGTGGCGCTTGTATGACTATATGCTTGCCGTCCAATGCTCCTACACAATGCGGAAATTGCCACTGTTCGCTAAAACCATCTTCAATGGTTTTCCAATCTTCATGCGTCCGCGGCATCTAAAAATCACAAAGAAAAAAGTTAATTGCAGTTGTATATTTCAACTGGGACATGTTTTTTTTAATAATTAAAGATGGGGTGAATTATATTTGAATTGCTAAATTTGTTCCTGCATTATTTTAGGATACATTAAATTTTACCCAACCGAACCAAGCGGGTGCCAAAACAGACGAAGAACAATGTCCGCCGGAAGCTACTCAGCGAAGCGCTTTGAAGCGGAAAGGCAAGAAAGAAGATGCACGTATCAACGAGGCGTTTGGAATTCTTGAAGAATTCAAAAATCGAAAGAGGGACGAGTTCGACTTATTTGGCGAAGGTGTAGCCGCCAAACTGAGAAAAATAAAAAATGAGTTGGTGATACTCAATGTTCAACAACAAATCGATAACTTGTTATACGCGGCAATTCGGTCGAGCCTAAATGCTGAACCAAATGAAGGATCGGCCGCTCTTTCCACGAGCAGCCTGCCAGGGGCAGAAACCGAAGCGTTATCGCCAGCTGCGAAAAAAATATTGAAGAATTTGATTGGGTCGTAAATTGCACGAAAAAAATGCGTGAATTATCTGTTGTTTTTTTTTCCTCAAAAATGTTTATTTTATAATGTAATTATTATTTTTCTGTAAGTAAATTAATAACTATCAGTATATATAAAGCACTTTTACTTACTTTGATACATCCCGCCAATGCATTTATAAGAGCGCCGCAAACCTCGGGAACAATTCGACTTATAAGCTGCTTTGAGACTTTAAATAGGTATGACAGGGATGTAAAACTGTCCCCTGTCGCAAGAAATCGTAGTGTAATGGCTAGTCTTTCATTAATTGAAACACAAGTGCGAAAATTTGTATTTTTTTTCCCAACAGACGGTCCGATTTTCATCGCAAGGCTTTCGAAATCTGATGAAGATATCCTAGCAAAATTACGGAATCCGCTCAGCATATCAACTTGTAAATCCTTGATTAAAGTCTCATTTGGCCGAGATTTTAAATACGGACGAACCCAACATCTAGGCGATTTTCTTTCTTTAACCGCATTCGCAATTATTATGCAAGCTGCTGCACAAACGACTGTATCCCTGTCGTATTCCATTTGTTTCCTAAAATTGTCCCATCACGTATACATAGTTTATACGAAAATTGCAGATATAAGATAATTACCTTCGATAAGAACGTCCTTCGCAAAATGCCAATGTTCTAAAAATTTTCGGAACGCAACTAGGCAAAGTACATCTACTTTGTGGACAATGTACAGTTTCTTCACGATCTGTTTTCTCTTGCTTTGAAAAAAATACGAAATAAAATAAACAACTAAACCTTTCCATATGAAAAACCCAAGTAGCACGTCAGCTTTCCACTTCAAGCGGGAAGCACAGAAGCACCACTCGCGCTGCATTTTCTGCACCACAACCCGTCCACACCAAAGTTTTCGTCGGAGCAGGCTTCTCGCGCGCTTTGCTTCTCAGTGTAGACGGAATTCGCCGCGATGCTGACGAGCAATTTACAGGGAAGCAACACACAGATCTCAAGTGAAGAAAGCTCAGTTGCTTCTGAGCTTTGTTTGCTCGCGAGCAAATTTGATGGATACGCACCTTCACACGTCTAAACTACCAAGCCAAAAAGAGTGGAACGCATTTTGAGTTTTTGTTTTGGATAAACTTTCAACCGGAGACATGGCATGGGTTTTTGTTTTGGATAATCTTTTAACCGATTGCGAGGTGTTGGGATTTTGTTTTAGATAAAGCTTTAAGCGTAGCGAGGTACTGAGTTTTTGTTTTAGATAAAGGATTAAACGGAGGGTTGGTGGCGGACTTTCGAAGCTTACTTTCTGATAAAATTTAAAGGGTAGATAAGGTTTTAGCGAGGGCTAGTGTGCGTTGCAGGAGGAATTCAGTCAATTATCGGGCGAACCCCGGAGCGAAAATTTAAATAATAGTTGGGAGCTCAAAACTTCAAACAAACAACATAGACTTTATTCGTATAACAAGCGAGATGACAAAACAATGACATTTTATTTTTAGGTTGGCGGCGCCGAGCCGTTAAGATCTAAAAGAGTGGCGACGTTCAATGGTGTTCGATGACGTATGTTGTCAGCCATGGTCGCTACAGTACTCCCCTCTAAGTAGCTGGCTACCCGGTACAATTTCGATGTCGTAGACTTGCTGGAGGGTACGTCCTTCTGATGTGTGCCGGAGGTGTGATTATGGGTTTCCACGTAACTCGACGAACCGTACTAGAAGATTGACCATTGGGCGGTGTAACGTCTGCTGCACGACCGAAGATAGCTGGTTTGGAAGACGAAGCTGGCGCTGGTCGATGCGAAGAACCAACAGCTGTTTGAACTGTCGAGGCAGCTACTGGTCGAGTTGATGTCGGTATCGATTTATACTTGGGATGGCTCGACGAAGATGTTACGATGGTTGATGATGATAATCGTAAGCTGTCGTCATCGTCACTAGTTGGTACTCGTTCAGATATTGCTCGTGTCGAATAATCCGTGGGCAGGAACGCTGGTTTCAATCTCTCTGTTGAGACATTAACATTCTTGCCGTTGATCTGGATAGTGTATACAACTGGTGAAAGGCGAGTAACAATTCGGTGAGGGCCAGAGTATGGTTGACTAAGAGATTTCCGAACTGCATCCACTCGCAGGAATACGTGCGAGCAAGAAACGAGATCTTTGAAAACGAATGAAGCACGCTCGTTCCGGTGCTCTATTTGCTTCGGCCGAATCTCTCGCATTTGCTCTCGAATAATATTTCCGAATAGCTGCGGATCGCTCTGCGTGTTGTCGTCAACGAAGAATTCACCCGGCAGAGTCAATGTCGTTCCGTACAGTAATTCGGCGCAGCTGGAGCCTAGGTCTTCCTTGAAAGTACTTCGGAGTCCTAGCAAAACAGTAGGTAGCAACTGAGACCAGTTCGCGTTGTTCTCGTGACACATTATGGATGCTTTTAACGCTCGATGCCATCGTTCCACTAAACCGTTGGCTGCAGGATGATACGGAGTTGTCCTCGTGCGCTTACATCCCAAAAGTTTAGATAATGCGGTAAAGAATGACGATTCAAACTGGGTGCCTTGGTCAGTTGAAATCGTCCTCGGTGTTCCAAAACGCGCGACCCAGGTCGAATAAAAGGCGTGAGCAACAGTATTTGCTGTTTGGTCGGGGAGAGCGACGGCCTCCGGCCAACGCGAGAAACGGTCGACTATGGTTAAACAATAGCGGAAACCATGGGATGACGATAGTGGTCCCACTAAATCTAGATGCACGTGATGGAAACGTTGATCAGGCACAGGAAATGGTTGGAACTCATTTTTAGTGTGCCTGCTGACCTTCGATTTTTGGCATGGAATGCATGAACGAGTCCAAGTGGCGATGTCCTTGCGCATTCCTGGCCATACGAATTTTTGCGAAATAGCTCGTAACGCTGGGCGTGTCCCCGGGTGGGAACATCGATGAAAGGTGTCGAAGATGCGCTTCCTTAACGAGAATGGAACGTAAATCCTTAGTTGCTCTGTTGACGCATCACAAATTAAGTCTCCTTGATCCCCAATGACTAAAGGCCTAAGTTGTAGTGAGGATGAGTTATTTCGAAGCAATTGCTGAAGTTCGTTGTCGTCCTTCTGGAGATTGATAATTTCTTCCGTGTCGAAAGATCCAGGTATATCGATGGTATCAATGCGCGAAAACGCATCCGCAACCAGATTTCTGTCGCCGCTGACATGAACAATATTTGTTGAAAACTCGGAAATAAATGATAATTGTCGAATTTGGCGAGCATTAGCTTTTTCAGCTTTCTGATGAAAGGCAAATATGAGCGGCTTATGATCAGTTTTGATAACGAAATCCGTTCCTTCTAACAAATGGCGAAAATGCTTCACGCTAGCGTAAATTGCAAGCAATTCTCGGTCGTATACGCTATAATTCTTTTCCGTGGGTGAAAGTTTTCGAGAAAAGAATGCGAGAGGAATCCATTGATTATCCTGTTGTTGCTCGAGCACTGAACCTAATGCGACGTCGGATGCGTCCGTGATCAATGCTAAAGGCTTGTTGCATTGAAAATGTCGTAGGAGTGTTGAGGTCGCCAAATTTTCTTTACACTCGTCAAACGCCTTCAGAGATTCGGCAGACCATGCAATTGCTGACTTGTCATTTTTCTTGGAGTTACGCAGGTACTCTGTCAAAGGCGCTTGAATTTTGGCAGCATTCGGCAAAAAGCGTCGGTAGAAATTCAAAACTCCTAGGAATCTCCGTAGTTCCTTAACGGTTTTAGGAAGTTTGTACTCACGGATAGCTTGAACGCGCGTTGTCGGGGGCAGGATTCCGCTACTGTTGATAGTATGCCCTAGATACTCAATCTCACCAACTCCAAACACGCATTTAGCGGTGTTGACGACTATCTCGTAACTACTGAGTCGCTCAAACAAAATGCGAAGATGATTGAGATGCTCCTCTGGAGTATTCGAAAAAACAAGAATATCATCCAAATAACTCGCACAGAAGTCTAGACCTCTGACGACTTCGTCGATAAATCTTTGGAACGATTGCGCCGCGTTTCGCAAGCCAAACGTCATCACCGTAAACTCGTAAAGGCCGAAAGGGGTGATTACAGCCGTTTTTGGGATGTCTTCCTCGGCCATTGGAATTTGGTGGTAGGCACGAAGCAGGTCCACTTTTGAAAAAACTTGTTTTCCGGCTAGGCTTTCCATAATATCCTCGATGCGACGAATCGGATATCTGTCGGGCTTCGTAACGGCATTAAGCCGGCGGTAATCACCGCAAGGACGCCAAGTTTTGTCCTTCTTGGGAACCATATGCAAGGGGCTGGCCCAAGGGCTACTCGAAGGACGACAAAACCCCATGTCTATAAGATACTGGAATTCGGTTTTGGCTGCTCTCAATTTATCGGGCGCGAGTCTTCGTGAGCGCTCAGCGACGGGTGGACCAGTGGTGGTAATGTGGTGTCGGACGTTGTGTTTCAGCGCGGAACGCCTCAGCGTCGGATTCGTTAATGATGGGTAATCCTTCAGTAATGAGTGATATGGCGATGTGTCTACAACGGTGTAAACAGAGCCGTGACTGATATTTGAAATTTGGCCAAACGATGACAGTTTCGTTGTGGAGTCGATAAGGCGTCGACCTTTGATGTCCACTAAAATACCGTGAAATTTTAAGAAGTCGGCTCCTATAATAGGACGTGAGACATCGGCTACGATGAAACGCCAGGAAAAATTTCGTCTGAGTCCTAAGGAAACGTTAAGAACTTTCTCTCCGAATGTATTTATGATCGAGCCGTTAGCCGCAAATAAATTAAAAGCGGACGGAACGGCATTTTTAAAATATCGAATGCGGGGTATAACGGAAACATCCGCACCTGTATCTATAAGGAAACTAAGGCCTTCGTTCTTATCGAATACATGGAGACGGCTTTCAGTGGTCACGCCATTAGCCGTCTGATTCAATGGCGCAACGACTCGTTTTCCGTCTTGGATGAAAAAGTGCATGGTGGTCGGCACTTTCGTGCTTCAGCGCCGAACCTCTGGTGATAATAACAAAAACTGGATGTCGAATTACCCCTGGATGCCGAACGGCCTCTAGAACGCGAACGCCGATTATTCCTTTTTGTTTTATCCGAACGTCCAGAATCCACTTTTTCCAAGCGCGAACGAATATACGCAAGTTCCTGCATAACCGTTTCCATCTGGTTTGACTGTGCGCGTGACCCCATGGAACTCACTTCCACGACAGGGTCGCGAACCTCCATAATCTTATCGGCCATATCTGCTAACCGCTCTAAATCCGTCGTTTCGGAGATAGACAAAATCGCTTGCACCCTCGATGGCAGACGCTGCGACCACAAACTTCTGAGAAAGTTGTCAGTCACCTTGTTTCCCGCTCTGATCTTCATGTTACGTAATAACTGCGACGGTTTCTGATCTCCGAGATCCAATTCGGTCAATAATTCTCGAATCTCCGTCTCCTCCGATCGGGCGTATGCACTTATAATTCGATTTTTCAAAGCAACGTATTTGCCTTGATCCGGTGGGTTTTGGACAATGTCGGCTACTTGTCCCAGGACATCGTGATCCAGCTCGCTTAAAATTCGGTCGAATTTTATCGTATCACTGGTGATTCTGTGCGTGCGGAATTGAGCCTCCGCTCTCGCAAACCATAAGTCGGGCCGCGATTTCCAAAAAGCCGGGAGTCTTAACATGGCGATTCCACTAATTGCCGATGCGGCCGTTTCCACCGTCGGCGGAACGCCTTCGTCAAGCGCGTCATCGAATTTTTCCTCGTTTGCCATTTTGAGCAGACTGTACCAGTATGGCGATGGTCCCGCAAGCAATTCGGGCACAAAACAATTTTAGCGAAATTTACCTGTTGAAGGCTGCTATCGTATTCTTTTTTCGGGGTCACCAATTTAGCGAGGGCTAGTGTGCGTTGCAGGAGGAATTCAGTCAATTATCGGGCGAACCCCGGAGCGAAAATTTAAATAATAGTTGGGAGCTCAAAACTTCAAACAAACAACATAGACTTTATTCGTATAACAAGCGAGATGACAAAACAATGACATTTTATTTTTAGGTTGGCGGCGCCGAGCCGTTAAGATCTAAAAGAGTGGCGACGTTCAATGGTGTTCGATGACGTATGTTGTCAGCCATGGTCGCTACAAGGTTCCTTTTAGCGTTTTCGATTGGATAAACGCTAAACAGACATTGAGAAAATTAAATTGTGACAACAGGAACTGTATTTCTACGATAATTTTAAACAGGGCATTAAGAAGAAAAATAGTATACGAGTATATGTATCCCAAGGTAAGAAATTCATTGGACATCAACCTGTCATTGATGCACACTAATCTGTACATCACTGGCAGGTTTTAAATATGAAATAAATCGGAAACGTTATCTGCTGCGAATTCAGACCCTCTTATAGCTGATTGTAAAGATGTAATTACCACCTTCTTCGAGGGTTAAGTTAAGCCAGTAGCTTCAAACAACATCACTAGGTCAGCCGTCACAATTCTCACGATAATCCAAGGTAAAATAGTCAATTCAACTTTTTCTTCACTCAGTAATTTTATTTTATTTAAAATCGTCTATCACATCAAACTAGTCAAAAGTCTCAAAATTTAGAAACGGCGGAGTGGTTCTTCCTTTTGTGGGTGGGTACGGATCCATTCCAAAGCACGGAGGATGTATTCTGGTACTGGTGGTGCTGGTGGGGCAACTGGAAGATGAGATCCGGAAGCTTGGTAACCGTTAGCATCAGCAGCATAAGCCAATTGGATATGTTCGCCTTCGGGTGATACCCATGAAGCGGTTCCTTGGACGGCATCACCGTTTCCACTTTCTTGGACAGCAATTCCGTTGGTGGTGTCGAATCCGTAACGGAATGAACCGTCTGGGCTGGCATCGTTTACGAGATTCTTGGTTTCGGCATCTTTGTTGATGTGATCAGCAGCGGCTAATCCCAAAAGGACGGCAAGGACGACCTATAGAATTCAAAAAGTCACGATTATAATCCCATTCACGGCGACAGTGTTCGTTTCAAAACTTACGTATTTGAACATTTTTGGTATGTTTGTTTGTCTCTGAATGATCTAATCAAACTGATTATTTTAATCAACACGCACTGTAGTTTTATACGATTTTAAGTAACCTTCAAAGAGCCATTAAAGTATTTCGGCTAATGCTCCTTCGGTGCCCCCCTTTCTGTAGGTGGATACGGTCAGGAAATATCGAGCGAACGTTAGCGGATGAGCTTCCATCACTTGGCCAAACCGATTAAAAAATTTCCATATAAAGTATTCCAATTTCCCATTATTAAGTAGGCATAGGCGGGTATAATAATGGTAACATGCTGCGAGCCGAATTCTGTTAGCATGCTTTTTTCTCGTGAAAAATCATAAGTCCGGCAGAAATCAGAATCAGTTGACTGCGATGTTCCAAGGCTGAGAAATACTGGCGATTCGAAGAATAGGCCATTTGTGGAAATCATTCATATACAGCGTGTAATTATCAGAAATTTAATTATCCAAGTCGAGAGATCGAAATGAGGTAAGTTATCATGGAGAGCTGGTTACAAGTGGTAGGTGAGCAACTTTCGGATACGCAAAACGCATAAGCATATGCTCATGCTCGACTTGCTTATTAACATGAATTTCAAATATTTAACATTTAATTTAGGCAACATTAATAACATGGACATTTCCTCGAATCCAGTGTACGTCGTGTGCAAGATATGGGGTAGATGGGCTCACATCACGTTGCCATGCTAGTTTCAGAAAAATGTGAGAATTAATTTTTAATCTCATTCTTCTTTTTTTTTCTTGCAGCGTGACCTGATGTTTGTAATATTCATCTGGTACTCACTTATTATTTGTTAAGCTGGACATTCATGAGAGGTCATTTGATCTGCGGACATTTGACCCATTAGCTTCGAGTGCAAAATTAGAGGTCATTCACGAAAGAACCAAATCCATTGAGCCAAGCAGTAAATTGCCGTCATCCCGTGCTTTGACAATTGACAAAATTACATTTGTCAGTCGATGTTTTGGTAATTCCTTTGCAGCATATAATATGTATTTGCTTTTTTTCCCGAACAGTTTTTCTTTTAATTTGCGTGAGTAGTAACGTTGTTTCGTTACGTTAAACACAGTCAAATTTTTATACAGTTCAGTTTATTTTAAGTATCGCCCACCAGGCAGCGGGGTATTTGAGTATTTTGGTGGCTTTGGCTTCGGAGATGAACATTCAACTTGACTTCCGCAAGCGTCACTTATGGATGGCAGAGCCATCAGTTGGCCTCCACACTAGTGATGGGTAACACAGTAACGAGTCGCTCTTTTTGATCGCCTCAACAGAATGAGCGAAAGATTCGGCACAACGACATAGCCTCCGAGCCGTTCAATTTAAGATTGACACACTGTAAAATGAATACTCAAATTAATTTAAATATTACGTAACGCATGGAGACTCAACGCTCATTCAAAATTTCTGATAACATATATGTATGTATGTATTACATTCATATTCATTCACACCCCATCCTAATATCTATCTGAAACTAAAACCATCATTATCTATCTACCAAACCAATCCCTCCCATCTAAATATTCCCATCCATTCATAATCGTCTCTATGCAGTATGCAATGCACGCATTGTGTATACACTTATAATATACAAACAACAACCCATGCTGACTGCAAGCAAATCAAAAATCATATGCTTACGTCGCACCGCACATCCAATTTTCCCCAAATACATACAGAAAACAAACCCAACATTCTAAAACAAAGTAGTCGTCTTGTATCATATCATCATCATCACCTCAAGTTCAACTTGAGATGAAAACGATACCAAACCAACAAACAACCAGACAATTTCCTCTGTATACTGTGGACGCAATGAGAAGTTTCTTGGTGCGTATCCATCAAATTTGCTCGCGAGCAAACAAAGCTCAGAAGCAACTGAGCTTTCTTCACTTGAGATCTGTGTGTTGCTTCCCTGTAAATTGCTCGTCAGCATCGCGGCGAATTCCGTCTACACTGAGAAGCAAAGCGCGCGAGAAGCCTGCTCCGACGAAAACTTTGGTGTGGACGGGTTGTGGTGCAGAAAATGCAGCGCGAGTGGTGCTTCTGTGCTTCCCGCTTGAAGTGGAAAGCTGACGTGCTACTTGGGTTTTTCATATGGAAAGGTTTAGTTGTTTATTTTATTTCGTATTTTTTTCAAAGCAAGAGAAAACAGATCGTGAAGAAACTGTACATTGTCCACAAAGTAGATGTACTTTGCCTAGTTGCGTTCCGAAAATTTTTAGAACATTGGCATTTTGCGAAGGACGTTCTTATCGAAGGTAATTATCTTATATCTGCAATTTTCGTATAAACTATGTATACGTGATGGGACAATTTTAGGAAACAAATGGAATACGACAGGGATACAGTCGTTTGTGCAGCAGCTTGCATAATAATTGCGAATGCGGTTAAAGAAAGAAAATCGCCTAGATGTTGGGTTCGTCCGTATTTAAAATCTCGGCCAAATGAGACTTTAATCAAGGATTTACAAGTTGATATGCTGAGCGGATTCCGTAATTTTGCTAGGATATCTTCATCAGATTTCGAAAGCCTTGCGATGAAAATCGGACCGTCTGTTGGGAAAAAAAATACAAATTTTCGCACTTGTGTTTCAATTAATGAAAGACTAGCCATTACACTACGATTTCTTGCGACAGGGGACAGTTTTACATCCCTGTCATACCTATTTAAAGTCTCAAAGCAGCTTATAAGTCGAATTGTTCCCGAGGTTTGCGGCGCTCTTATAAATGCATTGGCGGGATGTATCAAAGTAAGTAAAAGTGCTTTATATATACTGATAGTTATTAATTTACTTACAGAAAAATAATAATTACATTATAAAATAAACATTTTTGAGGAAAAAAAAACAACAGATAATTCACGCATTTTTTTCGTGCAATTTACGACCCAATCAAATTCTTCAATATTTTTTTCGCAGCTGGCGATAACGCTTCGGTTTCTGCCCCTGGCAGGCTGCTCGTGGAAAGAGCGGCCGATCCTTCATTTGGTTCAGCATTTAGGCTCGACCGAATTGCCGCGTATAACAAGTTATCGATTTGTTGTTGAACATTGAGTATCACCAACTCATTTTTTATTTTTCTCAGTTTGGCGGCTACACCTTCGCCAAATAAGTCGAACTCGTCCCTCTTTCGATTTTTGAATTCTTCAAGAATTCCAAACGCCTCGTTGATACGTGCATCTTCTTTCTTGCCTTTCCGCTTCAAAGCGCTTCGCTGAGTAGCTTCCGGCGGACATTGTTCTTCGTCTGTTTTGGCACCCGCTTGGTTCGGTTGGGTAAAATTTAATGTATCCTAAAATAATGCAGGAACAAATTTAGCAATTCAAATATAATTCACCCCATCTTTAATTATTAAAAAAAACATGTCCCAGTTGAAATATACAACTGCAATTAACTTTTTTCTTTGTGATTTTTAGATGCCGCGGACGCATGAAGATTGGAAAACCATTGAAGATGGTTTTAGCGAACAGTGGCAATTTCCGCATTGTGTAGGAGCATTGGACGGCAAGCATATAGTCATACAAGCGCCACCGAATAGCGGAAGCAAATATTTTAACTACAAGTCCACATTTAGTATTGTTTTGTTGGGACTTGTAGATGCTAACTGCAAGTTTATATACGTCAACATAGGTTGTCAAGGGCGAATATCGGATGGTGGTGTTTTCAGAAATTCAACTTTAAATAAAGCCATTTCCGATGGTAGTGTAAATTTTCCAGAGCCCGAAGAATTACCAGGGACTACTGCTTTGCCATTTGTTTTTGTTGCGGATGATGCGTTTGCCTTAAATGAAAATTTAATGAAACCTGTAGCTGGCCATCATCCAAAGGGATCCAAGGAAAGAATTTTCAATTATAGATTGAGCAGAGCTAGGCGAATTTCTGAAAACGCCTTTGGAATTTTATCATCCGTTTTCCGTGTTCTTCGTAAACCAATGATTTTGGATGCAAAAAAGGCTTCAATAATTACATTGTGCTGTGTCTTCCTACACAATTTTCTAATCGATAGTAAATCTTCTTCTTCGCTTTATTCATTACCGGGAAATTTGGACCGCGAGGCAGTAGACAGCCATAGAGTCATTGAAGGAACATGGCGAAACGACATTCAAAGTGCTACAAGCTTTTTGCCACTTCAAAATATTCCGCAAAGGCCGCAAATTTCAGCAAAACGTATCCGTGAGGAATTCGCCAATTACTTTATTTCGGAGCAAGGATCAGTCCCTTGGCAAAACTTGTATGCATAAGCGTCTAATATTTCATTCATATGCAGGCTACTTTAATAAATGTTCATAAAAATGTGTTGAAATATACCAGTTTTCAATAATACCTACGCATTTATCATTTTTGTTAAGCTGATCAACTCCTACCTGATTTTCTAGCAAATCCAACGTTGATAATGTTGGTACTGGTGTAAAGCTGCTACTCAAGAATTGTAGATTTTCAAAGGCAAACCATGACGAACGATGTACTTCTGAAGCTCCTGCGCCTGAAGTTTTGCTTTTGCCAATCTTTTGTTTTTCTCGTCGGTATTGTCCTCGTAACACCTTCCACTTACGTTCCACTTCAACTCCGCTGCAGCCAAATTGTTTGCCTATTTCCTCAAATAAGTCTTTTTTCCGAAAGACTAGTTTATAGCCTTTATTTTCCTCGTCCCACAATTCGGGCCTTGCTTGAATCATGTCTATCAGTTCAAAAACTTTTGTGTTTGTCCATGAAATTTCTGAAGTATCGTTTTCCATCCTTAGAAATGTATAGACTTTTTCCCACCGAAAATGTCACAGACGTCGAAAATTTATAAAGACATATTAATTTTCCAAAATGCATTATACATACCCCGTAATGTACTGTACACTTATAATGAACAAATAATTATTATCTCCTCAAGTTAGCCCTACACTTCTTGATTTCGTTTCTTTGTTGTTTTTTTTTTTTAAGTTAACGGTAGTACTCTGGCTCCACCGGCGTTCATCAAAAACTTGCCGCGCACCATGTAGCAATTCGCTCAACTTGTGGATAGCGCGTGGCAATGTTTTTCAATTCAGAGCGATATCGCCGTAAAGCTCGCATGTTTTGGCACGCTGTTCACAAATTCGTCCACATTAAACAAGCAAAAGCTCACGCACAGCTCGCGATCAGCTCGCGAGCCCCAATGGATACGGGCCTTAAAACGGATACTCCAAATGAAAAACCGTGCAAGTAAAAGTTGAAGATATTTTGATTTCCGGTTTAACATGCTCAATACTTTTCAAATCGGTTCATTTTTAGTGTAGTTGTGAGTGAAAATGCTGGAATGCTTTCTTATCGATTCAAGCTTTAATAGCTCTATTTCGGTAAGTATAGTAGCTGAAGTTTAGTTTTAGTCTCAATTTACAGATAATTAAATCTTGTTCAAAAAGTCTTTGCTTGACAGCTTAGCTTGATAGCTTAGGTCATAGTTACGCTTTTTAGGGTTTTGTAGAAAAAATAAAACCCTTATGAAATCAGTCAGATGTCAGCCTGTTCAAAGAATATCTCGAAAAGAGCTGAAGCTACAGGTATGGAATTTGGTAGAAATATGAAGGATTACTACAATTTGTGTTATAAAGCTTTTCATTTGTGGCCAAATTGCAAGGAGGGACAGCTATTCGCCGCTTAAAGCACATATATGAAAATTTCCAGGATGACGGCATATAATTAGGATAGCGACGTTAAATATTCAGGATGTTGATATCCTTACGAAAATGTTTAATAATAGTATATTTCGATAATTTGATTTGCTACTCTCTGCATATCCCGTAAGTGACCTTAAGAGAGAAGTAATAATGCCAATCCGTTAGCAACGGGTGCAGATATCTTGTTATAGATACAATTTGCATGTACATAGTCATAATTAATCAACTAGTCAAGAATAAAAAACAATAAAAATTATTTTTGTCCGCTATTGCCACATTGTGCACTGTCGAGTCAGTAAGCGGATAGATTTGAAACTGATTTGTTTTGTGTTTCGTGACAATGTGTTACAGTTATCAGAAGTGATAGCGCGTATGGTAGATGCTGATTGTTATTTGGTGAGTTTGAGGTACACCTGAAAAGGACATCCCTTCAAGCCATGAAATTCTGGCAGGCTGTGGAAACTCAGCAACATATTCCATCTCCTGGAGATTGGGATGAAACTAGAAGTAGAACGTTGGCTCCCATTATGGATAACAGCGCCGGGTGCTGCAAGGTCATGTGCCACTCTTCATAATCTGGAAAAAATGTGAATATCTTTCGAACTAATGGTCGTATGGAAGTGCGGTTAGTTTCATTCTACTCAAAATGATCAAATACATTAAGAGCTAAGTTAAAAGTGGCATAAAAGCTTTTTATTTTTAACTTATTTAATACGTAAGCTTATTTACTTAATCACAAAATCTGGAAAAATGTGAATATCTTCTGATTTAATGATCGTATGGAATTGCGGTTGATTTCATTCGACTGAGAATGACCAAATACATTAGAAATCAACCTAAAAATGGAATGAAAGCCTTTTATTTTCAACTTTTTTAATAAAATAAATATTCAACAAAAAAAAAAAAATCTGGAAAAATGTGAATAAGTTTTGAACTATCCGTTGTATGGAATTGCCTTTAGTTTTATTCGACTCAAAATGATCAGATACATCAGGAAACAGCCTAAAATTGGCATCAAAGCTTTTTATTTTCAACTTATTTAATAAAAAAGCTTCCTTAACAAATCCAAAAATGTGGAAAAATGTGAATATCTTTTGAACTAATGGTCGTATGGAACCACGGCTAATTTTATTTTACTCAGATTAATTAAATACATTAAGAACCAATCTAAAACTGGCATAAAAACCTTTTATTTTCAACTTACTTAACGAAAAAGCTCACTTAACTAATAAAACAATCTGGAAAAATGTAAATATCTTTTGAACTAATAGTCGCAAGGAATTGCGGTTGGTTTCATTCGACTCAAAATGACCAAATACATTAGGGACTATCCTAAAACTGGCACAAAAGCTTTTTGTTTTCAACGTATTTAATAAAAAGACTTATTTAATTAATAACAAAATCTGGAAAAAAATTAATATCTTTTGAACTAATAGTCGTATGGAATAGCGATTGATTTCATTTGACTCAGAATGACCAAATACGTTAGAAACCAACCTAAAATGTCATATAAGTTGCTTGAACTTTGAAATTATGTACGAAATTTAATCATTTAATTAACTAATTATTTAATTAATTAAATTAGTCTGACAAAAAACTTAGCAAAACTTTTATAAACAAGGTTAAAGTATCTACGAATTAAGGCTAAACCAAAACTTTTAGCTGTTATATTTATCGAGATACAGCTATTAAGGCTCAAATCGCTAAAAAACCATTTTTGCATTTTCGCTCACAACTACACTAAAAACAAACCGATTTGAAAAACATTGAGCACGTTAAACCGGAAATCAAAGTATCTTCAACTTTGACTTATACGGTTTTTCATTTCGAGTATCCGTTACAGAGATATGTGAGCTTGAAAAGCGATATGTGTGATTTTTCTCCAAAGCCGCAAAAAGTGACATTTTTCGACTATCGATTTCGATTATGCTACTAAATCAAATTTCAACTTTGAGCAATGCATTGGATGTAAAATTTGACGCTCTTTAATTTACAAACTATTAAGTTTTTTGATCCGAGGCACCGTTTACAAATTATTAGGACAATATTAAAAAAAGGGCTCGAATTTCGCGGTTTTTCGCCCGCACAGCCGCTCTGCCGCGGAGTCCAAGGTGGCTCCATCTCTTAAAATGAATGTATAGGGACCACGAACAATCATACCAAATGGCATTTCTCTATCATATTTTGCAAGGTGAAATCGCTTAGCGTCCCAACTAGAACGGATTTGTTGCCATTTTAGACAACAAATGTTTCCAAAAAAACGTCTCGGCGAGATCGATGCAGATTTTTTGGTCATTTATTATTCTATTTCACTGGCTTGGGGAAGTACTGAACACGTCTTTCGAAAAATGCAACCGGGAATGGCTGTGGCTTACGACCCACTTTACAGTGGAGGTTAGCAATGATGGCCGCTGTGGGATTCCTACCCACGAACCGTATGAAGAGATATGACACTTACGCCTCAATGAACTGTTAGGAAGGGACAGATGAAGGGAAGGACAAATGGACAAAGGGGGGGGGGGGGGCATGACGGATGGCGACAGGCCGATAGAACGATAGGATGAAGTGTCTAGAGGACGAAAAGATAAAAGACGAAAGTGGGAAGGGTCTCCCTGGCGGACGTCGTTCAGTACGGTTCAGGCATCAGTCTAATGTCTTATCATACCGGTTCGGCGGGCTTGAATCCCGCCGTGGCCATGGATGTTTGTGTCATCTTCGCATTGTGGTGTGGGCATGAGAATAAGTCACAGGCTTTCCCAAGTTGTCATTGAATGCGGCTAAATGGACAGGAGGTACATGCCAGCTAAACGTTGTTGTTTGAATTGAAACCATTCAAACTGCTTTATTAGTCCGGGAGCTAGCGGCACTATTTTTTGAAATATTTGTTAAAACATAATTTTTAATTTATAGCGTCGTATGAACTCTTCACTAAAATAAAATCGGCTCCTGCCTACCCACCAGCGGTACAACGTTTATCAGCAGATTGTTAATTATGTTAAAAAAATAACGGTAAATGTTGAAAATGTTAAAGACTGATACTTTACCTATAGTTTATTGACATTTCCGTAAACACAAAAATTACTTCCTGCCACTTGTATGGTAGGACAATCGACTCATGCCGGCGACGTAATTATGTAAAAAAAAAACCATTGACTTAAATGTTAAAAGCTGAATTTTTTACCATTAGATTGATACTTAAGTGTCACCATACAATGTCGAATTTCAACTCGAACATGGTACAAGTGGACCGGTTTTCTTCGGGTTTATGTGAAGTGTGTGTGTGAGTGTGTGTCTTGAGCTATTCAGAGGACATTTGTATCAGGCTCGTATTCGAGTTCGAGTTGGAGTTCGACTGTGTATGGTGTCACAAAGATAGTGGACAAACTTATGTTGCCAGTCATTTCACAGGACCTGGCGTCAGCAGGGGCAAACGCTCTGCCGATAAGCGTGGTCTTGTTGTTGAGGTGGCAGGGGTTAATTTTGTTTATGCGCTATGCTACGACAAATAAAATGAGAAACCAAGCTCTAACAAATATGACAACGAAAAGTTTCGCTAGTTCCCGAGCTATTGTATATGAGCAATTGAATCACCCATATCAAATCACTTCACCATTATTCACACCACTCACATTAAGCCAACAAATTCAGGTGTATACTCATACAATTAAATTTTATTAAGAATCAAGAGCAAAGCGCACAATAACTTCAGTCTAAGGATGTTTAGATTCGACTTCTTCCTCTGGATGAGCTTTGTTCCATTCCAAGGCTCTCAAAATGTAATCGGGAATCGGAAGAATATGATCGCCGGTCGGTTGGAATCCATTTTCATCAGCAACATACGAGAAGCTTACAGCTTCACCTTCGGGAGAAACCCATTTGGCTGATCCGGTAGCCTGTTGAATGCTACCAGCTCCTTGAACATTGATTCCATTGGTGGTCTCGAAACCGTAGTGATATTGACCATCAGGACTAACGTCACTGACGAAACTCTTGACCTGAGCATCCTTATCGATGTTATCGGCGGCAACAAGGGCCACGATGGCTGCAACGACGATCTAGAAAAGACGTGAAAGTCAAACAATTAATATTGGCTTACATAACTATCGACGCAATCTTACATATTTGAACATTTTGTATTAGTGAGTATCCGTTTTGAGCTACTGAAAAACTGATGAAGATTATGCAAGTGATCATCCTATATATAGGCATCTCAAGTGTACTTGACTGTCATCCGACCGATATCCATCTCTCCAGATAAATCTTTGATTTTACAATCCTGCAATAGGCAGTTGTCCTTGAGGATGGATAGATTTTAATTGTCATTATCTCAGCTGTTCTTTTCGTCATTATCTATGGAAATTCACATAATAATATGAATATTATATTATATTCTTCTATTGCTGGTTTGAGATAAACAAAATTAGCATATGTACGAGTATCTTTGACCATATTCAACAGTTTTACATGCTTCTGGACATTGGATATCTCTTAATAAACAATACAGAAAAAAAAGCCGAAATGCAGTTTTCGACGAAAATTCGGTGCTGCCGGTGTCACCGTGAGTTATGTTAACTTATATTTTAGTATCCTGAACTTTGTCTTTTCTCGTAAACTAGCTGTTGTCATTTTTTCGGCAATTTGCCGTTTGTTTTAATAATTTTGTAGATTTTTTTATCGTTGCTTCTTCCGAGTAAAACTAGATGTAAAACTTGATTATACTACGATAGTAGCAAGAACAGGAAATCGAATCTTTTGTTTACATATGTATATTTGAAGTATGAGAAAATTATAAAAGGACATCTATCTATTGACGACGCGCTATGCCCCACTAGAGGTTAAGGCAAAGTAGTATCTATTTACGTGTATCTAAATATAGGTATGATGATGTAAAAAAATATCATTTATATTTAGATGTGTAGTAGTGATATTACCAGGTGGTCATCAGAGTATTGAGCTTTGCTTGGTCTTAAGATATTTTCGAAATACTTTCTCTCGAGAAGAACTGCGAATTATCATCATCCATGACCAAACCACAATATAAAATAAATAAATAAATAACTGGCGCAACAGTCCAATTTGAACCACGGCCTCGAGATGAGTTAGCATCATCTCGTTTTCTAGATCGTGACGGTTTTCTTTTTGTGCAGAGGTATGTGATCAGCAACACGCTCAACCGAGTTATTTACCCCATAATGGGTACTCATTTAACAGCTGAGTGGGCTCATAGTCCGACACGTAAATCCCCGGAATCGAACCGGGGCCCAGTGCGTTGAAGGCGAACGTGCTAGCCGTTGCGCCATCCGGACTACTATAAAAGATTAACAATATAAAGATTAAACAAAATAAAGGAAAAAAAACTGTAAGAACAATGATCACAATTTTTCTAAGGAGGTCATTGTCGAAAATATTTGAATTTCTGATCTGAAAATTCAGTTGGAATTGACTCCGACCAACTCAAACTTATCCTACCCTTAAGTCTCAAGCCCATACTTTGAATCGTGGTAACGTACTATTAACTTAATAATCGGCCCAACGCGGATACCGGAAATATTAGGCGTTGACGATGAACTGTTTCAACAATTCCTTTCTCACATTTGCTTCTGGTTTTTTTCACGAAATATGATAAATTTCAAAGGAACTGCGCTGGTTTCTTCTGGATCTAAGAGATACTATGTCCATGCATTGCACTGCAAAATTGATTATTTATATCGGATTGGGCTGCACAAAAAAAAAAATGAAACCGGAAAGTAGAAGGCTTCACCTACAATATGAAGGTTTTGTAGTGTCCTATGTCAATAGGAGATTAACACCAAATTTGATGATGTTTGGAGCTCGTTGCTAGAAGTAGGTTGTTCCTAAAGTCAGACGAAGTTATCAACCAGTTTGGGTAGCTTTAAAATGGTATCAAGCGATCTACAATTGAGGTCGTTTTTCCTGATCGTCCAAAGCCTTTCTTCCGCTCGGTTGCGCCCATTTGCAGAAACTGCTTCGAGTACCATTGCACAGTACACTGAGGAGTATCCAGTCTTTAACCTATTTTGCAAATAGCTCGGTTTTCTGGCGCCAAAAGCAAAACATTTCTTTTACATTGGATTTTTGCCGCTCGTTACCCCTGTCTTTACGTATTACGAGTAATAAAAATTCATAGGCCTGGGGAAGACAACACAAACATGGGAGGTAAAAATGGGAAATAAAAAAATTAGGCCATAAGTATTGAATGGCTTGCGGGCGGCTCACTCGCCCTCGCGCTTGCATCGGGGTCAGTGTGTAATGGGACCTTCGGCCTCTGGTTTTGTACCATTGACAGATCATTACTCATCAGGTGCTGCCATCGATCTACCGGTGGAAACAGCACAACCAGACCAGAATATGGTTCATTACAGGGCAGCTTCTACTACGAGGCCTGCAAAGTAGAAGAAGCTGAGGACAGAGTGTGCTGCGAAAAGGAAAAAAAAAACGAACTGGGCTGCTGAGATAGTCGGCAACCATTGTAAAGGAGACAAATAGCAAAGAGAAAAGGAAAAGAATACTGCATCTCCCATCATCAAAGCAAGCAACAGATTACGGAAAATTCTGAGGCCATCAGAGGCGCAACACTTCATTCCTTGCTGTAATTCACTTATAAACTCTGTAAGCTGCTGATCATATGAATAATAGAAAAATGCAATGCTAGGCAAAAATTTGAAGCTGACGTGAAAGGAATATCCTGGCAAACATAAAGGTACTTAGGGGTCCTCCGCGCTGTGTCCGGACACCGAAGATGCTCCAAATTACAGTAGTTCAAAGCATATATGGAGGCCTTAGGTACGTGGCTAACCACAAAAAGCAAACACAACACTAGAATTGCCTTGTTGAACTAACTCTAAAAGGAAAAACTACTCTATAGGAAGGATGGGGGTGCTACAGAGGGAAGCACAGCTACTTGAAGGGAAATACTTGAAGGAAAGATGGCTAAGTCCTAGGACTTAGAGCAAATAGCCTTAATGCGCTTGTGGGGATACAAATCGGTGGAAGGACGAAAATGGAACCCGATGAGGACCTTCTTAGTTCTTTTCTGTACTAGAACGTGGGGTCCATCCCCACGTTGGGCGCCATATATGTAACAGACGGTTTGGTGGGTATCCCCGGATGCCCGTGGAGACGGAGCCTAAGGTGGCATAATGACTGTGAAGGTCGGCCGTGCCATCTGGCGAAGAAATAGGCCCCTTAGCAAGCTAAGCAGCGGCCTATGCTTGCTGTAGCTCAGTTCGGAAGACGTGGGCGGGGTTTTCGTGGGTTAAACACCATCACTATAACTACCTATACTTTCGAGAATTTTTGGGAAAAAGTGAATGAGCAACTTTTTTTTCCAACACTATATCTTAAACTATTATATAAAAGATAGTGTTCTCTAATTTTGCCATAAATCTTTCTTTTCTATGTTGAGCGACTTCCGAGATATATGCGAAAAACTGAAAAACGGCCCCCCTCTCCATTTTCCACACCTCCTACATCCGGGGACTTTTAGTATGTTTACCTTCTAGCAAGTCCAAACAAAACCCAATAGTTAATTTTTGTGGTGTCGACATTTCTATCCAGAAAGTCTTATTGACTATGGTAATTGGCAATATAATATTGTTGTTTTACTGGGAAGTTCTTAGTGTCACTAAATCTCCTAAGTGATTGAAGATTGAGACACAGTTAGCATATGACTATGTCGCTGGCAATGAACCAGAGAAAAAAAAAAGAAACCAGCGTCCTCACATATTTAAAAAATAATATGAAAGCTCACCAAATTTAATTTTCATTGAATAATTTCGAACACTCAATAAACATCTTTTTAGGCGACTTTCAGCTTAAGAAATCTTAAAATATTCATAAAAAAATTAAGGAATATGTAAAAAGCCGATACGACCGGTTTTTAAATAGATTGTTGAATTTTGAGCTTTTAACTTAAATTTTCGGGTTGAAATATTGGGTTTTAGCTAAGAATAACGTTTGGTCTAGAAGCATCTACGTACTAATATGAAAACTTTGGCAACGGCCAATCCTAGTTGACAAAATTATTGTGGAACACAGTTTGAGAATGAAGGAAATCTCTTAATCTTATAAATGTAAATGATTTTCTGCATAAATTAGTTTGTAAAATCAATTCTTTCGTCGTATTTATAACATTCAAACAACTTCGTTTCCACTTATAGCAGAAAAAAGATGCATTTATTCGAGGAATTTTAATTTTTTGTCGTCATTATTGAATGCAAATTCTGTAAATATTTTTGTTTTTTCTTTCTCTGCATTGAATCTCAGTCAACTTTATACAGATTCGTAATAAATTACATGAATTCGAAATCAGGAAGCCTTTGATCGAATGTTGCGATATCTGAGATTTTGAGGTTTTTGCTAATTTGCATTCTGGACGACATCAAGATGATATTTGTAAGATGGATTAAAGATTGGTGAGTGTTGCAAAACCGGCCGCCATGTGTCACGCCTTCAAAATTGTATTGTTATTTTGTCTGCGGTTGAAATTGACTGGCAATTGGATAACATCAATAAAAGTCAGAATATCGACGTTGAATGGACATTAAAAATAACGACGGGAAAAAGACGACTCCAAATTGAAAAGGTATTGGACAAATTTCAACTATTCTTCGCCGAGTTGTGAACGTTAAATCCTTTTATTGATTTGGTTATTCAATTTGATGAATACGGCGTTAGAGAAATGTGTAATCGGAATCTAATAGAAACTACTTTTAACTATTGACCGTGAAATTGTTATGTTCATTGGATAGGTCACATGCTAATTTCTATAGTTTGATTGATTTCTTGAAATTTGATCCTGGGTTTTCATGCATTTTATTTGTGAAGGAACTTAGGAGATTGAAAAATGAAAAATTAAGAAGAATTCTTGAATATTACTATGGTTTTTCTCTTTATTGTGAGGAGTTTTATTTTTTTTTTAATTCTATTGAATCTGATGTGCGCGTATACGGACAACTGTAAAACGGTTTGTTTTGCTTGACAGAGCTAAGATACTATCGTTGGCGACTGTGAAAAAAAAAAGATTATAATACTATATACTACTTTGCCTTAACCCCTAGTGGGGCATAGTGCTTCAACTACTCCTGCACGCCATCGTACTCTGTTCTGGGCAATGGGGCGCAACTCCTCAAAATACCCAGTTTAACGCTATGTGATTTTAGGACCCCCTCTTGGTTGGCCTTGGTTCGAAATGGGGTTCCATTTCAGGACATGCAAAGCACAATGCATTTATCATTCTTCCGCAATGTGTGACCTATCCACTGCCATTTTCGCCTGCGTATTAATACGCCGACTTAGCTCTTCATTTGATATTGTTTCGGGCCAGATGACTCTTAGAATTCGACGAAGACATGAGTTGACGAAAAATTGCAGGTTTCTGGTAACTTTTACGGAATTTTTCCATGTACTGCTCCCATACAAAAGCACATGGATTACCAGGGAGCGAAACAGGCCCAGCTTAGTCTATATGCTGAGATAACTGCTTTGCCAGATTTTGGACAGCATGCCGTATGCGACAAGCGATATCCTGCTCCGTACCGCCAGTTTCGGCAACAATGCTACCCAGGTAAACGAAGTTGTCCGCCTTTTCCACAGGCTGCCCATTAATATTGATGGCAATGACGGGCTAAATACCTTGGTCTTGTTGGTATTAATCTTTAGCCCAACCTTGATTGCCTCCCTTTCGAGATCTAACGCCATTGCGGACAGATCAATGATTTTGTGGGAGAGTAGGCATATGAAGTCAGCGTAGTCAAGATGGCGGTGAAGGCTTGAAAACACCAAACTGTTGAAAGGCCACTCTCCAATAACTACCTGTGACGTGCGCTGGCAGACCAGCTCAGCTGTCGAGAGTAGCGGGGTGGGCGAAAACGACAGCCATCAGCGTACAAAACCAAAACACATGTCGGCCTGTTAACCAAAAACAAAATACTCTACGAAACCCGCGAAATTGTAACTACCTATATAGTAATACACTATTATTGACCTATTCTGAGAAGATATACAGATTCCATTATTTTCCATATAACAGTCCCAAAATGCTGGGGAGGGGGGGCACATTTCGAACTAATATTTTCTCCACCCCCACTGTTCCCCTTACAAATCTGAAGAAAATGCGAAAAAATGGAATGTACTCAACATTACCTTTCTCACGACACCTTACTTGCCTATACCAGTCGATAAAAAAATGACCTTAATTTCGCCTCTATCTGTGTCAGCCGTTCGTGAGATATTTCATGGACAGACGGACAAACATTTGACCGATTTCAAAAGTTTGTTTTGTTTCTACTGAACAAAAAAAAAACCCTAAAAATGGGAAAGTTATGGTTTAAAACTAAAACTACTAAGTTTAAGGGACAAAAATAAAATTCGCTATGAAGCCACAAAAATCATCGCTTGACAGCTCGTGAAATTAAAGAAAATTTTAGCCTTTCCATTACACATCAACACATTGTCCACGTTTTACGATCATCTTCAAATATCCGGTACAAAAAAAATAAAGTCAAAAGCCAGATTAACTTCCGCTCATAAACAGGCTCGTTTGAATTTTGCCGAAAGACATTTTTCATGGACGGAAGAATGGAAGAAAATAATTTTTTTGGACGAAAAAAAAAATCAATTTTGACAGGCCTGATTGCAACAGCTGTTTTTGGCAAAAATTTGATTGAAGAAGTCACACTTCAAAAAGAAATTTCGGTGGAGGCAGTGTAATGGTCTGGGGCGCTTTTACTCACCTTCAGAAGCTGCCGTTGTGTACAATATCTACGCGGCTGAATTCAAATTAGCACGCTGAACTCTTGGAAGCTGTGATGATACCATTTTTAGAAGACAATGCTGATGAAAGCTTCACTTTTCAGATAACGCAACAATTCACGTTTCACGTGAAAGTAAAAAATGGTTTGCTGAAAAAGACATTCCTTTGCTGGTCTGGCCAGCTTGTAGCCCTGACCTCAGTCCTATCAAAAATTTATGGGGAATATTAGCGACAAAGGTTTATGCCAAAGGAAGTCAGTTCCCAACGATTTCGGAGCTCAAAAGTGAAATTCACCGCTGTTGGAATGAAATTGAGCAAACAACTCTGCGATCATTGATAAATTCAATGCCCAGACGGTTGTTTCAGGTCCAACAAAATATTAAATTCTTATTTTTTATCAAATGTCTTGATTAACTGTAATGAAAACCTATTTTTTGTTGGTGAGTCCAAACGCATATTTATTCTAACTAGGGGGGCAAAGACCTTTTCCATAGTCCTCCGCGTGGGCGCCCCCTGGTAACGGCAGTGTATCAATTCGCTGACGGCCAATGTCTTAGCGATAAGACAGTTTGGAAAAGGCAGATAGCTGTAGCCTGAATGGCTGACGAACACCTAAGCGTCTCAGGTCTAGTAGGATGGAATGACTTGCGTAGTTGGACCTGCTACATAGTTGTGTGGGCTCCAGCACGTTTATTAAACCATCTGAAGCAGCTATCTCCGAGGCCATCCCCTGAATGGGGTTAAGCGACGTGCTGACAACTCGTCCTTGTAAAAACCACTCCATGTCAAGAAACCTGGAACAAAAGCCTCGGATTGGACGGATCAACAACGACGACCACGCAAACGAATAAAGGATTATTCTTTCGGATCCTGGAATGTACGCTCCCTGAACAAACCGGGGGCCGAGAAGGCCCTCCTTCAACAGGTCGAAAAGTACAAACTGAGCATTACTGCAGTCCAGGAAACAAATTGGCTTGGCAGCGAGATTAATGACAAGAAATCGCACACAATTTTTACAAGTGGCAAACCATCGGGCCGCAAGGAGTTTGGAGTAGTATTTATAGTGAACAATCACCTCAAACCGCATATTACTGACTTCAAACCCATAAATGAACGGCTGTGTGCGATTCGCATCAAGACTCGATTCTTCAATCTCTGGCTCATCAATGTGCATGCCCCCACTGAAGTTAAAGAAGACGCAGTAAAAGACGAGTTCTACGCCCGCCTTGAAACTCTCTTCGACTCACTTCCAACAAACGACGTCAAATTGCTGCTGGGAGACTTTAACGCGAAAGTCGGGAATGAAAGTTGGCATCGGGGGACCTCTGGAGGCCACAGCCTCCATGAAGAATGTAACGATAACGGCCAGCGACTTATCGACTTCGCCTGCAGCAGGAATCTAGTCGTAAGCTCTATGTGTTTCCCGCATCGACGCATTCACAAGCAGACCTGGAAGTCTCCAGACGCACATACCGTCAACCAAATTGACCACGTCCTCATTTGCAGGAGATGGGCGTCTAGTGTCATGGATGTCCGCTCCTATCGAGGAGCAAACTGCGACTCAGATCATCAATTGGTGAAGACGACCTACAGATGTAGAATTTCCTCAGTGCACCAGTCAAGAATCAGCCCTCCCAAAATCTTTGCGGTTGATAAGCTCTTGAGTGATGCTACAGCGGTGGCGTATACTACCGCCCTTGAGGAAAAACTATCACCTATGCTACACAACATCAGCAACACAGGCGTCCATGGGTTCTGGGAAGAACTCAAGGGTACCATCAAGGATGTCGCAGAGAAGGTCGTGGGATATAAAGCCCGGCGAGCGCGAAATGACTGGTTCGACGAAGAATGCAAAAATTCACTTGACGCGAAAAACGAGGCCTACAGACAATGGATTCAACGAGGAACCAGAGCCAGAAGAGAAAAATATGACGAGCTACGGCGAATATCGAATAGAATAATTAGACGTAAGAAACGTAAATACTTTGACGAGCAGTTGCTGAACATAAACGAAAACTTAGCTAATAGGAACACCAGACAAGCGTACAAACTAGTAAATACAATTAAGAACGGCTACCAACCCAGGACTAGCCTTTGTAAGGACAAGGATGGAAACATCATCAGCGACATCGATGGTATTAACAAACGATGGGCCTCTTATTTTGAAGAGCTTCTAAACCGACCATCTAACATCCCCACACAGGAAGCTCTCGACGATATTGTTGATCTAGGCCCACCCATTCAACCCCCGACAGTAGAGGAAGTTGATCTCGCGTTGCGGTCACTAAAACGAAATAAAGCGCCGGGCGCTGACGAGATTCCAGCTGAACTGCTAAGATTCGGTGGAACGAGTCTAGTTGATGCCATACATCAATTACTCCTGCGAGTATGGGAGAACGAGGAGATCCCAGACGATTGGCGCAGAAGCATCATCTGTCCAATTCATAAAAAGGGAGATAAACTGCGGTGTGAGAATTACAGGGGCATCTCACTAGTTTGTACGTCCTAAAAAATTTTGACGAAAATTCTGGAAAATTGAATAAAACCGTACGCAGAACGAGTCATTGGCGAATATCAAAGCGGTTTCAGACCTGGTCGCTCCACAACCGATCAGCTCTTCTCAGTCAAACTGATACTCCAGAGGTGCTGGGAATACAACGTAAACGTATACCAAATCTTTGTCGACTTCAAGCAGGCATACGACAGTATCGATCGTGGAGTACTGTACAACATCATGCTGCAATTTGGTATACCAGCAAAATTAGTGCGACTGACAAAGATGACGATGACCAACTCCGTCTCACAAGTCAGGATCCAGAATAGACTTACTGATCTATTTGAAACACGCACTGGTTTGAAACAGGGCGATGGACTGGCACCGACGCTCTTCAACCTAGCACTGGAATACGTTATTCGGGCCATGAATATGGACAACAGCAAGACGCTGCTCATCAAGTCGACACAATTAGCAGCGTACGCCGACGACATCAACATCATGTCCCGAAGATTGGCTGACGCAGAAGAACTTCTGCATACGCTCGATACCGCTGCAAAGGAAGTTGGATTACGTATTAACGAGGGTAAAACTAAAATAATGATGCAATCGGTGACAAGGACACCTGCACAACCGAGCATCAATGTGGGGAACCTCAACATCGAGTTCATTTACCTGGGTTGCAACCTGTCAAGGGACGCCAACGAAACTGACGAAATCAAGCGACGGATACAGTTAGCTAATAAGACTTTTTTCTCGGTTCTCCCCATAATGAAATCGAAACATGTGCACAGAAACACGAAGCTCCGCGTGTACAAAACCATTATACGACCAGTGCTATGCTATGGATGCGAAGCATGGACCCTAACTCAAGCCTCCGAAAACATGCTAGACACTTTCGAACGTAAGGTTCTACGGCGAATTTTCGGGGCTGTTTGCGATCGAGATGGATGGCGCATCCGGTACAACCATGAGCTGTATGAAATGTACGATGAGCTGCAAGTCTCGAAAATCGTCAAACTACAACGACTTCAATGGGCAGGGCATGTACAAAGAATGGACGATGATCGCATGCCTAAGAGAGTAATGAATGCAGAACGAGTCGACGGAGCGAGACTGCGAGGACGACCGAGATCTCGTTGGGAGAGCTCAGTAGGTGTGGACGCTGCACAGCTGCTGGGCTCCCAAAATTGGAGGACGCGGTCACGTGACCGAGATAATTGGAGGACAATGATCCAGGCGGCCAAGGCCCGACGTCGGGCTGTCGCGCCACGATGATGATGATGAAAAGAAAAATGAATAAATTACTTTAATTTAATTAAAATAAATTAAATTGTTAGAACGTTAATAACTTTATTTTAGAATAAAATTACAATGATAAAAAAATAATACGTTTTCTTATTTTTAAAATATAAAAAAAACATATGGAGCGACCATACTTTAGCACTGTATGTTTGAAGTCAATCGACGTCTTCCAAACTATACGCATATTTAAGCAATAAATAATGCTTCAGTGGTAATATTCCAATTTAAAATGAAATGTTACGTCATTAACGAAAGGATTTTATTGATTATGTTCAATGACAATGTCCATTGCCCGTTCAAATTTCCTTTAAATTAATTATCTATAAAAAATTACGATCTTCGCCCAATGTCGACATATTGTCCACCCTATAACTTTTGAAATATTAGTCCTACGATAATACAGTATAAATTTTTTTGTAGAAAATTGCATCTGCTTTATTTTATTCTCAAAAAGTTTTGCTATAGGACTGGTAGTTACAGAGAAATAAGCAAAAACCTGGAAAAAAAAACTTTCAGAAATCGTTCAAGCATCTCCCCCCTCTCCCTTCAAAAGTTTACTTCGAACTTTCGGATACTTTTGATATAATGTACTTCAGGTACTACTAGCCAATTATCAAGCCGAATTTCAGATCTTTGTGATGTATTTTACTTTTAATTTTAATCACTTATCCGAAAAAGAAAAAAAAAATTGTGAAATTTCTGTAAATTGACCACCCTGTGTCTTTCGAAGCATTAGTCCTGCGGCAAAAATAATTTGGAACATTTTTATCGACAAATTTGTCTACTTTATTTTGTTTTACAACATTAATCGCTGGGAGTGATAGTTACAGTCATCATCATCATCGTGGCGCGACAGCCCGACGTCGGGCCTTGGCCGCCTGGATCATTGTCCTCCAATTATCTCGGTCACGTGACCGCGTCCTCCAATTTTGGGAGCCCAGCAGCTGTGCAGCGTCCACACCTACTGAGCTCTCCCAACGAGATCTCGGTCGTCCTCGCAGTCTCGCTCCGTCGGCTCGTTCTGCATTCATTACTCTCTTAGGCATGCGATCATCGTCCATTCTTTGTACATGCCCCATTGCCCTGTCGTTGTAGTTTGACGATTTTCGAGACTTGCAGCTCATTGTACAATTCATACAACTCATGGTTGTATCGGATGCGCCATCCATCTCGAACGCAAACAGCCCCGAAAATTCGCCGTAGAACCTTACGTTCGAAAGTGTCTAGCATGTTTTCGGAGGCTTGAGTTAGGGTCCATGCTTCGCATCCATAGCATAGCACTGGTCGTATAATGGTTTTGTACACGCGGAGCTTCGTGTTTCTGTGCACATGTTTCGATTTCATTATGGGGAGAACCGAGAAAAAAGTCTTATTAGCTAACTGTATCCGTCGCTTGATTTCGTCAGTTTCGTTGGCGTCCCTTGACAGGTTGCAACCCAGGTAGATGAAGTTGTTCACGAACTCGATGTTGAGGTCCCCCACGTTGATGCTTGGTTGTGCAGGTGTCCTTGTCACCGATTGCATCATTATTTTAGTTTTACCCTCGTTAATACGTAATCCAACCTCCTTTGCAGCGGTATCGAGCGTATGCAGAAGTTCTTCTGCGTCAGCCAATCTGCGGGACATGATGTTGATGTCGTCGGCGTACGCTGCTAATTGTGTCGACTTGATGAGTAGCGTCTTGCTGTTGTCCATATTCATGGCCCGAATAACGTATTCCAGTGCTAGGTTGAAGAGCGTCGGTGCCAGTCCATCGCCCTGTTTCAAACCAGTGCGTGTTTCAAATAGATCAGTAAGTCTATTCTGGATCCTGATATGTGAGACGGAGTTGGTCATCGTCATCTTTGTCAGTCGCACTAATTTTGCTGGTATACCAAATTGCAGCATGATGTTGTACAGTACTCCACGATCGATACTGTCGTATGCCTGCTTGAAGTCGACAAAGATTTGGTATACGTTTACGTTGTATTCCCAGCACCTCTGGAGTATCAGTTTGACTGAGAAGAGCTGATCGGTTGTGGAGCGACCAGGTCTGAAACCGCTTTGATATTCGCCAATGACTCGTTCTGCGTACGGTTTTATTCTATTTTCCAGAATTTTCGTCAAAATTTTATAGGACGTACAAACTAGTGAGATGCCCCTGTAATTCTCACACCGCAGTTTATCTCCCTTTTTATGAATTGGACAGATGATGCTTCTGCGCCAATCGTCTGGGATCTCCTCGTTCTCCCATACTCGCAGGAGTAATTGATGTATGGCATCAACTAGACTCGTTCCACCGAATCTTAGCAGTTCAGCTGGAATCTCGTCAGCGCCCGGCGCTTTATTTCGTTTTAGTGACCGCAACGCGAGATCAACTTTCTCTACTGTCGGGGGTTGAATGGGTGGGCCTAGATCAACAATATCGTCGAGAGCTTCCTGTGTGGGGATGTTAGATGGTCGGTTTAGAAGCTCTTCAAAATAAGAGGCCCATCGTTTGTTAATACCATCGATGTCGCTGATGATGTTTCCATCCTTGTCCTTACAAAGGCTAGTCCTGGGTTGGTAGCCGTTCTTAATTGTATTTACTAGTTTGTACGCTTGTCTGGTGTTCCTATTAGCTAAGTTTTCGTTTATGTTCAGCAACTGCTCGTCAAAGTGTTTACGTTTCTTACGTCTAATTATTCTATTCGATATTCGCCGTAGCTCGTCATATTTTTCTCTTCTGGCTCTGGTTCCTCGTTGAATCCATTGTCTGTAGGCCTCGTTTTTCGCGTCAAGTGAATTTTTGCATTCTTCGTCGAACCAGTCATTTCGCGCTCGCCGGGCTTTATATCCCACGACCTTCTCTGCGACATCCTTGATGGTACCCTTGAGTTCCTCCCAGAACCCATGGACGCCTGTGTTGCTGATGTTGTGTAGCATAGGTGATAGTTTTTCCTCAAGGGCGGTAGTATACGCCACCGCTGTAGCATCACTCAAGAGCTTATCAACCGCAAAGATTTTGGGAGGGCTGATTCTTGACTGGTGCACTGAGGAAATTCTACATCTGTAGGTCGTCTTCACCAAGTGATGATCTGAGTCGCAGTTTGCTCCTCGATAGTTACAGTGATATTTCCAAAAAACACAAAAAACTCCTCATTAACCTCCCCCCCCCCCCCCAGGAGTTCACACTCTCCTCCACAGGGACTTTTAGTGTGATATATTCCTAGTACCAACCAACAAATCGGGCCAGGTTTCTAACTTCCTTTATTTTTTTGCTTCGATCACCAAATATGATGGTATGATGGCTATCATCAAAATTTATCAATTTTAAATTGATAATTATAACCAATTCGCAATGGATCAATATTTGATCGATAATTGATTCTCGCAATATCAATTTAAGAAATTAATTGCCAAGTATCAACTATCAATTTATAATTGATCTTCGCAATAGGCCTGTTTATTTTTTGAATGCAACAAGAAAACTATGCGATAACTCAGTAACGATTGCAGATTAAGTACTATATCTTATGTGGAGTTGTTCTTCGGGTAACGAAGTGCACAATCCATCGTATAACTACGGACCTCTAGAAGCGCTGCTCTCTGTCTTAAAACGGAATTCAAAGACTTGATGAATCAAATTTATTGGAAATGGGCTAATTTTTACAAAAAAAAAAAGAGCTGTCAGTTGGTTTCGGTTCCAGAGTAATGATCAGATGGTGAACCTGGTAATAGATACGTTATCCTGGTACAAACATGATTAAGTTATATTAATTCTCAATGACGACAGTTATTTCCAATTATAACTTGTAAATGGTTTTCCTTCTATTCCAATACGCGAATATCTCTACAACTTTACTTAATTTATTAGCCACGCGTTAAGGAGAATTATCTCTTGCGCGTGACATTAATGATCTTGAAAAACTAAAATTTTAACGTAAATTTGTACAAGAAATTATCTAACTTACCTTAGCGATAATTAATGTGGCTCCCATGAAAGCAGTTATGCATCATAAATGTAAGGTCACCACAGCTATTATTTATTCAGATAAACAACATAATATTCCTCGATGACGCATTAATATGTCCACGACACCGTAGCCACAATAAAACGGAAACATATTTTTATATTTAGGTTTATTAACGTTCAAATAATTTTCAGTTCGTAACAATCGTTCATTTTATGGAAATTTCATTCTTAACTACTCATACATAATACTAGATATCGTCACAGTTATGGTAATTTGACGCATTGGAAACAAAATCGAATTCTCAAGTAAATTGAGACATACAAGCCGGAAAGGGTATAAGTTTTCCTCTGGGATGTTGAAATTAAGCCTAACACTATAAAGGAAGTGCAATTTGGCGGAACACATTTTCACCGCTGGAGTAAAGAGCCAGGGTAACTACTATGCAATAAACTGCTGCACTTCCATTCAAATTAAACTATCATAAATGAAAAGGTCTAACAAGCGTTCAAACGATTTTAAAAGTGTCTCAACTTAAGAGTGGGTCTGAGTTGATCCTCCGGGATTTCGTGATCAGGATGTGCGGCGTTCCATTCCAAGGAGCGGAGAATGTATTCTGGAATTGGTGGAGGTTGTGGCAAATGATCACCAGCTGGATGGAATCCATTCTCATCGGCAGTATAGGTGAGGACAATATGAGTACCATCGGGAGCAACATGAGAAGCAGCACCGGCAGCACGGACACCGCCTACACCTTGTTCCTGGGCGGCAATTCCGTTTGAAGTCTCAAAAGCGTACGAGTATGAACCATCGGGATGAACATCACTGGAATAGCTTCGAATCTGGGCATCCTTGTCAATATGATCGGCTGCTACAAATCCCAAAAAAACGACGATTGCGATCTGTAAGGACAAAACAGTTAATACTTAACATTGTCTCATCGTGGGCGAAATGCACGTCACTTACAAATTTAAACATTTTGGTTGTGTATCCTGTGTGGAGTCTACTTTGCAGTGATAAGCTTGTAACCTACTAATGACTCGATTGGCTTAGTCCTCCGCTTATATACGAAGATTGACCAGACACGCGTACTGAAAGCGAAAAAAACCATAAAATTCAGAACTAAAGGCCAACTCGATTCGCGAATAAACCAAAAACGTTTTCATATTCTGACCAATCTGGCCGGTGAAAAACTCAAGGTTGCCGATGCTACTACTGCTAACTAAAATCTCTACTGCCGCTTTTCAATGGATTCTGTTCGGGGGGCTCACTCTCGATGTTATTCGAATCATCAGCGAAATGAAATAAAATTTCCAAAATTTCAGTTACATCCAGCATTTCCAACTGTGACAAATGGTAACAAGTTATCGTCCATTGTTAAAGCAACATTTCGTCTGAGTATGCAAGTTGCACAGGTTACTGGCTATGTAATCCGACACGGTGACGATGATAAGACGGTATGGCATGCATGCATATGTTCTCTAGAGATACAAAGATTTGATTCGAAATTTTTAAACTTAAAATACATATTCGAATATTCTAATCTGATATTATATTCATATGATAATCGCAAGTTCTATCTTACGATGATACGCTGTCAGTGATGCCGCCTTGCCATTATATGATATTTTACGGATATACTTTTTTAAATGCCAAATTAAAAATGATTTGAATTATGTTGTTAGTCTAAAGGATGATCCATGAATTCCAAAGTGGCTTACGACTGGTATAATGCAATGCTATGTTTCATGGTAAAAAAAATTATGAGTTTATTGACGTTCTGGACTTCAAAGTGGCATACCAGAAAAATTTGTCTGATTAACAGCTTTGTGAGGGTAATAGCATTAAGTTGGCGAAGGCTGAACTATGCTGGACTGCTATTAAAACAGTGGTCTACTAAGGATTGACGAGCTCGGTGGTCGTGATCGTTCGGTCACCGCTCTACGATCTAGGCTTGGAGGTTCGATTCTCGGCGCGAACAAAAACTGCCTATGAGTACTAATAGAACTCCCACTGCGCTCTGAGCTTGTTAGTATAAAGATGGCGCGAATAAAGGGTGCACCTTAGCAACCGCACGCCCGAAAAGTAGATAGAAATGCAAAAGATGTTGACGCGCTAATTCGGCTTTGAACAGCCGATGCTATTCAGTGTTTGCGTATTACGGTGGAAAAGCATCGCGATGCACGGACAGACTTACACTTCGTGTTTATCGATGGGGAAAAAGCCTTCGACAGAATTCCTCGTGATCTGATTTGGGTGGCCCTGATAGCACTTAAGGTCCCCGAGGCATATGTCAAGATGATACAAGTATGTATGTACGAGTATGATGGAGCAACAGACTAGATACACAGCTGGTGAGTCCGAGGAATTTCCGGTTAAGGTCGGAGTCCGATCTTTGAACTGCCTTCATCCTCTAATGTCCACCATGAGTAATTTTCTTGCTACTCAATGCTTGTCCATTCGGTTCACCTACCTATCCCACTGCTTTGCTCATAGCTTAACTAATGCGGAGACTTCTGGTTTGTTGTTGCTCCTTTTCCATTATTAGTGTTTCTGTGATCTTTTCTGCGTAACACTAGCCTTATTACCGTTTTGCAGACTTACAACACGAACAGAGTGCGAACTATAATTGAAGATGTTTCAGTTTCTCACTCAACTTCACGCTTTGACTGTGAACACCAAGCTAGTAGTCGAAACAAGCTTAAGGCTGAGATTGCTGATGCGATGATGCATGCCAGCAACTGTGCGTCCAAAAATTAGATATGCTATCGAAACGTCAACAAGGTATAGAAATCCAAGCGATGTTGACGAAACTATACCCCTGGAGGGGTCAAGGCAATTAACACACACATTGTGTTGTTGACTTTATGGTGACGATATTTGGAAGGGGATCATCGCCAAATCGTCTTGTTAACTGTTTAGCAATGGTATACTCCACTTGTGTTCTTAAAAATTAGAAACATGGGCTTATGCGTAAAAAATGAGAACTGAAGGGTATTTGCTCGTGGCGAAGGAAGATGAAATCAAATAAAAAAAAATTTATACGTGTAGTCTCAGAAGTGGGGGGTTTTGGTGTTTGGAGAGCTGGGTTTGAAAGCAGGGAAAGCAACTTTGGGCCAACCAATCAGCGATTTTTGAACGTCAAGTTGTTGTTTTGATGCATACCCGATTCGACCTGCCTGAATTAAATACATTCTTGTCGATTTCCGCTTCAAGCAGTCGAGTAAAGCTACGTTCGGGGGTTAAGTTGTTGTTAGTTAATGTTTTAGGCATGCAATCGTCGCATAGTCCATTTGTTGTGTATGCTCTGCCCAGTGTCCATTGAAGTGGTTATAGCTGAGTTGGCTTTCAGTTCAGAATTTCGTCTTTTTTGCGGTTTTAGTATGCGTGTCTACTACCTAAAGCCGAATTTCACTCTAGGCAAACTGTCAAGTGAATTTTCGCTTTGGGCAGTAAAGTGTAAAGTTTCTGTAGGGGGTGCTAGTTCCTGGAGCCGCAGTGTCTGTATGTGTTATTTGTATAATTATAAATATTGATTACCAAATAAAGAAGACAACCCCTTTTTCCATTCACATTCCAGCATTTAAAACTCATCTATGCGTAAAGAACCGGATCCAACATAATTTAAATACTTGTACTTTCATGCACATAATGTCGTGTGAACTCTTAGCCTATATTATCAAGGATACGTCTCGTGCGACACGACATTTCAATGGGGGCTGTTAGCTGGATTAGAATTTTGATAGATTCCGTTTATCAACAGGCTATTTGCTTTTTATAGTATCAATTCACTTCAGTCTGATCATAAAAAGTCGCGAATTGATAAGCATCTAGCCTTAAAAAAATACAATAAGATGATTTCTATTCACTTTAGTTTACCACAGTTGATAGGCGCCCAACTGTTATAGAAGGAAAATGTTAATTTATCTCACTCATCAAATGATTTTATGATTTGCTAGAAAAGAGATTTTTGTTTTCATAACCAGCCACAGTAGTAAATTGTCATGCTTGCTGTATAAATTTATCTTATTTTCAAGTTATTTCGTTTCTGCAGATACGATGCGGAAGTGTCCGGATCTAGCACTTTTCTATAATAGCATAATAGACTCTAAATTTTGTATTCAAAATTAATTAATTTTAGATTCAGGATTGAGGAAATTCGGCCGCATGATGCTGAAGTGGACTATCCAGTCTTTTATCATTCGGCCAGATAAGATACCGATTATGCATTTTCTATTGAATAACGACCGTTTTTCGTGCTATCATAAATAAAAGGCATCAGGTGATATTTATAATAGGCGCGTTCATTTGCATTTATCCGGGTCAAGTGTAGTTTAAGCGAACTCATTGCGCAAAAAAAAAATGATGTAGCTGACCTATATAGTTTGGTTCAATCGGTAGTTCAGTGCGTAGAGCCGTCAGTCTCATGTCTGACTACAGTCGTTACGGGTTGAAGTCCCGTCCACGGCGTTTGCGGCCTCGGATGTTTGTGTTATCTTCCCCTTGTGGTGCGGGCGTAATAAGCCAACTTCTCCCGACTTGTCGCAGGTATGCGGCTAAATGGGAGCTGGCAATGCGAATCGGCCGAAACTGGTTTATGCCAACGCAACGTCAGCTAAGTCACATGGAATAGTTGACGCGTAATGCTCCGTTAGGGTTTAGGACAAACGAGTATGCTTTTGATATTAAATGGATTTTGTCCCAGCTAAGGTTTGGATAATAGGTGATTGTTTAATCTTAATTAATGTGTGAAAAAATAGAAATAAAAAATACTAACAACAATCTTCATTCTAATATTTCAAGAGAATGCATTAAGCTTATCAAATGGAACTGTGATTGAAGAAATTAATTGACTCCGAACTTTTCAATGAAAACCATTTTTTCCTATCAAAAAAATGTGGAATCCAATTGCCGTGGAATGAGGCGAAAACAGAATGGAACGAACGAACTTCTAGGAGCATCCGCGAGATGCAGCCTAAATAAGTGTAAGACTTTATGTTCCATCGATAAATCACCAGGGCAGAACGTTAACCCATATAGGTTAAAGTTGTCACAAGGTTCGACGTCTGAAGATTTACGAGGATCAACAGACACACTTGCGTCAGTGTATACCAGGAAAAGCATACCAATGCGTCCGTCTCGAACAAGTAGTCGGTGGAAGTTGCAAGTTTTGTCGTCCGTTACACCACTGGATAACGACAACTTCAGTTTTCCGCCTGCTCAAAACTGCAGGGCTGGTAATACCTATGTGTCCTGTCGCCAAACCATTAGTGACAGAAACACGTAGGCCCGTTTTCTCAATGTCCTGTTAAATTTCATCGTAGGAATACTACTCCTACTACTACTCAATTGCCCTAACCCCTTGTTGGGCATAGAGTGTCAACTGTGCCATGTGGCCCAGTTGACGTTTCTTTGACATAAACTGATTTCGGAGAATGCAGTTGCCAGCATGCACCTCCTGCACATCCATGGCCAGGAACGTCGTCGTGGACGGGATCGTAGGAATAATTTAATTTTTCCAATGTCTATTTAGCGTTTATCCGATCGAAAACGCTAAAGGGAACCTTATCTGCCTTTTGAATTTTATCAGAAAGATAAGCTTTAAAAGTCCTCCGCTTAATCGTTTATTCAAAACAAAGTTCCAATACTTCGCAACGCTTTAAAGTTTATTTTATCTAAAACAAAATCCCAACACCCCGCAATCGGTTAAAAGTTTATCCAAAACAAAAACCCAACACCATGTCTCCGGTTGAAAGTTTACCGGAAACAAAAACTCAAGATGCGTTCCACTCTTTTTCGCTTGGTAATTTAACAGGCGTATTTATCGCCGAGTTTACCGCCTGGATAAGATCATGTCCCTGTTAGTTGTCGGGCAGTTTAACGAGACATTGAGAAAACCTCGTTGACAGATCCCGATGCAGTTGGCCAAACGTTGTACTCCGCGACGATTTTATCTGCTATTTCCGCTAACAGCTCCGGATAAAGTTGCGTAGTCACGCTAGTTACCGGTCGCACTTGTGCCGGCATACGACGAAGTTAAAGTAGTCTAACTGCTTCGGTTGTTAACTGACTCCCAGCCAACGCAAACATTTCCCGTAATAAGTGAGACGGTTTTCTATCCCCGAGCTCAAGTTCCGTCAGTACCTCATTCAATTTGTTTTCCGGTGTGTCGAGGAATCGGGCAATTACCACTAAATCAGCAATCTAATTCAAAATGGCGCAGTCCACAGTTGCAACGATAGCGTTGAATTTATAATTGTCAGACACCCCTCTTCCAACTAACAAACTCTTGAGAATTAAGCTCTTACAGATTGGAAAAGCTCTCATAAGGCTCTTGTAAAACTTTTTTAACGAAACTTTTGCAACCAAATTTTAATTAGCTCTTATAAAACTCGTGCAGCATGTTACAACAAAATTGTTGGTTTGGCGCGAAAATACTAACGGAGCAGCTTACTTGCACTAATCTCCTATTTAGAGCAGCTCAGATCAAATTGTTAGTGTTATTGAGTGGTGATAACCTGCTCTGCTCCGTATGGCTGTTGAAAAAATGCACTTGTTGTAGAGCGTGTTATTTAGTGCGTGTTATTTCTCTACCCTGTATTGCTTAACATTCACAAAAGAACGCGCCTAATATTTTTTTAACAGATTTTTATCAACTAGATTTTTGCATTCCTGACGCTTTCCTCCCTTTCGAGTATTTTTAGAAAAAAAAAAATACGTTTATTCTATTACTGTAAATTCTATCCAAATCTGGCATGTGGTTGAGAACTTGTTTGTGGCTGCAGGAAAAAAAAAATCTTTCTATGCGAATCGTCAAATCTTTTTATCAAAGAATTTTAGGAATCTTATAAATCAAGTACAATTTATTATAAGTTGTGTCTGGTCTAGTCTAGAAATTACGTCGATATTCGTCACACGGAATCACGCAGAGCAATTTTTGTTATTTATGGAAATGGGAGCATTGATTTTACTATTTAGATAACAGGTGTTTTATTCGCTGCTTTTTAAAATATTGTGTAAATTATCTCAAGGTTCTATGCACAAAATTATAGTCGGGAAATATTAGAAATCTCACAATAGCGATGACACGTTTTACGTAAATTTTATCCATTGTCGTGCGGCAAAAGAATAATTAGTTTCGTTTTCAGAGCATTTTGATCGTTGGCAACGGACTTTAAAGAAGTGCGAGTTTTTTTTCCACAATTTTCTTTGAACGTTTTTAGATTCTGATAGCGTCTGCACGCCACAGGAGATTGGGATATATCTTGAGATTTGAGCATATTTACACCCAAATCTACTACAATACATTACAATTACAATACATACATTTATTAATATTTCCTAATCTAGATTTGGAGATTTAGGACAAATCTCATCTCAAATCTCTTATTTTCGCCTGAATTTGTATTTCACCACATTTTGTCACAATGTTTGCAATAGCTGCGTTTATTTGGCCCAAAGCAGAGGAAAACATAGTAGAACAACAAAAAAACCATAAAGAACACACCCAGAACAAGAAGTGTCAAAAGATGTTCCCAATATGCCGGTAGCGACCGGTAGCTCAATGCGTGAAGGCATCAGTCTCATGTCTGACTACCGGCGTTTCGGGTTCGGGATATCTGCCCAGATATCGTGGTGGGCGTTTGAGTCACAACTAAGAATCAGACTAGTTTTTTAAAGCTTTAACCATTACACTGGAAATTGGCAGTATATAACTCCCATGCCATCTAATTTTTCAACTATGGCTGCGTTCCTGCGAACGAATCAGGTTTTGACATTTCTCGAATTCTCCTCCATATCCTCCATCAGAATACTTCTCGAATCCGGAGGGGAACATTTTCATGACAGTTGTCCGTACAAATTTTACCGGAGGGGAACGCTTATAGAGCAGAATTCGAGAAATGTCAAAACCTGATTCGTTCGCAGAAACGCAGCCAATGAAACAAAAATATTCGTGCTCCAGAACACCAGCTAGAACAATTTCTTAGTGTAATACGGGCAAATGTTCCAGAACAATGTACAAAGAAACGCGCCTAATATGTTTCTAGTCAATTATCTAAGAAAAGACGAAAAAAAGTAGGCATCATATGACAGTACTGTTGTTATGTAATTCAGGGATGCACACGTACGTCCATGTACATATATGAAAATCACCAATCCATAGTCTACCTGTTCCCATGTAAGTGAACGACAGCACAACTGTCAAGTAAATCTTGGTGGTAGAAAAAGAAGAAGAAAACCGATGTTGTGCATGGGTTTCGGGACTTGTAAATTATATGTACATAATATAGATTTAGGTCCCTAGTGTGTAGTTCGGATGGCGCCACGCTTAGCACGTTCGCCATCTAGGCACTGGGCCCTGGTTCGATTCCTACTGAATGCGGTAGTTTTCGATAAAAAAGGGGATTTACGTGTCGGACTATGAGCCCACTTAGCTGTTAAGTTAGTACCCATTTATGGGGTCAATAACTCGGTTGAGCGTGTTGCTGATCACACACCTCTGCACAAGACATACCGTCACGATCTAGAAAATGAGATGATCCTAAGTCATCTCGAGGCGATGATGGTTCAAATTAGACTGTTGCGCCAGTTATTTATTTTTTACGTCCCTAGTGTGCATATGCTATTACTTTATCAAAAAAGAAAAGTATTGTACGACCTCATCACATATCCCTTCTGATCTCCTCCTCTCCAACAAGTAGGTGTTCCCGAAAGATACATGTTACACATACATTTTTCGGGTTAACCAACTTTTTTTTTTAAAAGTTGTAAATGTTCAATTTAGTGATTCATGGTCATGAAGGTTACATATATCTGGGTCTGTACTTATCCATCACGACGATTGCACAATTTAAAAATTGTCTTCACCTGCTCATTAAAAACGGAACATATCACCTCCTTGTATAAAACGTACTTACTGATTATGCAAAACAGCCCAAAATACCTGTATACGGTGTATAGGCGTATACATGATTGTACAAATGAGACCAAAATGAGGATTTAAAAATAAATGTGCAGAGAGAACGTTAATTTGGTAACCAAAGATATGTAGTACTTGTAAACACCTTTCACTTCAAGGCCTACCTCATTGGACCATCGAAGATGTGAAGCAATTTTTAGGATGCTTTAGTTTAATCGTTCAATTCGATTATGTAGCCCAAAAGAAGTCAGAAGTTCATTCATATTCGATACATGTTCCCATTTTTATTGACTAATTATTGTGACTGCAGAAATCGAATGTCGTTCAGTCGGAGTTCTATGCTTTAAATTTACAGATAAAGTACTTATCGACTTTTAGAAATGTATTAGCAGCTGAGCTCTTATCGACGCCCGTAAAGTATGATATCGGGACACTCGCAAGTAATTTATCAACATGCGTTCTTGAAATAAAAATCAACTGATCCAGATCCGTTGGAATTATCGCCCAAGAATCTATCGCCCCAATTTTGGGATGATAGTTCAGATAGAGGCTTCGTCCCAAAAATCGGTTTAAAATTTCTTTTAAATTTGTTAACCATCGTCCTAAACCCATTTTTTTAGAAAGACAAAAATTTGCCTTAAATTTGTGTACAGAGTATATTTCCTCCTTAGTGCCAATGCACATGGAAGTCAAAAGTAATCGCGACGCCACCACGTCACTTCCAGTCATAATCATCATCGTGGCGCAACAGCCGATGTCGGGCTCTGGCCGTTTGGATCGTTGTCCGCCAATTATCTCGGTCAAGTGACCGCGTCCTCTAATCTTGGAGGCCCTGACGTTGTAGTTTGACGATTTTCGGAACTTCCAGCTCATCGAACAGTTCATACAACTCATGGTTATACCGGATGCGTCATCCATCTCGGTCGTGAACTGCTCCGAAAATTCGACGAAAGATTTTTTGTTCGTTTGTGTTTAGCATGTTGTCGGAGGCTTGGGTTAGGTCCAGGTTTCGCAGTCATAGCATAGCACTGGTCGTATAATGGTTTTGTATACGCGGAGCTTTGTGTTTCTGTGCACAGGCATCGATTTCATTATGGGGAGGACTGAGAAGAAACTCCTATTTGCTAGCTGTATCCGTCGCTTGATTTCGTCAGTTTCGTTGGCTTCCTTTGCCAAGTCGCTTCCCAGATATGTGAAGTTGTCTACGAATTCGATGCTGAGATGCTGTTAATTGACTTGGCCCCTCCAGTGGCATGGGCGCGTCAACATCTCTACCATTTATATGACTTTGCTGACGTTTAGATTGCATATCTATTTTTTGGAAGTGCAGTAGCATGCACCTCCTATCCGCGCCGTCCTTATACTGACAAGCTCGGAGCACTGTGAGAGTTCTATTAGTACTCACAGGTAGCTTTTGAACGCGCCGAGATTTGAGCCCCGAGCTCTAGATTAGTGTCGTAGAGCGGTGACCGAACGACCGCGGCACCGAGCGCGATTATGTTCGATTCTGCCGACGTTATAATTCTTCATTGCATCATTATTTTTATTTTGTAATCGTTGTTGCGTCGTTCGACTTCTTTTGCAACAAAAAGTGATCCAAATGTTTAAAGAAATGGTAATCTGTTGGCGAGAGGTTTGGTGAATATGGCGGGTGAGGAAGAGTCTCATAGCGCAACTCGTTCAATTTTTGGATCGTTGTTCTCGATACATGAGGTCGTGCGTTGTCATGAAGCAGTACAACTCCATCCCTGTTGACTAGCCTAGGTTGCTGAACTGTCAATTTCTGATGCATTTCGTCCAGTTGAGCCCAGTATTTCTCAGCATTGATGGTTTCGCCAGGTTGCAGGAACGAATAGTGGATAAATCCAGCTACCGACCACCAAACAGTCACCATTATTTTCTTTGGATGGAGGCTTGGTTTCGGCATGTGTATTGGAGCCTTCACTTTTCATCGCAGGTCACAATTTGGTTCAATATCGGTTTCTGTTGCGGGAGAGAAGAGAACTGGAAATCTCCATTCGGCAGGCCATGTTTTGCGCGGTAAGAGCATGCGGAACCCACTTGTCAAGCTTTTTCACTTCTCCAAGTTGTTTCAAGTGGCGGCAAACTGTCGAATAATGCACGTCCAATTTCTCCGCAAGATCATTGATGGTTTGGCGGGGGTCAGACTCCACTAATGCACGCAGCTCGTCGTTATCGATCGATGGTCCTGAGTTTCCAAGTGGTTTATTTCGAAGGTTCATATCTCCGGATCGACATTTTTCGAAGCAACGCTGAGTGGTTTGTTCGTTAACAGTATCAGGTCCAGATGCCCTGATATTCCTGATATTCCTCGTTGCTTCCGTTGCGTTGTGCTCTAGATTAAATTCGTAAAGGAAAAATAGTCGTTTTTCACTCGCTTCCATGTTCTTCTTTTTTTTACAAAGCCGAAATGACTCCAAAAGGTAGCACTACTTATACTTCAATATGCCGTATCACTAGGGCTGCCTGGTGGCAGTTTGATACATAAAAATCGCAGCCAACTTCATGTCATTGCAAAGTCCGACATTTCATCTGCACCAACCTAATATGTATATCATCAGTGGCAGACGTTTTTTTTTCCCAATGATCCCATATCATGCGAAAAAAGACTGTCTCCCAGGAATCGCCATGGATAGGGGGTACAATGATGGAAATGATTGAAGGTGTGACTATAACTCGTTCCTATTTCTATCATCGCTTCATTGATTCGCTATCTTGTTTTTCGAGTAAGAATTTACTGTTAATATCATTAATTGATCCAGGCGGCCGAGGCCCGACGTCGGGCTGTCGCGCCACGATGATGATGATGATCATTAATTGACCTTTTTTTGTCTTTTATTTTATTTCCTAGAATCTGTCGTAAATAAATGCATGATATCGGTTCAGTCTTGTTCCTTGTCATGTAAATAAATTGCCATATTTCTTTAGTTATTATTTAATTTTTTTCCAAAATTAAAACTTGTTTTGAATTTACAATAGTTGAATCTTCACCAAACACAAATCGATCGGCACAGAAGATATGAATAGTAACCCTTAGCCAGAATATAATGATATCGTTCTGATAAATTAAACACAGATCAAAATGTTGACAAGTCGAAAAATGCCTGCCTTCTTGGGTGGATATTCTGTAGAATAATAAAGTTGGAGATTGATGCATTTTTGCATCGATTTTGACGAAGAAATTCAATACCAAGGTCCAGTAAAATAAAAATAAAATATTTTAAATTCCTATCGGCTGGCTTTTAAGGCCAACCGCTCAACTCTTTGTGTTTATTTTTATATTAATAGCAGATTCACATTACCTATCTGCATATAGGTCAATTTGCATATTTTGAAACCCATTCACACCATGTTTCAAGGAAATGTCTTTGTCAAATGCAAATCTGAATTGTCGGTTATTGTCTTAACGGACAATTCAGATTTGCCATTTAAAGTAAAATTTTTAGACATAATTATAAAATAGTTTTTCGCTAACAGTAAATTTTGTTAGCAAAAACTTATTAATTTTTATTCTATATTGATTTCATTATAAGTTCAATATTCGGACGACCAAGGCCGGACATCGGGCTATAGCGCCGCAAGGATGATGATAAGTTCAATAAACGAAAAAAACTGAAAGGATTTACAAATAATAATTTCATTTAAATTTGAAGGTAGAGTGTAAATAAGTTATCAGTGTGATCAAATGAGTTTAATTAATTCTCGTCCTAGTTTTGGATTATACAATTTTACAAATATATCTCTCAATTGCCCTAACCCCTTGTGGGGCATAGCGCGTCAACTGTTCCATGTGACCAGGTTGACGTTTCGACAGCATAAACTGGTTTCGGAGAATGCAGTTGCCAGCATGCACCTCCTGCACATCCTTGGCCACGAACGTCGTCGTGAACGGGATTCGATCCCGAAACGCCCGTAGTCAAACATGAGACTGATGCCTCAACACACTGCGCTACCGGTCGCCCCAACAACAATTTAGTATACAAATTTCGAAATTTGGTCAAATCTCATCTGATGTGAACATGCTATAACTTTGATTGTTTTTTTTTTGTGTCAAGAGTTTTAATTGATTTACATTCAAATGTTGATGTATGTATATGTTAAAAATGTGGTTTTAACTTATATATTTATATTGTATACAATTAATTGTTATAGTTATAACATAACATTAGCCGCATTTCTTTGGAATTAGACTAAAGCAACATAAACACACATTACATTAACGAAATTTTCCCCGATTGTACTGGATTGAAAGTTCATCATCGTCATCATCGTGGCGCGACAGCCCGACGTCGGGCCTTGGTCGCCTGGATCATTCCCCTTTTACTGTTCTGTAATCTGTATCGGGGGCAAAAACTACTCTTCCATAGTCCTCCGCGTGGGCGCCCCCTGGAACGGCAGTGGTCACTGACCATTGCCAACCAACGTCAAGCCGCCAGTGATGGCGGTGCGATGATTTGGTTGAGGTACCCCTGTGGTGTGGGGTGTGAAAAAAATACCACGGCCTTTCCCTTTGAGGGCCTGTCGTTAAAACCGACAATCAAAGGACAGGATGTGTATGCCAGCAACTTGCACTATCCGAAATCTTTATATGCTCACGAAACGTTAACTATGCCTCGGATAAGGACTGACTCAACGGTTACGACTTTTAGCTATCGTACATATATAATATCTTAGGAGTTAGTGAGATAAGATGGTGGAACAGCGGAGAATTCATCTCTCCAACTGGCAGCACTGTAATGTTGTACTCCGGTAAAGCTACCGGCAGTCGTCGTGAGTCAGGTGTGGGGCTCCTTTTAACCAGAGCCGCGCGAAACTGTCTCTTATCCTGGGAACCGGTCTCTGACAGGGTCTTGATCGCCAGGTTCCGGACCAAAATGAGGAACATCTCAATAATACAATGTTATGCCCCTACTGAACCCGACAATGTCTTGGCAAAAGACTCCTTCTACGAAGAACTAAACGCCGTTCAGAGCAGAACAGCTAAAGGTGACATTATAATGGTTATGGGTGATTTGAATGCGAAAGTTGGCGCTGATAACTATGGGCTCAGACATGTGTTGGAGAGACACGGTCTTGGTGATCGTAATGACAACGGTGAAAGATTTGTAGAGTTCTGCAACTTTCACAGTCTCTTCATCGGTGGTACTATGTTTGAGCATAAGGACCACTACAAAATCAGTTGGTCCTCTGTTGATCGGCGCAGAACACAAAATCAGATCGACCATTTTGCCATTAGTAAAAGATTCAAGAGTTGCCTCCTGGACGTGCGAAACAAGAAGGGTTCCGATATTGGGATGGGAAGAGACCATTATCTAATGATCGCTAATGTTCGATTGCGTATTGCAGCCGTGCGCCGCCCCAGCGACGAAAGATCCAGGCGCCTCAAATTCAACACCGCTCGACTAAAAAATCCAGCTGTCTTACAACAATATAATGACCATCTTGCGCAAAAAGGGGCTGAGATAACTAGTCACCCAGATAGTGACATAAACGAAAACTGGGATGCCATAAAAATGCGTACATTGATAGCGCAAATACCATCCTTGGCCCAAACCCGGATTGCCGGAATAAGCCCTGGATGTCCGACGCTTCATGGCAGCGGATTGTTGAAAGAAAGGAGCTGAAAGTTCGTTTGGCTGCAGCATCAGACGACAATCGAAGCAGCATCGAACTCCTTTACCGTCAGAAAGCTCGAGAAGTTCAGCGTAGTGTGCGACGCGATAAAAGAGTTTATGCCAATTCTCTTTTAGCGTCAGCAGAAGAAGCCGCTAGAAGTAACAACTTAAACGCCGTATACGGTGTCATCAAGGAGTTTACAGGTGGTCGTAACTCCTGCCAACATTCGGTGAAAGATAGTGATGGAAAGCTACTTATCTTGGAAGAAGATCAAATGAGGCGGTGGAAAGAACATTTCGCCGCGGTCTTGAACCGTGTAACCTCTGGTGAAGTTCCCCCTCATATAGATAATTTAGCGAACCATCAAAATGTGCGTATACGGTCCACTGCCCCGACTAAAGAGGAAATAGTCACTGCAATTATTGCGCTAAAACGAGGAAAGGCCGCCGGACTTGACGGCATCCCTGCCGAACTTTATCAAGCAGCGCCAAGCATAACTGCCGATTTGCTGCACCCACTTGTTGATAAAGCGTGGAATACAGAGACCTTTCCCACTGAGTGGAAGGAAGGTTTGATCATCAAACTTCCAAAGAAGGGTAGGTGAATACGATTCTCCGCTTCACTTGCTTTTCATCGATTTCGAAAAGGCTTTCGATAGTGTGAACCGGGATTCTATATGGGCGGCCTTGCGCAGGAGAGGCATCCCTGAGAAGCTTGTGGCTATTATTAAGGCAACCTATGACGGCGCGAAATGCCGCGTTCTGCATAAAGGTAAGGTGTCGGGGGACTTTGAGATTCGCAATGGAGTTCGGCAGGGGTGCATCCTCTCACCGATCCTATTCCTCATTGTGATCGGCGATGTGTTGCATGCAGCCCTATCCGGACTCGACAGAGGAATTCAATGGACTTTCACATCTTATCTACAACATCTTGACTACGCTGACGACATATGCCTACTCTCCCACAAAATCATGGATCTGTCCGCAATGGCGTTAGATCTCGAGAGGGAGGCAAGCAAGGTTGGTCTAAAGATTAATACCAACAAGACCAAGGTTCTTAGCCCGCCGTTGCGAAAAAGAAATCCGACACCTATTGCCATCAATATTAATGGGCAGCCTGTGGAGAAGGTGGACAACTTCGTCTACCTGGGTAGCATTGTTGCCGAAAATGGTGGTACGGAGCAGGACATCGCTCGTCGTATCAACCAGTCAAAACGCGCATACGGCATGCTGTCCAAAATCTGGCAGAGCAGTTATCTCAGCATCAAGACCAAGCTGGGCCTGTTTCGCTCCCTGGTACTAACAGTGCTTTTGTATGGGAGCAGTACATGGAAAGTTTCCGTAGGAGTTACCAGAAAGCTGCAAGTTTTCGTCAACTCATGTCTTCGTCGAATTTTAAGAATTTTCTGGCCCGAAACAATATCAAATGAAGAGCTAAGTCGGCGTACGGGTCAGATGCCAATCGACGAATTGATACGCAGGCGAAAATGGCAGTGGATAGGTCACACATTGCGGAAGAGTGATAACTGCATTGCTATGCATGCCATGAAATGGAACCCCATTTCCAACCAAGGCCGACCAAGAGGGGGTCCTCGAATCACATGGCGTCGATCTGTGGCAAAGGAGTGTCAGGTACTGGGTAAGTCTTTTGGGGAGTTGCGCCCCATTGCCCAGAACAGAGTACGATGGCGCGTAGGAGTAGTTGACGCGCTATGCCCCGCTAGGGGTTAAGGTAAAGTAGTATGTCCTGATTACAAAAAAAAATGGCTTTCATATTGTACTTAAAATAGGATCGTAAAAAGTTTATGACGTCTGGTTTGTTGTAATTGATCATAAAGGAATAATTTTCATGTTTAAGTGATGATAGTGATAACAAGTATACTAAAATGAAATTATTTTGTTTAACTGATTCTTCACTGGATTTAACGTATTAGACTGGAATCGTGATGAATAACTTTAAATACTAAAAAGAAATTAATTAAAATTGAACAGACGAGCAAAAGTGATTCAGGAGGCATTTTTTGAGTCATATCGCCTTGTCGCTATTAAAGCTAATGTAAAAATGTAAAGCTTCTTAGGATCGGGGCACCTTTTGGTTGAGAACCGATTGACGCAAATTAATACTCACTGACGTCCACTTTAAGGCTACTTCCCGGTCAATGCCGTCACTAGATTATTTTATGGAGATGGAGGAATTCATTGCGGTTATCATTTAACTAAACCAAGGACTGGGAATGATTTTGCCAAAAAAGGTAGGCAAAATTTTTCCCAATCGTTGAGGATGTGTATAAAATGGACTCTGGTTTCTGTTAGCCTAATCGCATCGCGTCGTGTTGACATGATAACCAAAGATCCTCATAATATCGCATCCACTTAAGCGTGGTTTTCCACTGCAAGCATAATTGACCGGCTATGTACTCCCGCGACACGAGTGTCAACAAGAGGTGCGAAAATAAGCGGCTAAAGAGGTTAGGGATCGTCCATTTCAGGCGTCTTTGCGCCTTAGTTTCTTTAACTATCTCTTCCATTGCACACAAAATCAATTGGTAAAATGTTTCTTCCGAAGACGCGCTACGAGCGACAACGAGTGGTGAATCCAGATTTTTTTTGGATCTGGTACGTGAGTCGCATGGCATAAACAGGCTTACAGTGGACGAAGGTTCATGGAAATCCTTAACTTTGGATCTGCGGTGCATTGCCGCTTGTGTCGCGGGAGCCCGTTGTCGCTCAAATATGCCTGCAGTGGAGGACAGCACTAAGTTGGAACGGGTTTCAATCAGTAACAGAAAGTGGTTCATCTTCAAAAAATTACTGCGAAAACTAGGAAATAATTTATCAAATGTGAACTTGTATTATTACCGTATTCATCTTGAAAAAAGAAAGCCTTTGTACTTTCCCTAGCAGATTATGATAAGCCGCTACTCTAAGTGCCGTCCACTACACGCTTTTGCCGCGCAGTACTATAGGACGTACGACAGCTGTATAAGTATATCCAATACACAACTTTCGGCTGCAGACCCTATTTCTTACCTATCGCCTTCTTGTACGAGTAGAGTGCAACAGTAGCTTTGTTCATCCGTCCTTCAATACTTTGCTCCCAACTAAGCGTACTGTCAAAAATGAGACCGAGGAGTTTGGCTTTGTCGGTGAAGACTAGTTTAATGCCCTCCAGTGTGGGAGGTCCAATAGGAAGGATCATGTAGCTTCTAGTGAAGAGCTCAAGCTCCATTTTAACCGGGTTAATTCCAACGCCGCAGAGATTTGCCCATTCCGTTAGAATGGATAGGGCATTCTGCACTAACCCGCTGAGAAAGTCAGGAAACTTACCTGTAACAGCGATTCGGATATGCAATAAGTTCGCACGTAATCTGCTCCAGGTCCGGGAGCAGTCTGTTGATTCCTAGATTCCAGAGAAGAGGATTCAATAAACCACCTTGGGGAGTTTCCCTATAAACCCACCAAAATATCGACGATGCACCCAAGTAGTTTGAGAAGCGACTCATCAACATGGAGGTGGAACAGTACCTCAATGATCCACTAGGTCTAGTATTATTGAAAGCGTCTTTAATATCCAGGAAAACAACCGACGTGTATTCCTTTTAGGCCAGTAAAATAAAATAAATAAATAAAAGATAAAAGATCTGGAAAAAATGTTAATCGCTTCTATAGATACGAAATACATGCATGGAAACTAAAATAAGTTTTGCACATTTGCAGAAGGTGAGCTTAACTTTCAGTGGGCGAAAATCCCAGAAATTTGCGTCCTTTTTTAATATTAATTTCATAACTTCTAAGCGGTGCTTCGGATCGCAAAATTTGTAGGAGTAAATCAAAGAGCGTTGAATTCTGCGCCCAATTTGCTGCTCAAAGTTGTAATTCAGTCCAGCAATATATTCAAAATTTATAGTAAAAAAATGACAATTTTCGAGGTTTTGGAGAAAAATCACACTATGTCACTTTCAAAGCTCACAGATCTTTGAAACAGATGCTCCGAATGAAAAAAAAAACTTTTATATAAAAGTTGAAGATAATTTGTTTGCAAGTCTAACGTGGCCAATATTTTTAAATTCGGCCCATTTCAGTGGTTATGAACAATTCAGTCTTTATTCGAATATACGAGTACTACCTGGTGTAGTTTTTGAGTTTATATTAAAGAAAACTTCCATCCGCTTTTGTAATGCTGCAAGTCCGCCGGAATGATACCCTAATTCGCCGCTTTTCTATAGCCTGGCCCTGATTTCATCATATTCTTCTAAGTCGATCTTTGTTAGTTTGATCGCTACAGTACCAACGCCCTATAAGGGGTTAGTAATGTTAATTGATGGTAAAATCAACCTAATCACATTGTTTTTACAATTTTTTTTCAGATTGATGTCCTTCTTAAACGAAAGCTAATTAAGCGATAACATTTCATTCATAAAAAACGTGTTTCCAATTCTCTTAAATTGTAAGTATATTGTGCTTCTGCCATTTTCGATGCCGTCATTAAAATCGCGTATAAATTAATCTGATGATTGCTGTATCTTCCAAATGAAGTATATTCATGAATCCCCAAAATGTTGTTAAACAGGTAATTTGGAGGTAATGTAACACTTACCTGTTTATGAGCATTATTAATAGGTTATGTTGACGAGATTAAGCCGGTTTCTCAATACGGTCAAAATACGATTTTCAAACAAATCAAGGCTCAAAAACATCTCCTCGTGCTAGACACTTCCGTATTACGAGCATATTGCAAATATTTCATCATCTCAAAATAAAACAACTTGAACTTAATATCTTAACCTAATTTATTTCCATCTATTATTCTGCACCACTAAAGCGTACGAATACTTGAGCTTAGAATCGTCGGATTGGTTGTTGTTGTTGGATTGGTTGTTCTTCTTCTGGATGGGCAGCATTCCATTCCAAGGATCTCAAGATGGCAGCTGGAATTGCTGGACCTTCTGGAGCTTGTGGCAAATGAGCGCCGGCTGGGTGGAAACCGTCAGCATCAGCGGTGTAGGTCAATTGGATTGGGATGCCTTCGGGGGAGACGTATGATGAACCACCGGCAGCTTGAGCACCACCGACTCCTTGTTCTTGGGCGGCAATACCGTTTGAGGTTTCGAAAGAGTAAGCGTATGCACCATCTGGGGTGGCATCACTGGAAGCGCTGCGAATTTGAGCATCTTTGTCGATGTGATCGGCATGGGCAAGAGCCAAGAGAACAGCCAAAACTACCTGTTGATTCGGAAAAGATGAAACTTTAGTAAGCACATTTTTCTATTTGCGAAAATTGTATCCAATACAATTTATTAGAAAAAAAAAAGGAGTTAAGAAAAAAAAAGAAAACTCCAGCGGGTTCACGCAGAAATTACGTTTGATCCTTCAAAGTTTGGTCTTACTACGTCCAAGACTTTAAAGGATTCTTGTCACAATTGTAAGGACGATATCGTGTAATCCAAATATCCGTCAGGTATTCCGAACCGAATATGTTAATAATCCTATAGAATATCCAAAAGCACTTACGAATTTGAACATTTTGTTGGTTGGTTGCTGATAACTAACTAGCTACTTCAGAACTGATATCGATGATGGGCCCCGGCAAGCCTTTTATATTCAAGAGCAAAATATTAGTATTCAGCGGGTTTTCAAGTTTACACCATTATCCAAAAAAAAAAAAAAAATAGCCATTCGGACACAACGTGCTCGTCGTCGCTGATATTGATAGTCGCGGTCGTACTCGTATCTTGGCGCGGTAAAAGGTCATACTTTTAGAGCCGAATCTAAATTTTCTTCAAATAACTGAAAACTTTTGCCCGTTGGAAATCATTAACATTTAAATAAACATACTTACATCTTTTCCTACTATCCATGTTAGATGTTAGACCACCAAACAGGTTGGTAACAAAATTCAATCACAAGAAGCTAGCAAGCGTAAAAGAAATGAAAAGACATACACTATAGAGGACAAGAAAGATTTATGTTTGTAGTGTTATGGTTATCATTCTTTTGCATCGATTAATTAACACTACTGGCCGAAATGCATCTTCTTGACACGATCCATCATACATTGATTAATGGTCGTAAAATGCGAACAGGTTTCAAAAGAGTTACTACATCTTTTTTTTTTTAGGAATTGTGTTCAATGCTGGATTTTATTGGACTTGGAGGATTCTTACAGTTTTATTGCGAATGATAATTGAAAGTGATTGCACACGGAGAAATGTTGTTGCAGTTTATGCAGGAGAATTACTTAATATTGCCCAGAGCGCTTGACGAGACCTTTACGTTGCGTTGGGTTGTATTGTGATTTTTCTGGTGATTTGTGTGGAGGCGTTGCGTTGGGTGAAACTGCTTTATGGTAGAAAATTATAAATAAAAGGAAATCACGTTCGTGTAGAGAATTCAGTGGGTTTTCAAACATATTCTATTGATGGGTCGAATTATTTTTGAACGATGAATGGTTATCATAACCTTTCTCAAGGTATGGACATTTCATCCAAATTTGCAAGACGTAGAGATTCTTGTTCTAGACCTGGACATCTTAATTGTTGGCACTTGGCACATTCCTCTCCCGCTCATTGGTTCTCTGTTTAGAAACCTATTGAGGACGACGGTCACTTTTGGTCACATCAAAAAATAGTATCGTGTTGGAAACTGATTCTACTTAGTAGCGTAGACTATGGATATAGAGGGTGCTTTTGATAAAATCTCCTTTACCAAACTAAGGAACGCCCTGATTGAGCGGGGGGTTGATTACATTATAATTAAGTGGATCGACTCTATGCTTAAGCAGAGGGCGGTAAATCTTAGCAGTGGATGTGACAGAATACGGGGTAAGGTAGTCCGAGGATGCCCACAAGGAGGTGTTCTTTCGCCTCTACTGTGGAACATCACCGTGGACAGTCTTCTCTGGAAGCTGGACTCGATGGGCGTACACACTGTAGGATACGCCGATGACTTGGCACTCACGGTCAGTGGAAAGTTCATGGACACAATTCTAGGTTGCATGGGACAAGCTCTCAAAGTAACCGAAGAATGGTGTAATGAGCAAGAGCTAACCATAAACGCTAGTAAATCAAACACTATGATTTTTACTCGTAAGAGGAAAGACATAGAGATAACTCCCTTACGGCTTTTTGGTTCGGAAATCAAGGTGTCCAAGGAAGTGAAGCATCTAGGAGTTACCTTAGATGCGAAACTAACTTGGAATGTTCACGTTGATGAAAAGATACAAAAAGCGAAAAGGATTTTGCATCAATGTAAGAGAGTGTGTGCTCGTAGGTGGGGAATTTCACCTAAAGCGACACACTGGATTTACACAATGATGGTAAGACCTATTCTAGCCTACGCATCAATGGTATGGTGGCCAAAAGCCATGCAGAATACCACAAAGCAGAAGCTTGATGGGGTACAAAGGATAGCTTGCGTAAGCATATGTGGTGCAATGCGCACCACACCAACGCGAGCAATGGAGGCATTGCTGGAACTGCCACCGTTGGACTTATTTATAAAGAAAACGGCGGCGCTTTCGGCAATACGCATGGAAAGGGATGCCATGTGGCATCGCTTTGGAACTAGCAGCGGTCATAAGAGCATCCTAGACATTATTCATGATGAGGTCAGGGAGACTCTAATGCCGGTAGAAGGCATGAGTAGACGTAGGGTAGTTGAAAGACTACACAAGACTCACATTGCAGATGGAAACATACATACTACTACTACTTTGCCTTAACCCCTAGCGGGGCATAGCGCGTCAACTACTCCTGCGCGCCATCGTACTCTGTTCTGGGCAATGGGGCGCAACTCCCCAAAAGACTTACCCAGTACCTGACACTCCTTTGCCACAGATCGACGCCATGTGATTCGAGGACCCCCTCTTGGTCGGCCTTGGTTGGAAATGGGGTTCCATTTCATGGCATGCAAAGCAATGCAGTTATCACTCTTCCGCAATGTGTGACCTATCCACTGCCATTTTCGCCTGCGTATCAATTCGTCGATTGGCATCTGACCCGTACGCCGACTTAGCTCTTCATTTGATATTGTTTCGGGCCAGAAAATTCTTAAAATTCGACGAAGACATGAGTTGACGAAAACTTGCAGCTTTCTGGTAACTCCTACGGAAACTTTCCATGTACTGCTCCCATACAAAAGCACTGATAGTACCAGGGAGCGAAACAGGCCCAGCTTGGTCTTGATGCTGAGATAACTGCTCTGCCAGATTTTGAACAGCATGCCGTATGCGCGTTTAGCCTGGTTGATACGACGAGCGATGTCCTGCTCCGTACCACCATTTTCGGCAACAATGCTACCCAGGTAGACGAAGTTGTCCACCTTCTCCACAGGCTGCCCATTAATATTGATGGCAATAGGTGTCGGATTTCTTTTTCGCAACGGCGGGCTAAGAACCTTGGTCTTGTTGGTATTAATCTTTAGCCCAACCTTGCTTGCCTCCCTCTCCAGATCTAACGCCATTGCGGACAGATCCATGATTTTGTGGGAGAGTAGGCATATGTCGTCAGCGTAGTCAAGATGTTGTAGATAAGATGTCAAAGTCCATTGAATTCCTCTGTCGAGTCCGGATAGGGCTGCATGCAACACATCGCCGATCACAATGAGGAATAGGATCGGTGAGAGGATGCACCCCTGTCGAACTCCACTGCGAATCTCAAAGTCCCCCGACACCTTACCTTTATGCAGAACGCGACATTTCGCGCCGTCATAGGTTGCCTTAATAATAGCCACAAGCTTCTCAGGGATGCCTCTCCTGCGCAAGGCCGCCCATATAGAATCCCGGTTCACACTATCGAAAGCCTTTTCGAAATCGATGAAAAGCAAGTGAAGCGGAGAATCGTATTCAGCGCATTGCTCGATGATGATTCGCAAGGTGTTAATGTGATCGACACAGGAGAATCCGGATCGAAAGCCAGCCTGCTCTTCATCAATTGTGCTTTCTAAGTGGGCCTTTAGTCTCTCCAGGACGATTTTAGCTATTATCTTGGCAACGGCAGGAAGCACACAAATGCCTCTCCAATTATTACAGTCTGTGAGGCTACCCTTCTTTGGAAGTTTGATGATCAAACCTTCCTTCCACTCAGTGGGAAAGGTCTCTGTATTCCACGCTTTATCAACAAGTGGGTGCAGCAAATCGGCAGTTACGCTTGGCGCTGCTTGATAAAGTTCGGCAGGGATGCCGTCAAGTCCGGCGGCCTTTCCTCGTTTTAGTGCAATAATTGCAGTGACTATTTCCTCTTTAGTCGGGGCAGTGGACCGTATACGCACATTTTGATGGTTAGCTAAATTATCTATATGAGGGGGAACTTCACCAGAGGTTACACGGTTCAAAACCGCGGCGAAGTGTTCTTTCCACCGCCTCATTTGATCTTCTTCCAAGATAAGTAGCTTTCCATCACTATCTTTCACCGGATGTTGGCAGGAGTTACGACCACCTGTAAACTCCTTGATGACACCGTATACGGCGTTTAAGTTGTTACTTCTAGCGGCTTCTTCTGCTGACGCTAAAAGAGAATTGGCATAAACTCTTTTATCGCGTCGCACACTACGCTGAACTTCTCGAGCTTTCTGACGGTAAAGGAGTTCGATGCTGCTTCGATTGTCGTCTGAAGCTGCAGCCAAACGAACTTTCAGCTCCTTTCTTTCAACAATCCGCTGCCATGAAGCGTCGGACATCCAGGGCTTATTCCGGCAATCCGGGTTTGGGCCAAGGATGGTATTTGCGCTATCAATGTACGCATTTTTTATGGCATCCCAGTTTTCGTTTATGTCACTATCTGGGTGACTAGTTATCTCAGCCGCTTTTTGCGCAAGATGGTCATTATATTGTTGTAAGACAGCTGGATTTTTTAGTCGAGCGGTGTTGAATTTGCGGGGCCTGGATCTTTCGTCGCTGGGGCGGCGCACGGCTGCAATACGCAATCGAACATTAGCGATCATAAGATAATGGTCTCTTCCCATCCCAATATCGGCACCCTTCTTGTTTCGCACGTCCAGGAGGCAACTCTTGAATCTTTTACTAATGGCAAAATGGTCGATCTGATTTTGTGTTCTGCGCCGATCAACAGAGGACCAACTGATTTTGTGGTGGTCCTTATGCTCAAACATAGTACCACCGATGAAGAGACTGTGAAAGTTGCAGAACTCTACAAATCTTTCACCGTTGTCATTACGATCACCAAGACCGTGTCTCCCCATCACATGTCTGAGCCCATAGTTATCAGCGCCAACTTTCGCATTCAAATCACCCATAACCATTATAATGTCACCTTTAGGTGTTCTGCTCTGAACGGCGTTTAGTTCTTCGTAGAAGGAGTCTTTTGCCAAGACATTGTCGGGTTCGGGGGCGGGGGTTTACTCTGAAGAGCTAAACCTAGCATGTGCGCTTAGTCTAGGAGAGTATGTGTCCGTATACCAGGCAGAGATGCTTGGCTTGCTTGAAGGTCAGGTGCGGGGGAAGAAAATCCTTATTGCACTGGACAACCAATCGGTGATCAGACGCATGCAGCAGACGAACATAAACTCTAAACTGGTAGTAGAGTGTGTCCGGAAGCTCAACACGTGTGCCTCAGAAAATGAGGTTACGCTGATGTGGGTAAAAGGACACATAGGTACAACAGGAAATGAGGCGGCGGATGCCCTAGCAAAACAGGGATCTGCGGCAACTTTCATTGGCCCAGAACCCAGAGTTGCTCTGGGGAACGGCATGATTGGAGCGAAGGTTGGGAAGTGGATGGACTCCATGCATCAACAAAGATGGCAGGAGCTAGTCACTTGCAAACAAGCTCGGAATGCAATGACCAGCCCTTTAGGCAGGGAAGCGAGAAAGGTACTTAGTTATAAACGGAGTACCCTAAGCTGGATAACTGCCTTGGTCACAGGGCATGGTAATTTTAAGGCTCATCTGGCCAAGATGAAAATCGGGGAAGATGACGTTTGCAGGCTATGCCTGGAGGAGGCCGAGACGGCAGCACACATTGTGTGCGAATGTCCAGCACTGGCTAGCACGAGGTTGAGGATCACAGGCAGGCACACGATAAGTGTAGAAGCCATGAGTGAACTCAGCTTCAAACAAATGCTAGCAATAACACGGGACTCAGTGATGAAGAAAGAGGTCGACAATTATCAGTCGACATCTGGAAGTCACTGATGACCGGGAGGGGGCGAAAAGGGACCCAAACGTTAGTGGTCTGCTTCGGCTATCCCCCAGAGTATATAATAATAGTAGCGTAGACAAGGCCGACGAAAGTTATGTCTTGCACACTATATACACCAAATCCCAGCCTGTGTAGATTGCAACACACCAAATTCTTACGACATACGTTCTTTTCACACGTTTTGTTTGTCTACACTAGTAAAATTCTGTTTTTGCACAATTAAAAGGATACAAATAATATTCAATTCTTTTTAATGAGTAATTCCTCCTTTATTCAAAACTGTGTCAAGAATTTTTGCCGACTTGGATACCTATAAAGATTTTACATAATCTAGCTAGTTCATACCAAGTGACTTGAATTACCTCAATGAGCTATTTTTCAACCTCGAAGGGCCTTGGTCTCCAAAAGTGATCCCCAAATATTTTTAATAAAATTCGGGTAGCTCGGGAGTCGGGCTATGAAATCCACATTTTGAACTAGGATACACTTTTTTATTAGTCGAACTGTATGAATTGAAAAAAGGATTTTAAGTATCGTTGTTGCCATTATGTACATTTTGTACGTACCATATTAGAACGAAGCATGACGCAACTTTCTCTTCTTTAAAGATTAGTCCCGGCGAAAAGTGCCGTTGTATGCTGCACACTCTGTTGGAACTTACAGCGCATCACACCGAAAAACTTCCCGAACACAAAACACAACTTTAAACTCACCTGATGGAGTCGACACCACGATAACCAAAACTCGAACATCGACACATCAGGAAGTGGATGCACCGATAAATTCAGTCGAAGTCATCATGCGGCGCCTGCAATCGAAAAGGAAAACACAAAGCAACGTTTCTTAGCATACAAATTACAAATTTATACTTATCTGAATTTACTCCGATGTTGAAATCCATAGCGCAAGCAAAGTAAACAACTGAATTGTCAGAATAAACCTAACCTAAAATAGTTTTAGAAATTAGTACTAAAATGGTCGACTGGAAAATGACGTTTATTAAATAAGCAATATTTGGGACAATATTTTCCCAACCTTTAATTGTATAGATTCCCAAACTTTAATTTCCCGCCTTTTTTCTCGTCATATCAATGCTTAAACTTAATTTAGAAAGGGATCAAAGACACTTGTAATTTGTCAGTCAAAGTCGGAGGTTCAAAAATCTATTTCAAAGGAGAAGGAATAAAGTCATCGAAATTACACCTGGTCTTATAATTTGTCAGTCGTCGAAGTTGGAGTCATCCAATTCAGAAGTTCAAAGATCCAATTCAAGGGGAAAAAGGAATGAACTCAATAAATCTTTACATGTTTCGAGTTTTTGCGGTTTTTATCATTATTGGTCCGCAATAATCAACGCCTGTGTGAGCGAATGCTCTTGTCAGATTCACTCTTGGCGTCGGCAATTGTCCCATTAGCTGATTTTCAGTCGTGGCCTTGAATCGTGTACATATGACACAATTATGTGTTATTCTCTTCGCAGCATTTCGACAGTTGATTATCCAAAAGCTCTTTCGGGCGGTTGATATCATGATTTGTGGTCCACCGTGTAGCGTTTTCAAGTGAATTTCATGCAGAATTAATTTTGTTAAAGGATCGGTGTTGGGTAAAATTATGGGATTGGCTTGTTCATATGATAGATTTGCGTTTGATAATCTTCCATTTATTCTAAGTACGCCCTCTTCATCGACTTGAGGGTTTAAACGTACGATGTTGCTGTTCTTAATGGGTTTTTTATTCATTAGATTTTGGATTTCTTTGTCGTAATGAAAATTTTGAGCCAATTTTATCCACAGCATCCGAGCACTAAGTAGTTCGTCTGTTTTCAAAAATCCCGTTTGTGGGATTTGTCTTCTGCAATGTTGAATGAAGCGTAGACAATAGGCGGTTACCCGTATAAGTTGAGTAAACGATGAAAATCGCCGAAGTATTTCATTTGGTTCTTTTAATATCGCAGTGCATGCTTGCTTTTTTAATTCTAATGTTGTGTCTTTCTTTTTAGGTTGTGGAGGCCAATGTTCCTTGGAAAGCATTAACCATGTCGGACCTGTCCACCATAAACCATTGTTGGCCAAATTCGAACGTGAATTGAACCGAGTGAGCAGATCTGCTGGATTTTCTGGTCCTGGAACATGAAGCCAATTGACATTCGGTGACATTTCATGGATGTAGTTTACTCGATTTGCCACGAATTGTTTCCAACGGAATGTGTCTCCTCGAAGCCATGCTAGTACTACGGTGGAATCCGTCCATAAATATGATGTATTCATATGGTCTTCGAAAATTTTATGACATTTTTGTAGTAACTTAGTTGCGATGACTGCTCCGCATAGTTCCAAGCGGGGTGTAGACATTTCCTTTTTTGGTGCTACTTTAGATTTGGCCATGATCAGATAGACGTTTAATACCCTTCCATTTTGAATGATTCTGCTGTATATTGCTGCTCCATAAGCTTCCTTAGATGCATCGCTGAAACAATGTAATTCCATCGTAGTTTCGGGTTTAAATTGGATCCATCTGGGTATTTTTATATTAGGTAGGTCGTTGAGATGGGAACTTATTTTATTCCAACTTCGAATAAACTTTGATGGCAATGTATCATCCCATTCGAGTTGTGAAAGCCATACCCCTTTGAGGAGTACCTTGGCTTCTGCTACAAGAGGAGCTATCCATCCTAATGGGTCGAAAATTCGAGCGATTTGTGAGAGCAGTTCTCTTTTCGTTCGAACTGGAATTCTTTCGCTTTGTCGTACAACCATTGTATCTTGTTTTGGGAACCAAGACAATCCCAATGATTTTACTGAATCTTCTTCAGACATTATGGGAATTTCTTGAAGTTTAGTGTTGTGGTCATACTCAGTTTCCATTAAACTAGTTTCGTTAGAAATCCATTTGTGTAAATGGAAACCACCTCTCTTCAGTATTTGCTTTATTTGATATTGTTTTTCCTTTGCTTCAGAAAGTGTTGGAGAACTGGTCATCAAATCGTCAACATAAAATTCAGTTAAAACCATTTTCGCTCCCAGTGGAAATTTCGCGCCTTCGTCGGCGGCCAATTGTTGCATTGCTCGAATAGCTAAGAAGGGTGCGCAGGTTAATCCGAATGTGACTGTCGTAAGTTGAAAGTCTTGTATAGGTTCGTTCTTCGTTGACCTCCATACGATGCTCTGAAATTTATTGTCTTCCTCGTGTACGTCAACTTGCCTGTACATTTGCTTTATATCTGCGGTTGAAGCGTATTGATAAAGTCGCCATCTACATAAAGTGGTAACCATGTCTGGTTGTAAAGTCGGTCCCGTCATAAGGGTGTCATTTAAGGAGACTCCGCTGGCAGTTTTTCGAGAAGCATCGAATACGACACGCAGTTTGGTAGTTTCTCTGTCGTTCTTTAAGATTCCATGGTGTGGTAAGAATACATTGAGTGAATTGATTGAATTTGATGCTTTCATGTGGTTTAAATCTTGATACTCGTTCATTACGTCGACATATGCTGTTTTCAAATTTGGTTGATTTTCAAACCGACGTTCTAAGTGAAGAAATGATGCTGTTGCGATGTGCTTGGAATTTCCTAAAGTTTCCTTCATGTGATCCTTGAATGGGAGTCTTACGACATATCGGCCATTTGTTCTCCTTGAGTGTGTTTGTTCGAAGTGAGTCTGGCACAAAAGATCTTCTTCTGATTCTACTTGTTGACAGGGGATTTCTTCTAACTTCCAGAATAATTTTAGTTGATCGTTGATGTCATCAAGAGAATAAAGTCATCGAAATTACACCTGGTCTTATAATTTGTCAGTCGTCGAAGTTGGAGTCATCCAATTCAGAAGTTCAAAGATCCAATTCAAGGGGAAAAAGGAATGAACTCAACAAAACTTTACATGGTCCGTCGAGCCGGATTCGTCCGAAATTGAAGAAAAAAAAAAGGTTAGTGGTGTTGTATGTAAATTTATTGAGAAACCCATCATTGAAAGTGAGGTTAAGAGTTCATGTGCAACGTCGGTAGTGAAAGTAAGACTGGGTCTACGGAAAGTGAGGTTAAGAATCTCTGTTTCAATATCGCTTTCCGAAAAGTGTAGTTGGGTCTGCGAGATTTATAATCACAAAGTGAGGTTAAGAATCTCCCATATCGCTTTCCGAAAAGTGGAGTTGGGTCCGCGAAATTTATAAATACAAAGTGAGGTTACGAATTAAATTACCGTCAGTATGCCTGATACAGGGGAAACCTCGACGAAATCAAGGGATGAAGCCTCCACTTTGCTAAAGGTGCAAAGGAGAAGAGTCTCCGAAATCAAACGCACACTCTCAAATTATAACAAAGACGGCAAGGCAAAAAAAACCACAGCACGGTACTTCGACTACCGTATCGACACACTACAAGCTGAACTAACCGCGCTGGAAGAAGCTCACAAGTCGCTCCAAGAATTATCTTCCAAAGAAGTAGACGATTACTTCGAAAGCGGAATATACGTCGATACGGTAGAAGAGATTCACGTGTGCCTTAGCGAGTTAGAGCAGGGTAAATCGGACTTAAAAAAACCCTCAAAAGAGAAATCCGAGACCTCTAATGTTAGTGAGGTTGGGTCGACAACCGAATCAAATCTTCCCAAAATTGCCCTCAAGAAATTTTCGGGAAGTTACAACGAGTGGTCTTCCTTTAAGGGACTTTTCCTCTCCATAGTAGACAGCAATAAAACCATATCCACCATCCAAAAAATGAACTATCTCAAGTGTCATTTGGAAGGTGAAGCCGAAGAATTGCTTCGCAATTTCACAATAAGCGCTGAAAATTACCAGCCAGCAATCGAAACTTTAACAAGGCGGTATGAAAATAAGCGAGTCCTTGTTCATCAAGAATTAAATAAAATTTTCGAAGTTAAATGCAGCAACGAAGAAAATTCAGAAAGTCTTAGGAGAATAATCGACACTTTCAACGGTGTGTTGAAAGCGCTCAACAACTTAGAAATAAACACATCTACGTGGGATGTGTTTCTAAATCATATAATCCTATCCAAACTTCCGAGTTCAATAAGACACGCGTGGAATCAGGAGACAGGTGGTCTCACCAAACTTCCATCGTACATCCAACTTATTGAATTCATAGAGAATCGTTTTCGAGCGTGGGAGATGTCAAACTCCGAGACGAAAACGAAAAAACATCAAGTATTGGTCACAACGACGATACAATGCATTGTTTGTAAAAAACCTCACAAGTTACATCAATGCGACAATTTCAAATCGCTTGACGCGAAACAACGAAACAAAATCGTCCAAGTAAATAAACTCTGTTTCAACTGCATGAATTCGGGCCATGCTGCTAACCAGTGTAAAAGCACATACAAATGTAGAGCTTGCGGAAAAAGGCATCACTCCTTACTACATTCCACAGCAAATAATCAAATTATTCGAGCCAATACCACAAGCAACAACGCACCAGAAGTTCAAAGGACTGCCGAGAGCAACGTCAATGTTTTGACTTCTACAACCAGCAAACAAGTTTTGTTGGCAACGGCCAACATAAACGCACTCGATCAGCATGGAAGGATTCATAAACTACGCGCACTCGTTGATAGTGGATCGCAAGCGACATTCATTACCGAAAATGCCGCACAACAACTCGGTTTAAAAAGAATGTCGCATCATGCAAACGTCATAGGAGTGGCAGGTTGTAAAGCCGGAACCACCAAAGGTTCCATTTCATTGAAGATTATACCATTAAAGGGCGAAAATCTTACCATAGAAGCGCTAATAATACGTAATCTATCAAAAATATTACCATCATATACTATCACAAAGAAAAATTGGGAACATCTGTCTAATTTAACGCTGGCAGATCAAAATTTCGACACCCCGAGGCACATTGACGTGCTGCTGGGAGCTGACGTTTATGCTTCTATCATTGAAGCAAGATTAATCACGGGTCCTCCGGGAACACCAATCGCACAATCAACGAAGTTAGGATGGATCGTATTCGGACAAATTAATCAGCAAGCAAACGACGAAAATCTCAATTGTTTTGGAACCACTCCTGATAACATCACTTGGCATTTCAACCCCCCATCAGCACCACACTTCGGCGGACTTTGGGAAGCCGGGGTGAAATCAATGAAACATCACTTAAAAAGAATTGTCGGAAACCAACATTTAACGTTCGAGGAAATGAACACCGTAGTAACACAGATCGAGAGCATTTTAAATTCCAGACCCTTAGTCCCGCTAAATGAAGACCCCACTGAATTAAACGCACTCACACCAGGACATTTTATCATTGGCGACGCCTTGAATTCTCCGCCTGATCGAAACCTACTCGATACTAAGGAATCCTATCTGAATCGATGGCAAAGAACACAAAAGATGGCACAACATTTCTGGAAACGATGGTCTAACGAATATCTATCACGCCTTCAGCAAAGACCAAAGTGGTTCAAGACACAATCAAACATTTCACCAGGAACAATCGTTATCGTGAAAGATGAAAATCTACCTCCCAACAAATGGTTGATGGCAAAAATAATAGAAGTCCATCCAGGCGAAGATGGACTAGTCCGAGTTGTTACACTCAAAACAACGCAATCCATATTGAAAAGACCCATTACCAAAATAGTAGTCTTACCAACTGATGGTGAGGAAAGCTGAACGAAAAAAAAAAAAAAAATGAGCTCATTATTATCGAAATACTGAATTTGCATACAATACAACTAACATTTTTCTTTTTCTTTTTTATTTATTTGCTCCAGATGTTAATGACTGAGGAGAACGCCCAACCTAGTTGGGACAACTTCTTCCAGTCAGAACATCTGTAATAATTAAATAATCTTTTCGACTTTCATTTTCGTTCCACTTCACATTTTTCATCCTGAGAATGACTTCTCAGCGCGGGGGAGTATGTTGGAACTTACAGCGCATCACACCGAAAAACTTCCCGAACACAAAACACAACTTTAAACTCACCTGATGGAGTCGACACCACGATAACCAAAACTCGAACATCGACACATCAGGAAGTGGATGCACCGATAAATTCAGTCGAAGTCATCATGCGGCGCCTGCAATCGAAAAGGAAAACACAAAGCAACGTTTCTTAGCATACAAATTACAAATTTATACTTATCTGAATTTACTCCGATGTTGAAATCCATAGCGCAAGCAAAGTAAACAACTGAATTGTCAGAATAAACCTAACCTAAAATAGTTTTAGAAATTAGTACTAAAATGGTCGACTGGAAAATGACGTTTATTAAATAAGCAATATTTGGGACAATATTTTCCCAACCTTTAATTGTATAGATTCCCAAACTTTAATTTCCCGCCTTTTTTCTCGTCATATCAATGCTTAAACTTAATTTAGAAAGGGATCAAAGACACTTGTAATTTGTCAGTCAAAGTCGGAGGTTCAAAAATCTATTTCAAAGGAGAAGGAATAAAGTCATCGAAATTACACCTGGTCTTATAATTTGTCAGTCGTCGAAGTTGGAGTCATCCAATTCAGAAGTTCAAAGATCCAATTCAAGGGGAAAAAGGAATGAACTCAACAAATCTTTACACACTCTACACACCAAATTCCTGCCTGTGTAGAATGTAACACATCAAATTCACCCACTCCGGTACAACTTTTCCAACGATATGATATCGACAAAACTTATAGCGCGTCAAATTATATCCAGGATCCTTGAGTCATTTGATCTGCGGAATTTTACAGTCTAATGATTGATGAAATTTCGAACAATTCCAGGAAATAACAGGTTTTTATATGCTTCAGAACTATTTCTGCTGATGTCGATGTTAACAAATATTTTGTTGGATCTGACAAGATACTATTTCGGGGCTGTTTGCGATCGAAATGGATGGCGCATCCGGTACAACCATGAGTTGTATGAAATGTACGATGAGTTGCAAGTCTCGAAAATCGTCAAACTACAACGACTTCAATGGGCAGGGCATGTACAAAGAATGGACGATGATCGTATGCCTAAGAGAGTAATGAATGCAGAACGAGTCGATGGAGCGAGACTGCGAGGACGACCGAGATCTCGTTGGGAGAGCTCAGTAGGTGTGGACGCCGCGCAGCTGCTGGGCTCCCAAAATTGGAGGACGCGGTCACGTGACCGAGATAATTGGAAGACAATGATCCAGGCGGCCAAGGCCCGACGTCGGGCTGTCGCGCCACGATGATGATGACAAGATACTATACCATCTGCAAAAGCCGAGACTCTACTTAAGATTGTTCAGGACACGTTTACTCGTTGTCAGTTATTACTGAATAAACTAAAAGTCAGCGCTTCGACGAGGCAGCTAATTGTCGCGATCCTACGAGCGGATCAGGAAGAGTCTTCTCCTCCATATGCTTTCTCTTTTGGGAACTTTAAATGGCCTACTTGATAGTATATCGGACCCTGTACTTTAAACGTTGAATGTACCGTCGTTAATAACTCCTTTTGCTCCGAACGACGTCATTTGGAAGCAAGCTATTTACTTCCTGAAATTTGGAGGAAATATTTTGGCAGAAGATCGTGTCTAAAATATTTTGGAAGCGCTGGACAGCATATTCTGCGCGTTCTTTTTCCAAATTTTTAAGCATGGCAGTGTATATACACATTTTCCATCGTCCAAATTGAAACGCTTGGATAGACGCTGTAATCTAAACACATGTCATTTCGGAATCCAACCAAATCTCTCCGTTGATTTGATCTCGCAATTGATTCAGTGTTTCTTGCAGCAGCCATCTTATTTTTGCCCCCAAATTTCGCGTACCTGAGGTGTTTCAGTAATTCTACAGCGAACACTTCTAACACGCTGCTGACGTTTTTCTGCGGATTCTGCCCGTCTCGATGCCCTCCTCCCTATGATCATAACATTATTTTTAACTTTTGTGTATTTTTGGGAATGTCATCATATATCTTAGTGACCTCGAAACTATGAAATCGTCACTAATATTTGTCATTTTGGACAAATTATCCCCACTCACTCACTCCCGGAGGAGGGAGGGAGTAGGAGGGGGGGGGGGGGGATCATTCATCTCAGTGACTCCAAAAATGAACGGTTTCGATACTAATCCCAGTCATATTGGTAATTTTTTCCACTGTAACTCAATTGCGGGAGTGGGGCAGGAAGGGAGGTGGGTTTTCGGAAGTGTCACCATGTATCTAAGTAACCCAGAAACTTAATCTTAATCGCGGGAGTCGGGGAAAGTGGACGGGTGGGGACCCCGAAAACCAATGTTTTGACAGTAATCTCGGTCAGTTTAGAGAATATTTTATTGATGCTCACTTACCCCCATGTAGGAGTCGGGATTAGTGAATGCGGCCAAATCGCATGAACCTATTCTGGATCATAACGAATATGTTTATGACATTTTCATGGACATCGATCGAGTCCTTTGGTCGCAAAAAATTACGAGTAACAATAGAAAATAGATAGATTGATGGATTGATAGATATATAGATCAAGATAATAGATGAATAGGTAAATAGTTTCCATGGATTGTCCGTAATTTTCGTAAACCGAGATGACGGCGGCCTCTTTAGTATGTTTAGCCTGGCCACACACTGTCGAACACGAGCTCGGACATGGTACAAGTGTTCTCCGAATGTCTCAAGACACACTCACATTTGAAAGCTTCACTTTTTTTTCTTAATCATAGCCCTTTCGGACTTCCTAGCCTGAACTAAAGCAACGCCAACTGAGTTTCTTTTCCTAATGACATAGTGCACTACAAAGACTTCCTATTGCGGGTGAAACCTTCTGTGCTCCAGCTGCTTTTTCAATGAAAGGGGCAATATCGTTTCAGGCTGTGATCCTACTTACTGTCAAAGTGAGCTGGCGGAATCATCTCAAGGTCTTGGGTCACTTAAAAAGGGTTTCTACCTACACCTGCGCCGCCTGCATTTCAAAACGCAGACTACTTAACCGAGTAGAATGCTTGCACTAACCTTCTATCCAGAGTAGCCCAAATCAAATTGTTAGTGTAATTGTGTGGTTGATGTTAATCTGCTCTGCTCTGCATGGCTGTTAAAAAATGTGCCTGGTTATATTTATCCAATATATTTCTTTTTGCACAACCGTAAAAATTGTGAAGTTATCATTGAACTTTAAGTTTAAGTGTCAAAGTGCAGTAGCCTCTGACGTCATTCTAGTTTTTATAATTTTTGATTGTGTTCGCATAGGTATAGATACAATAGATAGATAGACAGATATTTTAAAATGTCTATCTATCTATACTTATGCACTTGATATAAAAGTCAAATTGAATTACGAAATTTCGAATTCTCTATAATAAATTCGCTACTTTAGCGATACAAACGACGCGACGTCTGGTGACATATCTGACGCGGGTAGGTGTGCAGCCTCGTGAATTTCTCCAAGTTTATACAGGTTAACGAATTGTTGAAATTGTATGTTGTAAACCTGCACTACCCCCACGTTGATAATTATTATTGTTAATGCATGTACTCCATTTTTTACATTAAAATTTTTACACTTTTGAATATTTACTTTGAGTTCAGTAATTGCATTCCATTTGATATCAAGGTCATTGTTGGCGGAAATAGGAGGAGGTCAAGGTCTCAAGATTTGTGACTGTGTCAACTCTCAATAAAATCAACGAAAAACAACACTTAAAAATTAGACGAGTAAATATTTGCATATGAAATGAGAAAAATGCTAATCAGATGAAGAAGATCAAACCAGTACCAATGGGGGATTTATTGATCGAATAAAATCACCAACAATCATTTATATTAATATTTTTGAGGTGAGTCGGTGGAAAACTTGTCAGGGAGCCATATGCTGACAACGGTAGAGTCGTTTGAATTTTTTAGATTATGCTTTAACACATATTTATTACATCATTTACAAAATTTGTGAACAAAAGAAAATGGGTTTTCAATGTCCCTTCAAATTACCGAGGTGCTTCCGGACTAGAAGTCGCTTTTTTAACAATAATCGGGAAAAGTTTGTTGAATTTATTACAAGTGACTGATACTCTGAAGTTACTAAAAAAAATTATTTTTATTCATTGAATTATACGACCCTCCCACGATAACGAGTTTCGCCATCGGAGGTGCTTTCCTTTACGTTTCACGACCCCAGGAATCGATTGGCATAATTCTTTTTTTTCTAAACGAGGAAATAAGTTATTTTTCAAAGAGGTACTTTTAAATATAACAACATATTCACACCACGTACCCAAATCTCTGTTGATTTACGAATCGCGAAACCCATTCACAGTTCTACCATGGGATTTGTGGAAGACTGTAACAAATTTACTTGTTTGAGTTGAGCTCAGAAGAGGACCAAGGTTGTATGGTATGGTCGTTCGGGCAGTCCGTGACATCTTAGTGTCGAAATCTTTTCAGCGGTGACCAGAGGTGACGCCTGCTAGACAGCTAGCTCGGCTATCGGTAGTGTGGGCGGGGTTTTATGTGGTCTGTAGAGATGGCTGCCGTAGGACGATGAGTACGAGTTCACCGTGAAGGCCGAACGGGGTGGAAGAAACATCCTCTCCAACTAACTTCTGGTGATGTGCGCTGGCAGACCAACTCAGTTATCGGGAGTTGTGGGGTGAGTCACGCAGCTGTTGGCCTCCATCATCAGCGTACAATAGAAGTATCGCACATCAGGCCCGTTACAAAAAAAAAAAAAACATAAAGAGGGAAAAAAAATCAAAATTTTTCAAATTCGGAAATGAAGGTGCACGTCAAAACTAAACTAAAGCTCCCACAAACCAACAACAAAATCCCGTGAAGGGGTATAAGACTGCATCAGTTAAACTAATCAAACATTGCACTAAGGCTATAAATAAGGGAAATACAAAGAAAAACCGTGCAGTCAGGACAGGCCCTTCTCCCCTTCAGGTTACTTGAGCCTACGGTGTTATGCGGCTCATATGGTGACATGGATCCTGCCCTCACAACCCTTTCTGTCATGATATTTCTTGGCGCACCAAAATTATCCGAAATCTTCCGACCAAAAAATGGTAATTTAATTTATGAAATGCAAGACGAACGGAGGGGGGGGGGGGGAAGAAAAACGTTTATGGCCTAAGCCCATAAGATATCCTAAGATATGTAAGTCTGGGGTGCAGCTGAACCCCGGTCGGGATTATGAAAGTTTTAACAGCATTGTAGTCCAGATGGTGCAACGATTAGCACGTTCGCCTTCTATGCACTGAGCCCCGGTTCGATTCCTGCTGAATGCAGTAGTTTCCCATAAAAAATGGGATAATGGGATTTACGTGTCGGACTATGAGCCCACTCAGCTGTTAAATGTTACCCATTTGGGGTGACAGACAGCCAAGCAGCTATAAAAGCGCTCTCCTCATATAAGGTCTCTTCAAAACTGGTGAAGGAGTGTTACAATCTCCTTCAACTGTTGGCAACCAATAACCAAGTCTTCTTGTGTTGGGTGCCTGGCCACCAGGGCATTGAGGGGAACGAGGCTGCGGATGAACTTGCTAGACAAGGATCATCCAGTCGTTTTCATGGACCTGAGCCTTACTGTGGCTTTGGACTGGCCTCGGCCAAACTGCGGATCACTGATTGGTTTGCACGATTGCGTCAACAGTACTGGAATAACCTTCCAGGGCTTCGTCAATCAAAGGAGCTGATAATGCCCTTCAGTCACAAGGGTACTACTCGAATGAGTAGAACCCACCTAAGACTCCTAGTGGGGTACTTATCTGGCCATCACTTGGTCAGATATCACCTGAACAAGATGGGTCTGTCAAGCGAGACTGAATGCCGTCTTTGTCTGGAGGACGTGGAAACGACCAAGCACATTTTGTGCGAATGTCCCGCCATCGCGCGTTTTAGGATGTCACTCCTCGGGCAAGCTACTATCAGCACTGCAGAATTCAGGTTGATTCCTGCTAAAGACTTACTGCCCTTTATTAGAAGGGTGGACGGTCTTTTGGATTAATGAGCTACGGCACAATAGATCTTTATGGTCGCAGTGCCTTCCTGCTGGGAAAGTAGCTCGAATCTTTATATCTATCTATCTATCTATCTACCCATTTGGGGTAAATTATTCGGTGGAGCGTGTTGCTGATCACACACCTCTGCACAAAAACACACCGTCAAGATCTTGTAAATGAGAAGATGTTAACTCATCTCGAGGTCTTGGTCGAAAATTGAACTGTCCCGCCAGTTAGAGTACAATTCATTGGCAGTTTACTATATTGACAGTACAGAAGCGGTGCAGGCTGAGGTGGAGGTGGGACCACCCCTTCGATTCTTCAGTGGCTCTAGCTGGTTCTAGTATGTTGTTTCGATTCTCCTAGGGTATCAAAATGATCCTATGTTTCTGGTCTAAGTGTGCTGTTTCAGCAACCTTGCTACCTAACCTAACCTAAGTCGTAGTACTCGACGTTAAAACGAAAAAAAAAAACCGTTTTCCTACAGACAAAGGGCTGTAATTCCTAGAAATTTAGAATTTAGGATAAAACTATGTTAACACGAATTGATCGTAATACAATAAAATAGAGAATTAATATCTGAAATAGGACAAGTACATTATGAATGCAAAAATTGGAGAAAAAGGTGATGGAGAAAAAATATATTTTTTTTGAACAAAATAAAAATTTTGAATTTCCAGAGCTATTAAACCATTTTTCTGATATTGACAGGGTAAAATTTAAATATTAGAGCAAAATATTGGATGTGATTAACATTTTATTTGAGTGATCTAACTAGCGTTGTTTTTCAGATATTGCGTTTTTAGTAATGTGAGATAGACAGTTTTCATTAAAAATGAAAATGCCTATGGCAGCTAAACGGTTAAGAACTCGAAAAAATGTTTGCCTATATTTTTTACTTGGAGTTACATGGGGAATCGTTTGGATCATCGCCAATGCGATAGATACGGGACACCCTGTATATAATATATAGTTATATAATATATAATTAATAAGTGAATTACATACGGAACTTCAAATTCATCTTTATACTAGTAATTGCTTGCTAAATTAAATTCTTCGAGATAAAGCGGAGAGCATTGTTACAATTTGTATCTGGTAATGCTGCAATAGCTGGTGCTTATTGAATTTTGCATACATTTAGGCGATAAATGATCAAAGTAAAGCTCAGGTTACACATTTTTAATAATTTTGAAAAGCGCAAAGATATATCGTAGTATCTTTTGAAAAAATAGAATCTTTTGAAATTCGAATATCAACATTATTCAATTTTAAAAATCTCCCGGGCGATTAAGATTGTTACCAGTTCGTATAACCAACGATTCACCTTTCACCGCCCAATGAAATGCGGTTGCATGCCATCTGTTACTTTCGAGACCTACCGAAATCATGCTCATTCACACTTCGACTTCCGAATGGGGTGCGATAATCCTTTTTACTATTTACATTTTTCCTTTATTTACGCGATACATTAACAGATGCACAAAGGACGATATCAAACGTATCAAATAGGACAATTCAATGAATTGGATTGGCCATCATCATTCTCGGATCAGACTTTTGCCGAAAAAAAAGGAAAAATATTTCGAATGCCGACAAATCCCAAATCCTTTTTGTGAATTCCACGAATACACTTGTATTCGTAGTTTGCCTTGTGTTGTTATTCTTGAGCCTATTCGCCACCATTTGATCGTCCTTATAATGAACCTGTTCTACCGAAATGTGGTAATCAAATTTCAGTTTCACCCTTGACTGGTTCTGCGACGGATACAACTTTTGAACAAATATTAGCATAAATGATCATTTCGCCAGGATATTCGGCTACACTTGTAACTAGTCGGGCGGATGAAATCCTTTTAAAGGGTAAGTTATGCACTTGTTTGGACTGTCTGTTGCGTCGTCATCGGGTCGGGTGAAAGTGCGGGAAATGTTTGTGCGATGATGTGATATCTATGGGGATTGGAGGGTTTTAGGATTGTGTTCAATATTTCGTTTGTTCGAATAACATGTGTAATGTTTGTTGAATTGTTACACATTGTCTACTATTCAATGGTGGGGCGACCGGTAGCGCAGTGTGTTGAGGCATCAGTCTCATGTTTGACTACCGGCGTTTCGGGTTCGAATCCCGTCCATGACGACGTTCGTGGCCATGGATGTGCAGGAGGTGCATGCTGGCAACTGCATTCTCTGAAACTAATTTATGCCAACGAAACGTCAACTGGGCCGCATGGAACAGTTGACGCGCTATACCCCACAAGGGGTTAGGGCAATTGAGCAATGGTGGTTGTGTTGTATGTCAAATGTTCGGATATTTCTAAGGGATGCATTAAAAATTTTTTTTTTTAATATATAAAATAAGAAGAACTCCTCAGGAACTATCGCCGCAAAACGGGAAAAATTGGCAAAATTTAGAGATGATTGTTTATGTGGAACTTTTGTGCCAAATTCAAACGAACAGTTGCCCCTAAACTACTGCTGCAAATGTACATTTTCGTTTCGGGACGAACTATCGCCCCAAAATTATGTTTTAGACAGACTATAAACCACCCCAAATTTGGGTGCTGCCCAAGGTGGATATTGCGCCTGGGACCAGAGTTGATTTTCGCCTTAAGTAGAAAGAACGATCCCATTGTGAGCCTCTCTGAAAAACCTCAAAGAGATTTTTTACTTTAAGCAGTACTAGTTCACGGAAATCCAATAAAAACTCTGAAGCGTATTACCGGTTTTGACGTGCTTGCTAACCGTGTGGTCTCCGACACCGCTCTACGATGCTACATCTAGAGAGACGAAGGTTCAATCCTCGGCGTGTTAATTAAAACTGCCTGTGGGTACTCTTAAAACTCCAAAGCTCTCCGCTATTGTCAGTATAAGACTGCGCGGATAGGACGTGCATGCTAGCAATGGCACCATCCGAAAAATATATGCCATAGAAATGTCAACAAGGCATAGTAATGCAAGAGATGTTAACGCGCCCATGCGCCTGGAGGGGTCAAGGCAACTAACACATTGCCTCTTTAGGCAGGAGGGAACTTACATATATATCCCGAAGTGTATTTCCACGTCAGGTAGTACCAACTTAAGGAAATCCACTCTGGAAAACTTCAGACGGGATTTCTGGGGAGGAAATGAGTGATTAGGAGGTGCCGTGCACGTTCCGCTTGAATTTTTGGAAGTCGTAATTTTGAGTGAAAGCGGTAGATGGTAGGCTGTTTCACATTCGTATTATTCGGGGTAAAAAGGAGTATGAAATTTGACAGTGCGACAGCCACTCATTTTGCGAGTATAGTGGTGAGCTCGGCTAGTATGCCCCGTGTCACGCATATGGAGGCCAAAGTCAGAGCAACGGTGATTGTAAAGGTTCTGATATACGCGACGCGTATACGGGATTGCGTGATTTCTACCCAACTTGCGTAAACGCGAATTAGTGTTTACACGTAAGTCGGGCTTACGCGAACGAGACGTCAGAAATGAGTATTGAAGCGAATTTTACTGACGCTGCAATGGTGCACACATCGTTATGTTTACGCAAGGTGCGTTTACGATTCGACAGCATATGTGCGAATACTGAAACAATATTTTCTCATGTATTTGTTGTTGGATTCACCTGCTCATCAACGGCGGATGAGTACCCGTCGGGACTCATCGACCGACGTCAGCTAACAAGCTACGCGTTGTCGTAAACCCGTTTGCTGTTTACACATGACGGGTATTGTAGATTTGACGTTCCCAACGGGTTTACGCGTCACGTGTATTAGAACCTTTATAGCGGTTTAGAAGAGATAGGTAGCCAACCAAAATGACGCCTGTCTCCAAGGAAATCGTTGTAAGAAGTAATGGATACATCGCCAATAAACTCAAAAACTTTCGATGCACTTGGCCTTATTTGGACAGCTCAGCGGATTTCTGTTTCTGTATTTTTAAACCTTCGTTCACTTTTTCCATTTATTTGTTATGTATGACTTGTCAACTTTATACCTAATTTGTGCTGTATTTGGGACCTCAGTTCTGTTGGACAGATTTTGAAATAAACGAATAATTCCCGCACAGATGACTCTCCTAGCTTTTTGAATTATTCAAACTAATGTCATTTGATTTTTTTTAATTCAACCATTTCATTCATTAAAATCATTTAGTTATTTGAAACTTTTATGTTATTTGTGTTTATTCTCTGGAATTAATAGCTTATAAATGTAATTAACCAGAGTTCTTATCCTCAAATACTGAAACTAAAAATGCATATCTACTTTTTAGAGATTTCCTGAAAATTAGCAAATTTTAAATGTCAAGTTGTTTATCATTCACCGCAGTATGAAACCGTCACCTATCAAAGCTCGACATCCGACATAAAAACCTATAAAAGACATAAAATTCAATATTCATATACATTTACGAGAATGACACTTATTTCGGGCATAAAGTCAACAATAAATAAAAATCAACATAAATTATGTCAAAACACAATATTCAAAAATTCAACAAAACATGTTCGGCGCCCCTAGAACAGCACTCGGGCCAAACATCCGTAAAAAAGAAAACACTGTTAATTTCCATACGGACGAATTGATGTGCCATTAAATTCACCTGTTATAACATAAATCTGTCAAAGTATGTTTGCGTCCGTCCGACACATAAATGTCTAAATTAACAAATAGCGAAATTAATTAGACATCGAGATGATATCAAGCTGTTCAGATGAGCCTTCGAACACGAACAAGACCAATTCCACATATGGTAAGATAAAACCCCCGGAAAAAAGGTCAGCGCCGTCAAATTGTTTCCAACATTGATACAGTATAATACACCCCAGGGGAATCATGTCGAATCCATTACAAGACTACTAATATCTTCATAACAGAAAAAAAAAGAAACAAAACAATACAATGGTCAGCGGGGTTAGTTGGTTCTTGTTGGTCAGGTCTTCAGGCCTTTTTAGTGGTAACCAGCGCTCTGGGCTTTGCTCCGGTTTCGCCCCTCTTTAATGTCGACCTGTACATTATTTATTTCCGAAACGAATCTTCACCTTTTTGGTGAAACATTTTGCCTAAACAATAAGTTAGACGCGTCTCGAAGAAGCATCAACAACTCTTCTTGTTCTATGGGATTGCCTGATTAGAAAGAACAGAGGAGCAACAAAGGTCAGCATCAGAAGTCGCAGGTTCTCATGATATCGGGAATATATGCGCGGATTAGATATGGATAAAAGGTCCGACGTGAAAGATAAAGGCAACAAATCATTTTCGGCTTTTTATGACTCCGATTAGTCGGATCAACTTTTCTAGGCTCTTTTATTTCCACATAAATCAACTGTAGCAGTTTAGACTTTTAGATCCTATGTTCGGTTAATATTTTCATTTTTTTTTTGTTTAAATGGAATTTGTTTGGTTCTCGTATGGAAATTAGATGAAATAATTTCAGATCAACTGCAACGCAGTAGATTGGTGAATTTTCTCACAGTTCTTCGACATATAGTATTTATGATAATCAAGATAGTATGGTTCTTTATAAAATTACGAAGAATATGAACCAACAATATCATCCCATATTGTATTTTTAAGGGTGTGGTGAAGTGGTGGTGGTTTTTTTCCCAACAACTGCCAAAATTTTAGTTTCCATTATTTTCACCTGCATTGTGGCTCATATTCTTAGAAAATAAGTTAATACTGTGAAACTAAAACCTTTTTGATTTCGGATAAAAATTGGAATCGCTACACGTCCCGCAGTTGGAGAACTCTATATGCGGCCTTCAGCGAACATCAGTGTGTAACTTTGTTATTTTTGGCTTAAATTATTCAAAAAAATTCACATAAGTTATATGAGTAAAATGATGTCGAAATGTGATTGAATTGTAATTAATTCTTCCCACCGAAAAAAAATCCTAAAAGATCGGTGAAAATCAACCTCCTAATGTGGTCTCCCCCCTTAAACGATGAGAGGACCTTTACAGATGCTTGGCTGTCAGATAGATAGATAGCCAAGTTAATTCATGCGAAAACTCCGTATATTAACACAAATGAACTTTAATTGATATGTAATGATGAATTCGACTAGCAAATCCTTGGACTTGAATTATTGATATTAGCTGCTTTCGATTCAACCGAATCTCAGATCATTTTCATACAAAACGACAGACCGGTTTTAATCCAGGTCTCGTATGGGATCTCATCGGAGCAAAGTTGAAAGCAACTTGGTTGAACATAAACTTTTTTCGCCTACGTGTAAATGTATACTGAGTCCGCAATTCGCTCCGACGACGGCGAAGTATCTGTATGGTGGCTGTTTAAGTTCGCTCGCCGCAGAGCCGTGGCTTTTTTTCGGTGTGTGATCGAAAGCCGATGAATCGAAAGCGGCTATTATCTTCAGAAAGTAACCAGCTTTCAGCTGACATTTATATAAAGTAGCATTTATCAAACAAAGAACAATCTTTAACTGAATCTGGTATCAGGAGGTAAAGCGTCAAATGATTTTTCTAGCGAAATATCGTCCAATTCGAAACCACTTTCACATCTGATCAGCATTAGATGCCCCAAGCGCTATTGACCCATTGCAGAACGGAGTCGATTTTTAGGGAAGTCCAACATGGAAAAGATCCGTTCTGCAGATGCAGAGAACTTAGAAAGAGTATTTATTGCTTTGTAGATCAAGCAAACATTATGGGAACTTGTTTCTTCTGGAGTCTTCTGAATCTTCCTTTCCTTTACTTAGCGTTGCATGCAAATACCCGAGTTTCCGTGGAACGGGACTTCAAAATTTTCAAAGAAAAAAAAAATGGCACAGTTTGGGGCTTTCTGAAGGCAGAGGCCTCCGCATTTCGCGGACCTGGTTATATGACTGGCACGCCCCTGCTCGTATAAACAAAATTTGTATGTTTTTGTATATGAATTAAAATCAAGTCGAATTGTCGTCCATCGAACTATTCTGAATTTTCTGAAACACAATTTACTCTGGATTAAATAAAATTGTCATTGTCACGCATTTTTGTGCATTTCCTTTTTTCGAGTCTTGCATTGTTTGACGTCAGACAAGAATCTTAACTCAAGATTATGAAAGAATTGTTCAGTTGCGTTGATCACAATTTGAAGGGAATGATATGGTAAATCCATAAGATTTACGCATGGTAATCGAGACCCGTATCTCGTATACACATTCAACAGAATTCGATACAGTTCATTCGCAATATTATATTTACGATTGGGTTGCCAATTTGATTTGTAAATAAATTCAAGATCAACTACAAAAAACGGAGAAACTGGGATTTTAGTAGTGGAAATTAAAAATGGCTATTGTCTCCGCTATGCTATGGAAAATATTGGAAACTGCTTCTGGAGTTTTTAAGCGAAAATGAAAAATAAAATAAAAAAATAAAATGTTTCATCCGTACAGATTTTTTTTTAACAAGTTTGTGTTAGTTTTCCAGAATTTTTTTTTTTTACTTTTTTTCACAGTAACTCTATTAGTTGATGTCCTAGTTTAATGTTTGTCAATTTCAAACAAGGATCAAGACTAAGATAGCGCAAACTGCTCAATAGCGTTGGGATTTAAATTAAACTACATATCGACTTTTCTGCCAAAGAAATCCAGTCACCTGTAGTGAACCATATCTTGGTAGTGCTGCTTCCGCCGGCAGATCGAAGGCAGCGTCCGATAAATATTGATCTGTCGGTGATATGAAGCCAGAGGCCAAAGATCCCATTACACCCGGACGCTTTATTTCGTTTTAGTGACCGCAACGCGAGATCAACTTCCTCTACTGTCGGGGGTTGAATGGGTGGGCCTAGATCAACAATATCGTCGAGAGCCTCCCGTGTGGGGATGTTAGATGGTCGGTTTAGAAGCTCTTCAAAATAAGAGGCCCATCGTTTGTTAATACCATCGGTGTCGCTGATGATGTTTCCATCCTTGTCCTTACAGAGGCTAGTCCTAGCCGTTCTTAATTGTATTTACTAGTTTGTACGCTTGTCTGGTGTTCCTATTAGCTAAGTTTTCGTTTATGTTCAGCAACTGCTCGTCAAAGTATTTACGTTTCTTACGTCTAATTATTCTATTCGATATCTCTTGAATAACTGGCCTAAAATACCTATATAATCGACTATCACGGTCACCCCTTTCCAGTCAAATTCAATGAATTAACCATAGGTGTATGTCCAATGTCCATTGAGTCTTACTATACTCGCTACGTATTATGTACCATATTCTCTGTTATAACTCAAAACGGATTTTGGTTTATTAGCTTCGCCACAAAACCTGGCCGTTCATAAAATACTGTAAAATGTATTGTGCGACCAGGTGATTTATCGAGCGCAAAATGCAATATGTGCTTCTTCGGTATGTTCTTGGACCTGAAATCATCTCAATCTTGTTGTCTTGTCCTGTAGTCTCCACTACCTTCCTTTTCGCCGACTCCAATAGCCCACCTCAACCGTCGCTTTCGCGTTCAATTCACGTTGACATTATTAAAGCGACGATTTGTAGCTACGAATAAAATAAACGCGGATTAGGCTTCATAAGGGACAAATGCTCAACTGAAAATTTACGATGAATTTTGCCATAACTAGTATAGTGATTTCTTATGTTGTTGAATTCTCAATTGTGCGTAAGGTACAAGATTATGAAGGCGAGTCCTTGAAGAATTCGTTGGGAAGTGATTTACGGAAGTTGACCTATTTTTAGATTCGTTTGACTTTTCATCATCACGGGAAACTCAACACCCAACGCTAGCGCCATGAAAAAATAAGGATATCAAAATGCTACTGAATTGAACATAGAATACATTATCACTCAATTTCCTCTGAACTCGCCGAATTGTGCTTAATTTGCAATGTAAATATCCCTCAGGGATTACGATTGACGGACGGACTACAACCCCTATTACAACATTATAAGGAGTAATTGGACTTGAGGGCGCGGGCTACATAAACCCTCATTGAGGACGAGTCATGCACTCACACCCCGAACGCAAAGACAGACGAGAGGATTAACAATTTGTTCGTGTGATTTGCTTGAGGGCCATTCAACAATGCAAAGGAACAATAAAAGATTTGTAGTCTACCTTTGTTGTGGGTACAGTGTGCTGAAACGGAAGTGAGGGTGGAGTTCGGTAGTTAATGATGAATTTGAATTATATTAGTCCGTTTGAAGCGATATTTTGCAAACGATTTTATTTAAGTTCGTCGGTGTGAGATTCTGCATTCGGCTTATAGCGAGCATCGTATTAAGTGCCTCTTTCCGTGCGCCAGATCATCAATTGTGAATCAGCAACTAAAACATGCTTAATACTTGGTGTTTTTTACACACCGGTCACCTCAACATCGACTCGACCTTTCCTCGAACTCATCGGCCATCGGAGTACCCTCGACTCGAACTCTGCTCAACACATGCGAGCGAGTCGAGCAAAAGGAGGACGACTTACAGAAAATAGGTACCGAACATTTATTTCTATGGGGACATTTTCAACGGTTTCCGGTCGGAAAGAACTGAGGCCGCAGCGTCGAGCAAAAGTGAAGCGATCCAGGCACTTACGTCGGGCGTAATCGCAAATGGTGCGCCAAAAAAACAAAGATCATTCCTGTTTTTTACCCAGCTCCAAATCAAATATTGATTTGATATTTCTTGTAATTGTTTCATAAGTAGATCAACTATATACATATGAGTAAGGAGCTTTATTAGTACGATCAAGGTCGATCTTTAGGTTTGGTCCTGTCAATGAACGTAGTCGCAGTGCTTGTGGGTTTTTCTTGTCTACGTTCTTCAATCAATAAATCTTCCTACGAAAAATAATTGAAAAGTTTTATTGAAAATTAGCTGTATTTATATGTAAATTGATATGGGTACCCCTGGTGGCGTATACAGCTCCACGCATTGCTACCCCTTTCTTAGGGTAGGCGGAGCATTTAGCCGAGGAAAAACCCTCTGAGGGTCGAAGGCTGGAGGAATGCCTCACACTTCACTAAAGTTCATACAATTCACAAATGTAACCCAATGGGGACTCAATACTTACTAATTTATTTAGGATTGATTTCGATCATGCTAGGCCTTTCATTTTGAAGTCCTATTTCAGGTCCCATTGTCAGAATTAGCATTGCGGGCATTTTTCACTTCGGACGATTTTTGGCCCGCCCCCATGGACGGGCATGTAGTTCGATGCATGCTGTTTCTTCGTTAGTTCTTTAGTTCGTTAGTTCATTAGTTCGTTAGTTCGGTCGACTGGAGATCGTTAGTTCGTTAGTTCGTTCGTTCGGTCGACTGGAGATGTTGAGGCGTGTGTATTAGACTGTTCAAGTGATTTTGAGTCTTTTGGTGTGGAAAAAAGGACATTCGTGGCTATGAAGTGGTATCTAGGCAAAATGGGTATCATATATATCATATGTCCCATTGTGGACGCGAGACAGAGACATTGGCGTAGTTGCTAAAAGCGCCCAAATTCGTATTGATATCGTCAATTTAATAAGATGATAATAATAATAAGAATGGCAAGTTTTTACCACCTAAAGCGGAAATGAACTCAAGACTCAAGCAATTTCCACTTTAGGAACTACAAATTTCGCCCTGTGTGGGTTTAGATCCTTAGTACCTAAGGCGCAAACGGACTGTGAACCTAGTGAGGGAATTTCCGCTTTAGGAACCTCAAACCCACCATGTGTGCATCATTAGACTGGCTTCATACAGAATGAGTTAGTTCCCCAGTTTGGGGACGTACTGAATACAGATTCGTTGCTATTTTATACGACAAATGCTCCCAGCAAATATTTCGTTTTCGTCCCCACAAGGGGATACGTGTTGTTAGCCATTTAGTCACTAGAAAACCGCATCGATTTGGTCACTGCTGACGGGCGTACTTAACACGGTTTTATGGCCATTTTAGACGACAAATGCTTTAAAAAACGCCACGATTCCTCCCCCCTTTGACGGGACGAGATCGATGCGGGGTTTTGGTCATTGGGCACTAAATACCGTATCTGTGACTAGGCTTGGTGACGCACTAAACACAGTTTTCGAAATCGTGTCCCGGACGGTCAACAGGACCATTCATTTTCAGCCTGAGGCCTGAGCACTGATTCCAGTTGTGAAAAGTGGTGAAAAGAATATGAATATCGAGTCCATTTCGATTCGCAGTCGAGCCGATGTAGAGTCGATTTCGAAACGACCTGCGTGTGGAAAGCCTGAAGAATTCCCGTGGGGACAAACAAACATTTTTCCTCGGTTTTCGTCGATTTTTATTTCTAGCTTGTGGATATATTCTGAAGGAGTTTTTAAACATCATGCCGTTATTCCAGCTATCAGACTTCTCATCGGGCCTGTTATCAATTCTATCGTCGGGCCTGCATCAGTCGTGCCTGCTACCTGAATTTTCAAGACCTTCTACGCATTTTCCATAGGTGAAACTGTAGCCAGGTCTGCTATCGGAATTTCGAAATTGACCTGGGCTAATGGCAAAGTATATAATGGCGGGCCTGACGATAGAATTGATAGTAGGCCTGATGGTATGTTTTTGAAGCTGAACTGGCATTACGTCTAACAACCCTTTCAGAGTGATCGATATATACGCGAAAATGCTTCAAAGGCATAGCTGCATTAAGGAATCAACGCGTGTTAAAGTTAAAGGTTTGTTCTTTGAAAATCCTTCAAACGAACTGCATGGAATTATTTAAAATTGCATTTTAGACCCCCGTCTTGCTCCATAGTCTCTCCGTAAAATAAGTCTGATGGCTGTTAACATTTTTTTTTCTTTTTCTTTGCTGTATTTCTTCAAAACCACCGACCACACTTTTCATATTGAGTTCTTATCTTCCAAGTAATATATAAACCTAAATACATATATTGAATGCCATATCCAATCACCCTTAGTACGCCCAGGAAATCACCACCTCCGCTAACAATTGTTCACATTTACATTCTTTTCCGATTTCTTACGCACTCTATCATATCATAATCAATCAAATGCCTGAACAATATTGTACTCATCTTCGCCTGAGAGTTTCTTCCTTAGCTAGTACCAAAAGATGCATACACATAATGTCTTCTAGTTTGTTATGATTTATAGTCATCTTTGACGGAGTCATTGAAGTCATTGAATCGTTCACGGATTTCACAACCCTTGACCCCTCCGTTTCCAATGTCATCGCTGACCTTCAATTTTTCATTCACCACCACCTCCCGCGCATGATGGACTATCCAAGCAAAGCAAATGACATGAAATTATGATTAATACCACCAAATCGGACACCATGAAATTCATTCAGACCATTCCATGGGCATCGATTCAATCGCTCCATTCCAATAATAATAATCGTCATCATCATCATCATCACTTGGAAGATCTGAAGGATTGCCGCGTTCTTTATTCTCTTGACCCATGGTCCAAGGAATCTCCGAATATCTCTCCAAACCTGCTACGAGTATGCGAAGTTATATGAATGGGGGGCTTTTGGGATTCCTTCGGTGGGATCAAATTGGGAAGCTTAAGTTCCATTGGCATTTAATCGGAACCGTGACATATGATTGCCACTGGTAATGCGCGTGTTACTTATTTGCGAACTTTGGTCGCCGTCGGCGCTCAAAATAGAGCCAATAAAGCCATGAGCCTTTCTCAATGATCATGACTGGTCAAAACGCTTAGGTTTTTCAGTATACAGCGTCCGATGATTCAATAAATATAAATAAGCCTCCAACACAATAATGACTTCATTTTTGAGCTTCGACGATCACGACTTTTTCTTCTGGGAACATAAACACATACTATTAGTGTCCATAGTTGCGGTCTACCGGCTATTCTTCAGATAAACTTCCTTTATATAAGATTGACAGAGCTATACATATAAACAGTCGTGTTGAAGCGGAACGATCCATTGGAGAAGGCTCTTGAAAGGGTGGATGGTTTCTAAGGCCTATTTGCATTGATTTGCGGAACGAAATGTACTATGCTATTGAAAATACAGGAAATCAGATTTTCAACACTACTCACAAAGATTCTTGCCAATGGAAATAAGAAATCACGATTTTTTATCAAATGGACGAGAGAGAAGAAGCTTTATTTTTCAGCATTAGTTTCTTTTTTAATATTTTAAAATAATTGTTAATATGTGTCTGTAAAAAAAATGTCGGAACTTTAGCAAAAGATTGAAAATAAGTACATTGGCTTTACTCGTAAAATAGACAACCTTTCTTGAAGGTCGGGTTCTGACGTAAAAGAAGACTAACAGAGTAGTTAAATTAGACTTTGAGGTTTGAGGTGGAAATAATTTTCCTTTCCGATGTCGGAAAAAATCCCCCGAACACTATATAAAAAATGTCACTCAATACGTTTGGGGAGGTTGATAGCTCAGTGTGTTGAGGCGTCAGTCTGATGTACTATATTATGCTACCGGTCAGTTACGGGTTCGATTCTCGTCCACGTCGTGGCCAAGCCACAAAGTTTCCCGAATTGCCGCAGGTATGCGGCTAAATGGGTAGGAGGTACATGCTAGCAACATTCATCGTCGGAAACCAGTTTATGCTGGAAATGTCAACTAAATCACATGGGAATAGTTGTAGCGCTCTGCCCCACTAGGTAACTCCTATAGGGAAAATAGTAGTAGTAGTAGTAGTAGGTTTCGTTCGATGCGCTCGTTCCGCGTTTAAGGGATCACAACCCTCAGTATGGCACAAACATGAATGCTCGCTCTGGGTGCAATGGTGGCAACACAGTTTATCGTTTGTTGCTATTCACAAAAAATAAGGAAAAAATGTAATTTTTAATATAAAAAAAGTAAAGGAGGCAGATGCGCACCCAATATGTAAAATATGCGCGCCATCGTACTCTGTTCTGGGCAATGGAGCACAACTCCCCAAAATACTTACACTTCTTTGCCACAGATCGACGTCATGTGATTTTAGGACCCCGTCTTGGTCGGCCTTGGTTGGAAATGGGGTTCCATTTCATGGCTTGCAAATCAATGCAGTTATCACTCTTCCGCAATATGTGGCCTACCACTGCCATTTTCGCTTGCGTATCAGTTCGTCGATTGGCATCTGACCCGTACGCCTACTTAGCTCTTCATTTGATATTGTTTTGGGCCAGAAAATTCTTAGAATTTGGAAGGACTCTTAGAACTTTTACGGAAACTTTCCATGTATTGCTCCCATACAAAAGCACAGACAGTACCAGAGAGCGAAACAGGCCCAGATTGGTGTTGATGCTGAGATAACTGCTTTGCTAGATTTTGGACAGCATGCCGTATGCGCATTTGACCTGGTTGACACGACGAGCGATGTCCTGCTCCGTACCACCATTTGCGGCAACAGTTCTACCCAGGTAGACGAAGTTGTCCACCTTCTTCACAGGCTACTCATTAATATTGATGGCAATAGGTGTAGGATTTCTTTTTCGCAATGACGGGGTACGAACCTTCGCTTTTTGGTTTTAATCTCTAACACAATATTGCTTGCCTCCCTCTGGATATCTAACGTCATTGCTGACAGATCCATGATTTTGTAGGAGATAGCCATATGTCGTCAAGATAGCGTAGACATGATAAGATGTCGAAGTCCATTAAAATTCTCTGTCTAGTCCAAATAGGTCTGCATGCAACACATTACCGATCACTATGAGAAGTGACGTCGATAATAGAAACCGAGGCAAACTCCACTGCGAATCTCAAAGTCCCCCGACATCTTAACTTTATGCAGAACGCGACATTTCGCGTCGTCATAGGTTGCCTTAATAATAGCCACAAGCTTATCAGAGATGCCTCTCTTGCGCAAGGCCGCCCATATAGTATCCTGGTTGACATACTATCGAAAGCCTTCTCAAAATCGATAAAATGAAGTGAAGCGGAGAATCGTACACAGCGCATTGCTCGATGATGATTCGCAAGGTGTTAATGTGACCGAAACAGGAGAATCCGGATCGAAAGCCAGCCTGCTCTTCATCAGTTGTGCTTTCTAAGTGAGCCTTTAGTTTTTCGAGGGCGATTTTAGCTATTATCTTGGCAAAGGCAGGAAGCACACAAATGCCTCTCCAATTATTACAGTCTGTGAGGCTACCCTTCTTCGGAAATTTGATGGTAAAACCTCCCTGCCACTCAGTGGGAACGGTCTCTGTATTCCATGCTTGATCAACAAGTGGGTGCAACAACTCGGCAGTTACGCCTGGCGCTGCTTGATAAAGCTCACAGGGATATCGTCGAGCCCGGCGGCTTTTCCTCGTGCTAGTGCAGTAATTGCAGTGACTTATTCATCTTTAGTCGGGGCAGTGGGCCGTATAGGCACATTTTGATGGTTAGCTAAATTATCTATATGAGGGGAACTTCACCAGCGGTTACACGGTTCAAGAGAGCGGGGAAGTGTTTTTTCCACCAATATAAGAAGGTTTCTATCAATATCCGTCACCGGATTATGGCAGTAAGCCCGTAAACTCCTTAATGATACCGTTTAAGGCGTTTTAGTTGTTACTTCTTGCGGCTTCTTCTGCTGATCTAGAAGAGAATCCGCGTAAACTCTTGTCACTTAACAGTAATGTAAATTAAATTGCGATTATTCGTTAATGGCTGACATGCATCAATTATTTTTTGACATTTTTATTTACATTTATAATTGTGAACTGTCATCGGCATTGGAAATTAAATGATTTGGCATTGGAGATTTTGCACTTTCATGTGGGGCATTGCCATATCGCGATTTCGTATCCTGTATCCTTGCTAACTATCGAGATTTCGTTTGTCAATTAAAATGTATGCGAAATCGAGTAGTTTTGAGTTCGATTTCGTCGAAATCCCATTTTGCGAGATTGCGACCCCATTGTAATTGTTGTATAATATTGAGGAACATTCCTACTTGATCGAGCGATGCATAGTGGTTCGTGTCTTTGACCAATAGTGGATTTTAGTTTGAGTGGATTTCTCACTCCCCTTGCTTCGCGACTGAAATGGCTTAAGGGGCTGCAACCCTCAGTATACCACTCTAGAACGATCGCTACGCTCGCCCTATATCCCATAGCGGTAAACCCACTATCAGCCAAGGCGCGAACAACGATGCATCGCCCGACGAAATAGGAATATACCAATTTTGAATAATGTATTGGCCCTCCCTAATCATCATTTCGGTGTCGGGCAATTTTTAACTCCATTTTTTAATTAGATATTCATGCTAGTTTAAGATCTTGAAATATTTTATTACTTAAGCAAGAAGTTAGTTTCGTTCTCATACTTTGAAAACAAATAAAACCATGTAAAATGTTTGTTTTTATTTTATATAATATTTTACGATTCACTTAAAGTGTGTTTTGCTAGGTATACGATCAACCCATAGAGCACGGAGGACTATTTGCGTGTTTCGTTTTCATCGTCGCCTGCGATCGACGCAGAGTGGTACCTAGCAAAATGCACCTTTAAGACTTCGTTCTGAAATTTTCACTCTGGAATATTAAATTTCCCAAAGTAAAAATTAAATAAAGTTACATACATACGAGTACATACACATAAAAAAAGACCAACGACGAGGATGTACGGGAAAAATTGCTTATGCACGACATTATCTGACGAATAGGCGACTCCACTTGGGGCGACTATTGATTCTCCCGATGCCATGGCGGACAAAAAATCCGTTCGATGTACCCTGTACAAAGCTTTTAATCCAATTACAAAGAAGGGAGATCCACCATTGTACCACCGGATGTCGCAATTCAATTCTTCGGGGACAACCCCGACAATACGATGCTCGCCTGCAACAGTAAAGCGCTGAAAACACCACCCGCTCTTCAGCGCAATCTTTACATTGAGGGCGGAGTTTCTTTAACATGGCATGGAGGAACGCTCTGGCTCAATGTGAATTCATATCTTGTACGCAGAATCTCTCCCACGCATTCGTCATGGTAGAATGAACATGAGAAGGGAGAAAGATACCATTCCAACCACACCTTCTCATGGAGGTGCTACCTTACCTTCCCATCCTCGCCAACGAACCGAAACCAGTCTTTTACATTGGACTATAGTGTGCGAGTATAAGAAGAGTGAAGCTGACAAGAAGTGGGACACCGGCGCCGGGCTCGTGGTATGGTCGAAGTCGAAGCAAAGAAGAATGTGCCAACGCCAAGTCAACTGGTTGAGGTGGTTCCTTCTACCAGTGACACAAGGGCTTTTGACTCGAGAGATGCATCTTTGGCTTCTTTTTAGTATCGCAGCTTCAGCGACGGCGCGGATTAGCAGACATTGTTTGGCAAGTCTTGTTGGAACGAATTCGAAATTCTCAAGAGGGCTTGAGTAGACCTCAAAGAGGCCTAAAGCAGGCCTCTCGTGCAACGGAATCGGATTAACGCACTCAAGAAGTTGAACTGTTTCGAGTTGGAGTGCCATAAGGAGCTTAGCGGCACGGTTTCTTTGGCACAATAATATGGCTAGCTAGAGAGCGCGCATATGTGAATGTATTGTACTTGTACTTGGAGCATTTATGTGAAACCATAGAACGAGCGAATGGGGGAGCGATACTGGATATATGTCGTATCTCGCACTTTTGTGGTGTGTTACCAACTACGGATTTGTTATTGTTTATCTTCTTAAGGTGTACAGTTGGTCTTTTTAGATGTTTCCAAGGAATGGTGACAATTGGTATGGTGTCAGCCTGAATGCGTATGTATGTAGGTACTCGTACATATGTATGTACATAGAATGTTATATTGTGTTACGAGTATCTAGGGCTGACTACAATGCTAAGCCTATTGAGTAGAGGTTTTAATCCTCGGTTGGTGAAATCTTCAGAAGAGCAATACACCACATCTCATAAGATCCCATTTGTAAAATATGTAAATTGTACGTATATTATTTATATGTATGGAGTTTGGAGATACTCGAGGGTTACAAACTATTAATGTCGAACAGCCAATATTCATGAGATCCCAGCGAGTGACTTTTTGTTGCCAAGGACTCATTCCTGTAATCTTTGGAGGTAAGGACTGCTCACCTTCCTGTTTTAAAGATAACAATGCCTCCTCCCGACAAGCTTGTTTAAGGAATTCTCAAATAAATCAAATATGGAATCTCATTAAGAAATATTTTATTTTCAATAAATTTTTTTTTCACAAAGTAATCAAGGCTCAAAGAGGAGTCTAGATTGAAAGTCTCGAAGGCGATAACGAATTCAACTCTTATTTATTTATTTAATTTTTACTGAAGAGGATAAGATCCCAATAACAGGTCTGACGAGAGGGAGGCAGGAACGGGGTGATTCCCCCGGCTTTCAAAGGGGGTCCGTGATTTTCAAAAATAAATGTTTTTTTTTGTATTATGCTGCTTTGAACAAGAATACATTACAAGTTCCGTAGTGGTTTCATGCTCTAAACTACAGTAGATTTTACGCTTTGGCGCTAGTGTCGGGGCACGTTCTGGACTCGGCTTGGGGCCCCTAATATTTATACCCTAGACTTTTAGTATAAGGTATATTGTTTTTGTCACGACGGAAATATGTATTTAGTAACACCTTAAAGGAGGCTCCGGAGGTATAGCAATGTATATATATAAATGATCAGGGTCACCTCCTGATTCGATTTAGCCATGTCTGTCTGTCTGTCTGTCCGTCTGTCTGTCTGTCTGTCTGTCTGTCTGTCTGTCTGTCTGTCCGTCTGTCTGTCCGTTCGCACGATAACTTTCGAAAGAATGAAGCTAGGGCCATGAAATTTTGGTCAAATGTTGGTAGTATGATCTAGTTGGATGGTATTGAAATTGGGCATAATCTGGCCAAGAGAACGCCTACCTCCCCTACATATGTAAAATATTTAAATGTATCTATAACTCCCGATTAAAAAATCATGAAAAGCTCTAGCTTTGGTATATTACTAGTGAGGGTATTCTTATACTCTCCTGGGAAAATAAAATCGATCAGTTGAAAACTAACGGTAATTTTCTTACAAAGATCCCCGTACTACCCTACTTTTCTGGTTTTTTTGTCTATAACTCTTGAACCAATTGACGTAGACACCTGATTTTTGGCATGTAACCCTGAGGAAAGAAGCTGCTTGAGTTTTAGTAAGTTGGGCATAATCAGATCAAAGGAACGCCTACCTCCCCTACAAAATTCCAAAAATTAAATATTATTTTAATTACGATAACTTTCGATAGAATGACACTAGCGAGTTGAAAATTTAGCAGAATGTTGGTAGTAAGATCTAGTTAGTTGTTATTGAAAATGTGTAAGATCCGATCCAAGGAACCCCTACCTCCCCTAGAAATGAAACTTAAAATAAGCGATAACTAACGACAAAATAAAGCTAGCGACTTGAAATTTTGGCCAAATGTTTGCAGCGGGATGCAGTTGGCCAATATTGAAAATACATAAAATCCGACTAACGAAACCCCTACTTCCCCTATAAATGAACTTCAAATAAGCGATAACTTTCGATAGGGTGAAGCTAGAGACTTGAATTTTTTTTAAATGTTTGTAGGGTGATCTAATTAGCGATGTGTGATAATGATGGGCAAGATCCGACCCAAGGAACCCCTACCTCCCCTACAAGTGAAACTTCAAATAAGCAATAACTTTCTATAGAATAAAGCTAGCGACTTGAAAAATTCGACAAATATTTGTAGAATGTGTTAGTTCATTGAGTTTGAGAATGGTCAAGGTCCTCCTGAATGGGTGCCAACCTCCCCTATAAACTGACCGTATAAGAAACTCACTTTTATTTTTTTATATTTTATTTATACATTTATAACGTTGTCGACCTAGAGCCTCTATTTTTTGTGGTATTTGGACCATGTTTCTTCTTAGGCTGCAATTTCACATTCCGTACACAAACTACTTTTGTGCTTCATTTCATTGGATAGCCCCAAAAGGGCGGACTGAACCACCGTACAAATGCCCGTTGGGCCCGACCCTTGACGGACATTTGGGATATTTTTTGGTTTCCGGGGCCCGGGGTGAAAAAATCACTTTTCACTCGGATTTTTTTCCATTTATCGCTCCCGTCACCCTAAGAATTTTTTTTTAATTTTTTTTTTAATTTTAATTTTTTTCCCCTATTTTTTTGTTTTAATGATTTATACTGAATGTTTGGTATGTTTAAATCTGATCAAAACGCTGTTGCACGCAGAGCGAGCGAAGCGAGCGTTGATGGGTTCATGCGTTTGTGCGATTCTGGGGGTTGCGATCCCTTAAGCGCGGAGCGAGCGTAGCCAATATTTTAATTTTCCATGCCTCCAATATACCAAACATTCATTATAAATCACGAAAAAAAAAACAAATAAAAAATAAAAACTTTAAGCAAAAATAAAAAAAAAATAATTTTTTTTTTTGCAAATTCTAGTCTTTTAAAGTGATGTGAGTGAAAACTGACAAAAATCTGAGTGAAAAGTGGTTTTCCCAGCCCGGGCCCTGGAAACTAGAATATTGCCATTTTTCTGTTACGCGGGAATTATTTAAGATGTTTGAGATATTTTCTAATAAAATAATGGATTTTTTTTTATATTTTTATAACTATAGAATGTAGGTAATTCATTAAAACTCAATAAAAAGTCGGCCTTAAACGACAACTACAATTTCATGAGGGTTACTCAGCCCTCTGCTTTCAATTAGAATATATGTATAGGTAGATCTTTACATGCGAGTATAACTAATCTTTCATCTTAATTTTTGGAGATATACGTAGTACATACATATTTTTTTAGGATCAATAATAAAATCCAACATAAACATGCTGCAAATGAGCTTCATGTGAATTTAATGATTCTTTGTATTCCGCTACTTACTAGTAACTGATTCGCTTAAAATACCCATTAAAAATATGCATTTTAAAAGGTTCACAATAAAGGCTTTTCGGCGCAATGCGTAACGAACTTACATATGTATGTATGTTATGTTTATGTACTATGTATCTTGGGTTATAAAAATGCCATTATTATTCGATAAACCAATGGTAGTCAAGCGGAGTTCAGACGGAGGAAAGTTAGAATGCACGTGGTTATAATCGACATGCCCTAATGACAAAATTTTACCTTACATGAAACGGATGTTTGATTTTAAGGTGCACACGAAAGCTGTCAAGCGTTTAATCAGGTACATCTTCATTTGTTTGTTTAAACTGAGATACGAGTTCGTTCGTTCGTACGTACTTTTAAGGGAGGATATTTTGGAATAATAGAAAAAAAAAACTGCCGCTAAGTATTTTGGTTTCGAGAAGGGTATTTGGCGAATTCATTGTAACAGTGGAGGTTTTCATTAGTGAGCTTCGGGTCCATAGGCTGTAAAAATATTTGACCTCCTTTGCACCAACAGGGGGTCACTACTTTCACAACAACAATAAACCCGATGTCAGCTAAGGGCGAAAAGGTCATCATCGTCCACACAATTCGATGCACCTAATTCTTCCTTCCCGGATCGGAACTTCAAGCAAAATTTAGGAGTCCGCACACATCTTACAACCGTCAAGTGCTTTCAGACGCAGGATGCCAATTCCCCCAAGACCTCAACTCTAACCTTGCCCGTAGATCCAAGTCCCCAGAATTATCTGTCCCGAAAGTGGGTTGTCGGAATAACACCAACGGTTAAAAAACATAACGCATGGGGACACATAAGTGGATGGCACGAATTAATGATTCAATTTGCGGCCTCAAATACACCGAGAGTGCGATCGCCAGTTCATAACAGTCCAGTGTGTCCCAAAAAGGCACCCAAATGTTCTTTGTTGAGGGCGGCTCAATACCGCCAACACAAGCCGGTGATGTTGCCAGGTCCAAATATTTGCAATGACGGACGCTGACCGACGTCGATTGTACTCTAAGCACATATCCCAGCCACAAAAACAAAAAAAAATTGGACAGATAGTTTTGATTGCTGCAGCCAGTGTCGGGCTCAAAAAATTATTAAAAAAAATAGCACTGCCCGCTACCCTGACGACAAGCCAAAAAAACGACGATCCATTTATTTGAAGGGTGATTTGCTCTTCTTTCTTTTTTTTTTACCGCGATACGTTCAAGCCGCTTGATGGCGGGTCATTCGAACTCCTCGCGACGAGGGTTTTCTTCCTGCCCATAAGTTTTCGCCGACATGCAAATACCCAGTCGATTTTCTTGGCGGGTGACTCGCAACTCCCTAGTTTGACGGCTATCATGCGCGTCACTCATCCAACATGAAGCTGCCCGCCAAGTGACTGGTGAGCGCCAAATACCAAGATGGTCATTACAGACTGACAGCATGACTTAGTTAGCAATGGTCAACGACCACTGCCCTTGTAGTGGTCCTACGGCAGCCGGTTCTACGCACCGGAGCGACCTATTCATCAGTATCGGCCAAGAGCTGCCAAACCCTATCAACGGTAGAAGGCAATGTTATTCTAGCAAAAACCATTGCCGTTCCAGGAGTGCCCACGGCGGGAGGATTTTTATAGTACATAGATCTTATGTAAATCGTATAAACTACTCAATTACTCTAACCCCTTGTGGGGCATAGCGCGCCAACTGTTCCATGTGGCCTAATTGACGTTTCCTTGGCATAAACTGGTTTCGGAGAATGCAGTTGCCAGCATGCCCCTTCTGCACATCCATGGCCACGACCGTCGTCGTGGACGGGATTCGAACTCGAAACGCCGGTAGTCAAGCATGAGACTGATGCTTCAACACACTGCGCTACCGGTCGCCCCAAAGCATATTTCATAGCATAAGCTGTGAATTGTTTTAGTTGCAGAATATAATCCTCTTTGGAAATCGGATAAGTAACCTGAATTCCAGAGGTCCTTTGACCTCAGCTTATATTAGGCTAAATATCTGAATTACGAACACAACTTGTTCGGGTTTCCTAACTAAAATCACTGCGAAGTGTTACGTCGCAATGACTTTAATTCAAATCACTTGAGTCATGTCATATAACCGAAGAGGTGAACGAGTACATATCAAGTACAAACACTTTATCAGGACGGTCTTCTTCTGTCTACTTAACTTTCAAAATTTCGTTCACATAAGTCGACATGTTGACTCTTTTTTTGACAGTAATAAAGATATCACTGTCTCTACGAATCATTTCCTAATGCTACTAGTACGGGATTAAGATTCCAAGCCTGGTATTCAATTCAAAACACACATTGCAAACAAAAAGAAGAAGAAAAAAAAACAATTTTGCAAGTCAGCATGGCTTTAGCACCTCTGGCCTAATAAAGCAGTCCCATCCTGTTTTGATTTTAAACACTGAAGGGCTTCTTATTTCAACACTAGACTTCTTAGGCTCCTACTTGAATGTAGCGGGTGACTTTTATGTTTATTTAGGCGATCACAAAAATAAATCCATCGATCGATATACAAAAACATCAACCAAATTGTCAGTCGGGTCACATAGACTATATCTGTATTGCTTGAAGCGCAGTAAAGACGCATACAGAGATCCATTTAAGACTCGTATGATGCGATACCTTTCAGATCAAACTAAAAGGTAAAAAACATCACCATACGATCAAACTGATCGGCGAATGATAGATGATATTTTTCATGTTTTTCTTTGATGAATGAACGAACAAACCCAACAGAAAAAAGTCTGATCTTCGATGTGGCAGAAGAATGAAAAAAAGTGTTGCGTCACGGTATCGTTTCTAATATTGTGATATCCGATGCCAATCGAGATCTGAAGTGATATCTTATGCGTGGTTCTTATGTGAAGATTCGGCTTCTCCAGTTTTGATTGGGAAGCGGTGGGATGATCGCACCAAAATTTGGAAAAAGGTTCTCATTGGTAATGTCGGTCACAAGAACATTTTTTTTTTATTTTAGAGGCTTGATATTCAATCTCTGGGACGTCCAACTGGCACGAATTGAGAGTCAAATATATGTATCTGGCTAGGTGTAAACCTAGAGTCTTAATTCTTTACTTAGATTCCTAGTCATTTTTTTCTCATACGGAACTGAAGTATAATGGCTCGTTTACATTTGCCAGTGCACAGGCATGCCAGTAGACTTGTCAGCAAATTCACGAATGACAAGAGACATACATATGTGAGCAAGTCTCTACTGGAATGCCAGTAGGAAATCAATTGGCCCGGGAGGCCAGCTACTTGCAAGGCACCGTGCGGGTTTCCTGGCCTGGCAGTTTACAGCCACGGATGTTTACACATATGCAAGTGACAGCTTGCAAGTTACTTGCAAGGCACTTGCAATGCCTGTAAAATGTACGTACTTGCACGGTCTACTGGCATGTGTAAACGCTACTTAAGGCTCAGTTGATGCAGACGTAGAATAACTACTGGAATTTCGAAATTGGAGGACGCGGTCATTTGACCGAGACAATTGGGAGAGAACTATCCTGACGACCAAGTTTCGACGACGAACCGTCGCGTCGCTCCACAATGATGATAAACTGAAGTATCAATCGATTGATTGTCTACCAACCAAATTAAAATGATTGTTTGCAATATTTTCGGAAGATTGAACGATTTACTCCTAGATGTGACGTGTGGGCTAATTCATTTCAGTAACACACAAGTCTTTGTGAAAATTCACGTCATGTTCATGATAACGACTATTTCAAAATTGTGGCGGCTTGACCACAAAAATCAAGAGCAGTCACGTCGTAGTCCGAGCGCCTTTATTGAATGACACCGTTTCAAATACGTTCTCAGTATGTTGTCTGTTTTTTATATGTCCTATGTTAAGATGTATTAATAAAAATTTTGTTATCGAAGCTACTTACCTTAGAAAAAATCAAGTGCGCCATTGTGAAAGTTCAGGGTTTATTTGGATTTGACGCTAAAGCCGCGATCTATCGACCGCAAAGATCCCAATTTTGAAGTATGCTGCTAACATACGAGTACATATACAGATTTCACATATGCAAAATACATAAAAGATTGAAAGCTGTCAATCAATTGTTCGTAATCAAGGTGAAGTGTAAAAAAATGGGTGTCTTAAGATGAATAATACAGAGCGTTTTCGACGGTGGAAACTACAATGCATGCATTAATATGTAAATATTTTTATTGCAATGGCACACTTTATACTTTTAGACTACGACAAAAAAAAATTTGGAAGTGCATTTTGCAATGATGGATTTCGTGGTAGGTAAGGTCAAGTTAAAGTCTCACCTAATCTGCAAACTATGGCCGCTTTGAACCATACAATTTTTGTGGGTCAGGAATATCCATAGTACTACTGTATTTTTTATTTAATTTTCAAATTGAAGTGGTACTCTTGTATATTTGTAGGATAGTCACCTGCGACAAATTTTGCCAGGATTGTGTTTTCTCTAATTTACTGGATATACATACAAGTACATAGCTAAATTTCAGAGCTAGACGCTTAGGTAATTTGTCATATTCACACTGTTTAGTGACATAAGATCTCCATGGATCCTTAATTATGGACTGAGTGGCCAAAACCTTGGGCTGAAGTTTTAGGCCTTCCGCAACTTGTTTTGTATTCGAGTTGCGAACTAGTTTGCGATGCAACCTCGGTCCGTACACGGTGCGACCGATTTGTAACCCGAGTTTTAATCAAGTTGCACATTCGAATCGGTATTACACTTATCACACTGGTACTCTTCAAACTTTATTTACCTGTCAAATTAACTTCGGCCGCCAGCTGCAACCTTTTACTTTATTATAAGGTAGCAAATAAGTACTTACTGAAAGTAGCTAGAAACTAAAGTAACCAGAAATCGCTAAAATAACTAAAAGTAACAAGATCACTTAAAGTAGAAAGAATTCACTAAAGTAACAAAAAATCAGTGAGGACCGTTTTCACAATGTCTGGTTAAATTTTATCCTGTAGATAAATGCTAAACAGCACTCATCCTCCAGTTAAGAATTTTTCGGATGATAATTCCGAACAGCTGATACGGGCTGCTGAGATTTTGACGGCTAGAACTGTTTACATTTGCATATTTAAATGAGGCAATTAAACTGATCACAAAGAACAAAGTTCTAGAAATTCGTTAGAAAGAATAGGATTTGAAATCAACTCAGCCGCAAAAAACAGCTGAGAGATGGCACAGATGTAGAATAGAACAGGCGGTAGAATTCCGCTAAGAAAATCAGCTGATTGTCTACTGCATTCGCTGAGCTTCAGACTGCGTTACCATATTTTGGGCGTTGCATACTCTAAGCTTAAATTTAGTGTCCGGGATAGTTAACTGGCAGTTTAACCAGACATTGAAAAGCGGTCCTAAAAGTAGCAAAAACATACTAAAAGTAACAAGAACCAGTAGTAAGTACAATAGCCAAAAGTGGCCAACAATTTGAAATTTTTCTCGCAGTGGGAAATAATGCCATATTCTTTACTAATCTTTTTCTGACCTTTAACCTTGCTGAAAGAAATTAGCACAGGTTTTTTGGTTCGCTGATTTCGAATCTCGCGTCAAAATGGCAAAAAAGGGGGTTTCCCCATTTTGAGAACCTTTGTTTTTCATAAAATCTCCTCCAATCTTACTGGCAGAAAATATAAGGGGTTTATTGGGTTGCTGATTTCGAAGCTGAAGCCAAAGTCCCAAAAAATTGGGTTTGCTCTAAGACTAATTTTTTTGGGTCGCTGTAAAAAAAATTGGGGTTGTCACAGAACGACAACCCTTTTTCATAAAAACTTGCCGGAAAAGCCTTCGACTCGGTTTGCGGAAAAGGCCTTACTTACAAGCTGTTTGGCTGGGAATTCCAAGCCTACCCAATGAAAATCATATACAGCTTCATGGCAGACAGGGCTGCCTCTGTCACCTACAAGGGTGCCTCTTCTGTGGCTTTTGCCAAATGTGGAGTGCCACAGTGTTCCATCCTAGGGCATAGAGAGGTTAAAGAGGATTAACCTATTCACGTCGGACATACCGGACATCAACAATAGCTCGTCCTACGGTATGTGCCTAAACCTCCACGCGGACGATCTTATGGTATGGCACGCACATCACAACGCCAAAATCGGAGCTTACCACCTACAGAAATATTTCAACAAACTCTTAAGATACTACAGGATGTGGCATCAGAATAAATCCTGAGAAATGCAAGTTCAACCTTTTCAGAAAATTGTGCCTACACCGCAACCGCTGGAATAGTGGGCTGTCCAACATCTGTCTAAAAATTGTGGATAAACAAATCTTCACTTCTAACCAGGTACGGTATCTAGGGGTGACCCTGGACCGCTTCTTGTCGTTTGGCAGCCACGCCAAGCGAACTCTAACCAAGGCAGCTACTGCCTATGCTCTTCTTGCCTCTCTTTTCAGCTCCAGACATTCGGTCTCCAACAAATCTCGGATTAAATGATCGGGAGAATGGCAAATTTTGATTGTTTTTTCGGGAAGTGCAGTTTTTTGACACAATTTAGAAAAAATGCTACGAGTATACAATCTGCAACGGTTAAAGACAGATTGCCTACTTTTGATGTTTTCCACAAAAGAACGGTCTTGTCTACTATTAAAGCATTAATTAACTAAAGCTGGACACCCTGTGTATATCCTGTCCATCTAGTCGTCTTCTACGAAATACCGAGAATTACTGTGGCCGGAGTTTTGCCTAGAAAATGGTAACATTCAAAAAGAGCAGAAAAGCTTTTTAATTTTATATTGGGTTTCAGTTGAGATTAGCCAAAAATCAATTATCAAATTCAATGAAATTTAAGTTAAGTAAGTTAAATAGATTGAACGCAGCGGCAGCGACAGTAGCGAAAGCAGATCTGCCTGTTGTTGTTGCTGCTTTCTGCTTTCAATCTGATTCGTGCATATTTCTCTCAATGTGATCCTACCCACACTGAGTTCGGACAAAATCAAGTCAAGTCACTTAAAGCGACAACATTCAGAAAAGGAAAAAGAATGTGCCGTTTGGCGAAAACGAAAACCTCCCTGAATCAATTTTCTTGCATAAATGTTTACACAGTAGCCCAATTATTTTGCACCGGGACAAAAACAACGCAAACACAGTTCAACATTGCATCGATGCGTTCCCAGTGTACCGGACATGCTCATTTTCAATTCACCTTTCAGGTGTTAAACGAACGCACCAGAAGCAGTGAACATGGCAATCAATTTACACCGAATCATGTTTTAATTGGTGAGGTGTAGGCTCGCTTCGTTAGTCCCCGTGAAGCCTGTGTCCATGGTAAACGCGCACTAAAGCTGAATGCCGAGCGCCTTTTTCCTGTTCGCAATTCGCGTCTCCTTTTTGTTAGCATTTGGCCAACAGCCAACATTAACACCAACCGAGTGGGAGAGTCATGTGAAAACATGTCAAGAAGCGACTTGCACAACAGCCCCAACAGCAGCAGCTGAAGTGCATTTATTGCAGATTTGCATAAAAGTGAACAGCGTACAAACATCTCCTCCGAAAACGGTCTGTAGGGAAAGTGGGTCCCATTCTATGACATCCTGCCGAAAGCCCCCCTTCAAGTTGCACTCCACATGCACGCCGCACTCACATTTGTCCGGACATTGATGGCCAAATGAGATACACGGCGCGATATGCCGTGTTCGCTTGTACGCGACTTGCATTTATTTATTGGCTGCATTGATGCAATGTGTCCGGGGGTCCAGTGTCCAGATTTTCCCGACGAGGACTCGAATACCAAGTCTTTTCCTGCGCCACTTAGTACAGTGTATCTGTACATTGTATCTAGAGTCAATAGCCAGTGGCAAAGTTGATATATCCATATTAGTCGTAGCTCTTTGGTGCTGCTCGGCGTTTACACAGGCTGGTTGTGAATTTGATGTCCTTGTTTTATTAACTATTCCGACTTTTACACTATCATCTATGTACATAGCTTTTAAAAAGCCCGTCATTTAAAGATATTTATTTCACAACATTTAAAAGATAATTGCCTGGTAATTTTTCAAGAACTTATACAGGCTCTTCCGTTGCATCCACTGCAATATCACCCTGTACTACAATCCCTAGAAAATTTGTAACTACCACCGGCTGTTAGTACTTTCAGGTCCATGTTTCGTCGAATAAATCTTATGTAATAGTTTTATTCACCAATGGACGGAGGCATTTCTTATCTCACTGCTATGAATAGTGTAACGTGCTAAAAACTTGTTAATTTTTTTTTCAAGATTTGTACTATACTTACAAACTTGGCACAAGGACCAATAAAAAGATGTATGGAAATGGTCTTTTAATTTTTGCCCCTTGTGTACGTTGTTCATTCAAAATTGAATTCTGGCCAAGGCTATACAAAACTACAGACAATTTGTTTTTAAAATTGAATTTGAAGATATCGTGCTGATATCTGAAAATATGACTGCATAGTTGGGTATGAGTGTAAAGATTGTCAGTAATTTGTTACGATCTTATTGCACTGAACGATTGGAAAAGGGAAACGTTGCCATAGTAGTTTAAAAAGAAAGCATTGTAAATACTGTTACCCCGAACATACGAGTACATTTAATTCCCAACACTATTTTATAGGGAAATCTAAGGACCCGGGAGTGTTCCGCCCGCCAAAGAAAAACGAAGAAATCGAAAACGAGAAAAAGTGACCAAGACTACCTATATGTTTACGCGACACAACAAACACTGGATTTCAGACCTCTGTAGCTCCGGTTCCGGGTGATCGTGGGGGCTCAAATTTTGTACAGTCATTTTCTCGGGTCGTATTAGAAAGTTTTGCAAATTTAAACACCCGAAATATTACAGTTTGAAAATCGTAATTTTTCAAATGTTTATTGTTTTCCTTGTTCTCGTTGTATTTTTGCAGGGCTACAGCCTCGTAGGGAGTATATTGAGATCTGTTTTCTTTTCTCATGGATTGACTCTGTCCCAAAGGTGTCTAATGGCTATCATTTGCTCTAATCCGTGCAGCAGAAAAAAGGATACATCCAAAAATGTGAGATTTTTGAGCGTTTCTCGCTTAAGTCTTTTATATGATTTCATTAAATAGAGTCTCTCGCTCAAGTCTTTTTATTGATTTCCAAAAAAATACTTCCGTGCATTACTCGTGGTCCGTGGTTCAACTAAATTTGGTACATACCTTCCTTTGGTTATTATAAGTACGACACGGTTAAATTATACATACAGGGTGTCCCGCGTTGGGTGGGCAAAACTGAGTTTATTTAACGAAAAATGGAATCAACGGAATTGTCATATTTTTAACCGTTAACGAGATTTGACTGTTTTTATGATTGTCGTCAAAAACCGTGACCTGCCAAACAAAACCAAAATTTGCCACTTCCCCAATCATAAAATCGGGGATTTAACATCATTTTTTAAAACTTTATAAAATTTCGTATAAAACTGCTTTGTCCCGATTGCGAAATTCACCGTTACTTGAAAGATAAAACTACCCAAAGTTTGAAGAAATTTCAAAATCGGCTTTTCAACGAAAATTCGAAAGATAATATCGTAACGATACTTTGAACTGGAAATTCTGCAAAGCTCACAAAAGTTGCCCCGTTATGTTAGCTTTTGAACGGCATGTAAAGATTAAGGATTTAGATTTGAAAAATTTCGTCATACTGACCAAGAATATATACATATACGTATGCTAATGCCTACATTATTATCTTCAAAGATAGCAATGTTAGCGCCAATATGCCTTTAAATTTAAGTCTTCCTGGCGCAGGCCTCAGTGGCATTGATATTGACTTCATATACGCTGGACCGGTAGCGCAGTGTGTTGAGGCATCAGTCTCATGTTTGACTGCGGGTTCGGGTTCGAATCCCGTCCACGCCGACGTTCGTGGCCATGGATGTGCAGGAGGTGCATGCTGGCAACTGCATTCTCCGAAACCAATTTATGCCGTCGAAACGTCAACTGGGCCACATGGAACAGTTGACGCGCTATGCCCCACAAGGGGTTAGCGCAATTGAGAGAGATACGCTGGACCAGACCTCCATATACATAGCGTTAGAGATCCTGTTTTTCAGTCCATCGACGCCGCCACTTCATATACGCTGGACCAGACGTCCATATAGATTGCGTTTGAGATCCTGGTTTTCACTCCATCGACCCCGCCGCAGACTCTCTGTTCGGTTTTCACCATATGATACACCTAGGATCTGGACAGGGATTGCCATTTGATTGATTGATTATTCCAATTAAGTTTTCAACGTATAGCAAATAAATTGATTTAAATTTCCACTTAAACGAATAACGTTGTGATAGAAAAAAAACTCGCTTTGAAACTATTTACATAAATTTAGTTTTTTCCATGCCAAAAACAATATTACCATGTGGGCCGGGTGAAAACCCGAGACGGGCCAGGTTTGGCCCGCGGGCCGTAGTTTTCCGACCTCTGCTCTAGGGAATCGTAACGCGGCGTTGTAGGGGAGATTGTTGCGTAAGAGCCGCGATATAATGTTTTCATACCTGTTATCGGTTATTCCCGAGATGATGATATTTTGTTTTTATTTCCCTTAATACCTCTGATGTCATCAGTCATCACTTTATCTATATATCTCGCAGGTAAGGTAAACTTAATGTCAACTCCGATCCTGCTACCTTTACAGGGTGGTGTAATTTATTAGTTCCTCGAAGGCTGGAGGACTTACAAACTGAAATAAGAAGCTATTGAACCAATAACACATGGTGTGCAAAAAATGCAAATTTCAATATTTATAATTATCACATTTTATTTATACAATATAATACACCTATAATAATTACTTATAATTTTATTTCTAATATCGTAATATAAATAAGAACCTAAAAATAGTAAACAATTTACAGAGAACTTCTAACCGTACATTTTTAGTTGTTTTTATTTTACTTATTTGTTTGTTTGTTTGTTTTGCTTTAGGACATTTAATAGCCTAATCTATTTTACTTCCAATATAAATAATTTCTTTTATTGTAACAACAAAGGATTAGAAGAACAACATTAGCAAAGGAACTAATCATTATAAAATATTTACATGTTTACTTATTTTTTTCTTTATTTTTAGTAAACCAATTCAGTTGATTTCCATACTCTTTTTATTTGGATATTCATGAATATTGATTAAGTTAACTAAATGCACTGCAAAGGACTCTATGTATGAAATCATATTCATATTCATGATCGCGGCTGCACTGTGAAGCCTATACATGACTATTTTAATTTTGCAACTACAACCAATCAAAATCAATTTTATTACAGCTGGCAAAAAATGAAAACGATACCAATAAAAATATTCTCTATGACATTGTTAATGTTGATTTAGTAACAATTTTGTAATCGTAACGCAACCAAATCATATGGAAATTTATGCAAATCTATCGAGCAATTTTCAACTAACAGATAAAAAGATTTCGATCAGTTGAGTCCGTACGTATGAGTCGAGTGGAATGTTGAAAGGGAGCCGCTTCGCGACTTAAGAAAATTTAAAGACTCTTTCTGTCACTGTTTATAATAAATAAATAAATTATAGCATTTTAATACTGTCTTAGTATAAAGTCGTTCTCTTACGTTTAGTAACAATTCGCTAAGTTGACACGTCTCTCCGCTATAGGCGCTGTCGGCCGTTAAGTTAAGGGGGTTCATAAACGATCGGTTCTCATGGTTGATCAGTTTGAATGTGATTGGATGAATTGATAAGTACGAGTTGACGGTTTAGATGTGAGAGAGGTAATTCACTGGGTTGGGTAATTTTATCTCGATGTGATTTTGAACCGCTTCACTTCAATTAAGCCCACATTGGGGCTATGCTTTCAAGTGATCCATTCCAATTCCCAGTTGGGTGGTTTCTTTCAAAGGATCCGAACTGATCGTTTATGACGGCCCTAACCATATCAATTTTCCATTAACGATTTTAGTCCCAACATTTTTCTCTGTAGGAGACTGGTTTGACTAGGATCTGGCTGAAACTGAATCGGAATCTTTGCATCATCCCGACATCATCATCAACATCATATTTATTTCGTTCGATTTGTCGCAAAGAGGATCTGGTAGCTGCTATCTATTTAACTGCTTAGGTGGCTACTAACTGCGACTTTGCCATGGATACTACCGAAGCACCATCTAAGATTAGTCCCTGGTTGCACCTGTTCGCTATATGCTCTCGCATCCGTTAGATTACACCTCGTTTTGCATGCAGTGTATGCTGGAATCTTGTGACAGCTCATCCAACGACGACTCTGTAAAATATAAACCTTTTCTCATTATTGAAGGTTAATGACTCGCGCCATCTTAAGTGCTGTTATTACCATGGGATGGGAATAGTGATGACGTCTTGCTACCGTTTAATGGCATCGTGGTTTGCGAATTATTCTGAAAGGAGTACGTTAGCTGAAGATTTATATGGCGGGCAAAGGAGTTGTTGTCCGTATCGCGGCCTACTGTAAGAAAATAAAAGTGAAAGACGATTACGTGAAAAATGTGGAAATGGTTACGCGACTAACAGAGATAAGTATCAACATTGGGATTATCTTGTTTTGTAGAATATGAAGGAGCGTGAATGTATGGGAGTAAGTTATGTCCATAACTGCATTCTGGGATTTTAGAATCAATTAAGTTATGGCGTTCAATTTTATCGATCGCTTGAGGAGTTTTTTTTGCCATATATACATTGTATATACTCACTCTTGCTCTTTCCCGCGTGAATATGCTTTTTCTGACGCGCTCGCGAATTTTGAAACCATACTTGCGTCACTCGTTTGCTCAAACCCGTGACCGATGCTATCCGTTCCAAGTCCTGTCCATCCGGATTGCTGTCGATTTGAAAGTTGGCCTGCAACACTTGCAATTGTTCTTCCGTAAATGTGGTTCGTACGCGTTTCGTTTTACTTTTATGGTAACCGTCGCCATCGCATCCATCTGAAACCAAGAGGGAATAACAAAGACTTGAAAGAATGCAACTTCTTTATGAATTTATAAATACAAATACTTTTTATTTCTTTCTTATCGTCTGTCAACCATTTATTTGGACATGATCAATTTTTGTTTATGCATAAAAAAAAAAACTCATACATACCATCGCTCGATGTTGTTCCACCCTCAATCGTTTCCAAATAGTGGGCCTTGCACAGAACACGATCTTCCATTAATGCAAATTGTTCGCCGGTGGACAATTGTCGCCCACACGAGTCGCAGGCGAAACATGCCAAATGGAAAACCAGCTCGCGGGCACGGCGCACCCAATCCGATGCTGATATACCGCGACAGCATTTTGAACATTTGGCGCCAAAATTTCTGTAAGAAAAAAAAAATGACAAGAACAAAATCACCAATAAACCAAGAAAAGTGTTAATTAAAATGGAAAATTTATGTACAGGTGGGAAATTTAAATGTATTCCCAAAATAGTTTATGTATAAATTAGCAATTTTTTTTTGCACTGATTAATTGATATTTTCAGAATAAAAATGAATAAATTTTTAGATTTAAAGCATATCAGTTTTTCGAATAATTAAAATGCAAATAACAAAGATTACGCCTTATTCAACACCTCTGTCATTTGATAAATTTATGATGGGTGCGTGGAATGCGTGGGACGATATTGTGCAGAGTTGGATGACATCAGTGGATGGAGCCTTTCCTTTTCATTTCGAATACAATCAGACGTGACGGTTATATTAAAGTTTAGGGCATTATGTATTTGGTGCGGGGATCGATTGAGTCATGCAAAGTGAAGGGTGAAGGTAAGGTAAACAAAGGGTTTTGCTCGTGTGATATACAGCTCTGTCACATTTTCTGTTCTTGTTATAAAAAATATAGACTATAGACGAGAAAACTAGAAATTTACCGAAAAAAGTAAAGAGAAAAAGAAAGTTGGCGAATGATTTTTGACGTAAAGCTCAAACTCATTTAAAACTAAAACTCTAAAACTAAACTTGAAGTAAATTCATCAGTCATCCGTCATCAGTCATCACAACTAACGACGTTATCCGTCATCATCAACGGTTTCCCATCCCATCTTCTTTCGAGTAGAGAAGCATGCACATTAAGGTATGTGCCAGGGAAGTTCTAGACAAGAAACTCCGTCGTGATCTTATCGCTTTTTTTCCGGATAGCCTGGCGGCCATTAAGGCGCTGTCTTCACATAAGCTATCTTCGAAGCTGGTGAAAGAGTGTTATAAACTTTTACAAATTCTACGTTCAAATAACCGAGTAATCCTGTGTTGGGTGTCAGGCCATCATGGCATTGAAGGTAACGAGATCGTAGACGAACTTGCTAGGCAGGGATCGTCTACCATTCTTCTTGGATCGGAACCATACTCTCGTCCGAGGGGTTGAGGTAGCAATGCTGGCTTGATCTTCCGGAGCTGCGTCAATCAAAAAGGGCTTATAACGCCCTTCAAGTACAACAAAACTCGAATGAATAGAGCCGATCTAAGGGTTCCTTGGGATACTTATCGGGCTATCACTGGGTGAGACACCACCTATGTAAAATGAGCCTTTCTAGCGAAACTGAATGTCACCTGTGTATGGAGGAAGATGAAACTACTACGCACATATTGTGCGAAAGCCCGGTAATCGCGCGGGCTAGGTTTAAGTTTTTAGGACAAACCACGGTGAGCCCTGCAGTTCCTAAACATGGCGGAGAGTCTTTTGCAATAATATAGACTATGACACAATAGACCCCTCCATGGCCACAGTGCCCACCGCATGGGTAAAAAAAAAAAAAAAACAAATAAAATTGTAAATAATTAACCTTGGCCTATGGCTTGATAGAAAGACGATCCACCCATCGAGTTGCCACGGCTTGTCGTGGCAGAATCGGATTGTTTCGGAATCTTGTATGAATTGTGCCTAATGTGGCAAAAGCAAACAAATTTCATGTTCGAAAACGGAAAGGTAATAAATTGATATAATCCAGCTCCAAACATCATGTTCAGGTGTAGTTAAATCAAGCAAAAAAAATTTAATAACAACGAATCAAAGGTTCGGTGTTGGTCGGCTAATGTTTTCAATGAACAAATATTCCATGTAACCTAAGCACTAAACACAACTATCACTATCTACATTATTCAAATCTCATGTAATCGTCAAGAACCAAATATAAAAGACCATAATTCCAACAGATTTTTTGATTAATTGATACCGTCACGGAATAATTATAGTCTGCATGTACTCAACTAAGGTGTGAACATATTGGTCAAAAGAAAATTCATAAAATATATCTACGAGTATGTACAAGGCTATAAAATGACCCGCAATACAGCACAACAATCGCGAAAAGAAGTTAAGAAAACTCGATTCGATGACACATCAGTAATTTGAAAAATAACTCAATTGTCAACAATGAGAATATCTCGTATCGCCTCTGTCTCGCCTGTATCTGTGACTACATGCGGTTGCCAGTAAGTAGAAGTCGTTTGTATCGGCACCTCTTCAACACGCGAACCCTAAAGCCATATACATACACAGGCGTCTCTCAATGTGTTCACAATTCAAACCTCTGAATTACAACAATTTTTTGAGATTTGATTTTGAAGTTTTTTGTCCGGATTTCAACACGGTTAAAATAACACAATAATATTACGCTATACGATTATAATACGAGTATCACCACGATGACTCTGTCATTTGTGCACTACATAGAACCTGACCCTGCCAATAGTAGTTGAGACCAAAATGTCATTTTTCTTAAAAAAAAAAAATCTTCGGGTCACAGAATCTACTCGTAGAGGCAGATACGTATGGTGGCATATAGTGTATGTATAACTCCGCACACAACTTATTGTCAGCTTCCTTTCCACTTGCGGTTTAATCCGTTCAGGTAGTTTATTTTGGTTTGAATTTTATTAAAACTTAAAAAAAAATGTCAAATCATCATCGCACTTGAAAAATGATATCAGCATGGTTACACGACGATCAAAGAGTCATGCCGAAGAATTTTTGTTTATTGTGTGTATCAGGTATGGTATAATCACGCCGAGAAATAGAGATATATATTTATTTATGCAGATAATCTGTTTTTCTTTGAGACGGATTAAAGTACTGAGAGTCAAGCAGAATGATTCTTCGGTTGTGTTACGTGTCTAGGCAAATGTTTTCATTTAAGATGCCTCCTTACACATCGAAATATAAATAAAAGCCTTTGGAAAAGTTCAGGAGGATCAATTAAATAATTAAAAAGAAACACGAAATGAAATTCTGATATGTTGAAATATATTTTGAATATTGTAAATTAACCCTGGCGATGTCAAAACTCTGTTATAATAGCCCAGTAATTAAATAAAATAAATAACTGGCGCAACAGTCCAATTTAGTAGTCCGGATGACGCAACGGTTAGCACGTTCGCCTTCAACGCACTGGGCCCCGGTTCGATTCCGGGGATTTACGTGTCGGACTATGAGCCCACTCAGCTGTTAAATGAGTACCCATTATGGGGTAAATAACTCGGTTGAGCGTGTTGCTGATCACATACCTCTGCACAAAAAACCGTCACGATCTAGAAAATGAGATGATGCTAACTCATCTCGAGGCCGTGGTTCAAATTGGACTGTTGCGCCAGTTATTTATTTATTTAACAGTCCAATTTGAGCCATGGGCTCTAGATGAGTTAGCATCACTTCATTTTCTTGATCGTGACGGTCTTGTGCAGAGGTGTGTGATCAGCAACACGCTCAACCAAGTTATTTCCCCCATAAAAGGGTACTCATTTAACAGCTGAGTGGGCTCATAGTCCGACACGTACATCCCTTTTTTTTATCGAAAACTACCGCATTTAGTAGGAATCGAACCGGGGCCCAGTGCGTAGAAGATCGTGTTAGCCGTTGCGCCATCCAGACTACAGCCCAGTAATTGCATATTAAATAAACTGAGAATTCCGTAAACCAGGGGTTCTCAGTCTTTCTGCCGTGGCGACGCACTTAGGAAAAATCGCACCCGACCCGATCATAGATTCAAAATACCGAAACTGAGGACAAAGTTTTTTAAGCATTCCTTTATGGTATTTCCCATTTTCTCAGATTTTTTAGCCGAATAAAACGTCTTGAAAAAAAAAAACATGCCGAAGGTATGATAATATAAAAGCACGCTTTTCGAACGGTCGTTTCTATGAAAGCTATATGATAGAGTAGGCCGAATTCCTCCGGTTAACACAAAGAAGGAAGCCGAGATTGTGGTTATTGGTATTAGTGCAGAAAGTTAGCGACGTAACACACATTTTGAAATGTTAGTTTCCAACATAACGGTAAATTTGGCTCCATATTATAGAACTAAAAATGAAAAGAACTGTTTCTGTTTGGCTATTTCCGATACCTCTTGGTCTCGAAAGTTTGCTATTGTTTAGCAAATTATCAAACCTCCGCAAGGCCATCTCAACGAATTTGAAGTATGTAGGGCTGTGACATTACTAGAGGAGCCATAGATTCCAGGAAGTGTGCCGTCGGCTCAGAGTGAAACATTCTGCCATCTAAAGAGTTTGGGAAAGGCGCCAGGAGGCAGGCGGAAACCCCGCCCACGTCTCCCAAATTGAGTTATAGCAAGCAGAGGCCGCTGCTTAGCTCGTTGAGGGGTCTTTTTCTTCGTCAGATGGCACGGCCCGACCTTCACGGTCATTATGCTACCTTAGGCTCCGTCCCCAGGGCCCAGGGGCATCTTTGGATGCCCACCAAATCGCCCATTACATATTTGGCGCCCGACGTGGGGCCCATTTCTGATACTGAACAGGACTAAGAAGGAACTCATCGATTCCTTTTTAGTCCTTCCACTGATTTGTATCCCCACAAGCACATTAAGGCTACTTGCTCTGAGTCTTAGGACTTAACCATCTTTAATTCACGTATTTCCCTTCAAGTAGCTGCCCTGGCCTCTGTAGCACCCCCATCCTTCCTATAGAGTAGTGTTTCCTTTTAGATTCAGTTTAGCAAGGTAGTTCTGGCTTTGTGTTCGTCTTTTGTGGTTTAGCCACGTATTTAAGGCCTCCATAAAAGCTTCGAATTTCTGGCAATGGGTGGTACGAAACCACAGGCCGAGGGTTCCATAACACCTGAACCCCGATGCAAGCGCGAGGGCAACTATACCTTTCGCCAACCATTCCATCCCTATCGCCTAGTTGTTTTTTATTCCCCATTTTTGTCTCCCCTGTTTGTGTTGTCTTCCCCAGGCCTATGCATTTTTATTAATACGTAAAGGACAGGGGCCACGAGCGGCGGCCCACGTTTCCCGAACTGAGCTACATTTTTCATTTACAGATGGCACAGCCCGACCTTCACGGTCATACCCCATCATCTCCCCCATTCTACGTAGTTATTGACCTTCCCTCGTATTATTCAGAGCTGACTAAATTTGAGTAAGCCAAAACTTGATCAGCTGCTAGAATCACATGACAATTTCACCGACACGTTTCTATTTTTCTTATAAATTCATAGTCAATGATCGAAGTCTGCGCATATCGTGTTTACATGGCATGAATTTGAATAAATCCATATAAAAAGTTAGTAGGCCAATGGGTTAAATGCGCCTCAAGAGAACAATGCAAGTTTGTATGCACATAGTGTCAGTTCACCTCTTTAGGGACACGTGCTTTGTTTCTACTTGTATTAATTTAATAATATGTATGTATATTTTATAGATAAATACGTCTTATTTGCCACCAACAACAAAAAAAAACGAAAATGGGATATTTACAGATGCTCAGCCTGATCAGCGCAAACAAAATTCTGCTGAAAAAAATACCAGGAAACTTGTATTGAATACCAATATCTGAATGCTGTAAAAGCCAGTTCGTAGCCACCTGTTAAATTTGCGTCAATTACTCTTTAAATATTGATTCTGCAAATATTTATAAGTAAGTCAGAGTGTTGATCTTTTTAAAAAAAAATGTATACTCTTATATTTGGATTATTTTTCTTGAATTAGCATATTTTTGACTTGACATGACAATAGAACAGAAACCTGGAGCATATAAAAAATATTCCAAGTCATAATCATCAAGTTCAGTTATTGTGTCGTGGTGAAACGTGTCTTCTACATTTATTTTAATTAATTAATTAATTTTCTTCCTCGAAAAATCTTTTCAAATGTCTTCAATAAATTTAAAAAAAAGGTAGCTTTAACTGAAAATTTATTTGAGACGAATGAAATGTGAATGGAAATGTTCTCCTCTTTCTTTATCGTTCCGACAGATAGACAAAAACAAAAGGACCATTCGACACTAAACGATCTCGTCCATTTAATTGATGGATTTCTGGATCGATAAATTGATATAAAACAAAAGCCGAAATTGATATGCAAACTATTTGATAACAAATGTGAATGGAATAAAAAAAAAAGACATAAATCTTCTGTCACCCTATTAAGCTTTTGACATTCTGCAACTTTCTTTAAACAAAAAGGCAGACCAGTAACATTCAGAGCAAAAGCGAAAAGATTAATAAAAACACAATGATATATCAAATTGGTTGCCATTTTTAATTAATTTTTAATGTTATTTAATCTGTTTTTCTGCGGGTGGTATTTTCGACGAATTTTTAATAATTTACGATCTAAAGGACGATACGATTGGATTTTCGGCCTTTCCTATATTTTAAAATTGTCTTACGAGTACATGACATCTTTTTTATTTTCAACAAATTTCATGGTCAAGATTTCATAGTATTTAAATGCTAGCTGGATAGCATACCTAAATATAAATGTAAGACGGCCACGGACAAGCGACAGGGTCGTTTTTTTCACACGGAATGATTTGACGATTATTCTCCCTCGCGGAAATATGCTTATTGCCTTTAACGCCGAATGCTAGTCTTACATAAGTCTTTGCCGATTTTCCTTATGGATTCATAACTACCAGTGACGTGCAGTGGAAATTTTTCATAGTCAAGCAGTTGGGCGCGCTAAAGCCAATTTAGCATAAACAAAAATGGACTGTATAATAGAATATGGACAGTCACAAAAACATTTATACCAAGCGGTTTAAGCCTTAAAGAAGAAATCAGGAAAGATATAAATAAAATATTGGCACATGTATTCGGAATACAAAAAAAAAAATAAATAAATAAAATATTACTAATAAAAAAAATGATAAATAAATATTATGTTAATTAAGACTAAGAAAAATTCAGGGGTATTTGAAATAAATAAATATTCTTTCGCCATTGGCATTTATTTGTATTCCAAATCTATGCGCCGTTCTTTAAGTAAAAACTCTTTAATCACATTATCAAAAAAATCGTTTTCTCTTCGCATTTGTATAAGAAGATCCTTTTCAACCGCAATTAAAGCAAGATCCGAAAGTCGTTCTTGGGATTGGCGATTTCTCAAAAATGTGTGAACGGGCTTTAGTGTTGAAAATGACCTTTCCGCAGTTGCCACTGTGACTGGAATTGACGTTAATAATTTTGCTAAAATATGAGCTTGCTTAAAACCGTTTGCGACATAAGGCCGTTTTTGAAAATAATCGAGAATTTTACTAGGATTCGCGTTTTTAAACTCATCTGAAGAATAAATAACTTTTATTTTAGCTCATTTTTCAACTTTATTCTGTCGAAAAATTGACCGTGATATTCAATAAGTGAGTCAAAATTTTTATCGGGAAAATTTGACTTGAATTTAGAAAAATAATTCGGTTCAAGCAACTCTAAAAATGAAAGATCTTTAAACGAATGGAATCGATCTCGAATTTGCCCGAGAATAACATCTATAATCTCCCGAAATATCCGCCGTAAATTTTGTAAAGGATCTATCGCATTTCTACATTTCTTACGTGGTGGCTGATATTCTGCTGTAACTGTCGAATAGAAATTATCAAACTTTTTAGAAAAGTCATTTTCAAGCCAATTTTCAAATTCAATAATTTTTTGGCTTGCATATGAAATGTTTACCACTTTGCTCTGAATAATATTAAATAATATATCAGTTTTCGAAAAAATTTCAGAAAAAATTAACAGATATAATTGAAAATCTGACTCTGCGAATTTTTGTAAGTATATATCGGAAAAAGTCAAGGAATCGCCATCCCAGTGTTGAGAACCATTCGAAATTGTCTCAAAAACTGTACAAATTTCATGCTTATGTTCAAATATAACGTTAATAATACGCGAATGATAATGCCAACGCGTTTTGGAAACCGATGGTAAACGACGATTTACTATATTTGCAAAAAGGTCCGACCGTTTAGTGGATGTATTAAAAAATGATGCGATTTTATTGATGTGCGCGAAAAATAATTTAATTTCCGGAATAAACTCAACTGCTTTAGACAATACTAGATTTAGTGAATGAGCGTAACATGGAACGAAAATTGCCGATTTATGTTTTTCCCGAATTAAAGTCTGAACTCCACGAATTTGAGAACTCATTACTGCTGCGCCATCGTAACATTGTGCAATTAATTTCTTATCGATATTAAAATTTTGCAATTGTTTTAAAATGTGAGAGCTTATTGCTGTAGCTGTACGATTAGCGCTTACATCCAAAAATCCGATAAATCTTTCTTCAATCTCATTTGATATTGTATATCTAAAAATCATCGTTAATTGTTCCCGACCGCTAACATCTGGCGTTTCGTCGACCATTACAGCTACAAATGGAGCCTCCTTTATTTCCAAATTGATTTTATTTCGAACCACATTAGCTATAGCGGAAACAAGATCGTTTTGGATTCTATTAGACAAACCCGAAAACGCTGCATTTGCTTTTATAGAATCTATGTGGCACTCAATTATCGGATCGTACAAACTCAAGAAATTTACGGTTTCAATAAAATTACCACGATTATTTGAAGAAGAGTCTTCATTATTTCCGCGAAAAGGAAGCTCCTGTTTTGCCAAAAAAATTACAGTATCGATTAAACGTTTCAAAATATTACGATTACGCTCAACTTTTTCATTATGCAAACTAACAGATATTGCCACCTGGTTACTAAGCATAAACTCTATACGCTGAGAACCAAAATTATCTAATTTAATTAACGACTGAAGATGTTTTTCGGAACTTGAATGCTTTGCTGCTGAGCCCGTAAAATTATTCAAATCACTAAATCCAGCTTTATTCCAAACAGATTTTTCATTCGTGAACAAAAGACACGGCCAGCAAAATAACTTATTTAATTTACAGCTTCCCGTTAACCAAATGTACTTTTCATACGTTTCGATATGGAATTTTCGCGTAATATTTTTTAATTTAAACTCTAAACTAAGATCTGGCTTCGGTCTATCCGATTCTATTTTATAATTTCTCTTTTCTTGGCAAAGGAAAGAGTTGAAAATCCCGCTTTTAGTACGAAATCCGTCGCGCAGCAATACTCCGACATAATGCGAAAAGAAAACTAACCACTTTTATCACAAATCAAATCAATTAAATCACTACAAACGGTCAAAAAAACTTCAAATCACAATTTAATCAAAATCACCCGATTGCACTGATTTCCTCTTTTAAATTGCAACGGAAAATCCATTACATAACAAAAACAAAAGCTCTACTGGAAAAATCAAATTCCCATAAACATTCCCTGCATTGGCAACATTTCATTAACAAGCATCATTGGGCTTTATCCCACACACAAAAGCAGTCGCGCCAGTGCTTGACTTGTCTCATATAAATTTGCGAACAAAACAAAAAAAAATCGTTGCCCAATGTACTACCGAAATCCAAGATTCCCATTTTCTGGAATCAACATGTCTCTAGTATTTGGATGCACACATGGTACATGCATCTAAAGATCTAGGCACATTTTCCTATTCTAAGTTTGGTGTCTATGGTGTGCAAAATGTGGGAGGTTTGAATATTATCTAAAGTAATTGAACGAATGTTTTTTAACCAAAAGAAGGCGCGGATCAGAATTTGAATGTGTAAAGGAATATTTGAATGATAATATGTATTCTTCAGCTTAAAGGAAAACATTGACTGAAATGATGATATGTGTATTGGTGTAAGCAAAGTTTATTATTGAATTGCTTATTTCGGTAAGTCAAGCAGTTTGGAATTGCTTACTACGAGTGCACGTCACTGATAACTACATACTCTTTTCGTGGTGTAGGTGACAGCTACTGACAAATTTAAACAGGGCGGCCCCCGAAACTTTCTTTTATGATACGGAATCCTTCTGCGAGATTGCACTATATTATTTCAGAGATTGGGAACGAACTAAAGCCGTCGCCCAATGGAGAGACATGTGATTAAAGAGGATGATCATCTTTGTAAGGGACAGCATTTCATTATCTCGACCCCACTTGTACTATGATATTCGGACATTTTTTATAGCCCGAGAATAGCACAAGTGACTATGTCGACTTAATAAATATTCATATAGGTATTCTCAATGGAACCTAACCAGTGAAGTCATTGGCTAGGCACAATTTCCTTAACAGAACCGCGTTTTAGGAAGTCCAAAATAGGTGTCGAAATAGAACAAAGTGACCATTTGTATAATTCAAAGCTTATAGTAAGGTCATAAAAACATGAAAATGCCATGCATATTAATTATGTAATAATCGCTTAGGAACACGAAAAGGAACTGTCCTTCAACTGAAAGTATTCATTTGAATATTACACGTTCTTTCGCTCCTTTTACCACACTTACACACACACACGAAAGATATTGCGTGACAAGCGCCATATTTTCCAACCCCTTGTAACCATACGGAAGAGATATAAGGAAATTTTCGTTTTTAACCTTTTCACTTGCAATGGAGACATTTAGAGTCTAATTAAATTACACAAAGGGGTACGTCATTTTATACCTTTTCATGAATGAACTTCCATATCTTTTTTTCGCCGAAAATCCAACACACAGGTTCCACCATTTACCCACTAAATCCCCACATCAAGATATCTGTAACAGTATGCTATAAATTGACGGTAAAACCCTCATTATTCCAAAGAATTTAAAACATTAAGACATATTACAACGGATCGTTTGACACTGAGATATTAAGTAAATCCGACAGACTGACTAAATTGATTTGCTTAAAATTATTTATAACGATTGATGTCTGTGTTTGTAATGTCAGTGTCTTGTGTCTTCTGTTGTTCGCATTTTTTTCCTGTCCGTAACATTTTTTGCGGCATGTTTTTTTTCTCTAGAAGCAATATTGTTTGAGTTATAGATAGTGGCAAAGTTATGCCTCAGGTATGAATAGTGCGTACAAAACAGCGATATACTTACTTTGCATAATCGGCCTTACAGTAGACCTGTCGTTCCCTGAGAAAACATGATTGTTGTCGATCGAGCGGTGATAAGCATACACAACACCTAAGACATGATCCGTGCCATGAACAGCCACCTACTTCGAGAAAATATCGGTCTGAGATCGGTTCGCCACATGCTGCGCAAGAACGCAGCTCAGTCTGTAAAGTTAAAAGACAAGACAAGAAATTAAATTAACACACAAATGAAAGAAAAACACAAGCGAATAAAAAAAATTGTAAAAAGATGAATTAAAATTGATTTGTTATTTAGTTAGATAATAGTATGGATGGAAGATATTCAATATTAGTAATTGATTTTGAAATCAGAGCTATTTTTTTTATTAGAATTTTTACAAGAATTATTGTTAGGCGCCCAATGTGAGTCTTTTGTCCACCTCAATTATTTATCAGTTTTTTTTTATCGATAGAGACTTGCTCCGTATCACCGATGGAGTTGGTGACTTAATGGTTCAATGATGATCTATCTCTTCCTACTACCTAAACTAAATTTATTAATGTAAACTGCAGTATAAAATTCTATAAAAGTTAATGTCCTCTCTGAAAATATATAGAGCTTCATTTGACCGTTTGACATGTACATGATAAATATATCTCCCAAAGATATTTAGATTCGTCTAGCTTCAACTAAAACCAAATCACAAGAGTCACAGAAAACCCCTGCAAAGTGCGTCACTCCAAAAAATCCCAACTATTCCATATCCTATAGCATAAACCTGTCTAAATCAATGACATATAACACGACTTAAGCAGATGCAACAGGTAAGATACAAAAATACATTTTCAATGTTTATCAGTCTCGTGTAGGCAAACTGGGATTTGGTAGATGTCAGAAAAACGGAACCTTGCTACCACCGCTTTAACCGTGGCCCCTTGATACTGGTGTCGGTATCCACAATGTAAATTTCACCTGACGTTGAGACGGGAACCAGTCAGCAAAAGATCCAAGAACCGGCAGCAATCGTCCGGTTATTGGTGCAATGTTTTATCGAAATGACCTGCTAACTGCCAGCTGTGTGACAACTCCTTGTCATATTTTAAGTTGATTCGTTTCTCTTTTTTTTATCTTTAGTGGTTTGTCTTCGCTTTCGTGTTACCTTTGTATAGATTTTAATTTTTTTTTTGTTGCAGTTCATGTTTATGGCCGCGTGTAAGCCATCAGTTTATCGTAAGAGATCTCGATCGAGACGAATCAAGATGAGTATCTTTTATCTTTTTATCTTCGAGAAGAGCAGCAGCCACCGAACCAGTGACATTGACTTGACTATCTGACGAAAGGAAATCGGTCAATAAATTTATCTGATAGATATGCAAATCGATTGGATATGGATCGAGAATGTGAGGGAGTTTAAAAGGAATACGAAAAAATGTGTTTTAATTTTTTTTTTATTTATTTCAGAAGCAGTACTGAGGAGTGAGGAGTTTAAAGAAAAAATCTTATGGAAGAAAGAGATAAAGGCTCATTAGTTTTGCTTACTCGTATAAAATATAAGGAACCCAAGTTAATGAAACCTCTGTGGTGTGCAGCGTAAGAATAAGCCACAGATAAGAAATATCGTAGAAGGCGACTGAATGGACAAGATGTGTTTGTGTAACGAATCCTTACGAGGACGGACGCTGAGCTGAAGGTATATGGTCGCCCAACAGCCTGTAACGAGAGCATTCTAACCGGTAATGGACAGCTGATGCATTGGCAGTCGATTCGAATTGCGAATCTGGTCAAAGTACAATTTTTCGTAATTTGAACCGACTACCAACTTTTTTATTTCAACGTCAGGGTTCAGATATGCGTTGTGGACCTGTTGCGACACTTTTCTGCACAGCGTGCACCTTCTGAACGCACTCACTGAAAGTGTTCATTGAACGCACTCACAAAATGCCAGTTCATAAACGTAACTGCGGTGGAGTGTGGCTTCCGGATTTATAAAATTCAATGCGTCATCATTGCGTCGTGCAGCATCCTACGGCACACAAATTCGTTCCATTTTCCCTGTCATTCGTGTCGGGCTTTTAACGTGTCACTGCGGATAAACGGCGAGCAAACCAGCCAGAAACGACAATGCCAAATCTGCCAACTGGAACACGAACATTCCGTGTACAATTGACAAAAAAAACGCCGGTCGTTCCTATGACAGCTATATGACGCAGCAGTCCAATTTCAACCAAATTCGGAAATGTGATTTAGCTAAAGATACTATTGACTAACCTGAAATTTGAAAACGATATCTTTAGAAATAAAAAAGTTTTTCTCACAAAGACGAATTTTTGGACCGGTCGTTCCTATGACAGCTATATTACGGAGTGGTGCGATTCCGTTGGTTCCGACATATTTACAGCGTGCAATAGAAAGAAGGCTTTGTACAAAATTTCAGCTCGATAGCTTTAAAACTGAGGGACTAGTTTGCATAGAAGCAGACGGACAGATGGACAAAGCTTAATCAACTCGTCTCATCATACTGACCAAGAATATATATACAATAGTTTATATGGTCGGAGATGCTTCCTTCTGTGCGTTGCAAACTCCATGACAGAGTTAATATACCTTATCACATCCTGGGAACCGGTCTCTGACAGGGTCTTGACCGCCAGGTTCCGGACCAAAATGAGGAACATCTCAATAATACAATGTTATGCCCCTACTGAACCCGACAATGTCTTGGCAAAAGACTCCTTCTACGAAGAACTAAACGCCGTTCAGAGCAGAACACCTAAAGGTGACATTATAATGGTTATGGGTGATTTGAATGCGAAAGTTGGCGCTGATAACTATGGGCTCAGACATGTGATGGGGAGACACGGTCTTGGTGATCGTAATGACAACGGTGAAAGATTTGTAGAGTTCTGCAACTTTCACAGTCTCTTCATCGGTGGTACTATGTTTGAGCATAAGGACCACCACAAAATCAGTTGGTCCTCTGTTGATCGGCGCAGAACACAAAATCAGATCGACCATTTTGCCATTAGTAAAAGATTCAAGAGTTGCCTCCTGGACGTGCGAAACAAGAAGGGTGCCGATATTGGGATGGGAAGAGACCATTATCTTATGATCGCTAATGTTCGATTGCGTATTGCAGCCGTGCGCCGCCCCAGCGACGAAAGATCCAGGCCCCGCAAATTCAACACCGCTCGACTAAAAAATCCAGCTGTCTTACAACAATATAATGACCATCTTGCGCAAAAAGCGGCTGAGATAACTAGTCACCCAGATAGTGACATAAACGAAAACTGGGATGCCATAAAAAATGCGTACATTGATAGCGCAAATACCATCCTTGGCCCAAACCCGGATCGCCGGAATAAGCCCTGGATGTCCGACGCTTCATGGCAGCGGATTGTTGAAAGAAAGGAGCTGAAAGTTCGTTTGGCTGCAGCAGCAGACGACAATCGAAGCAGTATCGAACTCCTTTACCGTCAGAAAGCTCGAGAAGTTCAGCGTAGTGTGCAACGCGATTAAAGAGTTTATGCGAATTCTCTTTTAGCGTCAGCAGAAGAAGCCGCTAGAAGTAACAACTTAAACGCCGTATACGGTGTCATCAAGGAGTTTACAGGTGGTCGTAACTCCTGCCAACATCCGGTGAAAGATAGTGATGGAAAGCTAATTATCTTGGAAGAAGATCAAATGAGGCGATGGAAAGAACACTTCGCCGCGGTCTTGAACCGTGTAACCTCTGGTGAAGTTCCCCCTCATATAGATAGTTTAGCTAACCATCAAAATGTGCGTATACGGTCCACTGCCCCGACTAAAGAGGAAATAGTCACTGCAATTATTGCACTAAAACGAGGAAAGGCCGCCGGACTTGACGGCATCCCTGCCGAACTTTATCAAGCAGCGCCAAGCGTAACTGCCGATTTGCTGCACCCACTTTTTGATAAAGCGTGGAATACAGAGACCTTTCCCACTGAGTGGAAGGAAGGTTTGATCATCAAACTTCCAAAGAAGAGTAGCCTCACAGACTGTAATAATTGGAGAGGCATTTGTGTGCTTCCTGCCGTTGCCAAGATAATAGCTAAAATCGTCCTGGAAAGACTAAAGGCCCACTTAGAAAGCACAATTGATGAAGAGCAGGTTGGCTTTCGATCCGGATTCTCCTGTGTCGATCACATTAACACCTTGCGAATCATCATCGAGCAATGCGCTAAATACGATTCTCCGCTTCACTTGCTTTTCATCGATTTCGAAAAGGCTTTCGATAGTGTGAACCGGGATTCTATATGGGCGGCCTTGCGCAGGAGAGGCATCCCTGAGAAGCTTGTGGCTATTATTAAGGCAACCTATGACGGCGCGAAATGTCGCGTTCTGCATAAAGGTAAGGTGTCGGGGGACTTTGAGATTCGCAGTGGAGTTCGGCAGGGGTGCATCCTCTCACCGATCCTATTCCTCATTGTGATCGGCGATGTGTTGCATGCAGCCCTATCCGGACTCGACAGAGGAATTCAATGGACTTTGACATCTTATCTACAACATCTTGACTACGCTGACGACATATGCCTACTCTCCCACAAAATCATGGATCTGTCCGCAATGGCGTTAGATCTCGAGAGGGAGGCAAGCAAGGTTGGGCTAAAGATTAATACCAACAAGACCAAGGTTCTTAGCCCGCCGTTGCGAAAAAGAAATCCGACACCTATTGCCATCAATATTAATGGGCAGCCTGTGGAGAAGGTGGACAACTTCGTCTACCTGGGTAGCATTGTTGCCGAAAATGGTGGTACGGAGCAGGACATCGCTCGTCGTATCAACCAGGCTAAACGTGCATACGGCATGCTGTCCAAAATCTGGCAGGGCAGTTATCTCAGCATCAAGACCAAGCTGGGCCTGTTTCGCTCCCTGGTACTATCAGTACTTTTGTATGGGAGCAGTACATGGAAAGTTTCCGTAGGAGTTACCAGAAAGCTGCAAGTTTTCGTCAACTCATGTCTTCGTCGAATTTTAAGAATTTTCTGGCCCGAAACAATATCAAATGAAGAGCTAAGTCGGCGTACGGGTCAGATGCCAATCGACGAATTGATACGCAGGCGAAAATGGCAGTGGATAGGTCACACATTGCGGAAGAGTGATAACTGCATTGCTATGCATGCCATGAAATGGAACCCCATTTCCAACCAAGGCCGACCAAGAGGGGGTCCTCGAATCACATGGCGTCGATCTGTGGCAAAGGAGTGTCAGGTACTGGGTAAGTCTTTTGGTGAGCTGCGCCCCATTGCCCAGAACAGAGTACGATGGCGCGCAGGAGTAGTTGACGCGCTATGCCCCGCTAGGGGTTAAGGCAAAGTAGTACATCCGTGAAGGGTATAAAAAATTAGAAGCAAATGCGACGAATTACTAGGCATCCTGCGTCCGAAAAACGAAAGGAAACTAAGTCCTCGCAGTTGTTCACACGGGTACATCAACCAGAAAACGAGTCTACAGGCACACCGCCCGCCACCGTATTTATGCACTCGGAGCGCTACGTAATTTTGGCGCGGAGCAGTAAGCAGTAAGTTTAGGCACGGAGCGCTTTACACTTACGGTCACAAAGCCGCAACACACTAGCCAGCGGAGCGCTGTACATTTTTGCTGTGGAGTGCTACACACTTTCGGCCAGAGCCACAATACACTAGCCACTAGCCTGCAAACTGCTACACATTTCTACTCCGTATCGCTAGAAATTTTTCGGCAGCTATTTATGTATGTTTTCTGCACGGAGCGCTACAGAATCTCGGCTACGGAGCCGCACACATTTAAGCATTAATTTCTAACCATTTATCCATTAATTCGCGTCATTTGCCCTTTAATTGGAGTCATTTCATCCCTTTATTCATCCTTGTTCGTTAGATTTGCAGTCCGATTAGACCTGCATTTAGGTAAGAAGAGCGCGTTTACATATTTATAGTATAGTATAGTAATAGTATATAGTATATCCACACATTCACAGCATGTAAGTTAAAACTATGTATAGATTTGAAGGAAGTTTTTTTTCTGGCGAGCCCCACGCCAAGCAAACCGAATTACACAATGGAGACCTGAACCCCTCTGCTTAAAAAAAATAGTAATGAAGTTTAATTAAAACGTTAATTTTTGCTTCCTGTGTTCCTAAAAGGGCCTCCTCCACTCCCGTCGCGTTTCGTATTCTCCTTGTTTTCGCAACATTGCGTAGGTCAATCCAAAGGTTCGAGGTGGGAGCGCAGAGTCTCATCGCCATCAGGAGGCTCCCGCTCTAGCGGCAGGGATGTTTAGGGATTTCGGCGGTTATGTCTCTTTTTATATACCCTGCGGGGGACATAACGCATTGTTTCGGCATTCGGGCCGACGTGTAATATTTTTATATTTGTAGCGATGACGAAGCAGCATGATCTAATAAAACCCCGCCCACAATACCGATAGCCGACTTATTATCGAGCGCGCGTCATAACTGGTTATTCCTGAGAAGGTTTTGGCAGTTAGGTGACCCGGGTGGTCTGAACGACCATGCCTCGGCCTCTGTCCTTATTTTAAGCAAAGCTCACGTAATAGAACTGTTACAGGCTGATACTTGCTACATGAGGCAGCAACATACTCATTTGCCCTAACCCCTAGTGGAGGATAGCGTTTCAGTTCCGGCATGTGCCGCCGCTCAGCTCGTTGTGGAGCATTCGCTTCTAGCGCCGCCGGACCTTCATGGTAACTTTCGACTCCGTCCCCATAATACGTTTTGGTGACCACCTGGCTAATTACTAGCTCGTGATATTCGGAAGCAAATTATAAATTTTCTCCGATCAGATTCCCCTCTTAAGGTCGACATGATTCGGGATCAGATACGGCGATTTCTTTTTCACTTCCGGATGTACAATAATGGCCGAACCAGATTGAACGCAGAATGCAGCAGCAGCGGCAGCCGAAATGTCAAGTTTGAAAGCATGGATTTCCATCCCCTTAAGCTGATTTGCGCGTTGTTGTTCCTGCCGTTGCTGCTTTCTGCGTGCAATCTGGTTCGGGCATAACTTACATCAACGGGCGCGTACTTTTGAGTATCTATCGAGAGTAGGGAAGGGTAAGGAACACGTATTACATATGCAACAAGTCGCTTGTTGTTTTTGTAATGCGTGTTTGTTGCCCTACCCTACACTAGATAGATACTCAAAAGAACGCGCCTTAGTGTCACCGCACACTGTCGAACTTGAACTGGTTTTCTTCAGGTTTATGTGAAGTGTGTCTCTTGAGCTATTCAGAGGACATTTGTACCAGGTTTGTTTTCGAGTTTGAGTTTGAGTTCTACAGTGTATGTACAGTGTATGTATGGTGATACTTATGTTACACAATGTCACTTACTTTGTCGGTATCGTTTTTGGAACCCGACCATAATATTATACTAGTAGTAACGGCTATTTGAAGCCTGAGTCGATCGGATTTATGCATAATATCATCAAGGATGACTACAATTCGCTCAAAATGAAAGATACGAGTATTTCTCAAAAATATGTGTCTACCTTAATAATTTACAGTTTCCTCCACTTAATCTGATAGTATACCGGTAATTTCAATTATTGTCAAATTTATTGAAACGGGAAACAGCGTACGAGGACAGGTGAAGTTATACACCTGCTCTACAACATTTATAATCATCATAAATATTTCGCCAATAACGAATGCGCAAATGTTGCAGATTAGTCGCATAAATTCCAAATTAAAAAGAAAAACGATGCCACAAATTAATTTGTCTGGTATCTACTCTAAATCGTCATAATATATGAGATTTTTATTTTCTGAAAGTTCGATAAAAGCGATTTTTTATTGTCTGTTTTCGATTTTGACTTAGATTTTGACCGTTTTGTTTTGTTATTAAAATTTTTCGGTAAAAATAAAAAAAGAATTAAATACTCTATAGACTTTGTAGTATTTTATCCCAAATCTAGATTTTTTTTCTTGTTCGGGATTATGGTAAATAATACGGCGAGAAGGTATCATCAAAGCGGTAAGATCGCGTCACCTTTTGTCTTTATGGTAATTCACCCTGTGATCGGATATTTATAACAAGGAATGAACTGAACTAATGGAAATCCCGAGTAACAATGCAAACCATATTTATTTGAAATCTTTCTTTTTTTCTGTTTTTATACGCGGTATCGAATAGATATCGAAATTTTCTGACAACTAGATTGAATATGTATAGCGGTAGCAGTTGAAACAAGAAGCAAGTTTCTTTGATATTCCAAGTTTTCCAGCATTTTTATTTTTCAACAAATCTCCGCACGGTGGTCAAGTCCGCTCTCTATAGCGCGTTGGTCGTAAATTGTCATTTCGGGTGTCACACAAAACATTTATTGTGCTCAACTTTATTTAGTTTGTTGCATTTTAATAGGCGACATTCAAATAGAATAAAATTGCTTGTCGACTTAATAACGTAGAAATATAAAAGGGAGTTTGCCGCTCCGCACTATTGGTTGCTCACAATGTGGCGGTGCTGTGTACAGTAGTTGAAGAGTTTGCCCATTTTTCATTCGTTTTAATGGTTGTATGGGGTTTGGTTGATAGGTTCATAAAAAACATAAACTACCGGCCATTGATTGGTGGAGAGCTATGCACTTTACTGTGCTCGGTAGTTATAATGGTATGGAATGAACTCCAAATTTTGTGTATTTAAAACTAATTGGGATTATGACTATTATGGTGGTGAATTGATGGAAAAGGTACTACTGAACTTAGTTACTCGAACAATAGCCGCGTTCGAGACAACCGGATAGAGTTGAACTCTTGACATAGTTATACCAGTTTGCGCATTATTGCTGAGGGGATAATATTTGAAAATTTGAAATAATTTTTTTTTATTGATTACTAGCTGTGAGAGCGTTGTTCGTTTCGCGAACATTTTGACACTACTTCGTCTAGACTGCAGCGTTTGGCGAAGATCGTCGGCCAGCAGAATCATCGTACCTCCTCTGATTATTGCACAAATTTTTCAACGTTCGATGCAGTGCCTCCAATGCTCGTTTTTGCCCCGTCGTACACTCATCCCAAATGATTATTTTGTATTCTGTAGTACTTTTGCCATTGCTGTTTTTCTGGCAATGTTGCTCGTCGATTCATCTATCGTTTGCAAATTCAGTGGCAGTTTGAGCACAGAATGTGCTGTTTGTCCACCTTCTAACAATGTGGGAGCAATCCCAGATGATGCTATTTGACTTTGTGTGCGAATCGTGTGTGTGTTGCCAGGGGCATCGGGGAAGAAGATTCTTCCGTAGCCGTTGTTAACTGCTATTATCAAGGTGTGATGTTGCGAAAATTAATCGTTGGCATCAGGAGCTGCAATACCAAATACAGCCATATCTCTTCCTTTCGTCACGTCCTTGCCAACGTATTTGATGACAAACAAACAAAGAGTGCTCATTGTCCCGAAGTCGACCGATACATTCGCGGCGTAATCGAATGTTGGATCGTATCTGAATGCCAAACGTTCATTTCGATTTGTGACGTTTGGCCGTCTGTTTTGTCGACGTTCCAAATTATTTTGTGCGTAAACTCCAACTGATCGAACTCGACTGTATCCGTCGTTCCGAAGTCATAATGGATCGTGCTTGAGAAACTCCTATTCGATTTGCCTCCAAACGCTGTCTACTGTCAGCTTCACTGACTTGGCGATCATGTATTGTAGTTGGCTTGCATTGCGCGTACGCCGTCCGGTATTTCGATGCCTCACTGGCGGTATTTTTACCAAATAAATAAACCTCAAACTGAAATCAATTGAATGTTTGCCACACACCAAATTACCATGAACTGACATCAATTCAATCTTTGCAACATACCAAATTGATGAATTTTACGGTTTTGAAAACCATCCAAATTTCCGATTTTTCTGGTGGATTTTGCAAAAACGCTTCACGTGAAGGGTATCATATCTTTATTAGTCTATGTTGCTATAAATGGTAAATGCGGAATGGATCAGCCGTTCTGCATTTACCACTTTGAAATTAGCAGTGAAACTTGTTCCGATTCCATTGTTCCTATTAGAGGTATATGAAATAGTAGGCTGATTTCACCCAAATTTATTAATCTGCTTTGGTGGTAAATATGATCGATTAAAGGTCGATGCAGACACATCAGTCACGTCACAGTTCAGTCAACCTTCCGAATCATAACCGTCACCGTCAAGTCACAGTCAAAATAGCGGCTGTATTCACATATAGCCGTCAGGGTATTCAGACCGTAGTCAGTCATTTTTTGTGTATGCTCTCGAGTGTACCTAGATTTACCATCTATTTTTATTTCATTTCCAATTTGTTTCCATATCCTGTTTTTATATGCTATATCCAAATATTTATTATGCGATAAATCGTACAGAACGGGGTAATTTCGAACCAACTCGATTAATTTTTCGTCATCGCCCATGTTCACTTTCTAGACTGACGTCCGTCAAACACAAAAAATATCATTGGGAAGAAATGTGAATTTGACTGTTCGGTGACGGAAGCGCGACTGACGGTTCTGATTCGTGACTGCGCCGGTTCAATGTGGACAGCGCCACTTGACTTTCAAGAAACGATATTTTTTGTGACTGATACCAGACGGTGCTGACGGAACTGTGACGTGACGTGACTGATGTGTGTGTATCGACCTTAATGTGGAATTTGGTATAGATACCTTTAGAAATAAAAAAGTTTTTCTAACAAAATCTGACTTTTGGACCGTTCGTTTCCTGTGGCAGCCGTATGATATAGTACTCCAATTTCAACCAAATTTTAGTAAGTGGTTTGACAATAGATACCATTGAACAATATGAAATTTGGTGAAGATATCTTCAGAAAAACCAAAAAGTTTTTCTCACAAAAACAGACCTTTGGACCGGTCGTTCCTATGGCAGCTATGTGACGCAGTGTTCCGATTCCGTTGGTTCTGGCATATATGCAGCGTGCAATAGAAAGAAAGCTTTGTACAAAATTTCAGCTCGATAGCTTTAAAGTTGAGAGACTAGTTTGCATAGAATCACACGGACATAGGACATATAGGAACAGTGAAATCGGAACAAGTTTTAATACTAATTTCAAAGTGGCAAATGTACCGTAAATGGGGCTTCGCGTGAAGGGTATCATACTTTCTTTTATTTTTTTGTTCGAATTTGGAATTAAAGCTTATTAAGTTTAAAAAACAAACAGTCCTAATCATTTTCCTCGTGGGACTATCATTTAACCCGTTATTTGATGAAATACATAAAAAAACTTGAACTTTTCTAGTTACTAATAAAAGTGCCAGTTTTTCGAAGATGGCGGAGGGAGGGGGAGAGTGACACAAACTTGGATTTGTTACTACCCGATCTACCTATACAACATATAAAAAATTCAGGTATACTGCCCCTTTTGTACGCTAACCCCCCTTATTTCGGCTCTATTTCTAGGGCTAAGTACGAGTATTTTAGCCGTGCTTCGTTTTTATTACACAACAATACAGGACTAGCACACACATTACACCAAGAACACAGTCCTCGATAGTTCTGGACAGTTGTTCTGTAAGCTACTTTTCAGATTGGAATATTTGAAATTGGCCAACTTCGGAGGATAAAATTGAGCAAAATTCATTCTGGTGACTTGATCTCCAGGCGTAGTTTTGGAAAAAAAAGTAGCGGTCGAACCAAAATTTATTTTAATCAAATGAAGGGAAAAGAAATGCTCATCTAGGAAAAATTAAAAAATAAATGTTCGAAAAATCAATCTTTCTTCGCCTGTTCCCCGTCCAATAATTTTAAAAGGAAGATTTGGTTCCACACTCTACAGTCTACACCAACAGTGAAAAGTCTCGAAAATTTAAGAAGAAAAAAAAATCAAAATGCACATCTGACGACTCTATAAGTGGCTCTTATCACTTCTAATCCCATCCAGTCCCGCTCCTTCCGCTTCTTAAATCCGACAAAGCCGACTATTCACAGCCTGCAGAAGTATCGTCGATTCATCCACGCAGTCAAACTTGAGATGCCATCGAATGATGAATGAGTAATTGTCGATAAGCCTACTTCACATACGTTCTCCAGGCGCAGCTCCGCTCTCAAAAGTATTGCAAATCCACACTCAATTCAAAAAGGATCAATCTTGCATGCAGTTCATCGTTCATAATGGATGAGGCGTCAGACAAACCTGGCCAGGTGAGTTGACTTTTGGCACGCATTACATTCAAAAGTCATTATCATGCGATCAGCTCTGACCAGACAAAAAGGAAAGTGTGCAATACGAAAATCAGTTACATACATGTTATCCGTGTCACTCAGTATGCAGGACAGGACACTCTGCCTATGTCCATTGTCCTATTTTCATACCTTGCCATTTGTTTGTTGTTTCCTCGTCGTTTCTGTTGTTCGCGTATTCTTGCAATGAATCTGGACTGTTAGTTGTTGTAAAAATTTGAAATTTATTGCCACCAGGTTTAAATGTTCATAACTCGACTTTCAAGATGTTTATTGGTAACGTGCCCATCTCACATGAGTCCTATTCGATAGACATTTAGTCGAATCAACAGGGGGCTCACCCCTAAGTGTGCAACAATAGAGGGCCACTTGAGGGTTTGTTTCAATTCAATCGGACGGACAGTTGTAAACCTCAAGCACCCCTTAAAACAGTGTTGTAAAACGATTCCGCATTGTTATGTAGTTTGGTTGTTCGGTCGATCACCCTGTCAATTGTTCCCGCAAAAGTGGGAATTCATCGAATGATCATTGTCACACGACACAACGATGGCAATCCTCAATGGAACAATGGTCGGAAGATCCTTCAAATGGAAGTGGTCTTATAAATAGATACAGGCACGGTTATGATAGCTTTTTTTTGCTTTTGTGGCGATTTTTGGCAATCTGTATCGTGTGTTTGATATTTTTGAATGATGTTACGTTAAAATTGTATTTATGACACAGAACAAGGGAGAGGATCAATAGGCAAAAGGCGGTATCGGGGACTTATTAAATATTTTGGAATTGAGAAACGAAACGAAGATTTTCTGGTGTGTAACGAATCGTGTTAAGGAATGGAATACATGGGAAGGTTGTCGTAATAGGTGATATTTTATTGTGGATTTTAATTCAATTCTGTTTATGAGCATTTGTTTTTCAATTAGATTATCATGAGATACTTTTGGAGAAACTAGGATAAGCCTTCAAGTATTAAACAAATCTCCTTATTTAACTAGTGTGGCCTGTGACCGTGTAAAGTATCTTCCAAAAATGACTAGACTCTATCCAATTCACGAATGACTACAACCTCATTCCTATCTCTTGATACAATGGAAATTACTTTTTTTTAACCTACCTACTGATGTTCGGAAACGCCGGCAAAAGCATTTAATCGTTTTTACTTCAAACATTTATGAATATTTACCAAACATTTTAAACCAACATCCATAAGCATCACAATCATCAGCTTATATTCAACATGAGCTCATTTTCACAGGCACGAATGACAAGCGCCAAACACGGGAATGTCTCCGGAACCAAAAAAAATAATAAAATGCTATACTGCATGCTTAATTATAAATTCTACAAGCATTTTATTTGTTTCTATTGGGATCAGTGTATCGACCAGAGGAAGCTCCATTGTCTGAAAAATCAACAAGAATCTGAGATGCTGAAAATTGATCAAAAGAAACTGGAAAGGCTGACAATCAGTTAAAGAAAGCACGTCTGTATGCACATGCCTAGCGGCGAAGGTGACTTGTGGGAAGTCCATACAAGCACGACCATAAACATTTAGGTATGTACGTAGGCATCCAAGAAGATACCCGTGAAGATCTCATGTCAGAACTAAACGTTTGCTGCTGTCTTCTTCTGTCACAACACATTTTCGGGGAGCTTCTCGTTTCCATATTATGCATGTATGAATTTTTTGGAACCCACTGGGTTGGGATATTGCGTTAGGAACCCCTCGAACGAATCATTACTGGAATGAGTCAAGGGCGCCGGAAAAAAATTTTCGAAGAGGGGCGGGCAAATTATTTTTTAATAGAACTGTTTTCACACACAACGGTATTTCAAGGTATTTGAAATTTCAAATTTTACTAACTCTGAAGCGTCCCCGTCTACTCCCACTTCAACGTCTCCCAAGAAGAAGGAGAAAATTCCACCTATCCAGTGCTACGATTTAGACATCCCTGACCAAATATCTTCTGTTAAGGAGAAAAAGATCTAAGTAAATATTAAAAATAAAGGTCATAACAAGTATGTAATTGATCTTCTATGAAAGCGCGTGGGAGATTACAAAGCCGTTTTCGATGTTTTGAAATAATCGAAGTTCTCGGCAACTGTGACCAACACTGTAAGCATCAGAAGTAAGTTTCTCATAATAAAAGGACTTAATTCCTACTGTGGGCGTCCTACACTTCTAGCTGAAATTAAATCAGACTACGCAGAAATTAAGATTTACTCAATAGCAAATTTCATGTCAAGAGCTGACAAACTGACCAGGAGAAGTAATCCTTCGACGCCAGAGAAATCTACTTCTGGGTTTTTCGTAGCCACATTTGAGCCTGAGGAGGACCAAAAAGAGGTCAGAAGGATCAGAGCACTCTTTTATCAGAATATAAGTTGGGATAAGTAAAAAAATCATTACGCAAGGTGAAATATTGTAAAAAATACTACAAGCGAATTATTTATCAATTCGGTATCTTAAGTAACAAATTAAATTCGATTTATATCCAGAAAATGAAGTAGTATCAGAAAGTTTAATAATTTTTATTAAAATTTTGTGTCATGTGCGTGTCTAATGAAAGAATTCATAAATTAATAAGAATAACATTTTTTTTATCTACGGGAGGCTAGCACCCCGTTGCCCACCTCATTCCGGCGCCCTTGGAATGGGTTCAACTGTCAGGATTGGTACCAAAGGAACTGGAACTGGAAAGGCTGACAATCAGTTAAAGAAAGCACGTCTGTATGCACATGCCTAGCGGCGAAGGTGACTTGTGGGAAGTCCATACAAGCAAGACCATAAACATTTAGGTATATACGTAGGTATCCAAGAAGATACCCGTGAAGATCTCATGTCAGAACTAAACGTTTGCTGCTGTCTTCTGTCACAACACATTTTCGGGGAGCTTCTCGTTTCCATATTATGCATGTATGGATTTTTTGGAACCCACTGGGTTGGGATATTGCGTTAGGAACCCATCGAACGAATCATTACTGGAATGAGTCAAGGGCGCCGGCACAAATTTTTCGAAGAAGGGCAAATTATTTTTAATAGAACTGTTTTCACACACAACGGTATTTCAAGGTATTTGAAATTTCAAATTCTACTAACTCTGAAGCTTCCTCGTCTACCCCCACTTCTACATGTCCCAAGAAGAAAGAGAAAATTCCACCTATCCAGGGTTACGACTTAGACATTCCTGACCTAATATCTTCTCTTAAGGAGAAAAAGATCTAAGTAAATATTAACCAGGCCGAAGCGTATATACCCTAAACTTGTACAGACCTAGTGGTGATACCGAAAGTACCAATTGGCAACGACCATTTGCATTAAAAGTGAGTCTCCTATACGGCCAGTTTGACACCCATTCAGGAGGACCTTGACCATTCTCAAACTCAATGAACTAACACATTCTCCAAATATTTGTCGAATTTTTCAAGTCGCTAGCTTTATTCTATAGAAAGTTATTGCTTATTTGAAGTTTCACTTGTAGGGGAGGTAGGGGTTCCTTGGGTCGGATCTTGCCCATCATTATCACACATCACTAATTAGATCACCCTACAAACATTTAAAAAAAATTCAAGTCTCTAGCTTCACCCTATCGAAAGTTATCGCTTATTTGAAGTTCATTTATAGGGGAAGTAGGGGTTTCGTTAGTCGAATTTTACGTATTTTCAATATCAGCCAACTGGATCCCGCTGCAAACATTTGGCCAAAATTTCAAGTCGCTAGCTTTATTTTGTCGTTAGTTATCGCTTATTTTAAGTTTCATTTGTAGGGGAGGTAGGGGTTCCTTTGGTCGGATCTTACACATTTTCAATAACAACTAACTAGATCTTACTACCAACATTCTGCCAAATTTTCAACTCGCTAGTGTCATTCTATCGAAAGTTATCGTAATTAAAATAATATTTAATTTTTGGAATTTTGTAGGGGAGGTAGGCGTTCCTTTGATCTGATTATACCCAACTTACTAAAACTCAAGCAGCTTCTTTCCTCAGGGTTACATGCCAAAAATCAGGTGTCTACGTCAATTGGTTCAAGAGTTATAGACAAAAAACCTGAAAAGTAGGGTAGTACGGGGCTCTTTGTAAGAAAATTACCGTTAGTTTTCAACTGATCGATTTTATTTTCCCAGGAGAGTATAAGAATACCCTCACTAGTAATATACTAAAGCTAGAGCTTTTCATGATTTTTTAATCGGGAGTTATAGATACATTTAAATATTTTACATATGTAGGGGAGGTAGGCGTTCTCTTGGCCAGATTATGCCCAATTTCAATACCATCCAACTAGATCATACTACCAACATTTGACCAAAATTTCATGGCCCTAGCTTCATTCTATCGAAAGTTATCGTGCGAACGGACAGACAGACGGACAGACAGACAGACAGACAGACAGACAGGCAGACAGACAGACAGACAGACGGACAGACAGACAGACAGACAGACAGACAGACAGACAGACATGGTTAAATCGAATCAGGAGGTGACCCTGATCATTTATATATATACATTGCTATACCTCCGGAGCCTCCTTTAAGGTGTTACATATTTCCGTCGTGACAAAAACAATATACCTTATACTAAAAGTCTAGGGTATAAAAAGAAAGGTCATAACAAGTAATTCATTTTCTATGAAAGCGCGTGGAAGGTCACAACGCCGTTTTCGATGCTTTGAAATAATCGAAGTTCTCGGCAACTGCGACCAACCCTGTAAGCATCAGAAGTAAATTTCTCATAATGAAAGGACTTCATTCCTACTGTGGGCCTTCTACACTTCTAGTTGAAATTAAAGCAGACTACCCAGCAATTAAGATTTACTCAATAGCAAATTTCATGTCAAGAGCTGACAAACTGACCAGGAGAAGTAATCCTTCGACACCAGAGAAATCCACTTCTGGGTTTTTCGTAGCCACATTTGAGCCTGATGAGGACCAAAAAGAGATCAGAAGGATCAGAGCACTCTTTTATCAGAATATAAGTTGCGATAAGTTAAAAATTACATTACGCAAGGTGAAATATTGTAAAAAGCACTACAAGCGAATTATTTATCAATTCGGTATCTTAAGTAACAAATTAAATTCGATTTATATCCAGAAAATAAAGTAGTATCAGAAAGTTTAATAATTTTTATTAAAATTTTGTGTCATGTGCGTGTCTAATGAAAGAATTCATAAATTAATAAGAATAACATTTTTTTTTTATCTACGGGAGGCTAGCACCCCGTTGCCCACCTCATTCCGGCGCCCTTGGAATGGGTTCAACTGTCAGGATTGGTACCATGTCTCTTTTTTTCTCAAATCGTAAATGTGTTTAGATTCTTTCTGATCATTATTAATGCCTTAAACTTGTTCTTAAACGATTTTACAGGTCTTGTGTCTTTCGATCGTTTTCTTGATCTTCAACTATCAACTTTGTATCTTATTAATCTCTTGACATAAGAACTGAGATTCAATGATTATGATATCATAAAACGGAACGGTGTGTCAGGATCGGATTTAAGAGACATATTTGTTTTCTTCTTAGAGCAACAGACGTTGGGATTACATTTTGTTGTAGCCATTGGATTATCTTGTAATATCTGTCATATTGGACGCATTTTTTTCTTGACGATTAATTCGATGTCATATATTTCTACATTTGGATTAATAATTTAGACATTTTGATGAAATGTGATCATGTCACCGAATACATGACTGAGAACATGCAGTGTGTCCAATATTGCATGAACATCAAAATTTAATTAGTTTAAGTCATTTTTCAGGTTAGTTTGAAACACCATAAAAAGGTTAAAAAGATTTTCAGAATTTTCTAAATTCTTTTTTGATCTACATAATTAACAACACGTTTTATATCATAAAGTTTTATGCATTTTTCCTATTTTTTAGATTTAAATTATCAGTTAAAAGTGGGTATTTACGGATCAATTTTAAAGGCATCATTATCATAAATAAATTCATGTTGGATGCCAATGTTAGCGTGCTAATAGCGAAATGAGTATTTTGCTATAATAATTTAAGTTTCTAGGATTCTTAGCTCATCAGCACCACCATAGCGTACGTTTTTCTCTCACCCGAAAGCCATATCAATTGGTTTCCAAAACTTGGCTGATGTTTCAGATCATCCCGAGGCCCCTCATCTGTATGAGTATTATGTACAGATATTTACTTAAAAAGTACCGCCAACTGTGCAAAAGTCTGTTTTTTTTCCGAATTTTGTATTCAGAATTTTAAATAAAAAGTAATAAAAAAAAGATATCATGTAAATAAAACTAAAATAGCTTTTTCATTTCATTATCATTTCGGTAACTTCAAAGTTGAAAATCAATACGTCAAAATATGATACGTATGCCGACAAGGGTTATGTATGTTGATACATGCAAACCGCCCTATGAGAATACAAACTGTATGTTAAAATTTCAGATCTTTTTTTTTGGGTAAAATATAAAATACTAAATATAATAGAAATGACTTCATGAAAATATAGTACACAAATGCATAAAAGAAGAAAAAGAAAGAAATAATTGGCAGACACTAGCATGTGCGAGCATGTATGCATAGGTATATGTAGAAATATGTTGTAACTATGTATTAACGGAAAGGAGCCTTAAATCGGTAGTTAGGGTAAGCCTATGGGGAAGAGTTTTTATACTTGCGTTTAGACAATCAACTGACTTCTCCGAAATCGGGGTGGGATGGCAGTAGTCAAAATTTATGGTTACTGAAAATGTTCTTTGGTATTTTCAGCCAAACTTTCCAATATGCTCCGAAATTTCTGATTCTTCTTTTCCACATAGCTTAAAGCTTAGTGCGTCTAAACTGTTGAGCTTTGAAGTTTATATGTTGTTTTAGGTTCACCGTGTAAGTTTTTGAGCTTTGAAGCTTATATGAAAGAAGTGCTCCCATAGGCCGGGGTACAGCAGACTAAACTTTAGACTATACTCTTCAGGAGCTAGGGTAATGCCAAAGAATAGAGATTATTGTTAACAAGAAGTGGGACTTCATACGAATTAAGAGTGCCTGCCTAGTATGAAGATGTGGCGAATATTGTATGCTAGGGTAAGCCAATGTATTGATTTATGATCTCTAGTCAAAATTGACGAAATTAAGAGTAAAGTTGAACGCTTACACAACTGAAGCGATAAAATATAACATGACAAATTGACGTGACTTCCTTGAGGATATATTCGCCTGTGGTTGTTCCTTACAGACTATTTACAGTTACAAGTCTCCCGGATACTTCAAACTGAACATTCATCTCTCTAAGAAAAAGTAGCAGCAATAATGGGTAATATCGGTAATGTATGTTAACTTATCGGAAGGGCAATGAAAAGGCTAGTAATTCTTTAGCAGTCCAGTGATGGTGTCTTTTTTAGCAGGCCATTACCTACCCAGAGTCTTGACAGAGGCTAAGTTAGAACAAAAGGTTTCTAGCATGGAAATGTTGGTAGATTAGCCCAGCCTATCGGCCACATTCCAATCAATGCCAGTATTTTAAGTCGTAAGCCGTATCTATTACTCTGAAATCCAATGACGAAATCGATATGTGTTTCTGTTCACTAATTTACTGTAAACCAGTACCGATTTCGTCAACTCAAAGCGCCAAAATAGGAACGATTTTCAGTAGTATTTGTGGCGTAAAGTCGCTACAAACCAGTTTTTAATACGAGTACTAGATGAAAACAAAATCAAATCGAGATTAAGGGCAATGGAACTGATAGAAAATAAGGAAAAGGTTACTTTTCGTGTCTTGCAGGGGAGTCAAAAATCCTCTACCACCTGGATAGTGTTTACTGGACATTCAATGATCTCGAAGCACTGTGAATTAGAGTCTCCCTGACACAGGTCTCAATAGTATGTATGTAGACTTAATATATCTGAGGCCGGACACCATTAGCGATAGAGATTCTAGTGTTGAGTCCCACGACCCCGGCAATTATCGGTTTTCATCATATGATACACCCAGAATCTGACCAGGAATTGATATTTTTTATTCCGTGCGGTCTGAATGATTATTATGACTGAGTTAACATTGTACGAATTGTTAACTACATACGAGTTTTGATTTTTTGTCCATGTCAAGAACAGTAGTAACTCGTGCGTCGGATGAAAACCAGAGGCGGGCTGTAGTTTTCTGACCCTTGCTCTAGATCGTAGGGAGGTGACCGAGAGAACACAGCCACCGAGCGCGTCAACATCAACTAGCAACTGGAATACCCCTAAGTTCCAATGCTCAGGATATACAGTCATAGCCGGTGTTATCAAAAGCCCCCTCAATGTCAAGGAAAGCACATAGTGCGATTTCCTCTTCATTAAGGGAATGTTAACGACTTTCTCACGAAAGTCTCAATTTCATGTTCATAATTTACAGGTACGTTATTGGAGTCGTGTTTTGACATAATTTTTCTGTTTGGTTTTTATTCGGTATTTGAGTCAAGAAAAATATCAAAAAATTGTCATGACAGTGAACGCCAATTTCGCACTCTCCCGGACAGGAGGCTCAACAAGTGGGATCGTATAGAGACCATGCTATTCGCAAAAACTTTGCAAAATACTACCAATAATCTTTCACATATCAATATATAATCCCATTACCCGACTTCTGACACCTTTCCTATTCCCATTCAAAGCAACACTATTTCAGTCACTTTACAGACTGTGGTCATTTTCATATCCGTTGCCCATTGTGCAATGAGGCGCCTTGTACGGAACATTGAAGCATTATCGAAGTACATAATTCCTCAGCGCTTATCTTAGACTTTTTTCATATGTACTAGTATATGGATAATCCATTTATTGATTCTTCGTATCGATAAAGCATCACTGCTGCGGCTGCATCTTTTCAAGTTGGAGAAACTTGGCGGAATCAAAATCTCCGGTAACCATCATTATTCCACCTTGGAATGGGATTTTCCAAATATTTGTCGATTTGAACTGTCAATGGTAATATAACAATGGAAAATGTAGAGCATGGTGCATAGTGAATTCGCGGTCAAAATTAGGCAACTGTAAGTGGTGTAACTAACAGATGTGCACTGCAGATATCCACAAAGTATGGTATTAAGAGCTTATTACTTATTAGTTTTATAAGAATAGTTATAATATGAACTCAAGGTCCCATGTGTGTCTGTCACATAGTTGACCGGCCGAAAAAAAACCTAGTACACAAAATATAAAATAACAGATCAAACTTTCTCAAGGTACCGCAGAATGGATAAGAGGAACAGAAACCACTCAATCTTTATGGCGCTTGGATTTATAGATTTATTTCGAATGATACTTATTGCAATTCCGATAGCTTTATTTATGAGTATGTTCACTATATGGAAAAACGTAATCCCGCTTGGACAGAGCAAGAATAACAAAGCCAAGATATTGAATTTGAATTGTTTAATTCATTAGTAAAAGGAAAAAATTAACTTGCATAAATTGTTTAAGTAATAAAAACAAAACACAATAAAACTAGAAATACAGTGAGCTTATTGTATAATTTTGTGGCCGAATTGTAATATTGAAAAAATATCGGTGTCAATTGCGGATTAAATTTGAACAGGGATTATGAAAAAAATGTCTGCAGATTTCGGATTTAGAAGGTTAGGAACCGCATTAAAAGCAGAATTCCCTCACAAACAGATCCTTATAGTTGTTGGAAAGCTAACGAGGAACATACAACTAAATTACCAGTCAAAAATTTTGCATTTTTATTTTATTTATTCATCCCAACAACCAAAGTCGATATGAGCGACCACTGGTTCACCCCCCTAAAGCAAATTATCAAAACGACTATTGCACAGTCTCAGTCAAACTGATACTCCAGAGGTGCTGGGAATACAACGTAAACGTATACCAAATCTTTGTCGACTTCAAGCAGGCATACGACAGTATCGATCGTGGAGTACTGTACAATATCATGCTGCAATTTGGTATACCAGCAAAATTAGTGCGACTGACAAAGATGACGATGACCAACTCCGTCTCACAAGTCAGGATCCAGAATAGACTTACTGATCTATTTGAAACACGCACTGGTTTGAAACAGGGCGATGGACTGGCACCGACGCTCTTCAACCTAGCACTGGAATACGTTATTCGGGCCATGAATATGGACAACAGCAAGACGCTGCTCATCAAGTCGACACAATTAGCAGCGTACGCCGACGACATCAACATCATGTCCCGAAGATTGGCTGACGCAGAAGAACTTCTGCATACGCTCGATACCGCTGCAAAGGAAGTTGGATTACGTATTAACGAGGGTAAAACTAAAATAATGATGCAATCGGTGACAAGGACACCCGCACAACCGAGCATCAACGTGGGGGACCTCAACATCGAGTTCGTGAACAACTTCATCTACCTGGGTTGCAACCTGTCAAGGGACGCCAACGAAACTGACGAAATCAAGCGACGGATACAGTTAGCTAATAAGACTTTTTTCTCGGTTCTCCCCATAATGAAATCGAAACATGTGCACAGAAACACGAAGCTCCGCGTGTACAAAACCATTATACGACCAGTGCTATGCTATGGCTGCGAAGCATGGACCCTAACTCAAGCCTCCGAAAACATGCTAGACACTTTCGAACGTAAGGTTCTACGGCGAATTTTCGGGGCTGTTTGCGATCGAGATGGATGGCGCATCCGGTACAACCATGAGTTGTATGAAATGTACGATGAGCTGCAAGTCTCGAAAATCGTCAAACTACAACGACTTCAATGGGCAGGGCATGTACAAAGAGTGGACGATGATCGCATGCCTAAGAGAGTAATGAATGCAGAACGAGTCGACGGAGCGAGACTGCGAGGACGACCGAGATCTCGTTGGGAGAGCTCAGTAGGTGTGGACGCCGCGCAGCTGCTGGGCTCCCAAAATTGGAGGACGCGGTCACGTGACCGAGATAATTGGAGGACAATGATCCAGGCGGCCAAGGCCCGACGTCGGGCTGTCGCGCCACGATGATGATGATGATTGCACAGTTATATGATAGTTATGTGGCACATTTAACAAGTTTAACGAAAATACTGGATTAACACTTCAAAAAGGGGTGGAGAAGAACGTTCCGCTGCATCTCAGGAGGCTCTACAGGTTCAGGTGGTACCCTACATATATTTTCCTGCTCCGTTTTGTTTGGATCCGACCCAATAGCACAATTAGTGGCCCAGTTCACTAACAGAGAGAGGGCGTTCTGTAATACATCACTAAGGGTTTACTCACACGGGTCGTCTCGTCATCGGTTCGTCTCTCGTTTGAACTGCAATTCCAAAGTAAATGTGTGGAGATACTCATACGGGTCGTCCATTGGTCGGCACGTAAGCAAATCGATTTGCTTGGGAAGTGGAGTTCGAATCGCAGACCAGCCGATAACGAGACGACCCGTGTGAGCAAACACTAAGTGTTTAAGTGTTTGCTCACACGGGTCGTCTCGTAATTGGCTTGCTTTTTTATGTCGAAAGTTATCGTAGTTAAAGTAATATTTTATTTGTTGACATTTGTAGGGGAGGTAGGCGTTCTTAGGGGCTGTTTATGCCCAAAAAAAATGTGAAAAATCCGGTTATGCGGAGTTCTTTGTTAGAAAAGTACCGTTACAACTACTACTTTGCCTTAACCCCTAGCGGGGCATAGCGCGTCAACTACTCCTGCGCGCCATCGTACTCTGTTCTGGGCAATGGGGCGCAACTCCCCAAAAGGCTTACCCAATACCTGACACTCCTTTGCCACAGATCGACGCCATGTGATTCGAGGACCCCCTCTTGGTCGGCCTTGGTTGGAAATGGGGTTCCATTTCATGGCATGCAAAGCAATGCAGTTATCACTCTTCCGCAATGTGTGACCTATCCACTGCCATTTTCGCCTGCGTATCAATTCGTCGATTGGCATCTGACCCGTACGCCGACTTAGCTCTTCATTTGATATTGTTTCGGGCCAGAAAATTCTTAAAATTCGACGAAGACATGAGTTGACGGTAACTCCTACGGAAACTTTCCATGTACTGCTCCCATACAAAAGCACTGATAGCACCAGGGAGCGAAACAGGCCCAGCTTGGTCTTGATGCTGAGATGATGCTGCTCTGCCAGATTTTGGACAGCATGCCGTATGCGCGTTTAGCCTGGTTGATACGACGAGCGATGTCCTGCTCCGTACCACCATTTTCGGCAACAATGCTACCCAGGTAGACGAAGTTGTCCACCTTCTCCACAAGCTGTCCATTAATATTGATGGCAATAGGTGTCGGATTTCTTTTTCGCAACGGCGGGCTAAGAACCTTGGTCTTGTTGGTATTAATCTTCAGCCCAACCTTGCTTGCCTCCCTCTCGAGATCTAACGCCATTGCGGACAGATCCATGATTTTGTGGGAGAGTAGGCATATGTCGTCAGCGTAGTCCAGATGTTGTAGATAAGATGTCAAAGTCCATTGAATTCCTCTGTCGAGTCCGGATAGGGCTGCATGCAACACATCGCCGATCACAATGAGGAATAGGATCGGTGAGAGGATGCACCCCTGCCGAACTCCACTGCGAATCTCAAAGTCCCCCGACACCTTACCTTTATGCAGAACGCGACATTTCGCGCCGTCATAGGTTGCCTTAATAATAGCCACAAGCTTCTCAGGGATGCCTCTCCTGCGCAAGGCCGCCCAGATAGAATCCCGGTTCACACTATCGAAAGCCTTTTCGAAATCGATGAAAAGCAAGTGAAGCGGAGAATCGTATTCAGCGCATTGCTCGATGATGATTCGCAAGGTGTTAATGTGATCGACACAGGAGAATCCGGATCGAAAGCCAGCCTGCTCTTCATCAATTGTGCTTTCTAAGTGGGCCTTTAGTCTCTCCAGGACGATTTTAGCTATTATCTTGGCAACGGCAGGAAGCACACAAATGCCTCTCCAATTATTACAGTCTGTGAGGCTACCCTTCTTTGGAAGTTTGATGATCAAACCTTCCTTCCACTCAGTGGGAAAGGTCTCTGTATTCCACGCTTTATCAACAAGTGGATGCAGCAAATCGGCAGTTACGCTTGGCGCTGCTTGATAAAGTTCGGCAGGGATACCGTCAAGTCCGGCGGCCTTTCCTCGTTTCAGTGCAATAATTGCAGTGACTATTTCCTCTTTAGTCGGGGCAGTGGACCGTATACGCACATTTTGATGGCTAGCTAAATTATCTATATGAGGGGGAACTTCACCAGAGGTTACACGGTTCAAGACCGCGGCGAAGTGTTCTTTCCACCGCCTCATTTGATCTTCTTCCAAGATAAGTAGCTTTCCATCATTATCTTTCACCGGATGTTGGCAGGAGTTACGACCACCTGTAAACTCCTTGATGACACCGTATACGGCGTTTAAGTTGTTACTTCTAGCGGCTTCTTCTGCTGACGCTAAAAGAGAATTGGCATAAACTCTTTTATCGCGTCGCACACTACGCTGAACTTCTCGAGCTTTCTGACGGTAAAGGAGTTCGATGCTGCTTCGATTGTCGTCTGATGCTGCAGCCAAACGAACTTTCAGCTCCTTTCTTTCAACAATCCGCTGCCATGAAGCGTCGGACATCCAGGGCTTATTCCGGCAATCCGGGTTTGGGCCAAGGATGGTATTTGCGCTATCAATGTACGCATTTTTTATGGCATCCCAGTTTTCGTTTATGTCACTATCTGGGTGACTAGTTATCTCAGCCGCTTTTTGCGCAAGATGGTCATTATATTGTTGTAAGACAGCTGGATTTTTTAGTCGAGCGGTGTTGAATTTGCGGCCTGGAAAAGTACCGTTACTTCCAACTGATCGGTTTCATTTTCACAAGAGAGTATAAAATGATCGTCTCGAGTCATCTACCAAAGTCAGAGCTTTTCACATTTATTCAATCGGGGGTTATAAAGTGTATTTTTTGAACACCTATCCGGTGCAGGCTACGGTATCTCCATGCATTACAATAACAACTTGAACCTGTACGGCTCAGTGGGCGGCTAACCTGCACTCCACACACGTGACAATTGTACTAAAAAGAGATATTTTTTCCCAATAACTTTCAATATTAATAGTAATTAGTAATAAACGTAATCATCATCATCGTGGCGCGACAGCCCGACGTCGGGCCTTGGCCGCCTGGATCATTGTCCTCCAATTATCTCGGTCACGTGACCGCGTCCTCCAATTTTGGGAGCCCAGCAGCTGTTCGGCGTTCACACCTACTGAGCTCTCCCAACGAGATCTCGGTCGTCCTCGCAGTCTCGCTCCGTCGACTCGTTCTGCATTCATTATTCTCATAGGCATGCGATCATCGACCATCGACCATCGACCATTCTTTGTACAATACAATAAACATAATACAACAACATATATAATATAAAAATTATATCGACACACATAAATATTTCTTATTGGTTCCAAAAACCTTTCCTTTTTATTCTGTTTTCGTGAGAATTGGGACACCATGTAAATCATCCAGACGAAATTCATACATAGTGTTACTTGAATTGAAAGATCATCCGTACGGAACGGGTTTGATCCTCTCTTCATTTTCAAAACTCAAGTCCTCAATTGGCTTGACTTCCAAAAATCCTATAGAATCTTACATTTTTCCCACACCTTTTCATAGCCAATCTACTGCAGATTCATCAATATGTATACAAAACCCGGGCAATCATGCTTCATTTCCATCATAACCATTATGCGCTAACTTTATAACACGTATACCTCAAAGTTTTGAACAAATGAAGTGTCTGCAGCGGCAAATTCACGCGGGAATCATCATTGAGAACAGACACTTCACAGGTGCCGCACACCAACAACTTACCACGATCTTTACAAATAAACAGAGAAAAGATAAAAAAAATCAGAATACAAAAAAAATCAACTTAGGGACACTCTCCGCTCTTTTCGTTATCTCAGATGGAATTTATATTCATATCATCTGAATTAAATTTCTTAGTCAACTGTTGACCATGAATAAATTATGCGTGTACTGCTAGTGTGCGTGCAAAGACGAAGAAGTTGAGTCAAGCCAGGCAGCCAAGAATTTCGTACCATTTCCGATATTTTTACACTTTTTTTTTTTACCGGACTATCCAGATACTCAGCACATTACAAATATTCAAACGTTGATATATTATTATGATTATGATAATAATTTCAAAGAAGATACTAAAAAAATGAGTCGGGGATCTCAATGTATGGTAGTGAGTGTGTCGATTAAAAGTAGAAACAGAAGAAACGATCTCGAAAATGGTTCTTTTGGTGTGGATCATCTGGATTTGAGACTGTTTTTACAGGATGAGAACGAATTATACTTAACTGTAATTAGTGTCATAATATGCATAATATGTAACCATGAGGAATGAAGTTGATTTTATGGATGGCTCTTTGATAGGAATAGTAGTGCAGTGTACGCTCTTATAACCGGACACCATCCGAACCATCTAATTTTTATTTAAAGAATCAGCTAACCAAAACTGGCCCGGTAGTGAAATTTAAAATGTTTAATCTCACCCTGATCCAAGGGTCACTAACTGCTTGTATTTGGGGGCAAAAACATAATGGTACCTTTGGGAATTTTAAATTTTTTTGGATGCGAACCAGCGATATCCAGAAATAGCAAAACTTGCTTATCGCGCCGTCTCATTTAGTTATTGAATGTCTCTAACCAATCGCTCATAATCTGTGAACTCATGAAAATGCCGAGAAAAACACTTGTGAAACCATCGAGTTGTCCGGCTATTAGAGGTTTAGTCTGAACAGTAACGTGTGAAAAATGCGTATCCGTGTCCGGCTATGGGAGCGTCCCTTTAAGGGAGCTTATTTTTTTTTTTTTAAACTTCAAAACATGCAAAAATAATGCTCGTGACTTAAACATTTGTCCGCTTACAAGGGGTATCCGGTTGTGGGTGGTGGCCTTAAAGGAAGCGTACACTGTACTATTAAATGGGCTTTTTAAAATGTTGGTATTTACGAAGCGATTAATAAAAATCATAACAGAATAGGCTATCAAAAAGTGTGGGACAACAATTAAAGAAATTCAGATACTCACCACTAGATCTATTTGGAATCAGCAGATTTCAGTCTTTCGCCATACTGATTCCAATAAAGTGTTAACTACAATAAAATTGTGGAATTTACCTGGAAAACAAGAAATAAACCAAGTTCAATTAAGATATACATTGAGATATAAAATAGTTATACACAAAAATTTATGCTGGCAACATTCACCACTTAAGGTATTTTGCATTCAGAAAACTCTTCGGATTTTTGTCGGTTCGATTTTAGTCGGTCCGACCGAAATCAAATAATGGCATGGACCGTAGCACAGGGCTTCTCAGCATCTCTGAGACGTTCATTTTATTATGTATGTATTATGGGAACACAAGATACTCGAGGTAAACATCCGAGAAAGATCTCTAGAGAAGATTTTTGATCGGAATGATCCATTTAGATTTTGATTATCAATATAATATACTAAATATACTGTGAAAATAATACGGATATTCTATTCACATTGAATACACCATAAAAACTAAATTTGACTGAAAACTATAGCTAATTTCAATAGAAAGAGTTTGTTGCCGATAAATCATTTCATCCAATAACAAAATCGATGATATCAATAAAGAAATGATTTTGGTCTAGTGATTGTAATAAATGAAATAATACTCCGTTTCCTGGCACAGATGTGTATCTATTGAGAGTAGAGCTCATTTGTGTGTATCTAAACATATTGAATTTTGAAATTCTACAAAATTTAATACCTATATTTATTGCGGACAGTTAAAACTTTATGTCCGTAAAATCATACACTTTTATTGGAGATAGTGGTCAAAACAAAGTTTTTGTTTTTTTTTTTGGGAAAAAAAGTTTTATGCGAATTTAAGGATGCAAGGTTATTCACATTCAATCTGTTATTAATTTATACATTTATGAGCGGTTAGACTGAGAGATATTCAAAGCACTGCTAGCATAACCAATAAAGATTGTCGTAGAGATTTCTATTTATCAGTGACGTGCACTCGTAGTAAGCAATTCCAAACTGCTTGACTTACCGAAATAAGCAATTCAATAATAAACTTTGCTTACACCAATACACATATCATCATTTCAGTCAATGTTTTTCTTTAAGCTGAAGAATACATATTATCATTCAAATATTCCTTTACACATTCAAATTCTGATCCGCGCCTTCTTTTGGTTAAAAAACATTCGTTCAATTACTTTAGATAATATTCAAACCTCCCACATTTTGCACACCATAGACACCAAACTTAGAATAGGAAAATGTGCCTAGATCTTTAGATGCATGTACCATGTGTGCATCCAAATACTAGAGACATGTTGATTCCAGAAAATGGGAATCTTGGATTTCTGTAGTACATTGGGCAACGATTTTTTTTTTGTTTTGTTCGCAAATTTATATGAGACAAGTCAAGCACTGGCGCGACTGCTTTTGTGTGTGGGATAAAGCCCAATGATGCTTGTTAATGAAATGTTGCCAATGCAGGGAATGTTTATGGGAATTTGATTTTTCCAGTAGAGCTTTTGTTTTTGTTATGTAATGGATTTTCCGTTGCAATTTAAAAGAGGAAATCAGTGCAATCGGGGGATTTTGATTAAATTGTGATTTGAAGTTTTTTTGACCGTTTGTAGTGATTTAATTGATTTGATTTGTGATAAAAGTGGTAAGTTTTCTTTTCGCATTATGACGGAGTATTGCTGCGCGAGGGATTTCGTACTAAAAGCGGGATTTTCAACTCTTTCCTTTGCCAAGAAAAGAGAAATTATAGAATCGGATAGACCGAAGCCAGATCTTAGTTTAGAGTTTAAATTAAAAAATATTACGCGAAAATTCCATATCGAAACGTATGAAAAGTACATTTGGTTAACGGGAAGCTGTAAATTAAATAAGTTATTTTGCTGGCCGTGTCTTTTGTTCACGAATGAAAAATCTGTTTGGAATAAAGCTGGATTTAGTGATTTGAATAATTTTACGGGCTCAGCAGCAAAGCATTCAAGTTCCGAAAAACATCTTCAGTCGTTAATTAAATTAGATAATTTTGGTTCTCAGCGTATAGAGTTTATGCTTAGTAACCAGGTGGCAATATCTGTTAGTTTGCATAATGAAAAAGTTGAGCGTAATCGTAATATTTTGAAACGTTTAATCGATACTGTAATTTTTTTGGCAAAACAGGAGCTTCCTTTTCGCGGAAATAATGAAGACTCTTCTTCAAATAATCGTGGTAATTTTATCGAAACCGTAAATTTCTTGAGTTTGTACGATCCGATAATTGAGTCCCACATAGATTCTATAAAAGCAAATGCAGCGTTTTCGGGTTTGTCTAATAGAATCCAAAACGATCTTGTTTCCGCTATAGCTAATGTGGTTCGAAATAAAATCAATTTGGAAATAAAGGAGGCTCCATTTGTAGCTGTAATGGTCGACGAAACGCCGGATGTTAGCGGTCGGGAACAATTAACGATGATTTTTAGATATACAATATCAAATGAGATTGAAGAAAGATTTATCGGATTTTGGATGTAAGCGCTAATCGTACAGCTACAGCAATAAGCTCTCACATTTTAAAACAATTGCAAAATTGTAATATCGATAAGAAATTAATTGCACAATGTTACGATGGCGCAGCAGTAATGAGTTCTCAAATTCGTGGAGTTCAGACTTTAATTCGGGAAAAACATAAATCGGCAATTTTCGTTCCATGTTACGCTCATTCACTAAATCTAGTATTGTCTAAAGCAGTTGAGTTTATTCCGGAAATTAAATTATTTTTCGCGCACATCAATAAAATCGCATCATTTTTTAATACATCCACTAAAAGGTCGGACCTTTTTGCAAATATAGTAAATCGTCGTTTACCATCGGTTTCCAAAACGCGTTGGCATTATCATTCGCGAATTATTAACGTTATATTTGAACATAAGCATGAAATTTGTACAGTTTTTGAGACAATTTCGAATGGTTCTCAACACTGGGATGGCGATTCCTTGACTTTTTCCGATATATACTTACGAAAATTCGCAGAGTCAGATTTTCAATTATATCTGTTAATTTTTTCTGAAATTTTTTCGAAAACTGATATATTATTTAATATTATTCAGAGCAAAGTGGTAAACATTTCATATGCAAGCCAAAAAATTATTGAATTTGAAAATAGGCTTGAAAATGACTTTTCTAAAAAGTTTGATAATTTCTATTCGACAGAATACAGCAGAATATCAGCCACCACGTAAGAAATGTAGAAATGCGATAGATCCTTTACAAAATTTACGGCGGATATTTCGGGAGATTATAGATGTTATTCTCGGGCAAATTCGAGATCGATTCCATTCGTTCAAAGATCTTTCATTTTTAGAGTTGCTTGAACCGAATTATTTTTCTAAATTCAAGTCAAATTTTCCCGATAAAAATTTTGACTCACTTATTGAATATCACGGTCAATTTTTCGACAGAATAAAGTTGAAAAATGAGCTAAAAGTTATTTATTCTTCAGATGAGTTTAAAAACGCGAATCCTAGTAAAATTCTCGATTATTTTCAAAAACGGCCTTATGTCGCAAACGGTTTTAAGCAAGTTCATATTTTAGCAAAATTATTAACGTCAATTCCAGTCACAGTGGCAACTGCGGAAAGGTCATTTTCAACACTAAAGCGCGTTCACACATTTTTGAGAAATCGCCAATCCCAAGAACGACTTTCGGATCTTGCTTTAATTGCGGTTGAAAAGGATCTTCTTATACAAATGCGAAGAGAAAACGATTTTTTTGATAATGTGATTAAAGAGTTTTTACTTAAAGAACGGCGCATAGATTTGGAATACAAATAAATGGCAATGGCGAAAGAATATTTATTTATTTCAAATACCCCTGAATTTTTCTTAGTCTTAATTAACATAATATTTATTTATCATTTTTTTAATTAGTAATATTTTATTTATTTATTTTTTTTTTTGTATTCCAAATATATGTGCCAATATTTTATTTATATCTTTCCTGATTTCTTCTTTAAGGCTTAAAGCCGCTTGGTATAAATGTTTTTGTGACTGTCCATATTCTATTATACAGTCCATTTTTGTTTATGCTAAATTGGCTTTAGGGCGCCCAACTGCTTGACTATGAAAAATTTCCACTGCACGTCACTGCTATTTATACAATATTTTATAATATGTTTTATGAACAAATTGGTGTCAATGTCAAAGAAGGAGATTTGAAAAGAAATGCATAATTGGAATACTTCAATTTTTGGCAAATTTTCTGATAAACATTCAATATTCTTTTCAATAACATTTCCTTGTATAGATTTGCAGCGTTTCTTGCGAAACTAACGGGATAGCATAACGTGCCATAAAAAAATAAAAATTTAGGCTGCACTATTCCACTTGCACTGATGTGGATCATCAACCAATTGACTAATTGTGCTGAAGGCAGCAACAATAATTAAACTATTACAAAATACAGTAATAAAATCAGGTTGCTGGCTTAAGTCTTTCGTTTTAGCATTTTTCTTATATTTATGATTTGTTGGCAGTAGGTTGTCCAATTATTGGGGACAGTACACTACACACCCATGCATTTTTCAATTTAAAATCTTTTTTTTTATTTTTTTTTTAATAAGTATATATATAGGTATAGGTAGATGCTGCTGGTATCATTATTAATATTTTTGATAAGTGTCAAAATTGGTAGTCTGTGTCTCCCATTAAATAAGTGAGGGTAAAAGGGCTGTTGGTACAAAATATTTTTAAATCCTTTTTTCTCAAGTTTTCCTTGTCTGCAATAGTCAAAACGTGAGCGATGTCTTATATTGAATAATTAATGTAAAAATTTTTGAGTTAATTTCAATTTTGTAAACCCTTATCAGTGGTAACCTCAAAACCCCAACTTTCTAGGATGGGCAAGACTTCAGACATATGTTCAAGAAAATTTAAGGAAGTGCAAACTTTATTTCTTCATTTTAAACATTTCCAGCGAAAAATAGCAACAATTTCCGTCGTTACTCTTACCAGAATTAAAATAAAAATCGACCAAAACAAGCCTCTGGAAGTGGCCCGTGAACGAAAATGATGCATGAAAACGATGGTCGATGGTAAAGAATGAGGGAATTGAAATTTCCAAAACGACAGTCTAAAGATGGTTGACCGAAGCAAAGTTGATCGGCCGTCGGAATAAAAAAAAACAACCTAGCTTTCGTTGTGACTTATGGTGCATTTGTCACTTTGAGATTAGTAGTAAAACTTGTTCCGATTTCACTAAGATTAAATAAGGGGAATTTGAGAATAAACATTTTTTGCCCTTTTAAAGACTTGATTCCCAAACGGCCGTGTTTCGAATAGCAAAAAATGTCCCGTGTGCTGCCGAGCTAAGCGACAGACGCATACTAAGTTCGTGTGCACTGTGGAGAATGAAACCAAGTGTCACAAAAATTCCGATTTCACAGAAAAACATAATTCGCACCTGTAAATTGCAAGGACATTGAATACATATCGCCATTTAACTAGCTTTAATTGAAGATGGGTCGTGCCCTTGTAGTTTCTAACCTAAAAAAAATGTTTCTGTCAGTATCTCCTAAAGTACGTTAATATTAACTCGAACAAAATCTTTGGAAGTCGAAAAGAACGTTCATGTATCCATCCGTGTGTGGGCCACCTAACGAAAGTACCGAAAAAATTATTCGTCCAATCATTTTTAAGGCACATGCCAAACTGGTGCTTTGCATTATTCGTGCCATTTGTATGACAATCTTTTCTTTTTCTATTTCTTCTTTATCTATTGTATTTTGACATTTATTACGACGCGACACGCATTCATTACTAATCAATGATCTTTTATTACACGATCGATGATTATGCAAATGTTACAGTCTATTTTTTTTCTCATTTTAATACTCTGAAGTGTACCAGGTAGTGACCATATTCAAAATATAAAAAGCCGATTCAATGGAACAAAACAAGTAACCGTCAACAATCTTCGGTACCTACTTGAGCAACGTTTTTAGTGAGAGTTATGAACGGTGGCTTTCGATTTAACGGAAACGTTTTAGATAGTATAAATATAGTCATAGATGTCCGTATTGCTCATTGTTGTTATAGATCCATGATCTTGCTCCAATTTCGAACGTCTTTTCTCGATTTGACTCATTAATTCACGCGCGAAATAGAAAAAAGACGCATGCGATGAAGAAAAAATTAGAGAAGAGAAATAATGTAAAGAAACATGTTTGTTCGACTACGTCTACGAGTGTTTTGTTAAAGGCCGTTGTTGTTCGCGCGACTTTTATTTTCATGCTAATTGTAATTGCTAAACATTTTTATACAACGGATAATTCATTTTTTTTCCTGATACCGACTCAATTAGTTGTTGCTGAATTTAGAGTGCAATTTTTGTCTATCGAAATTGTCATTAATAGTTTTTGGGTCAATTGACACACGATTTGATACTAGATTTTACATTATGCAAAAAGTAACAGTTTTATGACAATTGCAGTATTTTATTTCTGATTGCTAAAATGGTGGTTTAGCACTGATTGCCATTTATGACCATGGAGTCGAAGTTTCTGGTACGATCGATTACATCGATCAATCTTACCAAAACATGTCCTATTCTGCGGACAATGCGGAAGCCATAACATCAGCTGGCATCTTCCGGGATCAGATTTCGTTACAACAGCGTGACACGACAACCTTGTCGACCATTTCTTTTTTCGCGACCATTCTCCGAAACGCATCTTTCCCGAACCGAATGGCGAAACAATGGCACCGAGCATACAGGCCTATTTGTATGTATGTTTTACTGGGAATCGCATGGAAAACCATTTATAACATTTATAACACGTCCAAGTTCCCGTAACATTACATGTACCATATTATCACCGCTGACACTTCCTATTATGCAGTGGAATACTCAAAAAGGTAACCATAAATGGAACCCCTTGTCGTTATGGATGAGCGCCTCCAAAGCTTCCATATTATATTATTATACGAGTAGGCAACTGCAGCTAACACAAATTCTTCCATTTATAAAAGCAACCTCTCAGGCAAAAGGGAGAAAATTAATAGGAAAAACAGACATGAAACATATTTGCCCGGGAAGAGTGTAGTAGGAAAAATCATGACACCTAGTTGCGAACCAATTGCAGACATTGGTGGTAATTTATTGGAAGACCGTGGCTGGGCTTTCCGATTTCAGCGCCATAGGACAATACTGCAATGTTCCTGTAGACACGTTCGGTTACGAGGGGTTCTGTGTGTGTATTTTATTCAAATTGTAACAAATGTTCCGGTAAATGCAGAAACATACTTCATGTTAAGATACACGCAGTGTTTTAAAAGGTGGAAAGTGTAATAGATATGGAGGGTTTGAGTAACATTGAATTAGTTTTCGAATTTTTCATTGCTATTAAATAGATTCGGGTGGAAAGGGAGAGAGAGAGAGAGGGAGAGGAGGGAGTTTCGCAAATATGTATATTGAAACGATTATTTGACGGATCGTTAAAGTCAATTTTGTGTAAGACAGAAAAGTGACATTCAAAAAAATATAACGACCATTTGCGCATTTTGCCTACACTTACTGGTATTAGTTTCTATTCCATGGAAGAAAATGAAATTTAGGGATGACTCGGTTTTTTTTCTAAATCATTATACATTAAAATAAATATGTTTTCTTTTTCTTTCATAAAAAGGGGGTAAAAAAGAAAAAAAGTTCGGTGGTCTCGAGGACGATAATCACGGGTTTTGTCAGCAGGATTGTCGTGGGATCCTTGCTTATTTTGATGTAAAGGAAAAAGCATGATAAAGCCCATATACGATGGATGACATGTTGCTTTCTCTTTGAAATCTCTCGAAGCAAGTCAACCTTTAACTACCGACGTGTGGTCTGTGAGACGCTCAAAAATTGCAATTCGTGTAATGCTTCGTATACATGTGAACGTTAAGCCAAACACTGAACATTGAAAGATTGCACTGAAAAGTACCAGCAACAAAAAGAAAGATACCTTTCTGTTGTTACCTGGCCAACACGAATCTACGAGCATTTGAGGAAGCATAAAGCATAAAGTTGCACTTTCAACGTTCAGGGTGGGCCAGGCTTCTCAGTTTAGTTGCTCTTACACCATCGAAATGGATTGTAGTGCGGTTGGGGTCGAATCCAGTAAGTAAAATTAATTTGAAATTTCAGAGCAATCTGTGAGACGGTACGTTGTCAATTGCGATAGTATTTATCTTCTCCGCTCTGTACAGTTGCGGATTTGCAATACACGTTCAAATTGACATGCCCAGCACTTCCAGTGTAAAACGGAGAGCAAATTTAGATGATAACGGTCATCATCATCGTGGCGCGACGGTCAGACGTCGGACCTTGGCCGTGTGGATAGATTTTCTCCAATTGTCGCGGTCAAATGACCGCGTCTTCCAGTTTCGAAAGCCCAGTAGTTGTTGTGCTTCAGTCTCTACTGGGCCGTCCCAACAAGGTCTCGGTCTTCCCGACAGCCTTGCCCCGCTGATGGCACCTTCGAGAACTTTCTTGGGGACTCGACTTTCGTCCATGCGATATACGTGTCCTGCCCATTATAATCGTTGCAGTTTGATAATCTTCGAAACCTCCAGCTCATCGTACAAGACTGTACAACCCATAGTTGTACGAATTCGCCAGCCATTTCGATCTTAAACTGCTCCGAATATTCGTCGAAGGACCATCCGTTCGAAAATGTTCAAAAGGTTTTCGAAGGTTCATGTTTTCAAGGTTCATGTTTCGCAAGCGTAACACTGCACAGGTCGGATGATTGTTTTGTAGATGCGGAGCTTCGTTTTCCTGCACATGTGCTTAGATTTTATTATTGGGAGAACCGAGAAATATGCCTTATTCGCTAATTGTATCCGTCGTTTGATTTCGTCCGTTTCACTGGGGTCGTGTGATAGCTTGCTGCCCAGGTAGTCGAAGTATTTTACGTAATCAATGGTCAGATCCCCGATGGTAATGCTTGGTGGTGTCCTCTTTTTTGATTGGAGCATTATTTTAGTTTTATCTTTGTTGATTCGTAGTCCGACATCGCTTGCAGCCATATCAATATTTTGATTCTTTGGCGTAGGCCAGCCTGCAAGACATGATGTTAATATTAAATTAAATTATTAATAAGGTGCTTTACACCATCTAGACCTCCACGGTCGGGTTTTCAAGTAAAAACCACGCCTTCACGGCTCGTACTAACAGAATTCTCACACTTTCGTGGTCGTCTTGCACGCGGATAGCTGCAAGACCTGATGAGTGCTTCTATTCGTACGAAACCACTAAGCTTATCGAAATTAAATAGATGGAACTTAAGAATAAAAAGTATTTATCCCGCTAAGGGGGCTTGGACCTCTAAGGACCGTGATTCGAGCAGTAAAAAATGCCCAGTGCGTTGCCGAACTAAGCTATAGACGCGCACTAAGTTGGTGTGCAAAATGAAAGTATCGCAAAGATGCCAATATCGCTGAGAACTAGTTAAATTGTCTTCAAATTCAATCTGTAGAACTTTTTTTCGGGGGATGAATACATTCCGATACATAGCAATCCTATAAGCCATGACGGAAATTTGTCCCTTTTTGACCGCACCTTTAATGAAATATGCTGGCTTGAACCCTGACTGGATGAACTTTTAGACTAGGAGGCACATTGATAGTAGCTGAGTATAATTAACATAATGAAATAATAAAGCTAAAAGGGGATAAAAACTGGTGAAACTGATTAAACGACAATAAGAACATTACAAAATCTCAAATATCAAAATCAGGTTACTAGCTTAAGTCTTTCGTTTGAGTTAAGTTTTTTTTTGTGTTTTCTAGTTAATATCTGCGTTCGTTTTACTGGATTTTGTTTTCAGACCAAAAAAAACGACAAAGGTCGGCGCGAACTTGAATAGCCACACCAGATACTTCGCCGCCGTGGGGGCGAATTGCGAACTCAGTATACACTTAGATGGGGACGAAATAAATTGAGGTTCAACCAATTCGCTTTCAACACCGATCCGATGAGATGCTATACGAGACTTGGATTAAAACCTATCTGTCGTTTTGTATGAAAATGGTCTTCGATTCACCGGATCTCAGACCATAGTGATGCAGTGTCAGCGTTCATGCATTCTAATGCCACGCCTGATCAAGTTTCTGATGCAGTAATCAAGTTCATTGTGTCCTTGTTCATGGGTGGCAGCAAAAAATCGTTAAATGAAATTAGATTGCAACTCTTCCAGAGTGCACTTTCAATAAAAAAATTTAAATTTGGCATGTTCGTCTCCCACTGAAGCGGCTGCTCATCAGCACTCTCTGAGTGTCTATTTGTAGGTGCAGGTATGGAAAAATAGTATTCTTGATCCAAAACTGTGGGGATGAAAGAAACCCAAAAATTATCTAAGACCCACCATAGACGCAGTGATTGATCGGCCGATCCCTCGCCCGATATCGATGTCGGCCGGCCACATCCCATTATCTATCGACCAAACCAATCCCATCTAAATCCATTCCTAATCATCTCTATGCAGTATGCAATGCATGCATTGTGTATACTTCTAAATATACACACAACAACCCATGCTGATGCTGACTGCAAGCAAATCAGAAATCATTTGCTTACGTCGCACCGCACATCCAAGATTCCCCAGATACATAAAACAAGCCCAACATTCTAAAACAAAAGTAATCGTCTCGTATCATCACCTCAAGTTCAACTTTAGATGAAAACGATACCAAACCAACAACCAGGCAATTTCGCCCGTATACTGTGGCACGAAATGAGTTATTCGCAATGTGTGTTTTGAGTTTTTAATACGAAGAGTATACTCCAATTACTAACATTCTCTCTCAAATGAGGAATTCATGACATGGAGCTTTTAGAACAGAGTGAAATGATATGACTGACTACGAAAATGGGGTCAAAAAAGAGACAAAAAAAGTTGGGGTCGCCACCCCAGGCTGACAACCTCGTTTTCATGGGAAATAGTGGTCTGATCCGGCTGGCTCGAACTAAGGGGAATTGGGGGACCGCTGACTCAGAATTTGGGATAAAAAAAGAAAAAAAAAAATGTGGAGTCGTCCATCCCAAATTGGCAACCCCGTTTTCATGACTCGAACTAAATGACATTGGAGGTCACCGACTTCCAATCGGGGGTAAAAAATAAAGGAAAAAACTCGATTTTTAAAAACTACGACTTTTATTGAATATGTTATTAACCAAGTTTCACACTCTTTGCATGACTCTTTTTGAACGACTCATTGGAAAGAGTCGGAGCTTATGTGCTGGCACAGTGAAAAGAGGCATTATGGTCATCACTAGAACACAGGGAACTTTCCCACTGAGCGGAAGAAAGGATTGATCATCAAATTTCCGAAGAAGCGTAGCCTCAAAGACTGTAATAATTGGAGAGAAATTTGTGTGTTTTCTGCCGTTGCCAAGATAAAATCTAAAATCGTCCTGGAAAGACTAAAGACTCACTTAGAAAGCACAATTGATGAAGAGGAGGCAGGCTTTCAATCCGAATGCAGCTGTGTCGATCACATTAACACCTTGCGAATCATCATTGAGCAATGCGCTGAGTACGATTCTCCGCTTCACTTGCTTTTCCCGTTACTTTTGCCACGGATTTTCTTCGGTTTTTTTTTAATACTAGTAGTAGTAGTAAAAGCCATCAAATGGTATAAAAGGTGGGTACAAAAAACAAACCGAGAAGAAACGGTGCCAACTTACCGGGTACTCAAAAAATCGTGAAAAAAACGGTAGGCACTAAAAAACCGGTACTAAAAAATCGAAATAAACCATTAAGTACGCTACTGAAAACAATGGGAAAAACGGTACTCGAAAAACCGAGACAAAACGGGGTACTCAAAAAACTAACCCGTACTGAAAAAAGGGGAAAATCGAAAAAACAAACTGGTACATACTAAAAAAAATCGGCTCATGGTTCATAAAACGATAATAGTTATGATTGGTACCGGTAGGTCTTGAGAAAACCGGTACCAACCTGTATATTGGTTTTGGGACTATAAAATCAATTCGTTGTATTCCAAATTTTGTTATACGCATTTCGTTACAGAGAAGACTGTTTTATTGATGTACTCGTATGTAGCTTTAAACTTCCTCACAGCACCAATCAAGTCCCATTGTCACAATTTAACGCTGAATTCCGACTTACTGTTACTTACTACTGGTCAAATAAAAGATGTGTGATAACATGTATTAATCGTAATAAATTACGAATTATTCCAAAGATGACAATATATTTCGGTTCGGCATTGAAAAGACCACCGAAAAAGCATGCCATCATATAAAATCCTATTTATTTACTTTGAGTTTGAACATTTGTTTGATCTTAATCGCAAAGGAATCGCGCTTCCTCAAAAGATTCGACTATAAAAAGCTAATTTCAGATCACTACTAAAAATAATTTTTTTTTATTAAATGTCTATCATATGTATAAAATAAAGAAAAGCAACACGTTAAAAAGCAAAAAAAAACCTACAGTTTGTGTGAACTGTGAAGATACTGACTTTTAATGGAATACACGCCATTTTATCACGACACAGGAGGCTATTAAGACAAATTGCATTCAGTGGACTTTTCGGGGCGATATCAACACGCTTTTTGTTTTTTATCGAGCCATTAGCTGAAGATGATGGAGATGATGATCGACTATTTTGCCTATGGGGTGTTTGAGTGCTTATGCAAATGCGCTGAAACTTTTTCTTAACATCCTAACCGCCCCGAAATGATGGGCACTTTATTGTTAATTTACATAAGAAGACAATAAAATATACTAGACAAGAGATAGAGATAATGTAGACTAGGTGCTTAACAGATTAAAACATGACGTTTTTGGTCAACCTGCTGTTTTGATTCTCCACACTATTTCTATTTTTGGGAAGAGTCGTGAGTATATGTTTTCTTGTTTAGTTCCACTAAGGTTGCCGCTGTGCAATGAATGATTAGTGGAAGAAAAGTGGAGGTTGGACTATGTATTTAGTATGAATATCGATTCGTAGCAACTTTGAGAAAAAAATGAGGAAAAGTCAGACTGTACTATCTAAGGATGGGGAGGAATAATTTTTGTGGACTGAAGATAGATTGACATACCTAAGATATAAGCATAAAGTGCTTGGTAGCCGTGTGGTATTGGTCATCGCTCTACGATACTACATCTAGAGTGACTCAGGTACAAATCTCGGCGCGTTAATAAAAACTGCCTGTGGATACTACTAGAATTCCCGCAGCGCTCCGAACTTATCGGTACAAAGATGGCGCGGATAAGAGGTGAATGCTAGCATCTGTACCATCCGAAATCTATATGCTATCAAAACGTCAACAAGGCATAGTAATGGAGATGTAGACGCGGCCATGCCCCGAAGGGGTCAAGGCAATTAACAACAAGATCTAAGCATAAGTATGCTGAAGCGAGTCCAAAATGCATGAATCCAAAGTCCAATAATCCAAAATTATGCACACTGTAATTTTTTTATTGACGCATCAGGTGGCGCCATGAAGCTGTAATGGACGGTTTGGTGGGCATCCGAAGATGCACGTGGGGACGGAACCTTAAGTAGCATAATAACCGTGAAGGTCGAGCCGTGACCTCTGGCGAAGAAAAATGCCTCTCGACGAGCTAAGCCCTATGCTTGCTGTAGCTCAGTTCGCTCGTTGCCCCTATCCTTTACGTATTAACAAAAATTCATTGGCCTGGGGAAGGTAATACAAACAAGGGAGGTAAAAATGGGGAATACAAAAAATGAGGCGATATGGATGGAATGTTTGGCTCGCTTGCCCTCGCGCTTGCATTGGGGTACAGGTGTAGTGCGATTCTCGGTCTCTGGTTTCGTACCATCGAAAGATCCTTACTCATCAGGTGCTGCCATAGATCTGCCGGTGGAAGCAGCACTTCCAGACCAGAATATGGTTTATTACAGGTGGTTCGTTGCAAAGCCAAGGACTATTTTCTTATGTTAGTATTCAAAACTTGTAAGTTACCATATTCATGTCTAACGGCACCCTATTCGGCGAATTTAAGCATGTTTTATCTCAAAATACATTTTTTTTCTCTATCTACCTACCTATATTCGAAGGCAGATATATTTTTAATGTGTGATTTTATTGCAAAAAAGTCATTAAAATTCCCAATCTAAATAGCTTAAATTAAATAAATATAAATCCATTTCGTTGGCCATCTAGCTTCTCGATTTACTGCTGTCAACATTGGCGATCTTTATCGAATTATTCAGCCTAAAAGAGAATTTAGCAAAGGAAAGATTCAATCCAGTAACTTTTCTGTCGACATCAACAACCTGGGCGATGATTACGGCGCGTATGTCGTCAAACGCACCAACAACATTATCTTTGTCTTTTTTTCTTTGCTTCTAATATAAAACATTATCGGTTTCTTTGTATCTTAGTCGATTAAAAAGCACTGATCTGTTTGGTGCCCGCGGGAAACCTGCAACGATGTCTACGACTATAACAAATGTTTCTTTTAGCCTACCATCTGGATTTTGTGTAGATGGTAAACAAGCACTTTACATATATCGAATTTTAGTGGAAAGACCTTGACGGATTCTTTTGATTTTGTCTTGTGACTATGTATGAATAGTATACTCATATATTTTTCTGGTTCTTTTTCTTTTAGATTCCGAACCTGTGCGTTTCAGGTTAAATGCCGCCTTTTTAAGTGAGAATCTGAGTCACATTATGCAAATTCCGTGATGTCGATATGCATTTAATTATTTCATCGTGCCAAGATTAATGTGATATATGGTTTTAAGTAGTTCCATAATCCTTTCGAAAAGCAACTACTGTTGTCAGTGTGGTTTTAAATGGATGATTTGAGCGTCAGTTGAGATCTTGATATGGTTCTGGGAAGCTTGAGAAATTTTCCAAATCAGCGATGATAGCAATAATTAATACTGGAATAAATAAAGATGTTGATGCTACAGATTATATAAAGAATTATTATCGCTAAAAGTACATTATTCTAGGCATTACTTTTTCTTAGGACTAAATGTTCCTCTGTCGGGCCCATGGGTGACTGAATAGATCTAAAGTACTTATCATAGTGCCAGAGGGTGCACGAAATTACATACTATACATTCTTAATTGGACATTAAACGATGTAGTGAAAATGACACAAAAAGAGCGACGATATTCATCGGAACTTTAGGCCCGTCCCATGCAAATACATTTTCAGTTTGATCCAATTTAGGAGCCCATATTTATATACCAAAATAAGCGCTTGTTACAAAACTCTCGGATTGCGGGCGTAGCCCTCTATATATTTTTATAATTAAAACTATTTTGTGAATATCTTATCTTTTTCCACTGCATTGTATTCGGTCTAGCATTGAACGAAGTTGAATGAAAGGAAACATTTGGGTTAACGAAATCTTGCTCAGAAAGAAATTTTTAAAATCACAGGCCATCTCTAAATCAAAATCACAATCACATGTGATTTTTCCTAGACATAATATACTCTTTTAAACCTCCATAGTAAGTTAGCCTTCAGAATTAGATATTACACTCTAAGCCAGTCATGTTCATATAGCGTTGGGAAGCTTCGCCAATCTCAATCGATTCATCTATTCTCCAAATATTCACTCCATCTCCTATCAAAACTCCCTGGTAAGCTCTGATATCCATATTCGGTCATATTAATGTCCTACTATAAATTAGTTCCCAAAAAAAATAATGTTGCATTCACATCATTTCCTAAATGTCTATTTCAAAATTAAAATATCATTCTCATTATGGCATATTAAACAAAAAAGCCGAATAAAAAAATCCCATTCGCCACACGGCCATTTGAAGCCGTCCATAACTAATCGAGAACATTATATGTAAATAATTCGTCGTAGATTTTTTTTTGACGGCTTAAAAATTACAATTGAAAAATCACTTCGGCAAACTATCAAACATCAAAACATTTCCGATCCACGAAAAGATATTAATAACCGAATGTTTGAGATACTCATACAACCTAGCCTTTGTACGTTTTTTTTTCGTCGACTGTTGCTTTTTTTAATTCGTATCTGAGAATAATAGTGTTTAACTTTTTGCCTGACTAGAAAAACTATCGAAGTGTCAAAATTCAACTGTTGTGAGCCCAAACAATAATTAATTGGTTATCATTAACCTGTGAATGGGCCAAGCTATCGATTAACTTTAGGCATTTTGAGTTCACGAATATTTTAACGCTTTTTCATTTTGGACGAAGATTGCCCAGCTATCGCGGTACTCTGGAAGGAAGAAAGAGTGGAAGAGGTAATGTATCGATTATCAGATAGAGTTGTTTTAAGCGATGATTATTGAAACAATGGAATTGAGTGGATGATGTGAGATCTTAATTTGATCAAAAAAAAAGATCTCTGTTGGCCGGGAAAATGTCTTAATTTGGGTTCAAAAGCGAGGTGGATTCTCTTGAAAGTCAGATTTTCCAAACGAATCTAGAAATTCTGAAAACTCCCATAAAAAATAGTATAATCTATAAAACATTTCGAAACAAATCACTTTTGATCACTCATTTATTATCAAAAAATTCACCCAAATAAAAAAAAATCCCAGCAAAGATTTAAAACAACCAATAACCACCATAAATTTTAAGAACATTGTGTGACTCAAAATGCATAATATAAAAGATAGGTTCAATCACAGGGAAGATACCAGAGCAAAGAAAGAAACCTGGACACGATGATCAACATGAGCATGTGTTTTGTTGGTGGAAGATACGAAATAATTTTTTTTCAACCTTTAAGTGTTCTTTTTTTAATGTATTATTATTGGTGTGGCAGTCGAAAAAGGAAACCAGTTCATCTTGAATTAAATTTGTTTTTAAAATATCTTCCTGCTGAGCGGTTAATGGCGGCGTGGAAAGAGGAGACAACAACAGCCAGCCGTGCAGGCGGCGTTTTACACACAAAGTTATCGATAGGAGGGCTGCCCGTTTCACCTACGGTGGATCTCATGAATTTGATTATTACATCACCGTTTTGGGAAGAGTTAAAAGAAAAAAAAAACAATAAAAACGCTTCAAGATACAGAAAAAAAAGTGGGATCAAAGAATAATCCTTTATTGTTTGTGGCCAACGATTTTGGATAATATGAACGTTTATGACGTACAATATGTACACAAGTTTATTGATGTAGTACACATACTAATATTCTAATCTGAAGTTAGTCTTTATCGTTTTAGTGGTTTGCCCATTGAACTCGGCTCTTTCGATTTGACCCCTAGCGCGAATCGATTTATTATGGGTTTACACAATATTAGTATACCAAGTGCGAGTTTTTCGACTTGAAATGTTTAAAATATAATCGAATGGGCCGGCAAATGGTTAAAGTAAATCACGGAGCTTAGGGTGATCGATAATTTTTAAAACACCCCGAAAATTGTCTCTTGTCTTTTCGGCAATCCTACCAAAGGAGGATTTTTATACTCTAGATGAAATCTGAGAGTATTATAAGTTTGCCACAAAGTTTGTAACGCTAAGAAATAAGGCTCGCAGAAAAAAATGAATGATACAGAAGTTCATATTATCACTCGAATATCTCAAAACCGGATGTCCGTCTGTCCGTCTGTCCGTCTGTCCGTCTGTCCGTCTGTCCGTCTGTCCGTCTGTCCGTCTGTCCGTCCGTCCGTCCGTGACCTCTCTAGCTCGAGAACGCGTTGAGCTATGAAGTTCAAATTTTGCACACGTTATTTTTGACAAAAAATGAAGGCTAAGTTCGTGAACAGGCTAAATCGCTCCACCCCTTCTACCCCCTCCCATACAAAATGACACATTTTTGAAAATTTACAATAATCAGATTTTCTCAGAAACTATAAAACATGTTGCTTTGAAATTTTTAATATATCACTTTTATGATAATTGTAACTTATGTTATAAAACTTATTGTAATCCTTACCCTCCTTCTACCCCCTCCCATACAAACTGCACTATTTCATGAAATACGTTAAGCCAATTTACTCATTACCTATACAATTTATCGGGCTGAAATTTTGTACTTAACACTTAATTAACAATATCAGTTAGATTCAAAAAAAGTAATCGATTACCCTTACTCCGTCTACCCCCTCCCATACAAAATGACACATTTTTGATAATTTACAATAATCAGATTTTCTCAGAAACTATAAAACATATTGCTTTGAAATTTTGAATATATCACTTTTATGATAATTGTAACCTACATTATAAAATTTATTGTAATATTCACCCTCCTTCTACCCCCTCCCATACAAACTGCACTATTTCATGAAATACGTTAAGCCAATTTACTCATTACCTATACAATTTATCGGGTTGAAATTTTGTACTTAACACTTAATTAACAATATCAGTTAGATTCAAAAAAAGTAATCGATTACCCTTACTCCGTCTACCCCCTCCCATACAAAATGACACATTTTTGATAATTTACAATAATCAGATTTTCTCAGAAACTATTGCAACCAAAATTATTTATTGGCTTTAACCAGGTTCAAATTCATCTAGAGTATTGCATGATTGGGGTTTACCCCAATCGTATTTCTTTTATGTTTTTTTGAATGACCTTAATTCACCTGGATTATTGATTTGATTGACGACTTTTTGACTTAGTGATAATTCATTATACTTTTATTTAAAATACAATTGTTTTTGCCTTCACCACGATTTTTATTATTCCTGACGCGTTTCGATTTTTCGACCAAGAAAGAGAAAGAGCGAAACGCGTCAGTAATACTAAAAATCGTGGTGAAGACAAAAACAATTAAGGGCGTGTGAGGGCGCGCGTTACCGTGCAGCAGAAGGGCAATTTTTCACAACACTCCGCGCAGTTTGTTTTGGATAGCCCTTCTCAAGTCCTTCGAAACTTCACAACACCTGTCAAGATTGATCTGTCTGTCCCCTAGGGAGATAGTCGTAGTGCAAAGCACCATTCTTATCCAAAAAAAAAAAAAACCGTGACCACTACCTTGCCTGCTAAGAGAACAATTTTAGCTTTTTTGGGTGCAGGGGCCAAACCATGCTCTGCTGCTTTGTTTCAGGGATCGCATGATGTACTCACGTCTCGTCTCCAGTCACCATACACCATCAAAATTGGCATCCCCCTCCTCCTGATGAATTTCCAAGCAAGTCAGTACGGTTTGTTTGTTGATTAGGGGTCAGAAACCTGTGAACCCAACGTGCACAAACTTTGGTCATCCCCAGCTTTTCATTAAGGATGTTAGCGACCGACATTCGACTAATTTCGATGTGAAGAGGTAGTGTATCAATATTGTCAAGGGTGAGGTGCCCATCCCGTTCTAAGATCTCCGAAACACACTTTACTGCTCCCCCCTCGGTCGCATTTGAAGAACGCCCGGAGCGCGGTTCATCAACGATGTTTTGACGACCGCTGGCGAAGCCACGTACCATTTACACACTCATCGCACCTGCACCGTATACAGAAACAATCCCCTGGTGGCTCAGAGTCTTTGGCATAGAGAAAACGTATCACCGAACGAGTACGACGTTGGTGTAAGAGGCGACGGGGGTCTCCATGGTTGCAGAGCTACTGACGCCCAGCTGTTTGGCGAAAGACCAAAATAACCCACGCAGAGTTGGCAACACAGGAAAACTTACTGTTCCGTTTTTAATCACTAAACTTGTGAACGATTTTGTGGTCTGGTATTCAAATAAGTGTTTTTATTGCAAAATCCCCATAGACCGCAAAAAATCCCTTACATAAGTAATATACGTGGTTATTGGTTAGATTAGGTAGTAGGACAGTCAGTGACAATTACACACACAGCAATAAAAATAAATCCTAGAATTGATTGCTAATATTACTGTAAGCTCCCACCAAAACTGCGCCGACTCCTATAGGCGCCACTTCTGAAAACTTTCAATATTATAATTATTACTCAAACCGGAAAATATAAATTATGTTAGAATGTCATCTCAAAACATTTACAACAAGCCATTAAAAATGCACATTTTTTAAGTTCCCACATTCATAATGTTTCCTAAAGTCTTAATTAGATTCGTTGTCTAGACAATGTTGTAATCTAAATTCGATTCCATAAATCAATTCTAGTTGACACTTCGTATTCTTCCACTGTCTAGGACAACACTCTTTTGTTGTCTAGTTAATTATTTAATCAAATAAAATATTAGAATAAAACTTGCTCTGCAAATGTAACCAAATGCACTTGCCAACGAGGATCGTCTTCATCTGTCTATAATGGTTATTTTGCATATTTGTATCTGCTGTAGACGATGGTTGACATCAAATTTTTTTCCTTTAATAATTCAGTGTGGTTACATATAAATAGAAATAGTAGTTGTGTGTTCGATTCAAGCGGGTAAAGATCCAGACTGAATCGAACGCTACGGGTTTGCGATAAGCGAATTTTAAAAAAAGCCACTATACCGAATTGGAAACAATGGGGCGAACTCGTTGTGATCCAATATCAGAGCTAGATCAAATACTGGTCAGTCGTTTTGCATGACAATGGATCTTTGTCTGGATGAATCGAATATGGCTAATAGCCGCGTTTTTTGCGCATCGCAGCAGGACAAGTACACAAATTACACTAACAACATCCCGGATAGTGCTGACTATACTTCTGGTGCAGGAAACCTGTTCTGTAAGGGACTTTTCAGACTTAAATACTTGCAATTCGCTCTATAGTAAAGCAAACCTCATACTAAGAAAATTTTTGTACACAAATCATTGACCAACAATTTTAAGATTTCGTGTTTTTGTACTCTGTGTGGATAAATATTGCACCAGAATAGAGGGTAATGCGGTCGCACAAACACCAGATTTTTAAATTTTTGTTCAAAAATTTGAAGAAAATTTTTCAAATGTGAGGTTTCTTAAGAAGCCTAGACGAAAATATTTAGCAAAATCATGTTCACTTGTCATTCCAGCATTTCAGGCGCCATCTGCGTGTTGATTTGCTATGAATAAAATGTCGATTTTGTGTAATTACGTGGAATAACCATAACAAAATTATTCTACTGGCCCAATAAAATTTGTTATAGTATATACTACTTTGCCTTAACCCCTAGCGGGGCATAGCGCGTCAACTACTCCTGCGCGCCATCGTACTCTGTTCTGGGCAATGGGGCGCAACTCCCCAAAAGACTTACCCAGTACCTGACACTCCTTTGCCACAGATCGACGCCATGTGATTCGAGGACCCCCTCTTGGTCGGCCTTGGTTGGAAATGGGGTTCCATTTCATGGCATGCATAGCAATGCAGTTATCACTCTTCCGCAATGTGTGACCTATCCACTGCCATTTTCGCCTGCGTATCAATTCGTCGATTGGCATCTGACCCGTACGCCGACTTAGCTCTTCATTTGATATTGTTTCGGGCCAGAAAATTCTTAAAATTCGACGAAGACATGAGTTGACGAAAACTTGCAGCTTTCTGGTAACTCCTACGGAAACTTTCCATGTACTGCTCCCATACAAAAGCACTGATAGTACCAGGGAGCGAAACAGGCCCAGCTTGGTTTTAATGCTGAGATAACTGCCCTGCCAGATTTTGGACAGCATGCCGTATGCGCGTTTAGCCTGGTTGATACGACGAGCGATGTCCTGCTCCGTACCACCATTTTCGGCAACAATGCTACCCAGGTAGACGAAGTTGTCCACCTTCTCCACAGGCTGCCCATTAATATTGATGGCAACAGGTGTCGGATTTCTTTTTCGCAACGGCGGGCTAAGAACCTTGGTCTTGTTGGTATTAATCTTTAGCCCAACCTTGCTTGCCTCCCTCTCGAGATCTAACGCCATTGCGGACAGATCCATGATTTTGTGGGAGAGTAGGCATATGTCGTCAGCGTAGTCAAGATGTTGTAGATAAGATGTCAAAGTCCATTGAATTCCTCTGTCGAGTCCGGATAGGGCTGCATGCAACACATCGCCGATCACAATGAGGAATAGGATCGGTGAGAGGATGCACCCCTGCCGAACTCCACTGCGAATCTCAAAGTCCCCCGACACCTTACCTTTATGCAGAACGCGACATTTCGCGCCGTCATAGGTTGCCTTAATAATAGCCACAAGCTTCTCAGGGATGCCTCTCCTGCGCAAGGCCGCCCATATAGAATCCCGGTTCACACTATCGAAAGCCTTTTCGAAATCGATGAAAAGCAAGTGAAGCGGAGAATCGTATTCAGCGCATTGCTCGATGATGATTCGCAAGGTGTTAATGTGATCGACACAGGAGAATCCGGATCGAAAGCCAACCTGCTCTTCATCAATTGTGCTTTCTAAGTGGGCCTTTAGTCTTTCCAGGACGATTTTAGCTATTATCTTGGCAACGGCAGGAAGCACACAAATGCCTCTCCAATTATTACAGTCTGTGAGGCTACTCTTCTTTGGAAGTTTGATGATCAAACCTTCCTTCCACTCAGTGGGAAAGGTCTCTGTATTCCACGCTTTATCAAAAAGTGGGTGCAGCAAATCGGCAGTTACGCTTGGCGCTGCTTGATAAAGTTTGGCAGGGATGCCGTCAAGTCCGGCGGCCTTTCCTCGTTTTAGTGCAATAATTGCAGTGACTATTTCCTCTTTAGTCGGGGCAGTGGACCGTATACGCACATTTTGATGGTTAGCTAAATTATCTATATGAGGGGGAACTTCACCAGAGGTTACACGGTTCAAGACCGCGGCGAAGTGTTCTTTCCATCGCCTCATTTGATCTTCTTCCAAGATAATTAGCTTTCCATCACTATCTTTCACCGGATGTTGGCAGGAGTTACGACCACCTGTAAACTCCTTGATGACACCGTATACGGCGTTTAAGTTGTTACTTCTAGCGGCTTCTTCTGCTGACGCTAAAAGAGAATTCGCATAAACTCTTTAATCGCGTTGCACACTACGCTGAACTTCTCGAGCTTTCTGACGGTAAAGGAGTTCGATACTGCTTCGATTGTCGTCTGCTGCTGCAGCCAAACGAACTTTCAGCTCCTTTTTTTCAACAATCCGCTGCCATGAAGCGTCGGACATCCAGGGCTTATTCCGGCGATCCGGGTTTGGGCCAAGGATGGTATTTGCGCTATCAATGTACGCATTTTTTATGGCATCCCAGTTTTTGTTTATGTCACTATCTGGGTGACTAGTTATCTCAGCCGCTTTTTGCGCAAGATGGTCATTATATTGTTGTAAGACAGCTGGATTTTTTAGTCGAGCGGTGTTGAATTTGCGGGGCCTGGATCTTTCGTCGCTGGGGCGGCGCACGGCTGCAATACGCAATCGAACATTAGCGATCATAAGATAATGGTCTCTTCCCATCCCAATATCGGCACCCTTCTTGTTTCGCACGTCCAGGAGGCAACTCTTTAATCTTTTACTAATGGCAAAATGGTCGATCTGATTTTGTGTTCTGCGCCGATCAACAGAGGACCAACTGATTTTGTGGTGGTTTATGCTCAAACATAGTACCACCGATGAAGAGACTGTGAAAGTTGCAGAACTCTACAAATCTTTCACCGTTGTCATTACGATCACCAAGACCGTGTCTCCCCATCACATGTCTGAGCCCATAGTTATCAGCGCCAACTTTCGCATTCAAATCACCCATAACCATTATAATGTCACCTTTAGGTGTTCTGCTCTGAACGGCGTTTAGTTCTTCGTAGAAGGAGTCTTTTGCCAAGACATTGTCGGGTTCAGTAGGGGCATAACATTGTATTATTGAGATGTTCCTCATTTTGGTCCGGAACCTGGCGGTCAAGACCCTGTCAGAGACCGGTTCCCAGGATAAGAGACAGTTTCGCGCGGCTCTGGTTAAAAGGAGCCCCACACCTGACTCACGACGACTACCGGTAGCTTTACCGGAGTACAACATTACAGTGCTGCCCGTTGGAGAGATGAATTCTCCGCTGTTCCACCATCTTATCTCACTAACTCCTAAGATATTTAATTTGTACCTCAGAAATTCACTCTCTAATTGAAGAAATCGTGCGTTCTGGGGACCTTCTGATCCATTGTCCCGGAGAGTACGCACATTCCAGAATCCAATCTTTGTCATTGTACGATAGCTAAAAGTCGTAACCGTTGAGTCAGTCCTTATCCGAGGCATAGTTGACGTTTCGTTAGCATATAAAGATTTCGGATAGTGCAAGTTGCTGGCATACACATCCTGTCCTTTGATTGTCGGTTTTAACGACAGGCCCTCAAAGGGAAAGGCCGTGGTATTTTTTTTCACACCCCACACCACAGGGGTACCTCAACCAAATCATCGCACCGCCATCACTGGCGGCTTGACGTTGGTTGGCAATGGTCTGTGACCACTGCCGTTCCAGGGGGCGCCCACGCGGAGGACTATGGAAGAGGGGTTTTTGCCCCCCTGATTGTCCCCGAATTGTATAACAAATGTATGGTAAATCTAGGAGATTTTGTGGTAGATTTTCTGAAATCTGCGAGACTTATCCAAATCTACTGTAGTGTGCATACGCTCTTAGACTGTATTATGTATTTTGAAATTTCAATTGAGATTGATCTAACCTAGAAAACACACCATTTAGGCCTTGATTCGTTGTTCTGTGTCGTTTTCTCGCTGCAATTGTGTTCTGGTCTGTCCGGTTGTACAAAAAACGCGAATAATGTATATGAAATATGCACAGGAAAAAAGTTAAAACATCGATTCTGGATTTTTGATAAAATCTCACCCCAATTATCTATGAATATTCAACAAGATGAATATATGTATGTCCGACAAAATACATAATAATTTTACATGTCGCCTATTCATGCCAAAAATAGTCGGGTCCGTTTCGTTCTGAACCGCGCTTTTAAGAAAATATATTCGTCCGAATCTTTTTTTTATACAATTTTTAGTTTTTTGTTTATGGACACAAAGTTTAGCACTGACATGAATTAGGCATGTTTTAAAAGCAGCTTTTAATATTGATTTTAATTTTTTTTATTTTGTTGGCATGCATAACATTAATATCGTCTGCGGGTATATCAATGCTATAATGAAAATATGGATATACCTTAATATTTATTGCAAGAATCGGCAAAATATAGAGCTTTATGGAGATAACATCCGGACAATGAATACTGTTGAATAGTCAATCTAGATAAAGAGATGCAAAATTCTATTATAATGCAAAGTTAATAGGGTTCTGACTGTTTTCTCGATGTCTATGTTTCGTATTGTGAAATAGTTTAGCTTATAATTAATTAATTAATATATATCAAAAATCTTAGCTAAATTAGTAATACTTTGAACTTGTTGACGGTAAGAGGTGTGCATCATACGTTTAGGATTAACGCTTTCGGTGCGATTGACGCAGTAGATGTTTTTTTTTTTTTGAATTCGATATTTTTTGACTTAATATTAAAAACAAATATATGAGACCTGAGACGGTAATCTTTTTTAGAATAGCAATTATGTATTTATTCTTATTAAGTGGATACATTCTGATAAATTCATGAAGATTATACAAATTTATTCTGCAGATACATGCAACATTGTGACGAAATTTTATTAATGGTTTTGAGCACAAAGTAGGAAAGATTTGGTGTATATACATGTAAGGGCGGCGTGGCCCGCCCTGGAACCCGGGATTTCCAGGTCGGGTTCCAGGGTTAGGTAACGATTTCGGGCCCGAAGGGCCCGTGGACCGATTCCGGGTTACGATTCAGATACCTTGGCCTCCCGGTTTCCAAAGCCCAGACCACGGGTGTCGTTGCAATCGAACCAGGTATGAAGTACGTCTTGAAATCGGTTCGAAAATATATCCAGTTTTGCCCCGGGCCCAAGCGTAAACTGCGCATGTCATCATAGCATATCAGGACCCGACCCGGGCCTACCCTCTATGGGGTGACTTGATAACTATATACATACTTCATTATCAATCACACAAAGTGGACCTCTACACCAAATTGTAGCAGGAGCTGAGCAAGCTTAGTCTCTACGACAAGAACATTTCTGCTTGCTCCTTTGATGGAAATCCGCCTTACATCCTTCTATCATAGGAAGACAAATTTGAAATTTTTTTTTAGGAATTAGTGGGTTCCAAAGCTGATAAACTATTAAATTCCATCAGCACGACTACTGGTGAGTTGGAATTAGCTACGAAGCAGCTAAATGATGTCTTATTAACACACTATAGCACGTGGCTTTAGTACTGCACGTAGGGTTCCGTGGTAGAATAAATAACTAGCGCACAAGAGGGCCCAGGTTAGGAAGAAGTTCAATAGGGATAAGAGAAATAATTAATGGAGCGAATAGAAATCCGCTCACCAAACATAACCTCCTCTTTAGACGCTTACTTTGGGGCGACCGGTAGCGCAGTGTGTTGAGGCATCAGTCTCATGTTTGATTACCGGCGTTTCGGGTTCGAATCCCGTCCACGACGAAGCTCGTGCCCATGGCTGTGCAGGCGGTTCATGCTGGCAACTGCATTCTCCGAAACCAATTTATGCCGTCGAATCCGTCGAATTGTCAACTGGGCCACATGGAACAGTTGACACGCTATGCCCCACAAGGGGTTAGGGCAATTGAGAGAGATCAGAAGCAGGACGGATCCTTCACTTAGCGTTCAGAGGAAACTCTGGAGCTTCTCCTATACACACTTTCTGCGGGCTCAGTCCAAGCTGAACCCTCTTTGAGTCTATTTCATCGACTGACCATCGGGTTTTGTTTAATCCGTTAAGAAGCCTCTCTGGGGTCATAGAGAAAAGGTGAAATGGGTAGTGGAGTCCTTTGAACCCTTTAATGCACCGGGTGCTGATTGTATCTTTCCTACTCCATTGCAACACAGCCTTGTCTTGTTGATAGCCAGCTACTCCTGGAGCTATATACCCAGTTTATGGAGGGTGGTAAACGTGGTATTTATTCCTAAGACGGGAAGAAGCCGGAGGAGCTACCGAAATCTTACAGGCCGATCAGCCTCTTATCGTTCTTCCTAAAATTTATTAAGAGATTATTGGATCTGCAAATTAGGAAAAAATGGAATGCACGTAATTTTTGTATCGTACTCAGTTCACCTATGTAAAGTGCAAGTCGACTGTAGTTGCCTTACCTACACAATCTCGTGGGAACGACTAACAAAAAACACTCAATGACAAGGAAATCGCTCTATGCGTCTTCCTTGACATTGAGGGTGCATTCGACAATACAGGGTGCAGCAGTATATCTAGAGCACTTGAGCTCAGGCCACAATCATGTGGATTGACACCATGCTTCGGGGTCGTGAAATCTACCCATCGCTAGGTAGCAATTTGTGTTAACGCTGTTAAGGGCTGCTCTCGGTGTTGGGTTCTTTCCCCACTTCTCTGGTCACTTGTTGTAGATGAGTTACTCACTACACTAGGCTCTGCGATTGTGGTTATTGTGCTATCGGATACGCCGAAATAACAATAATAAGAAGGGGTTTGTTTGAAACGACCGTCACGGAGGTGATGGGTGCGGCACTCGACCTAGAGCTTCGCTGATGCACTGAAAAACTGTCTTACTTCCATTCACTCGGAGAAGAATTCTTAGTTTAAGCTCGGTCAACTTAGGGAGTCGGTACTTCAGTTCTCCGCTGAAGCCAAGTGTGTAGGCCTCACGTTGGACTGGAGGCATAACTGGAGCAAACACGTCGAGACAGTTATTAGTGAGGCCTTTAGGATCATGTGGGCTTGCAGGTCTCTCTTTAGAAAAACCTGGGGTCTCACCCTTAAAATGACTGAGTGATTGTATTTGATGCTAGCACGAATAGTAGTGACATATGCTGCGCTAGTCTGGTGGCAAAAACGCAACAGCGTTGCACCATACAGTTGTGTACCAAATTATAACGTCTTGCATGCCTTGGTATGGCAGGATCATTCCGTTCATGTCCCACATCGGGCATAGAGCCGGTTATTGGATCGCCGCATATTTTTATTTGGGAATCTGCGACTCAAAGCGCTCTTCGAGTGATGCTGATATGTACAATTTGGACCACATGAGCATTCCGAAGCGAGTTCCTGGTATGCCGATCTGTTTGAGATCAGACTACATGACTACAGAGCTCTCCTTCGGTAGGAGATTTTTGGTCTGCACCTCAAGCCGCTCGGAATGGGATATTGGCAATCTTTGTACTGATCCCAGTTGTATCATGTATTTTACCGATGGGTCAAGAGTGGGACAGGGAGTTGGCGCTGGGATCTTTGGACTGAACACAAGATCTCAATCGCTATGGGCATTTGGCCAGGGTTTCCAAGCCGAGATCCATGACATTGAGGCCTGCGCCAGAGTAATTCTCCAAAAGAAGCTCGCTGGTGCTAATATCGCTATCTGCTCTGACAGTCAGGCAGCTATTAAGGATGTTTCTTTACACAAGTTCTAATCGAAACTATAGTGAAAGAGTGTTTTGATACAGTGTCTCGTAAACACAAACCGAGTCACTCTATGTTGGGTACCTGGGCATCGGGGTATTCATGGCAACGAAGATGCAGAAAAACTTGCTAGACAAGGCTCATCAGAGAGAGTTTTCGGGCCAGAACCCTACTGCAATCTGAGCTGGGCCGCAGCCAGGGCGATGGTGAGGGTATGGTCTGCGGACGAAAGGCTGCGGTACTGGAATAATCTCCCAAGACCTGAGGTTAATCGTTGGTTACCTCACGGGACACCACTGGGTGAGATATCACCTAAATAAAATGGAATGGAATGCCGGCTTTGCCTAGAGGACATTGAGTTCACCAAATGCCCGGCAATCGACCGGTCCAGGTTCGCTTCTTGGAGATTCAAAAGCGAGCTCCGATGTCATTAAGGGAGCTAATACAAAGGATCTATTGGCTTTCATCAGGTTAACTGAGGGTCTTTTGGATTAGTCAAGGTTATGGCACAATAGATAGATGGTCGCAGTGCCTGCAAGATAGGTATCTTAGCCTGCCCTTATTTATTATTATTATTATTATTAAGGAGGCTCCATAGGTATAGCAATATATTATACACATGGAAATGATCAGGGTCACCCCCTGGATGTTAATGCTTAGGGCTTAAAATGAAAAAAAGTAAACTAAGGTGGCGACCTCGATCGAATTCAACATCTCAGAGGGAACTAGCCCTGCAAATTGCGTTCAGATCAAGGCAGAATTTCAGTCAGAAGAAATAGCTTTTAAGTCTACGCCCAGGTTTTTGGGAGCCAACTGGGTTTGTGATTGTGTCTTTAAAGTCTGGTAAAATCGAACGAGATCAACCGATGCAAGCAAAAAGTGTTCCTGCGGTAGAGACATTAGACCACCTCATCTCGGACTGACAAATTTAAAGCACTAAGCAAAGCTGAAGTTGATCTTTTATCACGATATAGTATAAAGCCCGAGTGGCAAGAGTAAACCCGTGCAAACCTTTTGAAGAAGTATAAGGCAAACTATGTAATGCTAAACATAATTCTGAGTTTATGATTAAATAAAGCTAATTTTCGGTGTACTGACTGCGGTCCCAACAATTGCAGGAAACAAAGATACTGTTGCTTAAATGTGGAAAGGTGGTAACTAATTTTTTTCGGGTTCAAGTCCAAGATCCATTGTGATAGATCACCCTCAAAATACGTCCTTCTAAAAAAATGACTGAATGATAAGTTCTCCAGTTTTTAGACCAATTTATCCTCTACTTATTCCGCAGATAACCAGGAATACTTAAACTGTCTTAATAAATCGACTCCTACCTTCATTCTTCCGATTCCGTTATAGTTGTCCAGTTCGACAGACCTAATCCTTAAATCCACTGTGAACTCCAAAGCAGGATACACTCGTGGCTCTTGGCCCAAATTTATGATTTTCCGTTTTCTGTATTTTTTTCACATCAACTAGGGAAACAATTTACACTTAACAACAAAATTTCGTTCAATATACGATTCAACACTTTTGATAATTTTTCGTCACATTCACTTCCGAACTGAGATACCGAGTATGGGTCTGCAAAACTTCTATCCTTTGTTTATTTTCCACAAACAACGGTCGACGGTGGATGTTTGCCAGAATTTCTGGCTTCTTGACGAAACGGCCAATTCGCGAAAATATCACCTGAACACTCTTCAAATATTTTCGCGAACGATTGAAAACATTGAATACTAAAGAAAACACAGTTACTATGTGTTTATCGCGTAATAACCGTGCATACTGCAATCCGACCAAACGCTCGCAACTCGGTTATCACTCGGCAGCACAGATACTCTCGAGAAACTGAACGGAACATCTGGACGCAGATGTGTATGGCCCGAACACGGTAGAATCGGTCCGGGAACCGGATCTCCCCTCTTTGCACTGCACTATGGCATTTGTGGACATTCGCAGCATGTGATTGGTTGCTAGGTGAGCGCGTGAAACTCCGCCTGGCTCGAAGGCATACCAAGGGATATAGTTTGGCGCGTGCCACAGCAACAATGGAGTCCGAGATGAGTTCTTTTTATCTTTGCCATTAGATGGGACTGGAAGCCCAGCCCACAGTACAAGACCACTTCCACCGAACATGTAAACCTGAAATCTCTTCGTGACTGTATTTTGGGCGTGCGCACTATTTGTATTTACAGTCTGCGTTTAAAGAAGCATTTGCTGAATAGGAGGCGTTGAATGAAAGGTGTGAGCATAACGCGAAAGGGAGTGCGTTGCATTTTTTTGCTTTGCTCTCTGATTCTGGCAGAATGGGTTCGAGTTGAGGCATGATGATATGTTTCCGGAAAAGATGCCGGTGCTCGTGTTTGGAGGGACCATAGTGGATCGATATATCTTTCGTATCTGAATTTATAAAGTTATCTAATATACATATATCTGGAGTGAGTGCTGTTACAATACCGATTTTTTTTCTGTCGACTTGCACAAGCAGAAATGGGTTTCAGCAAAATAAACAATAGTTTATTTTCACCTGTCCAAATTTGTAGGAAAACCTATGAAAGTTTAAAACGATGACTTGGTCGATTAGATTTGGGTAAATGCAATTTGAATTAAAGTGGTTATGTAAATAAATTAAAGTGCGTTAGGCAATCTAATGTTGAAAAAGAACGTCGCCACTCACCTGTGCTCCTGAAGTTGTAATCAGTAACCATGTGTACCTACATAATTTATTTTTGTGTTGAAATACTGAGATTGATTTTTTGTTTGTTTTACAAGTATTTGTATGTAGTAACTAAAAACTCTAATCTATTTTCAGCGAAGCTTGTTTTTGGATTCCACGTACTGTCATTTTATGCGGACGACATTGCTATTGCCATCTCGGGAAAGTTTCCCTGTGTCTTTAGTGGTGTAATGCAGAACGCCCTGACGAACTGGGCTAGTAAGGTTGGGGTTAAAGTAAATCTGCTTAAAACGGGACTTGTTCTCTTTAGTAGGAGATACAGCCTACCTTCATTCGAACCACTTTTGATGGAGGGCACAAGACTTGTGCTCACTGATAAAGCCAAGTTCCTTGGTCTCATACTGGATAGAAAACTTTGCTGGAAGTTGAACATTCAGCAACGTGTTGAAAAGGCTACTGGTGCACTATACTCGTGCAAGAAGGCCATAGGTAAGAAATGGGGCTTACAACCGAGGGTAGTGTACTGGCTTTATATATCGGTTTTGCGCCCTATTCTGTTACATGGGGTTGTCGTCTGGTGGACGGTGCTTAGGGTTGTATCCTATAGAACCCTGCTGGAGAAGGTCCAAAGATTGGCATGCATTGCCATCACGGGGGCTCTAAGGACTACACTGATCGCTGCCTTGAGCGCTCTGCTGAATCTGCTTCCCTTGGACATTTTTGCAGAGCAGATGACGGCGATTACGGCTGTTCGCCTCCGTGAAACCGGTTTTTGGGCTGCGTAAACCACAGGTCACTCGGCTATATTGATCAATCTTGATATTCCCGAGGAGACGGACTATACCTCCCCGAAATACTTGCTCGAAATGGGCTTTACAGGCCTGATTCCCTCTAGGAATGATTGGCCTGTAATCGCTTTTCCGGAATCAGATGCCATTACGATTTTCACTGATGGTTCTAAGACTGACGAAGGAGTGGGGGCTGGCGTGTACTCGGAAGAGTTGGATATTAGCTTGTCGTTCCGACTCCCGAACTTTAGTAGTGTTTTTCAGGCGGAAGTTACAACAGCAATATCTGAAGCTCTAGCCTGGTTGTCGCAAAACGATGTATCTGGTAGGGACATTATAATCTACACGGATAGTCAACCGGCGATTAAATCGCTTAGCTCTGTCTTGGTAAATTCGAAAACAGTACTGGATTGTCGCAACTCCCTAATAGAGATGGGAAGGCTCTTTAACATTTCTCTGTGCTGGGTGCCAGGGCAGAGTGGTTATGTTGTTGACTGCAAGGCCGACGAACTGGCTCGAGCAGGTACGATCAATGACATCAGCGGGCCGTTACGTAGCACCAGGATGCCGTTGGCTTCTTGTAAATTGGCCATCAAAGATGCGGCGTATGAAAGGGCCTGCATCAGATGGAGCAATGACAGTACATGTCATGTGGCTAAACAGATGTGGCCCAAACTGGATCCCACACGTTCTTCTGGATTGCTAATGCTAAACAGAGATAATCTAAGAACTGTCGTAAGAGTGCTAACTGGACACTGCCAAATTGGGGAGCACGCCAGGAGACTTCGTCTTCCATATAATGATTTTTGCAGGAGCTGTGGAGACGAGGAAGAGGATGAAAGCGCGTCTCATTTTCTGTGTACCTGTCCGGGACTGACGAGTTTTAGGAAAGACTTCCTTGCAGTGACGTGCACTCGTTGTAAGCAATTCCAAACTGCTTGACTTACCGAAATAAGCAATTCAATAATAAACTTTGCTTACACCAATACACATATCATCATTTCAGTCAATGTTTTTCTTTAAGCTGAAGAATACATATTATCATTCAAATATTGCTTTACACATTCAAATTCTGATCCGCGCCTTCTTTTGGTTAAAAAACATTCGTTCAATTACTTTAGATAATATTCAAACCTCCCACATTTTGCACACCATAGACACCAAACTTAGAATAGGAAAATGTGCCTAGATCTTTAGATGCATGTACCATGTGTGCATCCAAATACTAGAGACATGTTGATTCCAGAAAATGGGAATCTTGGATTTCTGTAGTACATTGGGCAACGATTTTTTTTTGTTTTGTTCGCAAATTTATATGAGACAAGTCAAGCACTGGCGCGACTGCTTTTGTGTGTGGGATAAAGCCCAATGATGCTTGTTAATGAAATGTTGCCAATGCAGGGAATGTTTATGGGAATTTGATTTTTCCAGTAGAGCTTTTGTTTTTGTTATGTAATGGATTTTCCGTTGCAATTTAAAAGAGGAAATCAGTGCAATCGGGTGATTTTGATTAAATTGTGATTTGAAGTTTTTTTGACCGTTTGTAGTGATTTAATTGATTTGATTTGTGATAAAAGTGGTAAGTTTTCTTTTCGCATTATGTCGGAGTATTGCGCGACGGATTTCGTACTAAAAGCGGGATTTTCCTTTGCCAAGAAAAGAGAAATTATAGAATCGGATAGACCGAAGCCAGATCTTAGTTTAGAGTTTAAATTAAAAAATATTACGCGAAAATTCCATATCGAAACGTATGAAAAGTACATTTGGTTAACGGGAAGCTGTAAATTAAATAAGTTATTTTGCTGGCCGTGTCTTTTGTTCACGAATGAAAAATCTGTTTGGAATAAAGCTGGATTTAGTGATTTGAATAATTTTACGGGCTCAGCAGCAAAGCATTCAAGTTCCGAAAAACATCTTCAGTCGTTAATAAAATTAGATAATTTTGGTTCTCAGCGTATAGAGTTTATGCTTAGTAACCAGGTGGCAATATCTGTTAGTTTGCATAATGAAAAAGTTGAGCGTAATCGTAATATTTTGAAACGTTTAATCGATACTGTAATTTTTTTGGCAAAACAGGAGCTTCCTTTTCGCGGAAATAATGAAGACTCTTCTTCAAATAATCGTGGTAATTTTATCGAAACCGTAAATTTCTTGAGTTTGTACGATCCGATAATTGAGTCCCACATAGATTCTATAAAAGCAAATGCAGCGTTTTCGGGTTTGTCTAATAGAATCCAAAACGATCTTGTTTCCGCTATAGCTAATGTGGTTCGAAATAAAATCAATTTGGAAATAAAGGAGGCTCCATTTGTAGCTGTAATGGTCGACGAAACGCCAGATGTTAGCGGTCGGGAACAATTAACGATGATTTTTAGATATACAATATCAAATGAGATTGAAGAAAGATTTATCGAATTTTTGGATGTAAGCGCTAATCGTACAGCTACAGCAATAAGCTCTCACATTTTAAAACAATTGCAAAATTTTAATATCGATAAGAAATTAATTGCACAATGTTACGATGGCGCAGCAGTAATGAGTTCTCAAATTCGTGGAGTTCAGACTTTAATTCGGGAAAAACATAAATCGGCAATTTTCGTTCCATGTTACGCTCATTCACTAAATCTAGTATTGTCTAAAGCAGTTGAGTTTATTCCGGAAATTAAATTATTTTTCGCGCACATCAATAAAATCGCATCATTTTTTAATACATCCACTAAAAGGTCGGACCTTTTTGCAAATATAGTAAATCGTCGTTTACCATCGGTTTCCAAAACGCGTTGGCATTATCATTCGCGTATTATTAACGTTATATTTGAACATAAGCATGAAATTTGTACAGTTTTTGAGACAATTTCGAATGGTTCTCAACACTGGGATGGCGATTCCTTGACTTTTTCCGATATATACTTACAAAAATTCGCAGAGTCAGATTTTCAATTATATCTGTTAATTTTTTCTGAAATTTTTTCGAAAACTGATATATTATTTAATATTATTCAGAGCAAAGTGGTAAACATTTCATATGCAAGCCAAAAAATTATTGAATTTGAAAATTGGCTTGAAAATGACTTTTCTAAAAAGTTTGATAATTTCTATTCGACAGTTACAGCAGAATATCAGCCACCACGTAAGAAATGTAGAAATGCGATAGATCCTTTACAAAATTTACGGTGGATATTTCGGGAGATTATAGATGTTATTCTCGGGCAAATTCGAGATCGATTCCATTCGTTTAAAGATCTTTCATTTTTGGAGTTGCTTGAACCGAATTATTTTTCTAAATTCAAGTCAAATTTTCCCGATAAAAATTTTGACTCACTTATTGAATATCACGGTCAATTTTTCGACAGAATAAAGTTGAAAAATGAGCTAAAAGTTATTTATTCTTCAGATGAGTTTAAAAACGCGAATCCTAGTAAAATTCTCGATTATTTTCAAAAACGGCCTTATGTCGCAAACGGTTTTAAGCAAGTTCATATTTTAGCAAAATTATTAACGTCAATTCCAGTCACAGTGGCAACTGCGGAATGGTCATTTTCAACACTAAAGCGCGTTCACACATTTTTGAGAAATCGCCAATCCCAAGAACGACTTTCGGATCTTGCTTTAATTGCGGTTGAAAAGGATCTTCTTATACAAATGCGAAGAGAAAACGATTTTTTTGATAATGTGATTAAAGAGTTTTTACTTAAAGAACGGCGCATAGATTTGGAATACAAATAAATGGCAATGGCGAAAGAATATTTATTTATTTCAAATACCCCTGAATTTTTCTTAGTCTTAATTAACATAATATTTATTTATCATTTTTTTTATTAGTAATATTTTATCTATTTATTTTTTTTTGTATTCCGAATATATGTGCCAATATTTTATTTATATCTTTCCTGATTTCTTCTTTAAGGCTTAAAGCCGCTTGGTATAAATGTTTTTGTGACTGTCCATATTCTATTATACAGTCCATTTTTGTTTATGCTAAATTGGCTTTAGGGCGCCCAACTGCTTGACTATGAAAAATTTCCACTGCACGTCACTGCTTCCTTGGTTCCTACTTCTTCTCCGATCTGGATGACCTGAAAAAGGTAAATGTTGGTCGGCTACATCGCTTCATTGTGAGCTCAGGCTGGTTTAACGAGTAAGTTTTTCTCAGTTGTTGAGTCCAGGGGTATCACAACGGACCCAGTGGTGGTCTAAGTGTGCTTAAGCAACCCTTTTAACCTAACCTAACCTAGGCACACGATCCTCGTGGGCCATATAAATATATCCGTAGAAAGCTCCTACCTTCTCTCTTTGTCATAGCTAAATACGTGTTTGATTGTTTGAAGAAGTGGAGTGAGGATCTTGCGAAACGTTATTTTTGCCTGAAATACCTATTGGAGTGGCGTATCACTTTCAGGCCAAGGATATCCTTTTTTACTTACAGTGAGTCATAGTGAAAGTGAACCACCTTATGTAAGACAAAGAATTTCTTTAAAAAATGACTGAAAAAGCATTCAGATTAAAATCATTTTTATACAAATTTATTGTCTCAACTTAGAGACTTATAGAGAGAGACTTATGTACATATGTGTATCACTTATTTCACTATGTTATGCAATTATTTTTTCTGCTTAGTAAGTGAGCAAAATAAGTAAGTAAAAGTAATAGAAACTTAAAAAGTTCAAAAATATAACCTCACAGTGGAAATGAACCACTTAAATAAAAGCAGAAAGCGTATGCAGTGTGCACGCTACAGGTGGTAAATACTCTAATGGTTGATAGTACCATTCATTTTTCCACAAATCGATTGATTGATAGCAAAGTGGAGGACTCTGTCTGTAACCGTTACAGAGTTGAAGTATGTTTTGTAAATGGTGTCAAAAAGCTTGACTTTCCGAACTAAATCAAAATTTGCCCCTGTTCCAATCATTTAATCCGAGACTTAACCTCACTTGCTGAAACTACATAAAATTTAATATAAAATTTTCCGGTTTCAAAATGCACTGTTACTTCAAAGAAATAACTGTTAAAATTTTAAAACTCGATTTTTTATTGAAAATTCAAATGATTATTTTACAACGGTACCTACTTTGAACTGACCAATCTGCGAAGTCGAAAAAAAAAAGGAAAAAAAAAAAATGGTATGGAGATGGAACAAATTTATTTCAACCTTGACTTAACGGGTAGTCCATGCTACCATCCAAAAATAGAAAAAAAAATATCGTGTAGTTTTGAGTTTTGCACAATTAATGTGGAGAGTCCTCTGAATATATGCTCCAAAGTCTTTGTGGATTGAACGTCCGGAAGTGTTGGGGAAAGAACGTCAAATATCGTTTATTACAGTTTTCCTTGAATATTTGGGAAACTATGAGTTCCACAAAAATAACTTTTAAGAGCGAATTCAATCACATAAAATTTCCTACGAATTGATATATGATAAATTCGAACATAAAATGCTATACTAAACCCTAGAGACCATAAACCAAGAATAACTGAAAAAAAGACCTTCGACTCTTACTCATACGCTTTTGGACTCCATATCAGCAGATAATTTGGAGCATATGTTCAGAGGATTCTCCACATTAATTGTGCCAAATTTCAAAACTATAGTACAGTACACAATATTTTTTTCCTAACTTAATGAAACATAACATGTACGAGTACATATATTGTATTTTTTTCCGCGGAACACCTGAAGTGGCCTCGCGGAACACGGTTTGGGGAGCACGGATCTACTCTACAACATGGAGGTTCTATCCTTGGCGCGAACAAAACCGCCTGTGGGTACTAATAAAACTCCCACTGCGCTCCGAGCTTATCAGTAGAAAGGAAAGGAGGTGCATGCTCAAGCAATTGCACGTCCAAAAAAGTGGATATTCTATCGGAATGTCGAAAAGGCATAGAAATGCAAGAGATGATGATGCGCGAATACCTCTGGTGGGGTCAAGGTAATTAACAAACAACATGCGTAGCTGATTTGAACTATTTTTTGCACCTGGATTTGTTTTAACCTGCACAGGACCTGGTAGATGCACAAAGAACGCACTACATGAAATACGAGAATAATATTATGAAAATTTGCAAAAAGTCTAAAACGGACGAGTAACTTTCAAATTAGAAAGAATTTTTGTTAATTTATTTCGCGTCCCGTGTATTTCAGCATCGTAACTGAATGCATCTTTTGACGAATAATTAAATCCTTGTAACCATTTTCCCATTGACTTTTCATGTCAAACTAAAGAACACTCAGGATACTGTTCACTCGAAAAAAAGGCTCTAATCCCCCTATTAAGGGGTGCAATAATAATGAAGTTGTAGTCACCTTTGAATGAAGACGTGTTGCAACTCAATGAATTTGTGAATTACATCCCCCGATGAGCTATCATTACAGATTATCCACACGTGTCGATTGTCAATGTTTACTGAAATGAGAATATATTTCTACCGCAGGCGATATGACTGTATTGATACAATTGAATCTGCGTGAGAAGGCCCAACGGCGATCGTGTACGTCAGTATGCAAGTTGAGGGAAAATTTGTAAGGAAACATCTCACATAATTCTTGAAGGTTCCTGTGGGAATCACCGTGTTAGTAAATCAAGTGATGATTTTTTTATTCGTGTTATCTTTGGGTTTTATCTGACGTTAATGGAGTTCTCCAAATGCTCGTATTATCGTTGTATACGATTTAGTTTCCTTTTCCATATTTTCACCTAATATGAAATGGACCAGAACCTAAGTTATTCCAAAAATATACATGTGTACTCGTATGTATTCGGGTAGAGTGCTAAAACAAAATAACCAACAATACTTGCCGAAAATCCAGTATGCAAATTCATTGTAGGCAGCTGTGTAATGATTAAACGTTCAAACTTCTGATACAGCAGTTCGCGATTTAATGATTCGGAGGCATCGTTTTAACAGATTACAAGATTATCTGTGCATCTTTGGATGTTGCTCATATCCTCAAAAATTACAGATGCAAATGCACTTTACGTACTCACTCACAACGACATTCGGATGGTCCCAAGTTGGAACGGTCGCCGAAAAAAGAGATCGTACTCCGACATGAGCGCAACATGCTTTTGATTAAAAATGTTCAGGTGATTTATTGAAACTCAACAGGCAGAAAATTTATACCCTCCAGCATTTGCAGACGATATCTTACCGAGTGAGTACATGTGCCCATTTAACGCAGTACGATTACACGTTTGTGCCTTTCAATGTTCCAAAACACACGATGTGTAGTACGAGTATATACGAGTATACGTATGAAATACTTGCAAAACAGAAATGCGCCTATGAAAAATTGAATGAAATTAATTTCACCTGACCTTTCGATTTCCATAGCAGAATCCTTGAACGTATCGCAATGGAATGTCTGGCTGTTTGTTCGGGATGTTGGCCGGCTTCTTGGATGAACTCACTGAGCTTAGCTCTCACCGTTATGATTAATTGGTCTTTATTTGATCGCCTCAGGCTCACCTTTCATCTCTTCATCATGAGCGCAGAATTACCTGGACCAATTCTTTAAGCCCACAAGACGTGCCGCAGCAATTCATCACACGGACATTAAAAAAAGGTGCACCGATCATATCTGCGCGGTATACAATGGTTCACCTTTATCTCTTCATCTAAGCACGCTAAGTATTAAATATTTTGGCCGATTAGTTTAGGTTTAGGTGGGTGATATCTATCATTTTGTTAAATAGATACCAAGATACCAGCGAAGGGACCAAAAATGGTGTGCTCAGTTGGGTTAGGTTAAAGTGGTGAATATAAGGGAAAGAGTTCCTTTTTTTTCAGAGTTTGACAAGGTATGTAATACTTGAATCACAGACTTAACAATCGGAATTATTGCCTCAACTACGGAAGCAAATTTCAAAAAATTTCTACGGTGTTTTAAAAAATTGAAAACTCTAGTTTTAACCGATTTTTTGCCCATTCCCCGAAAAATTGATAAATTTATTAGCAGACCTATTTGTAACTTTATTGTTTGACCGTTTTTTTTTCTATACTTTAACTAGGAAACAATTAATATGTGGGGTGTTAGAGGTTTCACAGTTGGCGTTCAATAAAAATATTTACCTTGCTGGGCATTTAACGATTAGTTTTTCGTAACGACTCTCAATAAAAAAAACGGACTAGTGGTTTGAAATGAGGGCGTAGTCGGTCTTTTTAGTTCCATTTATGTCTTGACGAATTTGTAGATACAAACTACACAGGTGATGAATATAATATAGAGACAGGTTTCCTGATACATTGGAAGATACAATTTATGTTTTTTATATTATTGGTTTGAAGAAATTTGTTATATGTTATGTGACAAGGTGTAGCAGCATCGTTCGAATGTAAGCAGGGGTACCCTCCAAGGTGGAGTGCTCCCTCTCTTTCATGGAACTTAATTCTCAATAGACTGCTTTTATGTAAGCACTCAAAGCGATGGGCCGCTAAGTGTATGGTTGTGCGGATAACATTGCTATTTTCATATCAGACGATTTTTTTTAATACGTAATGATAGCAGGACCCGAATTAGTTTAAAGATTCCTTGAGGGCCTCTCAAGCACTCAAGTGAGAAACTTTCCACCCAACTTGGTGAATTGCGCGTGCAGACAATTCAGCTCAACGACTGAAGGTTCTATATGGTGGTAAGGGAAGTTGGGGTATGTTGACTTACACCAACACAGGCCACGGGTAGGGTTATCAAAAAATATATGAAAAAAAGCATCAGCCCGATACGAACTGAACAGTGGCGGATCCATAGGGTCCCGGGCCCCCTCCGAAATGTTTGCTATATTGAACTTAATCATGGAATAATCGAAAATGATTTATAAAAATAACAGTGAAAACAACAGACACTTGAAAAGGGTGGGTTTCTACGCGCAACGCATTCCTCTTCGATTTTGCTTTATGAAGCTCTTGGTGCTGATGATGGCACACTTGTCGGGGAGCATCGTCTAAATAAAGTGAGTGCTCTCTATCTTTTTTCGGAACTTAGTTGTACACAGTTTGCTTTAAAACCTGAGAGTGTTGGGTAGCATGGTATGCGCTTATATGGATAACATTGCTATTGCCACATCTAGTAAATTTCCTGTTCTTAGTGAGGTATTGCAGAATGCCCTCTCTCAACCAGCCATGTCGGTGACGATTTGATGAGGAGCATTATTGTGATTTTTAGCTATTTAGTACGCTTAAGATCATTTGGGCTGATAACTGTAGGGTAGAGTTTAATTCAAACAAAACAGAGCTTGTTCTCTTCACAAGGAAGTAAAGGACACCTCCAGCAGAACTTCTTGCGCTTCATGGTACGAGCCTAGTTTTTGCTGACAAGACGAAATTTTTATGTGTTTATGTTTGGGGAAGTTCTCTGGTGAACTAATTTGGCCAGGACTGGACTCACTGCCTGGTGGGGTACAACAAGTGATGCTTCAAAAATTCCTCGAAATATTTATAAACTTGTCGTAGCTTCCAAACTAACGCTAAAATTTAAAGTAAACACCAACTCTAGATGTATAAATGGTAAAACATACTTTTCAACAAAACCATGGTCGTATGGCCCCCCCCCCCCCCCCCTGGGTTCTAGCCACATCGTTAACATGTTGTCATTGCAAAGGCAGCTGCTGTGGGAGTCAGCACTGCATAATTGGGGAGCACACCATGAGGCTTTGAATCCCCTGTAATGGTGGACATTTACGGACGTCCAAAAGCCAAATTTTCACTGATCGAAGACAAAATTTGCCCAGTCGCACTATGAATTTAACAGGGAAGTTTTGGCTTTGTCCAGGGAAAATTGTCCACCATAATGAATGCTGTAGAAGCTACGATGACGAGGACAAGAAGGAGTGAATTTTTATATTTTCTGTACTTGTCCTGCTATGATAAGAAGAAGGATTACATTTCTCAAATCCCACTTCTTCACTGAACTGAACAGACTCTAGAGAAATGTCGATCCGCCCTCTTGGAGATGGGGCATTACTTTAACATCACTCTGTGCTGGATTCCGGGTCACAGAGACTTTGAGGCGAACTTGAAAGCAGAAGAGCTGGCTCGAAGAGGAGCAACTGGTGTAATCCTTCAGGATCACTGCAACATTGGAATGCTCATGGTCACATGTAAGCTTGTACTCAATCTTCAGGCGGATTGGAGGACTTCGAACACTTCGGTGAAATTTTCTTTACACATCTAGGAGAACTGGCGGATGCAGAGATTGGCTGGCTCCATTGATTTATCAAAAGCTGGCTTTAACACAATGGACCCAACTCCGAGCCTAAGTGTGCCTATCTACCTAACTGAACCTATCTACAAAGCCAGGCAGCTTACGTTTCCAATGTCAAAAACACCGCGACACAAAGTCCAAAGTGAAACTGGTAGTAACTGGTTGTTTTTCTAGATATTGAGGCATTTAATACTTTGGTTGGAATCTATTCGGAGTCGCTTGTCTATATTGAAAAAAAGAATGAAAAATTAAAGGACTATTGTTTTCCGTGGGTGAGAAAAATAGCTACTCAACTCTGCATTCACCCACTCAACATTCCAAACTTTTCCGGAAAATCTCAACAATTTTTAAATTCCAACAAGAAAAAAACTGAACTACTAATTTCGAAAATAGAATTAAACGAATTTCGTCCTTCTAAAGTCCTTCTTTCTCGTCCAATTCTCTCTCCCAGCATGAGATTCATGGAACGAAATTTTCTTTTGTATAGCAGCAACTTGAAGCCAACAACAGAACAAGCAACGAAGGCAAAAAAAAAACACATCCAAAGCCATTCGTCTGTACCGGATAATCCAATTTTTGCGCAAAAGAACTTCAAGAGCCGTGCCGAAGAATAGCGCGAGCGTAGCATGTTTCCCGGCAGCCCAAGAGAGTATCGTATACACGGAAAACTTTTCGAGGGGATGTCGAATAAAAAGAATGGCGCAAAAGGAAAAGACAACCCTCTACGTGCCCGGCATATTGAGACACCCTGTGCCAAGTGAAGAGTGAAATGTGTCCAAATTTTGTTAGCAAGCAAGCGCCTTATTTGCAACTTTGATTTCTGTTTATATTTGTTTGGTCCCTTGGGGGAGAACTAGGGAAGACAATAAATTCGTCCTGTTGGCGAACGGTTAACAATCGACGTACAAAATAGCAACAACAACTGCTCTGAGCTCTATGTTCAAAGTTGGAGTCTGGTGGTATCCAATGTGGAGAGACATGAATGCCAGAAGTTCATGCCGGGGCACGGAAGATCCTGTATCGAACCGAGTCATATTTAAGGAAGCGCGTTGTCGTCAGGAAGTTGTTGAATCATCCTGCCCCAGAAAATAATCCTTCAATTGTACTATGGCGGAAGTAAAAGTTGTCTTCGTTTGTTCTCATATTTAGTGTATCTACGCCTTTTGAAATATTTCACATCTTTTCTGCTTTATAATTTGCGAGAAACTGGAAAGGAACTCCGTTTTTTTGTGTGTTTTGTTTGTTTGATATGAAAACTGCAAAAGAATATATAAAAGGCAGTGATTGCTATCCAGGATAAGGATAACAATCATGGCTAATAATATACACGAAACGTATTGTAGTATTAAATATGGAACGAGATACGTACGGGAAAAAAATAATAAAATTTAACCTCGTCGATGCGGTTCATGCGATCTGTTTGGATTCGAAACAAATTGAGTCTGACGAGTATAATATGGGTCGGAGATTTTCAAATATTAGTTTGCGGACAAGATACTCTCCAGGCGGAATTCTAGTCGCTGATATTTCGAGTGCCAGGAGATTATATCACGTCAATTTCGAGTCGCAGTCACTTCGAAAGCGCCAGAGAAGCGGGTAGATGTATTCTTTTTAGAAATCATATTGTATATCCGTAAGAGAGAGTGTCGCTTATCTGACAGGATCTTTAGATGGGAAATAGACCGGAAAAATTTGTTGGTTCGTTTACCCAGCCCATGATTTCTTCTCTGGCTCTTTGAAGGAAAAACATTAATTTTAAGGCAAATCTCGATTTTTATGGTCAAACTAAACTTAGATTTTTCTTCCTTAATTAATTAAATTCTGGTAGTTGCATAAGGCTCGTACTTAATTTTCCAACACACAGGGCTGCTGGGCGGATGTTTCATGTTTCTTGATTTATTTTATTTTATAAGTGTTCCAAATGATCACTTTCCATTCTTAAACAATATCTCTTTAGAAAACTGCTTATAGCTCTTCCCAAAATTTCTCTTGTAGTATGAGCAGATACATCGCTCATTTTCTAACAGTTACCTATTATAAAATAAAATTCAGAAAATATGGAGAATGAAATTGTCTTTCATTTCTCATTCAAAATAATTCCTAATTAACATCGGCCATGGCTGATATGCGATGAGTCAAAATTTAAACTATATGTAGGCGAAGGAACAATTCGTGTGCGACAGAAGCCTTAACGATGAATACTTTCAAAGACTACCTCCCGAATCTGAAGGAGTTATGGTGTGAGGATATTTTCCGCGGACATGAAAGTGGTGAAATAGGCTGCCTTACTAAAGTAACAGCAGCGGTTTACAGGTCATGGGAAACAAGTGAGAGCATTGTGCACTAGGTATTCATAGCGCTTAGCCCAGTGGCGTAGTAAGAAGAATTTTTGGGGGAGGTTATAGACTTAGGAGTGCAATTCCCTGATGAAACTGTATAAAGAATGTTTTATCAAATAAAAGTCAAGTTTGACTGAAAGGTTTTTGATTAAACTTTGTGTTTATAAGGTATATTATGTTATATATGTTATATTTTGCGGAACATAGAAAAAATTCTGAAAATAATATGAACTTTTATTGTGTGTTCCCCACTAAACGAAATTATAAAGCATTATTTACTAGTAACAAGAATAATAACTTTGCAAACGTAAAAGGTTGTACCTATATTAAAAAAAAAGTAAGAAATAGACCGACCTGATTCCGTTTAAATGCAATTTATTGGAAATAAGATATTGTAATTATAAATCAAATTTTCGTTTTTTTTTTAGCAAATCGATTGATTACTTCTTCAGCTGTGATATCAATATCTCTGTTGATACTGAGCAGTGCAAGACCATTCAGGCGATTTTCGCCTGTTGCATTCCTCATCCAGTTTTTCAAACGCCTTAGAGTAGAGAAACTTCGTTCATTGCTGGCAATCGTCACAGCTAAAGTAGCTCCGATCCTCAAAAACTTGAAAAGGTTTGGAAAAAGCGCCTCATCATAATAATTCAATGCGTCAATGAATGTCTTCGGTTTGTATTCTGCAGCGATCCAACTTTGTCTCCAAAATAAAACTTCGTTTTCGACAATGGATGCAGCAGTCACTGTAACAGTTGGCCACTGTGACATAAGTACTTCGATGGTTTTGGAGATGACATTGCCATTTTTGACATCCACTCTAACCAACTTATCAGGGATGATATTTTCAATCAGTGACAACGTGCTTTTGTGCTTGACGAATTTGTCAGTCAATGCAGATATGAAGTGATCAATGAAAGGTATGTATATCGATTTGCGATAATATTTTTCTGCCGAACTGCTTTCGTAGTTTTCTCGATGTTTCTGCCGCTGCACGATCCTGCGCACTTTTATTTTTTCTCCTATAGCATCAGCTATTGCTTCTGCATCAGTGAACATTTTTGTGAACTTTGATTGAGCGTTTTCCCTTAACTCTTTTAGCAAAGCAACTAGATCATTGGCCGTTGAGACAGCTGCAGAGAGATCGATACTCTTACCTTGCAGGTAAGAAGATAATGGATGCGTCAATGAAAAAATTTCGTGAATCACAACCATCGACACAATAAATTCTCCACTTTTCATAGTTTGAAAGTAGCTGAAGGCATTTTTGGAAGTTTCACTGTTCCCGCATTCGTGAATTTTCTCCAAAGTCGAATAAATAGGAACGAACATTTCTTTAAAGCAGATAACAGCATCAAGTCGTTCAGTCCATCTTGTTTCACACAATCTCTTCAAGCGGTCGCGCTTTTTTGAACATTCCATACTTTCGACAAAATCCTTCAGAATAGCTTCGCGTTTAGTAGAAGGTCTAATAAAGGAGATGATTTGTTTAATTGATCCAAGACAGTTCCGTATGAGGGGGACGGAGCACGCTTCACCAACAGCCAAATTCAAGGAATGACTAGCGCAATGGACGTAAAGTGCAGACGGATATTTCTCCATCACTGCCGCAGCACAACCGTTCCACTCTCCACTCATCACAGCTGCACCATCGTAACCTTGTGAGACCAGGAACTTCAAACTGATTTTTAACTTCTCACAAACCTGCAGCAATGACAATGCAAGTCCTCTTCCACTGGCATCTTCAATTGGAATAAATGTTAAAAAATCTTCTCTGAGAATAATTCCATCATCAGTTTTATCAGTATATCGGAAACATAATGAATATTGCTCTATGCCGCTAATATCTGGTGTCCCATCGGCGAGCATAGTGCAGCATTCGCTTAAGTTGATTTTTTTACGAGCTTTTCAACAATTATGTTTCCGCAAATTTCGATCAATTCGTTTTGAATTTGTGGACTCGTGTAACTTGTGACACGATTTTTGGATGACGCTGATTGAAGTAGATGTTGTGTCAAAGTATCGTCGCCAGAATTCATCGGAAATCTTAATAAAGCTCTGAAGTTGCCATCGTTATGGACAGGAGTTTCCAATGTTATTGGACCAGCATCGCGATGTCCCCTCAAAGCGATTTCTTGCCTGCCGATAAAGATTATGGTTTCGACGATTGAATGCAGAATTTGTCGGTTACGTTGAATTTCAACGCTTTTTGCAGTATTTAACTGCGAACTTATATCCACCATTCTTTTTTCCATGATGGCAATAAAATTCTGCGCTGAAATAGTTGCGGCTTTATGATAGTCTAGATTATGATGAATACCAAATTTTTCTTTTGCGTCTTTCCACCGACGAAATGGACGTGTCACAAGAGATTGAACGGACGAGTGACTTCCATTCCCCACTTCTTTTGGGCTGAATAAAGTGCAAAATTGACAAAACGCACCATCCAATTTCTCAGAGTACACCAACCAAATAAATTCGTCAACCCAATTTCGTTTGAACCTTAGGTTTCTAGGACCACTGGCTGGAAATATGTGTGTTTTTTCTGGTATCCAACGATTTTTCAGTAACTGGTACTTTTCTTCGTCCGTTAGTTTTCTTTGCAAATGAGTACCTATATCCCTTACGCAGAAATCTACTTCCATTCTTGAGCCTTCATCAGATTCTGCAATTCAATTGTAATCGTAAATTACATACGGTAAATATGTAATTGTAAACGACTCACCAAGTCCAAACCAGTGGAAAATCACTGAAAAACGGTGAAAACTCAGTAAATGGTTAAATTACTGATTATTTTACTGTAGAAGAGTGGTTGTCACTGGCTTTTCAGCAGATTTTTATCAAAATCCAGTGAAATGCCAATGATATACGGTTAAAACTATCACTGATTTTAACATTAGCTTCAACTTTTCACAGATTTTCAGTGATTTTTCATTGCTTTTGATTTAGAGAGTACATGTGGTATACATGATATCTTACTTTGAACGGCTTCTTCGCTGAAGATTTTAGGCCGCTTTATCAACCACTTATCCATTTTATATCAGTATTTCGTGCTACCTATTCAATATAACCATTAAGAATGTACAGTAATTGAAATTGTCTTATAATGTAATAATAATAACAATAAACAAAATTCTTGTACTTTTTTGTTAAGATATTTTTAAATATAGTCGTTAATTATTGTAAGCAGGATGGCCCTGGCACCTGGGATGAAATTTAGATGTCATCACATTCAGTTTTTTGGTTACAGATACAGTTTTAAATTGTAAAGTAGGTGAAACAAATATGCCCATTTGACTTTGCAGCCGGGAATAACACTTGTCATGAAGGTATCATACTGAAACCTTCATCGGAGTGTCTTTTGAATAGGAACATTCATTTATAACTGCATATGCGGTTATCCTGAACGTAGCCTCAGGATAACCGCATTGGGTTACCTCCCAGTTTTATTTTAACCGTAAAAGACACTTGAAAATGAACGACAACAAAATCTACATATTTTTCGCGAGAAAATTTCATTCATGGATGGAAAGCGCAACTCGGTAAATTGTTGCGAAAATTTCACAAAAAAAAACCATTTATGTTCTACGATAATCTATGCATATTTTAAATTCAGAAGAACGGTATTGGTACTTACCCTGTAAATCGAAATTCACAAATCAAAAAGTTTATTATCAACAGGAAAACACTTATGTGGCGATTGTTTTTGTTTTCTTACATACACACAGAATAAGAAAACTGATCCAGATTGTTTACGAGACTGCTCTTGCTTAAATTAACGTTCATGTTTCTGCATGTGCATGCTTTGTCTATTATTATGTATAGCTGTAGATAACATCTGATATTTCTCGGTTCGTAAAAGGGCGCGAAATTTATTATTTCACATTCGGCATTTTTTTGATCGATTCAGCAAAATAAATGCGTTAGAATTGAATACATATGTACATGTTAAGCAATAAAATGATTCTTTCTCACATACATTGTTGTGTCATTAGAGCTAATTCGCAACAAAGCTAATTCTTTCTTACAACAAGCATTACATTTACATATATAATAAAAGAAAAAATATGGAAAATTGAATAACACTTTTTTCTACGGTCACACTGTTGTCTTCAGTTTCTTAGCGATTCAATTTGGGGGGGGGGGGGGTTTGTCCCCAAAACCCCCCTGTTACTACGCCACTGGCCTTAGCCTTTCTCGTGGTTCCCGCGTCACATGTAGTTTAAATTTGTTATTACCTAAGTCAGTAAAATACTGTCACTCCAACTACTTCTGAGAATCAAGAATTTTTGCGAAAAGGGGAAATAAAATGCTTCGTGAAACGCCATATTTAATTTTCACCCCGGGCGCCAGGTCTCCTTCGCACGGCTCTGCAGATAGTACCAGGAAGCGAAACAAGCACCTTGGTCTTGATGCTGAAATAACTGCTCTGCAAGTTTTTGGACAGCATGCCGAACGCACATTTAGCCTGGTTGATACGATGAGCAATATCCTGCTCCTTACCACCATTTTCGGCAACAACCATTCGCCTAAAGAAAATGAGGCCATCCGATTCTTTACTGCCATTGGAAAAGAGTGTAATAAAATATCGTAATACGATACAATTTTTTTTCCAAATAAGCCTTAAGATTAAATCTAAACTTGTAAGACAAATTATGTCCAAAATCCGTTCATTTTATGCGTACCAATAAAAATAAAATAAAAAAAAAAAAATTCAGAGAATTTAACACAACCATGTAAGCATCAATTTCAAACATAAATTTTATGTCAAAATTTACCCTAAATTAAATTCAAAAATTTCCTAAACACAAGATACAAGTAGATCTGTTTACTTGAAATATGGATTTGGTAATTCAATCGGTTGGGAATTGAAAATGCTGACATCATTTTTTTTCGATGAAGACATCAAAATAAAAACTACCAAAATGTTCTTCTTATGAAGACATTATTTTCTCGAAAATTGATTAAGTTATTGACCGACATGTGATAGTAGCTCTAGATAACTGCTCAATTATATAACTGCGAAACATCTAATCTAGATTCAAATGTAATACACATTGGCAAAAGATTAATGACTATGATCAATTTCTGTATCCACATAAGTGTCACGACAACAAAACCGACAAATTTATTGACAATTATTTAATTTTGAAATTTATCATTCAAGACATGTTATAGGAGAAAAGAATATCTCTATTTTTTGCAGATATCTATACCAAATGATACAAGAACTTCTTTATTTCAATTTATATTCATAGCATGTTAGCTCTGAAAAATTATAACAATAAATAAAATAGAATGTGATAAAATTTATGGACACGCTCTTAAGATCAATCAGCTTGGTATCTATAAATTTAATCGGAACGTTGTCACCAAACTTTAATTTAAAATTTATACAAATATTGTGGTAATAATATGCGTTACTTGAAAGATCGCGGACCGCTTTCTTTTTGCCACTGAATGGCCATAATCGTTGTCGATAAATTTCCAACTACACGAAATAGCATTTATTTTTGATAACATGAATATAGGCAGAGCGAAGAATATTTATGTGAAATTTAAAGTGTATATGTAAATATCTCTCATATGTAGATTATTGTTAAAACGACATTTACACATAGGTGGACATATATTAGCATTCGATGTTGCGGACATTTTAACACCTACGAGAACATTATGAAAGTTGCTGAAAAATTGCTACGGAGCAACATTAATACAAAAGCGATGATTCCAAATGGCAATAGAATTTATTTGAATAAATTACGTTGAAATAATAATTTATTTGATTTAGTGCAACAATGATTTTGTTTTGATGAAAAAAGTAGACTCTGCTATCGATTCAGATATGGCTGATATAAAAAAAAAGTCGGAATGCATAGATTTGTTTTTCTCTAAATTTAAGGATTTGAAGCAAAGGGTGTCCCAATAGGAATTTCACAATGTAAAGTGAGAATAAAACAAACGGTTTTAATAGAATTTATGAACTCCGGTTTTTAATTTGTACTGTGGTTCTTTATATTCATATATGGAGCAAAATGTCATGCAAGTGTTCAGCTCTGCAAATTATCTTCCTAATTAACACTCCCCCCATCACAATTTTGTATGCGATTAGGGTGATTTTTCCAAAGTAAAATATCCCCAAATTTGGGCTGATAATTCGCAAAATTCCGCCAAAAATTCAATTAGGGTTTGGGGGGAAAATTCCACACGAACAATGACCGCAAAATGCATATATTTGGCAGATGAACAATCCCTCAAATTGGATTGTTTATCTTTTTGAAAAAATGTTTTCACTCGCAGGAACCTTCGCTACTCTCGCTTCGATCGCAAAGTTTTTCGGTGTGAAGTTATTGTTATGATATTTGTACTGCCTAAAGCCGATATCCATTCCCAAGTATAATTTCGTTTTAAGCAGTACGATATGAAGCTATTGTTTTGATGATATATATATGGTAGGTTTGTACTGCCTAAAACTGATGTTAAACACAAGTGGATTTTCCCTTTAGGCAGTATAAAACTAATTAGTATTTTGAGCATCGGACGCTTGTAGTTATGTTCAAATGAATGAAAAACAGTAGCTCTCCTAACTACAATAATTTATTTTCATGTATATACACGTATTTCGGAAGCTACTCACTCCCTTCCTCAGTACTTTGCTATTGTACAGTACTGAGGAAGGGAGTGAGTTTCTCGCTACGGTTTAGGAGATATAGCTTACCTGATCAAAACGCTGGACCCAGGGCGAACGAAGCGAGCGTTCATGTTTGTGCGAAGTTGTGTGAAGTTGGCACCTTCACATTGGATTTTTAAATTTAAATCGCGCAGTTCGATTACTCGTAAGCCCACGTTTGGCTTGGAAAAATTTTCGTTTGCCCACCCTTGCAAAAAAAGATAATAACAAAATAATTTTTTTCAAAATGAAAAAAAAAATACGAATTTTTTTTTGCAAAATTGGAAATTTTTCGCGCTGTTTCGTTTGTCCAACGTTAACCCAGGATTGCCAACCCAAAATTTTCGTTTGCCCACCCCTCCGATTTTTTTTATTCAAAAAATTTTTATTTTGATCCCACATTGGGCGCCACATTATACACCCTCACAACGATAACTTTTAATTTAAATTGCCTAGTCCGTTAGCTCATTATAAGCCAAACTGGGCAGTTTCGTTTGCCTATCCCTTCAACTTTTTTTATAAAAAAGTAAGTATTTTGATCGCACTTGGGAGCCACTTTGTACACTTTCCACCCTTTGGCTCCTTAAAGAACAATTTGTGGACGCAACCTGGGCAGTTTGTTTGCCCATCGTAGATTAACTTTTTCCCAGGATAAAGTTTCGTTTGACCATCCTTGCAAAAAAGGTTATTAGCAGACTAAATTTTGAGGCTGGGTATACCTATATCGGTTATTTGGCACCTTAAGGATAATTTGGTAGTGCAAGTTCGGTTGCCAATCGTAGATTGCCCGGGTAGAAGTCTCGTTTGGCCACCCGCAAAATTTATGAAAATTAAATTTTTTTAGGCGGGCAAACGAAACTTTTTCCTGGGCAAACGATAATCCACGATGGGCAAACGAACTGCCCAGCTTGCACTACAATATTATCCTCTACGATGGGCGAACGAACTGCACAATTTGAGTTTAAAAAATCTAATGTGAGAGATGAGAGTGTCAACTTTGCAGAGCTCCTGCGAAGCGAACGTCGTGAGCTGAGCCCACGCAACGGTACTAGTGAATATTACAATTTTCCACGCCTTCAATGTACCAAACATTCAGAATAACCAAAAAATAATTTTTCGAATTTGGGAGTTTTTGAATGACTCGAGTAAAAATTGACAAAATATTCAAGTGAAAAGTGATTTTTCCACCCCAAGCCCCGGAAACTAAAAAATCTCCTCAACTTAGTTGCCTATAAACAGAAACACCTCACTTCACTTTTGCAATATGTGGAACATATCCAGTTAAATCTCTTTCATGATTATCATTTTAAACTTGAAATAACATTACAATATGTACTAAAATTACCACTTCAGATTCTTAATATACATTTTATTCAAATTCCTTCTTCAACCATGTTATCTTTCCGAATTTGAACACTTGTACGGTTGTCATGGTCTACCAAATTATACAATATACGAGTAGCAGCCCTTTAACCCTCCTTAATAGTAGCGTGTCAAGGAAACAATGTGGTTGCAACAATGGAGCAATAAAAATGTTGACAAACATGCCACATTGCATTATGCTCCCGTAATATACGCATCCTGCCTACACTATTGATTGTACGAGGGTGCCATAGTACCCCTTTTGTGCTTTCATATGGAGGTATGTAGTTCCAATTGCGTATAATTCGCTTACACAACGAAACCACCCACAAATTAAAATGGGTAAATTGAATTATTATCGTGAGGACATTGAAAAGATTTCGGGCATCTATTCGGGGACATATTTAATGATGATGGTGGTGAAAGCTGACGGGGTGGCTTTACAGCGGAAATGTTTGATTCATCGAAAAGAAGTCCTTATTCAGTTGTGGAACGGGTGCTGTAGCGTTGAAAAATGTTTCAAACTGGATAGAGATCTTTTTTGCTAAATAGTGATAAAAATCGTCAATCTTTTTTTTCATTAACAACAATAGATATGTTCTTTATCATACCCTCGTATGTGACCAATTAGACTAAACACAGGTGTACTTATTATGGTCAACTCAGTAATATTAATTGATTGTAAACGAAGCTAAAGATAAAACCTACTGTTAAATTTTACAATGTTATTAATTGCCTTGACCCCTCTGTAGTTTGGGCGCGTCTACATTTCTTGCATATCTACGCCTTGTTGACGTTTTGATTGCGTATTTTCGGATGGTGAAGTTGCTAGCATGCACCGCCTGTGCGATTCGTCTTTTACTGATAAGCTCAGAATACTGTGAAATTTCTAGTTTTGTACCCACCGGTTGTTTTTATTGACGCGCGGAGGACTCACGGCTACCGAGCGCGACCGTCCGTCAATTTTACTATACAAAAGGATAGCTAAGTTCTATTAAACCACATAGAATGTCAACAATAGAGGCGGGCGTTGAAAAGGGTGTAACATTCAACCTGCTTCTCCCGACAGTTCTGTTGGTTCAAAAGAGTATAGACTGCACAAGAGTGATCACTCCATCGCCTCTGCCAGTAGATTTGTATGTATTGCCAAATGGTATAGGCTACACAAGTGAGATACACAAGAGAGTCAATACACACAAATCTACCGGCGAAGGCTAAAGTTGTATGGAGTGAGTACTCTTGGGCTGTCTATACTAGTCGTTTGTTTTTTGTCCATCGCCATAATTGCAGAGGAGACATCACCTTATCTTACTGCGTTAACCTGCACACGTACTTGGTTATTTGATACTCGTATCCTCAGATTGAATAATTTTCTTTTTACTTACATTACGAATGAGATGAGGCTGATAGATCTGAACTCATTCGGGGACTCATGACCACATCTATTCGCCTTCGGAAGAATGTGATGCGTACACGTCTCAAGTCACGTCAAGTCCCGGAGACTTATACGGCAAGAAACTATTGATGGCCGAAATCGTTCTCTCTTCTGTGATTAATAATGCGATTTCTTCCCATGAGATGCACTGTTCACCTAGCTTGCCAATGACGCAGCGGTCCTCACTGCCAAGGTAGAGTGTTGTTTTAATTAATTCAAATGTCTCAGTTGCCGAATCGGTTCAGGCTCCGCCCGGTCTCTTGATGAAAGACCTTAGAATCTTGGCCTTGGAATCTTGTGCAACCTTCCTGGAGCCCCAGTGTTCTCAATTGACTTACAGTAATCTCTCCAAGATTTTTTTTTTCATGGTTCTAATGGCTTTTGTTTTTGTATAATTTCAAGCAGTCCCTGTATGGCTGCCAGAATTAACGCTTATAACTAATGTTAAAAATATCCTTAGTTAATTTAAGTTGTTCGATCAAGTTCTTATTCCACCATGAGGGAAGAGTTTTTTTCGCTATATTTCGCAGGACATGAGATCTTGTAGTCCACGGATTTTACGAAGGTCTCGATCCTCGACTTCAAATCTTGCACTAACTCTATTCTCTATGTGTAAACTTCTTCCAGTCGATTCTCTTGGGATTTCTGTAGGGCTTCACCTCCTCTACCTTAAGACCAACTGCGAACAGTATTCAGCAATGGTCGAAAAATGACTTTCTATCCAGTGCCCCACTCTGATGGTCTCATTATTGCTCATCATGAGCGTAATGTCGAAGACCTCCTCGCATTACCACAAGATGTGGCCATGGTAAAAACCGATTTAATCATGCCCAAACTAAGATTTAGGAGAAACTTTTCGGCCAAATTTCCCACCAGAGCTGATTGGATGATAGGCAAGGCAGTGAAGGACTTTGACATCACGATTTTCACTGACGGATCCAAAATGGGCTGCGGAATCGTTGTATGGATTTTTTTTTTCGGATGCACTATATGTATATCTTGGAATGTTACCGTCTTCCAGATCATGCCAGCATTTTTCTAGCGGAAACGTTCGCAATTATGGAAGCTTGTCACACTTTTAGAGATATACAAGATAACCACAAGATTGACATTTGCTCGGGCAAGCCTGCCGCCATCAGGGTACTGGACTCGGTGAAAGCATCCTCCAAGCTTGTCGATCGTTGCGGGGAAGAGCTAAATAGCTTTGACAAGGTGGCTCATTATTACCTTGCTCTGGCTTCCTGGGCACAGGATCATAGAGGGCTACGAGAAGGCCGACGAGCTTGCCAGAAAGGGTGCCGCCCCAGACAGCTGTCATGCGGAACCTGTTTGCATTCCGCTGAGGGCTGTTAAGTTCAGTATCTCCACTCACTACTTCACGGTTGGGATTCCCAATTGCGGAATCTGTCCACCTGCACTATATCAAGGAAGATATGGCCCTCCAATGACAGGAGGTGGACATCTGAGCTTTTGACAAAATCACTTAGAGATGTCGCCAGGCTCACGGCAGTCATCACGGGGCATTGGCCTATAGGGGATCAGTTATATTGGACATCTTCTACAATCCGCATAGCCGAAGCTGCGAGAATGTGGCTTCAAAACGGCGCCTTCTGGGCTAATTGGACTCTGGCTAGTCTAGCCTCGGCAACCACTTATACCAACCAACCAAGATGGTTGTAGATAATAAGCCCGATCTTTTCGTTCGCACAAACATCAAGAGTGAAAAGAACGGCACGGATCATACGACGAGCGAAATCAAAAAGCCACCATACAGATGATTCGCCGTGTGGAGGCGAATTTCGTACTCAGTACACAAAGGTATGTGGGCGAAATAAGCAATTTACTTTAAACTCTGATTCAGATGCCATATGAGGCCTGGATCACTAGCGGTCAGTCGTTTTGTATGGGAATGAGCATTTGATCTAGCCAAAAGAACTTGGCTAATATAACCGAAAACGAACCAGCACTGTCGGACTATTCACCTACTCAATTATTGATGTTTCATCGATACGGGGCAGGCAGGCCCGAAACTCTTGTCTAAATACGTACTAAAAATGTTTTCCCAGGATTTGAGTAGCTATACGTATACCGATCCGTTCATACTACTCTGTGTATAATAGAAAAACCCTGACCTCGGCTAAGGTCAATAGTAATAGTAATCTTAACCTTCTGTTGCACTTGTTGAATTTCTCCTTTCATCCTCTACTTACTATCGAGCATGTTACGAAACATGAGGATTAGCCATTCTTGCCAGAAACCGAAAAAGAAACTTCCCTCAATTTGTATTGTTCCTTAAAAAAATTTCAGATACAACTCGGTTTCTTCAACTTTCTCTCATCCAGTGAAGACGCAAAAAAACAACACAACACCCAGATACTTTATCCGTTACAACCAAACAGACATGAAAATCATCACAGGGATCATAGGTGAGTATTTTTTCAGCTTTGATTCAACTATGTCCAGGTAATTTATCACCTGAATCGATCGAACCAAAATATCCGTAAAGAACGTGTTAAAGGTTATTAAGAGTTCAAATCGCCTTCGTAAACAGAAAATTGTGAAACTGAATGACGGAGAATGGATGACTTTTAAAATTCCGCATCGCTCAATAAATCATGCAACCAGTTCGAGCGGCTCGTACAATTTTACTGGTACTGCAAGGCGAGCCATTGCCTTTGTGGAGAACCACGCTGAAGAAATATCGCGAGTGTGATGTGTGCGTGTGGCCTATGCGATCAATCTTCGATGAGTTCTTTTATCATTTAACCAGTGATTGATCGTGCAGATATATTTCATCCTGACCCATTGCCGTACCCTTCCATCATAACTTTGGTCGTCGTATGATCGTCATCATCATCTTCATCATCATCGCCGGTGAGAACTCTATTGATCAATGGCGCGGCCCTGTCTAGCGACTATGGATCGTCTTGATCTGTCCATGTAGAGTCGGACAATCCACCACTTTTTGCAACATATTCAACAAAATAAGAATAAAAAAAAACGAATCCATGTATATCTGTATCTGTAATGGCAAAATTTCAATTGGCATTTTGAAAAGATGCAAATGACATACAATGGCAGAGATGTGTCCGAGGACTGCACAGCGCCGAAGAGATATTCCAAGGACTAACAAGATTGTGGTATAATCGATGTAGGTATAGGTACGAGCATATAAAAGAATCCATGATGCTTATCAGGTGTTAGCTCGTTCCGCGGACCACGGATCATCCCTTCATGTTGTCACCACCTGCTGGTTAAATATTAAAATTATGATCAATTGATAGAATCATGAAGTCAGCGAGTGTCGGAGATAGGATCGCTTCGACTTTTAAGTGAGGCAAACCATTGTGGCACTCATCATTATGGTTTGGATTTACCAGGGGGTTCCATTACCGGATATCACTGTACTCACTTGGAGTTTACCTATTTTGAGATTGTTTTTTTTCCATTGTCAGTGCTGTCGGTGTTGGATTTATGCAGATGAGCGAGTCATTGTGATTGTGCTGTTCGCGGTACTTCTCGCATATCATTCTTCTTGACGTCACTTTTTTTTCTTTTTAGGAATAGCTTTAAAGATGATTTTGAGAAGTTTGAAAATTTATTTGAAATGGTTTTAAGCTGGGAGTGGACTTCATATTACAAACATATTCGCAAGTAATCCGCACTTCATTCAAGCCGATGAATATATCTCATTATTCAGAGGAATTGTATTTTACCAGCTACTGGTACTACCTCTACGAATGGCATAAAATCAAACTCCAGTGTAAAAAATAAATATTTAGAGAAGACAGTTTCCACTATAAGTAATTCCAAAATTTAAGTTTTTTCTCTCCCATTTTTATGGGTTTTGAAAAAAAAAACCAATAAAACCCTGTGGTGTTTTTTTTATTTCGATATGATTCTAAATTTCACATATGTCATGAGCTCTACCACATGGCTGTAGAGAGGGAAACCGGACCCGGGGGTGTAGCGATTCTGAGCCCCCACTCCAAAGGGTTGAAATAAAGTAAAATTCTTATTTGAAAAATGTAGAATAGATTGAAACTTTTAAAAATACAAAAAAAATGTTCTCATCCATTGATATGCTCGTCGGTTTATTTCGTCCTTCATAAATTTGACACAAATCGTATTGGGTGTTCGTCGGGATGTGAATGTACGAGTTCCGGTTCACTGCACTAGAGTACGGTGTAATAATAACGACCATGAAATCAATCCAGCCAAGGCAATCTTGAGGATATCTTTCAAGTTGCTTTTGGCTTATGGTAAGGTCTAGAGAAATTTCGATTTTTGTGTCTTCTGGCTGCTGACATTATTTCTAGTTAAGCTTTTGTATTTAAGTTAAAAGCAGTCTTTAGAACTCATCAATTTCATTATTAGTTTTGGTTTCGACAAGAGAAAAAAAGAAAGGCCAATTTCTAGTTTTAAATCCACTCTTTTTAGAGTTTACCTTTTTTTATAAGAACAACAGGCTTTTATTGGGAAGGATCTGTGTCGGTTATATGAAGACAAATACTAATTTTGGTGGTACTTTTCCCTAAAATATGAGGACAGTGAACTAAGCGTCGAAGAAGTACAAGCATTTCAAAGCACAATATCATTAACATGTCTAATATGGATTTACAATGACTAAGCTCAAACATTACATGTATTTTCCTATTATATAGAAGAGGATTAGAGGATCCCCTCAACCCCCTCCTCTATCTACGCCACTGGTTTGCCGAGTAGGTTTGCTCTATTTGCCAGAGCAGCTCCTTCTACCTAATCAAACCTATCTATCGGTTTTACCAATACGAAATAGATGTTGTGAAGGAATTTTTTAATTTTTCTTTTGTTTTTAACTTTAAAAAAAAAAAAAAAAATTAATGGAAAATTGCTAATACGAGTAAGTATAATACCTAAAAATTTGACATATCTTTTATTCCATATTATCGCCGACCGTATAATTCCAACCAACTGCAACCGATGCGTACGAAATACTTAGGAGCAATATCTTATACCATCCGAGGAATTAACTAATTCAAAAAATCTCTTATGCAACACACCTTACCGTTTCAAACATGTGCTGCGATATTCAAGCTGTATTTACGGTGAGAAAACCGAAATTCATTTGAATACATTAACGTTTCCCGCAAATCGTTTTTTAAGATGGAAATAATAATAATAAAAAAAAAATTATCAAAAAAACATGACCGGATTGAATTGAATTTTGATGTTACCCTACATCTAATTTTGACCTTGATTTTTCGAAACAAATAAATTTTTCTAAAATAGATACCAACGTGTCTCATAAGTCATTGCCATATAACTGCTGGCTTTAAGTTATAGACCGAAGACATATCCACAATTTCCACATTTTTCTAGTGGTCCAAAAAAGTCATTTATTCGAGAAAAAAATGCATACGCGTTTTTAATATAAAAATGAAGATAGTGTCGGCTCGCGTGTCAGTTATTTGAGCTCATCTGTTATTAGAGGGTGTAATCCTCTGAGCCCGTTCAAATTCGTTAACCATGTTCAAAATTGTAAGTTTAGCTGGAAAGTGTTTGTGTAATAAGATTAAATTAGTGGTAGTGTAATGGTTTAATAGTGTTTTATTTGTTTGTTCATCATCATGGGCGCGATAGCCCGCGTCGGGCTTTGGCCTCCTGGATACAGCTCCTCCAACTATCTAAATCACGCGATCGCGTCCTTCAGTTCGAAAATTGTAGAAGCTTCATGGAATTTGTGTCAGTTGAGCTCGTCCATCGTACATGAGGTCTTTCTCGCGGTCGATTTCCCTTAGCACTCGTTTCGGGACTCTGTCATCATACATTCGGTCGACATTTCACTATGTTCCGACGTTACAGCCTATTCCAGTTTCCGAAATTAGACGGATTTCGAGGCGCATAGATCGTCAAACAGTTCATACAACTCATGGCTGTATCGGATTCGCCATACGTCTCCGTCCTTCACTGGTCCAAATATCTTCTGCAGTATTTTTGACGTGACAACGTCTATGGGAAGTATGTCGAAAAACTGTGGGATGGAAGTGAAATTGAAAACAAATTGAAATGAATTGAACCCTTTGGTGTTGACACAAGCACACTTATTGACACGAACTGAAATCAAGGAAATACTGGTGTCGTATGAATCGGGGTAATAAGGTTAATGCTCTGTAGTGTTGTTGAAGATGCTTTTAACCCTATGTTTGGATGAACACATTCTTGGACATGAAGTGAAATCTAGCATATATGGGTGTCGTCTGAATCGGTGGTGAGGCCAATGCTCTGGAGTGTTGTAGACTCTTTTAACCCTATGGTGCCGGGATGAACACATTATTGGACATGATGTGAAATCTTTGATGTTGTCACGCAAAAACTTAGACAGTGTCAAAGGCAGTACCCTAGGATTTTCGTTAAGGTTTTGTTAAGCTTCACGTTTCGCATCCATAGAGCAGTACAGGTCGTATTAACGTTTTATAGATGTGCAACTTATTTGATTTAGGTCAGCTCCAACAGCCACGTGATGACTCGGATAAAATATGTCTAAATTTTGGAATACTTTGACCACATTCATCATGGAGGTGCATGCTGGCTACTGCACTCTCCGAAACTAGTTTTTATGCCAACGAAACGTCAACTGGGCCACATGGAACAGTTGACGCGCCATGCCCCACAAGGGGTTAGGGCAATTGAGTATATTGAGTATAGGATAGTTTCACTTAATTTGAAACGGATTTCCGAATACTATCATTATTTGTGAAAGTTCAACTAATAACGCAACAATAGCTGCCATAGATATAAAAAAAACATTAAAATGTCCGAAATTGAAAAAAAATATATACCTATATACACATGGCTAATATCAACATTTGTCCTTCATTCGTTTCGGAGTTCACTTCGATAGCACCAACTTTTTTTTGGAATGGATTTGCTCCGAGTTGTTTCCGTATTCATCAATTTGGAGGTCATACTCTACATTCAGGCATTTATCACTGAAGTTTTGTCTGTTTGTGATCACCATCTTAATTTGAATTATTAGCAGCCGAATGCGGAGAATGACAGCAATTGTCACAGTTTGTTCAAATATTGACGAAGTTAATTGTAAAATTCAGTGACGTGCAGTGGAAATTTTTCATAGTCAAGCAGTTGGGCGCCCTAAAGCCAATTTAGCATAAACAAAAATGGACTGTATAATAGAATATGGACAGTCACAAAAACATTTATACCAAGCGGCTTTAAGCCTTAAAGAAGAAATCAGGAAAGATATAAATAAAATATTGGCACTTATATTCGGAATACAAAAAAAAAAAAAAAATAAATAAATAAAATATTACTAATAAAAAAAATGATAAATAAATATTATGTTAATTAAGACTAAGAAAAATTCAGGGGTATTTGAAATAAATAAATATTCTTTCGCCATTGCCATTTATTTGTATTCCAAATCTATGCGCCGTTCTTTAAGTAAAAACTCTTTAATCACATTATCAAAAAAATCGTTTTCTCTTCGCATTTGTATAAGAAGATCCTTTTCAACCGCAATTAAAGCAAGATCCGAAAGTCGTTCTTGGGATTGGCGATTTCTCAAAAATGTGTGAACGCGCTTTAGTGTTGAAAATGACCTTTCCGCAGTTGCCACTGTGACTGGCATTGACGTTAATAATTTTGCTAAAATATGAACTTGCTTAAAACCGTTTGCGACATAAGGCCGTTTTTGAAAATAATCGAGAATTTTACTAGGATTCGCGTTTTTAAACTCATCTGAAGAATAAATAACTTTTAGCTCATTTTTCAACTTTATTCTGTCGAAAAATTGACCGTGATATTCAATAAGTGAGTCAAAATTTTTATCGGGAAAATTTGACTTGAATTTAGAAAAATAATTCGGTTCAAGCAACTCTAAAAATGAAAGATCTTTAAACGAATGGAATCGATCTCGAATTTGCCCGAGAATAACATCTATAATCTCCCGAAATATCCGCCGTAAATTTTGTAAAGGATCTATCGCATTTCTACATTTCTTACGTGGTGGCTGATATTCTGCTGTAACTGTCGAATAGAAATTATCAAACTTTTTAGAAAAGTCATTTTCAAGCCAATTTTCAAATTCAATAATTTTTTGGCTTGCATATGAAATGTTTACCACTTTGCTCTGAATAATATTAAATAATATATCAGTTTTCGAAAAAATTTCAGAAAAAATTAACAGATATAATTGAAAATCTGACTCTGCGAATTTTTGTAAGTATATATCGGAAAAAGTCAAGGAATCGCCATCCCAGTGTTGAGAACCATTCGAAATTGTCTCAAAAACTGTACAAATTTCATGCTTATGTTCAAATATAACGTTAATAATACGCGAATGATAATGCCAACGCGTTTTGGAAACCGATGGTAAACGACGATTTACTATATTTGCAAAAAGGTCCGACCTTTTAGTGGATGTATTAAAAAATGATGCGATTTTATTGATGTGCGCGAAAAATAATTTAATTTCCGGAATAAACTCAACTGCTTTAGACAATACTAGATTTAGTGAATGAGCGTAACATGGAACGAAAATTGCCGATTTATGTTTTTCCCGAATTAAAGTCTGAACTCCACGAATTTGAGAACTCATTACTGCTGCGCCATTGTAACATTGTGCAATTAATTTCTTATCGATATTAAAATTTTGCAATTGTTTTAAAATGTGAGAGCTTATTGCTGTAGCTGTACGATTAGCGCTTACATCCAAAAATCCGATAAATCTTTCTTCAATCTCATTTGATATTGTATATCTAAAAATCATCGTTAATTGTTCCCGACCGCTAACATCTGGCGTTTCATCGACCATTACAGCTACAAATGGAGCCTCCTATATTTCCAAATTGATTTTATTTCGAACCACATTAGCTATAGCGGAAACAAGATCGTTTTGGATTCTATTAGACAAACCCGAAAACGCTGCATTTGCTTTTATAGAATCTATGTGGGACTCAATTATCGGATCGTACAAACTCAAGAAATTTACGGTTTCGATAAAATTACCACGATTATTTGAAGAAGAGTCTTCATTATTTCCGCGAAAAGGAAGCTCCTGTTTTGCCAAAAAAATTACAGTATCGATTAAACGTTTCAAAATATTACGATTACGCTCAACTTTTTCATTATGCAAACTAACAGATATTGCCACCTGGTTACTAAGCATAAACTCTATACGCTGAGAACCAAAATTATCTAATTTAATTAACGACTGAAGATGTTTTTCGGAACTTGAATGCTTTACTGCTGAGCCCGTAAAATTATTCAAATCACTAAATCCAGCTTTATTCCAAACAGATTTTTCATTCGTGAACAAAAGACACGGCCAGCAAAATAAAATAACTTATTTAATTTACAGCTTCCCGTTAACCAAATGTACTTTTCATACGTTTCGATATGGAATTTTCGCGTAATATTTTTTAATTTAAACTTTAAACTAAGATCTGGCTTCGGTCTATCCGATTCTATAATTTCTCTTTTCTTGGCAAAGGAAAGAGTTGAAAATCCCGCTTTTAGTACGAAATCCGTCGCGCAGCAATACTCCGACATAATGCGAAAAGAAAACTTACCACTTTTATCACAAATCAAATCAATTAAATCACTACAAACGGTCAAAAAAACTTCAAATCACAATTTAATCAAAATCACCCGATTGCACTGATTTCCTCTTTTAAATTGCAACGGAAAATCCATTACATAACAAAAACAAAAGCTCTACTGGAAAAATCAAATTCCCATAAACATTCCCTGCATTGGCAACATTTCATTAACAAGCATCATTGGGCTTTATCCCACACACAAAAGCAGTCGCGCCAGTGCTTGACTTGTCTCATATAAATTTGCGAACAAAGCAAAAAAAAATCGTTGCCCAATGTACTACCGAAATCCAAGATTCCCATTTTCTGGAATCAACATGTCTCTAGTATTTGGATGCACACATGGTACATGCATCTAAAAATCTAGGCACATTTTCCTATTCTAAGTTTGGTGTCTATGGTGTGCAAAATGTGGGAGGTTTGAATATTATCTAAAGTAATTGAACGAATGTTTTTTAACCAAAAGAAGGCGCGGATCAGAATTTGAATGTGTAAAGGAATATTTGAATGATAATATGTATTCTTCAGCTTAAAGAAAAACATTGACTGAAATGATGATATGTGTATTGGTGTAAGCAATGTTTATTATTGAATTGCTTATTTCGGTAAGTCAAGCAGTTTGGAATTGCTTACTACGAGTGCACGTCACTGGTAAAATTGGCTTCATTTTCAGCTTTTACTGAATGTTTCAATATTCCAAACATTCAGCATAAATCATAAAAAAAAGTGAATAAAAATAATTTTTGTTTTAATTAATTTAGTTTTGCAAATTCTAGACTGAAACTAAAACATTGCCATAATATACCCATATATACGAGTATCCATAATATTTATTTAAATATTTCAATCTTGTTTTATTCATCTTCCCCAGGTCCTATTTACCATCGTAGTCGCTGCTGTTTGCGCAGAACACATTGAGCGCAATGCTCAAATCGTCAACTACCAGAGTGACAGTCATCCGGATGGAACCTACCAATATTCCTATGACACCACAAATGGAATAGCCGCTCAAGAGCAAGGTGCTGGCGGTGTTGGTGCCAGTGGCAGTTTTCAATATGTTGCTCCCGATGGAAACGTGGTTAAACTGAACTATGGAGCTGACGTGAATGGTTTTGTAGCTGAAGGCAGTCATCTACCGGCAATTCCTGAAGCTATTCTCCGATCAATTGAATGGAATAAGGCCCATCCAGAAGAGGATAATTATTTGCATCCGGAATTGGATGGAGCACGCCCGGTTCAAGGTCTGCCATCATTTACGCCACAAGTTCCGCCGTCAGCTCATTATTAGGTATTAATTTAAAGAAAACATTAGTTGTTAAAGTTGATTGGAAGTTTTGGAATGGAAATGTGATTAAGTTATGTATATAATTATTTCTAGCCATAATAAACCGATATATGTATTACCACTGCCTTCTTAATATACAGGCCAGACTGTAGAAAACAACTCGCCCGCATACCTAGAAATTCTGCTTGCGTTGTCTACGTCATTGAGAATATTTGTATAAAGAATAGGCAGTGGTACTACCACACTACTAGGTGCAATTTAACTAGTAGATAACTGAACGTGGAAACGAAAACTAAACACAAAACACACGAAAACCCGACTCGCCGCCATCAGTCACCAACACACTATGGCTACTTTGGCGGAAACGCACACAAAGGCATAAATGACGTCAACAACGAAGGCAGACTTCACCGCGATCAGCTGAGCGCTGTCTTGTCTCTTTACATAGCAGTGGTATTACTGATGACATTAAAGGTTTTTTATTTATGAAATATATACCATAGCGGACTAATTTTCGAGATATAGTCGTTTTTGTAAATTGGAGTCGACGGGTGAATTTCGCCTTGGAATGTTCAAGGTTTTTTTTCGCAGTTTCTGGCTAAAAATTGAAATTTATATTTTTGGGTTAAGGTCAGTTGTGCAAAAGGGGCAACCTTTTAGTTTCCGGCTGGGGGTATCACTTTTCACTCTGATTTTTGTCACTTTTCACTCGCGTCACTCTAAAAGTCAAGAATTTGCAAAAAAAAAAATTTTTTTTTTTAATTTTTTTTTTAATTTTTGTTTTAAGTTTTAATTTTTTTTTTATTTTTAATTTTTTTTTTCATAATTTATACTGAGTGTTTGAAATATTGGAGGCATGGAAAATTGAAATATTCGCAAATCCCCTTGCGTGGGTTCCGCTCGCTACGCTCGCTCCGCGCTTAAGGGATCGCAACCCTCAGTATCGCACAAACATGAACGCTCGCTTCGCTCGCTCTGCGTGTAACAGCGTTTTGATCAGTTTTAAACACACCAAACACTCAGTATAAATCATTAGAACAAGAAAATAAGGAAAAAAATTAAAAAATTAAGATTAAAAATAAAAAAAAAAATTAAAAATAAAAAAAAAAAATTTTCATTTCGCATTTTTCGTTAATTTTCCGGTAATTTGGCTAGTGTGAATGGTGCAGCACTACCCTGGGACGAATTCTTGGGCCGGTGAGTTCAGCGGAAACTCCCGGAAGTGCCCCAAAAAGTGAATTCAAAGTGGTTGTCAAATGACAACATTACAGGTGATTTCCGGCCTTTTCATCGGAATTCATAGGGTAATTATACGTTTTTTGTTGTGCAAAAATTTTAGTGAATTGATGCGCCCCCAAATACGGGTCTTAAACGCGTTGTTGACGAGCCAGACGAAAGTTTCACTGCAGCTGACAGGACTAGATGCCTAGCAGTGAAACTTTCGTCCGGTTCGTCAACATCGTGGTCAAAATCCACACTTTGGGGCGCATCAATCCACTTAAATTCTACCACAACAAAAAATGCATACTTACCCTATGAATTCCGATGAAAAGGCCGGAAATCACCTGTAATGTTGTCATTTGACAACCACTTTGAATTCACTTTTTGGGGCACTTCCGGGAGTTTTCGCTGAACTCACCGGCCGGAGGATTCGTCCCAGGGTAGTGCTGTACCATTCACACTTGCCGAATTGCCGGAAAATAAACGAAAAATGCGAAATTTCCCGTGTAGCACTTTCCTAACCTCGCACTTTTCAATACATCATTTTACTCGATATTTCCCGGCACTTCACGTTTTTTTTTCACTTTCACACGGCACTGATAGCCACTTCTTTTAGTTACACTTAAAATGCCGGCACTAAACTCACTTTTACACACAATTATCGCGATATTTCACCGGGCGACCGCACGCGTTCACACTTTGTTGACTGCTTGTCATGTCGTTTGTGCTTTGACAATGAGCTGACACTCCGGCCTGAGAGTAAAGATGGCAGTGGTCGGACGCGCTGATTTTATGACACAAACACACTGAAACTAAATTTCTGCATTGCTACAACAACAACATTTATGACGTTAGACGGGTGACTTTGTCTTGAAATTTTCAAATTTTTTTGCAGTTTCTTGTATAAAATGTATATTTTATGGTAAGATATAAGCCGCATTTTAACGCAAAATGCTGTACTCAGCAGCCGTAGTTTTCGAGTTATAGCCTTTTTAAAATCTGTGAAATTCGAATCTCTAGTTAACGTTCAAGTTGTGGAACTGAGTCGACAGGTGACTTTGCTATAAAATTTTCAAGGTTTCTTGCAGTTTCTAGTTTGAAATCGAAATTTCAATTTTTTCGGTAAAGCTCGTTAAGAGAACTTAGTATATGCTGATGCCGAGCAATTACTGGGCTTCCAAGATTGGAGGATGCGGTCACGTGACCGAGATAATTGGAGGACAACGATCCATGCAACCAAAGACCGACGTCGAGCTGTTGCGCCACGATGTTGATGATTCTCACAAAAAAGGGATCAATTGAAGGATTTGGAGCCGATTCGTCTGCGTTTTGTGGAATGGAAATGCCAGAAACAGGTGGAGCATAAAGTTTACTGGAGATTGAACAACATTGCGTTTTGGTAGCATTGAATACTACAACTACTCGGGTGGCTTTGCCCCAGTCAATGATTTTAGAAATATCATGATTCAATGATTCGAGCATGTGGTCTCTGTTGACTGTAGAAGCGTTCCCGTGAAAGTCAGCCACAGGAAATTAAAGGAATATGCGAAATCGAGGGTGCTATCGTCGGCAAAACTGTGGATCGGATTGGACGTTAAAATTAAAAGGTCGTTAATAAAAATATGGAAAAGAGTTGTTGATAGGATATTACCCTGTGGTACCCAGGTGCTAATTGAATGGAGAGTTTATTTAACACCGTCAAGTACAACAGTGATTGAGCGATCATGGGGAAAACTTTCAATCCACTTTATTATTGCCGGAGAAGAAGAAGAAGAAGATCAAAAGTAAGAATTCTGGATAATGTATTTTATGTTACTTTGATATTTCATGAGCACCTGTGCCCAAAGATTACAGAGACAACTTGTTTGACTCCGCTGCAATACTAGGTCAAGGAGCTCCTGGTGAAGTCCCGCGATGCTCCTAGAATGGATAATATTCCCACAAAGAATCAACGAATACAACGAATAATAATGGATATACTTATCTGATAAAGCTGCGCAGTGACGTCTTACACAAGAGACCCAAAACAACTTGCTACAACAATTGCCAAATAGAATCGTTTGTTTACATTGAATCACATAACCACACTTTTATGTTTTCATTTATTCAGCTGTTTAGCGCTAAACTATTATCTGTTGTGAAATGCATTAATGCTGATGTCTATTATCAATCACGTGATTGAATTTGCTGTTTTAATGCATATCTAACATTCGATTTTGCGGAAATATTGCTATTGTATGAAAAATTAAAGTCATTGTTACAAATTGATAGAATTGAGTAGTGGTCGCATTGAAATACTTAGTGCTTTGATTTTCACATTAGAACAATTGAGTGGTGAACATTTTTGATTAACATTTTTATGGTCCGTCGAGTACATTATTGATATTTTTTATATTGAACACAACTAAAATTAGTTTAAGAATTAAGTCATTAAGTCATTTTTATAATATTTTATAATTATTACCAATTATTTCAATAAATGAATTGAGAACTAGAGTTTTATTTCCTCAAGAGCCTTGTTAAAGCACGAGATTTAATGGTACAATTCTGTTAAAAAAAATATGTATGTATGTAACCTGACACACACAATAATATTATTAATAAAGTACATGGCTCATTCGCTCTGTAGAATCACACGAAGCAAGTCGTGTTTCTTTAGCTCCGCTCTGCTCTGCCACCTTTCTAACAGGTTATGGGCCCAGAGCCGACCGCGCGCTATATAAAAATTCCTTTTAAAAAAGTATAGTTATTGTATTTGGAGCAAAGAATCAGGAAAACGGGAAATAAAAGCCAGTGTAGTGGAGTTTATGTTCGTGCGTTCGCTTAATTAATTTAGATTTTCGTGATCTTGTTGGATTTTAGATCCAACACGTGTTAGGCGACGGCATGAACGGCGGAACAACTGGATTTGCGTCCCTCGAAAAGCTCAGAGGATCGGAAAATTACCAATCCTGGGCATTTGGAATTAAAAGCTGCCTAGAATACAAAGGATTGGATGGCTGTATTGACGAAAAAAAACCTGAAAAGGATGAGTCGAAGCTGAAGAAAGCAAAAGGGCGCTTGGTGATAAGCATTGACCCTTCACTTTTCGTGCATATCCAATCTTCAACAACTGCCCTCGAAATATGGCAAAAGTTAAAAACGATGTACGAGGATCAAGGCCTAACTCGAAGAATAAGCCTCCTTCGTACTCTTATCACTACTTCCCTGGACAGCTGCGAATCAATGGATGATTTCATAAACCGAATAATTGGGACATCCTATAAGCTAATTGGAATCGGTTTTGATTTATCCGAAGAATGGATAGGATCTTTCCTGCTTGCCGGTTTGACGGAGGAATTTCGACCAATGATTATGGGTATCGAATCGTCGGGTATGAAAATAACAAGTGACTTAATAAAAAATAAATTATTCGAACTAAATTACGATAAAAATAAAAGTCAAAGTGCGTTTCTTGGAAAAAATAATTCTCGTGGTGCTTCGTTCAAGTGCTATACATGCAAAAAGACCGGTCATAAAGCAAACAAATGTCCCAATAAGTCAAAATCCAACAACAACTCTAAGACTAGTTCCACAAACAAACCAAAAGTAGTTTTCAGCTCGGTCTTTGGAGCAGGTAAATTTGGTAGTAATGACTGGTACATAGATAGTGGTGCTTCGCAGCACATGACGTCGCATCGGGAATGGTTGTGTAACCTAAAAAATTCAACCGTCACTGAAATTAGGCTCGCGAATGACACTCAACTAAAAGTTTTATGTATGGGTGATTTAAAAATTAAATCGAACGGAGTGGACATTTTAGTCAAAGACGTGCTCTGTGTACCCGAACTAAAGGCGAACCTCCTCTCAGTGGAGAAAATAGTGAAAAATGGAAACAGTGTAATTTTCGATGTTCACGGTTGCCTAGTGTTGGACAAAAACAAAAAGGTCGTCGCGAAGGGGGTTAGCTCCAATGGTATTTTTAAGTTAACTCCGCGAATTGACACTAAGGGCCGTATTCATAGTCCTCCCTTAGCAAAAAACTTAACTTAAACTACCCTTAAGGGCCGATTTTGTATTCAGAGTCGTCCCTTAAGTTTTACTTAAGGGAAAACTAAAGTTAAGTTTAAGTTAAGGTTTTTTGTATTCATAGACAGAATTAAGGGGTAAACTTAAGTAATATCTTAGGGCCGTATTCATAGTCCTCCCTTAAGTTTTACTTAAGGGTTCCCTTAAGTAAAACTTATCATATCATAGTTAAGTTTAAGTTAAGGTTTTTTGTATTCATAGACAGAATTAAGGGGTAAACTTCAGTAATATCTTAGGAAAATTTAAGGTTGGCAAAGACCGCACTTAAGTAATTTTTTTAGCTTGAGTGACCTTTTTTATGCAAAACTCTCACACCTAATCAGTGTATCTTTGCTGGCAGTGCACATTCGTTTCGATTTATATTACATATTCGTGAAATAATAAATAAATAAAGTCCGAAAATGTTGTTTGACGACACCTCTTCTGAAGAGGAATTTTTTTGATTATGTCGAACGTCATTCGTTTAACGTGAGATTGATAAAAACATACAAACGGGGCAACGAAGAGGCGCCGTTTTTTGAATTAACAGACAGCCAGTTTGCAGCAAGATTGTTCATTTTCAGTTGTCACATCGCTTGTAAAATATAAAGGACCTTTCCATTATTAAATTATTCATCCAATGATTGTTTTCTAGGTGTAGCATAAAATAATGCCCCTTTGTGATGTCTCAGTTCCAACATCGCAGCGGGGTTTACCACTATCTGCTCTTGCGCGCACCCTGATAGCTTTACGATTCTACGCTACAGGCAGCATGCAGGTCATTTTCTTTAAAGTAATGAAAATTCAATTCAACAAGTAATTTTTCTAAATAAAAGAAAAAAAAACTAGCCTTCGGCTAGCTTGCCGAAGGTACGATACCTTCGTCGTGTTTTGTGGTACATTTGCCACTTTGAAATTAGTAGTAAAACTTGTTCCGATTTCACTGTTCCTATAAGAGGTACATGAAATAGTGAGCCGATTTCAACCAAATTTAGGAACTTGGCTTAGCAGTTAATATAATTGAGTAATGTGCAATTTCATAAAGATATCTTCAGAAATTAAAAAGTTTTTCTGACAAAAACTTGCTTTTGGAACGGTCGTTCCTATGACAGCTATATGATAGAGTAGTCCGATTTCAACCAAATTCGGGAATGTAATTTCACTAGATACTACTACTGATTAATGTGAAATTTAAAAACAATATCTATAGAAATAAAAAAGTTATTCCCACAAAGACGAATTTTCGGACCAGTCGTTCCTATGGCAGCTATATGACGTAGTGGTTCAATTTCAACCAAATTCAAGAATGTGATTTGACTAAAGATACTATTGATGAGTGTGAAATTTGAAGATGATATCTTTAGAAATAAAAAAGTTTTTCTCACAAAGACAAATTTTTGGACCGGTCGTTGACTTGATCAAATTGAAAATTTCATCATTGTGTACATGGAAATTTTATCCCTATAGAGATTCGTCTGGTTTATTATGATTCAATTTGTATGAGATCACCGTCTGTATGGGACATTGTATACACTTAAGTATTTCTTAAGGGACGATTTAACCCTTAAAAAAAACTTAAGTTAAAGTTAAATAAAATTTGATGGTCGACTATGAATACAAAAAAAACTTAAGAAATACTTAAGGGAAAACTTAAATTAAGCTAAGGAATATTTAAGGGACGACTATGAATACGGGCCTAATTGTATGTTGTCTACAAACGGACAAAGTTCAATATTCCTTTGGCATCGTCGTTTAGGGCATATTAATTTGGCAGACTTAGTGAAAATGAAAGACGGCGCAGTAAGCGGCATTCACTTCAGTGACAGCGCAAACAGTAAGCAGACTTGTCAATCATGCTTAAAAGGTAAACAATCTCGCCTCCCGTTTAAAGGAAAAGGAAAGAGATCAGCCGGTATACTTGATCTAATTCATTCCGATTTGTGTGGTCCCACAGAAGTCAGATCGTTCGGTGGCGCAAACTATTTTTTGACTTTCATTGACGACTTTAGTCGAAAAGTGTTTGTTTACATTTTGAAGTCAAAAACTGAGGTGTATGGGATTTATCGAGAGTTTAAAGCGATGGTGGAAACTCAGACGGGAAGGAAAATTAAACAAATTCGCACAGATAATGGTACCGAATGTTGTACGAATGAAATTGATATGTTCCTGCGACAAGAAGGCATTCGTCATGATACGACAACACCGTATACCCCAGAACACAATGGAGTAGCGGAACGTATGAACAGGACGATTGTCGAGCGAGTTCGATCTATGCTGGATGACGCACATCTGGAAAAACGTTATTGGGCAGAAGCTGTACAAACGGCCGCGTATGTAATAAATCGTTCCGTATCATCAGCATTAAATGGTAAATCACCTGAGGAAATGTGGTCCGGTGTGAAACCAAATTTGAGTAATTTGCGAGTTTTTGGATGTCAAGCATCAGTTCATATACCCAAAGTTCATCGCAAGAAATTCGATCCGAAATCGAGAATGCTAATATTTGTCGGATATTGTGAATCTAAAGGATATCGTCTTCTTGACCCGAATACGCATAAATTGTACAGAAGCCGTGATGTGTATTTCATCGAGGAAAATCCTGAAGACAAACTTTCGGATTCAGTGGGAGTCGAAGTCGAGAGGGATGATGAAGTGCCTGTTAAGTTGGATGCTACTGGCAGCGAATGCACTAAAAACAGTGGCGATTGCAAACTGGAGATCAGCGATCGAACGATGAACGAATCTGGCGACACCACGAATCTAGTTGAAGACTACAGCGATCCAGACTATGTACCATCGAACGAAGTCAACCCATCAACCAGTTCACCAATCACTAGATCTAAAACTGCTAAGAACAATTTGGCGTATTTTTCACCTTGCTGTGGGAGTGGTGACCCAATCACCGTAGAGGATGTATTATCAAGCGACTATTCTGATGAATGGGTGAACGCGATGCGTGACGAAATGAATTGGATGAAAGAGAATAAGACATTGAGCTTAGTCGATCTTCCTAAAGGGAAAACAACTATTAAGTCCAAGTGGATATTTAAAACCAAGCGAGATGGGAATGGTGACGTCATTAAGCGAAAAGCACGTTTGGTAGTAAAAGGCTGCTGTCAAAAGTACGGCATAGATTACCTGGAAACATATTCACCGGTCGTACGGTATACTTCAGTACGCTATTTGATTGCATTGGCAGTAAAGCATAACTTGCGGATTGACCAAATGGATGCAGTCACGGCCTTTCTTCAAGGAGACTTAAACGAGGAAATATATCTTGAACAGCCGGAGCAGTTTGATGATTTTTCGGGAAAAGTTTGCAAATTGAATAAATCCATATACGGATTAAAACAAAGTGGTCGTCAGTGGAACATTAAGTTAGATGCAGCAATGAGGAAATTCGGATTCTCCAAATCTCGTGTTGATCCATGCGTATATTTTATAATAAATCGTGAATACATTATAATAGTGGCAATATACGTGGACGATCTTCTAATTTTATACAATAATATAAACAAAAGGAACGAACTTAAGAAATATTTATGTAGTGAATTTAAAATGAAGGACGTTGGAGAAGCAAAGCATTGCATTGGACTACGTATCACATACGATAAAGTTAATGGAAACATTTCGGTAGACCAAGAGAATTACATCAATGACATTTTAGTTAAGTTTAACATGTACGAATGTAATCCTGCTTCAACCCCTGCTGACACTAACAAAGTTTTATCAGCTAGTATGTCTCCGTCGACAGAAGAGGAACGCAAACAGATGGAAAGTGTGCCATACCAAGCTGCTGTTGGAAGTCTTTTATATCTGGCGCAAGGCTCTCGTCCGGACATTGCATTTGCGGTAAATAATGTGAGCCGCTTTAATAATAATTACGGAAAAGCACACTGGGAAGCCGTCAAGCGAATATTTAGATATTTAAAGGGCACTCGAGATATGAAGCTTCAATATACTAAAACTGGTAACTCAAATTTAGTTGGTTTCTCAGATGCAGATTGGGGTTCTGATATTGATAAACGCAGATCATGCACTGGTTATATTTTTCAATTGCAGAGTGGTGCAGTTTCCTGGTGTAGCCGAAGGCAACAAACCGTAGCTATATCCAGCGCAGAAGCGGAGTACATGGCGCTATCCGCAACTATCCAGGAAGCAATTTGGCTTCGTCAATTTGAAGGCGAGCTATTTCCAGAAGTCAATAATCAACCAACCTTAATCAACTCTGATAGCCGAAGCGCTATATGTTTGGCGGATACCGACGCATATAAACCTCGATCAAAACATATCGACGTTCGTCATCACTTCATTCGCCATAAAGTAAATGAGTCAATTGTCAATTTGAATTACGTGAATACTAGTGATATGGTTGCTGATAATTTGACGAAATCTGTAACTAAAGTAAAACATGATTTTTGCACTAAAAATATGGGATTATGTAAATGAATTTAAATTGTCTTATTGAATTATTTTTCTAAACCATCCACATATTGACTTAATTTTAACGTAAATTTAATATGAATTTTGCCTTTTTGATTGGATATTATAATGAAAATTTCATGATAATATAGTGGGAGTGTTAAAAAAAATATGTATGTATGTAACCTGACACACACAATAATATTATTAATAAAGTACATGGCTCATTCGCTCTGTAGAATCACACGAAGCAAGTCGTGTTTCTTTAGCTCCGCTCTGCTCTGCCACCTTTCTAACAAATTCGCATATAATAGAATGACCCTGTTGAAGTATTCCTTTCTATGAGTCAGAGCTAAATAAGCGTTTAATTGTTGGAACGAAATAAGCCAAGTGAAGATCGTTTTTCTCGCGAAACAGTTAGTAGCAATATTTGTGCCTAAAATGCTGGGGGCGCGTTGCCCCCCACATACATAAAATACATAATTTGGATTAAATCTGCGTTTATGCCCGAGCGTATCGCATCGCGCGACGCTACTGCCAGTCGCTACTAGCGAATGAGAGTGACAAGCGACTTAAAATTTTTGTTTATTTATTTATTTGTTGTCATGACACCAGCTTTGTTCTGTCAGATCAAGCGTTAAAGGTGCTATTACATTAGCATATATATTTAACCAATGGTGTCATATAAAATATGAAACAAATTGTTTTGATGAAAATTACTTGGCAATCTGGAGAAATATATTCGAAACGCAAGTGTCGTACAAATTTAAATGGCAGCATGGCATGCATTTTTCATAAAATCAATTTGTTTCATTTGACTCCATTGGTCAAATATATATGCTCATGTAATTGCACCTTAGCAGCGACAAATTGCTGGCAGCAACTTCAAGCAACTACCAGTCACGTGGCGCGACGCGATTCGCTGGGGCTTAGACGCAGCCTAACGGGGACATATTTGGCGCAGACACTTAATGGTTTCCATCTAGTTCTAATCATTTTTTGACGCTTTTCTATTCTGACCCACTTATGATGGTTCCAAAAAAAAAAACACGGCTTGCTAGCAAAATTCCTTAATGCAAGACTACAAGTCTTTTTTTTAGATCAGGTTCATCATGTCCCAAAACAATAAAAATAAAAAAAAAATAAAAAAAAACAATAAAAAAAAATAAAAAAGAAAAAACAAACAGAAACCAAGGTCAGCAGATAATTTCCATTAAAATAAAAAAAGACTTAACATTTACACCTATGTCTATGCCCACAAGTAACCCCAATATGATGACAACATTTCTCCAAACAATAGAAACATAATGTAACTAAACCCAATCCACCAAGGGCAATACACAACATAAATAAAAAGAAGAGTTGAAATTATGTAACAGATTTCGATAAAAAAAAGTCGCAAACGATATCACATCCATCATATCCGCTAGAGATGACAAAAAACAAATGTTTTTTTTATTGTTACTATGTTTGTTGCAGATGAGCTTGGACTTATCACAGATTTATGTTCGTGCAATACTGAGGGTTGAGATCTCTTAAGCACAGATCGAGTGGGGCGAGCGGAGCCTAGGCAAGGGACTGCTGATTCACAATCGGAGTCCACACAAGAGACTTGCATCCAGAGCGAACGAAGCGAGCTTTCATGTTTGTGTGATACTGAGAGTTGTGATCTGTTAAGCGCGGAACGAGCGTACCGAGCAGAGCCCACACAAGGGACTGTTGATTCACAACCCGCAGTATCACACAAAGTGTGCATGGATAATTTCGGTTGGGAATGAGCTGGACTAGCTTCGACCCTAGGGAGCTGCGACCCCCAGTATATAGCCCTACGTTGCCCGTTTCACTCCCTCTATATGTACCAGCATCTGTTTCGTCCTAGCATATCTGCATCCAGCATTTTTTTCTGTCTTTGCACAATTTCGGTTTCAAATCAAAATAAAGTATGCGAAGGAAAGCGAAAATAGCCATGCACATACCCACTTTCGCTTTTAAATGAAATTGAACATACAATATCCTCCTGAGAAATTTTCGCCCCTTCGTCATCCAGGGCTTGTTTCAGTTCTCGTAAGGTCTGAGGAGGGTTGGAACGGGTACTGACGCGGTGCCTCAGCTGGTCCCATAAATGTTCGATGGGATTGGTACCTGGGCTGCACACCAGTGAAGATCAATATAATTGGCAATGCTCTTAGTATGCGAACGGACTCCATTTTGAAATCCTGTGCTATTCCACTTCCAGTACCATGAAGGCTTATGTTAATTGCCTTGACCCCTCCATGGGCATGGGCCCGTCAACATCTCTAGCGTTTTTATGCATTGCTAACGTTTCGATAGCATATCTACTTTTCCGAAGCGCAGTTGCTAGCATGCACTTCCTATCCGCGCCGTCTTTATACTATACTGACAAGCTCGGAGCACTCTGAGAGTTCTATTAGTACCCACAGGCAGTTTTTGATCGCGCCAAGATTTGGACTCCGTGCTCTAGATTAGTATCGGAGATCGTTAACCGGACGACCACGGCCACCGAGCGGAATAAAGGCTCGTGCTCTCCATGTGAAAGATCCAGTGAAAACTTTGCATTTCAGTCTAATGCGCCTTGTTCCCACTTGCAAGCGGGAGCCATACGGCTTTTCGTGGGAATGAATGGAAGATGGGAGCGGAAAAAGCTCTCACTCGAGAGCGAGAGCCGTGCGGCTCTTCGTGTGAAAGGGCCTTTCGTAAAGGGAAAGCTGTCTGACGATGCAAGCTTTACACGTGTAGCATATAGCGAGTGAAGCAAGCGTTCTATTGCTGTATTCTGAGGGTTGCAACAATGATACAAGGAAGACAAGATATGGCCTTCCCGCGTTTCATTTTCGGATTTTTCTGCGCATGACGTCATGTGCTCATATACACTTGAGAGACTGGTGATTCATAACTCTCAGCATTGCAATCCTCACGACAGTATCGCTTCGCTTGGTGAGGAAGCAGCAAGCGTACGGTGCAGGACGCGCACGGTGCAACGGTCTTTTGCGTGGGCTCTGCTTGAGATTATTGCGATTTAAACGAAAAAGGAAACAAATTCGCTTCTCAAATGCACTTCTCAAATGCTGCACCCTCAACAAGCGAAGCGATGGTTAGGTTAAGTTGAAGGGGCTGCCGTGATACCCACAGCACACATAGACCACCACTGGGTCCTTTGTGATACCACAGCGAAGCGATACTGTCGTGAGGGTTGCAATACAATGCTCTGCGTTGGCTCCGCTTGATATGTTTCTTCAATTTCGTGCAAATGAATGAATTGAATGAAATTAACTCGAAAACTATTTAAGACAGAAAAAAGTTGTTCAGACATTTTTTATGTATACTTTTGTGATTTTCAATTTAGCCTCAGAAGGTTTTTTTTTGCTAGGATTAATAGTTACAGAGTTTAAAGCCAAAAACTAAGTATTCAGACAATTAAATGAGCATGTGGCGTAGGTATTCAGAGAGCCGGTACGTGCGAGGCCATGTCTTGTCTTTCTTGTATCATGGGTTGCAACCATTAAGCCGCGGAGCTCGTATAGCGAGCCGAGCCCAGGCAAGGGGAGTGCGAAATCATCTCAATGTAAAACCTACTATTAGTCAAAGACGTGAACCACTATACGCCGCCCGGTGAACTAGGATGCTCTCTTCTTAGACCGAGACAATGTATTCATTTTTCTCGGTCTATTGAATATTAGAAGATATGATTAGCAATCAATTTATTCCGTCGTTTGACTGAATGGGAGGATATTTTAGTGTTGTACTAAGATCTCCCAATACGCGATTAAAAAATAGGACAACTTCTGCTAAATCAGGACGTCTGGTCACCCTAACTAGTGCATTTCACAAGCAGTGATTGTCAGCACTCGCTTCATATTGTACTGGGATCGCCAGGTGAACACTGATCACTCAGTCGCCCACAACAAACTCGATGTATTCCTAGTCGGCAAGACGGATCGCTCTGTATGGCAAATCGATGCTGCTATCCCCCATAATAGCAAAATCGAGAGAAAGCATGCGGAGAAAATGGAAAACTATCGTGCCCTGGCTCAGGAAATCAAAGAACTTTGGCATATTGACAGTGTAGGAATAATGCCTGCAATATTGTCGGCTACATGTATAGTATCCAAAGAACTTCTCACTTCCTCACCAAATGAAAACTGCCGCACAATCTCACTGACACTATGCAGAAGCTGCATACATGTGTAATTGTACGGAAGGTGCTCGGTGACCTCCACTAATTTGCGATTGGGATCAGGATGCCGACGTAACACATGCCCAAGGCACCCATGTCCGCCAGCTTGATCCGCTGCGAGTATAAAATTGGCTAAAGGAGCCGAACTCACGCCAGTCAGGCGATAATAAATAATTATAATTTAAATTAAAAATAAAAATTTCTGGAATTTTATTCGATACAGAAACAGAACTATAGTTTTTGAACTTTCCTGTATGGTTGAGATGAGATTATTTTAAAGAGTATACATATTTGGCCCGGTTGCAGCTAATATGCATTAGCTCTAATTTAATCGTTGCGTTACGATACGTGAATAAAAAAATTCAATCTTCAAAATGTTAGTCAAGTTCAAACCAAGAAGAAATTTGCAATTTTAACAATATGAAGAAAGTTCATCTCCATTTAAGCATAAAACGCCTGCTCTGTGTCGCATTCAGCATTTGAATATATGATAATTTCGGAAGAATGAATGAATGGACATTACATTTCACAGTTTTCTTTCGGCTCTATTTTGCAAACGTTTATGGATATTAGGATACCGATGACTCTCTTTGACATAACCCAACAATTTCGAAAGGCTCTGATTTCAATATACTTACATGCGAATTTAAAAAATGAAAAATCAGTCAATTTATTCGACGCAACTCGTATACCTATAAAAGCGACAGTGATCGCGTTAGTCGATATCACTAACTAAAGTTCAGCAGTGTAGTCAAGAGACATTTTGCATAAAGCCATCATGTTCAAACTTGTAAGTATAGTCCAGTGCAGCACTACAACATTTATTTCTACGGATGTACCTGCATAATACTAAATCGATCAATTTGCATTACAGATTGTAGCTACTGCCGTTTTGGCTTTAACCTATGCCGATCATATTGAACATGACGCTCAAATTGTTAACTATCAGAGCGACGTCCATCCTGACGGTCATTACCAGTATGCCTACGAAACGACCAACGGTATTGCTGCACAAGAACAAGGCGTAGGTGGTGTCGGTGCTAGTGGCAATGCTAAATATGTTGCTCCTGATGGCCAAGTCGTTCAATTGAGCTACACTGCGGATGAGAACGGTTTCGTTGCCCAGGGCAGTCATATTCACCCAATCCCAGAAGAAATTCTCAAGTCCCTAGAATGGAATCGTGCCCATCCAGAAGAAGATGACTATCTTCATCCAGAATTGAGCGGTGCTCACGTTGGAACAGTTGGTCCAGTTCCAGCTCAATACATTCAACAACAACAGCAAGTCGTTTCAATTCGTCCACATGCTTTTCCATCAACAGCCCGTCCATTCAATTACAAGCGTCATTAAGATATTCTAGTTTAGATAGTAGATTGTAAGATTTTTTTTAGAAAAAAATAATAAAAAATTAAAAAAAAATTAATAATTCGTATTTTATTTGACTAAATAATACAGCACAGCCGAAGTGATGTCATGTGACATTGTAGAAAGAGAAGAGAAGTTTATCCTACTTGACCGGAAGACGCATAGTGGTTCGCGTCTTTGACCAATAGGGGTTTTTAAATTGACATGTATTCGCCCTCCTCCTTGCGTGGGCTCCGTTCGCTACGCGAGATTCGCAGCTTAAGGGGGCTGCAACCCTCAGTACACCGCTACCGAACGCTCGCTTTTGCTCGCTCTATATACGCTATAGCGGTAAAGCCACTATTAGCCAAGGCGCGTGCTACTATGCGTTGCCCAACGAAATAGTAATATGTATACCGTCAGCGCTTAGCACTCAGTGATCAGCACATTATAATTATTTTCGAGTTTTAGAAACGACGTGCTGTCTGTCTCATTTGTCAAATGCCATGCTTACTTTGGCATTTGACAGAAAATTCAAAAATTCAAAATTTCTTGCTTTAATGAGTCCCAGGTGACACACAAAATGTAACAATTTTCCTTTTTACAATAAAGTTTGGCAATGACGTTAAAACCATGACCCGTCGACCATATACAACACAAACGAGGTTAGAATCGAAGTTTGACGGGACAGGTAACTATCATTTTGCATCTCGACAAGTTTAGCCTCAGTGCTTAACGCAGCACAAGCGTTTCTAGAGCAAATTACCACGCATACTAAGCGCTTCTCAATGCTGTTCTTTTCGGAATGCAGCCAATATTTAGATTTTAAGGGTCATTTCGGTTCCTTTCCGTTTCTGTTTAACTCGTACATATGCTTCATCTTGGCAAGTTTAAGTAGGTTTATTCTAGACGATACTATCAGTTCCCATTCATTCTATCCGTTTCATTCCTGCGTAGGATTTGCTTCGCTTTTGGCCCGCCTCATATTAAAATATAATGGACTCTCTCTCTCAATTGACCTAACCCCTTGTGGGGCATAGCGCGTCAACTGCTCCATGTGGCCCAGTTGACGTTTCGTCGGCATAAACTGGTTTCGGAGAATGCAGTTGCCAGCATGCACCTTATGCACATCCATGGCCGCGAACATCGTCGTGGACGAGATTCGAACCCGAAACGCCGGTAGTTAAACATGAGACTGATGCCTCAACACACTGCGCTACCGGTCGCCCGTTGTATGTTTATTCGTTTGTCTGTTTGTGCTGATCGTAACTAAATTTGGTATGTAGGTTCTTGTGTAACCCTAAGCACAAACAATTTTCATCGACTGAACTAACGGTAAATTCAGTATTGCTTGAACCAGAGCTACTCGCCTAAGTCTTTTAAAGATTGCTTCTCCAGGCAATGAGCTGTACGAGTTATTTGACGAACCAGAGGCCTGCATATTTGTAAAAATTCACAAACTACAGTGGATAGGTCATCTGCAAAGAATGGACGAACACCGAATCCCCAAAAAGGCCTTTGCTGGCACTGGCAAAGGTGTGAGAGCGCGTGGAAAGCCTAAGAAGCGCTGCGAGGACTCAGTGCAAGAAGACAGTAGGAAGTTGCTCGGTGTGCGGGATTGGAAACAGCGATGAGAAGACCGAGACAATTATAGGTGACAACTTTCGGAAGGCACATCCCAGCGGGGATGACATAGCTAAGAAGTAACTTATTTTCATTAAGTAATCTTGAGGATCTTTAGAATGTAAATGGAAACAGCTTTGTAGAAAGTTTTTTGTTGTGAGCTACACGCCGAGTAATTAGATTTACATACTGCGACTCACAACAAAAGTAAAAAAAGAAAAAAACCAGTCCGAAGCGTATATACCCTAGACTTGTACAGACCTAGTGGTGATACTCAAAGTACTAATTGGTATCGACCATATGTATTAAAAGTGAGTTTCCCATATGGCCAGTTTATAGGGGAGGTTGCAGCAATCATTCAGGAGGATCTTGACCATTATCAAAATCAATTAACTAACCCATTCTACAAATATTTGTTGAATTTTTCAAGTCGCTAGCTTCATTCTATCGAAATTTATTGCTTATTTGAAGTTTCACTTGTACGGGAGGTAGGGGTTCCTTGGGTCAGATCTTGCTCATCATTGCCACAAACAAATAAGATCATGCTACAAACATTTGACCAAAATTTCAAGTTTCTAGCTTCACTCTATCGAAAGTTATCGCTTATTAGAATTTTTATTTGTAGGGGAAGTAGGGGTTTCGTTGGTCGGATTTTACATATTTTCAATATTAGCCAACTGGATCCTATTTTAATCATTTAACCAAAATTTTAAGTCGCTAGCATTATTTTGTCGTAAGCTATTGCTTATTTTAAGTTTCATTTGTAGGGGAGTTAGGGGTTTCTTAGGTCGGATTTAACCCATCTTAAATACCAACTAACCCGACCTCACTTCAAACATTTGACCAAAATTTCAAGTCGCTAGTTTCATTCTATCAAAAGTTACCGCTTATTCGAAGTTGCATTTATAGGGGAGGTAGGGGTTGCTTGAGTCGGATCTTACCCATTTTCAATACCAACCAAGTAGATCCTACTAGCAACATTTTGTCAAATTTTCAACTCGCTAGTGTCAATCTATCGAAAGTTATCGTAATTAAATGAATATTTAATTTTTTGATATTTGTAGGGGAGGTAGGCGTTCCTTTTATCCGATTATGCCCAACTTACTAGAACTTAAGCATCTTTTTACCCCAGGGTTACATGCCAAAAATCAGGTGTCTACGTCAATTGGTTCAAGAGTTATAGACAAAAAAAAACGAAAAGTAGGGTAGTACAGGGCTCTTTGTAAGGAAATTACCGTTCATTTTCCACTGATTGATTTTATTTTTTCAGGGGAGTAGAAGATTATCCTCACGAGCAATCTACCAAAGCTAAAGCTTTAATGTTTATTTAATCGGGAGTTATAGATACATTTAATTATTTTACATATATATGGGAAGTAGGCGTTCTCTTGGCCTGATCATGCCCATTTTCAATACCAACCAACTAGATTATACTTCCAACATTTGACCAAAATTGCAAGTCTCTAGCTTTATTCTATCGAAAGTTATCGTGCGAACGGACAGACAGACAGACAGACAGACATGGCTTAATCGAATCAGGAGGTGACCCTGATCATTTATATATATACATTGCTATACCTCCGGAGCCTCCTTTAAGGTGTTACATATAGTATTTTCGTCGTGACAAAAACAATATACCCTATATTAAAAGTCTAGGGTATAACTAGGGTATAAAAACAACATAAGGACAAACAAAAAACTAGAATATAAAAAAAAAACATAATGACAAAGTCTAAAAGATATAATTTTCGCTTGCTGAGTCCCCTTAGGCCCTCCACTCAACGAGCTAAGCAACGACCTTTGCTTGCTGTAGCTCAGTTTGGGAGACGTGGGCAGGGTTTCCGCCGCTCGTAGCCCCTATCCTTTACGTATTAACAAAACAATTCATAAGCCTGGAGAAAACAACACAAACACGCACGGAATCAAAAAAATGGAGCGATAATGGTGGAATGGTTGGCGGACGGCTTAAATGCCCTCGCGTCCGCATTGGGGTCCGAATGCATTGGGACCCTCGGTCTTTGGTCTCGTACCACCGACAAATCACTACTCATCAGGTGCTGCCTTCAATCTGTCGGTGGAAGCAGCAAACAAGAATGTGGTTCATTACATGGTAAGGGTTTACCTTCGTCATTCGAACCGACGCGTGAAATTCTCTTTTTTTTTGTAGCGGTGATGAGACAGTTTGACCTTTTACAACCCCGCCCACAGTACCGATAGCTGAGCTATAGTATCGAGCACGCCTCATCTCAGGTCATTACTGCGGAGATTTTGACACTTAGGTGTCACGGCTGGTTTGAACGACTATGCGTGGATCTCCGTCCTCAATTCTCAGTGTAGCTCTCGGAACACAGATCGTTAAAGCAGATCGAAGGGATCTGATGCGTCTTTTCAACCCTCAGTCTCAAACATGCGAACAGCTCTCGTGTTCGCGCATTCCTAGTCATTATCAGACAAATAACATAGTCCGCAATGGTTTACATAATAAATTTTAATTTACACTGCAAACCAATAGTTAATTTTTCACTTTAAATTCAATTGCAGTTTTTCAAACTGTCAAACGTATCTATCTATTTTAAGAAGATAGTGTTTACATGATTCCAAATTGCATTCGAATCGAATTATATGATACTGCCTCATATTACGAATTTATTTTTAAGCATATTTCATTGAAATTGAAAAAATAAAAATAAAATAAAAGATACTATTACGCAGCCTAACGTCCTTTTTTACACCCTATACAAACTCAAAGAAAACGGCTTCCATATCGGTCTGCACATGTCAAAAGAAAATTATGCTTTATCCACACTTAATTAGATTAATATGTGATTTATCGATTATTCTCATATTTTGCGTTTCCAAAAAGACGCGCGGCATCTGAGAATTTAGTTCGGTAGGAATTTTGTAGCAGAAGTCAAATCTGTCTCATTTGATATCGTTGCAGGCATAAATTCATAGCATTCGGACAGCATGTGGCCATAAATAAAGGATCCGATTGCAAAACCTGCCGCACGACAACCTGCTGTGATCTTATTAGTGCTGATATCGCACCTCATATGCAATACACACACCTACGACCACGTAACGTTCGCGACTTTGTCGGACGTATCGCGTTCCCGATTTCAACGAATGCAACATAAATCTCGGATGTCGTCTCCCCGTGTAAAGGTGCAGCGAAGGTGCATCATGTTGCATCCGTGTAGGTGATTCGAATCACCGAACAAATTTACTAAAGGGTAAGAAATGGTCACACTGGTCGTTATTAGTCCCCTATCATATTGAGGGTCTAAGACTCTTCGGAACAATTAACCTAATAATTGTAATAAGTCTGCTCTTATGGAGCCAAGAACCATTTCAAAATTACCCAGTCAAAGGACACTGCTGTTCTCACTGTGAGCCATAATGTCCAGAGAATTATAGGCAGGATCTGTGATGACAAAGAACTTCTACCCGACATTGTACCCAACCGCCTAACTGTCTACTCATAATACACTCGAGCCTTGTATTGTACATATCATCAAATTTCTCGCCTTTTAAGCAAAAGGAACCCTTCATGGCCATTCACGCATCCATTCATGCGGTCCCAAAGGCAAGATTTCCGTCTTTTGCCGTTGGATAACTCGAGCGGAGGACATTGTTCATGGACCGTCAAAAAGTCTCGCCGAGACATTGCTGAAAGGAAACTCCAGACAATGAGCCATAATTTGATTTTGCCCGTAACAAAGTGGAAAATTTGTGGGTGGCTTTTGAATCCGCATCGTACGAAATCCCGGGATGAGTTGGGATACGTGTGTTTGTGTATGAGTCGAAAACTGCTTTTGCTCACATTTGAATTATTTCGCGCGCCGAGGACAAATGGTAATAATTCATGGACTCAATGCAGGTTAATGTCCTGTTTGTGCCATCGGGATACGGGATGGATACGGATGGGATGTTGCGAATGGAGGAGGGTAAATATCCACTTTGCGCTGATAATTCTGTTTGACTGTTTGTCGAAAGTTTTTATTGATTCAGCGATATGTTCGCTAGTGTTTGGAATGAAATGGTTCGTTGGGTTTGAATAGTAGTGCCTGCGTTCATGTTGCCAATTGGACAGGAATAAATAGCACAAGTTTACCAACGGCGATCAAATTAACAACAATTGAGCCGAGGCTGCGATATCGATAATCTGATTATACAACTTCAATAATATGTAATCACATTTGCGAGTATTGTTCATAAATTGGGGGGAATAATGTTTAAATCAGATGATGTAGTTGAAGGGAATTCTGGGGGCCGACAAATATAATCATCGATATTGTGAAACAAATTGAGCTGGAGGATATTTTTCTAAGTTAAACACAAAGTTGTCCAACGGTACCCACTGCATCATGCATGTATTGTAATTCAAAATTTCCTTCGAATATGGACCAGGAGCAGTACTGCCAGATCCGTCAAATCATTTCCCGCGAGAGAGAACCCATTTCCCGCCTAAAACCCGCGAAAATTTAAAAATGTTCCTAATCGTGACAAATAGCCTTTTTAGATGTAGTTTTAGTGTGGGTCAGTCATATCAATTCAATGTATTTGACAATTTTAGGTTAAGTGAACTGGTTAGATCGAGCTCCCATCAAGTTATCTGGCCCTAGTGTGAACTCAATTTTGCAGGACGTCTGGAAAGTAGACAAACTTACTTCAACCGTTTATGAGACACTATACACGCGCACACCATATAATATACAATACAAATCGACCATAAACTTTCTTGGGCTATGCGCACTATTCAACTTTGGCCTCAAAAAAAATTACGCCCGCAATCCGAGGGTTTTGTAGCAAGTGCTTATTTTGGCATGTAAATATTGGCTCCCTGGTCTTCTTGGTATCACTCAGATGGATAAAAACAACATAACTGAAATGTCTTACACGTAATATAGTATCTTACAAGTCAATCCATAAAAAAAAGACTCCCTCTATCTCACCTTTCAAAGTAATAGTTTTAATACGAGAAGCTGTACTGTAGATAGATATGAATGTATACGAGATAAACTGTCCTACTCTTCGAGATGCTTAACCATTCATGTTAAGACGACATTGCAAATTGCAAACTTGCATAACCCCCCTCCCCTTCTTCCACTCCCACCAATCTTTACCCTTACAGAAATGGTTCAACTACAATTCGCTCTACGAAAAACAACATGAAAGTAGTACTCGCACCAATGCATGAGGCCGGTGGGTGTATTTTTTGTATGGATAGTATAAAATTGCCTAATTTTAAATGAATGTACTATTTTTAAATATTATGTGATTGTAATGAAACCTAGAGATATTATTGCCTATGATGTTGGTTATTATTGGCTTTCTATATTTTTGACCTGGGGTGTGTTTCAGGGATGCAGGGGTGTGTTAACTGCAAATGTAGAAATATACTATTATTAACCTTTTTTGATGAGATTTCAAAATTTCATTATTTTTAGTTTTCTATGTTAGTGAAATGCCGCTTTTCTGTAAATTTTCATATTTCTAAGTATAACGGTCTCGAAATGCAAGGGGGGTGGGACAAACTCGGACCACATATTTTCCCCTCTCCCTCTTTTCTCCTTTCTTCAAATTTGAAGAAACTTCCAGAAATAGAATGTACTCAACGGTACCTTTCTTACGATACCCCACTTGCCTATACCAAACGAAAAAAAAAATTCGACCTTCATTTCCCCTCTATGGAGACCTCCCCTTAAAGTTGACCTATTACAACGCATCGCTTTCTCCAAAGAATTATAGTACTTCTACATATTTCCACCAAATTTCATGCATGTAGCTTCAGCGGTTCGTGAGATATTTCATGGACAGACAGACAGACAGACGGACGCATGACCGATTTCAAAAGGGTTTTGTTTTTCTACAAAACCCTAAAAATGACCCCATTTGGGGGGGGGGGGGGGGGTTGTTCATTGCCTCAATTTAAAATGAAAACTCACCAAACAGAAGATAAATTTGAGCCCAAACGAAAAAATTAATATTCCCCCCAAATTTCGGGACATAATTCACAAAATCCCCAAAATCGACTATGAACCATGGCCTGTATTTGTAAAATTATGTTGATATTTAATATTGAAGTGGCTCTGTGTATCATCATCGTGGCGCGCAAGCCCGACGTCGGGCTCTGGCCGTCTGAGTCGTTGTCTTCCAATTATCTCGGTCACATGACCGCGTCGTTCAATCTTGGAAGCCCAATATTTGCTCGGCGTTAGCATATACTGAGCGCTCCCAATGAGATCTCGGTCTTCCTTGCAGTCTCGGTCCGTCGACTTGTCGTCCGTTCATTACTTGTCTACGAACATCGTTCATTCGTTGTAAATGCCCTGCCCATTGAGGACGTTGTAGTTTGACGATTTTCGAAACTTCCAGCTCATCGTACAGAGCTTGTGAATGTTCGCGCCGAGATTTGAACTGCGAGCTCTAGATTAGTATCGTAGAGCAATGACCGAACGACCACGACCACAGAGCGCGACATCCATATTCATATATTTTTATATAGGACGGCTCAAAATCAAACCAGAGAGTCCGAAGCGTATATACCCTAGACTTGTACAGACCTAGTGGTGATACCAAAAGTACCAATTGGCAACGACCATATGCATTAAAAGTGAGTTTCCTATATGGCCAGTTTATAGGGGAGGTTGGCACACATTCATGAGGATCTTGGCCATTCTAAAAATCAATTAACTAACCAATTCTTCAAATATTTGTCGAATTTTTCAAGTTGCTAGCTTCATTCTATCGAAATTTATTGCTTATTTGAAGTCTCACTTGTAGGGGTGGTAGAAGTTCCTTGGATCGGATCTTGCCCATCATAGCCACCAACCAATTAGATCACAATACAAACATTAAAAAAAAAAGATGTCAGTTGTCTAGCTTCACTCTATCGAAAGTTATCGCTTATTTGAAGTTTCATTTGAAGGGGAAGCAGGGGTTTCATTGGTCGGATTTTACGTATTTTCAGTATTAGCCAACTGGATCCTACTACAAATATTTGACCAAAATTTCAAGTCGCTAGCTTTATTTTGTTGTAAAATGTCGCTTATTTAAAATTTCATTTCTAGGGGAGGTAGGGGTTCCTTAGGTCTGATCTAACCTACCCTTAATGCCAACTAACTCAATCTCACTTCAATCATTCGACCAAAATTTCAAGTTGCTGGCTTCATTCTATCAAAAGTTATCGCTTATTTGAAGTTTCATTTGTAGGGGAGGTAGGAGTTCCTTAGGTCGGATCTTGCCCATTTTCAATGTCAACTAACATGATGTTACTACTAACGTTTTGCCAAATTTTCAACTCGCTAGTGCTATTCTATTGAAAGTTATCGTAATTAAATTAATATTTAATTTCTTAAATTTTGTAGGGGAGGTAGGCGTTCCTTTGATCTGATTATGTCCAACTTACTTAAACCCAAGCAGCTTCTCACTTCAGGGTTAAATACCAAAAATCAGATGTCTACGTCAATTTGCTCAAGAGTTATGGACAAAACACCTGAAAAGTAGGGTAGTACGGGGTTCTTTGTAAGAAAGTTACCGTTAGTTTTGAACTGATCGATTTTATTTTTCCAGCGGAGTATAAGATTACCCCCACGAGCTATCTACTAAAGCTAGAGCTTTTCATGTTTATTTAATCGGGAGTTATAAATACATTGAATTATTTGACATATGTAGGGGAGGTAGGCGTTCTCTTGGCCTGATCATGCCCATTTTCAATACCAACCAACTAGATCATACTTCCAACATCTGACCAAAATTTCAAGGCTCTAGCTTCATTCTATCGAAAGTTATCGTGCGAACGGACAGACAGACGGGCAGACGGACAGACAGACAGACAGATATGGCTAAATCGAATCAGGAGGTGACCCTGATCATTTATATATATACATTGCTATACCTCCGGAGCCTCCTTTAAGGTGTTGCATATTTCCGCCGTGACAAAAACAATATACCCTACACTAAAAGTATAGGGTATAAAAAATACTCGTATGCTTCCTTAATTAAAATACACAATAATATCCATATTTGTTAAGCAATAATCAATCTCTGATAAATTATAATAAAATAAGAATAAATGATTCTATTTAAAACAAGCTGGCCTTCGGCTAATGTTTTTCTAACAAAAATTTACTTTTGTCGTTCTTAAGTGTCACCATACACTGTCGAACTCGAACATGGTACAACTGGACCGGTTTTTTCACGTTTATGTGAAGTGTGTGTGTGTGTCTTGACCTATTCAGAGGGCATTTGTACCAAATTCGTGCTTGAGTTCGAGTTCGACAGTGTATGGTTACACTAAGTGTTTGCTCACACGGGTCGTCTAGTCATCGGCTCGTCTGCGATTCGAATTCCATTTCCCAAGTAAATCGATTCGCTTACGTGCCGGCCAATGGACGACCCGCATGAGCAGCTCCATACATTTGCTTGGGAATTGGAGTTCAAATAGCAGACGAGCCGATTACGAGGCGACCCTTGTGAGCAAACACTAAGACAACTGACGAAACCAGCTCTATCACTAAGCGAATAGGCTTAGGCTGAAAATTTTTGGGTGAGGATCATTGCTAAGTGGTGTTGTTGACTGCTTAGCAATGGTACATTCCACTTTTATTCTCACTAAGACAACTTGTATGATAAAGCTTAATCGACTCATCTCGTCATACTGATCAACAATTTATATAGTTTATACGGTCCAAATTGCTTCATTTTGTGCGTTGCAAAGTTCCTGACAAAGTTAATATAACCTTCACATTCGTGAAGGGAATTAAACTCATACTAGTAACTAACTTATGATTTTGGTAACTCTGAACCGCCGGTCGACCAAAATTTCTGTCTACGGGCCTGACTGTGGCTTAATTGAAACGAATGTGTTACTATTTATCCATGTAGAGCTCGTTCTGGTAATCGCTTTGAGCTTTGCAGCTGGTTTACAAGCACCAATAGGATATAGATTGCATGATGAGTCAGTGCAGCCTCACCAGTTGCGCTGTGCCCTGCCTGGCGAGCTTATCTGCCCTCCAGTTACCAGCCAAATATAACTATGACTCGGAGTCCAGCATAAAATTTTTTTTAAAGAAGTCACTCTTTCCGTCAGCGTTGAGCGACATTTTGTCTTTGATATAGTCAGACCCGATGCGATTAATATATCTCTAGCTGATACCACGTGACATCCAAGCCAAGTCAAAGCTTCGATAATGACCGTAGCTCCGGTCTGAAGAACACTACAGCATTCAGGAAGATTAAAAGACTTAGACTTTGGACCAGTGAACATATGAATGGTAAAGCAAGTCCAATTAACTTGCTGTTCTTCGTGCGCACATTATTTCCAAATGCGAGCATGACCAAATAGTTGGCGTGTATGTGACCGCACCATTAAATTTAAACTGCATACTCATTGAGATAGCACAGTGATGTAACAAATGCAACAAATGCATATTGCGTTTTTGTAAATAGGCACTGTGTGGGTAACCAAATTGATCTGCCACAAATAAAAAGGAAAACAAGATTTGATCAAACCTGAATCTGTAAATAAAAACTTTACACAAAATTAAAAAGAAAAATCCAATGCCAATCGAGTGTAAATCCACTCGTCGATATCTCTCTAATTGATAGCCATCAAGTTTGGTCGTCTTCGGACTTCCAACTTGAGCACTATCTCTGGCACCAAGCCACTTCATGATTGCAACATTAAAGAAGCCATCCGTCTCCGAACGTATCTCCTGAGCCACTTTCAATCCAGTACTATGCCTTTAAGGCCGCAGGATGCTTCAGCCGATACACAACTTAACGACCACTTTATTAATAACTGGGCGATAACTAGGGGGCGCAATTCGATATCGAAACATCAATTTTGTCAAGTTTTTGTCCAGATATTTCCTCGATTTATCGCAAACCCATAAATAATTTTATCTTTCGTTCGATCGTACGATTGCCCAGGTCGAAGCCAATCGACGAGGCAATCAAAAAATTTCATTAACTCAAAAGATTAGATTTTTGGGCCGTTGGAAATGGAGAAAATCGATTTATTTATACCACTGGCAACTTATAAAGACGTTTCAGATCGCAAGCTATAAATTATATCGCCAATTGCTTCGGTTCATTGGAAATTGTTGAATAAACCAAAGGATTCGCGGTGTCGTGTCATGCGACTAGGTATTGTGTTGTGTATTGTATGTGGATATGAAGAGTTAGTAGAAAACCAAGCATATCGCCGATCCGACAACAAAGTGCCTGACAGAAGTCAATAAATACGCCCAATTTGCCCTGGAGTAGTTCTGGTGAAGTATTGCCAGTCGCGAGTTGATCTAAAATTTACAGAATCTTTGGTCTTATTATAATGAAAGTGATAGAACTAAAGTCTTGTAACAGACGGTTTGCTGGGCATCCAAAGATGCCCGTGGGGTTCGGAGCCTAAGGTAGGATAATGGCCGTGAATGTCATGTCGTGTCATCTGGCGAAGAAAAGGGCCCCTCAACGAGCTAAGTAGCTTTCTCCTTTGATAGATTGACCAAAGTAGAAGTAGATAAATTTAAATATATAGGTACATATGTATATGAATTAAAGGTATCATTCATTGAAGGCAATATACCTGAAAATATTTTCCTACTTAAGGTAACTCTATCTAAATTTTCTTTTCAACAGATTAACTAATCCGGGTAGTTGCGAATTTCTCTACGCTTATTTTAAACTGCGGTAACCCTCACGCGGCTATGTTTACCCTCACTAAAGGTTCCCCTCCCTCAAAGCAAACGCTCACGTATCTTTAATCAACGTGCAGTTACTACTGCGCTAACTAATAATTCGCCTGTATTTTCAAACAATCAATTAACTGATTTGTAGAAATTGCTTTATATTTAACTACTCACTTCGTTTGTGTACATAATGTTTCAATTTGTTGATTTATTGTTCCGGTTACGTTTTTTAGCCGTCGACGTTGCCGCGAACAGATTGAAATCATGTGCCACTGATGGAAAATGAAGTTATCCGTGGCTCAATTAAACCCAAAGAGAATTCGCTTGGGATAGTTTACGAGTTTTAATATGTATGCAAATAGTTATTGAGCAACATAATAATATTTTGCATGAAAGTCGTAAATGGTGGTGCAGTAAAAGTGAAACTAAGAACATAGAGAATTTTGCCACTGGTACTGTTATTATGTTGCAGGCTTTCTAAAGGATATTTGTAGTTTGAAAATATAAATATTATCAAATAATTGGGTGTATTCACTCCCCAGTCTAACTCTCCGCTTCTCTGATTGGAAAATAATTGATACCATACATGAAATCAGGTATTTATGATGTTGGCCCAGTGAATAATCCACGTTTTCGACCTCGAGGATTGAACGCAACTTTGCCAAAAATCCAGAAAACTGCCAAATTATCGATCCTTATTCATTATTAATCAATTTTGACCTTTAAGGACTTTTTTTTTTAATTTAAAATACCTGCTTTTTTAGTCGATAAAATGAAACAAAAATTGTCTCCGTAACCCAACTACTTTTTAAGATCCTATCCTGTACTTCGACTCAACAGAGGTCTAAAGACCCCCCCCCTCCCCTTCTCCTTTCTGTTTTGAACAATCTGAAACTACGATATTAATTTAGTAGTATACTACATGGGCTGAAAAGTCCCGGGATTTTTAATGAAGACAAGGTTCTTTTGGGCAAAGTTATATTTATTTCTCAGCATATTTGCCTTCGAGGGCGGTACACTTGATATAGCGATTTTCCAACATTTCGATGCCCTTTCTATAGTACGAAACGTCCAAGCCTTCGAAATACGCCTCGGCTTCCGCGATGACTTCCTGATTCGATCTGAATCTTTTTCCCTAGAGCCAACGCTTGAGGTTTGGGAACAGATAATAGTCTCTGGGGGCCAAGTCTGGAGAATACGATGGGTGAGCAACCAATTCGAATCGTAATTGGTCTAATTTGGCCAGACAGGCCATATTCTTCGGGATGAAAGTCGGCTGATTGCAGTGGCTGCATTCTGCAGAGCATTTCAGCCGTGTAGTTGAAGACACGCGTTCCCATAGTCTCTTTTTCAGCTGCACGAACTCAGCTGTAAAAGTTTTGAGGAGTTGCCTCTCTTACCATCCCATTGGGATTGAGGCGTTGAGACGTCTCGTCAGGCGCCTCTCGTATTAATTAGTGAGAAGTGCGATAAAGTGAAACAACAGCGGCCTGGTCGTTCCCGGTCCCGCCTCTCACACTAATACATACGAGATACAAGGTGGAGGCATCTGACGAGACGTGTCTCGTATTAGTTGTTCGAAAACGGCGAACATTTTTTGGGTTCCCCTTGCGGAAACAATTATATAATTGTCTGCTTCAGCTACCCCGTCAGGTGTAGACTTGACATCCAGATAAATGACAACCTTTTAGCGAGGTCTCGATTTTTTTTTACCAGAGTTTTCCTTTGCTAAGGAACGATGACGTTGAATCACACCCACTGAAGGCATGGAGAAAAAGGATAAGCTCAGGAGGAGGTATTGGAGAAGGTCACACCAAGAACTTTACCTCACCCACATTTCTTAAAAAAAAATCTTACGCCGGTCGAGTTGTGTAATGCTAGTGAGAATAATCACCAAATAGACGTCCTCCTCAGCGATTATCACAGTTTCGTAGAGATTAAAGAGACTGTTGTTGTGACAATTAGTCTGTCAGTATCTTCCTCGGCCTGGTCGCGCTCGGTGGAAGTGGTCGTTCGGTCACCGCACTACGATACTAATCTAGAGATAGGAGTTCAAATCTCAGCGCGTTCAAAAACTGCCTGTGAGTACTAATAGAACTCTCACGGTGCTCCGAACTTGTCAGTATGAAGACGGTGCGGAGAGGAGGTGCATGCTAGCAACTACACTTCCGAAAAGTAGATATGCTATTAAAACGTCGACAAGGTATAGAAATGCTTGAGACGTGACGCGCCCATGCTCCTGGAGGAATCATTGGACACTGTCTGATTGGTGAGTATGCTAGAAGGCTTCGGCTTCCTTTCAATTATATTTGTAGGTGTTGCGGGAAGAAGAAAGCATTTCTTATCTGCTCTGCGAATGCCCCCCTGGCACGGTTGAGGCAATCAACTCTTGGTAAATGCTTTTACAACCATCTTGGGGAACTTACTACCTAGTTTAACCCCAGTTTTCGGAGATGGCAACATCTTAATTCAGCATGAAGGAAAACATAGAAAACTACACTTAACTCGACTTTTTTTTTACGAAACTCTAATATTACCCCTTCCTTACCCCTCCAAAGCCTACTCAACATGAATCATTTTCTTTTTTGAGATTCTTTTTTCCTTGTGTGGCGGGACTCGAACCGGTATGAAGGAACATCGTACTGGACGCCTCAACATACTGAGCTCCGCCCTTATCATTGCTAAAAGATAAAAATTATTTGTCATGTTTTCACGGCTTTCATATACATACTATGTAGTACAACACACATCAAAATCTTTGTCATATGTTCCCGTAGATGACTTCGGCGTCAATTATAACATTATCATTGAAGTGCAACATTGACGAAGAACAACGTAACAAATTTCGAAAAAATCTCTCCCATCAAAAAATTATTCCCACACTACTTACATCCTTTGCATATATAAACATAGGTATACATACTCGTATAAGGTGATGTAATGCGTAAATCTTTTGACCCTGTTCGACATCTCACTCCTCATTTCGCATCAATGTATGTAATTGATTTACAAGACATTCTATTAATCGCACGTTTTCCGCATTTGTTAACTTGAATGACTTTCGTTGGGCGTTCAATTGAACTTGACAAAATTATTCTTGTCTCGTGGAAGGAGGATATTTCAAAGAAGGACTACACGATATCCTTTAGGAAAAAAGCCAGCGAACGTATTTCGGTACATTGCTGCGTTGCGTACAATTTCAGATTATAGGCACACGCGCTCATTGAAAGCTAGTGAGGTGTAAAGATTAATTCGGCACGGGGTTGTTGCGGTGGCCTATCATTAAAATCCAATCGTATTACAATCATCGAATTTGCTTTTGTTCCTGTTAAAAAAAAATGTTTGATAGTGAATGTCATAACAAAAATTGTTTAATACTATAGTTATAGGAAATAGCGTGACCAGATGCTGATGCCGAAAGACGGGGATACAGTTTTCCCCATACAGGGTGGGGCAAAATGACAGTATAAATTCTGCACAACGCAGTCCATTATGCAACTCTAAGCAGAAAAACATTGAATTTTTTTTTTCAATTTCATGACCCTTAAGTTGCACTGATAGCCAGGTACAAGGGATGACTTTTTTACCTTAATATTTTTTGGGATGCTGAACACGAAACTGAGGTTTTCCAACAAGAAATTTTCTGGGAAACAAATTATTTACAACAACAAGATTTGTTTGATTCAAACCTTTTGGCAGCTCTACTACCAATATTCTACCAAATTTTCAACTCGCTATTGTCATTCTATCGAAAGCTATCGTATTATAATTAAAAGAATATCTATTTTTTGAAATTTTTAGGAGAGGTAGGCGTTCCTTTGATCTGATTATACCTTAGAACATAGAGCCATGGAATGAGCTTGTCCTGTATGTCTCTGGCTCCAACATTTGGCGAATAAGTCGACAGCCAGCCTACTCGGTTGTTGTTTGATATTGACATATGTTGACTGTTCTGTCGAATTGTGCATGAATAAAGGTCAATTCTTGTCAGATTATCGACAGCCAGCCTACTCAGTTGACGTTTGGGTATTGACATAATGGGTGGTATGCATAATAATGAGGATATACTCAAGAGTGAAGTCTATTGAGGACATTCCTGAGTCTGCTATGTTCGGTGAATCGAGTGAAAAAGTTGTATGCATAAAACTACTCTCCGCTCCATAGTGAAAATTGAGTGGAATTCTGTCAACTCAGCTTTACTCCACTCGACTCACTTTATGCATACCACCCAATGTTCACCGCACTGTCGAATTGTGCATAAATAAACGTCAATTCTTGTCAATATTTAAATTTCATAATTACTGAACGGTCTACTGAGTTAGCTGACTGTCGACCACATGTCGACTTAGTACCCAGATTTTGGAGCCACTGTTTCTATGGAGACATACAGGACGAGCTCATTCCATGTCTCTATGTTCTAAGGATTATGCCCAACTTACTAAACCTCAAGCAGCTTCTCACCTCAGGGTTACATGCCAAAAATCAGGTTTCTACGTCAATTGGTATAACTGCGTTAGTTTTTGATCTGGCAGAACATTTATGAGGTGGTCTCAGCTGACAGCTCGTACCACAATAAATAAATTTATTTGTATTGTTTTTTTTTCGCCATAACACCAGATCAAATAAATTTGTGTGAGTAAAAATCAAATCAACTCTGATATGGAAGTACATGGAAGTACATTTTCATTTTAATACATTTGCTTTCAACTTGTCTATGATTTGCTTCGAAAAATGTTGTCCTTATCACCACCGATTCACGATATACTCATATCTACCTGGCGAACACACGGACTCAGAATACCATCAAAGTCTAGTGCATTCACATCAACACCCCGAGTGATGCCTATATATCACTTCATTGCCAAGAATGCCCTTTTTCGTCACCAAATGACTCAAAATGATTCAACAATAGTCTAGTGCATTGCTTCAACACATCAGTCATATGATACTAATTTCGCCAATACAACACTTCATTGCGAAAAATGTCCTTTTTCCTCTCCGAACCACACAAAATGCCATTAGCAGCAATCTAGATTGCATTCGCCTCAACGAACCGTGTCCATGATACCCATCTTTCCCAGATATCACTTTAATGTCAAGAAGGTCCTTTTGTCCTGACGCACACCTGCAAAATATCCTGTGTGTGTTATTTATAATAACCCAAGGAAGTTACGTGTTAAATTTCGATGGGATCGGATCGCGGGAAGTGCTTGGAAAGCGATTAACTCTGGCTTCAACACAGTAGAATATACCGTTAGTCCAGTCGATGACCGAATTTGCTGCCACCGTTCCGAGATCAAGGTCACCAAAGAACCTACATACCGAATTTATTTAAGATCAGACCACGGAAAGTGCTCGGACTAACGCACAAACACATATACGCATAGCACACACATTGCAAATGCCCGTCTATCATATGAATATATGGGACGGGCAAAAAATGAGATTTGGGTAAATCATTTCCAGAGCAATTTCTGGAAAAAAGAGTGATTTCGGGCAATCTCGGTGCCAATCGAAAACGGTAAACATTTGACACAAAAAGTAGTCAAATATTTGACTTTTTAATTGCCGTTTTAATATTAAATCTAACGTGAGCGATACACAGAGAAGCGACAGCGGCATGATATTAAAGAATCTAAAAACTAAAACAAAGTAATTCATCTAGCTTCCTTAAATTCAAAGTTGACATATAATATTTAATTTGAATCTGTGGAAAATATAACGTATCCTTTTCAACAATATTGCCCCTGGCCTCGTTTCCTTTTATACGCATGACTGCCACTTGTCACTAAAAAGAACGTCACACTCGAGAAAAAAGCGGACCGAAGTTGTCCTTTCCATTGAAAAACTCACAAAGCATATTATTTTCGTGAATGTAGACACAGTGAAAACGTGAAACTTTCAAAATTATCACTAAAATGCGTGTCCTGCAAACACTCGATTGGATAAAGACGGTGGTCATGACTCCGCTGACACCCAAGCATTTAAGAATTTCCGCAATATTGATCGCAATTTATCAAGTGGTAAGTCCTTCGTGCTCCACTCAAAAAACTTAGTTCTCAGTGCAATTGAATTCATTTGTCAATGTGTGCGTTTCTTGCAGCTCGTTGCACATGTTATCCTTTTTGTGATGTTGATGGGTCTGGCTCATGCCGAAGAAATGAAAACTATTTTGGGGATTGACATTGCTGACCAGAAGGAACGGGAAGACTACTACGAAGTGGTCACCAATGCTAATGGAGAGTCCTTAAATCAGATTCGATTCAAGTCAGCCTCCCATTTGGCTTCGTTCACATTGCTGATTTTATATATTGGAACGGTCGTTGCGTCGGTGAATCTGTTTAGCTCGCTTGGATTGTTTATTGGCATCTTTAAGAATAAGACCGAACTTATGCTTCCCTGGCTTGTGCTGGACATGTTGGGAGTGGTTGCAATATCGGGAGTTATGATTTTCGTTGCTAATGGAACTATTGTGTGTTTTGTGGGCGGTCGGTGGCAATATGGTAAGTACATATCTAAATTTTTCATTCTATGACTCTATTTAATTATTAATTTGGGATTAAGCCATGTACTTTTTTATATATTTATTTTGGCAGAAGTCATTGGGTGGTATGCATAAAGTGAGTCGAGTGGAGTAAAGCTGAGTTGACAGAATTCCACTCAATTTTCACTATGGAGCGAAGAGTAGTTTTATGCATACAACTTTTTCACTCGATTCACCGAACATAGCAGACTCAGGAATGTCCTCAATAGACTTCACTCTTGAGTATATCCTCATTATTATGCATACCACCCAATAGCTTAATACTGCATTAAGGCGTGCGTTATACAATAGCTAAAAGTGTGCGATATTTTTAATTCATTCTGTTTACAGTGTCAGTGTGTGTCGCATTTATCCTGTTCGACATCATCATATGGTACACAATCTACAGCTACTATATCAGTATAAGGCAAATTAGAAAACTTACAGAGATTGCCACGGTTGCTATCCCCTGCCCACCACCGGGAACGGTACATTGCTTTTTAATCTTTAAAAAAAAATTAAATTATTATTTATACCTTATTTTCAGATCCCCTTCCACTATAGAAAGGAAAACATGTATCTAGGAAGTGGTGGCTATAAACACATTTTGGCAGACTGTGACCCCAATTTCCAGGCTTAAAATCATATTGTAGCTAAAAAAGAATAAGATAACAGCATTTAACCAATCAAAATGAGATAATGAAATAATTAAAATTATTGAATGGGTCAAACTAGACGGTAGTTGAGTTGCTTACGCAACAAATAATTTTCGGTAAACTTCCTTTTATTCAATTGACCCTTAATTAAAACTGACTAATGATTAATAGGCCGACCGGACCCATTTGGGCAAGTTTGCTTAAAAATCAAAGTCAGAATTAACTAATTGAGGCCTTTTAAATATTTGCATGAGATGATAATCAATGGTGAATAATGTCTTTCAACTAGTTTGGACCCACCATATACGAACACTAAAATTTCTATCAATACTTTTAAAATACACATATTTAATGATATTTGATTCTGTCTGACAGGATCTTATTAACAAGTGAATTTAATGGAACTTATGTGCATTTGTGTAATTAGATAATAGTTTATTTTGTAATAGTATAGATGATACTATCTACATATGTATATTGTTTTATTATTAAAAGTATAATGGTTTTAATTTCACTTGACTGAATGATTGTTCAAGTCTTTGATTTCGATCGAAGTGTTATGAAACTGAATGAGGCAAGTCACAGCCAAGACGTTGTTAGTTTAGGTTCCAGATCGCCTTGTCTACTCAAAATGGGAAGTCTTTATTGGAAGCATTGTCACATTACATACCTTAAACCAACAATAATTTGCCTCGATACATACAGAAATGCATAAGGCTTTTAGTGAAAGTAGGCACTAGTTCCACTGAAGAAGTCGGTTGTATGTATTGACAAATTGCTTTTAGATCCTCACTTCTATGCGTATAATATTGTTATGTTTTTCCGTAGCCGGGTTTGGCTGATACTCTGTGCTCGATAATAGAACGCACTTAACTCACCTCTTTTAACCTGGCAGAGTAAAAGTTGCAGACACAATTGAAAGAGTTGTACTAAATTCGGGCCAATTTAGTGCTAATTTCGTATAGTCGAAAAAAAAAAATGATTACACTTTACTTTTAAAAGTAGCGGTAAAGTCTGCTAGCTTAAGAATTAAGCTAACATCCGGCTGCTTGAAGGCACAGAGTGCCCTCCTCGGTAACATCATGTTATGTACCCGCATCCGAGTTGTCTGCTTCTGCCGTGCAGTCACTCGTCCCCCACTTCTTTCAATGAAGTGTCACCCTGCCATAGCGATATGACAGAGTAAACCTACTCTTCCTAACTGCTTCCATAGATGCTGGATCAACCGCTAGAAGTACAGTGAAATCCGGTTATAACGATATTCAGCGGACCGAAGGAACTACATCGTTATATCCGGAAAAAAATTTTTATACCTACAAAGAAGCTCGTGTCCTAGTTTATAATTAGCGAAAAACGAGGTTTTTGGAGCGTAACATAAATGTTGATTTTTATTCATTTCTTAAGACTTACATAGAATTCAATTAAATGCATATAAAACGATATAGATAATTTAAACACATAAGTATTCTGTAAATACATACATATTTTACATTATTTTTCTGCGAAAAAGTCCGTTATTTTAGTTTGCTTTCTTTTTTTTTAGATATAAATTTTTGCTTACATGCTGGTTTAGTTCTTTTAAGAAAGTTGTGGTTTCCGGCTTATTTATTTCATCGTTTAAGGCCACGTACGCCCGAATGACACCTAAAGCGCTGTAGACTTGGGACAAAGTTGGAGTTTCAAATATTTTAGGTCTTCTTCAGCGCCGTCGATATCTTCGTCGTCCGCCTCCTTGCAATCATTCAAAACTGAAGCAACAATTGCTTCATCGGTCGGATCCTCTGATGTATAGATGTTAGCATCGATCTCTGCGTATAACTGTGCATCACCATGAAAATTAAAATCCAGTCTTTGGGCCCAGTCATTAAAATTTGTAGAGTCGCCTTCTTGATCAGTACCAGCTTCATCTGCATTTCCAAAGGCATGCTTGAAACAGTTTTGGATAGTTTTTTGAGTGACGTCGTCCCAGGAATCGGAAATCATAAGGATGGCATCGAGGAGTGACACTTGAAAATTGTCTGATTGAACCAACATTTTCAAAATCAAGCGTTTACGGAATTTCACCTTGAGGGATTGTATAATCCCCTGATCCATCGGTTGGAGCACAGAGGTTGTATTCGGTGGTAAGAAATGGAGTTTGATATTTCTGAGATTCTCTACCGATGGATGGGAAGGGCAATTATCAATTGTGAGTAGAATTTTCCTTTTCTTATTTTCAAGTTCTTTGTCCCATTTCCTGAGCCAGCTGGAAAAAATATCGCTAGTCATCCAAGCTTTCTTGTTGTTGTTTTTTAGTTTTTTAACATTTTTGAAACAACGAGGAGATTTTGATTTTCCGATTATTAGCAGCTTTTTTTATCTGTTCCAGTCATGTTGCTGGCAACTAAAACGGTAATGCGCTCTTTAGAATGTTTGCCTCCATGGCATGATTCACCCTTAAATCTAAATGTTTTATCCGGGGTTAACCGATAAAATAGTCCGGTCTCGTCAGCATTATAGACATTTTCATCAGTGAAGTCTTCTCGAACTTTTGGCCAGATGTTCTGAAGCCAGTTTTTGGATACGCCGGTTGGAACACTTGATGACTCCCCACTTATCTTTCCGAATACGATGTTATGTCTCTCTCGGAACCTGGTAATCCAAGACATAGAACAATTGAAATTTTCCTTTCCCAACAGTGTAGCCAATTCATTAGCCTTTTCTTGTAAAATGGGGCCATTGATCGGAATGTTACGGCTTCTCTGAACCTTAAACCATTTGAGAAGTGCATCTTCTAAGTCCTGATGGTGGCTGCCTCTAATTTTCTTCTTCGATGTCACGTCTTTTTCGAAAGATGCTTGGATTTTATCTCTCGATTTCCAAATTGTCGATGTCGTAGATTGTGGAATTCCAAGCTCCGAGATTATGCTTTTAATTGATTCGCCTTTCTCAATTCGATTTACAATTGCCACTTTTTCTTCAATTGAAAACGCTCGTCGCTTGTTGGATGACATTTTAAAATTACACAAAAAGAAACACCACAAATATTCTTACGAAGGCAAAGACAAAGACGAAAACGGGCAACGATACACAAGAATGGTGTTCACGGAAGATTAAATTCTAAAAAGGGGAAATACCCAGTACACATGTATGTACTTAGCAATGGAGAAGTAAGAAGAAGCTCGAAAGCTCGAAAATGGGGAAGCACCAAATTATATTTGTTCATTATGTATATCGTTATAATCGGAATGAAAAAGCAATTTTTTCTTACGTTTTAGATCGTTATATGCGAAATATCGTTATATCCGGAATCGTAATATACGGATTTATTTCTTCAGTATTACATAGAAAACCAAACTAGATACGAATTTTACATCATTATATCCGGAATATCGTTATACCAGGAATCGTTATAGGCGGTTTTTACTGTATATAGAGACCATCCCATTTCTGAACCTCACGAATGATACGCCACTCAAAAGTGAGAAACCCTTCGTTTTGCTGGTTCAGAAATTGTATGGCTTTCACAACACCACTTTGGGCGCTTTTCGGGAAGTAGGTGCTCAAAATACTGTGGCGAGGGATGTTATCCCCCGTTGCTGCCAGCAGTGAGGCTTCCTCCCATGGTTTTAGCGAACGCGCAGTGGTGATAAGCCACTCTGCCGTTTTTTGGTTATCATTATCATTATGGCATTCAATAATACGATGCCCAAGTTTGTAAGTTCATACAAAAGTCGCAAGATGCGTACTTTGTACTTATTTTATCTTCCCAGTTGAAATCTGTACAGTTCACCACTATCCCAGATCCCGAAGGGAAGGGGGCCCGTGCCCCCTCCAAAATTACAACAATTATTAGAGCAAATACTCGGAAATGATTTATGTAAATGACAGCGAATAAAAAAGATACCTGACAAGGGTGGATTTCGTTGCGCTATGCGTTTCTCTAAAGGTCGCCACACATGAACGCAACCACGACCGAACTTCAATCGAATCATCAATTTCATAGAACGTACGGAAAAAATTCTCCTCATTTCCACCGTCCTATGAAATTGATGTTTCGTTGGAAGTGCGGTCGTGGTTGTGCGCGTTCATGTGTGGCGACTTTTAGATTTTGTTCTCTTCAAAAGTGTATGTTACTTCCTGTCGAGCCTGTTGGGCTGCATGGGGCGAGCCAAGTTTTTGCTTATAAGGCGTAATTTCTTTATAGCTGTTTTACTCATGCTTTGGGGTAGTTTTTTGGTAGGCTCCTACTTACCCTAAGCGTAGCTTACTAGGAGATGTGCGAAGATTTGTCTGCTATGCCACCACTTCTGCTATTTTTAACTTGCTGTTTAAGCTGCTACTTTTTGACCTTTTTGGTGAGTAGATGTCCGCAAATACGATCATTCGACTCCATGCCACTAGTCTGTGTCTAACTTAAAGCTCTGAACAAGTGACATTCTGAGCAAACCAAATATTCTAGTAACGACTGACACCTCCACCAAATGTGAATCAGCTTAACAAGCATTTTGTCATTCAAATAAAATCGCAGTCGGAAAAACAACGCGTTTCTCTTGCCTAATTCATGAGGGACTAGGGGTTGAGGTTTTCTGTGATGGACTTAAGTTAAACTTCTCTTTCAGTCTCCCTGAATATTGCGATGTTTTTCAGGCCAAGAATACGCCGTTTACGCAAGCTCTGACCTGAGAGGGATATCCCGTGATATGAGCTTGAGACATTGTAACTTTCACCGAGAGAACAGGCTGTAATTAAATCCTTTGAAAAGAATGTCGCTCAATGCTTATATAGATGATACTGCTTGCAACCTAGCTCTAAAGTTGAAAGCCATTGGCAGGAGCAACTCTAGATGGGTAAATAGTAAAACGTACGTTTTAACCAAACCAGTATGGCTCCGACTGGATTCTAGTCGCATCGTTAAACTATTGTCGCTTAAAAAGCAACACGTCGCGGCTGGGAATCATCACTGGGTACTGTATAGTTGAGGAGCACGCTATGAGGCTTTGCCTCTATAATGACTGCACTAGAAGCTGCGATGACGAGATCAAGGAGGCGCATTTTTTTCTACACCTGTTTTACTCTGGCGACAAGATGAAAGACATTTCTTGGATCCCAGTTCCTCACTGAACTGGGTGACTAAGTTTATTTTGATGGTGAGAAACTCCATCGTTTTATTTGAAGTTCTGTAATTAAGACTGTCGAGTAATATGAGTTCCTTGTCTATCTGTGTTCTTGTAAGCACAGCAGCCCATCATTTAATATGTTCATCTCCAATAGGAAATGTGTTAGCGCTTTCCATAGACGCATGCCTCTTGAACATCAAAAATTCATTCATTCATTCATTAGCTCTACAGGTAACAAACAAAGTCGTGCACCCTCCAAACTTGATTTCTAGATCCGTAACTGCCACTAGTCCAGTTGTTATTAAAACCAAAACTTTTCTTCTGTTTTCGTACTCATGTGATTATTAATTGCCAAAAGTACATTCGTTACATCAGTAAATTGCCCAAGAAAAATTACAAATATTACAAATGACGTGAATTTTTTCCTTCGATTCCCAATAGGCGATTTTCACCATCCTTGCCTTTAGCCACACGTTTCTCTATCAATCGAATCTCGCGTAATTTGTCTGCAATTTGAGTTTCAATCATTCTACGATACTGTTTTCCCTCACCAATTGATTCCATTTCGGCAAGCCAGTCGGCACGTTCGTTAATCTCTTCCTTGACTGGAAATGGACACAGCATTGTTTAAAAGAATTCGAAAATGATTTAAATGTTTTTTGTTTTTTACGTACGTTCATCTATTTGGTCCTGTGGACTCAATTCTTTGATTTTCGGTTCCTTTCGAACGCGCTTACGACGCTCCCCTGTAGCTGCAGACAACTTTATTCCGGACATTGCCTCTTGAAGTCGCTGTTTTGTCTTTTCGATGGATTCACGCGAATCAGGTCTTGGGACGTATCTGGGATATGAAGAAAACAATTTTTCATGAGGCAAGATGCTATTTTAGAACTGTTTCGACTACTAATACTGCCTGATATAGATTTCAATTAAAGATCTAGTATAAGTTGATGTAACTTATCTCTAAATTACACTAACCTTGGTACTTCTAATGCCCCACTATCCACAATTGAATCATAGGTCCGGCGTCTTGGAATCCAAGCTCTCCGTCTAATCTCCAAATCGAAAAGTTTCTCCTTTTCAGGGGACTGAGGCTTTTCTTCGGGAGGAGGAGGCAAAGATTCCCCGTTCCGCAGAAAATAATTCATATTCTTCCTTTGCAACATGGTCAGCTTCGCCTCTTCCATTAACACTAAAAAAATGTTGATGATCGTTTTAGAGATTTGTTTACTAGACTTCAAATTTCATCCTTACGCTTGATCAAGTCATGGGTATCCTTGCTATATTTTACTTTTGGCGGATGGAATAGACCACCTTGTGCAACGCGTTTACTAGGCCATTCAGTATTTTCCTCCATTTTAACAAAATATATCTTTTTAAGAGAATTTTTGAAAACTGTACTGCGATTTGATCACTTCGGTTATGACGCGTCGAATCGACTAAACAACTTCAAAAATTGGCTACGCAATGGTTGCTACAAATCAACTTGCACAGTTTTCTGCATCCTGTTAATCAATAATTCCTTGGTTGCAATATTGATTGCACTTTTCTATGGCATGTGCAGTTGATTGGCCAACTGTTGATTTGATTGAACTGGAAGTAGGAAGAGGCGCTGTTTTTGTTGCAACCTTGAATAACTCACGATTTTACTTTAGTTATTGTGTAATGGACATATGTTAGCGGACATCAAAGTTTATAGGGGGGACGGAGTGAAGGTTGCCGAACTGACGTGAAGGTCCGGCGACGCCATCTGGTTGAGGGGGGGGGGAGACCCCATGGCCTACCTCTGGATCCGCCACTGGTTGAAATTAACCCAACAACGGACGTTGAAAATAACCCAACAGTGGACGTACTTAAGCCGGGGATTCACAGACAAGCGGTGCCCTTCAGTTGACGGCCGTTAGTACCAACTCGATCTTGAACATGGTCCAAGTGGGGCGGTTTTCTTCACGTTTACGTGGAAGTGTGTATGTTGAGCTATTCAGAGGACATTTGTACCAGGTTCGAGATCGAGTTCGACAGTGTATAGTGACACTTAGGTAGCGGTGGTTTAAAAGCCCACCGCCAAAAGACGGCCGTCATGTAGCGGTTGTGTAAAAGACGTTCATTTCAGTGGACCAAATAACATTTTAACGCATTTCTGATTGATAAATCAACACAGTTCACTGTTAAAAAAAAGTCCAGATACGTCTTTTCAACTTTATAGCGGTCGTTCTGAAAATGACGAAAACGCCCTGACGGTCGTCAAGAAATGGCTATCTGACGGCCGTCATGAAATGGTCCCACAACTTCTTGACGGCCGTCGCGTAATGGCACTACCGCTATTTGGCGTTACATTCGCAATCAACGCTATCTAGAAAACCATCACATTTAATTTGCATAGGGAACGTTTTCGTGAAGCGAATCAACGCTGATGACGGCCGTCAACTGACGACATCGTTTGTCTAAGAAACCGCGGCTTTAGCACGCTTGTCTGGCCGCGCATTTTGTCGCAACTGTCCCAAAACAAAACTCAGCATTGCATTTCAATCATTATTTCAAAAAAAATTATTATTTTCTATCGATTTGAAAAAGTGGTGATCGAACAAAAATAAATAACTTAGATGGATCAGAATGTAATACATTTTCTTAGCATTTACACAGTGTTCGTGATGAGTGGAAAATGAGCCAGCACAAAGTCGGAGGGTCGGCAATAAAAATAAAATTTCCTCATAATCGACTCCCGCGGCCCGGGACAATGTTGGATCATCAACAGGCGGGCATGTGTCGTAGAAAATCACCGGCCGGTTCGGCAAAGCGATTACGCAGTAAATAGGAGCCAATAACTTCAGCAACTTCTGTTGGACGATCTTCGTGAACGGCATGGCCACAACGTGCCAATACTTGCATTTGGAATTTGCCTGAAAGAAAGACGAATGGAAAACGTTGATTTGCAAAAGGGAGACGAGAAAGCCAAGCGTATATTACCTTGCATTTGACCAACTGTTAATGCCCTGTCCAGACCATCAATACTTGCCAGAAGGAGGAGTTTTGGAACGCGTAAATCCAGGAATTTGTCACTCAAACCCTGAAACCAGCCGGTCCAATATTTTTCCGATTTGGACAAGTCTATTCGCCATGTGTATCTGTGAAAGGAAAACTTGGCAGTTAATAATCTGATTGTGAGTGAAAATGATATAATTGCAGTCGAGTTTAATGTGCTTGATATGATGTGACCGATGCCTTGCTTTGAATAACGAGCTCGAGGCCAACCCAAACAACAACTACAATATAGGGCCAGAAAAGGTAGTCGCCGTGCTGTCTCTACACTTTTATGCGGAGCGGGTGACGGCGGTAGTAAATAACTTGTGTGACTACTTTGCTCGAGTGTAAATTGTATGAATACGGTTCGTGTATCAGTGGTTGATGCCCGACCAATCCGGCGGATTGGTACGTGCATCTGTGGCTCACATTAGTCGTTCAACTGTGGACAACCGCTTCAACAAAGCATGCTATCTCGGTCGTTCAGTCTGTGTTTGTTTTGCATATGGTGGCCGGTGGTGCAATTTAAAATTTTCATTTCCTTTCAGTGATGCGTGATCTGTTTGAAACTGATTGAGCCAACATTTAGAAGTAGTTTAAGTAACCCTAGATTGTAGCGATTTCAGTTGAGGTAAACCTCAAGTGAGGACGGAGATCGAGATCGTTCAGACACGCCGTGACACCTAAGTGCCAATATCTTCTCAGAATTGGCTTAAGGTGACGTCTGCTCGATACTAGCTCAGCTGTCGGTAGTGTGGGCGCGGTTGGTGAAGATCTGTTTTGACTCCACACGGCTGGAGGCCGTTCGCCCCACCATGGCGGTGGTTGTGGATGTCCCCACCAAGGGGGGTCGTTGTTGTTGTTGTGGGGGTGGCTGTTGTTGGCCCCATCCCGGTGGTGCCAAGCCCCATTCGGGGTAAGAAGCACGCCCTTCCATAGCCGGATTATGCGGCGCCTCGGATTGTTGTGTGAGCGGCTGGCCTTGTAGCTGTGGCGGTTCAGGTGGTAAATGGCATAGTGATGCTAGCCCCTCGGCCGCATCCACATCTACTGATAACAGCGGAAACTCTGCAGCATCCGGGTTAAGCTGAGCCTGTGACAATGCCCGAGTCACTATTTATATCACTCTGTCACAGCACAGCTCCCCTACCCTGCGCTACTGATGGGGGCGTGTGTTGCAGCGACATTGTTGGCGGTATACATATACGGTATAACGAGAGAAAAAAGGAATATACCCATGCTATAGTATTTTTCCACTATTTTACGCGGTATTTACTGCATTAGGATTAATACTATTATTATTATATATTCTTAGGAAATGTATTTACTTCCTGAATCTCCTTCGGACTCTCCTCCCTTCCACTCTCAGTAATATGCAAAATAAACGCGCTTGTCGCAGAAACGGAAAAGAAACTCCGTCGGTCAAGAGAAAAATTTTAAAATCAAAAATTTTGGTGTATTAGTACGGATTCATCCCCCATCTATACACCAGCCCATCTTATCCCTAGATTTCGGGAAGGTAGAGTCCCTGACTCCCTTGACCATCAGAACAGGATGGACCGGTTATTGATTGCATCATTATTTTTGTTTTGTTATTTTTGTTTTGTCTTCGTTGATGCGTAGTCCAACTTCTTTAGCAGCAGTGTCAAGAGTATGCAGTAGTTCTTCTGCGTCGGTCAGTTGTCGGGACATAATGTTGATATCGTCTGCGCACGCTACAGCGATAAGACGATAAAAATCTCTAAGTTGATCAAGTTAGCAAGACTATAGAAGGCGTGGCATATACAGTGAATGAGCAGACCCTCTACGAGCGAAATAGTCCATGTGATCTACAAATATACATTTTGGAGGTTCTAATTGTACTCGTACTTACTGTTTATTAACATCAGGATCAGTGGATGGCACTTTGAAAGAACCTGTTTCCGATCCCGCAACATCGTTGGCAATTTCACTCGTGTCTAGCTCGGCATCCTCTGAAATACTGAGTGGGTGTTCGAATGATTGTGGCGACGTTGGCTCCTGGACTGCATCTTCTTCAAGTGGCAGTTCATTTGTGGCGAGTTTCTGAGTCTTACAACTAAAGCAAAGATTCATTGAAACTATTTTTCTCTAGATAAAGAAATAATTCCACTCACTTCATAATCTGCCCGGGCATGGATACTTTGGCACTATCCAAATTTCGAACTTGACCGCTGCGAACGCACCACTCAATCGCGTGCGGAATACTCCTGAAGAACTTGGGACGACATCGCAGGAAACTCTGCATGCTGGACAGCGCTTCCATGGCTGTCCCTTCCACCACATCAATGACGGTGACTCCAATCAGAGTGGGGATAAGTTCCAGATAAGCAGCGTGCACTGCAATCGCTCCGCCCATTGAGTGTCCAACCAACAGAATTCGGGGACATTCGTTCGGGTACAATTTAGCTATAATGTTGCCGACATCACTGCGGATAGAGGAGATTGATATATTGTTGCGTACTATGCACGCCAGGGTCTGAGGAATTGCTTACGTCGCTAGTGTTTCTGCCGATAGATCCTCATCGTTCTCAGTAACAGAGTCGCCGTGTCCTCGCAAATCAATGGAAACGCACTGGCAGTGAATGATGTTTGTCACCTCCACCTGAAACAAAAGCAACATGTTGAGAAGCGCCTTTTCGCACACACGTTTCACACGCATCGTACACTGAATGGTGCCCAGGTGAGGGCCGAGTAGCCGCCACCGTGAAGCATCAAAATCACCGGCCCCTCCTGAATTGGCGGCTTCGTTTTGTACACTCGGAAAACATTTTTCTCGTCCACGGCCACGTCAAGTTTCTCCATGAAATAGTCGCTCCATAATGTCGGGTTGTAGTCCCTCGAACGAGCCGACTTCAGATTTTCTCTGCAACAAGAGCGAAGGATTTTTGTTGGTTACATAAAATTGTTAAACAAATTGGATGCTTACGATTTTCCCGACCGCGCAGAATTCCCACTTGGCGGCAATTTGGACTTCATCATGTTGCGTTGCATACGCGACATTTCGAGCTGGTGTTGTGTTGATGCGAATCGATGGAAACAACTGAAGCGGTTTGCCCGGTGTTTTCTAGAGAGAAAATTCTTTAGATGCCAAAGTGACGTTTGGAGTGCCACCTGCCACGAACAGCTGATGGTAGGATTTGTACAACCCTAATGCGGTTCCTAGATTAGTGCTCTGTTCGAGGATTGTTGGTTCAAGTATAGGGAATGCTGATCGGAAACATTATTAATACCTGTTTTTTGTTCACAAGAGAGAAGAGATAAGGAAGGATAATCACAATCTATCACAGAAGAGAGAATTAGGAGGAAATGAAAAAGAGCGACAGAAATGAAGTAATTTGGTACAATTGTGGAAATAGGAAGGAGGATGGGAGTTTGACATCTCATGCGTCGACTACATATATGGACCGGGTAGAGAAACAAAATGGAATGTTTTTTTTTTTTTTTTTTTTTTTTACAAGGGATTAGGGATCAGTTTGGCTTTGGCACTATCATTCTTTGTCATGCAATTCACAAGCTCTGATCATCATTTACCTGGGGGAAAAAGGATTAGGGAGGTAGAGACAAATACACTCAATTCAGGTCAGGTCCACAGAGATACGACATGAGGAACTGAAATTGGTGTTTAGGATAACACATACCCGCCCAACACAGTTAAAGGGAGAAAAAATTAGTGTGTGCCAAAGACAATTCACATTTGAAGAAACATTAAAACATAGATTATAAATTTAAAACTTGTTTTGCCTCCCAGACAGTGAAGAGACACTGGTATGGAGGGAAGGCAAAAAAAGTATTTTTAACGAAATCAGAAACAAAATATAATCAAAATGAGAACGCGATAATTAAACCATGGTTGGTGAGTGCGATTGTTTGGAATTAATTAAGTTTTTAGTTGAATCTCGTTAAGCTGTAAGTATTGTTTAAGTCTCCATTTAAGAGTTTCATAAGATGAGAGAGTACGAATTTCTTGAGGTAAGGCATTAAAAATCATTATTGACGATCTAATCGGGTCTAGCAAGATTCTGTTCGTATTGGCTAAAGGTGTTCTGAAGTTGCCTGCATTTCGAGTGCCATAGCTATGAACTTCTCTATTCAGTGTTAGGGAAATGGACGTTTTATTTTTCTTATTAACGATCTTCCAAATAATCTTCACTTTCTCAGAAAAGATAATTTTTTCTAAAGGTAGTTTACCTGTTAATTCATATATGTACTTCAGAAGTAGGTGTTCTTGGGTGTAGATTATGGACCGCTTTGACAGCTTTATTAAGCATTCGTCCGATAGCTGAAATATTTCTCGCTGATGTTTGGCTCCAGTTCAAAATACCGTATGTCAAAATAGGCATAACGTGAGCGTTGAAAATCATGTTTTTGAGTTGGGTGTTCATGTATTTTCTACGTCTCAGTAAAGCTACTAATGGGCACAATTTAGCTCTGATTTGCTCGAGATGATCATTCCATGAAAGCTTCTCATCAATAATAAGCCCTAGGTATTTGGTTTTGGCGACTCTGTCAATAGTCTGGTTTCCAAATTTGATAGTTAGTTCAATATCGGCTTTATTTCTTTGCCTGAAGAGCATGTAGTGAGTTTTTTTAATGTTAAGTTCTAACTTGTTACCTAAAAGCCACTGCTGATAAACTTTCAGATCATGATCAATCACTTGTTCGGCATCGTTCTTACCGAAATGAGAAAACAGCAGAAGAGTATCATCTGCATAGGTGACATACTTGGCGGAGAGGCCGGCATTACTGAGATTGTTCACGTATAGTAGGTATAGTGTGGGGCCTAAGATGGAACCCTGCGGAACCCCTGAATTTAACACCATCTCACCGCTTATATTATTGTGGAACTCAGTAATAATTGGTCTATCTTTCAAGTAGTTTGCTATCAGATTGTTGGCGACTCCTCTGATACCAAGTTCATAAAGAACTTCTGATAGGACTGTATGATTTACTGTGTCAAATGCTTTACTCAAGTCGATAAAAATCGCCGTCACATATTTTGAATTATCAAGTTCAGAGTTGATAAAATGAAGTGCATCTGTCAGCGCGGCAGTTGTGTTACTTTCTGCCAGGAAACCGTATTGCTGTTTATCAAACCCAATAGTCTCATTAATAAATCGGACAATTCTGGTATTTACGACCTTTTCAAATATTTTGCTAAAAACGCTTATTAGTGCAATGGGTCTAAAGTTTGATGGGTCATTAGGATCTCCATTTTTGAAAACTGGTTTGATTTTGGCAATTTTCAACACATCAGGAAATGTGCCTTCGCAAAGGTGTTTATTAATACTGTTGGATAAGAGTGGAGAAATGACATCACAAACCAGTTGCAGATCACTGGATTTAATCCCATCAAACCCAGCAGATACGTTACGTAGGCTTTTTATGATACTAGCGATTTCCTCTATGTTTGTAGGTTCTAGAAATATCGTTTGTTCGTTCAAAATATTTGGCAATCTTTCAGTATTCGTATTTAACCTGTTTAGCTGAGTTCTTTCTGTGAGAGATGCGAAAAACTTATTGATATCATTAGCTGAAAGTGTGCTATCAGTTTCTTTTCTACGTCCAGAATTTGCTGTTAGTTCATTGTTAATAATTTGCCAAAGTTTTCTGCTATTACCGGAAGCATTAGCATATTGCCTATCTAGAGAGGCTGTCTTAGCTTGTTGGACGAGACTCGAAACTTTGTTTTTAAGTTGTTTATAAGCTGCTTTTTTACTTTCACTAGATGGATCGAGTTTGAATTTTTTGTAAGCAATGTTTTTCTTTTTGATAGACTCAATTATTTCAGAATTAATCCATGACTGGTGTCTTGTACGGACTTTCTTCAGAGTCGTAGATTTGTTTTTAGCAGACGTGATGATATCAATCAGATGTTTGAAATCAACAGAATTTTCATTCAGACTGCTTATCTTAACTCTTACGTTTTCTTTAAACGAATCTTTATCAATTGCTTTTATAAAAATCGCTTCCATTCTTTTTTTAAGCGCGGTAATTACTTTAATATTTAAAATTGCAGTTTTGTGGTCAAGGTCGGCTAGGTCCATTAGTTGGAAATTGAAGCTATGAGTGGAGGTGTTCATTGAGGATACCATATGGTCAATTAGTGTAGCTGAGGTGGCAGTGACCCTTGTCGGTTCTTTATCGTTAATAATATTCATGTTGTTCATCGTTAGTATGTCCAGGTAATTTTTAACTACAGTAGAGTTTGAATCCAAGATATCTAAATTCGTATCAGCTAGAATCGTTAGATTATTATACTGGTGGTACAAATCATCTATATATTCGATAAATTCGTAAGCATTATCAGTAGGGGCCCTGTAGTAGGTTCCTACTCTAATAGGCACTCCTGTAGTTGATAACTCTAGTATTATTGAGTTATATTGAGGTGTATTCAAGATTACCTTGAACTTTATGTTATTCTTAACGTATATCACTGTGCCACCCCCAGTTGTGTCTCGACAGTTGAAAGTAGCGGTATATCCTTTGAGATTGAAAAATTCGGATTCGTTATCGTATAGCCAAGATTCGTTGATAACTACTATATCCGATTTTTCTACCTCAATGGCCATAACTTCTATATCCGATAGTTTGTTTCGAATACTTCTTGCATTGGCATAGAAAATTTTTAAATGTCGTTGATTCATTGTGGGTTTGAAGAAAAGTAATTTATCCTGCTAGTTGCTACATTCATTGCTGACCTATACTCAGGGCAATCCTTACTGTCTGCACTATGGCTACAATCTGTTCTAGTTCTACTGAGGCAGTTGGAACACTTTTTTAAGGATGCTTGACAATCAGCTGCTCGGTGGTTACCTGCACATTTTGAGCATATATCATGAGAACTCTTGCAGTACTTTACTATATGCCCATATTTTTGGCATTTGTAGCACCTTATCACATCAATGATTTCCGCACAGTAGTGACTGGCATAATCGATGTTAATATACCTATTCACTAGTCGCGAGTAAGCATCCCCTGAGACCTCAAATATAGCCGTGAACTTATCCTCTTGCCTCCTGTAGCTTTTATACTGAAGGAACCCTAAATCTAAGTTAGGGCTAACTCCGTAGTTCAAAGATACAATTTCTTGTTTTAACTCTTCCACCGTATATTTTTTATTTAGTCCGTATATGGCCAACTTTGGAAGTCGACCTTTCGTATGTTCAATAGAATAGTTGCTGCCAATTTTCGATTTTAACCCCTCCAGTAGCTTCATACAGTTTTTTTCGTTGTCCGATTTTAGCAACACACCTCCATCCCTCAGATTTCTTGTGAAAGTTATGGGAGTGTGGGCTTCACGGGGTTTGTAATTTTGCTTCACAATAGACATTGTAGTATCACTGCTTTGTGAAACTTTAGGTTTTATTACTACTCCCCCATTAAAAACTTTGGACTTATCATTTATCTGGGATTCAGGTTTTGACACCTGGGCGTAAGATTTTGGTCCATAGCTAGCAATAGAAGAAGTGGATAACTTCGCGTCATCGATCTTTTTAATTGCCCCTGAAAGTCTGTCGTCTATACTTTTTAGTTGACAGTTAATGATAGCATCAACTTTGCTGTCCACTTTGGAAGTGATATCAACCAGTTGAGAAACAGGAGACTCGCTTTTGATATATTTCGTCCACTTTGTACGATCGGTATCGCAAAGCCATACAACCCCACGTTTGGAATGCAAGGTCTGCATTGCCTTGTAGTCTTCCAAGGAGAATTTCACGCATCCTATGTGGTGCCACTTCGAGCAAAAGCCTTCGCAAAGTAATGCCTGATCGTTATCATCGACCGCCTTTTTGCACTTTGGGCAGATGTTAGCACCCGTCGTATTTACAACGGCGGCATTAGTTGGCACAGATACGGACATAATCCTCGCTTACTTAACCCAGCACTTTGAAAATTTTTCGTATGAAAGCAGAAACCGTTATCAACAGTATGTACGAACAAAGGAAAATTTAATAAAAGAAACTCCACCAAAACTTACAGCTTCTCAGAAAAAAAAAAAAAAATCTTACAATTAATAAGAGCTGGCACTGTTATGTTAACTACTAAGCTATTTTCAGCGTTTTAATTTCCAAAATAACACTCACAAACCACTAAAATTGCACAACTTTTGCAAAGCAAGTGTCACTCGACTGGCCGTCAAATTGACTTTTTCATTGTTATTGTTCACAAAGGAGAAGTATGAGGGGGGATTGTTAGTTTGACATCTTATGTGCTTCTATATGGACCAATATGGCCTGAGCCTAGCACTGGAATACGCTATTCGGGCTATGAATTTGGATGACAGTAACACGCTGCTCATCAAGTCGACACAATTAGCAGCATACGCCGACGATGTCAACATCATGGCCCGAAGATTGGCCGATGCAGAAGAACTTCTGCATACTCTCGATACCGCTGCAAAAGAATTTGGTCGGCTGATCGCTGACTCTACTTTCTATATATTCAAACAATTTGTTTTTAATATTTTTTACTTACGCATGCTTGCAATCTCCAAGAGTAGGACAGTTCATCTCCTATTGGCATGGGATACTACAAAACCCTCGGATTGCGGGCATAACCCCCTATTTTCCCATTTCATTCAATATTTTCAAACCGTTTCGTCAGATCGAAAAACTAAATAGGACGTAAATTAAAGAGCGTTAAGTCTGTGTCCAATGCACTGTTAAAAATCGAATTTCGGATCAGCAGTATAGTCCGAATCGGAACATTATGGATTTGACCCCAATGGGGAAATTCTCTCTATTTCATTTAGATAGAATCCTTAATTGCGACATTTCCGCTTTAGGTAGTATATGCTAATATAAATAAATATGCTAAGCTAATCGACCATATAACGGCATATCCTGGACTGAACTTTTCTTTCTGCAAAATTTCTTCCCATTGAAATATTGCAAACTGGATAAAACCATTTAAAATCGAATATCCATAAAACTTTCCAATAAGCTTCTCACTATTATGACCTGAATTCATGTACATATCTTTGCATAAAAAAATGCAAACTCTCGAAAACATGCTAATGGCAATCAACTGCTCGTCAAGTTCAAAAGGATGTTCGAAAATGCACGCTAATGGCATAAACTTGCTTTTGCTACAAACGAGCAAATGTATATTTAGCGTAAGTGTTGCGTGCATTCAAAAAGGAAACAACTTTCATAAAAGCGCAGCATGTTACGAAGATGCAAGGAACATGAATTTTGAACATTTCTTCACTTCGTAAACTCTACACTATGTAATACTTGGCAGAAGGTATTTCCGTGCGATATTTTCGTTAGTTGCGCTTTGTATTGACGTGGATAGTGTAGCACTACGTAGAAATATGTTGCGCTCCTTCCCGTGCAAGATGGGTTGGCTGACTTTTTTGCAAATAATACGCGCTTTCGGCGATATTTAGAGAGAAATTTTATGGGCAAATACTTACATACATACATAGGTGTTATGGAATGAGCGAATTCGCAAAAGTAGAAAAATTGAAATTTAAAAATTTGCAGTTTTCGAATTCTTCAGAAAAGTGCACCTGATGTTGTTACTAACATGATTTGGCAATGGCGTTTTCTAAAAAACAATTTGAGTTTTCAATAAAAACTCTTAAGTGTTTTAATAATTTTCTCGCAATTCTCACGGATGTGATAGGGTATATTACGAGGGCGGTTCAAATATGATCGAGAAAAACGCTGTAGATGGCGCGCCAATATGTTTTGAAGGTCGCGGCTTGAGTCTGTGATAGCTGGGTCCCTTACGAACAGTGTGGCATAGTTTTCGTCGCGAACGCATGTTTCACGCGCGTGCTACGACCATGAATGAACATTAAGTGCCGACCGCCGTTGCCCAACGTATTGTCATTCGTTTTTTGGTCTGAGAAGGCGTTAAAAACACGGAAATTCTACGGCGTTTGCGAAATCAGTTCGGTAGTGAGTGACTGATTAGGACTGCTGTGTTTATATGGGCCAAAGCGTTCAAAGATGGCCGCGAAACCGTCGAGAATTAGCCGCATGATCGTCGACCGCGAACCAGCATCACACCAGACAACATTCGCCGCGTAGAACAACTCATTTTGGTGGACCGTAGGATGAATGTTCGAAACATTTCGGTTGAAGTCGGCATTAGTATTGGTAGTGTAGAGTCTTGTAACGGACCAAGTCTGACACATAAGTGTCTATTTTTGAACTTGTGCATTTTTCACAAATGTATTTAATTTAAATTTACTTCAAATCATTTACATTTGTGAAATATCGATATAAATTCAAAAATAGGCATTTATGGGTTAGAATTGGCCGCTGTAAAAACACCGCTGCCACCAAACTCCAGGGTTGAGTAAATCACCTGATTGGTGAAGCGAAATTTTGGCGGGAAAAGTTTTCCGAAGTGGGGGGGATAAATTGAACAGGTGGAACGGGTGGAACGGGTGGAACAGGTGGAACGGGAGTCCGATTGAAAACGCCGCGGAGGAGAGATGGGATCCTGGTTAGAAAGAGGAGAGATTGGCGCATTTTGTTAAATACTGGGTTCTGCTTCGTTGTTTCTCGGAGTGTTTTCGCAGAAGTTGGCATTTTAGCATTTGTTTGTGTTTATCGAAAAGAGAAATAACGCACACCCCGGGCAGATTTTTTTTAAGAAGTGCGGACAGCGAGTGAGCTTCTTTGTTTTTGATTCCCATAGGGGCTTGTCGTGGAATGTGGGGGATGCGAGATGCAGAAAATGAAGGTGGAATTGTGCTACATCGCTTTTTAAAAAGTGTTAAGTCAATCGTTTATGTCGAATTTGAAAAAAATAAAGCCCATTAAGTTTGGACGCCGTCGTCATCTTGAAAGTCATCGTTTAAGTTGCAGCTCAATCCGGTGGTGGATTTTGGTGTGCCCCTCCGCCCTATGACCAGTGTGCCCTGTTGTTAAGTGGCCCCTCTCGACAAGTGTCCCTTCTCGCCGCTACACGGAGGCTACCTTACGATCAGTGCCACTTGCATTAAATCTCTGTCTGCGGTCTAGTATACCATTCAATTCGCCGTTTTTCATCTCGACAGCGTCGTCGTCTGCACTGGATTTTTGCTGGCGGCCAGCGCCCAAGCAGTGTGGGGGAAATCCAGTGTGGGGGAAATCCAGAGTGCGCTGAAGCGACGCAGAATTTCTTCATCAACGGGCGATCGAGTGACAGCATCGACAACGACTACAAGAATATCATTCGATCGGGTGAAATTTGTTATCTTCGTATTTGTTCACCGCAACCTCAACCCAAAGCATAGCAATGTTAGATGGATGATTGTGTGCGTTCAGAAGGAACTGAGCAACTTCCGCTCAGCGAACATGTTCAGAACGAGCGGGTTCAGAAGTGACTGAGCAACTTCTGCTCGGGTGAGCATGATCAAATTTCACCGAGCAAGAAATATTTCTGCTCACTGATCAGTGCTCAGGTTCTTCTTCTTCTTTTTCAACCTCACGCTCAAGTTGCGACTTTCGAATTTTGACAGTTATAAAGTTGGTTGTTGTGTTTTCGCCGCTTTCGGTTTCTAGTTCTTTGGTTTTCGGGTGCTTTTAATTTTGTTTTCTGGTTGTTCGTGATTTTTGTAATGGACAGCGTGGGATTCATGTATTTTCCACTTTTCGGCACTTGCCGTCTAAAATTGTCATCGTCAGCTTTCAGCTGGTCGATTTTTCAGCTGGTGAAGTAGCGTTCAGCAGGTGCAGACTCCAAACCGAGCAGCTCCGGAGCTGCTCGCGAGCAGTTGCGGAGCAGCTCGCGAGCGGTTTCTGCTCTTTTGCCACCTTCTGAACGCTCTCATTGAGAGCGTTTGGCCGTGGAAAGTCGCTTATATTTGGTGCGCCATTGGCAAATCGTGCTGTGTTTAATTAAGGGAGTACGCTTGCCGCCGCTGAAGTCATAGCCGAGTCGGAATCCAACTTTTGAAATCGTCCGTGTTTATCATCTTTCTCATCGTCGTTTGTTACTTTTCCTTCCGAGCGGAGACCCGAAATATCTCCACATTCCTTCATCGATTGTTGTTTTTCGATTATCGATGGGACGCCGCACATACAGTGTGTGTAAAAATAAATGACCCGAATGAAGAAGTTTCAAATTTGTGATATGTACGAATCAATATAAATGTGTTACGTTGATCTCTATTTTTGCTTGCTGTTTTTTTTTGTGTACAAAATGTGTCAAAACTAGTATAAAGAATTATGCCTCAAAGTTAAAAAAAAAAGAAAAAAAAAATGGCGTTGTCGCAGCAGCCCAGATAAACAAAAAAAAACCCAATAATGATAATTGTTAGATTTTTTTTTTTGCGCCCTTGTGTCGTGTAATACAATATTATTCGCTTTAAGCCCTGCAGCACCGAAACGGCCGTGGAGGAAAGGAGGGATGAGTGTGATCTGTGTTCAGAACCGTATTAATATGCAAGTTTTTTTTTGTTTTCTTCGGCTGCCGTAATTTGTTTATTTTTCTTGTTTTCGCTTTATCTTTACGACAATAAAAAAGAAAGATGTTTGTTAATTGCTAAAAAAAAATCGGCTTTTCCTTCAAGGAATACCCCGGTACCCTTTTCAGGTTGATTGACGGGGTGAGGTGAAAGGCCTCATCCCTTGTTTCGCCATGGGTGGCCCCTCTCAAAATTTTTCTATTTCGGCTATGGGGGCCTCACGGTCGGGTTTTTTTTTGTGTTTTTCAGAGGGTGAAGAAGGCCGAGATCCACCGCCATCTGGACCCCGGAGCATCAAAAGATGGCATTTGAGCAGGCTGGCTCCACATTTACCTTCCTTTGTCCGAACTTTGCCCTCTCGTTTGTGTTGTCTATCCCAGGCCTGTGACATCCCTTTTAATATGTATGGACAGGGGCAGCGAGCGGCGAAAAAACCCCGCCCATATCTCCCGAACTGAGCTACAGCAAGCACAGGCCGCCGCTTAGCTCGTTGAGGAGCCAATTATGGCAGCTGTCACTACCGGACCTTAACGGTCACAATGGCTCCGTCCCCGTTGACACCTTCGGGTGTCTCCAACGTCCCTTTACAGTCTATCATCCACGAACACCTTCAATTTCGCAAAATAACGGCGCGATGGGTTCCCAAACTGTTGAACTTCGAGCAAAAATTTATGCGGTTGGAAGTTTGTCGCCGCTCGCTGACGCGATACGAGGCGGAGGAGGACGGTTTTTTGACGCGAATCTTCACTACAGAGGAGACATGGGTACACTGTTACACTCCCGAAAGCAAGGTGTCGTCTAAAGAGTGGAGGAAGAAGGAAAGTCAAAGCAAAGACAACCAGCTCCGCGGGTAAGATTATGTGTACTGTATTCTGGGACCGGCGGAGAGTGTTGTATACTACTCTAACCTTCTGAAAACACACGTGAAACCCGCTTATCGCTCGAAACGGAGGAGCATTCCAGCGCGAAGTGCTGTTCTTCTCCAGGATAACGCGCGCCCTCATACCGCGCGTCTCACGCTCGATACAATATCAGAATTGGGGTGGGAGGTACTAGAATACCCCCCCTCCTACAGTCCGGATTTATCACCCTGCGACTACCACATGTTTGGACCACTGAAATAAGCCCTTGGAGGTGAAAGATTCAACACCGACGACGAGGTAGAGGAGTTCGTGCGCACATGGCTGTGCAAGTTTCCCAAGGAATTCTTCGATACCGGCATCAGAAAACTTACCTAGAAAAACAGTAGATTTTTGTAAATATTTTCGATAATAAATAAATGTGTCAGAGCGTTTGTCTCGATCATATTTCTAACTTTGCCATGAAGTTTGCAACGCACAGAAGGAAGTATTTCCGACCATATAAACTAAATATATTCTTGGTCAGCATGACGAGGCGAGTCGATTAAGCTTTGTTCGTCTGTCCGTCTTACTGTCTGGTTCAATGCAAACTAGTCCCTCACTTTTGAAGTGATCAACCTGAAATTTTGCAAAAAGCCTTCTTTCTACTGCACGCACGCACGTATTTATATATGTATGTCGGAACCAACGGAATCTTACCACTACGTTATATAGGTGCCAGAGAAACGGCTGGTCCAAAAATTCGTCTTTGTGAGAACTTTTGTAAAGATATTTTTTTTTTCAAATTTCACACTAATCGGACTACTCTATCATATATGTAGCTGTCATAGGAATGACCGTTCCAAAAGCAAGTTTTTGTTAGAAAAACTTTTTTATTTCTGAAGATAGCTTTACGAAATTTCATATTATTCCAAGCCACGTTCTTAAATTTGGTTGAAATCGGCCCAGTATTTCATATACCTCTCATAGGAACAGTGAAATCGGGGCAAGTTTTACTACAAATTTCAAAGTAGCAAATGCACCATAAATCATACCAGCGAAGCGTGGAGGGTATCATACCTTCGGCAAGCTTGTTTCACAATAAAATACCTTCTGCCATTAAGGAATCTCAGAGCTTTATGGCCTTTAGAGCAAAGCTTAAAAAATACAAGCTAACTGATGAATCCCAGCGATAATTGTTATGAATAGAGCAGAGTGAATTACTATTCTGAATAAATGATAAATGAACAGCATATGTAAAATAAGTAAGTACCATCCCCGAATAGTTGTCTGGGAGGTACTACGGACCAAGAGCAAAAGGAACACAGCGCCATCCAAATAAATAAATAAATAAGAAAATAAGATGTGGTATGGAACTTCGTGAAATCTCAGAGTTTTTCAATTTTTTTTATGGACTTTACATTTCAATTTTTTCTGGAGAAAAAATACCATACCGTATCCGTGAATGAGGACTGGCGCCTACGAATCTCTCAGGATGGTGCATATGCCAATAGAGTGATGGAGAGAGTCAAGGAAGTTGGATAAAAAGAGTAGATGCCCATCTTAAATTTGCAAATTCAATAGTCATCACAGATACAACCTAAAACCGAAATAATTGTAAATAAGTTCTTAAGATGATATTGGTAATCTAGTCTAGATGACTCTATGTCATATCCACTCGATCCCGATTCGTACAAAAAAAAAACTTCATGATTAAGCGGTAAAATATTCAAATCGCATTGCAAAGGATTCATTAATATCAACACTTTGCCCGAAGACCATGACAATCAAACCCGAAAACATTTTATATTAACTTTTCATTGGAAGACATTGTCATCCGAACATTTATCACAGAAACGACTTGGTCGCCATCATTTCAAAAACGTAAAATGGAATGGGTAATATCCTGAGAATTTATCACAAATAATGTGCGCTGCATTTTCTTGTCTCACCCAAACAATTCCTAGGACTGCCGTCGTGTCGTGCCGATGGGATAGGATAGGATTTCACAATGTCATTCCCATATGCTTCACCGCACCCGACATTGATCCTGGGTGGATACCAGCTGTTAAAGTACGACATCTTCCGAAGCTTTTTTGTCCGGGTCAGAGCCAAAAACTTCTTCGTCACCACTGAATTCCGGAGGAATTGTTTTTTATATCCCAGGACTCTTTATCGCTTCTTTGTCAGTTTTCTTTGGATGTCGGTTTTATTGTCGATAAGACGTGGGTGTCGTAAAAAATGCCTTCGTCGAAAGGGACTAACGTCACAAGTCAGGCCATGAAACACCTTGACGAACACAAAATTGCGGGAATGGCGAATCATCACTAAATTGACCTCGACAATATTTATAAAAATTTCGCTATGAAAAAAATATTCTCTTTACGAAATGTTCATGCGTTCGTGTGCGGAAGTATGGGCGCTGCGGATAGATTGGAAAATATTTATGGGCCTGGAACATAAACGGAAACCGCTTTCACAGACCTGCAGGACGATTTCGGTCAAAGATGGTTCGCCATAAATAAAGTGGACTTACTATTTGTAGCGTTGTTTCCGTTCCAATTGCTCTTCGAATTCTTTTTATTGCGAACATAAAGTGGATGTTTGGCACGAATTAGAACCAAGGACCTCTTTTCGTTGTGCGGCTGGGCTACCGGTATACTGATATCCCTCGGGAACCAGATTAAAGCTGTTCGCGAGTGATTGGGTTTATATATTCTACAATTCAATTAGGGTGCTATCCTAAGCGAAACGTTGACTTTACGACATGTTGATTTCACTCAATGGAAATGTTTATCATGCTTCCGACATTGTTGTATCATTATTGGTGTTGGTTTTATGACGCACTCAAATTTCAATTGAAAGGGTTAAGTGATTGGCATTGGATAGGTTAAACATAAAATACAAATTTTGCTGAAGGAAACTTTTAAAATGTGGTTTCCTTGCTGGTACGTTCGTATTTTACCGGGCGAGGCATAGTTGTTCGCATTGTGAGTAATAGTGGTTTGTAAAAGACGGTTTGGGGAGCATCCGAAGATTATCGCGGGGAAGAAGCCTAAGGTCTCCCCTGTCCTTTACGTATTAATAAAAATTCCTAAGTCTGGGGAAACCAACACAAATAAATGGGCAGAAAAATATGGAATAAAAAATGAAACCGGAATATAGAGGGCTACGCCCGCAATCCGAGGGTTTTGTAGCAAGCGCTTATTTTTGTATATAAATATCGGCTCCTTGCTCTTCTTGACATCACCCAGATGGATAGAAAAAACGTATTTAAAATAATTAAAATGTCTTACCCACTTACATTTTACATGCTAATTCATATTACGTGATTGTAACGAAACTTAGAACATATTATTGCTTAAGGTGTTGGTTATGGTTGGCCATCAGTACTTTTGACCTCGAACGTGTTTAAGGCTTGCAAGGGTGTGCTAACTGTAACTATACAAATAAACTATTATTGGCCTATTCTGAGAAGATATACAAATTCCACTATTTTCCATTTTATATGTTTTTCGAAACCCATTTCCTGTAAGTTTTCATAATTCTAAGTATAACGGTCTCCAAATGCAGGCGAGGGGGGTCAAACTACGAACTAATATTTTCTCCCCCCCCCACATTTCCCCTTTCTATAAATTTCGAGAAAATGCGAAAAAAATGGAATGTACTCATCATTACCTTTCTCACGACATCTCATTTGCTTATACCAGTCGATAAAAAAATTTGACCTTAATTTCGCCTCTATGTGGACAACCCCCCCCCTTCCACCCGGTAAAGTTGGCCAATTAAGACACAGCGCCCCCAACCAATCTTTACCCTTTAAAAAATGATTAATTAAATAAATGCAATTCGCACTAAGAAAAACAACATGAAAGTATAGTAGTACTCACACCTATGAGGCCGGTAGGTGTATTTTTTGTGTGGATAGTGTCAAAATGCCGAACTTTAAATGAATGTACTATTATTAAATATTATGTGATTATAATGAAACTTAAAGATATTATTGCCTATGATGTTGGTTATCATTGACCATCAAGATTTTTGACCTCGGGTACGTATAAGGGGTGCAGGGCTGTGCTAACTGAAACTATGGAAATGTACTATTATTAACCTTTTCTGATGAAATTTCAAAATTCTAGAAATCTAGGTTTTTTACACTAGTAAAATGGCACTTTTCTGTAAATTTTCATATTTCTAAGTATAACGGTCTCGAAATGCAAGGGGGGGGGGACAAACTCGGATGACATATTTTCCCCTCTCCCTCTTTTCCCGTTTCTTCAAATTTGAAAAAAAATGCAAAAATGGATTGTACTCGACGGTACCTTTCTTATGATACCCCACTTGCCTGTACCAAACGAAAAAAAAATTTCGACCTTCATTTCCCCTCTATGGGGACCTCCCCTTAAAGTTGACCTATTACGACGATTCGCTTTCTCCGGCGAATTATAGTAATTCTACACATTTCTACAAAATTTCATTTATGTAGCTTCAGCCGTTCGTGAGATATTCCATGGACAGACGGACAGACGGACAGACGGACAGACGGACAGACAGACATTTGACCGATTTCATAAGGGTTTTGTTTTACTACAAAACCCTAAAAAAGGAGTTAAGGAGGGAATGATTGTCGGGTGGCTCAAGTGCCCTCCCTCACGCATTGGTATCCTGATCGTAAAAGACCCTCATCCTGTCAACCCTCCCATCCATGAAGTCCCATGACCGCTAAATTAATATTTGAGGGACCTCCCTATGATATTGTGTTTCGCCATATCTGCGGTGCGAATGTTAAGCGACGCAGTCAATACTTATCCGGTGAGTCGCTATGCGGTAGTGCGGAGTTTACATGGTTGCTGACAGCGAGAGTTGTTTTGCTTACTTTTTATTTTTCCCTTTGGTTCGGTCAAGAGTCTAGTGGTTGGATTGAATGCCTGCAGCCTAAAGGAGGACAAATTGACATAGAAACAAATTGACATAGAACATATGTAGGGAGGTCCCCAAATTTTTATATAGCGGCCATGGGGCCTCAAGAACTTGAAGGATAAGAGGTAGAGCGTTCTTCAAGACCTGGATCCAGATTCGTGTGCGAGGGCACCCGAGCCGCCCGAAAATCAGTTCCTCCTTTTCACCTTTTTTATACCCTAGACTTTTAGTATAGGGTATATTGTTTTTGTCACGACGAAAATATGTAACACCTTAAAGGAGGCTCCGAAGGTATAGCAATATATATATATATAAATGATCAGGGTAACCTCCTGATTCGATTTAGCCATGTCTGTCTGCCTGTTCGTCTGTCTGCCCGTCTGTCTGTCTGTCCATTCACACGATAACGTTCGATAGAATGAAGCTAGAGCCTTGAAATTTCGGCCAAATGTTGGCAGTATGATCTTGTTGGTTGGTATTGCAAATGGGCATGATCAGGCCAAGAGAACGCCTACCTCCCCTACATATATAAAATACTTAAATGTATCTATAACTCCCGATTAAATAAACATGAAAAACTCTAGCTTTGGTAGATTGCTGGTGAGGGTGATCTAATACTCTTCTGGAAAAATAAAATCGATCAGTTGAAAACTAACGGTAATTTTCTTACAAAGAGCCCCGCACTACCCTACTTTTCAGGTTTTTTTGGCTTTAACTCTTGAACCAATTGACGTAGACACCTGATTTTTGGCATGTAACCCTGAGGTGAGAAGCTGCTTGAGTTTTAGCGAGTTGGGCATAATCAGATCAAAGGAACGCCCAACTCCTCTACAAATTTAAAAAAATTCAATATTCCTTTAATTACGATAACTTTTGACAGAATGAGACCAGCAAGTTGAAAATTTGGTAGAGTGATGCTAGTAAGATCTACTTGGTTGGTATTGAAAATGGGTAAAATCCGACCCAAGAAACCTCTACCTCCCCTACAAATGAAACTTTAAATAAGCGATAACTTTTGATAGAATGAAGCAACCAACTTAAAATTTTGGTTAATTTTTAAAGTAAAATTGAGTTAGTTGGTATTAAAGATAGGCCAGATCCGACCCAAGGAACCCCTACCTGCCCTCCAAACGGAACTTAAAATAAGCGATAACTTACGATAAAATAAAGCTAGCGACTTGAAATTTTGGTTACATGTTTGTAGTAGAATTCAGCTGGCTGATATTGAAAACATGTAAAATGTGACCAACCGAACCCCTACTTCCCCTACAAATGATACTTTCGATAGAATGAAGCTAGGGATTTGAAATTTTGCTTAAATGTTCATAGCATGATCTAATTGGTTGGTGGCAATAATGGGCAAGATCTGACCCAAGGAACCCCTACCTCCCCTACAAGTGAGACTTCAAATAAGCAATAACTTTAGATAGAATGAAGCTAGCGACTTGAAAAGTTCGACAAATATTTGTAGAATGGGTTAGTTAATTGATTTCGAGAATAGTCACCATCCTCCTGAATGAGTGCCAACCTCCCCTATAAACTGGTCATATGGGAAACTCACTTTAAATGCAAATGGTCATTGTCAACTGGTACTTTTGGTATCACCACTAGGTCTGTACAAATCTAGGGTATATACGCTTCGGACTGGTTTGTTTTGTTTTTGGACAGTATTTCGAAAACCGCAATCCGTATCGAAAACAAACTTAGAGAAACAAGGTTTTGTAGTAAAAACAAAACCCTTATGAAGTGCCAAACGTTCGTCTGTCTGTCTGTCCTTGAAATATCTCACGAACCGCTGAAGCTACATGCATGAAATTTGGTGGAAATATGGAGAACTCTTTCCAACCGCCAAACCCACCCTCGGGCCTTGTTATTTATACCCAAAATCGGTCGCTGGCTTTCCAACTGTTATAACTCGTGGTGTTTTATATTTCTGTTCTGCTCATTAAATTTAATAGCCATGTTCGACAGCAGACTGCCTGTCATACATAATACACTATAGCTCTTGGGCAGTATACTGAGGGTTATAGCCCCTTAAGCCGCGGAGTTCGCAAAGCGAGTGGGGCTCACGCAAGGGGAGTGTCAAATCATCTTAATTTAAAACCCACAATTGAAGAAAAACTCGAATCACTATGCGTTGCCCAATCAAAGGAATGTTCCAGGAGATTATTATCGCTTTGAAATGCTTCAGGATTTCCAATTAATGGAGTTTGGAAGTCCCTATTTTCCATTATTTGACCCTCTATTTGTGTGTTCATATCTTTCACTTCAAGTTTGAATGTAACTATTCTCAATCAACCCCTTGCTGATTCGATTTATCGATTTTTTCTGTTTGTTTTTTTTCTGATTTCATGCGTTTCTAAATAGCTCCATTTGCTATCACAAGTACCCAAAAATGCACAATAAAATCGTACATTATCGTGCTCAAGGCTCCTCGGGGCGACAGAATAAAATTTTAGTTTCAACAGTGATGCTCGGGCCTGTAATATGCAAGGAAAAAGTATAGACAGTAATATCCAACTCGTTCCTTAGATAACGTTCTTGAGGCGATTGGCGAGGAATGTATAAGGACAAGCGTTCAGCCATGTACATATTTGATTTCTTTTAAATGGTCGATTCGGAAATATTTTCGTCAGCGAATTGTGTTAACAATAGCTGCGTTTTTTTTTACAGAGCAGAGTAGAATAGGATAAGCGGCAAACGAAAAAAAAAAAGATCGGGAGCAGATTAGGGTGTGCGAACACACGCGTTTAGTTAGCATTCAAACGCCAACTCAAATTTCAGAAACTTAAATCCTTAGAACAGATACATTCGGACAAATTTACTTTGAATGTTCACTATTCCCATAATTACACAAAACGTACATTTTATTGACTGGAAATGAATTTTATGTTCTTTCCAAACTGTAAACTGCCCGAAAGCTTCGACGCCTGCGCCACCTGAATTTTAATACTTGTAATAGACGGGTAGGTGATGCCGGTGGGGATCGAGCCTAAGGCTGCCATAATGACCGTGAAGATAGGACAGTGCCATCCGTCGAAGAAAATGATTCCTCATCGAGCTAAACACTCGCCTATGCTTGCTGTAGCTCAGTACGGGAGATGGGGGGGGGGGGGGGGGTTTCGACGCTCGTTGCCCCTGTCCTTTGCGTATTAACAAAAATTCATAGTCCTGGGGAAGACAACACAAACATGGGAGGCAAAAATGGGGAATAAAAAAAAAAAATGGGGCGATAAAGATGGAATGGTTTTCGGACAGCTCAGTTGTCCTCGTGCTTGCAGGTCCCAGGTGTAATGGGACCTTCGGCCTCTAGTCTCGTACTACCGACAGATCATTACTCATCAGGTGCTGCCATCCATGTGACGTTTGAAACAGCACAATCAGAATGTGGTTCGTTACCAGCAGCATTCTGGCAATCGACTTTTATCCAGAGCAGCTGCGATAAAATTCTTAGTGTAATTGTGTGGTGGTAAGTTTCTCTGCTCTTCATTAGCTGTTAAAAAAACGAGGCTAAATAGGAATGTACGAGTATACTTGCCAAAATCGTATCGAGGATGTAGGAGTGTTTCGTATTCGATTCACTTGAAAATTTTTAAGTAAGACAACTGCTAAATAATTGCACAAATATTTATGGAGTCAATGTGCTTCTTCATGGTGTGAGGCGTAGGAAAAAGCCAAGCAGGTGTGCCATAGAAGGCGACTAAATAGATCCCATGTGCATGCCAACAACATGCATCAACCGAAACATTTTAGCTACTAACGAAACGTCAACGTAGCGTAGTTGACGTGTTATGTTAAACAAGGTGGGATTGAGGCAAAATACAACAAAATAATAGTTAGAGGCGTCGACTGTTAAAAAATAGGGGGGGGGGGGGGGGCACAGAAACTTTTCACATGTTGTTAAATGACTGTCGGATTGACTTATTGTGTAAACTTTTTGCGATGATATTTTCACAGTAAACGGATCCTTTCTTGAAGGAAATAGCAATTAAATAATTAATAATAAGGGTGGCGGCATGTTAAGAGCCATATAAGTTGTATGGCATCGTTGGCTGCCACCTGAACAAATATCTGCGTATAGATGCCTCTGGGAACTAGCCAGGATCACAATAGCACAATAGACTTCCGGGGGCCAACTGCCCTCCATCTAATCTAATCTAGTCAGGATCACTAACATATCGTTCAACTCTATATCAGTAGGCCTGTTCCTAATACCGGGATCCCGGTTTGGTACCGGTTTTTTTTCAGTACCGGTACCAAAAACTAAGAGTACCGGTATCCCGGTTTTTTTAGTACCGGTATTGAGTACCGGGATCCCGGGATTTGAGTACCGGTTTTTTCAACCATGAGCCGGTTTTATTCGGGATCCCGGTACTCAGTACCGAGTCTTTTCAGTACCGAGTCTTTTGAGTACCGAATCTTTTCAGTACCGGGATCCCGGTACTCAGTACCTGTTCTTTTCAGTACCGAGTCTTTTGAGTACCGAGTCTTTTCAGTATCGAGTCTTTTCAGTACCGGGATCCCGGTACTCAGTACCTGTTCTTTTCAGTACCGAGTCTTTTCAGTACCTGTTCTTTTCAGTACCGGGATCCCGGGATCTGAGTACCTGTTCTTTTCAGAACCTGATATTCAAATACCCGGGATTTCATAAAAGAAGACTCGTTCATTGCCGAACCGAGTCTTCAGGTTTTAACATTGACAATGTTCATAGAGTCGTGCATTGTAAGATTTTTCAGATACACATCGTAGTAGTTAGTACGTACATCGTACATAGATATATGTACATTGTACATACATAATTGATTTATATGAATGAATAGGTTTTGTTAGGATTTCGGTATGAAACGAGCTGGGCTAGCTCCGCCCCTAGGGGGTTGCGACCCCCCGCATATAGTCCTAGGTCGCCCGTTTCCCTCCTTCTATATGTACCTGCATCCGTTTCGTCCCAGCATATCTGGAACCAGCATTTTTTTTGGTCTATGCACAATTTCGGTTTCAAATCGAAATCAGGTATGCGAAGGAAAACGAAAATAACCATGTACATACATAATTTTGTTTTTAAACCTAAAACCATCCAAGCAATTATATCATTGACCAACGCAACGCATTGTACTATTATATTATGTACATTCGTACATAGACATACTCATTCATATGCATATCATATTCACATTATACCCAATCATCCTACTCCCAATACCTATACAACAAATACTCTGAGCCCAGTCTCAATCCTAACAAAACCTATTCATTCATATAAATCAATTATGTATGTACAATGTACATATATCTATGTACGATGTACGTACTAACTACTACGATGTGTATGTGAAAAATCTTACAATGCACGACTCTATGAACATTTTCAATGTTAAAACCTGAAGACACGGTTCGGCAATGAACGAGTCTTCTTTTATGAAATCCCGGGTATTTGAATATCAGGTTCTGAAAAGAACAGGTGCTCAGATCCCGGGATCCCGGTACTGAAAAGACTCGGTACTGAAAAGACTCGTTGCTGAAAAGACTCGGTACTGAAAAGACTCGGTACTGAAAAGACTCGGTACTGAAAAGACTCGGTACTGAGTACCGGGATCCCGAATAAAACCGGCTCATGGTTGAAAAGAACAGGTACTGAAAAGACTCGGTACTGAAAAGAACAGGTACTGAGTACCGGGATCCCGGTACTGAAAAGACTCGGTACTGAGTACCGCGATCCCGGTACTGAAAAAAACCGGCTCATGGTTTAAAATACCGGGACTAGTACCGGTACTGAACGAATACCTGTGAGTACCGGGATACCGCTTGTGATACCGGTACTTGAAAATATCAAATACCGGTACTGAAATCTCAGTACCGAACAGGCCTATATATCAGTGGTAGCTTTTTTTTAAAGATACGATTCGTACCCATGGTGTGTTGGTCAGTCTATATGAAGCAAACAACATCGCCAGGTCGTTCCCCAGTCACACCTCTCACGCTAATTCGAGGTACGATGCGGAGGCGTCAGATGGGAAGTATCGCGTATATTTGTTCGAATCCGGCGGACATATTATTTGGATCCCCTTTGGGAAATTTATATCTCCTGCACTTAAACTAAATTGACTGATGTCCACGAACTGAATGGTCCAATAGCCCTAGCTAAAAAAATCGACGTCTTAAGGCAGGCAAATATTCGGCCACGGGTTAAGGTCAAAACACAGTGATAACTTAACGATTTTAAGTGGAAATCTTGCGACAAATGACGCTACCGTGTTCATTAGTTATTGCAAGCGGTGTTCTATGACGCAAGATTTCAGCGTAAAATCGTGAATATATCATTCTACGAGTATTTCGGCCTTTAAGTTCGTAATAGTTAGCACAAACTATCGATTATAATTTGATAGCATCTTGAGGAATCACAACCAAATTGAACGACGTGTTGTAATACCTGAGTATCGCCACAGACTGTCCAACATGAACTCAAACATGATCAGACTGTCAAACATTAACTCGAACATGATACAAGTGTTCTCCGAATGGCTCAAGGCACACATACAACTACTTCACACATTATGGTTAGGGCTAATTTACACGGGTTTTCATGATCCGGAGTCAGGGGGAATGATGGCTTTTTAAGTTGGGAGTTTTCTTTCGTTATGAGCATTAATGCGCAAGTTTCAATGATATAATCCTCAATGCCTGAAGAAGTTATCCTTCCCTATGAGTCATAGCTAAATAAATGTTTAATTGTTTGCACAAACAAGTCGAGTGAAGATCGCTTTTATTGCGAACCAATTAATAGAGATATTTGTGCCTAAAATATTGGAGGGCGAGCCCATCACACTGCCAGATGGCACTGATGGATATTCACGGATACTTCGGCAACCTTTCGCCCCGACCCACAGAGAATAACTATGGAGGAGCAATCCGCATATACTCAACACTAAACTACTTGAAGCAATTCCAGTCGTAAAAAGTAGAGAGAGAGACACACGCCCTCCACTGCGCAACACCCGCGCAGTCTATATAAAAGCACAGGATGCACGTAAGATGTCATCCCCTCTCCTACTTTTCCAATCGGAACAATAACATTCCAGTCTGTCTCTCTGCCGCGGAACACCCGCCCGGTCTATATAGAGCAAAAGAGATGTCAAATTTTCATCCCCCTTCCTACTTCCTCACTTGGGCTGAATTGCGTCGTTTCTCTCGCTCTTTTTCACTTCCTCTTATACTCTCTCTTCAAAGCCCCGACCTCATGAACAGGTATTGGCATCCGGATCGTTTTTTTTACGACTGAACAGGCCTACTTCCGAATGCCGAATTAGAATCTTGAAGCAAAGTCCTTAACATGAGCTATTTCCGCAAGTCTTGAAAATATGAAGAACCATCGGTGACAATTCAATAAAAATATGGTTTCAGCTCTAAAATCTTTTATGATACAACAATGAAAATACATACAACCATATCAACATCAAACTCGTGTAATTTTATTGGCGAAGATTCATTCTCGTAAACTTTATGATCCATATTTTTTTCCAATGACTGGCAAACAACTCATTCACATAATGGTGGCAATCCGTGGTCTCTACTTGTTAAATCGAACTGAATTATCACCAGCTCGAAAGTCATGATAGTCCCCGCCATCTGAAATGAAATAACCATAAGTCAAAGGCACTTCCACTTACCATCCCGGATACATTTTACATGGGTCTTCCCATACACTGTATCCTCTCATCTGCTACACTCCAGTAGACCATCTTTACCCATTCCTTCCAATAAAGAACAAGTCCACTTACCGAAAAGAAAAGTTTCCTGGTGAAATGAAATAGTCCCATTGCCGAAAGTGCTATCGTCTCCGTGTGGATTTGATATAAGAAACGGTCAATCTGCAATAATTTACAATTTTCGATTGATATCATAAAGTGGTTGAAAAAAAAAAGGATTCCAATGTAAGGTTTATATTGAGGTAGATATGGTGTTGTATGGTGGCTAAAGGGGCGGATGTCCAAATCAAAGGGAATGGAACCTTTCAAGAATGGCCAGGCGGAAGGGAAAAGGTTCGACAATCCTTGATAAATCGAACACTTTTGTGACCATTACCATTGTAGCGAAGCGTTGAGAAAATCGGTTGTGCGGAAAATTGGAAAGTCTCTTGCTCATCACTTTGAATGCTCAGTTTTTTTTTCGTATTTATTTTTATTGAGACTGTGATTTGTTTGTTCGTTAGAAGACTTTAAATTAAAAAAAAGCTACGAGTATATGGATCCTATTTTTAGATTGTTTGTAAACATGCTAATATTGCATTTATGGGTTTTTGGATTGAGGGAAATTCGACGTCCATACTTCTTCTGGCACTTTTAATGCGGCTCTCTTTAAGGAAAGGTAGACTTTTTTCAGTGTCCCTTCTTTTGAACAGGAAATAAAACCGAAAAATAGAGGGGTTCGAACGCAATCCGAGGGTTTTGTAGTGTCTCATTCCAATAGCAGATGGTCTGTCCTACTATTGGGGATGCTTACCCATTCATGTTCAGACGATATAGAAAATTGCAAGCTTGCACACAAAAAAAAATTTTCTTTTTAATAAATTGTTTGAATCATTATAGAAAGTAGAGGCAGCAGTCAGCCTACCTCCCCCTCCACTTCTCTCCCTTCCCACTCCTATCCCACCAACCTTTACCCTTTCTGAAATGGTTAACTCCGATTGGCTGTACGAAAAACAATAAGCAATCTTATGCAATACTCGTAGTACTAGTATGTAGCAGAGGTCGGTTATGTGCATTTTTTGTACGGATGGTACCAAAATGTTCAAATTTAAATGAATGTACTATTATTAAATATTACGTGATTGTTACGAAACTTAGAGACATCGTAAATGAAAAATGTATTTCGAATGATCCACAAAAAAATGTGCTCACCGGTTTCGACCGCTGGTGTGACGCGCCTCTCATCAGACGCCCCAGCGCATCACACCAGTGGGGAAGGCATGACCGGGCACAAGCCAAGTCGGATTTTTGTTTTGCCTTATATTGAGTGGCAAACACAACAAGGATGCAAATTCACATCCAGTGGAAATCGCAACTTGGGGGGCAAAGACCTTTCCATAGTCCTCCGCGTGGGCGCCCCCTGGTAACGGCAGTGTATCAATTCGCTGACGGCCAATGTCTTAGCGATAAGACAGTTTGGAAAAGGCAGATAGCTGTAGCCTGAATGGCTGACAAACACCTAAGCGTCTCAGGTCTAGTAGGATGGAATGACTTGCGTAGTTGGACCTGCTACATAGTTGTGTGGGCTCCAGCACGTTTATTAAACCATCTGAAGCAGCTATCTCCGAGGCCATCCCCCGAATGGGGTTAAGCGACGTGCTGACAACTCGTCCTTGTAAAAACCACTCCATGTCAAGAAACCTGGAACAAAAGCCTCGGATTGGACGATCAACAACGACGATCACGCAAACGAATAAAGGATTATTCTTTCGGATCCTGGAATGTACGCTCCCTGAACAAACCGGGGGCCGAGAAGGCCCTCCTTCAACAGGTGGAAAAGTACAAACTGAGCATTACTGCAGTCCAGGAAACAAATTGGCTTGGCAGCGAGATTAATGACAAGAAATCGCACACAATTTTTACAAGTGGCAAACCATCGGGCCGCCAGGAGTTTGGAGTAGCATTTATAGTGGACAATCACCTCAAACCGCATATTACTGACTTCAAACCCATAAATGAACGGCTGTGTGCGATTCGCATCAAGACTCGATTCTTCAATCTCTGGCTCATCAATGTGCATGCCCCCACTGAAGTTAAAGAAGACGCAGTAAAAGACGAGTTCTACGCCCGCCTTGAAACTCTCTTCGACTCACTTCCAACAAACGACGTCAAATTGCTGCTGGGAGACTTTAACGCGAAAGTCGGGAATGAAAGTTGGCATCGGGGGACCTCTGGAGGCCACAGCCTCCATGAAGAATGTAACGATAACGGCCAGCGACTTATCGACTTCGCCTGCAGCAGGAATCTAGTCGTAAGCTCTACGTGTTTCCCGCATCGACGCATTCACAAGCAGACCTGGAGGTCTCCAGACACACATACCGTCAATCAAATTGACCACGTCCTCATTTGCAGGAGATGGGCGTCTAGTGTCATGGATGTCCGCTCCTATCGAGGAGCAAACTGCGACTTAGATTATCACTTGGTGAAGACGACCTACAGATGTAGAATCTCCTCAGTGCACCAGTCAAGAATCAGCCCTCCCAAAATCTTTGCGGTTGATAAGCTGATAAGTGATGCTACAGCGGTGGCGTATACTACCGCCCTTGACGAAAAACTATCACCTATGCTACACAACATCAGCAACACAGGCGTCCATGGGTTCTGGGAAGAACTCAAGGGTACCATCAAGGATGTCGCAGAGAAGGTCGTGGGATATAAAGCCCGGCGAGCGCGAAATGACTGGTTCGACGAAGAATGCAAAAATTCACTTGACGCGAAAAACGAGGCCTACAGACAATGGATTCAACGAGGAACCAGAGCCAGAAGAGAAAAATATGACGAGCTACGGCGAATATCGAATAGAATAATTAGACGTAAGAAACGTAAATACTTTGACGAGCAGTTGCTGAACATAAACGAAAACTTAGCTAATAGGAACACCAGACAAGCGTACAAACTAGTAAATACAATTAAGAACGGCTACCAACCCAGGACTAGCCTTTGTAAGGACAAGGATGGAAACATCATCAGCGACACCGATGGTATTAACAAACGATGGGCCTCTTATTTTGAAGAGCTTCTAAACCGACCATCTAACATCCCCACACAGGAAGCTCTCAACGATATTGTTGATCTAGGCCCACCCGTTCAACCCCCGACAGTAGAGGAAGTTGATCTCGCGTTGCGGTCACTAAAACGAAATAAAGCGCCGGGCGCTGACGAGATCCCAGCTGAACTGCTAAGATTCGGTGGAACGAGTCTAGTTGATGCCATACATCAATTACTCCTGCGAGTATGGGAGAACGAGGAGATCCCAGACGATTGGCGCAGAAGCATCATCTGTCGAATTCATAAAAAGGGAGATAAATTGCGGTGTGAGAATTACAGGGGCATCTCACTAGTTTGTACGTCCTATAAAATTTTGACGAAAATTCTGGAAAATAGAATAAAACCGTACGCAGAACGAGTCATTGGCGAATATCAAAGCGGTTTCAGACCTGGTCGCTCCACAACCGATCAGCTCTTCTCAGTCAAACTGATACTCCAGAGGTGATGGGAATACAACGTAAACGTATACCAAATCTTTGTCGACTTCAAGCAGGCATACGACAGTATCGATCGTGGAGTACTGTACAACATCATGCTGCAATTTGGTATACCGGCAAAATTAGTGCGACTGACAAAGATGACGATGACCAACTCCGTCTCACAAGTCAGGATCCAGAATAGACTTACTGATCTATTTGAAACACGCACTGGTTTGAAACAGGGCGATGGACTGGCACCGACGCTCTTCAACCTAGCACTGGAATACGTTATTCGGGCCATGAATATGGACAACAGCAAGACGCTGCTCATCAAGTCGACACAATTAGCAGCGTACGCCGACGACATCAACATCATGTCCCGAAGATTGGGTGACGCAGAAGAACTTCTGCATACGCTCGATACCGCTGCAAAGGAAGTTGGATTACGTATTAACGAGGGTAAAACTAAAATAATGATGCAATCGGTGACAAGGACACCTGCACAACCGAGCATCAACGTGGGGGACCTCAGCATCGAGTTCGTGAACAACTTCATCTACCTGGGTTGCAACCTGTCAAGGGACGCCAACGAAACTGACGAAATCAAGCGACGGATACAGTTAGCTTTTTTCTCGGTTCTCCCCATAATAAAATCGAAACATGTGCACAGAAACACGAAGCTCCGCGTGTACAAAACCATTATACGACCAGTGCTATGCTATGGCTGCGAAGCATGGACCCTAACTCAAGCCTCCGAAAACATGCTAGACACTTTCGAACGTAAGGTTCTACGGCGAATTTTCGGGGCTGTTTGCGATCGAGATGGATGGCGCATCCGGTACAACCATGAGTTGTATGAAATGTACGATGAGCTGCGAGTCTCGAAAATCGTCAAACTACAACGACTTCAATGGGCAGGGCATGTTCGAAGAATGGACGATGATCGCATGCCTAAGAGAGTAATGAATGCGGAACGAGTCGACGGAGCGAGACTGCGAGGACGACCGAGATCTCGTTGGGAGAGCTCAGTAGGTGCGGACGCCGTGCAGCTGCTGGGCTCCCAAAATTGGAGGACGCGGTCACGTGACCGAGATAATTGGAGGACAATGATCCAGGCGGCCAAGGCCCGACGTCGGGTTGTCGCGCCACGATGATGATGATGATGGAAATCGCAACTTACGATTTTCCGATATGAAATCATCTGTGTTTCTGGGATAGCGCCAGTGGCTACAACAAACAAGTTATTTGATGGTGATGCGATTGCCGCTGTTGTGGAAGTGGGAACGTCATTTTGATCGCTGGGTCAATAAAGCTGTTTTCTATGCTTTCCTTCAGAAATAATCAGAATCATACAGATTAATCTTCATCACTGTAAAGCAGCACCAGCTGCACTTCTGCTCCGTTTTGCTTGTCAAAGGGATAAATTAGATTTGATTATGATGTACCTAGGGACAAAAAGGAAAAGCCCCTTTCTTAACGAATTTTAAATTTAAACATAAATTAACTTCGACAAGGTATCTGACAACAATACGAGCACATAAAATAGACAAAGGCCTCAAAAGCATTTCCTCAAATAACATTCTAACTGGACGAGATAACCCTTAACCCCAAAAGGCCAACCCACTGCATTCCCTAAATCAACATCTCTAGCACAAATTCCCGCAATAGCCTAAACACATTTGCATTCTTTCCTATGTCAATAAATGTGCTCAACCTCCATTCTATTCATTGAAAATTCCAATACAAAACAATATTTGCTTTCTGCTTAATCCTTCGTCTCTATTATTGGAGCTCACATATTCAGAGAGTGCTTCAAAACTTTTTGTCACTCTTTCAAATAAAGTGGAAAGACCAACGTGTTAATTGAATTTCCCAACAAAGCCACAACACATTGACACATCATCCAATTATGTGGGAGTTCCAGTCTCGTCATTGTTGTCAATATGTAGACTATGTTCATGCTGAATGGATATACTTGCTCGGTCAAATGATGTCCATTCATCCTTTTTCTTTACACGCCAACTTGATAAGGGTTCCGGCATTCGAGACTTTAGAGATGCAATGACTTAATTACCCTAGAAAATTCACAGCCCTAATTGCTTTGCCTGCAAAATGCTGATGTGGACATCAACACATTATCCGTATGGAAGTGAAAAGATTGTCCGTGTTTCCGGAATATTGACAATCTTGAAAAGCTCGTTATCGAAGGCACAGTTGTATTGGGTTCAGGATTCACCTGAATGTGTCATTAGGTTTTGATTGAACTGATTAGTTAGACAGATTTTCGGAAATTTTCGTTAAGAGCTCCAGATTATAATATTTTATTTATTTATTTATTTATTTCATATACTGCGGAAGGCATTGCCTTATTACAGGGGTTCTGATACAGCGAGTTATATTACTAAATTCAATAATTAATTTACAAGCGATAGATATTACATACATTAATTATAAAAAAAAAATATACATATATTGCATTATTAAACTATTCATTTAGAATAAAACTTCGTAGTTTTAGTGATTCTAATATAAAAATATACAGTTTTCTTATTACTTTGCAATCTCTAGTGTTCAGAATTTCAGTTATATGCTCTAATGCGTTAGTATTATTGAAGTAATATTCTCTTACTGGTTTGTTTATTGGGCATTCTTTTAATAGGTGTTCAATTGTATCACGTTTTTGTAAGTTGCATAGCGCACAGTTGTTTTCCAGATTAAACTTGTGGGTATTTCCAGCAATGCAAATACGTTGGTTGTAGTTGTTACACATCCGGATCTGCGCAAAACAGCGGCGGTGGTGTCCAGGTAAAGATTGAAGGAGGTACCATGCAGGTTTGGTCTGGTCTTCTCTAATGACCTGGTACCAACATGATGAGTTGCTACTAGTTGCTCCATTTTCATCATTGTTTGTAGACTTAGCTGCGTAAATCATCGCTATTACTTTTATATTTTCTTGTTGGGTACAGTTGTTGATAAGTTGTGGAAAGTCTCGCAGTTCATTCATAAGTTCGGCTTTTATTTTCCCTAACCAGTTTGAGGAGTTTCCCTTTTCCATTTCCATCTCTTGTTGTTTGAGGCATAGTTTAGGATATCGTCCATCAGGTAACATTGATATCCTTCGTAACCATTTCAGAGTTTTCGTAATAACTTTTACTTTCATATGAACGCGGCCACATTCTCTTCTCACTACTTGCGCTGATGTGTTCCTTGGCAGATAAAGAGATCTCTTTAAGAAATCCTGTTGAATATTCTCAAGATTTTGTATCGCATTCAGTCCCCATATTTCGGCTCCGTAAAGCGCGATTGTTTCAACCATAGCATCAAAAAGCTTCATTTGCGCATTCCATCCCATTTTGTTGTTGTTGAATAGTTTGCTAAGATTGGCCAACGCTGCAGCAGAGGATTTTTTCCTATGATAAATTTCCTTGTGCCATGCTCCTGTTCGATAAAGTGAGCAACCAAGATATTGAAATTCGGAGACGATCTCAATTTCTTGTTCTTTATAGTGAAATTTTCTTCTTCTTTTTTTGTTAAGTCTCTTCTCAAATATTACTATTTTTGTTTTGTCCACGTTCAATGTGAGATTTTTATGATTGCAGTAAGTTTCTAGTTTATCAATTTTGTCTTGTAAGTCAATAGCAGAGTTCGCAAATATAACAAGATCATCAGCATAAGCAAGCATCATTATGTCAATACCGTCAATGATACCGACTCCTTTGAATCCAAGGTTCCGGAAAAATATTTCTATATCATTAATGTATATGTTAAAGAGTAAGGCACTTAAGGGGTCTCCTTGAAGTACTCCTTTCGTTACTTTAACGCTTTCGGAATATTCTTCATCATCATCATCGTGGCGCGACAGCCCGACGTCGGGCCTTGGCCGCCTGGATCATTGTCCTCCAATTATCTCGGTCACGTGACCGCGTCCTCCAATTTTGGGAGCCCAGCAGCTGCGCGGCGTCCACACCTACTGAGCTCTCCCAACGAGATCTCGGTCGTCCTCGCAGTCTCGCTCCGTCGACTCGTTCCGCATTCATTACTCTCTTAGGCATGCGATCATAGTCCATTCTTTGTACATGCCCTGCCCATTGAAGTCGTTGTAGTTTGACGATTTTCGAGACTTGCAGCTCATCGTACATTTCATACAACTCATGGTTGTACCGGATGCGCCATCCATCTCGATCGCAAACAGCCCCGAAAATTCGCCGTAGAACCTTACGTTCGAAAGTGTCTAGCATGTTTTCGGAGGCTTGAGTTAGGGTCCATGCTTCGCAGCCATAGCATAGCACTGGTCGTATAATGGTTTTGTACACGCGGAGCTTCGTGTTTCTGTGCACATGTTTCGATTTCATTATGGGGAGAACCGAGAAAAAAGTCTTATTAGCTAACTGTATCCGTCGCTTGATTTCGTCAGTTTCGTTGGCGTCCCTTGACAGGTTGCAACCCAGGTAGATGAAGTTGTTCACGAACTCGATGTTGAGGTCCCCCACGTTGATGCTCGGTTGTGCAGGTGTCCTTGTCACCGATTGCATCATTATTTTAGTTTTACCCTCGTTAATACGTAATCCAACTTCCTTTGCAGCGGTATCGAGCGTATGCAGAAGTTCTTCTGCGTCAGCCAATCTTCGGGACATGATGTTGATGTCGTCGGCGTACGCTGCTAATTGTGTCGACTTGATGAGTAGCATCTTGCTGTTGTCCATATTCATGGCCCGAATAACGTATTCCAGTGCTAGGTTGAAGAGCGTCGGTGCCAGTCCATCGCCCTGTTTCAAACCAGTGCGTGTTTCAAATAGATCAGTAAGTCTATTCTGGATCCTGACTTGTGAGACGGAGTTGGTCATCGTCATCTTTGTCAGTCGCACTAATTTTGCCGGTATACCAAATTGCAGCATGATGTTGTACAGTACTCCACGATCGATACTGTCGTATGCCTGCTTGAAGTCGACAAAGATTTGGTATACGTTTAAGTTGTATTCCCAGCACCTCTGGAGTATCAGTTTGACTGAGAAGAGCTGATCGGTTGTGGAGCGACCAGGTCTGAAACCGCTTTGATATTCGCCAATGACTCGTTCTGCGTACGGTTTTATTCTATTTTCCAGAATTTTCATCAAAATTTTATAGGACGTACAAACTAGTGAGATGCCCCTGTAATTCTCACACCGCAGTTTATCTCCCTTTTTATGAATTGGACAGATGATGCTTCTGCGCCAATCGTCTGGGATCTCCTCATTCTCCCATACTCGCAGGAGTAATTGATGTATGGCATCAACTAGACTCGTTCCACCGAATCTTAGCAGTTCAGCTGGGATCTCGTCAGCGCCCGGCGCTTTATTTCGTTTTAGTGACCGCAACGCGAGATCAACTTCCTCTACTGTCGGGGGTTGAATGGGTGGGCCTAGATCAACAATATCGTCGAGAGCTTCCTGTGTGGGGATGTTAGATGGTCGGTTTAGAAGCTCTTCAAAATAAGAGGCCCATCGTTTGTTAATACCATCGGTGTCGCTGATGATGTTTCCATCCTTGTCCTTACAAAGGCTAGTCCTGGGTTGGTAGCCGTTCTTAATTGTATTTACTAGTTTGTACGCTTGTCTGGTGTTCCTATTAGCTAAGTTTTCGTTTATGTTCAGCAACTGCTCGTCAAAGTATTTACGTTTCTTACGTCTAATTATTCTATTCGATATTCGCCGTAGCTCGTCATGTTTTTCTCTTCTGGCTCTGGTTCCTCGTTGAATCCATTGTCTGTAGGCCTCGTTTTTCGCGTCAAGTGAATTTTTGCATTCTTCGTCGAACCAATCATTTCGCGCTCGCCGGGCTTTATATCCCACGACCTTCTCTGCGACATCCTTGATGGTACCCTTGAGTTCTTCCCAGAACCCATGGACGCCTGTGTTGCTGATGTTGTGTAGCATAGGTGATAGTTTTTCGTCAAGGGCGGTAGTATACGCCACCGCTGTAGCATCACTCAAGAGCTTATCAACCGCAAAGATTTTGGGAGGGCTGATTCTTGACTGGTGCACTGAGGAGATTCTACATCTGTAGGTCGTCTTCACCAAGTGATGATCTGAGTCGCAGTTTAGGAGCGGACGTCCATGACACTAGACGCCCATCTCCTGCAAATGAGGACGTGGTCAATTTGGTTGACGGTATGTGCGTCTGGAGACTTCCAGGTCTGCTTGTGAATGCGTCGATGCGGGAAACACGTAGAGCTTACGACTAGATTCCTGCTGCAGGCGAAGTCGATAAGTCGCTGGCCGTTATCGTTACATTCTTCATGGAGGCTGTGGCCTCCAGAGGTCCCCCGATGCCAACTTTCATTCCCGACTTTCGCGTTAAAGTCTCCCAGCAGCAATTTGACGTCGTTTGTTGGAAGTGAGTCGAAGAGAGTTTCAAGGCGGGCGTAGAACTCGTCTTTTACTGCGTCTTCTTTAACTTCAGTGGGGGCATGCACATTGATGAGCCAGAGATTGAAGAATCGAGTCTTGATGCGAATCGCACACAGCCGTTCATTTATGGGTTTGAAGTCAGTAATATGCGGTTTGAGGTGATTGTCCACTATAAATGCTACTCCAAACTCCTTGCGGCCCGATGGTTTGCCACTTGTAAAAATTGTGTGCGATTTCTTGTCATTAATCTCGCTGCCAAGCCAATTTGTTTCCTGGACTGCAGTAATGCTCAGTTTGTACTTTTCGACCTGTCGAAGGAGGGCCTTCTCGACCCCCGGTTTGTCCAGGGAGCGTACATTCCAGGATCCGAAAGAATAATCCTTTATTCGTTTGCGTGGTCGTCGTTGTTGATCCGTCCAATCCGAGGCTTTTGTTCCAGGTTTCTTGACATGGAGTGGTTTTTACAAGGACGAGTTGTCAGCACGTCGCTTAACCCCATTCACTGGATGGCCTCGGAGATAGCTGCTTCAGATGGTTTAATAAACGTGCTGGGGCCCACACAACTATGTAGCAGGTCCAACTACGCAAGTCATTCCATCCTACTAGACCTGAGACGCTTAGGTGTTTGTCAGCCATTCAGGCTACAGCTATCTGCCTTTTCCAAACTGTCTTATCGCTAAGACATTGGCCGTCAGCGAATTGATACACTGCCGTTACCAGGGGGCGCCCACGCGGAGGACTATGGAAAAGGTCTATGCCCCCCAATATATATATTCTTGCCCGTTTTTTATTGAGACTGAAGCTGCACTGTATATGTTGCGAATTAGTTCAATCATCTGAGTACTAATTTTATTCGACGCTAAGTGCTGCCATAATAAATTGTGATCAATACTGTCAAAAGCTCCTTTGAAATCAATAAATATCGCATATAGGGGTGATTTTTTTATTCCATTCTGTTTATCGATTAATGTTCTTATGGTGAATATATTGTCTAAACAGCAACGTTCTTTTCTAAATCCACTTTGATGTTCGGGTAAAAGTTGTCGGGATTCGACAAAATTGTTAATCCTGTCACTCAATACACTAGTCATTACTTTGAATAATCCATTTTCAAGTGCAATGGGACGATAATTATTTGCGTTTGTCGGGTCTCCTTTTTTAAATATCATTGATAAATTAGCATGTCCCATAATCTCTCCTTGATTTTCATTTTTAATTTTATTCATTATATTACATATTGATGACATCACATTCTCTGGCAGATTTTTCAAAAACTCGTTAGGTATTCCATCTGGTCCAGGTGTCTTTTTATTTCGCAGTTTTTTGATGGATACTTTAATCTCATCAGTAGTGATGTCCTTGTCAAGGTTTATGTCAGTTATTTTAGGTAGTTCCTTAGGTGTTATATTATTAGGGGCATAAACGGTTAGCAGATGTTGAGTCCAGTTTTCAGTACTTATCACCGACTCCGTGTGGGTCCTTTTCCTCAGTCTGTCCAAAAAGTTGAACTATATTTCGTGTTGTTGATATTATTAACAATAGTTTTATCATACTGTGATTTCACATTTCTAAGTAGTTGATTATATTTATTTCTGGCGTTGTGATATGCTTTCAGATTGTCTGGTGTATAACATCTCTGCATTACTCGGTATGCAGTTCTTACTCTCTTTTTTTCTTTCATACAGTCCGTTGTATACCAATTGTTTATTAGCTTGTGTTGTTTATTGTTAATAACAATTGTCTTTGTCATATTCAAAGCTTCTGCTGCTTTATAAATTTCGTCAACTAGTTGAGCCCATGTAAAATTTTGTTGAACCCATTCTAGTTGTACTTGATATGCTGCTGCTAAATCATAGTTCCATTGAAGTTTCTTGTATATATAAGGCTGCCGTTTATTATTTTCGATTTCGGTTGTTAAGCTCAGCATTTTAAGGCTACAGGGTAAGTGATCCGACAGGTGTACAAAATCGTTTACCTTAAAATCTCCAATCATCTTTGTTACGTCCGAGTTAAGAGCTCCAGATTATAAGTTACAGTACACACAAAGATCAGTACCAGACAAACCCTTGGCGTACTGGATATAGGCTCTGATGGACTCTTACAGCCGTGATGGGTGGGGTTTGTGGAAAAGTTAACGATATATTTTAAGTAAGTGTCCCCATAGAGGGGAAATGAAGATATTTTTTTTTCGTTTGATATAGGCAAGTGGGGTGTCATAAGAAAGGTACCAACGAGTACATTCTACTTTTGGTTTTATTATTTTCTTCAAATGTTAAGAAAGGAGAAAAAAGGAAGAGGAAAAAATATGTGATTAGAGTTTGCGCCAGACCTTTACAGGTGGATCAGTGCATGTACATAGATGGTAAACCGGAACGTATATGGCTTAAGAGTAGCTAACTAACGACCACTACCGGTAACTCTACCGGAGAACAACATTACAGTGCTACTCGTCGAAGAGATAAATTCTCCACTGTTTCACCATCTTATCTCACTAACTCCTAAAATTTTTAATTTATACCGCAGAAATTCACTCTCTAATTCAGTGGTTCTCAACCGGTGGGGCGCGCCCCTCAGGGGGGGCATGGCGACTCTGAAGGTGGGGCGTGGACACAATCTAAGTAAATTCTGAAATTTTGATGTAATATCATATGCTTTTACTTCAGAACATTTACATTTACAACATTCCTATGTTGGCCATGATCAGATAAAAAATGAATCCACACACATATGTACATGATATTTATTATATTGGATGTATTAAATATATTTTTCAATTAACGCTACTTGTAACTTTTATTCGATGGGCATGAGATCTTCCCAAAGAAATTTGCTATAAATTGTAGTAAAAAATACAGATATTAGTTTCAAAATAAATTAAGAACAAAATGCACCCACACATCTGTATGCATGTATAAAATTTTCGATTTCTGTGTCTTTAATAAACATTTGTAACTTTCCCGAGGGGCGCAAGACTTTCCAAACCGCCCATGGGGTGAAAAAGGTTGGGAACCACTGCTCTAATTGAAGCAGTTGTGCTTTCTGGGGACCTTCTGATCCATTGCCCAGGAGAGTACGCACATTGCCATTATACGATCGCCCAAAGTTGTAACCGTTCAGTCAGTCCTTATTTGAGACATAGTTGACGTTTCGTTAGCATATAGGAGATTTCGGATAGTGCAAGTTACTGGCATACACATCCAGTCCCTCGTTTGTTGGCTTCTACGACAGGCCGGCAAAGGGATGTCGTGGTATTAGTTTTACGCCCCACACCATAGGGGGAATGTTTACCTCAACCAAATAATCGTACCGCTATTACTGGTGGCTTGACTTGGTTAGCAATGGTCAGCGACCACTGCCGTTCCAAGGGGCGCCTACGAGGAGGTCTATGGGAGAAGAAGTTTGCACCTCAAATGGGGAATAACGCGTCAACTATAGTATTCCATGGGGCTTAGCTGCCGTTTCATTGGCATCAACCTGTTTCAAACGAGGTACGTTGCCAGTATCCCATGGTCGCATTTAGTTGCCCATCTGCGACAAGTCGGTAAATGTTGTGGCTTATTATTACGCCCGCACCACAGGAGAAAGACAACACAAACATCCATGGCCGCGAACGTCGTGGACGGGATTTGGACCCGTAACGACCGTAGTCAGATATGCGACTGGAGCGACGACATGAAAACAAACTCTTCAGTTTTCCAGGCTATCTCTAGTCAGAATACTATCTGACTCATACACTGATATCCATTGGGTATGGGTGCGCCGGTATTTATTTCTTAGATTTTACTTCGTGGATCATTCAATTTACGATTAGCAGTGCCGAACGCTACTCATGGTCGACTGGTAGTCGACTTGACATCAAACTGACTGCGACTCGTAATAGAAGTGGTCTCGACTTCCGACAGAATGGAGGTCACACACACAGGTCGACACGTGGTCGACTCGAATTCGGTACGACGAATGCAATTTGTTTGGTATTGTTTGGATATGGTTTTCGATGTGGACACACTTGTGTGATGGAATTAACTAATTTTTGTATAGCAAACTGGAGGTACATACTTATATGTGTTCCATATGTAAGAGCGACTGCTACTTTGTCTACTCCTAGTTGGGCATAGCGCTTCAAGCGTCTAGGGTGCCCTTAAATTAATTTGGAATTTGAGTTGCAGATACTTCGAGTACTCACCGTCGATCAGGCGAAGAAAAAAAAATGCTAAATGCCATTGAAAAGAGGGTCCTCCGGCGAATCATTAGAGCAACGCGTACAGGAGACCAATGGCGAAAACTATACAACCATGAGTTGTACGAAATATAGTATGTGATGAGCCGGAGGTCTCCAGATTCATCAAATACGAAGGCTACAGTGGGTGCGGCACATCAAGCGAATCGGTAACCATTTTATACCGAAGAAGTCATTCGTCGAGCCTTGCAACAGTATATCGTGCCGATTTTGAGTCGCAGTCGCTTTGATGTCGATTCGACCACAAGTCGACTTACGTTCGAAAGGCCTTTGTTGTACCTGTTTTTTTTTTACCAGAACAAGGTAAGTAGATACCAAATTCAATTTGAATAACATTCCTATAAATAACAAACTATCTTTATTTGTTAAAGCTAAAGGTAACAAAAGCCAATTCAATATGAGCGCAAATAATGAATGTGAACTACATTCGAAGAAACTTATTCGTAACCCAAGAAAACTGAACATGAATATTTCTTCAAAATTGAAAAAACACTTCTTCGAGTCTGCTCTTTTGATCTTTTGCTTATTAAAACTTTCATAACTTTTGAAAATTTAGCTTTCTTTAGATTCTCATAACAATACCATTTGAAACAATTACCATACCTACAACGAAATTAAAAATAAAAGTAATTTTACCGCATCGCCCCTGAATACGGAGGGTGCTCACATACTTTCAACAACTTTCTGAAAGTCATCCATTGAGACTAACTCCCGGTAACCACAAATTTTAGTACAAAAGTTGGGTGGGAAAGTGAATCAGAATGAATGTGCAAACAATTTGGTTAGAGTTAACCCAAAATTGTTGTTTGCGTGTACTTTAGAATTGCATGTAATAGTAGACTGACTAGTCTGTGGGAAAGTTCTAAATAATTTTGAAGTTGGAATTTTAATTCAATTGAAAACCATTTATGGAAAGTGGCTTTGTTTGAGTGGTAGATAAATGAGATACTTCACTTCAAAGTGGTTTTTAATCCGGGAAATTAATAATTAATATAATAATAATAATTAATAATAAACATGATTTTCAGTAATTTAATTAATTTTTAACTAAATTAATTTAATTGATTGATTTAATTAGATTGTAACATCTTTTTACTGGACCAATTTTGCTAGTTCCGTTGCGAAATCCACTTAAGCCGCTTTTAAACGATGCGTCCAACGTTTGAATCAAATGATTCGCCGACTCAAGAAACGTACAAGACGTAAAACAAGGTGGTGGATGTTATATCTAAACAAGTCAATTCGTCGTACCTTGTAGCCGCGCTTGTTTTAAATGTTTCAACGGTTCGGCAATTGTTTCATTCAAACGTTGGAATGTTCGAAATCTATTTATTCGGGTAACAGAGCGAACGTCTTCCATCGCGAACGTCCGACGCTTGACTTTGGAAGCTCGTAGCTCGACATTCTGTCACACGATGCTACGAACCATCAAGCATCCAACGTTGGAAGGTGTTCGTAGCATCGTTTAGAAGCAGCTTTTTTAGCGCAGTGTGTTGAGGCATCAGTCTCATGTTTGACTACCGGCGTCTCGGGTTCGAATCCCGTCCACGATGACGTTCGTGGCCATGGATGTGCTGGGGGTGCATGCTGGCAACTGCAGTCTCTGAAACCAAATTATGCCGACGAAACGTCTACTGGGCCACTTGGAACAGTTGACGCGCTATGCCCCACAAAGGGTTAGGGCAATTGAGTAGTAGTATCATCATGAGGCTCTAGCTCAATTAAATTCCAGTGTTTCCTACATTGCAGCAATTTTTACTGACAATCGTACATTATACGATAAAATCATAAAAGTTTCGTGAAACATCATAAAAAAGCACTCGCATTGCACTTTCGTGATGACAATAATTTTTATGGAGGACTTTTCGTCTGACTATTCGCATTGTCGCTCACTTTAATTTCGATGAGTCCTCACATGTGATAAGTTCTCAAGGATATCATGCATGCATTATTGTACGAACGTTGGCATACATTGCAGGTAGAAATGACTCTGATCGATAACGTCGCAGCTTATTGAACGTTCATGTAAAAATGCTGATTAATGAAACTTGAACTAATTGTAAGTGGATCTCCTGGTTCCGTGCACATAGTATTGTAATTAGTGTTATGTTACATTATAATGACAAAGAACCAACCGTCTCATTTTCATTGGAAGGAATTATAAAAATGAGAAAATAATTCAACTGAGTTTCAATTTATAACATAATTAATCAAACATTTTTCCGATGAGCTTTGAAAAAGAGCTTCTAACACATTGTTATATTAGTCGTACGAATTTTCATGGGCTAAAACTTTTTTCTTTCAAAAATCGTCTTTCACTTCAAAACTTTTGACAACTTTGGGATAAAAGTTAATCCGAACAAAATAGAGCTTGTTCTTTTTTGAAGTGTAGGATGCTTCCACTTGAGTCCTCTATGCTGCATGGGACGAGTCATTCGACTTCACAACATTGATCAGTGGTTTACTTCAGGCTCTGGAAACCCAAATATTCCGACAATGACGGACTACACCTCAACTAAATAAGTGCGTGACAAACATTTCGTCAGCCTGATGATTCTGTCCTAATTCAATGGGCTCATTCACAGAACACTGAGCAGCTACGTAGCGACATCTCCCCTCCATGTCACACGGTGCGACAGCTACCTGTCACAAACTTGTTTTGTGAATACACCGGCTACATACCGAATTTGTGACATCAGCTGATTCGGACTACGAAGGATGTATAAATTTTCTGACGAATTAATACAACATCGCTCGCGAACTCGTTTGCTATACAGTTAGCAGCGAAACGACATAAAAAATGCCGAAAAATAAAACCCGAGCGGTCTTGGATCCGGTCTGTTTTTGGATCTCGTTGGATTTGTGATGCTGGGTCGTGCCTTTACATCCACAATGTTGTCGCCCTGATATCTATCTGACCGTTCTCGAACGTTAATTGGCTGTCATAGGTGTCATGGAATTTAAAGTGAAGCGTGTGCTGTATACGTACTAAATTGTAAATTGCATGTTTGAAAAACTAACATGTCGTAAACAAGATACGTGCACAGAACACGCATTTCATCACCGCCGCTTCGGATCGTTCTGGGTAATTGACAACTCCCATCACTTTGACGTTGTCTTCTTCTTACTTTAGTAAGTACTACCAACTGTTAGATTTTGAGGTCCAGGCTGTTTTTGTATAAATATTTCTTCTTTATATATAGATATCCAATATTTTAGAGGGAGCCCAGGCACCCATGGCCTCCTCTGGATCCGCTACTGGATGTAGCTAACCAGGTGAGTAATCTGGCTAAATGCCGCCTTTTACCCTATGCCGTCCATTACATACGAACTATACATTTACTAACTATATTTTATCTTACAGGGTCAGCCACCGCGTAGCAATATTTTATAAAAACCAACCCACCCCTAAAAATTACGAGAGTGAAAAACGCAACAACAAATCCTTTGTGAATAAAGTGTCTCCAATCCACCATTTTGGGTTCACTACAATAAGAAGATATCTGCATCAAAAATCTAAGATCGAATTTTTTGTAAGAGATGTACTCGTTTGGGGAATTTTCGGAACACCCTGAAATGTTTTTCATTTTCCGTTTCAATATCTAGAATATAAATTGACTGTCCGATGAAGACGTAATAGCATTTTAACTCAAATCATAGTCATTAAATACTCACTTTCGTCCAAACTCAAATATTATACTACTCACCTCAGTGCACCATACTTCGCGCGGTGTTTTTGCCAAAATCTTAACAGGAACCTTGGCCGTATCCTGAATCGCCGACGCCTGAAGAAATAGATAAGTACTTCGACCCAATAAATACAACATCGAAATCCAAAAGTATCCGTAGTTAATAGCAAATCGCAATTTTCTGTAAGCACAAAGTAGACCATGTATCTTTGAGATGTCTAAAGCGAGAATTGCTAGATACTAGTATCCTTATACTGTGCATTGTACTCTACACGTTTTGCCAGTTTACATTCGGCTTCTTCTGTTACTCACTGGAAAATGTTCATAAGCTGATAGCATATGAAATACAGATTATTAAGGCACGATAGCAAAATGATGAACGACATCTCCTTATCCGCATAGCCAAGGATGTCATACAACGTGATGAAGTCAAGACGAATTTCTCGAAAGAATGCTTCGGGTCGATACGGCTAGAGTTGGGGGAGAGAGTGGAAAATCGAATCAAGGAATTTATATGTAAATAAACAGGCAACGACGTCTGGATAAAATCAGTGTTAAAGGAATCGCGGTCTTGACGCTGTGCAGTCATCTGTTACTGATGGGGTGGAATCTGGAATGTTCGATAATTTCAACTACATATTTCAATATTTATTTTGAGTCATTTTTAAAGATGACAGCTAAAATTCTGGGAAAACATCAAGTGCTGCTCGAACAAATAAAAAATTTAATTATTTTAAAACTGATTTGATCCCGATGTCGTCCTATAGAATCAGGACGCCCATTCGCCTCGACTGACTTTCTAATCCTATTACGCTTACATCCTCTTCCATGTCCTGTGCCAGACGTTCATTTAACTGCCTGAAACGTTTCGTCAGACCAATGCTAATCAGAATGATGAAGAGATCCATGAAATTCCATACAAACGTGCTGGTAAAGCTGAGTACCTGTATTACGCGGCGAGAAAAAAAGTCGTCCACTTTATTACTCCCGAAAGAAAAAAACTAAAGTTAAGTGTTCCTTTCATTGTACATCATTGTATCAGGATATGGTCAAAGTTTTTATTCTCTCTATTTTACCGGTGGATATTTTGTTTGTTGTTTTTATTATTTCTCCCCCCGCTGAGCTGTCATGAATATTTTAAAACAATCTCGCCCGGACACAAAGTCACAAGGTTAACACAGAGCAGATGTTAATGTCCTTTATCTCCCTGCGGTAAAGATACCCAAGTGTACGGGCTAGATCTAGACTAGAAGTGAAAAGAAAAGAAAAGTCCCCACACAGCTGATATCGAGTTTATATGTAGACTAAAGATGCACTTAAATATAAAACCGAAAATGTGATGAGATTTTCACCCCACTTTTATGGAAATTTTCAGTAATTTACCCCAACGGATATATAGAATTAATCGTCAGCGATGATCTATATATTATGGTCGGAGGGTTTTGTTTATTACTCTCCGGTGACCAATAATGAACTACAAAAATAACTTTTGAAGTTTTTCCTTTGAGATGGTGAATTATGGCGCATTAAATTAATGTCGGGGCTTAGTATGGATTTGTCGGCGGAGATTTGGGATCGATTATTAGGAAATTATGTTGAAAAGTCATTATGGTTTTCAGGAAATTTGAGCATACCGTCAAATGATACAAAAAGAGCGATGATGTTTATCGGCACTTTAGGCCCGTCCCATGCAAATACTTTTTAATTTTAATTCATTTAATTATAAGTTGTCTATGATTTTCTTTGAAAAATACTGTCATTATCGCCCCGATTAACTTCCTGAGTATACAGATACAGTATCAATTGACCAACAGATACAGCATCTACTGAGCAAAAGATACAGTGTCTATTGAGCAACAGATACTGAATCGACAGAGAACAGATATAGTATCTATTGGCTAATATACTCAATATCTACTGAGTAACAGATACAGTACCTATCCACCCAGAGATATAGTGTTTATTGAACGACATATACAGCATCTATTAAGCAATCTATTGATCAAGAGATACCGCTTCTATTGAGAAGTAGATAGAGATATTCGCCAACAGACACAGTATCAACGCGCCTACTGAAACTGTTGTGGAAATCATTATGGGTCGTTTTCTGGTCGGAGAGAATACAAGACGACTCTGGCAATCCTTTAAAGACTTCTGCAGAAGCTGTGATGACGTGGATGAGGAGGAGAGCACTTCCATCTGCTCTGCGCCTGCCCGGGAATGAGAAGAAGTAGATGGTTACGTCTAGGCGCCTACATTTTTTTTACGAATTGGGCGACCTATTAAGCGTTGACATCAGTCAACTTCATAAATGTTTAATGCATTCCGATTGGTTGGCTGCATAGTTTCCTAGTGGCATCACAACGGATCCAGACGTGGTCTACATGTGCTGTGTTAGTCACGGCAGCCTCTCTACCTAACCAACGGAATTCAATTGTGTGAAATCCTAAAGAGCATTTTCGCTTTAGGAAGTAAGCTTACCTATATGGGGCGACAGGTAGCTCAGTGCGTATGTCTGTCTGCATCATTCTCATGTCTGACTACCGGCGTTTCAGTTTCGAGTCCTGTCCGCGACGACTTTCGTTGCCATGGATGTTTGTGTTGTCTTTCCCCTGTGGTGCCGGGCGTAATAATAAGCTACTGTACCTCCCGACTTGTCACAGGTAGGCGGCTAAATGGGAGAGCAGGAAGTACAACTGCATTCTCCGAAACTAGTTTATGTCAACGATACGTCAACTGGGCCACATGGAACAGTTGACGCTCTGACTCAGTTGACTTGCAGTATACATCCCAGAGTCGATTTTCGGTTTAGGTAGTACGAACCAACCGAAATCCAAACTGCTAAGTGGAATACCCATGGGAAATCTCTCAATTTCGGGTGATTTTTGTCTTTAAAAAAGGGTTTGGAGGCGATGGTTCATTTGGATCTGTTGCCCAAAAATTTTAAGAAATTTTCTCATAACTGCAAACTATTGTTCCAAATTTGGGATAATAGTTCATAATGATAAATTGTCCATCTCATACAAAATGTTTGGCGCGGTTTTTCGTATTCGTTTTCGCACGACAGTTCCTCGAGTGTTAGTTCATATTAATAAATGGGACGGGCTAAATACTCCCATTATTAAATCACTCTTGGTATTCTTAGCTGGCGATTAGATTACGCCAACAGGCTATGAAACGCTTTAATATTTCTAAGTGGATGATCTCTCCTTCGAATCATCGTTTTCCATAACTCTCATTAGGACCAAAGACACTCCTCTAAAGGACTATCTTAAAGCGCAATATCGACATCAGCTGTGCTCCATCAATTTTAACCCTCTGCTATTCGACAAAAATATTAGCTGGTTCTTAGCCACCAACTCGAGCCATATCCTTTCCTGCAAATCCTCAATTTTGCTTTCCCGTACCGTCTTTGGCAAAGTTGGTAGTTTTTATCGGAAACCGAGTGGAGGAAAGGAACTTAGCTCGTAATGGCATAATCTTAGCAGATTCAAGATAAGAGTGGCATGGAGTGATTAAAGCACTTATTCTTTATGAATGCACTCAACGAAAGATATTTGTTGATAGGGTTCCACGTTCATCCTTTCGTTGCTATCTAACTTTGCAGTTTCGCTCAAAGGAAAAGGATATCCTTGTCATTGTGTGCGAACGGAAAAGGAATCCACTTTGCTTAACCATCGTTTACCATGTGCTTCATTTTCAAGTTGTTGCGCCCGCTTGCTGTTGATTTCCATGGTACCCGGATAAAAGTCTAATGAAATTGTGAGTCCTAGGATTTTTTCCGGTTTATTCAATGTTGTTGTGACTGTTGCTGCGATATTGCCCTTCAGTGAATTGAACTTGTGTAAATTCTTGTTTAATTGAAGTAAATGACTTCCCTGACAAGATTATCTTGAAACATTCCATTTGGGTGGCTCTCAATCTTTCTATGAATAATTCGAACACGTGCTGCTTTAAGAGCCTCTCTAACGGATTTGTCGATTACATAAGTACACTTGGGTGTCTTTAAGTCACGCATCAATATCCTGTCAATATTTACTCAAATAATTCAGAAGACTTACCTGGATCATCACGGCAAGCACATGACTGTAAGGTAAGGCGTTGAAAACGTGAGGATATTGTTGCTCATAGTACAGACGAATGTAGTCCTCGCTTGCCACTTGACATTGAGTCACTCGAACGTAGAAGCTGTAGATGGTTGACGCCTGGAACATGATGTGCTCAACTGGAATATTGAAGAGGGAATTAGGGGATCAAGGAGTATGTGTCCTTAGGAGGATGTTCAGTGCGTGCATGAAGTATGTATTCAATGAACAATCTACATATGAGAGAGGACATGGTAATCAATCAATTGAAAATATCTGGAACACTAACAAATTCCCAGAAAACCAATTACAACTGCTGTTAATTTGACATCCCTCTTCAGGTTATCTGTGTTGCCGGTATACGGGGGCTTAAGGAATATCTGCTCCTTTTCGAGCCAGTGTTGCATCATTTTGGGCCACTTCCTTGCCAGCACCAAGAACAATACGTAGCTTAGTTGACTCATTGTGAAGAAGACCAGACTGACTGAAAGTAAAGTGATAAGGGAAGATATTGAGACGACGTTTTACATAGACATACGTGAATCTATGAGACAATGATCTGAATAGGGGATTTTGATGATTTAAATATCGATAATTTCTGGAATTCGAAAGATAGGTAATTTAGTCCTGTTCGATTTCAGATTTCAGTGCAGGTTTTCGCAGGGCCGGCGAAAGGCTAAGGCGAAACAAGTGGTCGCCTGGGGCGACGACTCAGAAAGGGCGCCGAAGGGGGCGCCAAGAGAAATAAGGAGAATCTTTTCCGCATGACATGGTTGCGAACCATTTGGGTCAATCGTTTGTGGCAATGGATGAGTTCAGAAGGCGAAACCGTTCCGGAACGATAGGGTAAATTTCTTCTACCTAGGCGAACACGTTCTGTTTTCACCGAATAGAAAATAGTTCTGCTCTATTTGCCGAGCATGTTGCGATAATGATTTTGACAGTTCGCATACGATATCCACACCATCGCTTTGCAGAGGAAGAACGAGCTTTTATAAACACAGACTCAGAAATTGTGTAAAGGGTAGTTCGGAAAGAGTCTAGACAAAAACTTCAAAGCATGTCATTCAGAAGGCGCAAAATGAATTACAGAGCAGTTCCGCTACGATTCCACTTAAACGTGCCATACACGCAGCGATCGATAGGCCGATCCGTAACCCGATATCGATGTCGCCGACGGTTCGGCATGTAAGCCCCTCGACCGCCAAATATAAAAGAGCTTTTTTTCTACGTTATTAGAGTAGCCAGACAGTCCAAATCTTTTCAAATGGCTCTACCTCAAAAACTACGGCAGCTAAGGAGTTGAATTTTGACTTGAAATGCATCATCAACCTTCCCCTAAAAATAGAAAATACCACTGTTGACGAGAAAATAGAGCGGCTAGAGGGTCCTCACTTCCACTTTTTCAAATGGCTCTAACTCGAAAACTACGGCAGCTATAGACCTGAATTTTGCCTTAAAATGCAGCTTGAACCTTCCTTCCCTCAAAAATAGAAAATATTATTCCGGTCGAAAAACTGCGAAAATATCGAAAATTTCAAGGTAAAGTGACCCATCGACTGCCAAACAGCAGCTTGAAGCTTCCTCCAAAAATAAAAGAACCATTCCGGGCGAAAAACTGCGAGAAACCCCGAAAATTTAAATGCAAAAGGACCCCTCGACCAAAAAATATAAAAGTGCGTTTTTATCCTAAACGGAGGCAGCTAGAGGGCTCAAACTTGCACTTTTTCAAAAGTTTCTAACTCGAAAGCTACGGCAGCTAGAGAGTTGAATTTTGCCTTGAAATGCAGCTTGAAGCTTCCCCCAAAAACAGAAAATACCATTCCGGACGGAAAACTGCGAAAAACCTCGAAAATTTCAAAGCAATGTGACCCCTCGACCGAAAAATATAAAAGTGCGTTTTTCTCCTAAACGGAGGCAGCTAGAGGGCCCTAGTTTGCACTTCTTCAAATGGCTCTAACTCAAAAACTACGGCAACTAGAGAGTTGAATTTTGACTTGAAATGCAGCTTGAATCTTCCCCCAAAAATAAAAAATACCATTCCGGACGAAAAAGAGCGAAAGCCCTGAAAATGGCAAGGCAAAGATACCCCCCGACCGAAAAATATCATCATCATCATCGTGGCGCGACAGCCCGACGTCGGGCCTTGGCCGCCTGGATCATTGTCCTCCAATTATCTCGGTCACGTGACCGCGTCCTCCAATTTTGGGAGCCCAGCAGCTGCGCGGCGTCCACACCTACTGAACTCTCCCAACGAGATCTCGGTCGTCCTCGCAGTCTCGCTCCGTCGACTCGTTCTGCATTCATTACTCTCTTAGGCATGCGATCATCGTCCATTCTTTGTACATGCCCTGCCCATTGAAGTCGTTGTAGTTTGACGATTTTCGAGACTTGCAGCTCATCGTACATTTCATACAACTCATGGTTGTACCGGATGCGCCATCCATCTCGATCGCAAACAGCCCCGAAAATTCGCCGTAGAACCTTACGTTCGAAAGTGTCTAGCATGTTTTCGGAGGCTTGAGTTAGGGTCCATGCTTCGCAGCCATAGCATAACACTGGTCGTATAATGGTTTTGTACACGCGGAGCTTCGTGTTTCTGTGCACATGTTTCGATTTCATTATGGGGAGAACCGAGAAAAAAGTCTTATTAGCTAACTGTATCCGTCGCTTGATTTCGTCAGTTTCGTTGGCGTCCCTTGACAGGTTGCAACCCAGGTAGATGAAGTTGTTCACGAACTCGATGTTGAGGTCCCCCACGTTGATGCTCGGTTGTGCAGGTGTCCTTGTCACCGATTGCATCATTATTTTAGTTTTACCCTCGTTAATACGTAATCCAACTTCCTTTGCAGCGGTATCGAGCGTATGCAGAAGTTCTTCTGCGTCAGCCAATCTTCGGGACATGATGTTGATGTCGTCGGCGTACGCTGCTAATTGTGTCGACTTGATGAGTAGCGTCTTGCTGTTGTCCATATTCATGGCCCGAATAACGTATTCCAGTGCTAGGTTGAAGAGCGTCGGTGCCAGTCCATCGCCCTGTTTCAAACCAGTGCGTGTTTCAAATAGATCAGTAAGTCTATTCTGGATCCTGACTTGTGAGACGGAGTTGGTCATCGTCATCTTTGTCAGTCGCACTAATTTTGCTGGTATACCAAATTGCAGCATGATGTTGTACAGTACTCCACGATCGATACTGTCGTATGCCTGCTTGAAGTCGACAAAGATTTGGTATACGTTTACGTTGTATTCCCAGCATCTCTGGAGTATCAGTTTGACTGAGAAGAGCTGATCGGTTGTGGAGCGACCAGGTCTGAAACCGCTTTGATATTCGCCAATGACTCGTTCTGCGTACGGTTTTATTCTATTTTCCAGAATTTTCGTCAAAATTTTAAAGGACGTACAAACTAGTGAGATGCCCCTGTAATTCTCACACCGCAGTTTATCTCCCTTTTTATGAATTGGACAGATGATGCTTCTGCGCCAATCGTCTGGGATCTCCTCGTTCTTCCATACTCGCAGGAGTAATTGATGTATGGCATCAACTAGACTCGTTCCACCGAATCTTAGCAGTTCAGCTGGAATCTCGTCAGCGCCCGGCGCTTTATTTCGTTTTAGTGACCGCAACGCGAGATCAACTTCCTCTACTGTCGGGGGTTGAATGGGTGGGCCTAGATCAACAATATCGTCGAGAGCTTCCTGTGTGGGGATGTTAGATGGTCGGTTTAGAAGCTCTTCAAAATAAGAGGCCCATCGTTTGTTAATACCATCGGTGTCGCTGATGATGTTTCCATCCTTGTCCTTACAAAGGCTAGTCCTGGGTTGGTAGCCGTTCTTAATTGTATTTACTAGTTTGTACGCTTGTCTGGTGTTCCTATTAGCTAAGTTTTCGTTTATGTTCAGCAACTGCTCGTCAAAGTATTTACGTTTCTTACGTCTAATTATTCTATTCGATATTCGCCGTAGCTCGTCATATTTTTTTCTTCTGGCTCTGGTTCCTCGTTGAATCCATTGTCTGTAGGCCTCGTTTTTCGCGTCAAGAGAATTTTTGCATTCTTCGTCGAACCAGTCATTTCGCGCTCGCCGGGCTTTATATCCCACGACCTTCTCTGCGACATCCTTGATGGTACCCTTGAGTTCTTCCCAGAACCCATGGACGCCTGTGTTGCTGATGTTGTGTAGCATAGGTGATAGTTTTTCCTCAAGGGCGGTAGTATACGCCACCGCTGTAGCATCACTCAAGAGCTTATCAACCGCAAAGATTTTGGGAGGGCTGATTCTTGACTGGTGCATGGAGGAAATTCTACATCTGTAGGTCGTCTTCACCAAGTGATGATCTGAGTCGCAGTTTGCTCCTCGATAGGAGCGGACATCCATGACACTAGACGCCCATCTCCTGCAAATGAGGACGTGGTCAATTTGGTCGACGGTATGTGCGTCTGGAGACTTCCAGGTCTGCTTGTGAATGCGTCGATGCGGGAAACACGTAGAGCTTACGACTAGATTCCTGCTGCAGGCGAAGTCGATAAGTCGCTGGCCGTTATCGTTACATTCTTCATGGAGGCTGTGGCCTCCAGAGGTCCCCCGATGCCAACTTTCATTCCCGACTTTCGCGTTAAAGTCTCCCAGCAGCAATTTGACGTCGTTTGTTGGAAGTGAGTCGAAGAAAGTTTCAAGGCGGGCGTAGAACTCGTCTTTTACTGCGTCTTCTTTAACTTCAGTGGGGGCATGCACATTGATGAGCCAGAGATTGAAGAATCGAGTCTTGATGCGAATCGCACACAGCCGTTCATTTATGGGTTTGAAGTCAGTAATATGCGGTTTGAGGTGATTGTTCACTATAAATGCTACTCCAAACTCCTGGCGGCCCGATGGTTTGCCACTTGTAAAAATTGTGTGTGATTTCTTGTCATTAATCTCGCTGCCAAGCTAATTTGTTTCCTGGACTGCAGTAATGCTCAGTTTGTACTTTTCGACCTGTTCAAGGAGGGCCTTCTCGGCCCCCGGTTTGTTCAGGGAGCGTACATTCCAGGATCCGAAAGAATAATCCTTTATTCGTTTGCGTGATCGTCGTTGTTGATCCGTCCAATCCGAGGCTTTTGTTCCAGGTTTCTTGACATGGAGTGGTTTTTACAAGGACGAGTTGTCAGCACGTCGCTTAACCCCATTCAGGGGATGGCCTCGGAGATAGCTGCTTCAGATGGTTTAATAAACGTGCTGGAGCCCACGCAACTATGTAGCAGGTCCAACTACGCAAGTCATTCCATCCTACTAGACCTGAGATGCTTAGGTGTTCGTCAGCCATTCAGGCTACAGCTATCTGCCTTTTCCAAACTGTCTTATCGCTAAGACATTGGCCGTCAGCGAATTGATACACTGCCGTTACCAGGGGGTGCCCACGCGGAGGACTATGGAAAAGGTCTTTGCCGACCGAAAAATATAAAAGTGCGTTTTTCTTCTAAACGGAGGCAGCTAGAGGGCCCAAACTTGCACTTTTTCAAATGGCTCTAACTCGAAAACTACGGCAGCTAGAGAGTTGAATTTTGCCTTAAAATGCAGCTTAAACCCTACCCCAGAAACAGAAAGTACCATTACGGATGAAAACTGCGAAAAACCTCGAAAATGTAAAGGCAAAGTGTCCCCTCGACTGCGAAGCACAAAAGTTTTCAAGTTATTTTGCCGTGCGTGCACCTGCAGTACAACTAAAACGGGTGCGGATGAAAATATAAAAGTATTTCAACTTAAGGATGTGGACGTGGATATTAAAGGATGGGATTTTGAGGATGCGGATAATGATAAGGTCATGCTTGCTTATTTATTTTTGTATATCGCACTCAGACAAGAAAAATGACACAATTGCAAAGTCAAAAATTGACCATCTCGGCTGAAAAGCTCCTCGCATTATACAAGTGGTAGGTTAAGAATGGCGCGATCTTTATACGGATGGTGGTAACGATTATTACGAAGATAACCCGCATTTACAGATGAGAATGCGGATATACGTTACATCCCTAATGATAATATGGGACGGGCCAAAAAATATGATCTGTTGATCTACAATGCAATATTCTTTCCCATCGCCATCAAAGATTTATAATTTATTAAGTGTCCAACTTACCTGTATTTCTGGCTGTCATTCCAATCAAAAGTAAATATCGCAGAAAAAGCCACGAGACCACAAAATTCCAAATCAGAAAGCCAAATGTTCCCAAAAGTCTCCAATTACGCCATCGAAATTTCACATCTTGCGGATTTGCAACTCTAGCGTTCTCTAATGGCATCACTCCAAAGAACTGAGCACAATAAACCACTTTATTGGAAGAAAAAGCGAAAAAAAAGTATTCGTTCTTAAAATTGTTCAAGTTAATCAATATTATGTATGTATCGGTGAACACAAAAAGATTAAAAATCATCAACCTGCAGAGATTGCCTCATGAAAACTTGAATTGTATCTTAAAGGATTGGCTCGGTTGGCTTTGTGTACGACCAAGGACTTCCCATGCTTATTCTGTCGAATCGCTACCGAATTCATTTTATTTTCACCGTTGCACTTGCTTCAGGATATGGTTTTATCAGACTTCCCGAAGGACTGTATTTCCACTGATTTGCAAGAATTGTTACACCAATTACTGAGTGTGACAATTTCGAATTGTGAACCTTTGAAGTTTCACTAATCACAGCGTTACGCCTTCTTCGAAGCCTAAAATTTATCATAGCTGAGCTTGCCTATTGTCTCACGTCTTAATTACAGGGCATTTTGCATATTTTCCGGGCAAGACTCGGCCACGTGGCTCTCAACCGATAGTTTCATCCTGCAGGTCATTTAATTTAATTACACGATTACAACGAAAATTCAAGTGAATCAATTATTTAGTAGCCCAGTTAAAACGAGATACGCGTATCAGAAGGAGACGAGAATATGAGCTTAAAAGTTTCGTTCCTGCTCCTGGCGTTACAGTCAGTTTAAATTCGACCCTTGTAGTTACTCGTGCACTTGAACACATAGCTCACGAACGATGAAAATAAGATTGGAATGCACTGATATTCAGGCAGAAGATTTATATTGAAATTTTATCGGAATCCGTTAACGCATATAGACCAAGGCCAACACGTAATGAAAATTATTCCAAGTATTTATTCGTTTATAAAATTTAACAAAGAAAAACTAGAGGCCGAAGGCTGGATCTGTGCAGACCTAGGCATTATCATCATCGTGGCGCAACAGCCCGACTGGGTGTTTTTTTTTAGAGGTATAGTTTTTTTTAATAAAATAAAGAAAAGTCAATAAAATGACCAATGTTTAGGCTTTACTTGCTCGGAAATTTCATGGCATTTAGTGTTTGAAAACAATTTCGGACTTAGGACCACCGCGACTAGGTCACATGATTTAGGCGGCCAATTGACAGGTCCATTTCGTTAGATAATTCGGTCATCAAAAGTATGGTATGTCGCACCATCCTGCCGAAACCATTTGTTTTCGAGATTATTGGCATTGATGTAGGAAACGAAAAAACTGCGAATCATTTTCCTGTACCGCTCGCCATTCACGACTCCGTTTTCAGTTTGAAACAAATATGGGCAAATTACGCCTCCGGTGTACAAACCGCACCAAACCGTGTCTTTTTTAAGATGTAATCGTGCCTCAAAAACGTGTGAGGATTGTGCTCAGCCCAAAAATGACAATGTTGACATACCCACTGAGCCAAGAAGTGAGCCTCATCACTGAAGATGATTTGACGGTAAAAATCCGGTTGTACTTTCAGTTGATTTTCCGCCCATTCACCGAAGGTACGATGCATACCATGGTCCAATGGCTTCAACTCCTGCTTCAGTTGGATCTTATAGGGGTGCATGCCAAGATCTTTCCTCAAAAAACCACGTTGTGGTCGGGCAGAGACCAAGTTGTTGAAAACGGTGTTGAATCGATACGTTTGGCACCGTGTGAGCTCGTGTTGGATAAATATTATCTATGAGAGTGTACGTAAACATAAATCGATCCATAGTATTGCGTATAAGCCGTTCCGATGGACGATTATGCGCACCGTAAATTGGGCGAAGTGCTCTGTGAGTTTAGTGGACAGAATGCGAATTTTGGAAATAAATTTCCTTTTTTTTTTAATGGGGTTCGTCTTCATAGGATGCCCAATAATGCAGTTACCATCCTTCCGCAATGTTATTCACTGTCATTTGGCGTGTTTATCAATTCGTCGATTGGCATTTGAGTAGTACTGCCCCTGTGGTGTAAGTTTTGAGAGCAATATCACAGTCTTTTTTGCGTGCTATGTAGAAGGTACGCTCAGTAGCTCTGAAGTCTAGGTTTGATCCCCAACGCGTCTATAAAAAAGATACAAAGTATCTACACTGCATGCAGATACATCGGAACATGGATATGTCTATGACTACCGACTGCGTGGAACCTGTTGTGTTGAAGATATCGACGTAAGTTTTGTAAAGATCCCAGTATAGTTATACTGGATGAAATCATTCGAATAAACACGTCCCACGCTTTCGGTAGGCATAAGACATATCCATGTACCCATGTATCTGGTGGCAGTGTAGATACTCGTCATAAATTCTGCTTTGCTTTGTCCTGTCCGCTTGGGCTCCTTTCTCTCGCGGGATCGTTTCGTTTTCGTTTGCATCGCGTGTGTGCAATATTTACCTCCTCTCGTGCACCCTGTTCCATCTACCCGTTCGTTATAGTTTGCAGACTGCAGCCTATCGACATTTCTCTGAGTACGTTTCTGCTAATCGCAATCACGCTTCCCACCATCTTTTCCCAATCGGACGTGTATTGTGTTTGTATATCTATTGCAAAATCGCTCCCACACTATCCGTCTCATCCCGCCCCTTTACTCGTAATCAACAGTCCGGGTCCGGCACACACAATTTCTCAAGGAACGCGTGCGAGTCTATGCGATTGTGTCCGGTAAACAGAAAGGGAAACTAACAAAAGTAAACAAAACATTCCAACACACGCACAAAGAGAATGCACAAGAAAAATTTTGGAATTTTTGCAGAAGGAGGGGGGGGGGGGGGGGGCATTTGATCTTCTGCAGACCTCTGAATGTACATCATGTCACGATGAGCTGCCCGGAACTATGACATCCTGCGACGCATATTTCTCTATTTCGGGGCTTGGGAGATATTAACTCGCGCAGTACGAATCCGCCATTTTATTTTATGGTACGTTTATTGCATGTGTGGTGGGGGCCCACATTGTGGACCAGTCAGACCTCAAATCGCCGCCATTGCAAATGCACAACCATTTGGATAGAATGAACTTCATCCGCGATGGCTCTCGCTCTCTATCTTCGGGGGCGGGAACTATGTAATGTACGCACTCTCAAATTGCGTCTGCGCATGTCCAAATGTTAGTCGAACTGACTACTTGCTACTTTTGCTGGGACCCTATTGATTCAGATATGTAGTACAACGCGCGCTATTTTATTTGTTTGGATTCCAGTCATTTTGAACATTTTGGAATTTTTGCGGAAGGGGGGCATTTGATCTTCTGCAGACCTCTGAATGTACATGATAACATATAACATCCTGCGACGAATATTTCTTTATTTCGGGACTTGAGAGATTCTAACTCGCCTAGTATAAATCCGCCATTTTGTTCTATTTGTTTATTGCACGTGTGGTGGGGGCCCATATTGTGGACCAGTCAGACCTCAAATCGCCGCCATTGCAAATGCACAAACGCAGTCGCTGGATCACCCGATTTGGCTCGAATGAACTTCATCCGCTCTCGCTCATCTTCGGGGGGTGGGAACTATGTACACTCTCTCAAATTGCGTCTGCGCATGTCCAAATGTTAGTCGAACTGACTACTTGCTACCTTTTCTGGGACCCTAGTGATTCAGATAGTACAACACGGGCTATTTTATTAAATGATGAATGGGAATTGGCGGAAATTGAAGGTCATTGAAAGTCCACCCGTTCACCCGTACACTATGTTATTTCTTGCCGTCCACAACGTAAACCTTTATCGCTATCAAATCAACATCCCAACATGTACACACAGGATCCCCGCAAGCGCACCGCCCGCGCGGATCTACAAGCAACAGCCATGCACAATGACCACTTCACTCAAACGACATGCACAACCAGAAAAGAAACATTTTCAATGGGCTTGTTTCCTCTTCTGACCCCCGAGTAGAAAAACAGACATTTCGTGTGACGGACAGATTTTTAGGATGACCCCCAGCTATAAGACATATCCATGTCAAAACTGCCTGTGGGTATTATTAGAACTCCCACAGCGTTCCGAACTTGTCACCAAAAAGACGGGTCGGATTGGAGGTGCATGCTACATGCTAGCCACTGCACCATCTGAAATCTAAATGCTATTGAAACGTCAACAAGTCATAGTAATGTAATCGATGTTGACGTGCCCACGCCCTGGAGGGGTCAAAGCAATTAACATTTAGATGACGACTTAAAAAGGACAGCAAGTAGCATTCGAAATCGTTTATATGCTAGCAAAACGCATTGCCATCTAGATGTACAGGCCATCAAAATGGCTGATCAAATTGGTCAATGAGGTTATTTTAGATATCAAAATGCGTGCTGTCAAATAGTGGTCAGCGACTGGTGACACGAAGAAAATATGTTGTGCTGTGTTACACGGTCCAAAGGAGTAATTTTTAAAAAATGTGCAAAAAAACTAAGTGTAGTAGTACTGCCTTTTTTTCCAAAAGAAAAAACTTCAATGCCGTCATTTGAATTTCAGATTAATTATTTCTACAGTTTAGACCGCATATTCAATTGGCAGTGCTAAACGTGAAGTAATTTGTGATGGAGCACTTTCAATCGCAAAAAAAAAGACATCGGTTTGTCGATTATTACCACGTTCGTGGCACTGTGCAATGTTTAGTTTCCGACACAAAGGTCCTGTTGATTTTTCAAGCAAATAGGTCATGTTTTTTTTTCGTAATAAATCAATCTTTTTGATTCTGGATTTACTGGATCTTGATGCCGACCTGAAAGGGTTAAATTGTTCCTAGCTGGAAAATATTTCGATACCGCATCCTGGACATTTGCTTTACCGTCCATGGCCATACATTGATTGCATTCACAATTTATTCTGAAATTCCAATGTTGTCATCCCCGTCTCTGATAAACTCACTACAATCTAGTCCAATATTTACGGTATGTAATGGGGATAATACTCGTACGCCAACAACAGGAAAATCCTACATCTCTACTGAGCTAAGGTCTCGTTTCAATAGATTTTGATTAGAGGTTGCACCGGTAATGAATCAAAGAAGTTCACCCATACCTTCGTGAATGCAAAAAGCCGGAACCAAGTTTAATAAAGTTCTGGCAACAAGATTAAAAGTTTCTATGACGATGGCGTACATAAAATTGAAGTTAGCGTAGCCACTTTGACCATAGGATACGTTAACGTAGTTGTGGCTCGTCGTAATGTAAGGAAGTGAATGCATGAGTGAATGCATGAGGACGTTGTAATAAGTCATGAGTCAGGTGTATCTAGAATAATTTGAGAGAAGTCGAAATATCAAGTTTTCAGAAGGATGCTGCGAGAAAGTTTGCTGATTGGGTCTGGCATACCTACGAATATACGAGTATAAATGATTCATGTTATTTTCAGGATTAATCAAACGTTATAGGTACTTTGAAGTACTTTGGGATAGAGGAATAGATTGGAGATTCCAATTCTCAAGCAATTCAGAATAATCGTCCTTCTATTCTACGAAAATTAAGAATTCCTTAACCTATTACATATTTGCTACGGTGTCGAAAACGGAATACAACTTCAAACTAACAGTGAATCGCTTGTACAGATGGTACCGAATTGGCAGACGTATCAAACGAAATTCTACCTAAATAGAAGCTGCGTTTTTTTCAACAAAAATAGGTGGCTGTGGCGCAAGAGTTAAGGTTCTAATACATGTGACGTGTAAACCCGTCAGGCGCGTCAAATCTACGTTACCCGTCCCATGAAAACAGCAGCTGCTAGCATGCACCCCCTATCCGCCCCGTCTTTAAGCTGACAGGCTCGGAGCACTATGACAGTTCTATTAGTACTCACAGGCAGTTTTTGATCATTCCGAGATTTGAACTCCGAGCACTAGATTAGTATCGTAGAGCGGTCACCGAACTTCCACGACCACCTTATCGCGCTCGGTGGTCGTAGTTTTGCGTAGTTTACCAGATATTGGGTGGTGTGAATAAAAAATAAGCAAATGCTACAAGTGTTAAGTCTTTGCTTTAGCATTTGCTTTAAGTTAAAGCATTTGCTAATAGCCAAAGCTTGAATTTGTGTGAATAACCTTTTGCTTTTGCTTACTAGCAAATGCTGGAAAATTTAAGCTTTTGCTTATGATTATTTGGTCTAGTGGTAGATGCTTCGATAATTGAATATCATCCATGTTGGGTCACGCATGCAAGTAACAGCAACATCATGACACTTGAAAGAATGCAGAGAACGCAAGATTGTAGCATTTTAAAGTATACAAAAAACGATAACTATCGTTATGGATAAGAGGTTCATATTTTTGGACCATCAATTGTTAATAGTTTACATTCTAAAATTTACTTTCGTTACTTATCCGACTACTTGAAGTGTGTGGTTGGTGACTATTGACATTCAAAGAATTTTATTGCTTTCTGTTCTGTACGACAGATGCATAAAATTTCTGATTACAGTACAATCGCGATAATTTCATCTAATAAAAACCAGCTTGGTTGAAATTATCGGGATGGTGAAATTATCGAGACACTTATAAATTAATAATTAAAACATTGAATTGAGCTCAAATAAGGTGTACATTAAATATACTTGTTAATAAAATCCAATTCAATTCGTGTTTGAATGAAATCGCTGATTTTAGGTTGCTTAAAAGTGCGTTGTAAGCACCTATTTATTGCGCGCTCCGTACTTCTTGAAGTGTCTCAATTTCGACTATAGAAATTGAGTTTTGCACAGCCCACATTAAGACAACATCAAAACATCAATTAGCATCATAGTCTTTCACTTTTAGTGCCTCAATGATATTTTTATTTTGTTGATTTGATTTTAACGAAAAGTAATAAAGAATATTGATCGTCTACACGAAGTGATGCGGTCCGATGTGCGAAACGATTTCAAGTGGACAGATAACAAAAAGGATAAATTATTGGTCATATACAAAAAGTAATGCGATGCAATGTAAAACTGTTACGATGCCGTAACCAGATGCATAAAATTTCTAATTACTCTGTATTCTGCGAATTATTCTGAAGAAAGAGGTTTTTGTAGAATAGTTTGTAAAGTTAGTATAGTTCTTAAGTGAATCTCGGTCAATACAGACAGAAAATACAAACTCAGTTAAATAAACTTAAACTAAAACTTCGTTTATTTTTCTAAAAAAGTTTTAACCTAAAAAAAATAAAAACTTGCATTCCTTGTGATAATTTGGTGTGTAAAGAACGTTTTTTGTAAGACATATACATATATATTGGGAGTACAAATTAATTCGGTCCGTTTTTTGTGGTCAAAAATACATTTATTTCAAAATAAAAAGAATCAAAAGATTAATCATAGTATCGTCCATCGCTAGTAACTACTTTTTCCCACCTCTCAGGCAGTTTTCTAATTCCATCTCGAAAAAATGTTTCGTCTGTTGAGGTGATCCAAGTTAGGAGTCAATTTTTTATTTCTGCGAAAGAAATGAACCGATGACCTGCCAGATCGTGTTGCATCTGTCGGAACAACCAGAAATCAGAAGGAGCAATGTCCGGAGAATACGGCGGGTACGGCAAAATATCCCACTTGAGCATTTCCAGATATTTTTTCACGACTTTTGCGACATGAGGCCGAGCGTTGTCATGCAGAAAAATAACTTTGTCATGTCTTTGCTTGTATTCCGGTCGTTTTTCTCGTAATGCACGGCTCAAACGAATCAATTGCAGTCTATTTTTATGGTATCGCCAGGTTGTAGCACCCTTTTGGTCCCACCAGATACACAACATGACCTTCGAACCATGAATATTCGGCTTTGGTGTTGATGTTGAGGTCGATGGCAACGATATTTTTTCTTCTTGGGGTTGTCATAGAATATCCATTTTTCATCCCCAGTAACAATTCTATGCAAAAAAACCCTTTTTTTGTTGCCTTTGAATCAGCTGATCGTAAGTAAAAAATCGCCTTTCAAATGTCTCTCGGTTTCAGTTCATAAGGCACCCAATTGCCTTTCTTTTGAATCATTCATTCATTCATGGATTTTAATCGTACAGAAACTGCTTGTTGAGTCACTTGTAACGGACGGTTTGGTGGGCATCCGAAGATGCCCGTGGGGACAGAGCCTAAGGTAGCATAATTGACCGTGAAGGTCGGCCCGTGCCATCTGGCGAAGAAAAAGGCCCCTCAACGAGCTAAGCAGCGGCCTACCCTACGATGAAAGAATACAGGATGTAATATAAGCGAGAATTTTGGGAACCATTTTCTTCATGTGGTTGTGCGCACCAACACTATCTCATTTTCAATGGGCTCATTCACCAAACATGAGCAACAACGCGGCAACTACTGCTGCTCCGGAGCATTCGTTCTGGAACAACTACCTCGCTTTGTTATTGTGTGTGCTATCGGAATCCACATGGCACAAGATCCGAACATACAGAAGGTCTTATCAAGACAAATCTTTCTTTCTCAACGATTTTGTGAAATTTATCCTGAAATACAACGCGAAAACCACGAAACTAGTACGAAATCTTTTTATTTCCGGGACTCTCGCACTTTTCGCTACGGAGGTGAAGTAGCGGCTCAGCAATATGAATGAGCCCAATGGTGAAAATGACAGACGGACATCTGTTTACTTTGCGACTGGCGAGAAATGGCCCGCGAAAGAAAATAATTGTTTTATTAAGAACACAATTGTATTTTATTTATTCCAACGGCACATCACGGTTCCGCACATCTTAAAGGACGCGTTCAACACTTTTACGTGTGTAATGAGATTCTCATTTTCCGGAAATTCTACTTGTTTCGGCGGACTTTTACGACGCGCGCTATTTTTGTAAAATTTGGGTGTTTTGCACTATATTTTACATTTACAAGCCCACAAATAGAATGTAAGATTCGAATCTCGCAAGATTACGAAAAAATTTCACCAAATAAACTTAATTTTCTCTTATTAAACGGCACTTGAAAATTCCGCTGCGCCAATTCACTTCTTTAAAACAAAGAACTGTCAACCAAACAATTGTCATCCAGTCTAAACTACCAAAACAGCTGTTAAAGTTTGGTTCCCCACACACATAGTGCATATGTGCGTTAGATCTCATCCATCCATTTCTTCCAATTAAAACAAAAAAATAAAACCTCCCGCAAATGCTGCTTAGTTAACACAAAATTGGACATATTTAACACAGTGAAAAACAAGTTTTTTTTTTATGAAACTCGAAGCGATATGAACTGAATATTATTGACAGATGTCTAACCTCTCTGAAACTACCGACATCAGCTGTTACTACTAAATATTCGTAAGAGGCAGAGCCACCTTTTGAAAACGGACCGAACTAATTTGTACTCTATTTAATATATTGTACATAGATAGATAGTGTTTATTTAAATTTATTGATCGTGTGTACAGTGTTTGAAATTTTGAATTTTGTATGAAAAAGGTGGATTACGACATGAAAATCCTATATAACTCGACCTTTTTCGAATGAACAATCTTGATCCGAACAACATTTTTTTCAGGACACTCCCCTAAGTGTCACTGCAAAAAACCAAACCAGATTTCCGTTTCTAACATTGCGGCCGCCGCGGTCAGAATGATGAAAATAGTTCATTTGTAAGGTATATTGTGTGTTTGTGTTGTGTTGTTCGGATCAAGATTTTACATTCCAGTAGGGTCGTAGTCCACCTTTTTCATGCAAAATTCGAAACTTCGAACTTGTCTGCCATGGCGTTAGCAACGGAATACAAAATAGTACTTAAATCAAGTATTTGCAAATGACTTTACTTGCCTCAAATAGTTACCACCTTTGACGTTGTCTACCACCACTTTAGCAACACCCCAATTGTCTGCCATACTGTTTCTCGTTATAACCCAGCAAACAATTTCGTATCATTCACCTTGCAAACAGTGGTACGGTGGACTCCTTCTTCCTTCGCGACACTAATTTGAAATCCCGGATCATTCAAAAAACGAAGAAAAATTTCCATTTGTTTCTTAGGCAAGGCTCCTCCTATTTTTTCACTATTTTCACCCAGAAAATAGTTGGCCAACCACTCAACATTGTTTTCCGTAAACCTGTATAACTTATGGTAGTCTGCACTTAAACAATTAAGTCATAAATGCAGCAAAAATAGCAACTCGAAATAATAAGCAAATGCTACCAATTTTTTAAGTGTGCTCCCAGGCACACTTAAAAAATTGGTAGCATTTGCTTACTTTTTCTAGCTAATGGTCTGTTTTATTCACACATTTTAAGCATTTGCTGGAAAAATCTAGCAATTGCTAACGTGAATAGTTTAAGCTTTTGCTTAAAATTTTTATTCACCTGAAACACAGCTATTGCTTAAAATTTGCTAGTTTTAGCTTTTGCTTAATTTTTATTCACACGACCCATTGTATTTCTAGTAATATCAGGTAGGCAATTTTCATAAAAAACCTAATGCCTGTATCAGCTAAACGGTTAAGAATTCGAAAAAATGTGTCTTAATATTTTTTGCAGGAAACTGCAAGGGATCACGTGACAGTGCGCCAATGCCCAATTTCCGGACACCCTGTATGTCATGCACGAGGGGCCCCAAAGCGAGATAGATTTCGCACCTATTCCAAGTAAACCTGTGTAAAGGATGGGTTGGTGGGCATCCGAAGATGCCCGTGGGGACAGAGCATAAGGTAGCATAATGATTGTGAAAGTCGGGCCGTGCCATCCGGCGAAGAAAAAATACACCTCAACGAGCTAAGCAGCTGTCTATGCTTGCTGAAGTTAGTTCGGGAGACGTCGGCGGGGTTTTCGCCGCTTGTTACCCTGGCCACATTAACAAATAACAAAAATGCATTTGCCTGAGGAAGACAACACAAACAGTGACGGCAAAAATGAGGAATAACAAAAAAAGAAAAAAAAAAAGAAACCGGAATATAGAGGGCTACGCCCGCAATCCGAGGGTTTTGTAGCAAGCACTTATTTTGGTATGTAAGTATCGGTTCCTTGCTCTTCTTGGTACCACTTAAATGGATAAAAAAAATGATAATAAAAATGTCTGACCCATCCTGTAGTATCTTAAATGCCCATTCATATTACGTGATTGTAATGAAACTTAGAACATATTATTGTCTATGGTGTTGGTTATCCTTGGACATCAGTACTTTTGATATCGGTCGTGTTTAAGAGATGCAGGGGTGCGCTAACTGTAACTATGGAAATAAGCTATTATTAACCTATTTTGAGGAGATATACAAATTACATTATTTCTCGTTTTATATGCTATTCGGAACCCACCTTCCTGAAAGTTTTCATTTTTCAAAGTAAAACGGTCTCGAAATGCAAGGGGGGACAAATTACAATCTAATATTTTCTCCTCCCTCATTTTTTCCGCTTTCTTCAAATTTAAAGTAAATGCCAAAAATAAAATGTACTCAACATTACCTCTCTCACAACACCCGACTTGCCTATACCAGTCGATAAACAAAATTTGACCTTAATTTCGCCCCACCCCCTCCCCTGCCCGTTATAGTTGGCCAACTACAACACATCGCCCCCTACCAATCTTTACCCTTTCATGAATGTAATTAACCCTAATATGTAACAATAACTGCAGTCCGCACTACGAAAAACAACTTGCAAGTAGTACTCGCACCTTCGAAGCCGGTAGGTGTATTTTTTGTATCATCATCATCATCGTGGCGCGACAGCCCGACGTCGGGCCTTGGCCGCCTGGATCATTGTCCTCCAATTATCTCGGTCACGTGACCGCATCCTCCAATTTTGGGAGCCCAGCAGCTGCGCGGCGTCCACACCTACTGAGCTCTCCCAACGAGATCTCGGTCGTCCTCACAGTCTCGCTCCGTCGACTCGTTCTGCATTCATTACTCTCTTAGGCATGCGATCATCGTCCATTCTTTGTACATGCCCTGCCCATTGAAGTCGTTGTAGTTTGACGATTTTCGAGACTTGCAGCTCATCGTACATTTCATACAACTCATGGTTGTACCGGATGCGCCATCCATCTCGATCGCAAACAGCCCCGAAAATTCGCCGTAGAACCTTACGTTCGAAAGTGTCTAGCATGTTTTCGGAGGCTTGAGCTAGGGTCCATGCTTCGCAGCCATAGCATAGCACTGGTCGTATAATGGTTTTGTACACGCGGAGCTTCGTGTTTCTGTGCACATGTTTCGATTTCATTATGGGGAGAACCGAGAAAAAAGTCTTATTAGCTAACTGTATCCGTCGCTTGATTTCGTCAGTTTCGTTGGCGTCCCTTGACAGGTTGCAACCCAGGTAAATGAAGTTGTTCACGAACTCGATGTTGAGGTCCCCCACATTGATGCTTGGTTGTGCAGGTGTCCTTGTCACCGATTGCATCATTATTTGAGTTTTACCCTCGTTAATACGTAATCCAACTTCCTTTGCAGCGGTATCAAGCGTATGCAGAAGTTCTTCTGCGTCAGCCAATCTTCGGGACATGATGTTGATGTCGTCGGCGTACGCTGCTAATTGTGTCGACTTGATGAGTAGCGTCTTGCTGTTGTCCAAATTCATGGCCCGAATAACGTATTCCAGTGCTAGGTTGAAGAGCGTCGGAGCCAGTCCATCGCCCTGTTTCAAACCAGTGCGTGTTTCAAATAGATCAGTAAGTCTATTCTGGATTCTGACTTGTGAGGCGGAGTTGGTCATCGTCATCTTTGTCAGTCGCACTAATTTTGCTGGTATACCAAATTGCAGCATGATGTTGTACAGTACTCCACGATCGATACTGTCGTATGCCTGCTTGAAGTCGACAAAGATTTGGTATACGTTTACGTTGTATTCCCAGCACCTCTGGAGTATCAGTTTGACTGAGAAGAGCTGATCGGTTGTGGAGCGACCAGGTCTGAAACCGCTTTGATATTCGCCAATGACTCGTTCTGCGTACGGTTTTATTCTATTTTCCAGAATTTTCGTCAAAATTTTAAAGGACGTACAAACTAGTGAGATGCCCCTGTAATTCTCACACCGCAGTTTATCTCCCTTTTTATGAATTGGACAGATGATGCTTCTGCGCCAATCGTCTGGGATCTCCTCGTTCTCCCATACTCGCAGGAGTAATTGATGTATGGCATCAACTAGACTCGTTCCACCGAATCTTAGCAGTTCAGCTGGAATCTCGTCAGCGCCCGGCGCTTTATTTCGTTTTAGTGACCGCAACGCGAGATCAACTTCCTCTACTGTCGGGGGTTGAATGGGTGGGCCTAGATCAACAATATCGTCGAAAGCTTCCTGTGTGGGGATGTTAGATGGTCGGTTTAGAAGCTCTTCAAAATAAGAGGCCCATTGTTTGTTAATACCATCGGTGTCACTGATGATGTTTCCATCCTTGTCCTTACAAAGGCTAGTCCTGGGTTGGTAGCCGTTCTTAATTGTATTTACTAGTTTGTACGCTTGTCTGGTGTTCCTATTAGCTAAGTTTTCGTTTATGTTCAGCAACTGCTCGTCAAGGTATTTACGTTTCTTACGTCTAATTATTCTATTCGATATTCGCCGTAGCTCGTCATATTTTTCTCTTCTGGCTCTGGTTCCTCGTTGAATCCATTGTCTGTAGGCCTCGTTTTTCGCGTCAAGTGAATTTTTGCATTCTTCGTCGAACCAGTCATTTCGCGCTCGCCGGGCTTTATATCCCACGACCTTCTCTGCGACATCCTTGATGGTACCCTTGAGTTCTTCCCAGAACCCATGGACGCCTGTGTTGCTGATGTTGTGTAGCATAGGTGATGGTTTTTCCTCAAGGGCGGTAGTATACGCCACCGCTGTAGCATCACTCAAGAGCTTATCAACCGCAAAGATTTTGGGAGGGCTGATTCTTGACTGGTGCACTGAGGAAATTCTACATCTGTAGGTCGTCTTCACCAAGTGATGATCTGAGTTGCAGTTTGCTCCTCGATAGGAGCGGACATCCATGACACTAGACGCCCATCTCCTGCAAATGAGGACGTGGTCAATTTGGTTGACGGTATGTGCGTCTGGAGACTTCCAGGTCTGCTTGTGAATGCGTCGATGCGGGAAACACGTAGAGCTTACGACTAGATTCCTGCTGCAGGCGAAGTCTATAAGTCGCTGGCCGTTATCGTTACATTCTTCATGGAGGCTGTGGCCTCCAGTGGTCCCCCGATGCCAGCTTTCATTCCCGACTTTCGCGTTAAAGTCTCCCAGCAGCAATTTGACGTCGTTTGTTGGAAGTGAGTCGAAGAGAGTTTCAAGGCGGGCGTAGAACTCGTCTTTTACTGCGTCTTCTTTAACTTCAGTATGAATATGTATGAATAGTGTAAAAATGCCTAACTTTAAGTGAATGTACTATTATTAAATATAACATGATTGTAATGAAACTTAGAGACATTATTGCCTATGGTGTTGATTATCATTGGCCATCAATATTTTTGATTTCGGGTGTGTCTAAGGGGTGCAGGGGTGTGCTAACTGAAACAATAGAAATGTACTATTATTAACCTTTTTTGATGAGATTTCAAAATTCTAATATTTTTAGTTTTCTATGTTAGTGAAATGCCGCTTTTCTGTAAATTTTCATATTTCTAAGTGTAACGGCTTCGAAATGCAGGGGGGGGGGACAAACTCGGTTGACATATTTTCCCCTCTCCCTCTTTTCCCGTTTCTTCAAATTTGAAAAAAATTCCAGAAATGGAATGTACTCGACGGTACCTTTCTTACGATACCCCACTTGCCTATACCAGACGAAAAAAAAATTTCGACCTTCATTTCCCCTCTATGGGGACCCCACCTTAAAGTTGACCTATTACGACTTTCTCCGGAGAATTATAGTACTTCTACATATTTTCACTAAATTGCATGCGTGTAGCTTCAGCGGTTCGTGAGATATTTCATGGACAGACAGACGGACGCATGACCGATTTCATAAGGGTTTAGTTTTACTACAAAACCCTAAAAATGGGCGATAAGGATGGAAAGGTTGGCAGACGGCTGAGATGCCCTCGTGCTTGCATCGGGGTCCGGGTGTAATGGAACTTTCGGCGTTTAATTTCGTATCGTGATCAGTACTCATTAGGTGCTGCCTTTGATCTGCCGGTGGAAGCAGCACAACCGAATTTGGTTCGTTATACACCTGTTTCACGCAGGTGTTAAGAGAGTATCGTATCGATTACGAGTCGAGTCAGAAGCATGCAGAGTTTGAGTCGAAATCGAGCCGGCCCGTATGCGGGAATGCTAAGTCACAATTTTATATTTATAGATATACATATATTAAAGTTTGGTATTTTCGGCTCTGGAAATGGTTCAAATCTAAATCGGATGAAATACGGTCACTTGTGTGAGGAAAATCACTTAATTTGGATTACTGAGTTCCAGTGAATTTCTAGCTCGTCTATGCTGTCTCCAAAACTCTCCGTTTCAAAGATTCTCAGAAAAATACTTAATAACAAATTTTCCAAAGTGTATTTCTAGATATCTTTCGACTTTATCTGGAAATGTGCAACCATTCTACTGTGCATATGCATACATATGTATGTCCGTATAACATATTGTACTCGTACTGTCCAGTTACCCTTCACATCTACTACTCGAAATATCACCATTGTGAAATTCTGAAATCCCAACGATACAGTATCTGTAGTCCAGTGACGTGCACTCGTAGTAAGCAATTCCAAACTGCTTGACTTACCGAAATAAGCAATTCAATAATAAACTTTGCTTACACCAATACACATATCATCATTTCAGTCAATGTTTTTCTTTAAGCTGAAGAAGACATATTATCATTCAAATATTCCTTTACACATTCAAATTCTGATCCGCGCCTTCTTTTAGTTAAAAAACATTCGTTCAATTACTTTAGATAATATTCAAACCTCCCACATTTTGCACACCATAGACACCGAACTTAGAATAGGAAAATGTGCCTAGATCTTTAGATGCATGTACCATGTGTGCATCCAAATACTAGAGACATGTTGATTCCAGAAAATGGGAATCTTGGATTTCGGTAGTACATTGGGCAACGATTTTTTTTTGTTTTGTTCGCAAATTTATATGAGACAAGTCAAGCACTGGCGCGACTGCTTTTGTGTGTGGGATAAATCCCAATGATGCTTGTTAATGAAATGTTGCCAATGCAACATGGGAATGTTTATGGGAATTTGATTTTTCCAGTAGAGCTTTTGTTTTTGTTATGTAATGGATTTTCCGTTGCAATTTAAAAGAGGAAATCAGTGCAATCGGGTGATTTTGATTAAATTGTGATTTGAAGTTTTTTTGACCGTTTGTAGTGATTTAATTGATTTGATTTGTGATAAAAGTGGTAAGTTTTCTTTTCGCATTATGTCGGAGTATTGCTGCGCGACGGATTTCGTACTAAAAGCGGGATTTTCAACTCTTTCCTTTGCCAAGAAAAGAGAAATTATAGAATCGGATAGACCGAAGCCAGATCTTAGTTTAGAGTTTAAATTAAAAAATATTACGCGAAAATTCCATATCGAAACGTATGAAAAGTACATTTGGTTAACGGGAAGCTGTAAATTAAATAAGTTATTTTGCTGGCCGTGTCTTTTGTTCACGAATGAAAAATCTGTTTGGAATAAAGCTGGATTTAGTGATTTGAATAATTTTACGGGCTCAGCAGCAAAGCATTCAAGTTCCGAAAAACATCTTCAGTCGTTAATTAAATTAGATAATTTTGGTTCTCAGCGTATAGAGTTTATGCTTAGTAACCAGGTGGCAATATCTGTTAGTTTGCATAATGAAAAAGTTGAGCGTAATCGTAATATTTTGAAACGTTTAATCGATACTGTAATTTTTTTGGCAAAACAGGAGCTTCCTTTTCGCGGAAATAATGAAGACTCTTCTTCAAATAATCGTGGTAATTTTATCGAAACCGTAAATTTCTTGAGTTTGTACGACCCGATAATTGAGTCCCACATAGATTCTATAAAAGCAAATGCAGCGTTTTCGGGTTTGTCTAATAGAATCCAAAACGATATTGTTTCCGCTATAGCTAATGTGGTTCGAAATAAAATCAATTTGGAAATAAAGGAGGCTCCATTTGTAGCTGTAATGGTCGACGAAACGCCAGATGTTAGCGGTCGGGAACAATTAACGATGATTTTTAGATATACAATATCAAATGAGATTGAAGAAAGATTTATCGGATTTTTGGATGTAAGCGCTAATCGTACAGCTACAGCAATAAGCTCTCACATTTTAAAACAATTGCAAAATTTTAATATCGATAAGAAATTAATTGCACAATGTTACGATGGCGCAGCAGTAATGAGTTCTCAAATTCGTGGAGTTCAGACTTTAATTCGGGAAAAACATAAATCGGCAATTTTCGTTCCATGTTACGCTCATTCACTAAATCTAGTATTGTCTAAAGCAGTTGAGTTTATTCCGGAAATTAAATTATTTTTCGCGCACATCAATAAAATCGCATCATTTTTTAATACATCCACTAAAAGCTCGGACCTTTTTGCAAATATAGTAAATTGTCGTTTACCATCGGTTTCCAAAACGCGTTGGCATTATCATTCGCGTATTATTAACGTTATATTTGAACATAAGCATGAAATTTGTACAGTTTTTGAGACAATTTCGAATGGTTCTCAACACTGGGATGGCGATTCCTTGACTTTTTCCGATATATACTTACAAAAATTCGCAGAGTCAGATTTTCAATTATATCTGTTAATTTTTTCTGAAATTTTTTCGAAAACTGATATATTATTTAATTTTATTCAGAGCAAAGTGGTAAACATTTCATATGCAAGCCAAAAAATTATTGAATTTGAAAATTGGCTTGAAAATGACTTTTCTGAAAAGTTTGATAATTTCTATTCGACAGTTACAGCAGAATATCAGCCACCACGTAAGAAATGTAGAAATGCGATAGATCCTTTACAAAATTTACGGCGGATATTTCGGGAGATTATAGATGTTATTCTCGGGCAAATTCGAGATCGATTCCATTCGTTTAAAGATCTTTCATTTTTAGAGTTGCTTGAACCGAATTATTTTTCTAAATTCAAGTCAAATTTTCCCGATAAAAATTTTGACTCACTTATTGAATATCACGGTCAATTTTTCGATTGAATAAAGTTGAAAAATGAGCAAAAAGTTATTTATTCTTCAGATGAGTTTAAAAACGCGAATCCTAGTAAAATTCTCGATTATTTTCAAAAACGGCCTTATGTCGCAAACGGTTTTAAGCAAGTTCATATTTTAGCAAAATTATTAACGTCAATTCCAGTCACAGTGGCAACAGCGGAAAGGTCATTTTCAACACTAAAGCGCGTTCACACATTTTTGAGAAATCGCCAATCCCAAGAACGACTTTCGGATCTTGCTTTAATTGCGGTTGAAAAGGATCTTCTTATACAAATGCGAAGAGAAAACGATTTTTTTGATAATGTGATTAAAGAGTTTTTACTTAAAGAACGGCGCATAGATTTGGAATACAAATAAATGGCAATGGCGAAAGAATATTTATTTATTTCAAATACCCCTGAATTTTTCTTAGTCTTAATTAACATAATATTTAAAATATTTATCATTTTTTTTATTAGTAATATTTTATTTATTTATTTTTTTTTTGTATTCCGAATATATGTGCCAATATTTTATTTATATCTTTCCTGATTTCTTCTTTAAGGCTTAAAGCCGCTTGGTATAAATGTTTTTGTGACTGTCCATATTCTATTATACACTCCATTTTTGTTTATGCTAAATTGGCTTTAGGGCGCCCAACTGCTTGACTATGAAAAATTTCCACTGCACGTCACTGGTAGTCTTGTTCAAATCATAATAAACCAAATTACACAATACGAGTGTACCACCACTTGCCATTTGCCATTCCCAATTGCCAACCAAATGCCCATCTTCAACAGACCTTGGTAATTGATTGGTATCGGATCAGGCAATCACATCCTTATTAGCATTATGCTTTGGGCATCCCTCAGATTTCATTATGATTTCATCAATTTCAGTTAATAATCGATTCGGTTGCGGAGCTAACTGCCTGGTCGATTACAAAAGGAGCACCTTCTCGTCAGTTGGATCGTTTCACGCGGCCAGGACCACTACTAATATTGCAGCTCCAGCTGAGCTACGAGTATATACGGGATGTTGTCCTCGCTCAATATTGAACTCGTTATGAAATTTCGTTGGATAATTTGATATTTTTTTTTGTTTGTGGCAGGACGTGATACTCCGAACTATAGGACTTTAAGGAAGTGAACATCCTTGAGATGTTACTATTCGAGACATAGATTGTGCGCGAGATATATACTCGTATAAGAAAAAATGGATATTGATTTTTCTGTTTGGAGTTTGCAGATCAAGTACATAGATTGAAGCAAATTTATAGTTTGGGTTATGCTAATGTTGGTTGAATGGTATGGCGACACTATTTTTCTGTCACGCTCAACTGTTGACTTTTAATAAAGGCGACTTGGGGTGAGAGCAGTCTGGTTGTTGAATTTTAAATTAAATACATAGTCCGTGCAAAAATATTAAACGTGAATGAAAAGAATGGTTTTAGATTAGGATACAAATAATAGGTACTATATTTTGCCAAATGTCTTGATAGCGTCCTCCACACATGGGCCAGAAAACCTAAAGGTACCAAGAAGACAGCGGATCGGAAGAAACGAGAAAAGAAACAGACAAGACCAGGCTACCAGGCTACGTGCAGATGAAGGCGATATTCAGATTAGCTACATTTTCAGCTCCGACGCAGCCACGCACAATAGCCTAGCATAGTCGATCGTATCGCATGCTGAGCGATGAGTGTGAATCCGCCCATTTGATGCTGTGTATCTCGACTGAAATTTCAAGCAGTCGTGCAGCGCGGTGTTGTGTGTGTGAATTTCGCCGAAATGTCGGATTTTTCAATGACATGAAGTTGGCTGTGATTTTTATGTTTCAAACTACCACCAGGCGGCGCTAGTGATATAACATATTGAAGTATAAATACTGCTACCTTGGCTTATGGAGTCATTCTGGTTTTGCACTTCATGGTGATCACTGGAAAAAAAAGAAGAAGAACATGGAAGCGAGTCAAAAACGGCTACTTTTCCTTTACGAATTTAATCGATGAAAAGTGGATACTATACGATAATCGTCGCCGATCGACGCAATGACTAGATGCCAATGAGGCTCCAAGACACATGCCGAAACCAAGCCTTCATCCAAATAATGGTGACTGTTTGGTGGTTTATAGCTAGATTTATCCACTACTCGTTCCTGCAACCTGGCGAAACCATCAATGCTGAGAAATATTGCGCTCAACTGAACGAAATGCGTCAGAAATTGACACTTCAACCAACTAGGCTGTATACTGCTTCATGACAACGCACGACCTCATGTATCGAGAACATAACGATTCAAAAATTGAACGAGTTGCACAATGAGACTCTTCCTCACCCACCACATTCACCCGACCTCTCACTAACAGATTACCATTTCCTTAAACGTTTGGATCACTTTTAGACAGGAAAAGAGTTTAACAATAAAGCAGCTGTCAAAAATGCCTTTGAGGAGTTTTTTCGAACCAGAAACTCGGTCTTCTACGAAACAGGAATAAATGCGCTTGTATCTCGTTGGGAAAAGTGTTTCACATTCGCTGGTACCTCTTTCGATTAATAGAATTATCTTTATAAAAAGTTATTGCTGTTCAAAAATTTACGACTGAAACCGACATTTCATCTGCTCCAACCTAATACTTAGGGAGGTCAAATCTGATCCAAGTCTGAAGATACTTAGTGACAATAGTCGCGAATGTCGGGCGCTGGCAAGTAGGAGAAGGTCAACTCATGGTGACTACTTTTTCGATAATATGGGGGAAATAACAGGGGTGGAAGTGGGCTACCTCCTCCGTTTCGCGACTACCTCCGGATAGTTTTAGCTTTATAGGTAGGCCGGAGTCTTATTTGTGGTCGCAAGATATCATAAGGCACTGACTGACGTCACTGTGGTAGAGGCAGGGCTCGCCCGACTGCATGATTAGATTCGTACAAATAAATCTCCACCACTAGAAGGCAGTCTCTGCTGCTCTTCTCTTACGGCTGGCGCGTGGTGCAGAGGAAGTCGTTTTGATTCAAGAACCATGGGTCCTGAATGACCTCGTTAAGGGACTTAAGTCTCCTCACTATACATTATTCTATGTGGGAGATCAAGGCAGGCCACGATCTTGTATTCTCATCAAGAACCGTCTACGGACTTTTCTAGTCGTGGCACGTTGCGGAATGGATATTGCCGTAGTCAGCTGGGAAACCAACTGCTAAAGATACTGGATTATATCCGCATACTTTCCGTACGACCGCTCAGGAATTGACCCCCCCCCCCCCCTCCCTACGAATCTGAGGGAGGCTAACGCACAGTGACGTGCAGTGGAAATTTTTCATAGTCAAGCAGTTGGGCGCCCTAACGCCAATTTAGCATAAACAAAAATGGACTGTATAATAGAATATGGACAGTCACAAAAACATTTATACCAAGCGGCTTTAAGCCTTAAAGAAGAAATCAGGAAAGATATAAATAAAATATTGGCACATATATTCGGAATACAAAAAATAAATAAATAAATAAAATATTACTAATAAAAAAAATGATAAATAAATATTATGTTAATTAAGACTAAGAAAAATTCAGGGGTATTTGAAATAAATAAATATTCTTTCGCCATTGCCATTTATTTGTATTCCAAATCTATGCGCCGTTCTTTAAGTAAAAACTCTTTAATCACATTATCAAAAAAATCGTTTTCTCTTCGCATTTGTATAAGAAGATCCTTTTCAACCGCAATTAAAGCAAGATCCGAAAGTCGTTCTTGGGATTGGCGATTTCTCAAAAATGTGTGAACGCGCTTTAGTGTTGAAAATGACCTTTCCGCAGTTGCCACTGTGACTGGAATTGACGTTAATAATTTTGCTAAAATATGAACTTGCTTAAAACCGTTTGCGACATAAGGCCGTTTTTGAAAATAATCGAGAATTTTACTAGGATTCGCGTTTTTAAACTCATCTGAAGAATAAATAACTTTTAGCTCATTTTTCAACTTTATTCTAACGAAAAATTGACCGTGATATTCAATAAGTGAGTCAAAATTTTTATCGGGAAAATTTGACTTGAATTTAGAAAAATAATTCGGTTCAAGCAACTCTAAAAATGAAAGATCTTTAAACGAATGGAATCGATCTCGAATTTGCCCGAGAATAACATCAATAATCTCCCGAAATATCCGCCGTAAATTTTGTAAAGGATCTATCGCATTTCTACATTTCTTACGTGGTGGCTGATATTCTGCTGTAACTGTCGAATAGAAATTATCAAACTTTTTAGAAAAGTCATTTTCAAGCCAATTTTCAAATTCAATAATTTTTTGGCTTGCATATGAAATGTTTACCACACTCTGAATAATATTAAATAATATATCAGTTTTCGAAAAAAATTCAGAAAAAATTAACAGATATAATTGAAAATCTGACTCTGCGAATTTTTGTAAATATATATCGGAAAAAGTCAAGGAATCGCCATCCCAGTGTTGAGAACCATTCGAAATTGTCTCAAAAACTGTACAAATTTCATGCTTATGTTCAAATATAACGTTAATAATACGCGAATGATAATGCCAACGCGTAACATGGAACGAAAATTGCCGATTTATATTTTTCCCGAATTAAAGTCTGAACTCCACGAATTTGAGAACTCATTACTGCTGCGCCATCGTAACATTGTGCAATTAATTTCTTATCGATATTAAAATTTTGCAATTGTTTTAAAATGTGAGAGCTTATTGCTGTAGCTGTACGATTAGCGCTTACATCCAAAAATCCGATAAATCTTTCTTCAATCTCATTTGATATTGTATATCTAAAAATCATCGTTAATTGTTCCCGACCGCTAACATCTGGCGTTTCGTCGACCATTACAGCTACAAATGGAGCCTCCTTTATTTCCAAATTGATTTTATTTCGAACCACATTAGCTATAGCGGAAACAAGATCGTTTTGGATTCTATTAGACAAACCCGAAAACGCTGCATTTGCTTTTATAGAATCTATGTGGGACTCAATTATCGGATCGTACAAACTCAAGAAATTTACGGTTTCGATAAAATTACCACGATTATTTGAAGAAGAGTCTTCATTATTTCCGCGAAAAGGAAGCTCCTGTTTTGCCAAAAAATTACAGTATCGATTAAACGTTTCAAAATATTACGATTACGCTCAACTTTTTCATTATGCAAACTAACAGATATTGCCACCTGGTTACTAAGCATAAACTCTATACGCTGAGAACCAAAATTATCTAATTTAATTAACGACTGAAGATGTTTTTCGGAACTTGAATGCTTTGCTGCTGAGCCCGTAAAATTGTTCAAATCACTAAATCCAGCTTTATTCCAAACAGATTTTTCATTCGTGAACAAAAGACACGGCCAGCAAAATAACTTATTTAATTTACAGCTTCCCGTTAACCAAATGTACTTTTCATACGTTTCGATATGGAATTTTCGCGTAATATTTTTTAATTTAAACTCTAAACTAAGATCTGGCTTCGGTCTATCCGATTCTATAATTTCTCTTTTCTTGGCAAAGGAAAGAGTTGAAAATCCCGCTTTTAGTACGAAATCCGTCGCGCAGCAATACTCCGACATAATGCGAAAAGAAAACTTCCCACTTTTATCACAAATCAAATCAATTAAATCACTACAAACGGTCAAAAAAACTTCAAATCACAATTTAATCAAAATCACCCGATTGCACTGATTTCCTCTTTTAAATTGCAACGGAAAATCCATTACATAACAAAAACAAAAGCTCTACTGGAAAAATCAAATTCCCATAAACATTCCCTGCATTGGCAACATTTCATTAACAAGCATCATTGGGATTTATCCCACACACAAAAGCAGTCGCGCCAGTGCTTGACTTGTCTCATATAAATTTGCGAACAAAACAAAAAAAAATCGTTGCCCAATGTACATACTACCGAAATCCAAGATTCCCATTTTCTGGAATCAACATGTCTCTAGTATTTGGATGCACACATGGTACATGCATCTAAAGATCTAAGCACATTTTCCTATTCTAAGTTTGGTGTCTATGGTGTGCAAAATGTGGGAGGTTTGAATATTACCTAAAGTAATTGAACGAATGTTTTTTAACCAAAAGAAGGCGCGGATCAGAATTTGAATGTGTAAAGGAATATTTGAATGATAATATGTATTCTTCAGCTTAAAGAAAAACATTGACTGAAATGATGATATGTGTATTGGTGTAAGCAAAGTTTATTATTGAATTGCTTATTTCGGTAAGTCAAGCAGTTTGGAATTGCTTACTACGAGTGCACGTCACTGCTAACGCAGCCAAAGTAGGTTTGGTCATGGATGCGATGCTAAAGCCCACCATATTGTGTTGGGTAGCTCCAACACAAATAAAAGAGGTGAGTTGGTTTTCGAATACTTTCTCTGTACAAACTTACAATACTTCTCTGCAATGTGAGCTTACTTTTGCTACTATAAATAGACAGGAAGCTCTAGATATATCCCTCTGAAACGATATTTAATACTTATTACGGGGCTAGAGGGTTTCTTCCGATCACTCATTTTCTAACCATCGCTACCTTCAGTTCAGTTCAGATCAACGAGAATCCGACAAACAGCCCAGTCCGCATAGCTTAAGGGCGATCCGAAGACAGAATGGTGAAAAAAAACAGAATGGTGGAGGTCGGCGATCAACGAATTAAAAACAACTTCCAGGAAAGCCTTCAATAGGCCGAGTCGTAAAGAATTCGCTCAGATTGGATGGCCTACAAGGGATATCTCAGAAAATATAAAAAGAAACTGAGGAAGGCGAAGCGTTAAGCGTCGCCTTCCTAAGCTCGTTCTTGTACTATAAGGATTTCCTTGGTAAGGGCCCGGTTTAATTCCGCTCCTGAAGCTTTAGCCCTATTAAACCCCTTTCTACAGGCAGCTCAGCTCACCTCGAAGGTAAAGAATTTGAAAAAATATTCCTTACTATTTTTTGCCGGAAATTAATAGGGAATCACGTGGCAGTACCCGTGAGCGATAGGTTGCACGACACCCTGGGTAGAAAATATCTTGTTTCCTAGCTCGCCCATATTTTCGAGAAAAGCAGGAATAACGAGTTCTGTTTTAATGAAAAAGTGAAGGTGGCATATTATGAAGAAAAACTTGCTAAGGTCGTGGACATTTCCTTTTCAAATATATATGCTCGCTAATGGTGTTAATTGGATTTGTTAAAAAGAAGTAATATTCCTCTGTAATGGATATATAGGTATATAGTTAAGTTAATGATATCATTAGTATTGCTAGTTGAACCATTATCGGTTCCTTATCCTTTGTCCCATTTTAATAACCCCGGGTGGCCGTTGCCAAGCATCCAGGATTAACTAATCAACGGTGTTTTTTTTTCTACTTTTTTTTTTAATAATTCCAAAAAATCGTATTTGTCATAGTTATAAATGACTTTTCCTGATAAATGTGTCAATAATATGAAAAATGCGTTCTAAACAACATAAACATTAAGCTTGCACTTCAAATTAACTAAATGTCATTTAAAACAATAACATTGGTTAGAGTTCTTGTGGATTCGATATCGATCAATTCATCAATCTTTAATTTGTATGATTGGATGTTAATTAAACCATCAAAAATAAAATCCTAATTTCATCCAATACTCTGTTTCAAAAGAAATAGTATAAGTATAAATATTTAAGTCGACGGCCCTACAATGTCAGTGGATAATTGGAATTTAACATGTTGTCGATAGCATGTGTATCTCTTGGCTTCTTTTATTCTGTATTTGGATACCTATTACCGCCTACTGAAGTGACGAATTTTCCTGCCTCTCACGAAGCCTTCCTCAACATCCTTAACGAGAATAACACATTACATGAACTTCTAATTTATCAGAACAGTACAGAACACCCCGTCAGCTCGTTTCTGCAACGTGCAACGATACCTTACAAAATTATTTCCGATAATAGTTGGGTTAAATTCCGTGGCCCGTTTGTCAAATTCCCAGATAATTTTCTCTACATCCTTTTCACTGATTGTCTGGACCATGTCCAGCCGATTATTTTGGATGCTATTGTTTCGAGTAAGATTGTCAACCGGACAAAGGTGTTAGTAGTGACCAACCGAATGTCAGGATACGCGAATAAAATTCGAGATACATTTATAAGTTTAGCTCGAAGTTCTGTTGTGAATGTGTTAGTGTTAACTTATGGAGAAAAGGATTCCGTGGACATTTACACCTATAATCCCTACAATCATCAGTACCTGATCAAACTCGATACTTCAACAGATACAATTTACTTTCCAGATAAATGTCGAAATTTATTTGGCAAAACTTTAAGAACCATGTTTTTCAAAGTAGTTCCGATGGCTTTTAAAGTTACTTGGAAAGGACAATCAATGTGGATAGGCCATTCAATCGACATGTATTATGCTTTCATAGAGAAAGTCAATGCTACCGCACAGGTTGAATACAACGAACAAGTGACGTTTGGCAAGGAAGTGTTTGTCAACGAATCGTATTCCTATGTGACAGGTGGTTCTACTTTGAAAGTGATAGAAGGACAACATGATGTTGCGTCACTTCGTGAGTTTGTTGGTCCATCGCTCCTCTTGGACTATATACGGCCGAATGAGCTGTCAGGGAAAGTGATGTTGGTTCCGAAAGCCAAACCAATTCCCCCCATTATGTCCTTATTGTCGACATCCATGGGATTCATTCTTTGCAGCATTCTCGCTTCAGTTGGAATAATAACGGCTGTGGTCAAAATTTTGTCTATTTTTGCGGGTCTTAAATTAAAAGGGGATGATTTGGCTTTTAAAATTTTCGCTACAAATATGGCACAAGGTGGATTGAAGATGCAGCTAACATGGAAAATGAGAGCTATTCTCGGAGGATGGTTTCTATTCTCGTTGGTAATAATGTCGTGTATCAGTGGTGAGATTCTTCGAAATTTCATAGCAACTATTTATGATAAGGATATTGACAATGCGGCCGAGGCTTTGGGAGTGCCTCATTGGAATTTTTATACGTTCGATGGATACCTCGAGTTTTTGCAAACCAAGTAAGATTGTCTGACTAGGCTTTTAGCTACAGGAGATAATGAATATTATGTCTTTTCTATTTGGAGAGATGAAATGGACTTTCAGGCACTTCTTAGAAAACGCGTTCGGAGCTTGCCGAAATCGGTTTTATATGAAAAAGCATACAATGTCACTGGACATGATTGCTTCATCGTATCTGAGAACGTAGCCAGTTATATCAGAGCGAGAACAGGAGAGCATTCTTATTATAAGACAAAGCCAATTCGTGAGTACTAGTATTGTCTTTTTGAATATGGTTGAATAAAATACATATATTTATTTTATTTTCTACTATCTTCACACTATTCGGTGGTGCTGCAGATTTGTGGATCCGTTTGTTTGTTGTGGAAATTTTTTACCTGACCACACACCTACTGTTTGATATTTTATCTTAGTTTTCTTAAATTTATTCATACTTGTGTGATTATTTCCTTCCAAAACTTTTATCTGTGTTTTACTCGTATGTATCGTACGACGTATAGTATTAAGCACTTTTCGTTTCAAATGATATTTCACATCCTTACAATCATTCCTTTCTATTACGTAATCTTGAACTGGACAGGTGTTAGAGGACAATAAGGTGTCAATGGGGACGAAGGGAAGGTTTGCCGAAATGACAGTGTAGGTCCGACAGCGCCATCAGGTGAAAACTTCTCAGCGTGAAGGCGGCGGCACATGCATGTTGTAGCTCAGTGACGGGAGCTATGGGCGGGATTTTTAGTCATCTCGCTGGTCCTTTACTACTCCCCGCAGGGGACATCCACTGTTTTGGGTGTAGCGAACCCACGGACCTGATGCTACGCAAGGAGGTGATGCATAGGGTAAAGGGGCCTAGGCGCTGTTCCCTATGCATACCTTTGGGGACTGACGACCCCACGTACCGATGTTCCATGATGGTCTCATAATATATTCCGTCGTTATGCGACACCTGGGGAGTGGTGCCCCCGCATAACGAACTACGTAAGGGGGCTATATAGGTTGAAAAGTTTCTCGAACGATTCCTATTGGAGCAATCCTATAGGTGCCATGAAGCGGAAAGGTTAATGGGGTCTGCCCAGGTTATGATTCCTACAATTGACGAAGAAACGGTTTTGGGGTCTTCCCAAGCTTTGATTCTAACATAGGTGTGGATTGGCGGAAAGGGAGAGATACTGATTTCTATACTGCTTTGGGGCCTGACAACCCGGCGGATTCAGTCAACTGGCCTACTAGTACCTGAACATCCTTCTGACTTCGGTCGGAGAAAGCCATCCCGTAAGGGGGGAGGTGAAAGCCCCGTGCTAGACGTTTAGTGGAGATTTGCATGGTCCTTTACCACTGAAATTCTGAAAATCCTCGTGCCTAATGGAAAAACAATACACACAAACGAGTACCAAGGCCCCACGACCTTCAAAATCTAAGCAAATAAAAGGAAGACTACATACTTGTAACGACCGTCAACCGCCTCGTGTGCTCGTGATACACTGCTCCGGGTCCCGATGAAAAGGACCCCGGTCTCCTCTAACGGACCCATTTCTGACACGAAGGTGCCTATTTTTGAATTTTTCAAAAGTTTTGACAATGTCTAAAGTAAGCATTGTGTTAAAAATTAGCCGCTATAAACAATTTCAGGAATGAGTAAAATCTGTTAAATCATTTTGGCGGGAAAATGTGAGGAATGGGAAAAACGAGAAATTGCAACGGATGAGAAAGGGGGTTTGGATGAGATACATCGAGCAGAACGGATGTGATGAGAGAGCGGACGGGAAGAAAAGAAAATAATTGGCAGAAGGAAGTGTCATTGTTGGTTCATTTTTAAAGTGGGATGGCCCCAAATACAATACGCGGTAGAAGACTAACCAAAGTTGCCGGCACCGTAAAAAAGTTCTCGGCTCGTAACATTGTCGATTGGTTTTTGGATCTAGTCGATGACATGACGCCTGCACAGTCTGTGTCGAAAAATTGGAGCGTGTTTACCGCATAGTGTCTGCTGAAGAAAAGAATTGGTGTAGACCGTGAAAAAAGTTCAATTTATGGTTGGAGACGTGTAATATGTAGATTAAGAAACCGATGAATTCCATGACAGCAGAGCCCCGATGCCGCCACTGATCTCATATTTCCGTTATTACACCCAAATCTCTGTAATATAGGTATACAGAGGCTTGGGCATCATGTGTGAGTAGTGCAGAAACTGTGGAAATCGCCCCGCGACCTCATACCGATTGTGTGAAACAATTTTCGGCTGTTAAGTGCACTTTGTTGTCTCTCTTCGACATCACCCATGATGCCCTAACCGATAAATTTGTGGTCTCACTCCCGTTCAATGCTAATTTTCGGGTCGAATAGGTCAAACAAAAAATGAATACATACAATACATAAGCTTCGATTACCCTTTGGTTCAACTAAGACGTAGTCATCCAAAAAAGCCCACTATGTGATAATGTCTTCAACACCTCAATTTAACAGCACTTTCAATCGAAATGAATTGATTGAACTAAATTGATTGACAAAGAAAGACTTAATGAGAAATTTGAATGGTAATGACATAACATTATACAATTTTTCGTACAATCCATCGTCACGAGCACTGAAGTAGCTCACAAAATTGTTCATCAGATAGTTCAGAGTAACCGATTCCGCAGGACTAAAGGAAAATGTTTCGTCCAGTTTGTATAGGCTGTTTACTAGTTCAAGTGATTTTGTCTATTAAAGGAGATGCCGTCGAACCAAATAACCCACAATTGACCAAAATTAAGACAATTCTCACAGAAATTCTGGCAGAGAACGTCAATCTCCATAGGATATTGGTTTTCCTTAATAGCAGTTCAACTACTCTTGTGAATTCTGTTCTCATAAATGACAAAATACCTTTTGTAATTATCTCAAACTTTAGCCGAAATGAGCCTGACTATCTTCCAATAAGTTTCGGAGATAATTTCCTGTTTGTGCTGATCGCGGACAATGTCAATAATATTTCAACGATAATTTTCAGAGGAATTGACACCAGAAATCTGATAAGTCGTTCAAAAATGTTGGTGGTGCTTGCTGAGAGTCCTAAGGATATACTGATTCATAAATTGTTTTTGAATCTGTGGAAAAGGCATGTTTTGAACATTGTCCTTGCTTGCCTTAGTGGTGATGACATCATTAGTGTGTTCTCATTTAACCCTTACAAAAATCAAACTGTTGTAAGGGTAGACAACTCCACCCAGCCAGTGCAACCTTACTATCCTGACAAGTGTCGAAATATGTATGGAGAAAACATGTCGATTGTCTTATACTCGTTATTGCCGGAGGTGATGAAAGTGTTCTGGCTGGGACAGTGGATAGTCATTGGAACTTCACTAGAAATTCCTCCTTTGCTGGCCGCCTATTCCAATTCAAATATCTTGATAAATACAAGTATACTGGAAAATGATTCATACGGAATAGAAATAGTTGTGAATAATAGTTTTTCATATGTTGCTAATGGCGCGAGTCTGGAACTACTTAACGACAGGGCTGACTTGATAGTGCAACAATCGCTCACGGCACCTTCGATTTTGTTTGACTTCTTCTATCCTTTTCAGCTATCTGTTAATTTGATTATAGTCCCCAAGGCCCGTCCGTTGCCTTTCTTTCTCAACTTTCTTGCGGCATCAAAACTCGGACTCGGTCTGTGCACTTTTCTTGCGATAGTTGCAACAGCATTAATTCTAAAACAATTTTACAAATTTTTCGGACTCAAACCGTCCATGGGTCAACTCATCATCAGACTGTTTGCACCATTTGTTGGTCAAGGAAGTAAACAGATCGCAATGCCACTTCCAATTCGCATTGTGATAGGATCATGGTTTCTTTGTTGCATCATTTTAACAGCTTGCATAAGTGGCGAGCTTCTGCAAAGTTTCATTGTTACCATCTATGAAAGACAAATTGACGATCCTGTTGAAGCAATAAAGAGTACCCGCTGGAACTTTTATACATTTGTAGATTATGTGCCGGTGTTGACCAAGTACGGCAGTTTGTCAGTTTGCAAGGTTTCAACATTACTGTAATGAGTTGCAATATTTTGAATCTTTAGGAAGTGGCCCAGCGCCAAGGGTCGCGTTCATGGTTTACAAAAGGCGACATTATTTGAAAAAGCATTGAATGCTACTGGTCACGATGCATTTATAGTTAGGGAAGCAGTGGCCGATGTTATAATTGCAAGAGTCGGAAAATCCCACTATTACAAAACTAGCAGAATAAGTGAGTATATGTGCCTGAATTTCGGAAATACTCGTATATTGGACAGGTTCCTAAAAACGTGAATATGTCTAAAATTTGGACAAGTGTGATAGAGATGAAAAGCACTCAGTATCCGTTAGTGAAAAAGAGACGCGCAATCTGAATCCGAATCATGACGAATCCCCAGAGCAGGATGACAAGCGGCCTTTGTTTTTTTAATTAAAAAGTCGAACCGTTTATTTGTATTCTACCTCTACAGGTTGAACAACACTTTTCTGGAACTGAATTAGTAAATCGTGAACCTTTTTTTTCTTTTATAAAAATCGTAAAATTTTGTTTTGCAGCTCCGTTATAATTTTTGAATCTGGAAATGGTTCAAAATACGACAAATCGTACTATTTGCGTACTATATTAGCCAAACGACACGTACATGTCAAAACAAAATCTTCCTTCGATTGACGCTAAAAGGATTTATTATTTCATCTGTTTTCTCGATAAATGGAGCTGATTCGACCTTGCTCACATCGAAGATATAATTTTATTTTTAGATTATAAAATTAACCTAACTCAGTTTTCCAAACTGAAGCCACCTCCTTTTTACTGCAAGCCCAGTCATTATATAATGGTTAACCAAAATTAACTATTTTACATTTAATTACTTCCATAAACAATTTCACATTTGAATTAGAACAGTTTCGATAAGTTTCCATAAAACATAACGACAATTCGAAAATAATATTTCTTTCTCTTTGTCTTTTCAGTTCAGGACTTATACTCACACTATGTTAAACGTGGATCACCATTTTTCGACACATTTAATTCATTCTCCGAAAAGATATTTTACTCTGGCATTGAAAGATACTGGTCGCGAAAGACTACGTGGTACGAACATCAGTTTAAAAATAATGCTAGTCCTGATAATGCAATGAATTTTGAGGATTTTTTAAAAATTCTCATATTATTTGGTATTTGTCTTGGTATATCTATGATAGCTTTTATTTTTGAACATGTCTATGCGTTTATCGATAAACGAAGAAAGATGAATTGCAAAGGAAATAGCTTCGTTAAGAGACCGGAGAAAGAGCTTAAATTAGTTACAAAAAAGTAATAAAAATTCTCGCTATAGTCGTTGAAATTTAAATTTATTATATATTGAGCTAATAAACTATTATTGCACATCACGATTTTGTGTAACTGCCTGTATCTGCACCATTTTGAATGTAGAAATAAAATTTCAACATACGGAAAGTAAGTACAAGCATTTTTATACCCTAGGCTTAATAAAGTATAAGCTGAAAGAGCTCCCTTCGCTCGGTGTTTCATCTAGCGTTCGCTGCGCTCACAGTTAAAAACTAATTTTGGTCATCTTTGACATTTTTTTCACGGTCATTTCACGGGTTATCCGTAAATTTCGTAAACCGATATGACGCTCATCTAGGGATGGCGGTTATTGGAAAATCTACCGGTTGTCCGGTTGTTCCGGTTATTTTCGCCATCGGTTTAACCGCTTCGGTTTAACCGACCCAATCTACCGGTTATGGGAAAAACCGGTTATCCGGTTATTTAATAATAAAAAATACAAAGTATCTACACTGCATGCAGATACATCGGAACATGGATATGTCTGTGACTACCGACTGCGTGGAACCTGTTGTGTTGACGATATCGACGTATAAATAAGTTTTATAAAGATCCCAGTATAGTTATACTGGATGAAATCATTCGAAAAAACACGTCCCACGCTTTCGATAGGCATAATTCATATCCATGTACCCATGTATCTGGTGGCAGTGTAGATACTCGTCATAAATTCTGCTTTGCTTTGTCCTGTTCGCTTGGGCTCCTTTCTCTCGCGGTATCGTTTCGTTTTCGTTTGCATCGCGTGTGTGCAATATTCACCTCCTCTCGTGCACCCTGTTCCATCTACCTGCTCCATCTACCCGTGCGGTACAGTTTGCAGACTGCAGCCAATCGACATTTCTCTGAGTACGTTTCTGCTAATCGCAATCACGCTTCCCACCATCTTTCCCCAATCGGACGTGTATTGTGTTTGTGTATCTATTGCAAAATCGCTCCCACACTATCCGCCTCATCCCGCCCCTTTAATCAACAGTCCGGGTCCGGCACACACAATCCGTTTCTCAACTAACGCGTGCGATTCTATGCGATTGTGTCCGGCAAACAGGCCAGTCAGACCTCAAATCGCCGCCATTGCAAATGCACAACCATTTGGATAGAATGAACTTCATCCGCGATGGCTCTCGCTCTCTATCTTCGGGGGGCGGGAACTATGTAATGTACACTCTCTCAAATTGCGTCTGCGCATGTCCAAATGTTAGTCGAACTGACTACTTGCAACCTTTTCTGAGACCCTAGTGATTCAGATAGTACAACACGGGCTATTTTATTAAATGATGAATGGGAATTGGCGGAAAATGAAGGTCATTGAAAGTCCTCCCGTTCACCCGTACACTAAGTTATTTCTTGCCGTCCACAACGTCAACCTTTATCGCTATCAAATCAACATCCCAACATGTACACACAGGATCCCCGCAAGCGCACCGCCCGCGCGGATCTACAAGCAACAGCCATGCACAATGACCACTTCACTCAAACGACATGCACAACCAGAAAAGAAAAATTTTCAATGGGCTTGTTTCCTCTTCTGACCCCCGAGTAGAAAAACAGACATTTCGTGTGACGGACAGATTTTTAGGATGACCCCCAGCTATAAGACATATCCATGTCAAAATCTGTCCGTCACACGAAATATCTGTTTTTCTACTCGGGGGTCAGAAGAGGAAACAAGCCCATTGAAAATTTTTCTTTTCTGGTTGTGCATGTCGTTTGAGTGAAGTGGTCATTGTGCATGGCTGTTGCTTGTAGATCCGCGCGGGCGGTGCGCTTGCGGGGATCCTGTGTGTACATGTTGGGATGTTGATTTGATAGCGATAAAGGTTGACGTTGTGGACGGCAAGAAATAACTTAGTGTACGGGTGAACGGGAGGACTTTCAATGACCTTCATTTTCCGCCAATTCCCATTCATCATTTAATAAAATAGCCCGTGTTGTACTATCTGAATCACTAGGGTCTCAGAAAAGGTTGCAAGTAGTCAGTTCGACTAACATTTGGACATGCGCAGACGCAATTTGAGAGAGTGTACATTACATAGTTCCCGCCCCCCGAAGATAGAGAGCGAGAGCCATCGCGGATGAAGTTCATTCTATCCAAATGGTTGTGCATTTGCAATGGCGGCGATTTGAGGTCTGACTGGCCTGTTTGCCGGACACAATCGCATAGAATCGCACGCGTTAGTTGAGAAACGGATTGTGTGTGCCGGACCCGGACTGTTGATTAAAGGGGCGGGATGAGGCGGATAGTGTGGGAGCGATTTTGCAATAGATACACAAACACAATACACGTCCGATTGGGGAAAGATGGTGGGAAGCGTGATTGCGATTAGCAGAAACGTACTCAGAGAAATGTCGATTGGCTGCAGTCTGCAAACTGTACCGCACGGGTAGATGGAGCAGGTAGATGGAACATGGTGCACGAGAGGAGGTGAATATTGCACACACGCGATGCAAACGAAAACGAAACGATCCCGCGAGAGAAAGGAGCCCAAGCGGACAGGACAAAGCAAAGCAGAATTTATGACGAGTATCTACACTGCCACCAGATACATGGGTACATGGATATGAATTATGCCTATCGAAAGCGTGGGACGTGTTTTTTCGAATGATTTCATCCAGTATAACTATACTGGGATCTTTATAAAACTTACGTCGATATCGTCAACACAACAGGTTCCACGCAGTCGGTAGTCACAGACATATCCATGTTCCGATGTATCTGCATGCAGTGTAGATACTTTGTATCTTTTTAGGATGACCCCCAGCTATAAGACATATCCATGTCAATAAGTTAATAATTGTTGACAAGCTTGCGTTATTTTGTAGATCCTTTGACGTACATGTGTTTGGGGAGCAGCCTTCAGTGTAATAGCCGCCATACATTATGCGATCCGTCGCCTGATAAATCGGCCGATGGATCGCTACAAAATATCAGCTGATCAAAATTATATGGAACAATCAAAAAAATCGTCAACAATAGGCGCATACACAGGCCGATCCATCGGCCGATATTGATATCGGGTGACGGATCGGCCGATCGATTGGTGTGTGTATGGCACGTTTTAGACTTACAAAATAAGTAAGAGTTGCACTGAAGAAAAGTTTCTTCCCAAACACATGTATGCCAAAGGGTCTACAAAATAGCGCAAACTCAAAATCTTCCCTTTTCGCAAATCAAGCTTTGGGGCAATAGTTGGTATCCAGTCTATTCATAAATACTCTTTCGCTAATATGGTAATCCGTTAGTCGGGTCCTTTCATTAGATACCACCCACATCATTTAAAGTTGATACCAGTCGTTCAGAGGCCATGGTACTCCCGATCAAAGCTAAATATTTTTGTGCAATAAATGACAAACCCGCCATGCAGACATATTGCTCTTCTCTCAAAAATTGAAAGGATCACTACCTCCCCTATGAAGCAACGGCTCCTGAAGATAGAGTTTCAATTCATTTGAAAATGATTCCAATGGAGCACCCTTGGCTACTTCCTAGTCATGTGATGACCAAAAAGCATTTTAGTTGCTTGTGACCTCAGCCCTTTGAGGGAAGGGTGAAAGTTTGCCAATGTCAGCCAAGTGGTGTTTAACTTCTTGACTAACATGATGGCTTGGCTGGCAATAATGGGGCTCAAACATATTTTTGTTGGTGCATGCGCAACGGCTATTTAAAAAAAGCGGTCCCATTAAATCTGAATCAGAAGGACAAACGGCTGAATTTTTCTTCTTCTCTTGCGTCGAACGATTTGAAAAAACAAGTTAGCATTTTCGCATGTCGGTTATTTTTCCCCGGTTATTGGATTTAGAAAGTAGTACCGGTAGAAAACCGGATAAAAATAGTACCGGAGATAACCGGTTATTCGAAATGGAAAATACCGGTTGTCGGAAAAACCGGTAGGTATTTCCCATCCCTACGCTCATCTCTTTAGTACGGTTAAGTGAAGAAAGGATGCCTTCAGAATACCACCATTAGTCTAAGTCACCTCGAAAACAATTGATTTGACACGATTGTCGATAATACTGGACATATTTTATTTCACTCTTATTCAGGATGAGAATGGGCGGTTGTCGTATAGTTAGAAACTCTAAAAATTATAATCGGTCAGTTAGTTTATGCACATATAAAACACACATTATTACAGGTATTAAGGCATAAAAATATGTAAAATATAATAAAACTTAAAAAAATCAATATTTATTTATTTTATTTTTTTAAATTTATTACAAATAATTTCATTTCCAAAATTAATAAATAATATTTATGCAATATATGTTTAAAGCAAAACTTGACTGTAAACAACGTTTCTAGTTTCACCCTTGGGGGTAAGAATAAATAAATTCTTGGATGAACCCACCCTTGAACATGAAACAGAGTTGTCCGTGGGAGAAACCTGGTGATCTCAAATCCACTCCGCAGCACTTAATAGGCTGCCCCTGTGACTTGTTGATAGTAACTGAGAAAGCAAGTCTCACTGGAAATTGTAATCTCTTGAAGTTGAAAGGGAGATCTGTCGGAATGAGTGGTATCCGTGGTGTAAAAACTATTTCACCCTCTCGTTTCCCTGTTAATATTGTCGCTTCAAAAACATTGCCCAGCACCTTCTTTATACACAGTCTTGTGCCGTTGCAAAGTTTTGGTCGAGATAGCAAAAGACGATATGGTGCCAATCCAGCTGGATCTGGAGAAATTAGGAAGTCTGGCTGCCCTTTTTGGTTCGGTTAATCAGGGTTTGACTGTATGTGGTATCAGTTTGGAGCCGCGGACCATCTTTTTTCTCTATCCGGCCTCCCGAAAGTACTTCTGAAAAATTCAATTTTCCAAATTACGCCCCACTCTTGAGTCCGGTTGAACGGCGTTTTACTGTATGTAATCGCGAACCACCTTACTATCTATTTCAGATCGCCAAATATACTTCTGCAAAATTTGGCTACAATCGCCCCAGTGGTTTAAACGTTTTTGTATGGCAAACATACAAAAATAATATAACAATAATAAATAATATATTTTTTGTCACAACGAAAATATGATGATTAGAAAATAAATGATTAGGGTCACCTCCTGATTCGATTTAGCCATATGTGTCTGTCCGTCCGTCTGTCCATCTTTCGCTCCGCAAAGATAATCGATGTTGCTATCCCCAATAATAGGAACATCGAGAGGAAACTATGCTGCACTGGCTCAGGACATCAAACAACTTTGGCATTTTGGCAGTGTGTAAATAGTGCCTCTAATACTGTCGGCTACCGGTGTAGTACCAAAGGCCGTTCTGACTTCTGTGACCGAATTGGACCTGCCACAATGGACTAATTGGTTGCAATTGCGGTGGAGGTTGCTTGGCGGCCTCCATTAACACATTATTTATTTTCAGGATGGCGGCATAACTTCTGCCAAAGGCATCCACACCATTCAATTAGATGCTTCCATCCGTTGCGGGTATAAGACCGGCCAATATTGTCGAGAATACGTCAGGCATTCTATCCTTTATATATTTTGAAGTGTAGTCCTAGCGGTGGTTGAATCTTCCTTTTTCATCACCACTTTTATAGAAAAAAAAAACATTATACGAATTAAGTTAAAAACAAAGTGAAGTTTCGAGTGCATGACGATAGTGTTTTTGTAGGCCTAGAATTTTTTTTTTTTTTTTGTATTTTCGTAACTTGATTTAAGCTCATTAGTCTTAACCCTTTAATTCTGTTCTATCTTTGTATTGAAAGTTAAACAAGAAACCAATGCAAACAACAATACTTGAGCATGAGTTTACATTACCCTGTACTTCTGCAGACACGTAATAATCCATTAAATTACCATGTGATACTGTCTCCCCTAATTTAACAGCACTTTCAATCGTCATGTTATGATTGAATCAAATTGACTGACAAACAAATTCTTATGCGGAAGACCGACTGGGAAATTTGAATAATAACGACATAATATTATACAATTTTTCTTACAATCGTACATCGTCACGAGCTTTGATGTACGAGTAACTCACAAAATTGTTCACCAGATAGTTCACCGTAACCATTCCGCAGAACTACCGGAAAATGTTTCGTTCAGCTTATATCTACCTTCTACTATTTCAACTGATTTTGTCTACTAAAGGAGATCCTGTTGACACAAATATCTCAAAGTTGACCAAAATGAAGACAATTCTCACAGAAATTCTGGCGGAGAACGTCAATTTTCATAGGATATTGGTTTTTCTTAATAGCAGTTCAACTACTCTTGTGAATTCAGTTCTTATAAATGACAAAATACCTTTCGTAATTATCTCAAACTTTAGCCGAAAAGAGCCTGGCTATCTTCCAATAAGTTTCGGAGATAACTTTCTATTTGTCCTGATCACGGACAATGTCAATTATATTTCAACGATAATTGTCAGAGGAATCGCCACCAGAAATCTGATAAGTCGTTCTAAAATCTTGGTGGTGCTTGGTGATAGTGCTAAAGATATACACATTCGCGAATTGTTTTTGAATCTTTGGAAAAGGCATGTTGTGAACATTGTCCTTGCTCGTGTAAGTGATGCTGATATCATTAGCATGTTCTCATTTAACCCTTACAAAAATCAAACTGTTGTAAGTCTAGACGAGTCCACCCAGCCAATGATGGCGTACTTTCCTGACAAGTGTCGAAATATGCATGGACGAAATATAAGAATTGCGCTCTACTCGTTAGTGCCGGAGGTGATGAAAATTTTCTGGCTGGGACAGTGGATATTCATTGGAACGTCATTAGAAACTCCTCCTCTGCTGGCCGCCTATTCCAATTCCAATGTGTTGATAAATACGAGTATACTGGAAAATGTGTCATACGGAATAGAAACAGTTCTCAATAATAGTTTTTCATACGTTGATAGTGGCGCGAGTTTGGAACTACTTAACGATAAGGCGGACTTGATTGTGCAACGATCACTCACGGCACCATCGCTTTTGTTTGACTTCATCTATCCTTTTCAGCTATCTATTAATTTGATTCTAATCCCCAAGGCCCGTCCGTTGCCTTTCTTTCACAACTTTCTTGCGGCATCAAAACTCGGGCTCGGTCTGTGCACTTTTCTTGCAATAGTGGCTATAGCTTTGGTTCTAAAACAAATTTACAAATTTTTCGGATTCCAATCGTCCATGGATGACCTTATCATCAGACTGTTTGCACCATTTGTTGGGCAAGGAAATATACAGATGGCAATGCCACCTCCAATTCGCATTATGTTAGGATCATGGTTTCTTTGTTGTGTCGTGTTAACGGCTTGCATAAGTAGTGAATTTCTGCAAAGTTTCATTGTTACTGTGTACGAAAGGCAAATTGACGATCCTGTTGAAGCAATAAGAAATACCCAATGGAATTTTTATACGTTCGAAGATTATGTGCCGGTGTTGAATAAGTATGACAATTAATTATTTTATAAGGTTCCAACATTACTTTAATCAGTTGAAATATTTTCAATATTTAGGAAGTGGGCTAGCGCTAAAGGTCGCGTTCATGGTATCAAAAAAGCGGCATTGTACGAAAAAGCTTTGAATGCTACTGGTCACGATGCATTTGTAGTTAGAGAGGTTGTGGCCGATTTTATAATTGCAGGAGTCGGAAAATCCCACTATTATAAAACTAGCGGAATAGGTGAGTAATGTGCCTGCATTTCGGAAATATATTGGACAGGCTGTCATTTTGACAAGCGCCCGTCATATACTCTTTGATGCTAGTTTATTGATGATAAATTATAAAAAATATTTTAACGTCACGTAATTTGTGATAAATATAAAGTGAAATTAAATTTAACTAGAAAACTGTAAGTTCATTTATCGATATTTTCACTGGTGATTTAATGATTGTTTGTATAAAAATATTCACTGTCCAGCTTTTAGTTGAAATTTATTGAATAACAATATGTACAGAACAACGTTTCGCCTATAACGGCATCTTCAGGTTCCTGAAACAATTTGTAATTAAATTATCAATTCCTAATTAATTTATCGCATTAAGCGTTAATATTTTACAAGTATTATTCGTGCTAAATTAGAATCAAACTACGATTGCTTCGCGTGAAGGGTATCATACCTTCGTTTTGTTTTGGGGTGCATTTGCTACTGTGAAATTAGTAGTTAAACTTGTTCCAATTTCACTGTTCCTATGAGGGGTATATGAAGTAGTGGGCCGATTTCAACCAAATTTAGAAGTGTGATTTGGCGGTGAATATGATTGAACAATGTGATATTTGGTAAAGATATCTTCAGAAATTTAAAAAGTTTTTCTAACAAAAACTTACTTTTGGAACGGTCATTCCTATGGCAGCTATATGATAGAGTAGTCAAATTTCAACGAAATTTGGGAAGGTGATTTAGCAAAGGATATTATTGAACGATTTGAAATTTGAGAAAGATATCTTTAGAAATAAAAAAGTTTTTCTCACAAAAACCATTTTTTGAACCAGTCGTTCCTATGGCAGCTATATGACGTAGTTGTCCGATTCCATTGGTTCCGACATATTTACAGCGTGCAATAGAAAGAAGGCTTTGTACAAAATTTCAGCTCGATAGCTTTAAAAATGAGGGACTAGTTTGCATAGAACCGGACAGACAGACGGACAGACGGACAAAGCTTAATCGACTCGTCTCATCATACTGACCAAGAATATATATAGTTTATATGGTCGGAGATGCTTCCTTCTGTGCGTTGCAAACTTCATGACAAAGTTAATATACCCTATCACATATGTAAAATATGTGAAGGGTATAAAAAATTGAAATAGTCGACAAAAATGAAAGATCCGCAAAACGTTCAAAAACCACCTTGGCCAGGCCGGGCGTCTCGGCGCGGAGCGGTGGCTAATAAGTACATGCTGTTCATTTAATATGGATGCGAAATATTAAATACACCTGCAATATTGGGGGGCGAGGCCCCCCCAATATTTTCTTTGGGGGTCAAGAAGGACCATGCCCCCCATAGTCGGCGCCTATGTGTATAGATGTTTCTTAATTTCATATATTTCTTGATCCCAAAATACGATATTACTAAGTTTTAAGCGTCTATAAATATAATTATTTATAATATTGTTTTTTAGAGTATTCGGATGGTCAGAAGTATAATTTATAATATTATGTGAGGCAAATGGTTTGATGTACCATTTTGTAATTATTTTATTACCATTACGAATTAAAGTTGTGTCCAAATAATTAATACAACCATTATTTTCTTTTTCCATGGTGAATGTTAGTGCATCATCAATTGTATTAAAAGAATTAAGTATTGTGTCAACTTCATCTTTTTTGACAATAGCTATGATATCATCAACAAAAACTTTCTTATAAATTATTGTATCTCCATGTTTATCTTTTATATTTTTCAGTAATTCTTGTATATATATGTCCGCTATGATGACACTAAGACTACCACCCATTAGTAATCCATTAGTTTTGTATATTATGTTGTTATAATTAAAATAGCTATTTTTAAGGTAAATAGTCATTATGTCATTGAATATCGTCATTGGTATTTCAGTATTTAAATTATGATATTCATTCTTAATTATATCAATCACTTTTTCCACTTTAATATTCGTAAACATGTCTTTTATGTCTAAAGAAATCATCATATAACTATCATCAATATTAATATTTTTGATTTGTTCCACTAAGTCAAATGAGTTTTTTATGTTGAAATCATATTTATTTTTTAAATTATTTAATGTCGGTAATATAAATTTAGATAGGTTAGTCATTGGTGAATTAGTACAGCTAATCAATGGTCTCATAGGAATTCCTATTTTTTGTGTCTTAGGTTGACCTCTTATTCTGGGGGCTACTGCACTGTAATTAAGGAACTTATTTTTGGTTTTCATATCAATTATTTTCATTTTGTAATCTCAAGTTGCATAATTGGTCGGCATCACAATGTAAGTTGTCATTGTGATGTCGGCCAATTGTCAACTTAAATCTATTGAGGAAAAGCTTAATACAGCGATTAATAAAATTGATGACGTTAAGCTATTGAACTCAGTGAAACCGAGGTCATACGCCACGATTTTAAAACACGAAGATCTAGCGGAACAGAAATCCAAAGTCTTTAACTGGGGAGTAATTATTAAACCTAAATTAGTTCAAAGCAGTGACGTTACGATGTCAACTGTAAAAGACAAATTTAGACACCGTGAGGCTCAAACTGCCATCACACACTAAACATCTTATACAGATGGGGGCGGTTCTGTTAAAAACCAACAATGAAACGAATCATAATAAGCTTCTGGAAAGGCTGAAGGAAAAAATGAGTGACAACCATCTTATGGAAATTTCAAAGGATAGACTCTGGAAATTGGCTGTCTATGGATTCAACAAAAAATATACTCTAAATGAGCTAACACAAAAAATTTCAATGAATCACGGACTTAGTGCAGGATTAGATTTGAGGTCCCTTCATTATAAAGGATGTAAAAACTATGACAATCGGTTCACAGCTATAATTGAGGTAACAGGAGATTTTTACACACATCTGGCTAACAAGTACATTAACATCGACTACGTAAACTACTTTTGTGTGGATTTCATCGATGGGAAAAGGTGTTACAAGTGTCAAAGGTATGGACATATAGTCCAATATTGCCAAGAAACTCATGATATATGTTCAAAAGTGTGTTCAAATCACTATCTGGGTAACTACTTATCTCATCTGCTTTCTGCGCAAGATGGTCGTTATACTGGTGTATGGTAGTTGGATCTTTGAGTCGGGCGGTGTTGAATTTGCGGCGCCTGGATCTTTCGGCATTAGGACGGCGCACGGTTGCTATTCGCAATTAAATATTAGGGATCATAAGATAATAATCTCCTTGCATTCCAACATCGGCGCCCCTCTTTTTTTGCACATCCAGAAGGCAACTTTTGAATCTTTTATAAATGGCAAAGTGATCGATTTGATTTTGTGTTGTGTGCTGATCAACAGCGGACCAACGGATTTTGTGGCAGAGCTTATGCTCAAACATAGTACCTCCGATGAACAGACGTGGAAGCTGCAGAGCTCTAGAAATCTTCCACCGTTGTTGTTTCGATCACCAAGAACGTGTCTCTATCACATGCCTGATGAGACCATTGATATCAACACCCACTTTCGCTTTCAGATCCTGCATCACCATTGCAATGTCACCTTTAAGTATTGTACTTTTGACGGCGTTAAGTTGTTCGTAGAATGATTTTTTCGCCACAACATTGTCAGGTTCAGTTGGAGCATAGCATTGTATAATTGTGATATTTCTTGTTTCGGTCCGGGACCTGGAGGTCATGATTTTGTCGGAGACCGGATCACAGGATAAGAGGTAGCTTCGTGCGGCTCTGGCTAAAAGGAACCCTACACCTGACTCACGACCACTACCGGTAGCTTTACCGATGTAAAACATTACAGTGCTGCGCGTTGGAAAGGTAAATTATCTGCTGTTCCACCATCTTATCTCACTAACGCCTAAGATGTTTAATTTATACCGCTGAAAGTCGCTCTCTAATAATTAAAGAAATCGTGCGTTCTGGGGACCTTGTGATCCATTGTCCAGGAGAGTACACAAATTCCAGAAGTCAGTCTTTGTCATTGAATGATGGCCACAACGCGTAACCCGTGAGCCAGTACCTATCCGAGGCATATTTGATGTTTCGATGATGCAAGTTGCTGGCGTACACATCCTATCCTTTTTAGTCACCTTCTACGACATGCCAGGGGTTATGCACATATTAATGCATACATACCCGAAAAAACCCATCATGCGAACATTTTTTCTCTATCAATTTAACATCAACAACTTGAATATAAGCCTCTGACGCTTTAAGCAAATTGTTCTACCAACAAACTCCTTTTCTTAGTAAACAATTGCCTCTACGGAATCAAAAACAAACGAATAAATTTGAACGATAATGATATAACATTATCTATAAATTATCCTGTAAAATCCTTTCATCGTAACGAGCTTCGATGTAGCCCATAAAGTTGTTCACCGTAAAGGCCACAGTAACCGATTCCGCAGGACTACCGGAAAATGTTTCGTTCAGCTTGTATCGGCTGGTTACTACTTCAAGTGATTTTGTCTACTCAAGGCGATGGTGTCGATGAAAATAACACAAAGTTGGTCAAAATGAAGAAAATTCTCACAGGAATTCTGGCAGAGAACAATTTCCATAGGATATTGGTTTTTTGTAATAGCAGTTCGACTACTCTAGTGAATTCAGTTCTCGTAAATGACAAAATGCCTTTCGTAATTATCTCAAAGTTTAGCCGAAAAGAGGGTGACTATCTTCCAATTAGCTTCGAAAATAATTTCCTGTTTGTGCTAATTACAGACAATGTTAATTATATTTCACCGATCATTTTCACAGGAATTGACACCAGAAATCTGATAAGTCGTTCTAAAATCTTGGTGGTGCTTGGTGGCAGTGCAAAAGATACACTGATTTGTAATTTATTATTGACTGTTTGGAAAAGGCATGTTTTGAACATTGTTCTTGCTTGCGTTAGTGGTGATGATATCATTAGTATGTTCTCATTTAACCCTTATAAAAACCAAACCGTTATAAATCTGGACAACTCAACCCAACGAGTGCAGTCATACTATCCTGATAAGTGTCGAAATATGTATGGACGAAATATAAGAATTGCCCTCTACTCGTTTGTGCCAGAGGTGATAAAGACTTTCTGGTTGGGAAAGTGGATATTCATTGGAACTTCATTAGAAATGGCTCCTTTGCTGGCCGCCTATTCCAATTCAAGTGCCTTGATAAATATACTGGAAAGTTTATCATTCGGAGTAGAAGTAGTTGTCAATAATAGTTTTGCGTACGTTGATAGTGGCGCAAGTCTGGAACTACTTAACGATAAGACTGACTTGATAGTGCAAAAAACATTCCCGGCGCCGTCGATTTTGTTTGACTTCATCTATCCTTTTCAGCTATCTATCAAGTTACTTTTAATCCCCAAGGCGCGTCCGTTGCCCTTCTTTCTCAACTTTCTTGCGATGTCAAAACTCGAACTTGGTCTGTGCATTTTTCTTGCAATAATTGTTACAGCATTGGTTCTGAAGCAATTTTGCAAATTTTTCGGATTCAAATCGCCCATGGGTGAGCTCAGCATCAGGCTATTTGCACCATTTGTTGGTCAAGGAAATAGACACATGGCAATGCCACCTCCAATTCGCATTGTGATAGGATCATGGTTTCTTTGCTGCGTCGTGTTAACAGCTTGCATAAGTGGCGAACTTCTGCAAAGTTTCATTGTAACCGTCTATGAAAGGCAAATTGACGATCCTGATGAAGCAATAAGAAATACCAAATGGAATTTTTATACATTTGTAGACTATATGCCGGTGTTAAGCGAGTATGAAAATTTCTAATTTTATAGGGTTCTAGCATGACTTTAATAAGTTGCAATATTTTTAATCTTCAGGAAGTCGGCTAGCGCCAGGGGTCGTGTTCATGGCTTACAAAAAGCGAAATTGTACGAAAAAGCTTTGAATGCTACTGGTCACGATGCATTTGTGGTTTCAGAGGCTGTTGCGGATTTTATAATTGCAAGGGTTGGAGCATCCCACTATTATAAAACTAGCGGAATAAGTGAGTATGTATGAGCCTTTCGGAAATATAGTAGACAGGTTTCTAAAAACAAAAATATGTGTCAAATTTGGACCAGTGCTACAGATGGCTTGCAGGTATTAGATATGCGTAGCTGAACTCGAATCAGACCAAACCATCTAAATTCAAAGGGCAAAATGACACACGGCTGTCTCTTACTGATAGAACTCAACAGAAAGAGAGTTACTCCCAATTATCGCTTTCATATTATATAGAGATGTATTTGTTTAGATATCATGGTCTGGGAAAATCAATAAGATGTTTTGTTCAGGGATTCCCACTCTAAAGTCCACATGAGTCGGGACCAGATGTTGCAACCCTCCATCTCTTCATCACTCACGATTGGCCAACTTTCACATCTCTGTCACAGTCCATACGAATGAATTTACTAGTAGAAACAGCCTCCAGGAAGTTCGCACCAAAAGTTTAAAAAAGTTGGAATTTTTTCAAAAGTTCCATGCTTATTAGCAATAGCTCTAGAGTTCTCGAAGCGATACTCATTTGCCCTAAGTCGTCCCATAAGGACTTAGGGCAAATGAGTTCCATGTGGTCCAGTTTGACGTTTCGTTGTCAAAAACTAGTTGCGGAGAATGCAGTTGCCAGCATGCACTTCCTGCTCCCCCATTTAGTCGCCTACCTGCGAAAAGTCGAGAAATGCTGTGGCTTATTATTATTACGCCCCGCATCACAGGGGGAAAACAATAGAAACAACCATTGCCACGAACATCGTAGCGGACAGGACTCGAACCCGAAACGCCGGTAGTCAGACATAAGACTGATGCCTGAGCTACCGGTCGCTCGTCAATAGTACTCCAGTGTATTGGCCTCATCACACCAGTTTTGCATTTTTCATTTCCATCGGCCGGCTATGGCCCCCGAAAACCATACTCAATGCAATTTTTACCTGGGGGTACTACTAAAACCACCACAGCGTTCCGATTTTGACAGTAAAAAGATGGCTCGGATGGGAGGTGCATCCTAGCATTTGCGAAATCCAAAGCATGCTATCGAAATGTCAATAATGCATAGCTATGCGTAAGATGGTGATGCCACTGGAGGGGTCAAGTTACTACTTTGCCTTAACCCCTAGCGGGGCATAGCGCGTCCACTACTCCTGCGCGCCATCGTACTCTGTTCTGGGCAATGGGGCGCAACTCCCCAAAAGACTTACCCAGTACCTGACACTCCTTTGCCACAGATCGACGCCATGTGATTCGAGGACCCCCTCTTGGTCGGCCTTGGTTGGAAATGGGGTTCCATTTCATGGCATGCAAAGCAATGCAGTTATCACTCTTCCGCAATGTGTGACCTATCCACTGCCATTTTCGCCTGCGTATCAATTCGTCGATTGGCATCTGACCCGTACGCCGACTTAGCTCTTCATTTGATATTGTTTCGGGCCAGAAAATTCTTAAAATTCGACGAAGACATGAGTTGACGAAAACTTGCAGCTTTCTGGTAACTCCTACGGAAACTTTCCATGTACTGCTCCCATACAAAAGCACTGATAGTACCAGGGAGCGAAACAGGCCCAGCTTGGTCTTGATGCTGAGATAACTGCCCTGCCAGATAAACATAAACTGCACAACATGTTCGTAAAATATACACCGATGTTAGACGAAATAAGTTTGAGAAAAACTAAATTTGGCTTCGGTTAATACAGAAAGGAAATGGGTTCATACATTAGTTGAACTATGAACAAACGGAGCAGATCCCACCTTGTTCACATCCGATTCTAAGATCATATTGAGCCTAATTCAATTTTTGGAAATGAAGCTACCACCTTCTAAATGCAAACCCATCAGTTTTAAAGTGATCAACCAAAATCAACTATTTTTTATTTAATTACTGCCTTCAACAGTTTCACATGCATCAACAGTCTCCACATATTCTACATACATAACACAGAGATTTCAAATCGAAAATATTGCTTTTTTTCTCTCTTTTCAGTTCAGGACTTATACTCACACTATGTTAAGCGTGGATCACCATTCTTCGACACCTTCAATTCGTTCTGCGAAAAGATATTTTATTCTGGCATTGAAATATACTGGTCTCGAAAGGCTACCTGGTACGAGCATCGGTTTAAAAACAATCCTAGTCCCAATAGTGCAATGAATTTTGGTGACTTTTTAAAAATTCTCATTTTATTCGGCATTTGTCTTGGTATATCTATGGTAGCTTTTATTTTTGAACATGTCTATGCGTTTATAGATAAACAAAGAAAGATGAATTGGACTGGAAATGGCTTTATTAAGAGACCAGAGAATTAGTTACAAAAAGCCGTAATTTCCTTTACATTCCCCGAAACAAATTTATTAAATAATTGCGCTAATATGCTAGTATCTCAAGATTTTGTGTATCTACTTTTGTCTGCACCATATTGCTTATAGAAATAAAACTTGTACTCACAGAAAATATCAGCATGTTTTTTTTTATTCAAACAAATTACTCAGCCTACTAAATAACAGTTGCATGCGTATGAAGGCGAAGTTCTAAATTTATAATACAGTAGTCGTCCTGTCATATGTCAAGGTCTCGAAAACCTCTCTCAGACTCCGGCTCCGACGAGTGCTTGGAGCAACGCGCGTAGAGAACAATATATTGAATATTTGACGAACCAGAGGCCTCCAAATGGGGCGACCGGTAGCGCAGTGTGTTCAGGTATCAGTCTTATGTTTGACTACCGGCATTTGGGGTTCGATTGAGAACAATTTTTCAGCCAATTTTTCGCAAAAGTCGAAGAACCATCTTAACACAACAGCTCACCACAGAGTTGCAGAAGGGTTCCCAACATTTTAAATGAACGCACTATATTTTTCGAACCAACTAGTGTAGAGGAAGTATCAAGTATCATTAAATCCCTACGTAACGTATCTGCTGTATTTGACGGCATCAAATCCAGTAATCTTCAATTAGTGCGTAATATCATGTCACCATTTCTGTGTCAAATGAGCAATAAGCACCATTGTGAAGGCACATTCCCGGCTGCACTGGAAATCGCTAAAATTAAGCTGATATACAAAAATGGCAACCCCTACGATCCATCCAACTATAGGCCCATCGCGCTAATCACGGTTTTCAGCAAAATATTCGAAAAGGTGGTAGATTCAAGAATTGTTAGATTCATTAACTGAACAAGTGGATTTGATGAACAACAATATGGCTTCCTAAAATAGCTGAAAGCAACACCACGTCAGCACACACTGATGCCCTTCATTTCATAAACTCTGAGCTCGATAAATCAAAATATGTTACTGCCATCTTTATAGACCTGAGCTAAGCTTTTGACACGGTAACCCATTCAGTCATGTCAGAAGTGATATATTGAGTCGCTGGCAACCTTATTAAGACAGGCTACTTGAAAGACAGGCCAATTATCACTGAGTTCCAAATGAGATTAGTGATCGTAAATTCTGAAACTCTATAAAATTTCATATAAAATAAGACTTTGTTGGTTCCTAAATTCAACGCAAGCTCCAAGACATAACGGTTTAAGTCTTGAAGAATTTTAAAATTCATATTTTCATCAAAAAATTAAATGGCGATTTTATATCAGTGCTCGAACCTAGAAGTCTGCAGTTTCTAAGAAAGTGGCTTTAATGTGTTGGCTTTCGAACGGCATATAAATTTGAAGGACTTTTTATTAACCTAAAAATGAACGAATATTACTTAGTAAGGGAGAAAAAAAAATTGGTCCCATCCGAAAAGAACCCACTATGAGAGAATTTGTTCGCAATGAATTTAACAACACATGCTTATGAGTCTCTAACGCTTTAAGTAATTTTTTTTTACCAATAAACTTCTTTTGTTAACAAGGTTGGGTTAGGTACCAAAACCGGCATTTAAAAAAAATTACACCGGTCATTTTTATTACAATACTACTATTGTACAATACTTCCGCATTGAAAAATCACGCGAAATTTCGACGCGACGGCGCGGACAGGCCTAGTTAGTAGTGCATTTTTATGTGTTTCAACAATAATCGCATTTTAGCGACTTTGTATCTCGATACCTATTAAAACTAGAAACATTTTATTCGTACAAAAGTTATAGGAAATTTTCTTCTTCAACACAAGTTTGCTCCTTAAATTTTTTTCAAAAAAATCATCATCATCATCATCGTGGCGCGACAGCCCGACGTCGGGCCTTGGCCGCCTGGATGATTGTCCTCCAATTATCTCGGTCACGTGACCACGTCCTCCAATTTTGGGAGCCCAGCAGCTGCGCGGCGTCCACACCTACTGAGCTCTCCCAACGAGATCTCGGTCGTCCTCGCAGTCTCGCTCCGTCGACTCGTTCTGCATTCATTACTCTCTTAGGCATGCGATCATCGTCCATTCTTTGTACATGCCCTGCCCATTGAAGTCGTTGTAGTTTGACGATTTTCGAGACTTGCAGCTCATCGTACATTTCATACAACTCATGGTTGTACCGGATGCGCCATCCATCTCGATCGCAAACAGCCCCGAAAATTCGCCGTAGAACCTTACGTTCAAAAGTGTCTAGCATGTTTTCGGAGGCTTGAGTTAGGGTCCATGCTTCGCAGCCATAGCATAGCACTGGTCGTATAATGGTTTTGTACACGCGGAGCTTCGTGTTTCTGTGCACATGTTTCGATTTCATTATGGGGAGAACCGAGAAAAAAGTCTTATTAGCTAACTGTATCCGTCGCTTGATTTCGTCAGTTTCGTTGGCGTCCCTTGACAGGTTGCAACCCAGGTAGATGAAGTTGTTCACGAACTCGATGTTGAGGTCCCCCACGTTGATGCTCGGTTGTGCAGGTGTCCTTGTCACCGATTGCATCATTATTTTAGTTTTACCCTCGTTAATACGTAATCCAACTTCCTTTGCAGCGGTATCGAGCGTATGCAGAAGTTCTTCTGCGTCAGCCAATCTTCGGGACATGATGTTGATGTCGTCGGCGTACGCTGCTAATTGTGTCGACTTGATGAGTAGCGTCTTGCTGTTGTCCATATTCATGGCCCGAATAACGTATTCCAGTGCTAGGTTGAAGAGCGTCGGTGCCAGTCCATCGCCCTGTTTCAAACCAGTGCGTGTTTCAAATAGATCAGTAAGTCTATTCTGGATCCTGACTTGTGAGACGGAGTTGGTCATCGTCATCTTTGTCAGTCGCACTAATTTTGCCGGTATACCAAATTGCAGCATGATGTTGTACAGTACTCCACGATCGATACTGTCGTATGCCTGCTTGAAGTCGATAAAGATTTGGTATACGTTTACGTTGTATTCCCAGCACCTCTGGAGTATTAGTTTGACTGAGAAGAGCTGATCGGTTGTGGAGCGACCAGGTCTGAAACCGCTTTGATATTCGCCAATGACTCGTTCTGCGTACGGTTTTATTCTATTTTCCAGAATTTTCGTCAAAATTTTATAGGACGTACAAACTAGTGAGATGCCCCTGTAATTCTGACACCGCAATTTATCTCCCTTTTTATGGATTGGACAGATGATGCTTCTGCGCCAATCGTCTGGGATCTCCTCGTTCTCCCATACTCGCAGGAGTAATTGATGTATGGCATCAACTAGACTCGCTCCACCGAATCTTAGCAGTTCAGCTGGGATCTCGTCAGCGCCCGGCGCTTTATTTCGTTTTAGTGACCGCAACGCGAGATCAACTTCCTCTACTGTCGGGGGTTGAATGGGTGGGCCTAGATCAATATCGTCGAGAGCTTCCTGTGTGGGGATGTTAGATGGTCGGTTTAGAAGCTCTTCAAAATAAGAGGCCCATCGTTTGTTAATACCATCGGTGTCGCTGATGATGTTTCCATCCTTGTCCTTACAAAGGCTAGTCCTGGGTTGGTAGCCGTTCTTAATTGTATTTACTAGCTTGTACGCTTGTCTGGTGTTCCTATTAGCTAAGTTTTCGTTTATGTTCAGCAACTGCTCGTCAAAGTATTTACGTTTCTTACGTCTAATTATTCTATTCGATATTCGCCGTAGCTCGTCATATTTTTCTCTTCTGGCTCTGGTTCCTCGTTGAATCCATTGTCTGTAGGCCTCGTTTTTCGCGTCAAGTGAATTTTTGCATTCTTTGTCGAACCAGTCATTTCGCGCTCGCCGGGCTTTATATCCCACGACCTTCTCTGCGACATCCTTGATGGTACCCTTGAGTTCTTCCCAGAACCCATGGCCGCCTGTGTTGCTGATGTTGTGTAGCATAGGTGATAGTTTTTCCTCAAGTGCGGTAGTATACGCCACCGCTGTAGCATCACTCAAGAGCTTATCAACCGCAAAGATTTTGGGAGGGCTGATTCTTGACTGGTGCACTGAGGAAATTCTACATCTGTAGGTCGTCTTCACTAAGTGATGATCTGATGCTTCATCAAAAAAATACTCTAGACCAAAAAACTGAAAAAAAAGTGACGAATTTCAACGGTTTTTCAAGATGGTGGTGCGCGCACAAAGCTCCAAATTATATAAAATTGAAACTATCAGAAGAATTGCAGGCAAGGAGTGCTAACTGTACTGGCCTAACTTCAAATAAGTAAATTAATTATGTCTGTTCCATCACTATGGAACCAAGACAAAATGAGAGACCAAATTAATTAATTACGTTTGTTCAACCCCACACCTGAGATGTAATAATTAATTAAATCAGACATTCATCTGCTCGGAATTAGCACTAATATTCAACTATTTATTATACGCAATTGACAGCTGTAATCATAAATAATACTTAGTATGTACATTACTTTACTACACCATTCAGTCACTAGTAATCAGTCCGCAGGACTACCGGAAAATGTTTCGCTCAGTTTGTATCGGCTGTTTACTACTTCAAGTGATTTTTTCTACTAAAGGAAATGCAGTTGAAGCAAATAACACAAAGTTGGCCGAAATGAAGTCAATGCTAACAGAAATTTTGGCAGAGAACGTCAACCTCCATAGGATATTGGTTTTTTGTAATAGCAGCTCGACTGCTCTAGTGAACGCAGTTCTCGTAAATGACAAAATGCCCTTCGTAATTATCTCAAACTTTAGCCGAAAAGAGCCTGACTACCTTCCAATCAGTTTCGAAGACAACTTTCTATTTGTACTGATCACGGACAATGTTAATTATATTTCACCGATCATTTTCAGGGGAATTCATACCAGAAATCTGATAAGTCGTTCTAAAATCTTGGTGGTGCTTGGTAATAGTTCAAAAGATATAGTTATTCGTAATATATTTTTGACACTTTGGAAAAGGCATGTTTTGAACATTGTCCTTGCTTGCGTTAATGGTGATGATGTCATTAGTATGTTCTCATTTAACCCCTACAAAAACCAAACCGTTATAAATCTAAACGACTCCACCCAGCAAGTGCAGTCATACTATCCTGACAAGTGTCGCAATATGTATGGAGGAAACAAGAGAATTGTCCTCTACTCGTTTGTGCCAGAGGTGATAAGGACTTCGTGGTTGGGAAAGTGGATATTCATTGGAACTTCAATAGAGATGTCGCCCATGCTGGCCGCCTATTCAAATTCAAATGCCTTGATAAATATACTGGAAAGTTTATCATTCGGAGTAGAAGTAGTTGTCAACAATAGTTTTGCATATGTTGTTAGTGGCGCGAGTCTGGAACTACTTAACGATAGGACTGACTTAATAGTGCAAAAAACATTCCCGGCACCGACGATTTTGTTTGACTTCATCTATCCTTTTCAGCTATCTATCAAATTGCTTTTAGTCCCTAAGGCCCGTTCGTTGCCTTTCTTTGTCAACTTTTTTGCTTCATCAAAACTCGGACTCGGTCTGTGCATATTTCTTGCAATAATTGTTACAGCATTGGCTCTGAAGCAATTTTACAAATTTTTCCGACTCAATTCGCCCATGGGTGAGCTCATCATCAGGCTATTTGCACCATTTGTTGGTCAAGGAAATAGACACATGGCAACGCCACCTCCAATTCGCATTGTGATAGGATCATGGTTTCTTTGTTGCGTTGTGTTAACAGCTTGCATAAGTGGCGAACTTCTGCAAAGTTTCATTGTAACCATTTATGAAAGGCAAATTGACGATCCTGATGAAGCAATAAGGAATACCAAATGGAATTTTTATACATTTGTAGACTATATGCCGGTGTTAAGCGAGTATGAAAATTTCTCATTTTATAGGGTTCTAGCATTACTTTAATAAGTTGCAATATTTTTAATCTTCAGGAAGTGGGCTAGCGCCAGGGGTCGCGTTCATGGCTTACAAAAAGCGAAATTGTACGAAAAAGCTTTGAATGCTACTGGTCACGATGCATTTGTGGTTTCGGAGGCTGTGGCAGACTTTATAATTGCAAGAGTTGGGGAATCCCACTATTATAAAACTAGCGGAATAAGTGAGTATGTGCCTGCCTTTCCGAAATGTATTAAACGGGTTACTGAAAACGAAAAGATTTGTAAAATTTGGACCAGTCTGACAGATGACAAGCTTTCTGTATCGGCAAGCGAATGAGAGACGCAGAAGCTGAGGCCGAATCAAGCCCCACCATCTATATAGGAATCTAAGGAGACGAATGGCAAACGGCCTTCGCTCTCTCTTACTAATTTAACTAAACAGAAAGAGACAGGAAAGCTGATTACACTCAATTATCGCTGAGAACTTTTCACCTTACCCTTGTAGCTGCGATTTTTCAATAATCCAGATCGGAGCAGAACAACAATTGCACGCGTTATACTAACAAAATTGTTCCGGATAGAGATGATTGTTTTGCAGAGTATACTTGTCATCTGAAATACATTTTCTCAATTTCATCTGACAGCACAAGCCGTGTTCGTTGCAAAGCCTTTAAAGTGATTAGCCAAAATCGACAATTTTACATCTACGAGTAATTACTGCCTTCGACTGTTTGTGCTACAACAGTTTCAATAAACATTTTTATATAGCATAAAGACTTCAATTCGAAAATATGGTTTCCTTCTCTTTTCAGTTCAGGACTTGTACTCGCACTATGTTAAGCGTGGATCACCATTTTTCGACACATTCAATTCATTCTCTGAAAAGATATTTTGTTCTGGCATTGAAAGATACTGGCTGCGAAAGATAACGTGGTACGACCATCAGTTTAAAAATAATGCGAGTTCCGATAAAGCAATGAATTTTGGTGACTTTTTAAAAATTCTCATTTTATTTGGCATTTGTCTTTGTATATCAATGATTGCTTTTATTTTCGAGCGCGCCTATGCGTTTATAGATAAACGAAGGAAGGCGAATTGGATTAGAAAAGGTTTCATAAGGAGACCGGAGAGGGGTTTACAATTAGTTACAAAAACCAATAATTGCCATTATAATCGTCGAAAAAAAATTATTAAATAATTACGCTAATATAATAGTTGATTCAGATTTCGTGTAACTGCTTGTCTCTGCACTGTGTTGCTTATAGAAATAAAATTTGAACACAAAGAAGGTATCAGTATTTTTTTAATCCAATTTAAATAATAATAATTACAGATAATAATTTGCTAATTTTATATTTTGTGATATTGTAAGAGCTGTTTACCGGATGACCGAGGAAATTTTCAATAGAAATCAAATGAGTGTTTTCTATAATCCGTGAAGGTACTCGCCGAGTACCGAGCAAATAGTCGTTAAATGCCTTAAAGTACTTTAATGTTTCCTGACCGAAGCCGGTTTCGTTAGATATCTATTCTTATGCTGAATATATATTTACTAAACGAACTACACACGCGTAACTGACAACCAACGACTGACCAGCTATTGTACTACTTCCGCTTCCGAACGGATACTCTACGACTGAGTCTCGACTAATACTACTTTTTGTTCCTGGTGATATCTGCTTTTATATAAAATAGCTGGATCTCTGTTTCCAGATGGTTCGAGACTCTGCTGCTACTTACTGTGACTTATTATCAAAGGTTCCAGATGGTTCGGGACGATGAGTGCCAGTGCTTGTCATCGATGGTTCGAGGCTATGATAGAACTTAGTACAATCTATGTCATAACAGAGACGTACTCTGTACATAGACACAGTACTATTGCTCTCTCCATATTTTGGATGTGCTCGCCCAGTCGTGTGTGTGGTAGCGACATAAGGCGCAACGCTTATTACTCCTAACCCACGGCCAACTCAGAACAGCCCTACGCCCTCGCGTGGGTAAGTCACCGCATATTGAATCTAACTCAAACCAGTCGTTTCCATACCATAAATGAAGAATTTTCATCATGGCTTGCTGGACCTTGAGTCGGAATGCCTTCCAAATGGAGCTCATCTGCGGAAGTACATTGACAGGGTGGTTAGGGTGACCAAAGGGCACTGTCCAATCAAGGAGCTCTCCTGGAGGCTTTATCTTCATATTCACGACTGTAGAGTTGTGGGGATGTGAATTTCATTGTCCGGCCTTAGCTAGTATGAGAAGGAGTTTTCTGAGGTTTCGGGTCTTTAATGATCTGCATGACCAAAGGTATACATATGACCGCCACAGGGCTACATCGTTACATCACCAGCACAGGGGGCTTGGATGGAGCCAATCTTGGTGGTACCACAATTGTCGCAATGGTGGTCTCAGTGTGATGTGATACATCACGACAACTCCTGTTCGTAACCCCATCTATTCCACTTTTATATAATATTTGTATATTTTTTGTCAGTCTTCATCAGCCAAGAGGAGCGAGCGCCCACCGCTGCCCACTGTGGTTACGCTCATGTCGACCGTGATATGAAATAGCTGAATTTTTAATATCTCAGGAAGATAATATATTCTGGATTGTTATGAATATAGCTCACCGCTTGGAGGATCCATAATGTGGAATACTGGCTTCGTTAATCCTTATAAAGTTGTATTTGCATTTTGGTTTGCAGAATGATTTTTGTTTAGGTTAATGGCTATTGGCGTTTGTCATGGTGGGCGATTTGAATATTCATAACTTTTTAAACTGCAATATTACGACGAATTATCCGCAAGGACATCGTTAAGGCAAGCATATTGTGCTATAAATAAACATTTTATGATTTCGCTAATTTATACGTAAATTTTCCTTTTACTCTAAGTCTCAATGATTTTTCTTCTCTTTAGGGTCATCAAAGTAATCATAGCCACAATTGGATCACTTCATGGCCATTGTTCGAAGAATAGAAACTTCACAACTCATACTTTATTCGCCACACAATGGTAGTGGCATTGATTAGTTCTTACCACCCGGGAATCCTTCAAACTTCGACGGCAATATAATTCTGATCCGATGCGTCTAAAGAATACCTCACATTGGTCGATGATTTTTAATTGTCACTCGTGCTTTCTAAGTACTCACATGGGGGACATCAGTATGAACATTCCCATATGGCCCTGTAATGGAAACGCTAAGAACGGCTATAACAAGGATAATGATAGTGTACTCTGGCAAGCTCTTTTGCTTGACAATAGACTAGTGCAAATTGAGGATTAAACTGGCGTGTGGAAGTAATTTTGTTAGATTTGAGATAAACAATTTACTTCTGGTTAGTTTTTATTACTGACGATGATGTTAGTGGAAGTTACCTAGAACTTGAAATTCCGATTGGGTTTAGCTTTCCTTAAAGTTGCTAAATTGGTTGATTTTTCCCATCTTATCATTTTTCATTTTTGGGGTGACCGGTAGCTCAGTGCGTAGATGTGTCAGTCTCATGTCTGACTACCGGCGTTTTGGATTCGAATCTAGTGCACGACGACGTTCGTGGCCATGTGTATTTGTGTTGTCTGTCTGTCCCCCTGTGGTGCGTAATAATAAGTCACTGAATCTCCCGACTTGTGTCAAGTAGGCGGCACTGTATTCGCCGAAATTAATTTATGCCAATGAAAAGAAACGACGCGCTATGCCCGACAAGGAGTTAGGGCAACTGAGTATTTGTTCCGCAACTTTAAACATTAATCAGTTATTGGATATTGTCATATTTCCTCTCCTGAAATTGAATCCGAAAATGCATTCCCCACACTAGCACATGTTGTGTTACTCGAAAACTTTACTTTCTGATTTTATTTCACTGAATATGATAGATTTCAATTAAAAACAAAAGTCTTCTTATAGTATAGATTCTTTAATTAAATTACTAATTCCAAGAAATCTAATCAGGATAACTCACTCTCTACTCTCACGTTGCAACAAGAAATCTCCATCAAAATGCAACAATTCATTTTGCAACATTCAGAATATAAAGTTCAATGTTGCACAATGGATTTAGCAAAGTGCATAAACCAAGCACACAATATTGTATTTAATAGTGCGGAATTTACGACAGAACGCTTCTGGTTAAATCAAAATACAAAACGCACACAGCCTTTACCCACCGGAGCTGATGCAGGACGAGGACACACAATATAAATTCACATTTAAGCCAACAGGTCAATTGTATTGTGTTGCGAGCATGCTACCCAACCTTTTGCAATTCAACAGTTTTCATTTGTTAGTGCAAGCTTTCACGTTGATTTTGAAAGTACAATAACAGGTCGATTTTCTAGCACTTTCCGCATTTCAATTTGGTGGAATTTACTCAACTTTTCTCGCCCACTATCGATGCTGCTGAACTTATTTACCTTAATCCAATTATTTTCGGATGTATGACTTTAGGCGCGATATTTTTTGTACTCCCGTGGGGGTTTAATCCAGGAAACCAGCCCCCGATAGATATGTCACTAGAAGTTGCTTGCATTGCTAAAATTACGAGTTTATGTTTTATATATTAAGGGAAGGTAGAAATTTCGTAAATTGTTTCGACTTAAAGTTTATTGGTGAACATGTCATAGATTAACACCACAGTAGCCAGTCCCAAGCCAGTGATGTGAAAGAAGGAGGAAAGGATAGCTGTAGCCTGATTGACTTGTTAAGTATCCTTCTTAAGAACTCTTAATGGATTCTTGAAAAGCTTAACTTCATGAGAAAGAATGGAGATATATAATTTTATATTTCTTTTATTCTTCTATGATTTCTTGAAATAAATCAATTTTTTGAATAATTCGTTCGAAGAAGAAAGAATCATTTCAATGATATTCCTTTTAATTAATAATATTCATTTGCAGAGGAAAGATGGTCATTTGATTTCAATAATATTCCTTTTAATTAATAATATTTATTTTTTTTTTGTTTTTGTAGTTTACAAAAATTAATGTTCTCGAAGGAAAGATAAACTTAATATTTTTTTTATTTTTTTTTTAAAACATGTCAACTTTTTATAATTCATGACAACTTGATTTAAAATAATCAATTAAATAAGTAAGTGGATTTTAATTTATTTTTAACGATTCTAAAAATCCACAACATTACCCCCCTCCTTAGAAGAAAAACTAATTGTTTTTTAAATGATTAAACATCTGAACTACAAGAAATCACTGAAACTTGTTCATTGAATGAAACCTTTTTTGCTCTCGATCGAGTTCTAGGATTTGGTGATGAAATGTCTACAAAAGCTGGTTTTAACCGATCTATTGATACATTTACTTCTTTTTGACCAACCAAAATCTTAAAAATCTTATCACCTCGATCGAGAACCCAAAAAGGACCTTCATAAGGCGCCTTGAGGGCGGGACGAACAGAGTCAACGCGTCGAAAAACGTGGGAACAAACCTTAAGTTCACTTGGTACAAAAGAATATTTATTTGTTTTGAAATTAGTCTCAACACATCTGGAACTTTTAACAAATTTGCGCAAGCGTTCGATATAATCTGTGACAGCCTCTCTGGAAACAGAAGGATTGACGAAGTCATGAGGGAGTCTAAGATTTTGACCGTAAACCAATTCAGCCGGAGTGCAGTCAGAATCCTCTCGCAAAATAGTACGCAAACCTAATAAAACAAAAGGAAGTTCTTTTGTCCATTGAGGATTACCTCGACTTATAAGAGCCTCCTTCAAAATCCGATGCCAACGCTCAAGAAAGCCATTAGCCTTCGGATTATACGCGGTGGTACGTCTTCGTTCAAAACCGAGAAAAGTAGATAACTCCCTAAAAAGTTCTGACTCAAACTGAGGTCCCTGATCCGTTAAAATAACTTTTGGAATGCCAAAACGCGGAAAAAATTCTTTTACTTGTACTAAGGTGTCGGCGATGGTGGATGTACGTGCATCTGGAATAGGAAAAGCCTCAGGCCAACGAGTGAATCGGTCAATAATAGTTAAACAATATCTATAATTTTCAGATAAAGGAAGTGGACCGACAATATCTAAATGAATGAAATTAAACTTTTCTTTGCTTGGCTCAAAAGATCCTAAAGGTGATTGAGTATGCCGAGAAATCCTCGACTGCTGACAGGACAAACACTGCCTGGCCCAAGACTTAGCATCTTTGTTAATTGATGGCCAAATAAACTGACCTCGAAGCAATTTAGCCGTAGCCCTTAGACCAGGATGACAAAGATTGTGTACCTTGCCAAAAACCATATGTCTTAGATCAGATGGGATATAAGGTCTAACCGGATTGGTTGAAGTATCACACCAAATTGGAATATGAGAGTCTGGAATGCATACCGGCTTAAGAGCTAAAGTTGTTGATGACTTTAACTTTTCCAGTTCTGGATCCCTGGACTGTGAGAGTACCAGTTGTTGAATATTAATCGAGGAAGGAATCTCGATTGTTTCAACTCTCGATAAATTATCGGCGACAACATTATCCTCACCTTTAATGTGACGTATGTCACTGGTAAACTGAGCAATTAAGTCGAGATATCGAACTTGTCGCGGCAAAGCCTTATCTGACTTCTGCTTAAAAGCAAAAATTAGAGGCTTGTGGTCCGTAAACAACGTGAACTGTCGACCTTCTAACATATATCTAAAATGTTTTACTGCTAAATAAGCAGCTAACAACTCTCTATCAAACGCACAATATTTGCGTTGAGTAGGACTTAGCTTTTGTGAAAAGAAACCTAAAGGCTCGCCAACACCATTGAAAGACTGTTGTAAAACTGCACCGACAGCAATGTCAGAGGCATCTACCAACAATGACAATTTCGCATCGCTACGAGGGAATGCCAGTTGTGAAGCATCGGCAAGCAGTTGTTTAGCCCTATCAAAAGCAGCCAAAGATCGCTCGTTCCAAGTAATAGGTTTCTTGTCTTTCTTTTTATGAGAACCAAGCAAGAAATCATTGAGCAGCGCCAAATTTTGAGCGGCATGGGGAACAAAACGACAATAAAAGTTAAACATACCTAGAAAACGACGCATTTCATAAACTGTTGTTGGGGGTTTTAGACTACTTATAGCTTCAACTTTATCAGGAAGAGGTTTAACACCCCTAGCGTCAATATTATGACCAAGGAAAGATACTGAATCTTTGAGAAAATGACATTTTCCCAAATTGATGAGCAAACCATACTGTGTAAATCGTTCAAAGACGATTTCTAAGTTCCTCAAATGCTCTTCAACATCGCTAGAAGCTATCAGGACATCATCAATATAAGGGAAAACAAAATCAAGATCACGTAAAACCGAATGGATAAAACGCTGAAAAGTTTGCGCAGCATTCCGAAAACCAAAAGTCATTTTAGGAAATTCAAATAATCCAAAAGGTGTCGTGATTGCTGTTTTCTCAATATCTTCCTCGTTGACTGGAATTTGATGATACGCTTTAACCAAATCCAAAACAGAAAAAAATTTCTTCCCACTTAATTGTTGAGAAAAATCGTGAATGTGGGGTATGGCATATGAATCGGGCACAGTAATGTTATTTAAAGCACGATAGTCACCACAAGGTCGCCAAGAACCGTCTTTTTTCTTCACCATATGTAGAGGTGAAGCCCAAGGACTTTTCGAAGGACGACAAATGCCTTGTTCAACCATAAAACTGAATTCTTTTTTGGCACAAGTTAATTTTTCAGCATTCAGACGTCGAGGTCTTGCTGAAATCGGTGGACCTTTAGTAACTATATGATGCCTGATAGAATGGGGAACAGGAATTTTAAAGTCCGGTTCACACTCTGACCCAAAGTATTTCTTTAAAAGATTAGCAACTCGTGCATCAACATCAGGATGAGACACCAACTCAAGTTTAGGTATGTTAAATTGAATTAATTCACCCTGTTGAGACTGGCACGATGTTGCTAAATCTAAAATATAATTCGACGATTAGATAAATCTACCATTAAGCCAAAATGTTTAAGAAAATCAGCGCCAATGATAGGTCTAGAAATATCCGCAACCAAAAAATTCCAAGTAAAAACGCGACGAAGTCCTAAACTGACTTGCAGTTCACGATTACCATAAGTCGAAATGTTTGTTTCATTGGCAGCCTTCAAAAGAAAAAAAGGATTAGGAGATTTCCTATCAGCAACATTAACTGGAATAATCGACAAATCAGACCCTGTGTCAATCAAAAATTTCAGATTCGATTTGTCATCAACAATTATAAGACGGCTTGTGGAATTAATGGTGTCAGAAACCGTCGATTCCAACACAAAATTTAGTTTTTTTGTCATACGCTTACAGGGCGTATAACATTTATGCGCCTTATCTCCATATTTATCATGATAAAAACAGAGTCCCTCAGCACTAATTTGATGTTTAGGTTTTGAACGGGAACGACCACGTGAATTTGAACAAGATGCATTACTTGTACTATTTTGCGCTGATAGATTTTTGACTTGTGGAGTAATAACACTATTCAACAAAACCATCATTTGATTAAGTTTGTCTGTTAACGTGTTGATCTGAAGTTGGAAAGACTCTTGTCCACTAATAGACGAAACCGTACCTGACTCGGAAACCGCAAACACTGAAGGTGTTGTAACAACTTCATGAATTTTATCAGCAACTTCCGCAACTTCCATTAACGAACCTTTTGCTGCTACAACTACGGTTCTGATATTCGTGGGGAGTCTCTCCAACCAGAGACAACTAAGAACCCTTTCATCAAAATTTGGTCCAGCCAGACTTTTCATCTCTCCTAAAAGCTGACCTGGCTTACGGTCGCCCAACTCCAAACCAGTTAGCAGTTTACGGATTCTCCATGAATCCGATAAACTGTATTTATCAATTACAGCTCTTTTAAAATCTGTGTACATAGAACAATCCCTGAGTCCCTCAAAAACTCCATCCATGTTCTCCAAATCTATGGGCGAGAACATACTTAATGCCAAATTAAATTGTTCAACCTCATTATCAATTCGAAACGCCGCAAATTGCCTTTAAAGCAGAGCAAACCAACCGACCGAGTTCCTAGGCCAAAAAGGAAAACTTCTGAGACGATTCCTTTTATGATCATGTGGAGGAACTCGAGCCGCCGAATCGCGCAACTGTCGCGAATTTGAAACTGCTCCAGATGCTAACAATGGAGTAACATTAACTTCAACTTCAGTTTGGATATCTTCTCCCGATGAGGAATCATGATGGAGGGAAGAATTCGCAGTTCTGCTTCTAGTTACCGGCATTTTTATATTGATCACAAAAATCCACTTACCTTTACACTAATTGTTTAAAATATATTCAAATAATTAAAAATTAATTTAATTGAGGAATATAGCAGAATAAGCAACTTTTTGCTTCTAGCGCCAACTGCTGATGGACTAGTCACGTAGGACGAATAATTGAACGACGATGTTGTTCAAACGTTGAATTTGTTCGAACGTCGCCAGACTTCTAGAGGAATTATTGTTCCATGTTCGGGGTCACCAGTTGTTAAGTATCCTTCTTGAGAACTCTTAATGGATTCTTGAAAAGCTTAACTTCATGAGAAAGAATGGAGATACATAATTTTATATTTCTTTTATTCTTCTATGATTTCTTGAAATAAATCAATTTTTAGAATATTTAATTCGTTCGAAGAAGAAAGAATCATTTCAATGATATTCCTTTTAATTAATAATATTCATTTGCAGAGGAAAGATGGTCATTTGATTTCAATAATATTCCTTTTAATTAATAATATTTATTTTTTTTTTGTTTTTGTGGTTTACAAAAATTAATGTTCTCGAAGGAAAGATAAACTTAATATTTTTTTTATTTTTTTTAAAACATGTCAACTTTTTATAATTCATGACAACTTGATTTAAAATAATCAATTAAATAAGTAAGTGGATTTTAATTTATTTTTAACGATTCTAAAAATCCACAACAGACTAATTTACACTTAAGCGTCTCAGGTACTGACCTAAGATACCTGAATCACTTGCAATTAGACAGACCTGCATCTTCATGTGCAGGCATGTTCATACAAACTCGCAGCTCCATGTATACAAAACAAGCGTACGACTTGTGGCAAGCCATGCGAAACCTGAACCGTAACTCAGGCCTCCAAAAACATGTTAACCACATTTGAACGAAAGGTCCTTCGAGTTTTCGGAGCAGTTTGCGACGGATATGGATGGCACATCCGGTACAACCATGAGCTGTACGGACTGTACGATGAGCTGGAAGTTTCGAGAATGGTCTATCTACAATGATTCCAATAAGCAGGGCATGAACAACGAATGGACGATAACTGCATGTCTAAACAAATATTGAAAGGACACGTCAGCGAAGCAAAGCTACCAGGAACACCAAGAATTCGTTGGGCTTTGATGCCGAAGAACTGCTGGGCTTCCAAAATTGGAGGAGTGGTCACTTGATCGAGACAGTTAGAGGACAATGATCAAGACGGCTAGGACCTGGAGTCGGGTTTTAACGCCAGGATGATGATGATATCGTAGATAAATTTCAGGATGTGTTCCTTATTTTGAATCTCGCAAACACAATCAAAATTGATAAAAAAAAAGCAAAACGGACGCCTGGATTCTAATGCACTTTTAACACTTAACCTGAGTAGATAACTAGGAATGCTTTTTTTCCCACGGCCGCAGAATATAATTTGTATTTTTAAAAATGCTTAAATTTGTGAAATCGATTCGGAATATTTCCATTTTATATACCTATACATATCAGAAAATAAATATATCATACAGGTACACTTCAGATTTTGAATCACTCTCCCATTAGAATTCAAGAGCTCTTGACATGAAAGACGCCACAATACTGATAAGCTCGAAGCATCTTGGCAAATGTAAATTTTCTCATGTTATATGTATTTTGCATAAAAATTCAGCTATACGTACTCATGCAAGTGGCTTGTTGAAATTTTATACTCGTTCGTATTTCACCAACAACCAACTTTGGTGAAGTTTATCAAAAGGTTTGAATAATGCGTTGAAATATGCAGTTTTCACGGGGGTGAAGAGAGAGTGAGAAATAGAGATATTTGTTCCCTAGCAATTTTACTATATGCATTCAATGTTCAAGTGCGAATTATTTTTTTTTTCAGCGAAATTGGAATTTTCGTGACACTTGGTTTCATTCTGTACACTAACTAAGTATGCATCTGTAGTTTAGCTCGGTAACGCACTGCACATTTTTACATATTACATATAGTAAAACTGTCGCCATGGTCGTTCGGTCACCGCTCTAAGTTACTAATCTAGAGCTCGGAGTTCAAATCTCGGCGCGTTCAAAAACTGCCAGTGAGTACTAATGGAACTCTTTCAGTGCTCCGAGCTTGTTAGTAGGAAAACAGAGCAGATTGGAGGTGCATACTAGCAACTAAACTGTCGAAAAGTAGATGTGCTATCGAAACGTCAACAAGTCATAGAAATGCTAGAGATGCTGACGTGCCCATACCCCTGGAGGGGTCAAGGCAATTAACAACAAAATTGCCAGGGGACAAATATCTCAACTTCTCACCCTCTCCCCACCTCCTCTAGTGAGTTAACTAGATGCTTCACACCATCTAGACTTCCACCGTCGAGTTTTTAAGCAAAAAGTACATCTTCATGGTTTGTCCTAAGAGAATTCTCCCACTTTCGGTGTCGTCTTGCACAAGGATAGCTGCAAATTTGCAAGACCCGATGAGTGCTTCTATCCGTACGAAACCACCAAGCTTAGAGAAACTAAATAGAGGGAATTTGAAAACAAAAAATATTTGTCCGGCTGAGGGGCTTGAGTCTCAAACGACTGTGTTTCGAGTAGCAAAAAAGGTCGGGTGCGTTGCCGAGCTAAGCTACAGATGCATAATAAGTTGGTCCTGTCTACCAACCATATCTTCCAATGAAGATATAATGCCAAGGCGTACTAGGACCATTCTAGCGCAGCTCCGATCTAGCAGGTGATCGAGACTAAACTCATACCTATCTCGGAACGATCATAACATCAATAACACGTGTCCCGCGTACCATGGGACCCCACACGACGTCGGGCATCAATTAGAATGGCCAGAGGCCCCCACAAATTTTATACCAATTTCATTGTGGGAGAACCCCATAGAGGTCGCATTTTTACTTGGCCTCGGCATTGAAGGAGAAGGCGAGGAGGCATTTTAGTGACGCCCAATGGTGAGCCCTGAACGTCACTACAACAACTACGAAACGGTTTCGGGCCAGGGTCCCAATGCTTAGAAGTTCAAAATACAAACCGTTGCACTATCCACACTGTATAGGTAAAGCATGAATGAAATAATTGCCAATTTGTTTTGATCGCGAAGTCCTATACAAATTTATTTTGTTTCTATCCTGGAAATAGAAAATTTGTAGAGAATATTTTCTCATTTATCTCGCAGTTCTATTGCAATGAGGACATCTTATTATTGTCTCCAAAAAGATTTCTTTTCGAACGCTTTAAAATGATGTCTTTATTTTATTTTTCACGAGATAGTTGACGATAATGGGCGATGTCATTGGAATATTCTTGTTTAGATTGGCTAAGTCCATAACACAAAGCGGAATCGCAGCACGCTGTGCTAGCAGTATCGAAGCAGCTTTGCAACAGGTTGTTGTGTTTTGACAACAGTCAGTCAGTCTAGTCATCTGTCAATTGTCAAATATCATAGCTCAAAATTGACTATCTCTAATTGCCTTGACCCCTCTAGGGGGTATGGGCGCGTCAATATCTCTAGCATTACTATGCCTTGTTGACGTTTCAATAGCATATCTACTTTTCGGAAGTGCAGTTGCTAGCATGGACCTCCTATCCGCGCCGTCTTTATACTGACAAGCCCGGAGCACTGTGAGAGTTCTATTATTCAAAATTAAATTATACTGACAAAAAATCATTTGGATATGACAATGTGGGTGTCATTCCTGCAAATGTCATCATATGCTGGTCCTAGCCAGAGGAGAAATTTTTGTGATGGAGAAAATGACATTTTTCACAGCATGTTGTGTCCATCAAAAAATTAGTTCATAAAACAAATTGGCAACAGTACGCCAACCGTTGTGTGTTATGAACTTAGCCATTATCTCCAAAAATGTTTATTGGGTAAAATATTTCGAATTATGTCAAAATAAATGCATTTGTGAACTCCATTCTGACACATGCAGAAATGTCTGACGTGTGTCAGATTTGATTTATGACAGAGTGTAAAGGATTTTTTTTTCTTGTAATACGAGTACATCTCCATTTTTTTACAGTAGGCATGCATCTTAAATACGGGAAGTATATCACGTTCACATACGAATAAAACACTAGGGAGAACATATGCCAGTCATTTATATTCTTCTCCATGAAAGGAATATTTTATTTGAGCCACTGGTTCCTTAAAGACATCTTTTTCTGATCTCCACGTAATTAATTAGAGTTTTCCCCCTGAAAACTTTGTCCATGAATTTTTCGTTCCTTGAATTCGTCAGCCTATAACACTAGTACATTGACAGAAGTACTGAAAGCCACTTGACCTTACACACCTCTTCATTTCGTATTCAGGCGGTGAGTAGTCACAAAAAAAACACAACTTTCACAAATCCACTGGACATTTATTATTGGTTCAGAGTTTAGGGCAAAAAAGTTTTCCTAACTTATACGCAGTTACGACTCTCAATAGGGACGCCAAGTTAAATGATGATAGTTTTATACGGGGTATTAGAGTAGGAATTACAGAATGATATTAATAGGGTTTTTTGATTTCTATTCGGCTTTCTATTTAACAAGAAGTCGTAATGGTTATTTCGGAAAGAGTCATGTTTCAAATTTTAGTAAGATAAATCTCAACTGACCGTTTTTGATTCATCGTACAGGATTCAAAATCCTACGGTAGTGGTAATGCGTAGAAAGCATCTATTACTCATTGATGCTTTCTTTGTTACGTCTGAATGAATGATGATGTTTTATCAACATGTCATTAATCATATTTGATGTCAAATGCAATTATCAGCCGAAGAGCTCTCATGTGTTCAGCATGGGGTATGTTTTTTCTATCATTTTCAACGTTGATCTTTTTTGTTCATCAGCTTCCAATAATTTGGAAATTTATGTAATTTAGCTTGGGAGTTTATTTTATTACTGTCGATAGATGGATTCAGAGCCTTGACCGTTTTTTCTTTTTTAATTTCTTCTTGCCATTAGTTGCCAAATGAAAAATCCTTATGGTAAATAATAAATAAATAATAATAAAATGTGAAAGAAGACAAAATCATAAACATTGCAAAATACTTCACAGGCACTCTATACACAAGTTACGAGTACACCATCAGTTCACAAATTGCCCTAATTATATCTCCTATTAATATTTAGTGAGAAGTCTCCATCTATATGGGTCATAAGGATACCAACCTAATACTAAGTCAATTGTTAAGGGGATCTTAAATGATTTAAGCTTACGCCATTCTTTTATGTCTCAACGATCAATCATAACTATTTCTTACTTGCACCATATAATCAGGCATTGTATCGTTCATTGGCTGATTATTCCTTCTAGTTCTTTTATCAATTCGTCATTAATTTTGACTGACCTAATTGATGTACACACACAACATGATGGATGACTATATCGAAGCAATGTACCATATTTGGATGTGTGAAAGGGCATTGATTTTTCCTAAATAGACTTTGATTATGTCATTAATAAACTACTAGGAAAACTATTAGTATGTGGCATTTCTTATGACAAAATCAATTTTTATTTACAAAATTAAATTAAAAATGTAAATTTAAAAAAATAATTAAAATACAAAAAATGTCTGTTCTAGTGAGTTTGGAAGAAATGTTTGAAAATATAATTTCAGAATAATTCGAATTATGAATTCTTTGTGAATTCATCATCATCATCATCGTGGCGCGACAGCCCGACGTCGGGCCTTGGCCGTCTGGATCATTGTCCTCCAATTATCTCGGTCACGTGACCGCGTCCTCCAATTTTGGGAGCCCAGCAGCTGCGCGGCGTCCACACCTACTGAGCTCTCCCAACGAGATCTCGGTCGTCCTCGCAGTCTCGCTCCGTCGACTCGTTCTGCATTCATTACTCTCTTAGGCATGCGATCATCGTCCATTCTTTGTACATGCCCTGCCCATTGAAGTCGTTGTAGTTTGACGATTTTCGAGACTTGCAGCTCATCGTACATTTCATACAACTCATGGTTGTACCGGATGCGCCATCCATCTCGATCGCAAACAGCCCCGAAAATTCGCCGTAGAACCTTACGTTCGAAAGTGTCTAGCATGTTTTCGGAGGCTTGAGTTAGGGTCCATGCTTCGCAGCCATAGCATAGCACTGGTCGTATAATGGTTTTGTACACGCGGAGCTTCGTGTTTCTGTGCACATGTTTCGATTTCATTATGGGGAGAACCGAGAAAAAAGTCTTATTAGCTAACTGTATCCGTCGCTTGATTTCGTCAGTTTCGTTGGCGTCCCTTGACAGGTTGCAACCCAGGTAGATGAAGTTGTTCACGAACTCGATGTTGAGGTCCCCCACGTTGATGCTCGGTTGTGCAGGTGTCCTTGTCACCGATTGCATCATTATTTTAGTTTTACCCTCGTTAATACGTAATCCAACTTCCTTTGCAGCGGTATCGAGCGTATGCAGAAGTTCTTCTGCGTCAGCCAATCTTCGGGACATGATGTTGATGTCGTCGGCGTACGCTGCTAATTGTGTCGACTTGATGAGCAGCGTCTTGCTGTTGTCCACATTCATGGCCCGAATAACGTATTCCAGTGCTAGGTTGAAGAGCGTCGGTGCCAGTCCATCGCCCTGTTTCAAACCAGTGCGTGTTTCAAATAGATCAGTAAGTCTATTCTGGATCCTGACTTGTGAGACGGAGTTGGTCATCGTCATCTTTGTCAGTCGCACTAATTTTGCTGGTATACCAAATTGCAGCATGATGTTGTACAGTACTCCACGATCGATACTGTCGTATGCCTGCTTGAAGTCGACAAAGATTTGGTATACGTTTACGTTGTATTCCCAGCACCTCTGGAGTATCAGTTTGACTGAGAAGAGCTGATCGGTTGTGGAGCGACCAGGTCTGAAACCGCTTTGATATTCGCCAATGACTCGTTCTGCGTACGGTTTTATTCTATTTTCCAGAATTTTCGTCAAAATTTTATAGGACGTACAAACTAGTGAGATGCCCCTGTAATTCTCACACCGCAATTTATCTCCCTTTTTATGGATTGGACAGATGATGCTTCTGCGCCAATCGTCTGGGATCTCCTCGTTCTCCCATACTCGCAGGAGTAATTGATGTATGGCATCAACTAGACTCGTTCCACCGAATCTTAGCAGTTCAGCTGGGATCTCGTCAGCGCCCGGCGCTTTATTTCGTTTTAGTGACCGCAACGCGAGATCAACTTCCTCTGCTGTCGGGGGTTGAATGGGTGGGCCTAGATCAACAATATCATCGAGAGCTTCCTGTGTGGGGATGTTAGATGGTCGGTTTAGAAGCTCTTCAAAATAAGAGGCCCATCGTTTGTTAATACCATCGGTGTCGCTGATGATGTTTCCATCCTTGTCCTTACAAAGGCTAGTCCTGGGTTGGTAGCCGTTCTTAATTGTATTTACTAGTTTGTACGCTTGTCTGGTGTTCCTATTAGCTAAGTTTTCGTTTATGTTCAGCAACTGCTCGTCAAAGTATTTACGTTTCTTACGTCTAATTATTCTATTCGATATTCGCCGTAGCTCGTCATATTTTTCTCTTCTGGCTCTGGTTCCTCGTTGAATCCATTGTCTGTAGGCCTCGTTTTTCGCGTCAAGTGAGTCTTTGCATTCTTCGTCGAACCAGTCATTTCGCGCTCGCCGGGCTTTATATCCCACGACCTTCTCTGCGACATCCTTGATGGTACCCTTGAGTTCTTCCCAGAACCCATGGACGCCTGTGTTACTGATGTTGTGTAGCATAGGTGATAGTTTTTCCTCAAGGGCGGTAGTATACGCCACCGCTGTAGCATCACTCAAGAGCTTGTGAATTAATCTGAATTAATTATATTCATTCATATACATATATATTATATTATAGTTGGTGTTCATCAGTCACCAGTAGGAACCCGTCTTTATCTTTCACGGGATGTTCAGTTGCAAAAGATTTGCCAGTTAATGGCTTGATAAGTTTGCAAAGGGTTCCACTGTCACGGCGACCGCAGTAAGAAGCTTCCTTATCACACATAAATCTGAAGAAAATTATCCACTTGTATACGTACTGTGTTCGTGTTCTAGTTCGAGTTTGTGTGCAACAGTGTGGCCGGGGCAAAGCTGAAATCCGCTAAGGATTTCGGATAAATTGTCTTGAATCCTGGATATGGGCGCGTCAACATCGCTTGCATAAGTATGCCTTGTTGACATCTCGGTAGCAGAAAAATTTCGGCTAGTGAAGTTGCTAGCATGCACCTCCTACCCGAGCTGTCTTTTACTGCCGACCTTGAAGCGCTGTGGGAGCTCTAACAATACCCACAGGCAATTTGTTTTATTAACGCGCCCGGAATCGAACTCATATTCTCTAGATGCAGCGTCGTAGAGTGGTGACCGAGACTTCATGGATACCGAGCGCGTCAAAATTTGGATGCAATATTATATTTTTGTTTTTGGTAAAACTCATCCTTTTTAGGATAATTTTCATTTTAAATTAATGGAATATGTCACTATCAACAATCACCCCGGGGCAACCAGTAGCGCAGTGTGTTGAGATATCAGTATCATGTTTGACTGCCGGCGTTTCGGGTTCGAATTCCGTCCACGATGAGGTTCATGGCCATGGATGTGCAGGAGGTGCATGCTGGCAACTGCATTCTCTGAAACCAGTTTATGCCAACGAAATGTCAACTGGGCCACATGGAACAGTTGACGCACTATGCCCCACAAGGGGTTAGGGCAATTGAGTAAATGGTGCCATTTATCATAATTTATTTTAATTATTTATTTTAATTCAATTTCCGGACCCGTCTCAGATTTCCTTCAAATGTCAATTCAATTTAACATTATAACATTTATTACTCAACCCAAGGAAATCCAACCAAGTAGGAGTCAATAATTAAATGAAGTACAACGAGAGGATGAAGCAGCTGACATCATACCGTGAAAGCATCAGTAAGGCCGATTTCACATGGTAGGTACGGTATAAGAGCTTTTTACATATGAATGTGTAATTTTAATTCAATCGTCGTACACACACCACCACCCTCGCCACTAGTGCTTTTTGGGGAAAATTCGTGTATCGTACGTTCCGCGTGAAACTGGTCTAACACGTTCGCCGTACGAGAAAAAATAATTTATTGTCATTGTTTGAGACAGGACAGGGTCACTTTGTGATTGCTTGTATCAGGAGAATGCATATATTGAAGCGTAGGTGTCCAGCCAACTGACGGCGACAATCATTTCACACAAAGGTGATTCCTTGAGCTCTAACAATAATTTATATTGTTGCCACAATTGTGTGACGGAAGAGCTAAGATAAGTCCGAAAATGGTCTCCAATAAATTGAATTTATTAAATATTTATGAAGACGAATAATACATTTTTGTTTGCTCAACGCGATATAGAGTCAGTATGGAATAAATTATGTTAAGTGAAAAATTAGTTTTACATTATTTACTCGACATTATTGTTTTGTGAATGAAAATGGGTCAATTTTTGGCCCGACCCATATATAAATATAATGGAAGAGCACATAGTACAATGCATGCTGTGGATTTGTCCAGGCATTTTCCGTAGTCCGATCTTAATCGAATTTGGTTTGTAGGTTCCTTGGGTGACCCTAACTGCGGCAGAAATTTTGTTTATCCACTGGACTAACGGTATATTTTGTTGTGTTCAAATCAGAGCTTCTGGCCCAAGTCTTTTATAAATTCGTTTCTCCAGTAACTTCCAGTGGTCTGGTATCAACCAAATTTGGGAAATATTGCTGATTCTAAACACCACTCGATGACGTTTTGGTGCTGGTGCGTCCTTTAAGATTTAATTTGACGAAGTGGAGATGAGATACTTCTTATAAGAATTTGCCACATACTCATAAACAGCTTATTTTGTATCAGCCTGACCAAAGCGTTGATATTAAAGATGCTAGAGTGTCTCAAGGGCTGATTACAATACGGTGGACACTGAGACCGAAAAATATTCTATTGTGCCATAGTCTTTTAATTAGGACAAATGACCCTCCACTAACCTAATAAAGGCCAGTAAGTCCGTTGTGGGGGTAATCTTGGTGACATCTGTGTTTATAGTTGCTTCTCTAAGAATCAATGGCTGGGCATTTACAGAGGAGGTGTATAGTGGACCCGATGTACTCTAAGCATTACCGACACTCTGTCTCGCTGGATTGACCCATAATATTGAGGTGATATTTCACCCAGTGTACCACTGGGCACTGGGGCACCCCCCAAAAAGTAACCCATAATCAGTCTCAAGTCCGCTTTACTCAAGCGGGTGGCGTCGTTTAGATTGAACGAATTTATCATTCTTTCAACTGCAGCAGTTCTGGAAGATTGTTCCAGTGTTGAAGTATTTTGTTATCTGACCATTTTCGAACAGGTCTCCCAGCCTAGGTCACAGTAGAGATCCGGTCCGCTGAATTGCAAGGACGAGCCCTTCCTAGCAAGTCATTGCCCTGATGACTGCTGCGAGACATTGAAGGATATCAAAACACTCTTTTATCAGCCTCGAAGAGGTTTTATGAAATGAAAACGCTTTAATTGCTCTACTGAAAATGTGCTCAGTTTTCAACGCCACACTATAAGTATTTTAAATAGCAAAAAATGAAAAAAGTGCAAAGCGTTATTAAATTTCTCTTAAAAAATCCTCTGGATTCCTGAAAAGAAATATTTATTCGCGCCTATTGATTCTTTTGTAGTTCAGTGGAGGCTCATTCAGGTTATCAACATGCAATTGCAACAATACGTTAACTTGAATTAACCTAGATAGCTCTACGGATTAATAAACCTGCACTGGATGAATATGTCAAGAGATGGCGGTTGAATCGCTAAATGGTGAATTTATTATGGAAAATTAGAAATTTTCGTAGTTTGATTTGATTTCTGATACCAAGTTAGTTAGTCAACATATCGTAGATATTTTTCCAAATATGATCCGTATTTTTAATCTAAACGCCAGAGGTCCATTGCACTTTGGCACTTAACGGAGTAATAAGGCTTGCCCATTTTTTTACGGCATTTAACTTTTTCCCGAATTCACCTCCGCCAGAGTACAAAAGAACGCGCCTAATATAATTGATCACTCTTATTATAGAACACTTTGAACATAAACGAGGCAAATCATCAATATTTGAAAATTTTACCATTAAATACATCTCTACTGAATGTCCTGAGTTACTTTAACATACAAGTTTTCCTCCAGAGCGCCAATTATATTTATCGTGTTCGTGTATTTACTATATGAATTTCCTGGAAATAAGGTTGAAATTTACGCAGATGAATGTAAAGGAAATATCTTGATTGAAGTGACGAATATGAGCGTATGACATTTTTTTATTGGTTTACCGATCAAATAAATTTAATGAGGTTACAGTTGTTGGGAAATTGTCAATCATTCGACTTGTGTACGAGTTCAAATAGGCTGGCGGCTAAAGGAATTTACGGAGACTAAATAACTGAAAAAGAAACGTTTTCGTTCTCGTTAAACGCTGAAAATTTGTGTGATTTTCGAGAATTTTTTGGAAGAAAAGTACTCAATTAATAAAAAAAAAAAATAAAATAAAAAAAAAATAAAAAACGACTTATGCGATGCCTTCGGAAGAACCAAAACAAAAAGTTCCTCCACTGCTGACATGACTCCGGCCCACTGAGTAGCTAAAACCGAAAAAGGAACAAATGTCGTTAAGCTGGAAGATATTTCCTGTGCAATGACATACGATTTTCGAAAAATATCAAAATCTAACAAAATGGCTTAGTTATGAACAAAAAAAGTCTGTTTTCTTGCCTATAAAATGGTCGTTTTTTCAATGCAAAATAGTCAATTTTCATCCAATCAAAAATATCCTAAGTCATTGTTGAGTAATTATATTCAGTATTACTCAGTACAAGTTTCAAGTCAATTGGATAGATAATTGGTCTTTGAGTTACAATGTCAGCAAATTTGAAAAATCTTATTTCGAGAAAAACGCGTTAAAGATTTAACTAACGAACTGCGTTGAACGACTCCAAAATACCTTTTAAATGGCAACGCTGTTTTCAAATGACTCTATAGATATATTTCTAGCCTAAATAGTGCCCCCTCTTAATTATGAACCATTTATGATGCCGAAAGATGCAGGTAACAACACGTCAAAGCTCGGCCTCCCGGCAGCTGGACCATTTTATATTGTACCTGCGAGCGGTTGCTCTTTAGAAGGCTGCCATTCGAGGAGTATTAGAGATACTGCCTTGAAATTTTTACAGGATATTCTTGAAAGTATAAACTGTTGAAAACGACAAGAAACAAAAAATCGATTTTTTGAAAGTGTCACATTGGACTGAAAATTAATTAATCTCATAGATTTAATTGGAAACGTTACACGTATCTGATCGTTCTTTTGCCCTTTTTCCCTTTCATCCTTTAGTCCTGTCGTACATCAGTTTCTTGACCATTTGATCCCTTGGTTTTTAGGTCGCTTCGTCGTTTGTCGTTGTCTTCCGCTGAAGAAGGCAGCAAGTAGCTGCCGAAATACTTATACGGTAAAATGAAGACCAATCGTCGACTTAAAGGAAACTAAAGTATTTTAATTATGGATATTAATGTAGTCGACGCAAAAGGACCGAACCCAACACATAACTACATTCAGGTGTTTTTGTACGATCTCATATTCGCATTTTTACAGAAAGTGATCGATTGATCAATCAATACTCATTTAATTAATCTAAAGCGATAACAGGAGTCATCGATAAAGATAAAAAACAATAAACCTTTCCCAATAGACATGGGGAGGACTTAAATCTGAAGTCCCCATGTTATCATTTGGCAGAAACAAGAAACACTGAATACAAAGTTCGCACCATGTCAACAAATTACATCGTACCCCCCTCTCACATTCGTCAAGGATTAGCATCCCCGCGATGAATCCGTCAATTTGTATCCACAGATCTCTGCCAAATTTCAAGTCCATTTGTACGAGTATTACCAACCCTAATCCCAGACGTTTTGTAGTAATCAGTAAGAGAAAATGCCTCGAAGAAAATCCACACAATCGGCAGACATCACATTCTCACGTCCGAATGAAAATACTCCACAGCTACATTAAAGTATTTTCCGTTTTCATTTTTATTGAGCGTAGTAAATATACGAAGGACAGAAAAAAGACGAGTGGTAAACTGTCACGCGCTACTCCTCGGCGATTTCCTCCGCCAGTAGTAGGATTTCTTTCGCTATCTTCGCCATCGGAAACATTTGTAACATCAAGGAAATTTAATTTTAAAAAAATACATAGAAAAAAAGAGGAAAGGAGTTGATCCCAAGCATTTTCCAATTAGGATTACACGAGCCAGTAGAATATAATATGTCAGGAGGACGTCTATGCAATCCTGGTCGTCTTGTCTTGGATTTTGCGTCATTTTTCAATTGAATAGCACAAAAGCGATTAATGTCTGGAAAGTTATGCGTCATTGAATTAAAAAAAAAACTAGGAGATAAAATAAAGGCGAACCAGTAGGCCAAATAGTGGTTCTATTGGTCTATGGGTAGAGTTTCGACCTCTCAGAGATCGGAGCAGAACGTGGAAAAAAAATCAAAATTCCGAATATTCCATCTTGAATATTTTCATTTTTTTATTGGAACATAGGGGGAGCGTAGCCAGAAACATTTTTTTCGGGGAGTATTTCCAAAGAAAAAATTGTTATGATATTAGGTTGTAAAGAACAACTCAATTAGCTGTATTGTCAGAATCAACAACTTGTCAGTACTGGTCGTTGCGTTGTCTCCAGTTTGATTCGCGAATCAAACTGGAGGCAATACAACGGGCAGTGCAGGTAAAATTGTTCTTCATGTATGAAATTTTTCGGGGAATCTCAAACAATGACCACATTTTATGTGAGAGTATATTTTTATTTTCATAGATTTTAAGATTGTTACAATCACAAGGCACTGTTACAATTTCAGGACATTGTTACAATTACATTTCGTTCAGTAAAAAAATGTTCATAATGAGCTCGTACTTCAACCGAGAAAAATGGATATCCTCTTCGAAACTTCTGTAAAATTTGGAGCAATATAACAATTAACTCAGTCAAATAAAAGTTTTACCGAACTAATTGCTAAACGAGTCCGAAGCGTGTATACCCTAGACTTGTACAGACCTAGTGGTGATACCAAAAGTACCAATTGGTAACGACCATATGCATTAAAAGTGAGTTTTCTATATGATCAGTTTATAGGGGAGGTTGGCACTCATTTAGGAGGATCTTGACCATTCTCAAAACCAATTAACTAACCCATTCTATAAATATTTTTCAAGTCGCTAGCTTTATTCTATCGAAAGTTGCTGCTTATTTGAAGTCTCACTTGTAGGGGAGGTAGGGGTTCCTTGGGTCGGATCTTGCTCATTATTGCCACCAACAAATAAGATCATGCTTCAGACATTTAAACAAAATTTCAAGTCTCGAGCTTCACTCCATCGAAAGTTATCGCTTATTCGAAGTTAAATTTGTAGGGAAAGTAGGGGTTTCGTTGATCGGATTTTACGTATTTTCAATATTAGCCAACTGGATCCTATAACAAACATTTGACCAAAATTTTAAGTCGCTAGCATTATTTTGTCGTAAGCTATTGCTTATTTAAGTTTCATTTCTAGGGGAGGTAGGGGTTTCTTAGGTCGGATCTAACCCATCTTAAATACCAACTAATCCGATCCGACTTCAAACATTTGACCAAAACTTCAAGTCGCGGGCTTGATTCTGTCAAAAGTTATCGCTTATTTGAAATTGCACTTGTAGGGGAGGTGGGGGTTGCTTGGGTTGGATCTTACCCATTTTCAATACCAAGTAGATCCTACTAACAATATTTTGTCAAAATTTCAACTCACTAGTGTTATTCTATCGAAAGTTATCGTAATTAAAAGAATATTTAATATTTTGAAATTTGTAGGGGAGGTAGGCGTTTCTTTTATCCGATTATGCCCAACTTACTAGAATTTAAGCATCTTCTTACCCCAAGGTCACATGCCAAAAATCAGATTTCTACGTCAATTGGTTCAAGAGTTATAGACAAAAAACTCGAAAAGTAGGGTAGTACGGGGCTCTCTGTAAGAAAATTACCCTTAGTTTTCAACTGATCGATTTTATTTTTCCAGGGGAGTAGAAGATTATCCGCACGAGCAATCTACCAAAGCTAGAGCTTTTCATGCTTATTTAATCGGGAGTTATAGATACATTTAATTATTTTACATATATAGGGGAGGTAGGCGTTCTCTTGACCTGATCATGCCCATTTTCAATACCAACCAAGTAGATTATACTTCCAACATTTGACCAAAATTTCAAGTTTCTAGCTTCATTCTATCGAAAGTTATCGTGCGAACGGACAGACAGACAGACCGACCGACGGACAGACAGACAGACAGACATGGCTAAATCGAATCAGGAGGTGACCCTGATCATTTATATATGTATACATTGTTATACCTCCGGAGCCTCCTTTAAGGTGTTACATATTTCCGTCGTGACAAAAACAATATACCCTATACTAAAAGTCTAGGGTATAAAAAATCTAACAGTGCGTTTTTCGCAAGTGTTTGGACACCTTGCATACCTTCGGGCAGTTTAAAGGCGCTGTTAGATCAAGTGGAGGGCGGCTGGCCCGAAGGGCCACCAAACACTGCGACCCGAAGGTCTATTGTGCTAAAGAACGCTGTTTTCAATTATTGCAAATTTTTAATTCTATCTAATCTAATACATGGACAGCCATTTGAATAATTTCGGGCATCCAACCATAAATTCCATTTCCCGTCCGTGTATGATCCTGTCATCTATGGTATGTCCGCATTTCACAATATTTTACTTGAATTGTGATGGCATTTTTCGCCTCGAGGAAATATGATTGTCTTTATGAGATTTTCTATACTCGTAAGCAACTGCCACAATAAAACACGCATAATTCCTTCCATTTTTATAACAACGTATTCTTGTTTATTCTTACTAAATATACAATATCATTATCCAAAGAGTTATTTACAATAAATGCAGAGAATATTTATGCATTATATTAAAATTATGCCTAAATATTTTTAGTTTATAGTTATATATAGTCATATCATAGATACAGATATACATACATAGAAATATTTTAGAGATAGCATAGATATACACATTATTAACAGTAGTCATTTATTATTATTATATATAAGTCTCATCTTTCTTGTGCAGATTCTCTTGTGCGCTAGATTCTGTATAAACTTTTGGTCGTCCGTTGGCATTTGTCTCCATGACGACAACAACATTTGTACTATTCGCATTGGGTATAAGTGAGATTTCGTCTTTCTGAAAAAGATAAGAGAAAAATAGCAGGCAGACACCCACAAAAAAAAATTAGTTGTTGAATGTACATTGCATTTAAAATGTGCTCTATTGCTCTAGTCTATTTAAATGCTTGTACTACATTCTAGTATGTACTGTACCCAATTATCTGCTTATTCTAAAGTAATTCGAGTTCAAACAAAAGCGAAAAGCCGGCTCAGACTAATAAATGTTTGCTGTGCGTCAGACAATGTCGAAGATTCCAGTATAGTTACTGTCTCCCATTCAGTTCTACGAGCTAAGTTGCAACACATGTTCAAGATATACAAAGGATTAAATTCGAGGAACCAGCTTTGAATTACGTACGAGTACGTATCATTGTTATTTTGCTAAATGAAATTGGAGCATGGAGGAAATGTTGCTACTTATCAGACCAACATGTTCATTTTATTGTGGCCAGAAGAAAATGAGGATACCAGATTATGACCAGCCATTCACTGTATTAAAATGGTCTTGTTTCAAGGATAAAGGAGGGCTGAATGGTACGTTGTTAGCCATTGTTTAACCAAATGAGTTCTGGATTGACTGAATTCATTTTATTTTAGGTTTAATTTTGGAGGACGTTTTCATAAATAAGTTTGATAGACACGTAGCGACCGTCCAAATACACTGTAGTTAGATTATTATTATGTTCTATAAGTAGGCTCTGTCAAATTACTAATAAATCGGCCTTGCAATCTTCTTCTATATATATCTATAAAAGTGAATGTGTGTATGTATGATCGCTTATACCGCCTAAACCGCTGCACAGAATGACATGAAAATTTGTACAAAGATTCATTATGTCACTGCGCAGTCTATAGGCTTGGTCCGAGTTGCAAATTCTTAGTAACTTTGTTGTGGAAAAGAAAATACTTAATCACACAGCAAGAAGCAGACACAAAGCTTACTAAGTCAATAGTCAAACTTCGAATATACATTGACAATCGTTTTTTTTTTGAGTTATTTTGTGGTAAGGGAAATTTGTCGTTCTCAAACCGTGAGTATATCATTAGCGATTATAATTTGTACACCGTTCATCAAGTGTAAGTACCGATTAATCTAATCCAAATGTAAATGCACTGTTAACACTCTGTTAACATACTGTTAATACACTAGCATTCAAAATTGTCCTCGGATTGGACGGATCAACAACGACGACCACGCAAACGAATAAAGGATTATTCTTTCGGATCCTGGAATGTACGCTCCCTGAACAAACCAGGGGCCGAGAAGGCCCTCCTTCAACAGGTCGAAAAGTACAAACTGAGCATTACTGCAGTCCAGGAAACAAATTGGCTTGGCAGCGAGATTAATGACAAGAAATCGCACACAATTTTTACAAGTGGCAAACCATCGGGCCGCAAGGAGTTTGGAGTAGCATTTATAGTGAACAATCACCTCAAACCGCATATTACTGACTTCAAACCCATAAATGAACGGCTGTGTGCGATTCGCATCAAGACTCGATTCTTCAATCTCTGGCTCATCAATGTGCATGCCCCCACTGAAGTTAAAGAAGACGCAGTAAAAGACGAGTTCTACGCCCGCCTTGAAACTCTCTTCGACTCACTTCCAACAAACGACGTCAAATTGCTGCTGGGAGACTTTAACGCGAAAGTCGGGAATGAAAGTTGGCATCGGGGGACCACTGGAGGCCACAGCCTCCATGAAGAATGTAACGATAACGGCCAGCGACTTATCGACTTCGCCTGCAACAGGAATCTAGTCGTGAGCTCTACGTGTTTCCCGCATCGACGCATTCACAAGCAGACCTGGAAGTCTCCAGACGCACATACCGTCAACCAAATTGACCACGTCCTCATTTGCAGGAGATGGGCGTCTAGTGTCATGGATGTCCGCTCCTATCGAGGAGCAAACTGCGACTCAGATCATCACTTGGTGAAGACGACCTTCAGATGTAGAATTTCCTCAGTGCACCAGTCAAGAATCAGCCCTCCCAAAATCTTTGCGGTTGATAAGCTCTTGAGTGATGCTACAGCGGTGGCGTATACTACCGCCCTTGAGGAAAAACTTCACCTATGCTACACAACATCAGCAACACAGGCGTCCATGGGTTCTGGGAAGAACTCAAGGGTACCATCAAGGATGTCGCAGAGAAGGTCGTGGGATATAAAGCCCGGCGAGCGCGAAATGACTGGTTCGACGAAGAATGCAAAAATTCACTTGACGCGAAAAACGAGGCCTACAGACAATGGATTCAACGAGGAACCAGAGCCAGAAGAGAAAAATATGACGAGCTACGGCGAATATCGAATAGAATAATTAGACGTAAGAAACGTAAATACTTTGACGAGCAGTTGCTGAACATAAACGAAAACTTAGCTAATAGGAACACCAGACAAGCGTACAAACTAGTAAATACAATTAAGAACGGCTACCAACCCAGGACTAGCCTTTGTAAGGACAAGGATGGAAACATCATCAGCGACACCGATGGTATTAACAAACGATGGGCCTCTTATTTTGAAGAGCTTCTAAACCGACCATCTAACATCCCCACACAGGAAGCTCTCGACGATATTGTTGATCTAGGCCCACCCATTCAACCCCCGACAGTAGAGGAAGTTGATCTCGCGTTGCGGTCACTAAAACGAAATAAAGCGCCGGGCGCTGACGAGATCCCAGCTCGGTGGAACGAGTCTAGTTGATGCCATACATCAATTACTCCTGCGAGTATGGGAGAACGAGGAGATCCCAGACGATTGGCGCAGAAGCATCATCTGTCCAATCCATAAAAAGGGAGATAAATTGCGGTGTGAGAATTACAGGGGCATCTCACTAGTTTGTACGTCCTATAAAATTTTGACGAAAATTCTGGAAAATAGAATAAAACCGTACGCAGAACGAGTCATTGGCGAATATCAAAGCGGTTTCAGACCTGGTCGCTCCACAACCGATCAGCTCTTCTCAGTCAAACTGATACTCCAGAGGTGCTGGGAATACAACGTAAACGTATACCAAATCTTTGTCGACTTCAAGCAGGCATACGACAGTATCGATCGTGGAGTACTGTACAACATCATGCTGCAATTTGGTATACCAGCAAAATTAGTGCGACTGACAAAGATGACGATGACCAACTCCGTCTCACAAGTCAGGATCCAGAATAGACTTACTGATCTATTTGAAACACGCACTGGTTTGAAACAGGGCGATGGACTGGCACCGACGCTCTTCAACCTAGCACTGGAATACGTTATTCGGGCCATGAATATGGACAACAGCAAGACGCTACTCATCAAGTCGACACAATTAGCAGCGTACGCCGACGACATCAACATCATGTCCCGAAGATTGGCTGACGCAGAAGAACTTCTGCATACGCTTGATACCGCTGCAAAGGAAGTTGGATTACGTATTAACGAGGGTAAAACTAAAATAATGATGCAATCGGTGACAAGGACACCTGCACAACCAAGCATCAATGTGGGGGACCTCAACATCGAGTTCGTGAACAACTTCATTTACCTGGGTTGCAACCTGTCAAGGGACGCCAACGAAACTGACGAAATCAAGCGACGGATACAGTTAGCTAATCAGACCTTTTTCTCGGTTCTCCCCATAATGAAATCGAAACATGTGCACAGAAACACGAAGCTCCGCGTGTACAAAACCATTATACGACCAGTGCTATGCTATGGCTGCGAAGCATGGACCCTAGCTCAAGCCTCCGAAAACATGCTAGACACTTTCGAACGTAAGGTTCTACGGCGAATTTTCGGGGCTGTTTGCGATCTAGATGGATGGCGCATCCGGTACAACCATGAGTTGTATGAAATGTACGATGAGCTGCAAGTCTCGAAAATCGTCAAACTACAACGACTTCAATGGGCAGGGCATGTACAAAGAATGGACGATGATCGCATGCCTAAGAGAGTAATGAATGCAGAACGAGTCGACGGAGCGAGACTGCGAGGACGACCGAGATCTCGTTGGGAGAGCTCAGTAGGTGTGGACGCCGCGCAGCTGCTGGGCTCCCAAAATTGGAGGACGCGGTCACGTGACCGAGATAATTGGAGGACAATGATCCAGGCGGCCAAGGCCCGACGTCGGGCTGTCGCGCCACGATGATGATGATTCAAAATTGTCACAATCGTGAGCGTAGCGAACCCTAGTATAGCTAGTATATTATAAATAGATTGGTTTACTAGGTGTAAAAGAAGCTATACTGCACTAATATCACAAAACTAACTTTTTACTATAAAAGTTCATGCCACTCCAAACAATTGTTGCGAACAAAGACAATCTAGTTCTTTTAGTTCAAGAGAACTAGTTCCTCGATGAACTACGAGTAGATGTTAACTAAAATATCATTTATAAGTAAAAATATTTCAGATAAAAAAATGGTAACTGTGACTCATTAAACCGATCCCCAAAACATACCATAGATTTCCCCAACAACAAAGCCCTTATTAAAAACAACCATCAAATATAAAAGCCCAATTCAAACATGGGTAATTCAATAAAGGATGAGCGGTCCTGTTTAATTTGCTTGCAGCCACACATACTTTCTCTCTTCCCAACAATTCCAACGGATAAAGTTTACCTCACTTTTGTAGACTTTCTCTTATCATGGCAATTCGAAAGACTTTGAAGTGCTGTCATGACAATTCAAAAAGTTACAAAATTTAATGAGAGTTCACTTTAAAAACAACATTGGACTCTAGTAGTACCATTAGAAAAGCTGAAGCGAAATTCTTTACCAGAGAAGATTAAAAAAAAGAAAACGAAATGTTAATGTAATCGTGTAATTTCCAATAGCGCAAAACTTCAGGAAATTACAAAACTTTGACGTGACATCTCTTTGGATACCTTACGATCACTGCCGCCCTATTCTCCACGTTCCATTCAAATTAATCACACGACAGGGATTCAAAGATGACATGACAAAGCCAGTTAAGACAAACAAGAAAAATTGAATAAGTCGGAAGAAGAGAAAGGCACCATTTGAAAGGATATTTTGGGTTCGCTTTCGCTCATTGGTCAGGTCAAAGAGTCGTAATAAAGAAGCCAACCAAGGAATCTAATTTTAATGGGCATAATTCATTGTGCAGCAAATAGGTGAATATGTACGAGTCAACAGGGATGCTTGGCGTATGGAATAGAAGTCCTGTGAAAAATGTCACCTGTTATTAGTCGTGAAGGTGCATGGAAAATGCCTTTAGTCTTGTGCTTTGTTTTGTTTTAATGAGAAAAGTTTCGAGAAAAGTGCTTGGCATGAGAACACGAAAAAGTGACGAAATTAAATGGAATTGAATGACGCGCTTCAATCATGTTACAATTTGATTTCAATGTCGTTCGCCGTGTGTCGTTTCAGTCCTAACATCATTATCACGTTCAGACAAGGTGAAAGTTATTAATTTCATTTTCATTAATGGCTCAGGTGTCTGCAAGTTCAAATTAGGAGCGGCATATAGTGAGTTATGCGACCAAAAATAGGTCAACGACACTTTGGTAACATTCGTGGCAACCTAAGGTCAGTATGTGACTTTGTAGTAATTTTTGCATTGCCAAAAGATCTCGGAAAAATTTGGCGTGGAAACCTACTCGTAGCCAAGGAGCGGAACTATCTGCTCAACCACCAAAAGCGACAGATATCACACTGTATTCAGTGACTGACTAATAAGAGAACTAGTCTTTCAATAGAATGCCATGTACAAAAGAAGATAAGTTTTTCAAAGCGGTCAAAGAACACGACTAATGTTTGGAGCCTACATGGGCGAAAATACATATAAGAGGATGAGTTGACGAGTTTCATGGAAACCATTGCAAACGTATTTAGTCCTATTAAGAGTTAAAAATTAAAATTTTATAGAATGAAGCATGGAAACAAATTTATCAAAAAAAACAGAGCAGTAGATGTCCGAAAGAGGGTCCTACCATCAAAACGGTCTAAAGTAAAGGTTAAAATAAAAACAAAGGTCAGAACGAAAGAATGAAATGTCATATGAACATAGACGCGGGTATTTATTACCCACTTCTTCATTGGTCTTACAGCCATCTGGGTAGATATTTGAGGAGCCAGGTGTAATAGGGGTGCTACCCGCCTAGAGGGTATCAGGCTGACATGGTTGCTGCTGAATGCAAATTTCAGAACAGTGTAGTCGGTTGCTGCTAGAAGATCCAGACTACCCAGAATAGTGGAGTGTCCACTCCTCAGCGCGCAACACTGTTCAGTATCGCGACGATGCAGGACAGTGTTGGTAGCAAATTGTTCACCAGAAATATCCGCCGGAAGCAAGTTGAGTGGCATGTCCAAGCCAGCTAACGGAGTAGTTTTCAAAGCGCCAGTACCAGCAATTAAAGCAAGTCTTTGTACTTTCCCCAGCAGGTTGCCACTCTGAGTGCCGCTCACCATACACATAGCGTCTACATACAGTCTATAATATGTACACCACTTTCGGATGGAGGCCCCAGTTCTTACTTTTCTTTATCAACAAAGACCAGTATCTTGACATCAAAACGATGAGGTTCATCAGGGGGAATTTCACGCTTGTATAAGTTCTGTTTTGTCGGCGTTTAACGCGACAACGCAGTTGCCTGCCCACTCGGTTAGAATACATAAGGCTATCTGGAGTACCTCACTTAGGACTCCCGGAAACTTACTGGAACTAGCAATGGCAACATTGTCTGCATAGGCAGTCATATGGCATCCAATCTCTTCTAGTTTCAAAAACAGCCTATCGACAGCTAAGTTCCAAAAGAAGAGCCGGCAGTATCCCGCCTTGGCGAGTGCCATTACAGACACCTCTACTTACAGACGACATTCCCAAAGTAGTGCGATGATCCAGAGTGTGAGCAGCAAGTCAATGAATTTACAGAGCGATTCGCTGACTTGCAGGTTTTTTAGTGCCACTATTATCGCACTAGGCTTTCTGTTGTTAAAAGCGTCCTAGATGTCCACGAACAAAGAAACGTATATTCCTTGTATTCTAGGGATTTTTCAATGTAGTCAAAAAGTCAACCGACCCTCCTTTCCAGTAGGCATGTGGCGAGGTTGCCAGAAGGCGAAGCGGGATGAGCATACTGGCAGAATAAATGTAAACTGTTCCTTGGTTCTGAGCTATTACAACAAACGAATGGGCAGTGTCAATTTAATGGGCCTGAAAAAGATTTATTCTGGGTACGATCGCTGAAGCAAATGGCTTTTCTATATCCGCTTGTTTTTCGATCTTTTCGAATTATGCAGCTATAACAGCTACATCATATACAGTAAACTTATGCTAGTCAACATCTTTGCGAGGAGAGTGACTTCAATTGGATGTCGAGCAGCTTTGACCTGGGAGGAGGGGTCGCCAGAACTGGAAGTCAGTTAAATAAGGCTAGAACTCTCCACAAAAGTAAAAGAGTGAAAATTGGAAACATTGCTTCCATCGTACCGTCAAGGGCAATTGTAGCCGCACAAATGTCTTTTGCACTCAATGCAATGTGTTCCTTTGCTTCACTACATGATTGGGCGACCGGTAGCGCAGTGTGTTGAGGCATCAGTTTCATGTTTGACTGCCGGCGTTTCGGGTTCGAATCCCGTCCACGACGACGTTTATGGCCATGGATGTGCAGGAGGTGCATGCTGGCAACTTCATTCTCCGAAATCAGTTTGTGCCATGGAAACGTCAACTGGGCTACATGGAACAGTTGACGCGCTATTCCCCACAAGGGGTTAGGGCAATTGAGAGAGAGAGAGACTATAATTTGGTCGCAGATCAAGGAAATAAAAAAAAAAATCAAATTCACTTCGCGAAAATTTATGGCCCTCAAAGGGTTAAAAAACCAAAAGGAACCCAAAGTTGACCCTAATTTCTACAGGCCAATGAGGCTAACCAAATTCATGCTCAAGTCTTCAGGGAAAATCTTTGATGAAGAAAAAGCAATTGTAGTGCCGATCGCGGGCAAATCAAGGAGGTATACCATATCCTCTTATATAGTGCCAATATTTACTGGGTCCCTTGGCATATCGGTATTGTGGGTATCCGAGATATCCAACAAATATACTAGGAAAGCCTCTCCATTTCCCTTATCGGTCCAGAGTGCACAACAGTGAGAGAGGCACGACCAGGACACAGTGACAACTGACTAGATTTCATTTCGCCTTATATACCCTAAAAAAAGACAACATAGGCGCGAATTATATCTCAGCGAAAACTGTAGTCATTACTTGCAGGTAGCCGCAAATTCATCATACTAGGCGAAAAAAAAAATCTTCCAGCTAAAATAACGTCAAGTAGTTTCCAGTATAATTTTTGGGGTGGGTATGGTTTGCGAATGGAAAGCCTTGGATAAGAGTCTTTGGGTACTCTGAAAATGGCAAATATTGTTAGCTGTTGACTGTTTTCCAAAAAGAACCCTAATTGAAATTTAAACATATTTACAAAAATTTAAGCAGAAACTTGCATAGTATTTAATTGCAGCTAGCAGTTAGGCAGAAAAGGGTCTAAGCGTTTTTAGCGGTAGAAATATAAAAGTCAGAAGCGATTGCAAAGCGAAAAAACATAAAAAATTATGTAGCTAGGTAACTGGTTAAGCTTGTGTTATTGAAAAGTGAAAAATATTAGATATTTACTTCTAAATTCCGAATTATGATATTTGGTGACGTGTTAGAGTTGAGTGCGTGTAAAAGAATATTTATCACAAGTGTTGGTCCAATTTACTAATGCAGGTAGAGATGTGTATTTTTTTATCGTGTATTAAAACTGGAAAGGTATAGATAGCAAAGCCTTAGTAAAATTATTAAATATTATTGAAAATACGAGTATATGCATACCACCGAGAAAGAAAGACCAAACTCCAAATTATGTATTTTTAAATGATTAAAAAACAAAAAAAATAATAATGTCGATTTCATGTTTTCAGGGGTACAAAAGGTGCGAACACCACCCCCTCCCAAATGATGACAGAAGCCCCTATTTGTAATCGTGACACATCCCCCCAAAATCACAAATCACCCAAAAAATTCCGCAAGACAAATTCTCAGAACTTTGGGAGGATATTTCACATGAATTTTCTCCCTAAATTACCAAATCGTGACCAATTGGCAGGCATAGAGGAAGGAGGAAACTGCTTTGGTGGAACTTTCAGATTAGAGAGCTACGCGCCGTGAGCAGAAGAAGCTTCAAAAACGTAAAAACTACATATGTGTGTGATTACAATGCAATAAGAACCTTCAAAAAATACCTAAAATCTTTTAAAAACAAAATCAGAAGGGCCCAGTGTGGGCCGTGGAGTATTTTCAGTGACTGCAGAAAAATGCTTCCACTGCTCCAAACATACCAAGCACCTGAAACAAGATGCGATAACCTCTAGTGAAAAAACTATTGAAGTGGTACCCATTCCTCGCACATAGTCGGAGGTGTACGTAGTTCTTATCTCAAAAGCGAGCAGGCGTTTGGAATCACCTCCGAAAGACCTCCGCTCCATAAATTTATCATTGAGTGCGTTTCACTGGATCAGAATTCTTTTCAGATCAGAGCCGTCCGTCAGAACTGACCACCAACGCTCGAAAAAGTCGAAACAGGCAGCAACTCACCGAAAAACAACAAAGTGCCTGGCATCGACGAAATACCAACAGAGCTACTAAAAAAAGGCAGACAATCTACCATCATTCACGACATTTGGCTAGAAGAAACAATGCCAAAAGAATGGGGTCGAAGTACTCGTATATTATGTCGAATACGCAAAAAGGGGACAAACTAGACTGTAAAAACTACAGAGGCATTTCATTGCACTAAGATCTTGTAACGGACCGTCTTTTGGGTATCCGAAGATGCCCGTGGGGACGGAGCCAAATGTATCATAATGACCGCGAAGGTCGAGCGGTGCCATCTGGCGAAGAAAAATGCCCCTCAACGAGCTAAGCAGCGGCCTTTGCTTGCTATAGCTCAGTTCGGGAGACGGGGCGGGGTTTTCGCCCCTCGTTACCCCTGTCCTTTACATATTAACAAAAATGCATAGGCCTGGGGAAGACATCACAAACAGGGGAGGTAAAAATGGAGAATAAAAAAAATTAGGCTGTAATGAGGATGTAATGGTTGGCGGACGGCTCACTTGCCCTCGCGCTCGCATCGGGGTCCAGGTATAATGGGACCCTTGGCCTCTGGTTTCGTACCACGGAAATATCATTACTCATCGATCTGCCGGTGGAGGTAGCACTACCAGGTTGAGACGACTGGTGGCTACGACTCGTGAAAGCCACATCCAGCCAGAGCCCATACATAGACTGATAAGTAAGTAAGTGTCCATGCTGCCTAAAGTTCAACAAAAGTCTCTTAGCATTTTTAGAGACAAATCTCGCATTGAATCGCTTGAGCACAGACGGAACATTGGTTGATTAACCTAACTTTATAGCTATTACAAACGTTGTTGGTCTAATGAAATTGGTCTTGCTGTCCCTACCCGAAACACCCGGTTTTCCAGTCGTGTTTACCTCCATACTCTTGAAATAAGGTCCTGTCGCACCGTTAAATCTGACTCCATCTTAAATAAAAATGTGGAATAGCTGTAATGAACTACCTATGGGCCATATCCTGGTAGGGCTGCTTTCAAATGGCAGATCGATGGCCTTGGCAAATACTTAAGTAAAAGGCTTTCACTGGGGATACAGTCGTTTTCCTGCATGAGAAAATTGGTAACGAAAAAATTTCTGTTTAGATTTCAATTTGGCTTGGCTTCCTGAAAATCCAAAATCGTTTAAATAATTTAATATTCCATTTTTCTATAACATCATTATCACTGCTAGAAGAACAGCTTCTGACGAAGAGCTAAAAATAGAAGTATAATCACGTTAATACGCAGTCAGTTAGTCCACATTTTTCCTGTGCTTCTAGGTGAGGCTTCAGTTTCTCAGACTTGCTAAATCTCTTCATTAACATCGAACAATTAATCATAAATGTCTTTCATTAAAATCTCTGAAATACGTATACTTTACGAGTGAATAACAAGCAGCTGCAGAAAATGAATTATATTTTCTCGCCGTGTCAGTGTTTATGAAAAACAAAGTTTAATAGGTGTACAAATGATGACGAAATTCCTGACTCTCTTCAGACACTGAAGGCTCTCTCTATTAACTGGGAAACGAAATGAAAATTCTTGAAAGGATAATGAATGAAGTTCGTTTTGCCTGACCTCGTACGTAAAAAGAGAACCGAGGATACGGCTTAGAAAAATAAACAGCATCCATAAAAGAGTCATAAAGCTTTTATCTGACATCAGCTGAGATGATGAGTATCCCGCGGTTTGGGCAAGACTAATTAAAATGCTCTGCATTAATTATAATAAACATAAATATGTACCTCGGGATTAGTGGGAGGAACGCGTTATATCTCATGAGTACTAAAATAACTCGGAGACAGATTACGCCCGAAATACAACTTTTTTTTATCAAACTGGTTGCAGGATAAAAGTAATTTTTTCCCCCGGAATGTTTGCATTACCAGACCCGAAAAAAAGGACAAAGGAACCGAGGAAAAAATACTGCTTTCAAAAGACGAATTGGGAAATAAGTGAACGCTGAATGCGATACTTTATTCATCATGCCCCCGATGCTGAGCTGAAATTTATTATCCTGATGGGAAATAATTCACCAACTTTGATTTTTTGTATTCATCTGTTTCCAGGACATCGTCTGCTCGGCACCTGAAAGTCAAAGGTTCTCTTCGGGCTTATTGATGGTCGTCAATATGTTAAGGAGTCATTTTCTTCAAGTCAATAGCTGTCAACGAGGCTATTTCGCCAACAAATGATATGAGCTAATGATGCACAAGGTTTGCCTGATATTACGTTTCGGAAAGTAACTTTGGATTATTTTCGGGTCGTAGTCTGCTGATTGATTTTTGTGATTATGACTTGGGTGGAGTTAATTAAAATATTCAGTTTATTGCGTTCGAAGTCGTCCGGGAAATTGAATATTTTTTCCGGAAAAATGACCTGGCATTGGGTTCATTTTGTCATTATATTATGGATTTTAATATTAAGATCGTTACTTTGATGTTAATGTAACTGAATGATAAAGTGAGAGTAGGCATTAAATAAGCATGTGGTTCACTAGTTGGAAAATATGAAAACTTGAATATTTTCTTAATACTCCATTTTCAAAGAAATTTTCATTTCCATAAAAATTTAATATCGATGAAAATTGTATTTCAGTCAAAAAATTCGATGAAAATTGTATATTTTAGTCTATAGGAAATGAATTTATATTTTATTTTGTGAAGAAAGTGCCTAAAGGCGCGTTTTGCTAGACACCACTCTGCGTCGATCAAAGGCGGCGATAGAAAAGACGCACACAAATAGTGCCCCATGCTCTATGGGCTGATCGATAATCGCAAACAGTGTGCGACGATCGTATGCCTTTCAAAATGGCTGCCTGACTGTCGCAATGTTAGCGCCATTGAAATTTTTGTGTAGAATTTTTCTGGCGCATGCCTCGATGGCATGGATCTTGGGTTGGCAAACGCTAAGTCAGACGCCCATGGTGATAGATATCCTGTTATTCGGCCTTAAGACCTCAGCACAAACTCCTTGGACCGTCTTTGACCCATCGGTAAACCATGTGGTACACCTGGGGTCAGGACAAAGATTTCCAATATCGCATTCTGAGCGTTTAGGCATGAGGACCGGACATTTCCTACCGAAGCTAAGTTCTGTTGCAATGTACGAGTAATTTGATCTCAAGCAGATCGGCTGGCCAGGAACCTGCTCCAGAATGTTCAAATGATCCTGGTTGTACACTTGTGCATCATAAGTCGAATGTCGTTTAAAGGCCGCCATAGACGATCCAAAACTCCTCTCCGGAAAAACTGATGAGGCCTGGCCTTGAGGAATTCCGGATCGTGTATATCGAAATTTGACCGGTTCAGGCGGCCGGATGCAAAATCTGATCAGGCCTGGCCTTCACCACAGACGTTCCGGAATCTCTCTACGGAAAAACTCAGGCTTGAGGAATTCCGGATCTTGTATGCTGAATTTTTTTTTTTATTTATTAAAGAAGAATATAATAAAACTAGTGTTACATACTGGTTAAATTAATGAACTAGCTACTAAGGCCTTAGGCTTAAGTGCTATACATATAATAATTAAAATGTTCCGATTTTTTTTTGCGTATTAATTTATTAAATAGTAGTAGTCCGGATGGCGCAACGGTTAGCACGTTCGCCTTCAACGCACTGGGCCCCGGTTCGATTCCGGGGATTTACGTGTCGGACTATGAGCCCACTCAGCTGTTAAATGAGTACCCATTATGGGGTAAATAACTCGGTTGAGCGTGTTGCTGATCACATACCTCTGCACAAAAAACCGTCACGATCTAGAAAATGAGATGATGCTAACTCATCTCGAGGCCGTGGTTCAAATTGGACTGTTGCGCCAGTTATTTATTTATTTAATTTATTAAATAACGGAAGGAGAAACCACACATAAATTCCAACGGAGTTTGTCAGTATCAACCTTAGCTAAGTCATATTGAGTTCAGCGAAAAAGTGGGATCCAAGAAATGTCTTCGTCCTTCTTTTCAAAGTAGGACAAGTGCAGAGAAGATATGCAATACAGTCCTCCTTATTCTTGTCACCTCAGTCTATGCGGCAGTCAATTGAGGTCTTGCGAAGTATGCAATACCCAATGGTGACTCTCATATCAGTTATGTTTTCAGCCAAAGCTGCTACCAGTGCAACTAGAATCCAATCTGGGTCAGAACGGCTTTGTTGAAAGGTATATGTTTTACCATTCGTCTATCTAGAGGTGGTTCTGCTAAACTTTAGAGATAGTTTGAAAATAGCAATAGGTGTATAAATATTCCGAAGATTTTGTGCAGCATCGCTTGTGGAACTCTGCCTGGCGAGCTCGTCTGCCCCCTACAGTTACTAGCGAAACCACTGTGACCCAAAATCCAACATAAAAAAATGCTAAAAGAACGCACTCATAACTACGCATTGAGGGACATTCCCCCATAGTCATTGACGTAGTCAGACTCTATTGGAGGGATTTAATTCCAGCTTGGTTGTCGGTGAAAAATATAATATCTCTTGCTCATAGCAGGAGACACCCCAGCCAGGTCATAGTTTTTGTAATCGCCGTAACTTTATCTGGAAACGGTTGCAGGATTCAGGAAGACTGGAAGGGGGATTTAGGTTAAACCCATCAAAGGAAATTTGGACCCACAATCCTTCATCCGACATGGAGCGATCTGCACATTTCTATTGAATTAGGCGAAAGAAGCGAACAGACGGAACAGCAACCGAATAGACGGAAATTTCGCCTTATAAGCAAAAACTAGGCTCGTCCCACGCAACAATTGGGACTAGCCCAATTGGTTTGTTGTGAAAGGGCAGGACACCAGAATATTTATCTATTCCTTGTAGACCGACCCTTTGAGGTTTTAAAGCAGTCTATTGACAAGTAAGTTCCAGAGAGAGGAGAAGAGTACTCCACCTTGCTGGTCACGGGTCATCGTTTTGACGACGATCCCAGACTAGTGTGCATGCCGGCAAATTCATTCTCCGAAACTAGTTAATGCCAACGAAACATCAACTGGGCCACAGTTGAGGTTAGGCCAATTGAGTAGAGAAGTGTGCCAAGACCAGCAACAGCACCGAACTCGTGGCTCAAAGAAACCCACCCTTGTCAGGTACCATTTGCATTCCCTGTAAAAAACTCCTCTTCCATAGTCCTCCGCGTGGGCGCCCCCTGGAACGGCAGTGGTCACTGACCATTGCCAACCAACGTCAAGCCGCCAGTGATGCCGGTGCGATGATTTGGTTGAGGTACCCCTGTGGTGTGGGGTGTGAAAAAAAAATACCACGGCCTTTCCCTTTGAGGGCCTGTCGTTAAAACCGACAATCAAAGGACAGGATGTGTATGCCAGCAACTTGCACTATCCGAAATCTTTATATGCTAACGAAACGTCAACTATGCCTCGGATAAGGACTGACTCAACGGTAACGACTTTTAGCTATCGTACAATGACAAAGATTGGATTCTGGAATGTGCGTACTCTCCTGGACAATGGATCAGAAGGTCCCCAGAACGCACGATTTCTTCAATTAGAGAGTGAATTTCTGAGGTACAAATTAAATATCTTAGGAGTTAGTGAGATAAGATGGTGGAACAGCGGAGAATTCATCTCTCCAACGGGCAGCACTGTAATGTTGTACTCCGGTAAAGCTACCGGTAGTCGCCGTGAGTCAGGTGTGGGGCTCCTTTTAACCAGAGCCGCGCGAAACTGTCTCTTATCCTGGGAACCGGTCTGTGACAGGGTCTTGACCGCCAGGTTCCGGACCAAAATGAGGAACATCTCAATAATACAATCTTATGCCCCTACTGAACCCGACAATGTCTTGGCAAAAGACTCCTTCTACGAAGAACTAAACGCCGTTCAGAGCAGAACACCTAAAGGTGACATTATAATGGTTATGGGTGATTTGAATGCGAAAGTTGAAGCTGATAACTATGGGCTCAGACATGTGATGGGGAGACACGGTCTTGGTGATCGTAATGACAACGGTGAAAGATTTGTAGAGTTCTGCAACTTTCACAGTCTCTTCATCGGTGGTACTATGTTTGAGCATAAGGACCACCACAAAATCAGTTGGTCCTCTGTTGATCGGCGCAGAACACAAAATCAGATCGACCATTTTGCCATTAGTAAAAGATTCAAGAGTTGCCTCCTGGACGTGCGAAACAAGAAGGGTGCCGATATTGGGATGGGAAGAGACCATTATCTTATGATCGCTAATGTTCGATTGCGTATTGCAGCCGTGCGCCGCCCCAGCGACGAAAGATCCAGGCCCCGCAAATTCAACACCGCTCGATTAAAAAATCCAGCTGTCTTACAACAATATAATGACCATCTTGCGCAAAAAGCGGCTGAGATAATTAGTCACCCAGATAGTGACATAAACGAAAACTGGGATGCCATAAAAAATGCGTACATTGATAGCGCAAATACCATCCTTGGCCCAAACCCGGATTGCCGGAATAAGCCCTGGATGTCCGACGCTTCATGGCAGCGGATTGTTGAAAGAAAGGAGCTGAAAGTTCGTTTGGCTGCAGCATTAGACGACAATCGAAGCAGCATCGAACTCCTTTACCGTCAGAAAGCTCGAGAAGTTCAGCGTAGTGTGCGACGCGATAAAAGAGTTTATGCCAATTCTCTTTTAGCGTCAGCAGAAGAAGCCGCTAGAAGTAACAACTTAAACGCCGTATACGGTGTCATCAAGGAGTTTACAGGTGGTCGTAACTCCTGCCAACATCCGGTGAAAGATAGTGATGGAAAGCTACTTATCTTGGAAGAAGATCAAATGAGGCGGTGGAAAGAACACTTCGCCGCGGTCTTGAACCGTGTAACCTCTGGTGAAGTTCCCCCTCATATAGATATTTTAGCTAACCATCAAAATGTGCGTATACGGTCCACTGCCCCGACTAAAGAGGAAATAGTCACTGCAATTATTGCACTAAAACGAGGAAAGGCCGCCGGACTTGACGGCATCCCTGACGAACTTTACCAAGCAGCGCCAAGCGTAACTGCCGATTTGCTGCATCCACTTGTTGATAAAGCGTGGAATGCAGAGACCTTTCCCACTGAGTGGAAGGAAGGTTTGATCATCAAACTTCCAAAGAAGGGTAGCCTCACAGACTGTAATAATTGGAGAGGCATTTGAGTGCTTCCTGCCGTTGCCAAGATAATAGCTAAAATCGTCCTGGAGAGACTAAAGGCCCACTTAGAAAGCACAATTGATGAAGAGCAGGCTGGCTTTCGATCCGGATTCTCCTGTGTCGATTACATTAACACCTTGCGAATCATCATCGAGCAATGCGCTAAATACGATTCTCCGCTTCACTTGCTTTTCATCGATTTCGAAAAGGCTTTCGATAGTGTGAACCGGGATTCTATATGGGCGGCCTTGCGCAGGAGAGGCATCCCTGAGAAGCTTGTGGCTATTATTAAGGCAACCTATGACGGCGCGAAATGTCGCGTTCTGCATAAAGGTAAGGTGTCGGGGGACTTTGAGATTCGCAGTGGAGTTCGGCAGGAGTGCATCCTCTCACCGATCCTATTCCTCATTGTGATCGGCGATGTGTTACATGCAGCCCTATCCGGACTCGACAGAGGAATTCAATGGACTTTGACATCTTATCTACAACATCTTGACTACGCTGACGACATATGCCTACCCTCCCACAAAATCATGGATCTGTCCGCAATGGCGTTAGATCTCGAGAGGGAGGCAAGCAAGGTTGGGCTAAAGATTAATACCAACAAGACCAAGGTTCTTAGCCCGCCGTTGCGAAAAAGAAATCCGACACCTATTGCCATCAATATTAATGGGCAGCCTGTGGAGAAGGTAGACAACTTCGTCTACCTGGGTAGCATTGTTGCCGAAAATGGTGGTACGGAGCAGGACATCGCTCGTCGTATCAACCAGGCTAAACGCGCATACGGCATGCTGTCCAAAATCTGGCAGAGCAGTTATCTCAGCATCAAGACCAAGCTGGGCCTGTTTCGCTCCCTGGTACTATCAGTGCTTTTGTTTGGGAGCAGTACATGGAAAATTTCCGTAGGAGTTACCAGAAAGCTGCAAGTTTTCGTCAACTCATGTCTTCGTCGAATTTTAAGAATTTTCTGGCCCGAAACAATATCAAATGAAGAGCTAAGTCGACGTACGGGTCAGATGCCAATCGACAAATTGATACGCAGGCGAAAATGACAGTGGATAGGTCAAACATTGCGGAAGAGTGATAACTGCATTGCTATGCATGCCATGAAATGGAACCCCATTTCCAACCAAGGCCGACCAAGAGGGGGTCCTCGAATCACATGGCGTCGATCTGTGGCAAAGGAGTGTCAGGTACTGGGTAAGTCTTTTGGGGAGTTGCGCCCCATTGCCCAGAACAGAGTACGATGGCGCGCAGGAGTAGTTGACGCGCTATGCCCCGCTAGGGGTTAAGGCAAAGTAGTAATATTTATAAATAATTTTTCAGTATTTCCTCGAATATCCCAATACCAAGCTCTCCACATATTTCAAACATTTTGTAGGAGACCCGGACCCCCCTCTGGATCCACCATTGAGCTCTCCATTCCAGTCGGAACCCTTCGAAATCGATTTTTTGATCCTCCACTGCTTTAAGGTGTCACATATTTTCGTTGTGACAAAAACAATATACCCTATACTTTGTAAAGTCTAGGATATAAATATAAAACCGCATTATTTTCATCCAACGCTAATTTTTAATTCATATTTTCACCGTCGCCCACTACGATGCTGCATCAGGTTCAATCCCCGGTGCGTTTATAAAAACTACTGTGGGTATTATTAGAACTGCCACAGCGTTTCAAGCATATTAGTAAAAGACAAGTCCGATAGGAGGTGCCTGCTACCAATTGCACCATCTGAAAAAATATGCTATCGAAATGATGACGCGCCCATGCCCTTGAACCTGGAGGGAATAAGGCAATCAGCAACAACAAAAAATTATTATTTTTATATTCCAATTCCACTGGTAAAATTTTCCTTTATACAAGAAACATTCTCTCAGAATATAATGCATTAACCCTTCTTATAGATTTCTACTGCTATTTCCATCTGGTATGGAAATAATTAGTAAACATTTTAATCTCTCCTAACAACTCAATCACTCTGTGTCAATTACAAAAATCTGTTAACAAGAAATAACTTTTCAAACTCACCTTAATACTTTGTTTGCTCCCTGTACTGCTTCGCCAAAGTAAATTTCCTTTGAGTGAATCTCGATCCTTATAGTGCGAGTTTCGAATCGATCTAACGCGAACCTTTCAAATGCAAAGAAAAGACAAAGAAAACAGGCAAAATTATAATTAAGGTTTCAGGAAAGTTTCCACGTGCCAAGTCATTCTGGGGATGCAACCCAAGTACTTTTCTCTGGTGGCAAAATAATTTTCGCGAAAATCAAAATCACCCCATGGAAAACCGATTGTAAAATTCGACGACGAACAACATAGTTTTCTCATTAGCACACGGTGGAATCCCGAATGCTTGCGGATTGTAAAGATATATGGACGAACTCTTTGACACTTACCAAATGGGCTCCATCGTATCCGCTGGATGCAACAGTTGTTTCGCGAAAGCTTGACTGCTCCCTCGCGAATCCATTATTCTGGTAGTAACCCTTCTTACGCCCGCAAAGTGTTTCCTTGAAGGCGACCCTGTATCGTCGTGACATCACATTGTAGAGAATGGGATTTATCGTGCTGTGCCGTGATAAGAGCGGTGTGCCGTAAATGATGTAAAAAAGGATTCAGATAGTAGGAGGCCATCGTGTCAATCCGGTGGAAGCATGTCGAAAAGATATAGAAAAAAGCCAGAAAAATGTAACAGGATTTAATGAACGCTTCGATAGGTGTTAGAAGTGTGTACGAGTATAAGAATAAAAAGTGGTACTAAAAGTTACACATCACTTCAGTGTTCTGACGCAGGATGCGGAAACATGGGAATCACTTTTTTACGGAAACTTTTCTCTGGCGAGTTCCGAGAAAGTACCATATGAGTGCTCTGGTAGGCGAAACAGCAACGTCTAATGGTAATGTGATGTATGGATACATGAATAATATTGTGTTGCCATTCCATTGTTTGCTCTACACACTACAGATAACTGAGTATCAGCTGTTAATTGAAAAATAAAGATTATATTGTCATAGTAATAAATTGTATTCCGGGGGATAACCGAGGCAAACCACTAATCTTTTGGGTCCCTTTTCGCTCCCGGTCATCAGTGATTTCCAGATGTCGACTGATACTTGTCGACCTGTATCTTCATCACTGAGTTCCGTGTTATTACTAGCATCTCCTTAAGGCTGAGTTTACTCATGACTTCCACATTTATCGTGTGCTTGCCTGTGATCCTTAACCTCGTGCTAGTCAGTGCTGGACATTCGCCGTCTCAGTCTCTTCCAGACATAGCCTGAAAACGTCATCTTCCTCGATTTTTATCTTGGCCAGATGAGCTTTCAAATTACCATGCCCAATAACCAAGGCAGTTATTTAGCTTAGGGTACTCCGTTTTTAACTGGGTAGCTTTTTCGCATCCCTGCCTAAAGCTGGTGACTGCATTCCGAGCTTGTTTGCAAGTGACTAATTCCTGTCTTCTTCGTTGATGCATGGAGTCCACCCACTAACCAAATACACAGCTTTTTGGATTATTATAAGTACCACACGGTTACATTTTGGTACTGCTGGAGGTGTGCGTTAGGACAAAGGGCTCGATGGTCATGATTCCATGAAATGAAACAGACCATTTTGTGTGTCACACGAAACCATATTTGCAAAAGGAGTTTAATGGTCTTTTCTTTTTTATTTGAAATGTTGTCCCCTTTTTATTGCAAAATTACGCGTGAAATTTAACCGAAAAAAAAACAAAATAACTAAATTTCTTTTGAATAATTCCGTCTAAATACTTTTTAATAATTTAAATAAAAAATCACAAGTATTGAATGCATTTCCAGGTGATTAATACCTCATCCTAACCAAACGCGTTACTAACGGTTAGTTAGTGAGAGATTTTAAGTTTCTTTTTCGGATCCAGCCGACACTTATCTAGGGACGAGGAAGCAAAAAAATTAAGAAAGAAATACTGTTTGCCTGATACAATAATCTCGCATTTTTGTGTGATTTTAGCCTTGTGTAACTCGGACCCCGTGGGGGGGGGGGGGGGGGGGGGGGGGGGGGGTGTTAGATACTAAAACTTTGTGGGAACAATCTTGTCGGTCCCCTTAGTATGTTTTTCAGAGTTCAACTTAAATCAATAAATAACACTCAAGATAAATAGTATAACAATACAAAGTAATTAAAAAACGACAAATTCACTAGTTAAAGTGGGCCCAATTGAAGGGAAAAGAACACATATTTCCACATTACATCCTTTGGGAATGCTTCACTACGTTTACTTTATACTTGTCTCTTAACAGTTGCACTACCAAAAATAAATGGACATATCATAGCAAGGATTCTACTAAAAGTCCAATGGTTTGTGTCCATCCTACCTACCTAGTGTTTGAAAGTTTGCGACATTTGGTTTGTTCTGTAACTAATCAGGTTTCTGAAAAGACCAAAATTTATACTTGGTCCGTTCGTTTTGACGACGAGCAAATTCAAACGACCACCAGCCAATTGGGAGGAAAATGGGGGTGAAGTCGTTGGATTTATCCGTATCCGACACTGAGCGATATGGCACACTGAACGATATGGGAATTCTTTTTCGTTCCATCTAAAGTTGAGCTTGAGATTATACATAAGACGATGACTTATATGTATTTTAGAACGCCGCTTTTGTCTCTGAGTTGTTTGATGTATTTAGAGAATCTAAGGTGTACGGTGCGATATAAGTATGTAAATGATTTATCATTTGTTTGCACTCAGGTGCCATAATATGAAATGGCTCCCCACACCATAACACCCCCTGCTCGGCTATGAAGACGATCCAATTGCAGCTCTTCCTTGCGCAAATCGTGGAAATAATAGTTAAATCCATCTGGGCCTTCCTAATTAAATTTCTTTTCGTCTGAAAAGACAACAAGATTCCATTCCCGTTTGCACGTCATATGGTAGCGACAACAGCTCAAGCGCATTTCTTTCCGTTCAGCTGTGTGCTGCAATTTTTAACGTCGACCCTGAACGCACAGTGTTATAAGATTTTCCGGTCTTCAATAACATTTTTGGAAATTTTAAATGGACGTTCCAGTACGACAATGCGCCGACTCAAAACGCCGGGTAGTTAAGTCGTGGATAAGAAGCCAATCTTTTGGATTGGCCACCTTATTCATCGGACCTGAATATTATTGATAATGTTTCGATATGACTCGCTCGTGTGTAAGGCCCAGGAAAGCATTATTCGGACAAAAATGAATTAACTGAGGCTATTAAAGAGGCATGGTCAACCATTTCACTACAGTATATTAAAAAAAACTCTATGACTCTCTTCCCAATAGAGTTTATGAAGCAATTCAAGACAAGGGGAGTTCAACCCAATATTAAAATAACTTAATTTGTTTAAATTTGACTCAAATCTTAGAATTTTTAATGATAAAATATTTAAGAAAGATACTCTGTTAATAAAAAAATAAAAAAATTAAAAGATTGATTGCATTTTTTTTACATATCGATCCTTTTTGGCAACTGACAAATTTTTTCTATTTTTACAACAGGGTTGTTTTTGGAATACCAAAATACTTGACCACTGAACTTTTTTGGTGGAAAGTTAACTGTCCTTATCATAGTACGTGCGATATGGGAAACTGGCAGTCTCTGCGCAGACCCTTAATGTGTGGTATGGTAACACTGAAGATGTCATACACAAACCTTCAAATATGATAAACTTACAACGATAAAAATAACATACCAGGAGACGTAATAAAACCATCCGGCAACAGAGAACAGCCATGTGTTGATATCCTGATAATGCGTCCAATCTCTAGCGTATAAGTACATGAGCCGTTGCGCATGGAACGGTGCCCAACATACAAAAAACGTGATAACTACGGCAGCTGAAAGTATAACAATAAGAAAAACAGGACATCGTGAACGTTAAGGAATCTAAGGGTGAAAATGTACGAAATAAAAAGAGAAATACGTAGAAAATACGATGACATATTCGTAATGCAATGTACATAGTACGAGGCAGACAAAATGAGCATATGGTACTACATAGTCCTTGACGCTTACACTTAATATAAGCTGTGATTGCCAAGCACACGAATTGCCCGATGTAAATATACCTAGTCCCGCATCTTAAGTGTCCTTTCATCGAGATTTCCGAAAATGTAAACGACAATGTCTGCTTATACGTACAGTTGTGCTGTAAACATACTTGCAGGAGTTGAAGCAAATAACACTGAGTACCGAGGATTATTATGTGCTTTTTTTAGGATATGTGCTGATGCTGTTTTCAGCTGCCTATCAAAGAAGACATTTGAAAAAGACTAATTTTCGCACAAAATATGATTGCACGGAACATTACGAACGAAATACAATTTGAAATATTTATGTTTCGTACATGACATATGGTAGGATTTTTTTCTTCTTCTTCGACGAACGCACGACAGCATCGTTTCAAAGGAAACGATGAACATCGAGGAGAGACACGTCGCATATCCTCTTTGAAATTCCACGAACGTTACTACTAGGCTCAGAGATATATGAATTGTGGCTAATTCTGATTTTACCTCCGTTCCATGTCGCACGTGAATATGTTACCTAATTTAACGAATTCAATGAATAAACGAACTGGAATCGACCTAGTGCGTACAATGTACATGGAGATTACAATGTCGTAGGTCTGTTGGAAATTAGTGAACAATAAATTTGGGATTTACTCGCTTTTGTTCAAGCTCTGATGGAATAACTAATCCGGATAAGTACCATGGCGATTTAAGTGAGAAATGAAGAACAGAATAGAGTATGTTTGTTGAGGAATGATCGTCTGCCTCCCATTGTACTCGGTCGTCATAATAAACGTATCTTCTGGTATCTTCTGGCAAACTAGTCATCAATTAATATTATACAGGTAAGAGCAAAGTAGGAAATCAGGTCAGGTAGTGTATAGTAACGTAAAACAAACACAGCCAAAAATTACCCATAAGCAAAATTCACTGATTCAATGTGCCCTAAAGAAACTGCCTTCGGTGTATTGTATTGTGTAGGTGAGTTTCAAAATATGACGAATGGATGAAATATTATCCCTCAAAACGGTTAAAACAAATTATTTACATCGCCAATTATTGCAGAATTTTTTTGTTTCATCGGGATAATGCTCGGACAAAAAAAAAACGTCTTAAACGACTATTGGCACGGCGGAATTCGAGCCCGGGATCCCACGAACGAACGCAAGAATACATTGGACTCACGCATCAACGCGCTAAGCTACCGACTAACTAATACGCAGAGAGGACGACAGTAACTGCTAGTGGGTCAAGTTGGATATTCATCACGCCCAATATCCCAAAGTCAAAGCCACCGAAACATTTGAATACCCCGCTACCTGGTCGGCGACAATCAAACTAAACAGTGTCAAAATTTGTTTAGGTATGTGTCGTTATACGTTACTACGCACACAAATTAAAAGAAAAAACTGTCCGGACAAAAAAGTAAATATGCTGCAAACGAATAATAGCCAAAACATCGACTGACAATTGTAATTTTCTCAAATGTCAAAGCACGGGATGACGGCAGTTAACTGACAGATTCTTGCTTGGCTCGATGGATTCGGCTCTTTCCTGAACGACCTCCAATTTTGCACTCCAAGCCAATGGACGAGATTCAAATAGCCGCAAAACAAATGGCCTCCCCATGAATGACCAGTTTTGCCCGTCCAGAGCCAAATTTCCACTATGTTGATTCGGTTTTTACAAAATTTGTTAAAAACTCACCGATCAAAAACTTCCTGAAACTTTTAAGCCAATATCGCTAAGACTCAAGCCCGCAACGTCAAAATTGCGGCCTTGTCTCACTCTAACATTTTTTTTTTAATTTAGCATTTTTTTTTACCTTTAATTCAATTTAAAAGCACTTATCACTAGAAGTTATCAAAAACGAAAGCAAAATTACAACTGGTGGATGTGTTTACTACCGTTATTGGATACTATCACGTTTTAAATCCTTTGAAACTGACTGTCTGGATTGTTTGTCCGATACTACCGATACTACAATATATTGCCAAACATAGGATAAGCGCTCATCGTACGAGAAAAGTTCATCAAAAATAAGTTCACAAATTATATAAATTTTTTAATTAGCTTAATTTGAGAAAATACTAACTTTCGTAGGCCCAGTAGTTAGAAAAGAGCAAAATCAAATTTCGGAATAGTCATAATAATTTCTAATGCGTGGGACTTTTTCTACATATTAAGTTGCTCCTTATTTACTAACATTTCCCCTAACCCCTAGTGGGGCACAGGGTGTCAACTATTCCGTGTCGCTTAACTGACATTTTGTTGGCATACACCAGTTTCAAACGATGCACGTTGCCAACATGCACCTCAAATAAACTTGGGGGTCAGTGCGGTTATGCTCGTGTAAGTAACATACTGGGCACTGCATCAATGCACGATACTGGCTTCAAAAAGGACAAGTTTTCGAAGTTTCCAAAGACTTCAAACCTGAATTAATCAGTCTAAAATTTTGATCTCACTAATCAATGAATTCAATCCCATCGGCAAAAATAGCCGCACAATCTTAAAGCATCATCATCTCAACATCATCACTGTAGAATACAAACTTCAAACACTACGAGTACACTCGAATTAACAATGCGTTTCATTTCTCAATTATTCAACATCCTGTGGAAAATGTCCGCCCTACAAGTTCTGAAAACTCCATGCTGTTATTACACACAATCTTCGCTACAGGATCCTAACACCATAGCATCATAGTGACTTTATAGTCTGCTATATACTATCCACAGGACACCATATCATATTGTCTACATCATTTGCTGACTGCTGACTAGCAGCTGAAAACTGATGACTAGAATCCTCCGCAGCACTGTTCCCTGTCAGTTCACTTGATACGAGTATTTCGCAATCCATTTGCCCGTAGGCTGCTTCAAAAAAATGGAAAAATTTCAGATTTGATTTCCCCTGTGAGTCGAGGAATTGTTTTTCTCTTTTCGAAAAAAAAAGAAAGAAAAAAACGCAAAAACCGCAAAAATGAATGGACGTAAATTCTATATGGAAGACGGAACTTTGATTCGAAACGCATTCTTAGGATTTTAAATGACTTTGTGGATCAATGGAACAATTCAGAAAATTGTTTTCATCACTAAAGCAGTATTTTACATATAGTTATGAGTGTACAAGGTGTCCAGCCTCAGATGGTAAATAATTTAATGATGGATAGTACCATCATTTGTGGAAAATCCGCACAAAAATGAACACTCTGTCTTTAATCATTACAGAGTTATAGGATTTTTTGTAAATTGTGCCAAAAAGATTGACTTGTCGAACAAAATCAAAAATTTTCACTATTCCAATCATTTAATACAAGATTTGACCCCACTTTCTGAAACAACATAAAATTTAATAAACGAGTATATAAATGTACTGTTACTTTAACTGTTCAAGCTTTAAAGAAATTTCAAAATCAATTATTCATCGAAAATCAAATGATAATTTTACAATGTAACTGACAAATCTACAATTCGTCAAATGTTGTCCCAATGTTTATTATTGTCACAACACTGGTCGCAATAATTAGGGTGATTTAGATTTTATCTAATGTAAGTTGGAAGATTGTTGAAAAATTCAAGTGTTCCAATTCCCCCCACCACTGCAGACGCCTCCGTCCTGAAACAATCGCATAGTTGCTTGGCTTGTCCCGTTTTCAGTTTCAAAATATCTCCCAAATTAGCTAGAGTAAATTATCTATAATTTGAGGTTAAAACGAATCTTCTAGCTTTTATTCTTGCCGAGATTGAGCTACGAGGGTAAGGTGCAAAGTTCTCGCCTGACAATGAACGAATGCGATTTTCAGTTAAAAAATTAATTTATTTTTCAACATAATCTCCCTTGACTTCAACACACTCGGTCCAACGTTTCTGCAACATCAGTATTCCTTCCCGGAAGTGAGAGTCTGAAAGGCTGTGAAAGATGATTTTTTTCTTTTTCAAGTGAGGCCTCATCTCGCGAATTTTGGTATCAAGCCGGTCAAGAAGTTTGGAGTAACATTCGCCTGTTATTGTTCTGTCTTTTTCAAGGTAATCAATTAACAGCATCCCTTTCGCTTCCCAAAACACGCTGGCTATGACCTTTCCGACAGATGCGATCGACTTCGCTTTCTTGACGCTGAACCACCGACTTCCACTGCTTCGACTGCTGTTTCGTTTCTGGTGTATAGTGGTAAACCCAAGTCTCATCCATGATGACAAATCGCCGCACAAAATCGGTTGGATCCCGATTGAATCGGTGCAAAGATTGCTGCGAAAATCGTTTGCGCATTTGCTTTTGATCGGCATTCAGAAAATGCGGCACCCATCCTGTGAAGAGCTTTCGCATCTCTAATTCTTTGTACAAGATGTTTCGCACCCTTTTTTCGATATCCCCACAGCCACAGCAATATCACTCACTTTCATTCGCCTATCGTCCAACACGATATCATGCACTTTTTCGATGGTTTCCGGTGTGGTAGCAACTTTCGGCCGTCCTTCACGTGGGCCGTCTTCAAGAGACGTGCGACCAGGTTTAAATTCAGCTGCTCATTTTTTTAACGGTTGACATCGAAGGAGCAGAGTCCTCGTAAACTTTTGTTAAGTTCGGATGAATTTTCTTAGGGGTTAAACCATCCAAATCGCAAAATTTTATGACCGTACGAAACTTAAGTTTCTCTGTTTTAACGAAAAACACGTAAGACGTCTACTGCTAAAATTCGTGTAAACAAACTACTTGAGAGAACAAGTTGAAACTTGTCATACCAACTAATGACATATGTATGCACCCAGGTGGGAAATATAAATGTTTGCTGATTGTAACGGTATTTCAGTGTCAAGCCGAGAACTTTTCACTTTACCCTCGTAAGTCGTTTCGTATGGATAGCGCTTGAGAATGGTGGTGAGCGGGAATTAATCGTTTAGTGATTTAGATTTAGAAGATTTGTGTGTATCTATTTATGTAGTATGTACCAAATGTTACATTATAGGATGCGTTTTTAATATAACATTTTTCAATTGATTTAAATGTTTTCCCGGATTGGTTGAACCGTTGATTTAAACTTATGTGCAAATAGTTTAAACCACTTCTCAATTGATTTAAAACTTTTCTCAAATCGCTTAAATCTTTTTCCAATTGATTTAAACTTTTCACAAGATCAAAGGACACAACGAAGACATTTTATTGCTAGTGTTTCCTTCCTTCTGGAGTCTTATCAAAGGAAGTGAGGTGGCAATATTTACGCCTTAAAATGGAAATTACAGTTATAAATAAAAAAAATGTAGTGCGGAAAATTGGATTTCTATAAAAAATATAAATAAATAAATAACTGGCGCAACAGTCCAATTTGAACCACGGCCTCGAGATGAGTTAGCATCATCTCATTTTCTAGATCGTGACGGTTTTTGTGCAGAGGTATGTGATCAGCAACACGCTCAACCGAGTTATTTACCCCATAATGGGTACTCATTTAACAGCTGAGTGGGCTCATAGTCCGACACGTAAATCCCCGGAATCGAACCGGGGCCCAGTGCGTTGAAGGCGAACGTGCTAACCGTTGCGCCATCCGGACTACATAAAAAATATAGGATCGTATTATATTAAAATACGTCAAATCTCCAGATCAGATATACATATATCTCCTATGATATGAAATAATTGAAACTTTTTTGTATATATATTTATGTTTTTTATTTCTTAAGTGATAAGTAGTAATCAACTTTACTACTACTTTGCCTTAACCCCTAGCGGGGCATAGCGCGTCAACTACTCCTGCGCGCCATCGTACTCTGTTCTGGGCAATGAGGCGCAACTCCCCAAAAGACTTACCCAGTACCTGACACTCCTTTGCCACAGATCGACGCCATGTGATTCGAGGACCCCCTCTTGGTCGGCCTTGGTTGGAAATGGGGTTCCATTTCATGGCATGCATAGCAATGCAGTTATCACTCTTCCGCAATGTGTGACCTATCCACTGCCATTTTCGTCTGCGTATCAATTCGTCGATTGGCATCTGACCCGTACGCCGACTTAGCTCTTCATTTGATATTGTTTCGGGCCAGAAAATTCTTAAAATTCGACGAAGACATGAGTTGACGAAAACTTGCAGTTTTCTGGTAACTCCTACGGAAACTTTTCATGTACTGCTCCCATACAAAAGCACTGATAGTACCAGGGAGCGAAACAGGCCCAGCTTGGTCTTGATGCTGAGATAACTGCTCTGCCAGATTCTGGACAGCATGCCGTATGCGCGTTTGGCCTAGTTGATACGACGAGCGATGTCCTGTTCCGTACCACCATTTTCGGCAACAATGTTACCTAGGTAGACGAAGTTGTCCACCTTCTCCACAGGCTGCCCATTAATATTGATGGCAATAGGCGTCGGATTTCTTTTTCGCAACGGCGGGCTAAGAACCTTGGTCTTGTTGGTATTAATCTTTAGCCCAACCTTGCTTGCCTCCCTCTCGAGATCTAACGCCATTGCGGACAGATCCATGATTTTGTGGGAGAGTAGGCATATGTCGTCAGCGTAGTCAAGATGTTGTAGATAAGATGTCAAAGTCCATTGAATTCCTCTGTCGAGTCCGGATAGGGCTGCATGCAACACATCGCCGATCACAATGAGGAATAGGATCGGTGAGAGGATGCACCCCTGCCGAACTCCACTGCGAATCTCAAAGTCCCCCGACACCTTACCTTTATGCAGAACGCGACATTTCGCGCCGTCATAGGTTGCCTTAATAATAGCCACAAGCTTCTCAGGGATGCCTCTCCTGCGCAAGGCCGCCCATATAGAATCCCGGTTCACACTATCGAAAGCCTTTTCTAAATCGATGAAAAGCAAGTGAAGCGGAGAATCGTTTTCAGCGCATTGCTCGATGATGATTCGCAAGGTGTTAATGTGATCGACACAGGAGAATCCGGATCGAAAGCCAGCCTGCTCTTCATCAATTGTGCTTTCTAAGTGGGCCTTTAGTCTCTCCAGGACGATTTTAGCTATTATCTTGGCAACGGCAGGAAGCACACAAATGCCTCTCCAATTATTACAGTCTGTGAGGCTACCCTTCTTTGGAAGTTTGATGATCAAACCTTCCTTCCACTCAGTGGGAAAGGTCTCTGTATTCCACGCTTTATCAACAAGTGGGTGCAGCAAATCGGCAGTTACGCTTGGCGCTGCTTGATAAAGTTCGGCAGGGATGCCGTCAAGTCCGGCGGCCTTTCCTCGTTTTAGTGCAATAATTGCAGTGACTATTTCCTCTTTAGTCGGGGCAGTGGACCGTATACGCACATTTTGATGGTTAGCTAAATTATCTATATGAGGGGGAACTTCACCAGAGGTTACACGGTTCAAAACCGCGGCGAAGTGTTCTTTCCACCGCCTCATTTGATCTTCTTCCAAGATAAGTAGCTTTCCATCACTATCTTTCACCGGATGTTGGCAGGAGTTACGACCACCTGTAAACTCCTTGATGACACCGTATACAGCGTTTAAGTTGTTACTTCTAGCGGCTTCTTCTGCTGACGCTAAAAGAGAATTGGCATAAACTCTTTTATCGCGTCGCACACTACGCTGAACTTCTCGAGCTTTCTGACGGTAAAGGAGTTCGATGCTGCTTCGATTGTCGTCTGATGCTGCAGCCAAACGAACTTTCAGCTCCTTTCTTTCAACAATCCGCTGCCATGAAGCGTCGGACATCCAGGGCTTATTCCGGCAATCCGGGTTTGGGCCAAGGATGGTATTTGCGCTATCAATGTACGCATTTTTTATGGCATCCCAGTTTTCGTTTATGTCACTATCTGGGTGACTAGTTATCTCAGCCGCTTTTTGCGCAAGATGGTCATTATATTGTTGTAAGACAGCTGGATTTTTTAGTCGAGCGGTGTTGAATTTGCGGGGCCTGGATCATTCGTCGCAGGGGCGGCGCACGGCTGCAATACGCAATCGAACATTAGCGATCATAAGATAATGGTCTCTTCCCATCCCAATATCGGCACCCTTCTTGTTTCGCACGTCCAGGAGGCAACTCTTGAATCTTTTACTAATGGCAAATTGGTCGATCTGATTTTGTGTTCTGCGCCGATCAACAGAGGACCAACTGATTTTGTGGTGGTCCTTATGCTCAAACATAGTACCACCGATGAAGAGACTGTGAAAGTTGCAGAACTCTACAAATCTTTCACCGTTGTCATTACGATCACCAAGACCGTGTCTCCCCATCACATGTCTGAGCCCATAGTTATCAGCGCCAACTTTCGCATTCAAATCACCCATAACCATTATAATGTCACCTTTAGGTGTTCTGCTCTGAACGGCGTTTAGTTCTTCGTAGAAGGAGTCTTTTGCCATGACATTGTCGGGTTCAGTAGGGGCATAACATTGTATTATTGAGATGTTCCTCATTTTGGTCCGGAACCTGGCGGTCAAGACCCTGTCAGAGACCGGTTCCCAGGATAAGAGACAGTTTCGCACGGCTCTGGTTAAAAGGAGCCCCACACCTGACTCACGACGACTACCGGCAGCTTTACCGGAGTACAACATTACAGTGCTGCCCGTTGGAGAGATGAATTCTCCGCTGTTCCACCATCTTATCTCACTAACTCCTAAGATATTTAATTTGTACCTCAGAAATTCACTCTCTAATTGAAGAAATCGTGCGTTCTGGGGACCTTCTGATCCATTGTCCAGGAGAGTACGCACATTCCAGAATCCAATCTTTGTCATTGTACGATAGCCAAAAGTCGTAACCGTTGAGTCAGTCCTTATCCGAGGCATAGTTGACGTTTCGTTAGCATATAAAGATTTCGGATAGTGCAAGTTGCTGGCATACACATCCTGTCCTTTGATTGTCGGTTTTAACGACAGGCCCTCAAAGGGAAAGGCCGTGGTATTTTTTTCACACCCCACACCACAGGGTTACCTCAACCAAATCATCGCACCGCCATCACTGGCGGCTTGACGTTGGTTGGCAATGGTCAGTGACCACTGCCGTTCCAGGGGGCGCCCACGCGGAGGACTATGGAAGAGGAGTTTTTGCCCCCCACCCCCACTTTACTTATATGGCTAATAATTGTTGTCAATGAATTGCGAGTCGTGCTGCAGCTGTAAACAACTTCAGACACATACCCATTACAAAGTTTGTGCAGTCGGCAGCAGTTACCTTTGTAACTGACCTAACGTCCACCAAATTGATGTTGGCATCTGCCTCCGCTAGAGCCGCTCTCGTTACATTTTTTTATTTTAGAAAAGGCCTTTTCGGCCGGGGTAAATGTGGGGGAATAAGCTGGTAAATATTTTATCACTAAGGAAGTATTTGCTAGCTCTCTTCGCACCTCGTTCGTCTTATGTATGCGGGCGTAGTCCATTAGCAGAAAAGCATCGCTCATGGGTTCTCCCAATTTTCCCTTGAATTCTTGTAGAAAATTTCAGGCTGGTGCAAGTTCCATTGGAAATTAGTTTGAAGTGTATCACTCCTCGACTATTCAATGCCAAGAGGAGTGAAAGATTAACCCCCCCCCTAACCGTTGGAACTGTTACAACAGCTTTTGCACCACGCTTGGAGCAAGCTCCGCTGCGGCAAAAATGAAGGTTGAACCCCGATTCATCGATAAAAATAATTTTTTCCCAATTTTCGAGAATTCATGAGCTACTTTCTTAGCGCTTTTCGATGCTGTCCGCCGAATTCATTTTGTCCAGCTCAACTGTGGCCTTCTTAAATGTTATCCGAAGCTGACGCACGAACTGTGCCCACTGAACTTAAGATGATATTAAGATAGTTCGACGCCAAATTTACTTTAATTTCATTTAAAGTAATTTGAGAGTTAGCTTCACCACACTCTTCCACTGAAGCCGGAACTTCTTGTGTTAACTATTCGCTGCGGTTTCCTCCTTTCTTCTTTTGAGGCAATTTGAAGTCGTTGGCTTTATAGGACCGCAAAATGCTTTTTGCGCTGTTTATAGTGATTCCGCCTTTTCTGCAGCATCTTTAATTTTGTAGCCTTCCTCGTACAGCTTGATTAGCTTCCCCAAATCTGTTGATACGAGCCTGTTCTCCTCCTAATCTCTCCGGTCGACGTCCCCGCCACGATTTCCTCCGAATCGATTGCGGCAAAGTCACTCATAATGAATTCTAGGAAGTTTGATTGTTCGCAAATGGAATTGAAAAAAATCTGCAAATTGTTCAAACCTCCTTAATCGAATAAGCAACTTCCACACTCTGAGGCACTTTTGTTAAAACTGGAAAAAGCTAAATCAGTCGGGAAGATTGATTTCCTTTCAACTGTTTCATTTATTTCTCAGTCCCCACAAGGAAAAGTTTAAATCAATTGGGAAAAAGTTTAAAGGATTTGGGAAAATGTTTAAATCAATTGGGTAAAAATTTAACCGATCTCTGAGAAGGTTGAAATCCATTGGGAAAAAATTTAACCGATCTCTGAGAAGGTTTGACCGATCTGAGAGAAGGTTCAACCGATCTGAGAGAAGGTTCAAATCAATTGATTTAAGTGCTAAATTATTGAATCCAGATCCTTTTAAATGTGCCGAGCAGTGGTTCATAGGCTTTAAAAATACAATTGTGTTTTGTTTATACGAATCATCAATATTACCAATTCAATCGAATCCATGTGTAATATGATTCGCAGAACTAAAAAAAAATCTCTCGTACAAAGGAAAACCTGAACCAGAATTCCAACAAAATATTTCCATAATAAACGTTAGCTCTCTCTCTCGCATGCATGAATTGACCAATTCGTCGACCATAACAACACAAATAATGTACAACAATTTGTTGTAAGGATATGTCATTTCAATTTCTCCACATTAGAATTTATTGAACTTACCCAACATTCGAATAATGGCCTTTCTTGATTGTTGATGCCTTGATTCTTTATGCATTGACCCTTGCTGAACACCTAAAACGACCAGGAGGAAGATAAAAGAAATTACGAAAAATGGGTCATGAAATAGATAGCAGTAGGACAAGCAAGTATAGTATGGTGTTGCGTAAAGAAAAATGTGGATAAATCGTATTACCCAGTGCTATACTGTGTCGTGTCCTGGATCGTATCCGACATCCCATACGTCCATATAATATCCCTATAAGAATCATAGGAATTACAAAGAAGAGGCACGACGACAACTCCCAGAGTGGGAAACCAGGCGGATTTTCCAGCATCGCACAAAATGCTGATTCTAATATCGTCGAATTATCTGCAAAAATAATACGGATTATGAAAATGCTGTTGACACGTGTGTTCTGTTGTTGAATGTAATTATGGATGAAATAAGTTTAGGATTTATGGGGGATTTCAGTGTCGTATGGAGACCGGATTACTCGGTTGCTAAGGGAGAGTTCAGAAGATCTTGAATCAGAGATAAGTCCATGAAAAAAAAAACATTTACGGCGCTCATTAATCTAGGAATAGTCTTCTGACATCATGTATCTTTATGATCAACTTTTATTTATTCTAGACCTAATAATCCTAATCCGACGAAGGACGAGTTCCCATATGGACAAAATTAAATCCATCCGATGGCCAGTTGATGATGTGGATATACAATATAATACATATACAGTTCAAGTATACATACTACACTAATTCAATTCCGTCGCATTGTTTTTTTTTTCTGATCTCGATGTGGTTGGGTTAGGTTAGGCTAGGTTGGAGAGCTGCCATGTTACCACGGCACACTTAGATCAGAGATAGGTCCATTGCGTTACCCAAGATGTATCCAGTCTTTATGTTACATCGAACTATACGGAGTTAACCGGAAACCAGAGTAGTTGACAGCGATCATCTGATAGTTCCCCGAGATGGTCGTAAAAAGGTTTTTCCAATGGGGGATCTTCTTCTATATGCCAGTGCTGGACAGCTACACAGCAGATGAGTGGTGCTCTTCTCTTCAGCCAAATTAACGCAGCTACTGAAGTCGTTGTACACAAGTCCAAGCTTTCTTGTGTGCTCGCCGATGACGACATTAGCTGTAACAATTCCAACTACCACGCTGATCTCAGTTCAGACCAAATCAGCTTTACTTTCGGACTTTCACCGCCATCCATCCATCCATACTGAGTTGGCTTTCCTCACATCAGCAGCCAACTTTAAATCAAGCTTATAGGTGGAGAGCAGAGTTTTGGCAATATTGCCACTGATCTCCTGAGCTTCACCGGCTGCGACTCTATGAGCCAGCTCGTCAGCTCTGCAATTCCCGGCAAGCCACTATGGTCAGCAATCCAGGTCAATATAACATGCTGGGCATTAAACAACAATCTTAGACACAATCAACGCAGATGCGAGTGCTCCTGCGTTGCAATATCGAGAGGTAGTTTCATAAGGATAATGGTAGAGAAAGAGTGTTGAAAGTTTACTGGGTAAGTAACCGCACACTGACGACGAAAGTGCCATGTCGCTGCCGTACAATAATTATTAGTTGCGGTAGTGTCTCCTGAGAAATGAAATTCCCCTTCCGTATAAAAAAATGAACCTCATATCTTACCCATAGACTTCCTGCAGCAGTAGAGTGCTATGGTGACTTTGTAGCGTTCCTGAATCTTTAGTCTCCAGTTAAGGCTTCCTGTCTAAAACCAGGCCCAGTAAAGGCCAGTTTCACCCACTCCAAGGTAGGAGACTCCACTGGGGGTGATATTTTCCTTTTCTTTCCAGAATTAATACTAAGCAAAGAGAGCGCATATTGCGTTACCCCGCTAAGGGTCCCAGGGAACCTAAGGGAGGTTCTAATAGTTAAAATAGACGGGTCATGGGCCGTACTCCTATCAGGATACTAATTTGAAGGGCACTTGGCCGTCGTTCTCTCTTGCACTCCCTACTCTAAGTGACCTCGTATTCATTCTCTCAAAAGGAAAGATTCGGTGGGCTATCTCCAGGACAGGGATCGGGGCGCAACGATTAGCACTTTCGTCTTCTGCGCACTGGGCTCCGGTTCGATTGTAACTGAATGCAGTATTTTTGGATAAAAAGGGGATTTTTGTGCCGGACTATGTAAATAACTTGGTTGAGCGTGTTGCTGATAACACACCTCTGCACAAGACACACTTTCGCCATCAAGAAAATGAGATGATGCTAACTCATCTCGACGCCATGGTTCAGATTGGACTGTTGTGCTAGTTATTTATTTAATATGTTGCGTAAATTATTATAGCGCAGCCGTTGACAATTTGTAGTTTTAGTTTTATCACTAGATCTAACCCAGATCTAGGTATTATCATTAGGTCTAGAGATACTGTTTTGATGTGTTTTCTTAATGGGGGAACCTGAAGTGATATCCTAGCAGTCATTTGATAAGCCTGCCCTCTGAAGTCAGCATAAATGCCATAGTCGTATGCATTCTCTTACCAAACAAAGAGCACGTGGGTGCTTAAGCCCACACATCCTACACAAAGAAACTAAGGAAGCGTTGTATTTCCCATGACTCAATAAATAGGATCTATTGACTTCATTATTCCTTAATATCAAGATCCTTGGGATACCCACTACACATACAGTTTGCAGCGATGATTTAAGTGTAGAGAATATCTCTAAATCACTGGGAAATCAGCGTTAATCTAACATGGTAATTGAATAGCAAGCAACCGATATTCAAAAGGAAGTTAGAGGACCGAGACAAGGATACGAAAAGGATATAGTCTTAAGGTCAACTTGGTCGATGAACAAAATCTCATCTTACATGCACAGCACACACATAATACTCGTACTTACTTACCCAAAGGATATTTGAGATAGTCAATCTTTGTGAATACGGCAAACGGCGCAGCACTCACAAAACTTACAATCCATAGAGCCGCCACAATCCTTACGGCACGCTTGAAACCACTCATGGTGTAAAGATGTAACGGATGACAAATGGCCAAGAAGCGTTCCATGGAAAATGCCACTATGGTGAGAACGGAGACATACGTTGACCTGAATTGAATGAAACGGAACGAAGGACATTAGAAACGTGCGGATTTGACCCATAGCAGTGGGAGTAGTAGTATGTAGTATAATTCATTTAATTACGCTTCAGATATCAACGCCCGAATCTTGCAGAACGCCAGACCCAAGTTGTAAGGATACTGATGCCAGTACAAACTAATTTCATATGGTAGTCCTGAAATTGAGATGGGAAATTCATTATTTAACCGACACTATAAAATTAATGGAGCGCAAATTAGACTCATTTTAAGTACAACCTCCAGTTTGATTGTTGATTGTACTACGAGTATAGATATTGGTATTTAAGTATGCGTACCATTTTACTGTAGAGCAATTAGATGCCATTGTTACCCAGGAATGACGGATAAATTAAATTAGATTTCACTATTTGCCAGACAATGGTGATGATGTGGGCGGGAATGGTGTAAAAACAATTTATTTTAAATGTTCTTCAAAGTTGGAAAGTTCGGTATTTAGTTGGAATTCAAAGAGCAGATAAGTGATTTGGGGATAGTTTCATAATTTCTTTTTGGCAATAATGCAATTTACGAATTGCATGGGAGCTTGTTTTCTGATTTATTTACAAAATGTCTTCAAAAATAAAATATCAATTTAATTTATTATAATTTTTTTTTTATTTTCGCACTGAGCGATTTGAGCGTAGGAGCAACGCTATGTATACCAACAGCGGAAGCCAGTACGGTTTGCAAGTACAGTCCCTCCCCGACTTACGTTTCGCTCTAAGGGAATTTACGTAAGTCGAAATTTTACGTATGTCGAAGTTCTTTCTAAGATACATTGCAATTATGTCTTAAATGTCAGCGAAATTCATAAACTGGGATTTAAATACTCGCAGTATTCATTAACAAAAGCCGCTACATCATAGTAAATTATACAATAAAATTGATCAATTCTTAACAGTGGACGAGGGAGCTTGCTGCTCACAAGGCTTGGAAAAAATGTAATGTAGCCAAAACCTCCAGAATGAAGTCGGATTGGCGCTCGTATGAAAAACATCTTGGTGAGTTCAAGAAAGAGTTGAGGAAAGCCAAACGAAGCTTATATCATGGAAGATATTTTGCGAATGCATTGTCGGATCGAACGAGACCTCTAGACTGCGGAAAATCTTATCGACAAAACCATCTATGTCTAACTATAATCTGAAGCAAGATGCGTTCTGGACAGCGCCTAGTGAAGAGACTCTAGATGAACTACCCGTGTCTAGTAAGATTGACACGTGTCTAGGAAGATTGACACGTGTTTAGGAAGATTAACACGGATAGTTCATCCGTTATCGCTTAGTAGTCCACGCACAGGAAAACGGAACAGCCTCGTGCAACTCCGGTTCTATCAATTCGAAAGATAAAAGTTATCTAGGCTATATCCACTTCGAACCTGCAGGGCCTAGAGGCCACATTCCTGCACATATACGAAGTGCTTGGGACCTTGTTGTTCCTTTTGTCGAAACCATTTTCAAAGCCTGTCTAAACCTAATCTATATTAGCCAAATATAGACGGAGGTGAACGTGGTCTTTATTCCTAAGGTGGGAAGAGCTCCCACGTATGCCCAAAGGACTTTAAACCCATTCGTCTTTCGGTGATCCTTCTAAAGATGCTAAAGAGACTTATTAATTTCCACCTACGAAACTCCATCGGCATCCCAGCATGCGTATTGTGAGGCTTGTTCTGTGGACACAGTGCTACACTCTATCATTAGTCAGATCAAAAAATCCCTGCATTTCAAGAAGTACACATTAGGCGCACTTTTTCAACAGTTCAGATCAGAACAAAAAAAAAATACTAATGAAACTGTTCTAGACAGAGCAGGTTGTTAGTGTAATGCGAGCAATTTTTGTTCTGGTTTTGATCTGGGCTGTTGGAAAAAACGCGCCTTATGTTAACTTTTCTAGATATCGCCGTTGAACCTCATGTACTGGAGGGGGTGAGGCTTCCTTCATGGACAAGGCGATTTTCCTAGGTTTTGTACTTGATAGAAAGCCAAACTGTAGGCTGAATATTCTGGATCGCGCCAACAAAGCAACAATAGCACTCTACTGTCGCACCAAGGCCTTAGGTGAAAATTGCTGTATGGGGTGGTTTTTTGGTGAAAAACCATACAATAAACCAGAGGACAGTGGTTCAATAATTGGTCTATGTGCTGCTTACTATGGGTAGCAGCGGTTAGCCGGACTAAATCATTATGACTTAGTTTGGCAATGACCCACTCCACTTTATTCTTTAAATAAATGTAGTAAATGTTCAGCACAAATAAATAACATTCCGCACTAAACAAATAAATTTCCGGAGAAAATATAAAATTTCTGAGTAAAATTTCCGATTCAAAAAAATACATTTCCGGATAAAAAAAAAATGTTCACAGGAATTAGGTAAGTATTGTAGATTACCTATTGCAGCAAACAACTAAAGGCCTGTTTGATTGTAAATTGTATAATTTGCTTCGTCGATTAATTTCATTGAGGTGGAAGTTGGTTATTTTAATGGGAAAACTACAATACTTATTACCTATTATTTATTTGATCTGGTTTACTTTATTTGATTCGGAATTTTAATTATTTCACACGGAATTTTTTTTTTAGTTTATTTGTTTAGGAAATTTACTTATTTGCTTAGGAAATTTATTTATTTCATTCGGAAAGGTAAATGTTATGCTTGGTGCGGAAATTTATTTATTTGTCGCAAATCCGAATCAATTTCTCATCCTGAAGATGTTCTTAATCAGGTAGTCGAATTGATGAACAACGTTGGTGGAATTTCAATTAAGCCAGAAGATATAAAAATTGCTAGAATAGGCAAACCAAAACCAGATACGAATCGGCCAATTAAGGTATTTGCCAGAAATAAAGATACAGTTATCACCATACTGAAACATAAAAATGACATAGATAAACGTTCCTTGCTAAGAGAAAAAAACATTAATATTACTGCTGATATGACATTGAACCAACGTAATCACCTGAATAAACTACGCTCACAACTAACTGACCTAAAAAAAAGACAATCCAAACTTGACAATAAAATACATAAACGGTACACCAAAAATTGTTCCCACCCGTAATAACAATCAAAAAAACTAAATTTGACAATCTACTACCAAAACGTACGGGGAATACGAACCAAACTAAATACGCTTCATGAATCGATACTTTTGTGTCATTATGACGTCATAATATTCACGGAAACATGGCTTGACTCCAACATAACATCTAACGAATTGGCCTTCTCAAATTATAATGTATATCGACGTGATAGAGACAGTTCGTCCTTCACAAAATCGCATGGGGGCGGCGTACTAATTGCTGTGAAAAGTTACTTAAACTCTCAAATAATTCAAACTACTTTCGATAATATGGAGCAACTACACGTAAATATTAGGACCGGGGTTCAACAGATAATTTTATCGACAATTTATATACCACCACATTCCGAAGTAAATATTTTTGAGCATTTCGTCGAGGAAATTTCGAACAACAACAAAATATATCCCAACTCTGAAAATATTATTTGCGGAGATTTCAACTTGCCACATTCAACATGGGATTATTCATCTTGGACAGCACCATCAAACTGTATCGCCAGCAACATACTAACAGAAAACTTCGCATATTTTAATTTTATTCAATTGAACAACATTTTAAACTGTTCCGGTCGAACTCTTGACTTAGTTTTTTCTTCAATATATGAATATAAGTTATCGAATTGCCATACTCCAATGCTTCCTCTAGATGCTTATCATCCAGCATTAGAACTCGATTTTAATATTCCCTATAAAGATAGCAGCACAGATAAGGAAAATTTCTATGTAGGTACTCCAAATTTTTCAAAAGCCAATTATATAGCTATTGATCGCGACATTCAAAATATTAATTGGTTGGCATTGCTAAATGGCAAAGCACTAGATGAAGCTGTGGATACATTTTATAATATATTATATAACATAATAGATTTGCATACTCCGAAAATAGTATCCTGTAATCATAATTTCCCCCATTGGTACTCATCAGAACTAAAATCATTAGTCTCAACAAAGAAAATTGCACACAAAAAATTCAAATATAGTAGAGACTTTAATGATTATTGTGTTTTTTCGAACTTACGTGAACAATGCAAGAAACAAATGAGAATTGACTTAAAACGCTATACTTACAGCATTGAAAGCAATATTAGCACGAATTGCAAACATTATTACTACTTTGCCTTAACCCCTAGCGGGGCATAGCGCGTCAACTACTCCTGCGCGCCATCGTACTCTGTTCTGGGCAATGGGGCGCAACTCCCCAAAAGACTTACCCAGTACCTGACACTCCTTTGCCACAGATCGACGCCATGTGATTCGAGGACCCCCTCTTGGTCGGCCTTGGTTGGAAATGGGGTTCCATTTCATGGCATGCAAAGCAATGCAGTTATCACTCTTCCGCAATGTGTGACCTATCCACTGCCATTTTCGCCTGCGTATCAATTCGTCGATTGGCATCTGACCCGTACGCCGACTTAGCTCTTCATTTGATATTGTTTCGGGCCAGAAAATTCTTAAAATTCGACGAAGACATGAGTTGACGAAAACTTGCAGCTTTCTGGTAACTCCTACGGAAACTTTCCATGTACTGCTCCCATACAAAAGTACTGATAGTACCAGGGAGCGAAACAGGCCCAGCTTGGTCTTGATGCTGAGATAACTGCCCTGCCAGATTTTGGACAGCATGCCGTATGCACGTCTAGCCTGGTTGATACGACGAGCGATGTCCTGCTCCGTACCACCATTTTCGGCAACAATGCTACCCAGGTAGACGAAGTTGCCCACCTTCTCCACAGGCTGCCCATTAATATTGATGGCAATAGGTGTCGGATTTCTTTTTCGCAACGGCGGGCTAAGAACCTTGGTCTTGTTGGTATTAATCTTTAGCCCAACCTTGCTTGCCTCCCTCTCGAGATCTAACGCCATTGCGGACAGATCCATGATTTTGTGGGAGAGTAGGCATATGTCGTCAGCGTAGTCAAGATGTTGTAGATAAGATGTCAAAGTCCATTGAATGCCTCTGTCGAGTCCGGATAGGGCTGCATGCAACACATCGCCGATCACAATGAGGAATAGGATCGGTGAGAGGATGCACCCCTGCCGAACTCCACTGCGAATCTCAAAGTCCCCCGACACCTTACCTTTATGCAGAACGCGACATTTCGCGCCGTCATAGGTTGCCTTAATAATAGCCACAAGCTTCTCAGGGATGCCTCTCCTGCGCAAGGCCGCCCATATAGAATCCCGGTTCACACTATCGAAAGCCTTTTCGAAATCGATGAAAAGCAAGTGAAGCGGAGAATCGTATTCAGCGCATTGCTCGATGATGATTCGCAAGGTGTTAATGTGATCGACACAGGAGAATCCGGATCGAAAGCCAGCCTGCTCTTCATCAATTGTGCTTTCTAAGTGGGCCTTTAGTCTTTCCAGGACGATTTTAGCTATTATCTTGGCAACGGCAGGAAGCACACAAATGCCTCTCCAATTATTACAGTCTGTGAGGCTACCCTTCTTTGGAAGTTTGATGATCAAACCTTCCTTCCACTCAGTGGGAAAGGTCTCTGTATTCCACGCTTTATCAACAAGTGGGTGCAGCAAATCGGCAGTTACGCTTGGGGCTGCTTGATAAAGTTCGGCAGGGATGCCGTCAAGTCCGGCGGCCTTTCCTCGTTTTAGTGCAATAATTGCAGTGACTATTTCCTCTTTAGTCGGGGCAGTGGACCGTATACGCACATTTTGATGGTTAGCTAAATTATCTATATGAGGGGGAACTTCACCAGAGGTTACACGGTTCAAGACCGCGGCGAAGTGTTCTTTCCACCGCCTCATTTGATCTTCTTCCAAGATAAGTAGCTTTCCATCACTATCTTTCACCGGATGTTGGCAGGAGTTACGACCACCTGTAAACTCCTTGATGACACCGTATACGGCGTTTAAGTTGTTACTTCTAGCGGCTTCTTCTGCTGACGCTAAAAGAGAATTGGCATAAACTCTTTTATCGCGTCGCACACTACGCTGAAATTCTCGAGCTTTCTGACGGTAAAGGAGTTCGATGCTGCTTCGATTGTCGTCTGAGGCTGCAGCCAAACGAACTTTCAGCTCCTTTCTTTCAACAATCCGCTGCCATGAAGCGTCGGACATCCAGGGCTTGTTCCGGCAATCCGGGTTTGGGCCAAGGATGGTATTTGCGCTATCAATGTACGCATTTTTTATGGCATCCCAGTTTTCGTTTATGTCACTATCTGGGTGACTAGTTATCTCAGCCGCTTTTTGCGCAAGATGGTCATTATATTGTTGTAAGACAGCTGGATTTTTTAGTCGAGCGGTGTTGAATTTGCGGGGCCTGGATCTTTCGTCGCTGGGGCGGCGCACGGCTGCAATACGCAATCGAACATTAGCGATCATAAGATAATGGTCTCTTCCCATCCCAATATCGGCACCCTTCTTGTTTCGCACGTCCAGGAGGCAACTCTTGAATCTTTTACTAATGGCAAAATGGTCGATTTGATTTTGTGTTCTGCGCCGATCAACAGAGGACCAACTGATTTTGTGGTGGTCCTTATGCTCAAACATAGTACCACCGATGAAGAGACTGTGAAAGTTGCAGAACTCCACAAATCTTTCACCGTTGTCATTACGATCACCAAGACCGTGTCTCCCCATCACATGTCTGAGCCCATAGTTATCAGCGCCAACTTTCGCATTCAAATCACCCATAACCATTATAATGTCACCTTTAGGTGTTCTGCTCTGAACGGCGTTTAGTTCTTCGTAGAAGGAGTCTTTTGCCAAGACATTGTCGGGTTCAGTAGGGGCATAACATTGTATTATTGAGATGTTCCTCATTTTGGTCCGGAACCTGGCGGTCAAGACCCTGTCAGAGACCGGTTCCCAGGATAAGAGACAGTTTCGCGCGGCTCTGGTTAAAAGGAGCCCCACACCTGACTCACGGCGACTACCGGTAGCTTTACCGGAGTACAACATTACAGTGCTGCCCGTTGGAGAGATGAATTCTCCGCTGTTCCACCATCTTATCTCACTAACTCCTAAGATATTTAATTTGTACCTCAGAAATTCACTCTCTAATTGAAGAAATCGTGCGTTCTGGGGACCTTCTGATCCATTGTCCAGGAGAGTACGCACATTCCAGAATCCAATCTTTGTCATTGTACGATAGCTAAAAGTCGTAACCGTTGAGTCAGTCCTTATCCGAGGCATAGTTGACGTTTCGTTAGCATATAAAGATTTCGGATAGTGCAAGTTGCTGGCATACACATCCTGACCTTTGATTGTCGGTTTTAACGACAGGCCCTCAAAGGGAAAGGCCGTGGTATTTTTTTTCACACCCCACACCACAGGGGTACCTCAACCAAATCATCGCACCGCCATCACTGGGGGCTTGACGTTGGTTGGCATTATTGGAAATACCTAAATTCATTTAGACGTGATAATTCCTTACCTTCGACTATGCATTTCGACAATAACGTTAGCAACGGCCCTATGCGAATTGCTAATATGTTTGCAACATATTTCTCGAAAGTATATAGTAATAATAATAACAATTACAATCCGAGACCTCGTAATACAAACTTATGTCTTTCGAATTATGTTGTTGGCGCGGAATCACTTACAAGTAAACTACTCGGGCTTGATATCTCTAAATCTGCAGGACCAGACAAAATACCACCTATTTTGTTAAAAATGTGTGCGAATAGTTTAAGGCTTCCGTTGTTATTACTTTTTAACAAATCTTTATCAGAGGGTACTTTTCCTTCATTTTGGAAGAACAGTTTTGTTATTCCCATTTTCAAGTCTGGTGATAAATCTGACATAAGTAACTATCGACCTATTTGTATACAATCAACTATTCCTAAGATACTAGATGCATTATTGACCGATTACCTCTCTCCAATTCTTCAACAAATTATCATTCCTCAACAACATGGCTTTTGCAAAGGTAAGTCTACGCTCACAAATTTACTCACTTATCAAAACAAAATAGTAAAATCTCTCGAAATTTCAAAGCCGGTTCACTCAATCTACACTGACCTAGCAAAAGCCTTCGATAAGATTAACACTGAGCTTTTAATAAAGAAACTTCGAGCTTTAGGTTTTTGTGGAATTTTATTGCATTGGATATCGGATTTTGTGAGTAATCGTCTTTTTGCGGTTAAAATTAACAATCATCTCTCTGATCCTGTACTTGTCACTTCTGGTGTACCACAGGGATCCCATTTAAGCCCATTACTTTTCTGCCTATTCATAAACGATATCTAGGAAATATTTGATAATGTGGAGTTCCTTCTTTTTGCTGATGACTGCAAAATTTTTAAATCTATTAGTTCCTCGTATGATGTTAATGTCTTACAAAAAAATATTTTAAATTTTGCTGATTACTGTGTCCAAAATTACCTTCAAATTAATATAGACAAGTGCCAGTATATATGTTTCAATCGTGGTAAAACATCTTATAATGTAACGTACGAGCTGATGGGAATTTCGATAAAGGAAGTTGATCATGTGCGCGATTTGGGAATTATTTTCGATAGTTCATTAAACTTTATTCCTCATGTCAAGCAAATAACTAATGATGCGCGTAGATGTCTTGGCTTTGTAATGAGAAATTCGAAATCTTTCTATAACATAAATGCAATCAAAACCCTATATATATCGTTAGTACGTAGTAAACTGGAATACAATTCAATAATTTGGAATCCACATTACAAAACTCACTCAGATGAAATTGAAGGAATCCAACGGAAGTTTCTCCGTTATGTCGCGTTTAAAATGAAATTGCAGCCCGAGAATTTTAATTATGCGTCAATAATGCAATGCTTGAATATGCAAAGCCTCGAAACAAGAAGATTGTCATCATGTGCTATTGCTCTACATAGCATAATCAACGGAAATATCAACGCACCAGAGTTACTTGTTGAGATTCTATTTAATATCCCTAGACGTGAAACACGTCAACAACAACTATTTGCTCTACACTTACATAGAACTAATTATTGTCAAAATTCCCCCCTAGAAAGAATGAAAAGGATCGGTAATGAATTATCACGTTATATAGATTTTTTCAACATAAATATTCAGTCAATCAATAAATTTGTCTCTTCCATTTATTCTAACAGAAATTAACTCACAATATGTATAGTAAATGTGTGTTTTTTTTTTTTCTTTTTTATATTTAGTTTGCAATTAATATTATTTTTCATCATCAAATTTTTTCTTTTGTTAATTTTGAATTATTAATAATTATTATTACTAGTTTTATTTTTTACCACTTGAATTATTATTTTTTTTTTGTTTTTTTTTCTCGCTTTCACCCAACTCAAATTTTTTTGTTATTTTGTAATTCTGGTAATGGACTACAAGTCCGTGAAATAAATAAATAAATAAAAATATTTATTTATTTGCTCTGGAAACATTATATACTTGACCTGGAAATGCTATATATTGTACATATGTATGTAACAAAATACCATCGAATTAAGTATCATCCATAATTCAACCGTATAATTTTAGACTACCATCTTCTAAAGCCACGTCAATTGACAAATTAATTTGCCACTTGAAGCGGAAGAGAAGAGAAATGTGGAATTAATACTAGCCGATCGACAAGTGGGCTTCTTATTCAGTTGGATAAAGACTAAACCAAATTGATTCTCATCCAAGCATTTTGTATTGAGGGATTAAAATTTGTATACTATACCTATACATATACAAATTTGGCCAGTATAAGGATGGAAATCTTCTGGATTCCATAACACATCAGCCTACCAGCAAGAAATATTGTTGCCTGTGGTGTTTGGGAAATTTTAAGTAGCCCTTTCTTTCTTGACGAGTTAAAGAATGGCAGAGTGAAATCATCCCAAACAAAAGGGATGGATGAATATCATAAATTTCATTTTAAAATATTAAAAAAGGGTAATATTCGTTAAAGACGAATACCCAAATGCCCCAAAAATTAAATTTCGCCTAATTAGAATCATATTACATTTTTATCTAGGCCAAGCATAATGAGTATTGTATTATATTACATTTCGCAACCGTTTGATGAAAAAATGGAAATTAATTTCGTAGATATTAAAGCTAGTCCAGTGTGTGAATTAAATTGTGAGTTTCAGGAAAACAGAACTGAAAAGTAAAATTCATCAGTATCATAGTAGCCTGGAATATGCCAACTCGTAGGCTTCAGCCACAGAGCGCAGATATATCTGCTCTGAGCTTCAGCGTCCGTACAACGACTTCTGCGAAACTAGTGATGACGAAGAGGGAAGAGGGAAGCATATTCCATCTTCCCTGTGGATCTCGAGGATTGACAAGTACGTGGATCTCTTTTCTTTACTTCTTTGCCGAGCTGAAGAACTTGGAAAATGCTGACGTTGGCTACCTCCAATGTTTTTCTGAATGTACAGTGTTGGTTGGTTCGGGACATAGGATAGCGGGAATAATATATTCCGTGCGGTATTACAACGGGCCCATACGTGGCGAATGTGTGTCGTGCATATCATGGCTGCTCTTTAACATACTTACCTACCTACCTAAATGGTCCAATCGTTGCCACACTAGCAGTTTTGGATCTCGAGAAAGGACCTCACAGGGCCATATCTTGCCTTTAAAATACCCCATCTGAGGTGAATTGCTCTTCATTTGGTGACTGAAGTTTTAAGTTGGGAGCTTCGAAGAAGTTACATATTTCGCCCGAGCTTTAGAGAACTTGCATATCTCTCATGAAGGGGCGTGCTCCTTTACCTGCTAAGTTTTTTTTTATACCGTCATCAGCTACAACCTGATGAATTTGGCAATGACTTTCATCAAGTATTTCATCAATTACGCTTGATAAATTCGTATATGAAGCTCATGAAGCATTTCATCATACACTTCGAAAGAACATAAGTGACATTGGTCGCGTGACTTGAACAATGGCCATGATTGGTTTCATCCAGGCCTTCATAATTAGCGCATTGTTGTCTTAATCATGACTTAGTTAACAGGGTAATGACTACGTTGCGAAAATGCATTAAGCGGGCAGGGAGAATAATTATTACTGGATGATGCGTACAGCAAACAAGATTATAGCTTTCTATCTGCATTTCGCGCTTTCTCAGAATACTCAGGTACATTTAACTTATCTTGATGAGATAAACACAATGATTTTGTCAAATGTTTGAGTGCAAACAGTTGCAATGTACGAGTAGTAAGACCGATAATATTAATTCAATGAAAAGCCATGAAGATTCATACGAGGATGAAGGCTCCCCCATAAGGTGCAATATACGGTACATCATAAATTTAATTCCATTAACGTGATATGCATAACTATTGGTCTGTTATTAAAATATTTTGTCAGAATTCTGTTTACGGGTTACGGCTTAAAATTATGATAGCTGCAGCGAGATGAGTCGTAGGTGAGAACGATAATGATGCCATTTCAAATTAAGTGAACTCGACAGAACCGCATTAAGTTGTTGACATTGATATTTTCGTTGATGTTAACATAATTAATTAGTCATGCTACGTGGTATGTTAAATAACATTAATTCAGCAGGATTACGACAGACGAACGATAACAATAAGAATGAAAACAATTTGATAAAACTTTGGCCGATTCACGTGAATTGAACGATAACGTGGAGTACGTTTAAATTTTTCACATATGTAAATATTTTCTGCATTGGTGAAAACCATTTTATGCAGTTATCCTGACAGGCCCGTGCGTCATGAGTATAATGAGTATCCTGTTTGGATCATCACGTAATGAAGTTTCTCCTGACAATTGGTATGTGAGTGTTTCGGTTTGGTTGGCTGTGTATATACTTCAGTCATCAAACGTCAAATACTGACGAACACAACTTGGTTTTATTAAAAAAATGTTTTTGCAAAAGGATTCCTTACTCAATAGAGCAACCCATTTTGGAGTAGGCCGAAGGTTGCATAAAGTGACCAGAAAATTTAACTCAACAAGTCCTCTGCGACAAACTCAGCAATTACTATAGAAGGCACAACATTCGTCTGTGTGCACTAGGTCATTTTAAATTGTCTAGCGGTTTAACCGGGAACGCCAAATTTGAGTAGGAGAGAAAAATATTACATTGAACATATGAATTACACAGCTCAAGTAAAAAATATTAAATAAAATAAATTAACCCCCTCCCTAGGACACTACCATCATACTCGTATTTGAGCACCTAAAGAGTGATTCATTGTGTGGCGAAACCAGCACACCATCACAGTGGGTGGAATGGTATTTAATATCGAATAAAATGGTGGTAGTGGGTACTACCCTCAAAAATGAACGGCGGCGGGTTGAAACGATCGGCCAACTTCTCAGCGGAGTTAGACCGTGGGCGCCACGTACTTGTAATTAATCGACCGTTTCGGCAGAGGAAGGACGTCAATTACTGTTCTATTATCTGCTATACTAATATCTTAAGGACTAACCCTACTAAACAGGTGATTATTAAATTAATCCAAATATATCTAAAGGGGACTACAGACCTTCAGTTTATCTGCGCAGATATCTGTGCTAAATATCTGTAAAAAAAATCTGTGCAGTTATCTGAACTGAAGGTGTGTAGGCTACATTGAATTTTCGCTAAATTAGTTCCGATATTTTCTTCAGTTTTATCAGTTTTGAAAATTGTTGGTTGGTTAGAAAATGCTTCGAGAGTTGGCTGGTTTGCATGTTCGACTATTCTTACTCGTACTCGTCGTGGTGGGAATCTCCTTCTCGTTCTTCTTCTTCTTCTTCTCGCTCGGTCAACTACTCGTCTAATCTTCACGTCCAACCAACCAGACAAAAAGGAGCATTTTCCAATTTGTGTAAATTACGGTGAGTTACCTTCACATCCAATCAACTAGACAAAAAGAAGACTCACCGTCAATTTTCACATCAATTTATAACTTGAAAATAGCGGCTCATCCCACGGAAGTTATTTATTCCAGTGGTGGAATTTTAAGAATTATTTTCCAGTTCCGATCATGCAGTCTTCCGTCACTGTCAAGCGTGACATTTAAACAGTGTTTATGCTTACTGGTGGTGTTTATGTTTCTCGGTGGAAAGTTCGTATCAGCAGCCTCCGTTGCGATAGCACGGCTACTGTTCGTTTTCGATCGGTGTCCCGAGATTTCAGTCGATCAGCTCAGGAACCAAACACACTCGATGCCGACATCATCATCATAGTGGCGCGACAGCCCGACGTCGGGCCTTGGCCGCCTGGATCATTGTCCTCCAGTTATCTCGGTCACGTGACCGCGTCTCGCTCCGTCGACTCGTTCTGCATTCATTACTCTCTTAGGCATGCGATCGTCGTCCATTCTTTGTACATGCCCTGCCCATTGAAGTCGTTGTAGTTTGACGATTTTCGAGACTTGCAGCTCATCGTACAGTTCATACAACTCATGGTTGTACCGGATGCGCCATCCATCTCGATCGCAAACAGCCCCGAAAAATGATGCCGACAGGATGGTAAGAAATATTTTGTTGATGTACGATATCACGATCCGGTGGAGCCGTGTTGATGTTGGTAGTCGATGTGTCCCTCGGATCGCGGAATTTTTTCTATCCAGTCCAATCGTTTTTAGCTAAATATCCAACTACCTACTGCGCCACCTTCTACTCCCTAGTCCGCCACCTTATTTTAAAAATATAAATATTTACATAATATGATTCTAACCGTGTCCTCTGGAGCCCAAACGTTAACACGTACCATGGGGTCATCCATAGCGAGGGGCTTGGATTAGCATTAGCCATCTCCACCCTACTCTATTCACAGAGACTTGAACATAGAAATTAGTATCAGTAATTTTTCGTTGGAACTTATGAGGATTCAGCAGACAAATTTATGAATTTTTAAAGTCTTTTCTCCTAAACCAAATCATTTTTTTTTTTAATATTACGATCCCATATTTGTGAAGATGTCATTTTGTTATTTGCAAAAAAAATCCAACCCTATAAAAAAGGTTTGGGCGAATATCTAATCTTTCGTTAAAAGGATAATTCATTGAGGGCATAGTTCGCAGAACCGATATATTCCTTAGAAATTAGCAGGCTAATTTTTATAACCCCATCGAAGCCAAGAACACCATCTTTACAACTCCTGATTTTCTTGAATGTTCATAGATTGGCGAAATATGCTTCCAGCCTAAATGTAATTACCATATGTATACAAGACGCTTTCACATTAGTTTCCTTATCTCACACCTGTTAAATACCTATTATAAGATAATCCCTTGGGCGACCAAAAGCAATTTAAACACCTTAAAATGACACAAGTTTAAGCGTAATATCATTAAAATGCATACCTTTGGGCTTGCCCGTAACTATTATACGCTCTACCCACTTTACACTGTAAACTGTCAGATGAAGTGGAATGTGTACAGGCGAGTTTCTCAAGATTAACCGCACATTTCATGGCACTATTTACATTTACATACGAGTACTCGTACATCCTTTTAGTACTCGTATATTTTCGCCTGGAGAAAATTAATACAAGCAGCCCCACTGAATTATCGGTTGGATATTCGAAATATGTGTGTGAAGACGGTATATTTATAGGCTTATTACCTCTGTTCATAATGGAAGCACAGGTATATATGTATTTAAAATGTAAATAACTTCAGAAGGTCCTGTAATACGAGTATCGACATATATTCACATCAATTTGTTGAACCATAAAGGAAGTGTTACCCAGGAAGAATATATGAGCATGTTGGCAAGGTTGGCTTCTATCCTCGGTGATATCCTAACGGCTGAGATGTTTGACAGATATGACATGCATGCGGATGTATAAGGTACTCGTAAATTTTACGAACAGGTTTAATTGGAACAAATTCGGGTAACATGGGGACAATATGGTAGAAGGAGTTTTGTTCGTACATTGTAAAACGATTGGAGATACATCGGATAAGTATATCTTACACTATGCAGGTTGCAGCAGTTTAAAATATTTTTTGCTTCCTTTTTTAAATTCAAAACATTTTTTATCGGCTGCTACAATAAAATGTTACGCATTTCCATCAATTTCCAATTAAAATTTAAAATTAATATAAAGTACATTTGTATAGGTATATACATTAAACTTACCCATTAATAAGAACATGAGATCGGATACTGCTAAACTGAATAAATAATAGTTCGTTGCAGTATGCATTGTAGAATGCCTAACAATTACTACACAAACGATAACGTTTCCAACAACTCCTGTCACGAAAATACCCACAAAAAGTATGGTGACCTGTAAGCAAATGAGAAAAAAAGGAAAAATATTAAAATAAAATCACTTAATTATTGTTATTTTGTGACTGATTCACTGATATCAAAGAAAAACAACAAATTTTTTTCTTCATTCCACGAAATTCACGGAAACTTTTAAAATAAATTAGATATTCCAGATACATCCTGGGATGCATTTTCTACGACGTGCAACCGTGTGGTCACGGTCCCCGCTATACGATCCTCATCTAGGGAGACAGAGGTTCAATCCTCGGCGCGTCAACAAAAACTGCCTGTGGGTACTACTAGAACTCCCAAAGCAATCCGAACTTGTTAGTATAAAGACGGCGCGGATAGGAGGTGCATGCTAGCAACGTCACCATCCGAAAAAATATGTACAATATATCGAAATTTCAACAAGAAATAGTAATGCAAGGGATGATGACGCGCCCATGTCCTACATTTTCTGAGTGTGAGTTAATAATAAAGGAGAAAAGACCTCTCCCACTGGTAACCAAGTCTGACCATATTACTCATGGGAAGATAATTTGGATAGAGGCAGAAACTCGGGCGGTGGGCCGACAACCCGTCCCTATATGTAGAACAATTAATTGTCCAGAAAACTGAACTTAAGCCTCAGATGCGATCTTCTATGGCATTGAATACGCAAACGGAATAAGGATTACTCTCTTGGAAACTGTAATGTACGTTTCGAGGACCATACATTTGAGGCTGGAGTGATTTTTTTTTATTTTCGTGATTTGTTACCCAATAATAGTTGTGCCACAACAAAATGCATCGGCTCCAACTAGCAAACCAAGACTTCCACTCGATGCTCCCTATATTAAAATCAACACGCATTTTCCTCTCAGCTCGATTGATACCTCATCTGAGGAGTCCTTCCTCTGTTGCTCAGCGCTATGTGATAGTGCATCTATCCTTTCTCGAGAGAAGATTAGGTGGGTGATCTCTAGCTTCGAATCTTTTAAATCTGCTGGACCCGCGGCATCATTCCGGCGGACTAGCAGCAATGTTCGGATATTTTATATTCTTGGATAGAGAGTATCGTAAAGTCCCTAGAATCTGGATGGAAGTTCGGGTTGTTTTTATCCCGAAAGCGGTAGAAGTTTGTATGCGCGCCCGAATGACCTCAGACCAATTAGTCTTTCTTCGACACTGCTGAAACTTCTGGAAATATTGATTGATGTCCATCTGCGGAGCACCATTCAGTTACAGCATGCGTATTGGAAGGGTTGATCGGTAGTGGCCTACTGTAATACTCCAGGAAAGGCTGACTGCGCTGGCTACGACGGGGGCTTTTAGAACCACTCCATCAGCCGGATTAGATATGATGCTCGGCTTACTCAGGGTGGATATCATTGGCGAACAAGTCAGGCGGTGATTCGTTCACTTAAATCCGTCTTGATGACATCTAAAACAATCCAGAGCTGTCGCTTAGCACTCGCGGAGATGGCTGGCTTCTGCAATATTACCCCCTGTTGGATTCCGAGCCATAGTGGCTTTGAGGGTAACTGCAAGGCAGATGGCCCGAGTGGGGACAACTGATGCGGATGATGAAAGCCGCAAAGACATAGGAGCGCCACTTACCCTGTGCAAATTGGCGATTAAGACCGCTGCCGTGGATAGGGCTAATGTTAGATGGCTCTGCGGCAATACATGCCAAACAACATGGATGAAAATTGATCCCCACTGCTCTGTCACATTGCTGTCGTTGAATAGGAAGCACATTGGCAGGGTAGTAGGAGTTATCACAGGGCACTGCCCAATAGGGGAGCATGCCAGGAGACTACATCTTCCTCACTACGACTTCTGTAGGAGCTATGGCGATGTGGAGGAGGACGAGAGCGTTCTAAATCTTCTATGTCATTGTCCGGCCTTAGCTGGTACAAGGAGAATGTTTCTGGGCTCACGGGTGTTTTACGATCTGGATAACCTTAAGGATATGACCGCCAAACGGCTCAATCGTTACATCGCCAGCACAGGCTGGTTTGATACGTAGGTTCAACTGAAGGTGATAGCGGTGGTACCACAATGGACCCAATGTTGGTCTAAGTGGGTTGTGACACATCACGACAGCCCCTGTACCTAACCTAACCTGTACTAAAATCAAGCTGCATACACAAGAAGGAAGGCTAAGCTGAAATCTACAAAACAATAATCAGGCCTGTGTTGAGCCAAGGAGGTCAGACTTGAATTCTTACCCAAACACCTTCTAAAGAAATGTTCTCCGGCGAATCATTGCAGCTGTTCGTGATGGCGACCAATAACATAATAGTGGATTCTACTAAATTAACGACGAAACAGATGTCTCCAAGTCCAAACACGAAGGATACAATGGGCTGGTGGTGTGAATGAGTGAACAAAGAATACCCGTTTATGGGAGTAGGTAAAGGCGGAAGACCATCCAGTAGGCCGAAGAAGCGATAGGTGTTTTCCGTTGACAACGAGAGCAACAACCTGCTTTAATTTCCTAAATCCGAAGAGTGTTTAAGCCGAAACGACTGAAGGCAATGACTAGCCAAAGCCCCATCTTACAGTGGGCAGAAATAGGCTGATAAGTAAAGTAAGTATACCTATATAAATTATATAATAATCCGTAAATTAAATTTAAACCTGAAACAATGATGGGTACCCTAGCTTTTCTTCAAACCATCAACCGGACATACACAGTCCATCAAAAATTTATTGACAAACATACCACTAAAATATTTTTCATATCGGAACAAACTTTTCAATTTTCTCCCCACTTCCAAAATATTCAAAGTTATAGAAAGAGAGAGATAGAAATCTTGAAAGATTTATACGGACACGATTCCCATCACGATTGCCAAACTTATGAAATCCAATTTTTAATCCTTAAAATGGCCAGCGATGAGAAAAAGAGGAACAGATCGAGACCTATTCACCAGCCCACAAAAAAAGATTCTTTGAAGCTGTTAATCTTTAATTTAGAAACTTTCTTTTTGATGTTGAGTTGAACTTTTATTAAATACTTTTCCGAGAATTTTCACCAAAGGCGCTTTGGTCTTGGCGACTCGCATAAAAAAGTTTATTATTACTCGTAATTCATATTGGAAAATTGTGTTCGGGTAAGCTCTAAATTGATTGTTGTTAAAAAAATATGTTCAACAAATGGCTGTAGCACGACTTAATTGGTAATTATTGTGTCGTCGTCTGGAAAGTTTAACCTGAATATGATCAATAAATTGGGGTCAGAGTAACGTTAATGTTTTGATTTTAAATATTCTAAATGCAGGATACTTCATCGTTCTAATTGAATGTTGCAATTATCTTCGAGTTATTGGTCTTTTATGGAATTTTTTTATGGGTTAGGTTAAGTTGAATAGGCTGCGTGACTGAGAGAGTCAGCTTAGGTCACTTAAAGGATCCGTTGTAGAGTCTGAACCCAGTTGGGGCAATAATGTCCCCCATGTATATGTAGGTATTTTCCTAAAACACGTACACCAGTCTTCTACTAGTACCGGTCCTGAGATTTCCCAGTAACGATAAAAAAAAAACGATTCATGACCGGCTAAAAAACCGACTTATTAAAAAACCGGGTAGTCGAGTACTCAAAAACCGACTCGTTAAAAGCCGACCGGCTCTAGAAAAACAAGTTAAAAAGCTACTCATTAAAAACCGACCTGTGCTGACAAAATCGAGTATTTCTTGTACAGTACAGGACGGCTTAAACTTTTGATTTGAGTGTGATTTGGTAGGTGCACACTTTCGGTCGTAAAGGGACATGCGTCCAAAGTTGAATAGGCGTGAACATACTCATTTAAAGATTGAAAAAATGTCGGAACTGATGATTATGATGACTAGTAGGAGTTATGAAAGCGGTTATGGATATGAGTGGGCCTGTAAGAAAAATTGGGTACGTCCACATTTATTCAACTTTGGACGCATGTTCCCTGGCGACCACAAGTGTGGAGATTTCAAATCACACTCAAATCAAAAGTTAAATCCATTTCTTGAATAAGTCCCTCCTGTAGTGAATAAAAAATACTCGATTTTCTCACCACAGGTTGGTTTTTTAATGTGTAGGCTTTGAACTCGTTTTTTTTAGAGTCAGTCGGTTTTTGAGTACTCGAGTACTCACTTTTTAGTGGGTCGGTGTTACATAAATCTATTTTTTTTTTCATATTTTTTTTTGTGAATCGGTTTTTCAATGAGTCGGTTTTTGAATATTCGAGTACTCGGTTTTTTTTACCGCTAGGAAAACCGGTTTTCACAAAAACCTAAAAACGGTTTTAAAATCCTAGGACCGAACACGTCTACACATTTAAGGCGAGAACTACTTCTTCTTCTCCAGGTGAAGACGCATTGCGACAATTCGGTAGTAAAAATTCCCATCTTCATTGTCAAAAAACTTGGACGAGGCAACTGAAGTGAAAAAATTATGTCAAGAAACCACAATAGAGTCCCCCAATCTTGAGGAGTATTATCAGCGAGGTCTTTATACAACGGTTGGAGGTTGATCTTTACTTTGTGAAGTCTATAATAGGCATATAGAGCTACACAAATGCAACTATTAGCTTGTCTGCCGAAACTGCAAACAAAGTGCTTGAAAATGGCAAGTAAAAGTGTACGGATAATGGACAGCGAAAATACTGGAAAAAATCTTCGAATGTTTTAGGTTAGGTTAGGTTGGGTGGCAGCCTAACTGATCCGCATAGACCGGTTGGGCCCAAAGCGATACCACGTGATTCCGATACCCAATACGCTCCAGTGTTAGTCGTTACCAAAAGAACTTTGTTGCGAAGGATCCTGACTTATTGGCGAAGCTCTCAAGCTGAGACCAGAAACTGCTTCTAGGTGTTTGAAAATGTAGGCCCCCAGTAATTTTAATCTTCTTCTAGCGAGTGCTGGACAGCCCCTCAAAAGGTGCCTTAGAGTTTCGTCTGTATTTGGTAGCTTGCACCCACTACCAGTGATCAGTTTTAATCTGCATTCATTTTCCCTACAAGCGGTGCCCCGTATGCCCACTACTGACTTCTTCCTGTAATAGGAGAGACAGTATTTTCGTTATTTTTGAGTCGTTGATATTGTGCCACTTTGCGTTGGTCGATAGGATGTATGGGCTATCCTATCGTCCAGTTTCTCCTTGCATGTCTGTAATGGCATCAGCAGCGTTTCAGCTGTCCCTGTGTCGAGGCTAGCCCCTTATTTAACTAGTCTATCCGCGACTTCGTTACCTAGAACGCCGCTGTAACCCGGAATCCACCGGAGCTCCATTGTTCTAGCGATCCCATATATTTGGAGAGCTGTTAGACGGTTATGTACTGATGGTGACGGACTATAGCGCCTTTAGCGATTGATTGATTGTCAGAATGTATGAAGATTCTTCCCTTCTTCAGAGACGATATAAGCGCTTCGACTGCCTTCTAAATTCCAAGCACCTCCGCCTGGAGTATACTGCACTTATCTGACAGCCTAGAGGATAGATGACATGGAAGTTCTGGCGAATAGACTACTGCACTAACTCCAGCTTCCATCTTGGAGCCGTGTGTAAGGTGATTCAGAGTCTTGCCAAGTCCAAGCTCAACTATCGAGGAAATGGTCTCTTCCAATGTTTTGCTTATGGTCACAGGCGCGGATCCAGAGTGCTAAAAAGGGGGGAACTCACAACAAAAATTATCCCGTCGATTTTTTGAGAAGCAGTTCCAGACGTTTATACCTTTAGAAAGCTCTCATGCGGAATCTGTTTGTATTTTGCTAAGTATTGTTAAGAGCAAGATCTCCTCTCACTACCTGAATGTTGCAGATTCCAAATGGCGGAATCTGCCCACCTGCGCCGTATCGTGGAAGATATGGGCCTCCAGTGGCAGAAGGAAAACATCTGAGCTATTTATCAAGTCCCGTAGAGATCTCGCCACGCGCACGGTGGTTATTACAGGACATTGGCCTATCGGAAAACATGCAATGAGGCTTAGCATCCCTTATAATCCGCATTGCCGCAGCTGCGGGAATGAGGATGAGAAAGAATCCTCACTCACTTCCTCTGCGAATGCCCGGCCCTTGCTAGGGCCAGACATTGAGCATTAGGTGAGGCCTTTCTTGTCCACCTGGGGGATGTGTCGGGGGTGAAGTTCGAGGAGCGGTTATACTTCCTGAGCTCCTCCGGTTGGATCTAGGCATTCTTGCATCCCCTGTTAGTCCAACCCTCTTCTTATACACGATTTTGCCAAGGTTTCTGGTTACAAAACGGCGCATTGGTGCTAATTAGGCTCTGGCAAGTTGTGCTTCAGCCACCACTTTTACCAACCATACCTTTATTAACAGGGCCGTGAAAAGTACCTACCTCAGCTTGAGCGTCAAAACTAGCGGAGAGAAAGAATCATCATCGGATTATTTATTCGGAGCAACAAACTTGCCACGCTCTGGCTTCCCCATTGTAGCAAAATATTTCCTTATACGAGTATTCTTTCTGTTATTTAATGATGTATTTATGGAAAAATAAAGTTTATTTGAATTTGAATTGAATTGATATACATTTCATCTCCATTGGCCAAACGCCTATCGGGACCAAAGTTCTTTCCCAACTTCTTTTCGCGGTGGAATGTTCGAAACACGTCTTGGCATTTGTATCCAGTATTTCTGGGATTCGGGTTCTCATAACAATAAATTCATCTACATTCGTTCTATTTCTTCAAATTTATTGTATGTACTTCCCTTTCATGACTTAAAGTTACAATCTTTAGTATGTACCAAGTTAAAGTAAAGTTCATGCCGTCGCCCAGCAAATCTGGAGCAAATAGAATCATGAGCACGGAATATATATTCAACTATTGTGAATGAAGTATGTACATCCTTCCTATTCCTTTAAATGTGTTCAGATTGTATTTGTGAGGTATTTGAACTTAAAATCTAACAAATGTATGTAGATTGGCTTCCCGGAATGTGACAAGATATCGGTTTTCGGAACCCTAGAGATGAATACTGAAACTCACTCGATTTTCCTCTGACAATTTTATTGAATATTTGATAATGCAAATCAACTTTATTGAAAAAAAAAAAAAGAATTTCAATCATACTATTGCACGGAAAAATACAGAACCATAGTTATGTTTTTGTAGAATTGTTGATATGCGGTCTTGTTTGCTGCTTGTGCTACAACGTTCTGTAAGAATTTTCGTATCTCCGAAAAGCATATAGTAGTCTTAGTAATATTATCCAATGCATGACCATCTTCCAGGATCAATATAAAGAAAAAAAAAAATTACTGGCGCAACAGAAGGCATCGAGATGGGTTAGCATCACCTCATTGTTAAATCGTGACGGTGTGTTTTTGTGCAGAGGTGTGTGATCAGCAACACGCTCAACCGAGTTATTTACTCCAAATGGGTATTCATTTAACAGCTGAGTGGACATGAGCAACATGCGTGGCTCAACCCGGGGTTTTCGGTTGGGAGCGCGGAGCCCCATCGTCGTCAGGGTGCTTCCATGCTAGTTCTAGGAGTGGGTCACGGGTTGATGATGGCCAGCGATCTTTTTGCAAATTTTGATCCGTTTGAGGGATTTCCCGTTTGGTTTCGGCACTCAAGCAGACGCGTGATTTTTTTTTTTCAGCGATAATGAGGCAGAAGTACCACTCTCCGACTCACGCCCTCTTTCAATTTTTCATTTGCGCGCGTTGCAATTTGTATGAAATTTCATGGCCTATGAAAGAAAAATTGCATTCAAATCAACAGTTTTGTTCCGATTTTTATGCAGCTTTGAATATTGGATCGCCACAACAAGGGGAGTGCTACTGTTTCTACGACATTTTGAAAGTCCACCCCATCTGGATCGCAGGATCGGATCATTGATCTGGGATCCGCGCTACACTATTTGACGCGTCTCAAAGTGACAGAGAGACTTTTGTTTCCTGAGTAGGATTAAGCTTCGTGTTAAGGACGCTTATTCCGTGCCGTTTTTTTCTCAAATTCCCTTTTTAGCACATTGAATGTCACGTACATATGTCACACTTATTGAACTTTTGATCGTCAAGAGGCATGCATCCACAAATCAACCGAAAGTTGAATAAGTGCAGACATACCTATTAATGTATTTTACATTTCAGTACTTTTAGATTTTACTTTACCGGTTGTCAATAATAATTCAATATATAAACTGATAAGGCTTTGAACTATAAATCTCTATAAAAAAAAGAACTTTCGCCTCATTATACTATCAAATTATCTTTTAGAGCACACAATTTCCAATGTACTTATCTTGCATTGAGAAACACTGGGTAAACAACTTCCATTATTATCTAATTATTGTTTGATGGGTTGTTGACCAGCAATCATTCCGAACTGAAAAGGAAACGTGACTGAGGTCACGATAATTAGATTCGGATGAAATCCCATTTCAAACAGAACTACTTTCATACTAATTCTGCTATCGAAAGAACATTTTTAATTAACTAATCAGCGAGTCAGATGGAAACTGAATATTATAAAATTGGATCTTTCTCATTGGGTAAAAAGCTATTTTCGAAAGAACGGATTTCAATTGCATATTACAGGTAAAACTGAGGAGGAAGTTAATTTCATTTTGGCTACCGAACCGATGAATCCATAAGCAGAATTTATAAAAGCAAGCAAAGAATTTTTATTAAAAGATAATTATAATTTTAATCGAGATTATCCACATCCAGTGAAAGATTGCAATATTTTTATAGTAGTAAGTACAACTATTGCAATTTACACATTTTTCAATAGATCTAGTTTCATTGTCAGTCTTGAAGCTTTTTTTATAAAAAACGCGAACGGGGCATGTCTTTGCTGGGAGTGTGTCTGGTTTAGTATAGCATTTAAATGTCAACTCAGAATCTAAAGGTGTGTACATTTTTCTACATGGCATATCAGCCTATGGTGAAATCTTCACACCGTCTTCAGTACCCCCGGAAATTACATAATTTTAATTTACAATATTCAAAAAAAAGTCGTTTATTCATATTGGGAGCATTCCGCCTGGAGAAATATTCCGCAAGGATTCAAAGATAATTTTAAGATGCTTTGCCTTGGGCTACATTTTCATTTGGTTTCCATTACATTCATAAAAGGAAAATCTGATGATATTCACTTGTTATCTGGAGAATTCTTACCCAAATATCTAGATGCAAAATTAACATTCGTACGTTTGCGGTTTGCAATCTCCTTTTGTAAATCATTCACATACTCATAAACTACAATGTTTTCAGACGTTTGTATACACGTACAAACCACCTGAATGCACTGAAATGGTAAATATTTGAAGACGGATATTAAACTTCATAAATGCACTGGTACATCATGACTTGAAATTTTCATTACTTTTGCTTCAATGGATGTTTTATAGGCGCACCTTAATATCTAAGTTTTGTGAGGAATCTTACAAATAGGGTTATGAGAAGTTTATTCCACAATTTGAAAGTACAAGAGCCTTAAGCCCCTCACACATGAGCGGCCTCAGGCCATTTAGCTCTAGTCCATTTTGCCTCGTTGCGGCCCTCTCGTTGCCCCACACTGGGCGCCATGTTCATATCTAATAGATAAAGGCAACCCGACAGCTTTAGGAAGATTGTGCCATCGCGTCACTCATTTCCGTTTTACACTCGGGAAAGTTTATGAGATGGACGTCGCGGATTTTCGACAACCGAAAATTTAAGCGAATAGACCAAGCCACACATGTGCTGAGGGTATTAATATAAGTGGGTCGACTTAAGGCGACCTCGTGGAAGAAGAAGGTTTCAGCCAAGACTACGGCTACACAGTCCTTGTGCAATATTCTAATCACCAACTAACCAAATCTATGACATCGGCCCCATGACCAGGTTCTGCCGGCTAGAAGTTGCTACTCGAGCGTAGCAGCTTCCGCTAGAGTAGCAATTCTAATGCCAACTAACTCAATCTCACTTCAAACATTTGACCAAAATTTCGCTGGCTTCATTCAATCAAACCTTACCGCTTATTTTAAGTTTCATTTGTAGGGGAGGTAGTGGTTCCTTGGGTCGGATCTTACCCATTTTCAACAACGACTAACTAGATCTTATTACCAACATTCTATCAAATTTTCAACTCGCTAGTGTCATTCTATCGAAAGTTATCGCAACAAAGGAATATTTAATTTTTTGAAATTTGGAGGTAGTCGTTCCTTTGATCTGATTATGCCCAAATGACTAAAACTCGAGCAGCACCTCAGGGTTACATGCCAAAAATCAGATGTCTACGTCAATTGGTTCAAGAGTTATAGACAGAAAACCTGAAAAGTAGGGTAGTACGGAGTTCTTTGTAAGAAAATTACCGTTAGTTTTCAACTGATCGATTTTATTTTTCCAGGAGAGTATAAGATTACCTCACGAGCAATCTACCAGAGCTAGAGCTTTTCAAGTTTATTTAATCGGGAGTTATAAATATATTTAATTATTTTACATATGTAGGGGAGGCAGGCGTTCTCTTGGCCTGATCATGCCCATTTTCAATACCAACCAACTAGATTATACTTGCAACATTTGACCAAAATTTCAAGGGCCTAGCTTCATTCTATCCAAAGTTATTGTGCGAACGGACAGACAGACGGACAGACAGACAGACAGACCGACGGACAGACAGACAGACAGACATGGCTAAATCGAATCAGGAGGTGACCCTGATCATTTATATATGTATACATTGTTATACCTCCGGAGCCTCCTTTAAGGTGTTACATATTTCCGTCGTGACAAAAACAATATACCCTATACTAAAAGTCTAGGGTTTAAAAAGGTATCGTCTTGTTGTCGGAGCTTTTCAATGCAATTTTCCAATATTCGGTGCTTGGCTCGGGGTTCACGTCTAAAGGAAGCATTAGATTAGCAGTGGCCTACTCCTCTCAACTCGATTCTCGTGATATTATTATAGCTTATGTTTTTAGTGAAATATTATACTTCAAAAAAAAAAAATAAAGTAAGCCAACTAGATAGCTACAACCGACAAATGAAAATCGCGTGCCAGTAGCCTATCCCTGCGGAAATATTATCACGATTACCTAATATCAAAATCGAAATTGCTACGTTTGGAGTTTATATGCTTCTCCATTAGTTAAAACTGAATTAAATTCTTCTTTCTTAAAATTAAATCTTAAATTCTAAGCAAGAGTTCTATAAATTTTCAATGATATTGCCCCCAGTATAAATTTCCCACCCTCTTTCTTTTTTATCTAAATTTTTCTTGATTTACAATATGTATGTTCTTAAATTTTTGAATCTAAAGTACATAAACCATGCCCACACATGTGCTGCACTTACGTGACCACGATAAAGTCGATAGGCCGGTAAAATGTCGGTGATTTTCTACTGTGATGGAAAGGCAGACAGGCTGAAGTTTATGACATTTCTTCCTTTTATTTCATTTTGCAATATTTGATATTAGAACGAAAACCAAATATTGACCGAAGATGTTAGTGGGGGGGATGTGCTTCATGGTGATACGCAAGAATTCATGCCTATCTTTACTTTGTTGATTTATAAAGACACATATGAGAAATTTTAAGATAGTCTCATGCGGGAATTTCATTGCCGGCAAAAGCAAAGCAGCGGCACCAGTAGCATCGTCTGCGTCTTGGGTAAGTGTACTTTCTTGCACCTAGCTCGCACCTGGCAAATTTTCTGAACAAAATGCTTAAACTTTGTACGAAAATTTCCTAGGTGCAAGGTAAGTGTAAGAAAGCACACTTACCCAAAACACAGACGATGCTGCTGCTGCTGCCGCTGCTTTGCTTCTGCCGGCAATGAAATTTTCCCCATTATAATTTAGGTCAACGCTCTCAACAATGACAATGACGAGAATGCTGAAAATTCCGGTAACGATAGAATTATGAAATGTACGATGAGCTGCAAGTCTCGAAAATCGTCAAACTACAACGACTTCAATTGGCGGGGCATGTACAATGAATGGACGATGATCGCATGCCTAAGAGAGTAATGAATGCAGAACGAGTCGACGGAGCGAGACTGCGAGGACGACCGAGATCTCGTTGGGAGAACTCAGTAGGTGTGCACTCCGCGCAGCTACTGGGCTTCCAAAATTGGAGGACGCGGTCACGTGACCGAGATAATTGGAGGACAATGATTCAGGTGGCCAAGGCCCGACGTCGGGCTGTCGCGCCACGATGATGATGATAGAATTCAACATCGTTAGCAGCTGATGTAAGCACATAACATATCTCCTTTCAGTTTCCATTATACTGGAGACAGAGTACGGTATAATCTCCTTCCGTTAACTCCTAAAAGCTTTAGGCCCGTTTTCTCAATGTCTGGTTAAACTGCCGGTTAGCTATCTGGGACACTAAGTTTAACCTTAGCGCATGCAATGCTCAAAATATGATAATGCAGCTCACAGCGCAGCTAATGCAGTAGAAAGTCAGCTTATTTTCTTGGCGGAATTCTGCCACCTGTTCAATTCTATTCTACGTCTGTGCCACTTGTCAGCATTATTTTGCGGCTGAGTTGGTTTCAGATCCGTTTCCATTTGGCCCAGTTGACGTTTCGGTGGCATAAACTGGTTTCGGAGAATGCAGTTGCCAGCATGCACCTCCTGCACATCCATGGCCGCAAACGTCGTCGTGGATGGGATTCGAACCCGAAACGCCGGTAGTCAAACATGAGACTGATGCCTCAACACACTGCGCTACCGGTCGCCCCAACCAGTACGTCGGTACCCGACACTTTCAGGTTTTGAGGCAGTCTATTTATTACGTACCAGAGTAGGGGAAAGAGCACTTCCATCTTGAGGAGTATCCTTTCTCACAAGGCGTCGTTCAGACGATATTTCCAGACAAGTATGCACCATGAACAAAATCGATGAGGAGGAATTCGTAACGTAAAGAAATCCACCCTCTTCGAGTATATTTTGTATTCGCTGTAATTTTTATAAATCATTCTCGAGTATTTCCTCAAATCTTCGCATACCAACGGCTATATACCAAATATTATGGGGGCCCCGGCTGCCATGGCCCTCCTCTGGATCCGCCACTGAGCAACTTTGCTACCTACCCAAACCTAAAGGAAAGTCAACTCTGAAGAAAGCACTGACAACAACAACAAAAATGAAAAATAAAGCAAATCGACCACTTACCAATGATGCAATAAAGATTGGTAATGTTTGCGGTCCTCGGGCATAAATAAGGAATTCATCGACGGTGCAATTGAATGCACCATTTGCTGGATCACAGCCGGCAAAATCGTTAAATTCATCATCTTCAAAATATGATGATGTTGACGATGTGACATTTGACGCGACAATTTCCGGTGATACGGACGTAGATAACAGTGCAGGTATCCAAATGTCGGTGAGCGTTTTTAACGTAGACACTGTCGCAGAAGATAGATCTGTGAGATTTTTCGTTATCAGACTTTCCGTATCATTGAATGTGTTCAGAGCGACATCTATTGTGGCTGTAGTTTGAAAAAGGATGTTATTCATCTTAGCTCGTAGTCATATTAGATTTGATTCGTTTTCGATTTATTTCTTTTATTTAATTGTCACAGTTCACTATAACTCACTGACTACACTACAAACAAACGGTTCTATTCATTTTACTTGCACTGAGTAATTGCGAGATTTTTTCTATTACTAAGATGACGACACCCACAATTAGCATTTAATTGGATATGTGGGTCAGAACAAAATTAATTCTCACTGATATTTTTTTCTAAAAGATACTTTTCACAGTAATATTACTGGGAGTTGAAATTTTCATTCACTTTTATTATCGATTTTTGTTTGTCGCTCGATTAGCATCAGGTCAACATTTTCTTTGTTATTATTTTCTTAGCCACTATTTAATAAAACCACAAAATTATTTTAAACTTTCGAAAACTTATCACACTCAACTGAAAAGCACTCTATTATCGGCCAGAGGATGCACTATGGCGTCTTGTTGTACGCTCCACAGCTTTTCATAGTATCTTCGCAACGAAGATGCTGTTTCTCAGATGTCGTCTCTTACTGCGACACTATCAGCAGCTTCTTCATCTCTGATAACCCTGTGATAGCCTGTGGAATATTTTGATAAAATAAAAAAAAAATGTAAAATAGAAAAGCATCACGATAAAATTATGATAAAAAACATTACAGACACACGTAGCTACGTCAAACAAAAAGACGTCGTAAATTTCGAAAATATTTGCAAAAGCAGAACGAGAAAGGAAAAGATTTTGTTTGTCTGGATGAGAACTACTGCAAGTATAGATACCGGAGAAATCTAATCTCGGCACTGATGTCTTTTTTGATGTCCGACATTTCGGACAGGTGTAAACAACAGCACGTTTGCAAAAGTTTTTCTTTTCATAGCGTAGAAATCTGTTAGAAGGACAGGTATGCGTTGGTTGTATGGTAGACGATCTGCAATATTTTGTTGTTGTGAGAAAGAATACAAACACGGGCGACTTCCAGATTTATAGTTCAAAACTTATGTTACCAGACCAGACGGTCGGTTCAGGATTATGTCATTCCAAAGCCGAAAAAAATTGCGTGCGTTTCATATTAAATTCAAAACTGGAAAATAGGCGGTTATTAAGCAGAAATTCATTTGAACTACAGTCCTTTCGAAAGAAATTCCCATAAATTATATTTATTTCAAATTTTCAACTAGAATATGTTCTGATAATTGTCCAACAAGTTAAAACAATTTTTCCAATTATTCCCAGAAATATTTCAAGATAAACCAATCAAATATTCAGAGTTCTCTTCCGCATCGTTCGCTCTGCAAACTTTGAAACCCCACCTAAAAAAAAAAATATATTTCGAACAAATTCACATAGCTTTAACCATTTTTGACTGCACTTATCCAATAAACGTCGTCCTTTTTGCTATGCTATGAATATTTTCCAGGACAAATGATTAATTCATGCTTTTCATATTTTATTGAAGAAGAAATTCAAGAAACTTTTTATTCATGAAAATTTCATTTCCTCAATCCACAAGTCCAAAAGAAAAGCAAGTTACAGAAGTTGGCAGCGAAGTACTTATCAGTGGCAAACACTTGCTGCAGTGCAATAACTGCAGCCAGCGCTGCATCCACCCGTTTCTTTCTCTAATTTCTGGGAAAAGTTTTTCTTGGTATGATTAAGTTTGAAACTGGGAACATATTTCTGCGAGGAAATTTAAATGTACGACGAAATAACCTTTGGCGAAGGTGAAGTCGACATGTCACAAACTACAGCTATTCACACCTTCCTAAAGAGGATACACGAGACAGAGACAGGAAGTAGAGGTGCAGGCGTAATTGAAATCCAGGTCTAGATAACATTTTCATACCGCTTGTAAATGCATAGTTGACTGAGAAAGCAGATGGTTGAGAAACTTTGCGGAAGTTCTGAGGGATTTGTAGTTGTATTCCAAAGTTTTCTACCGATTTTAGTTAAAGTTAACCGTATTTTCCTAGATTATAGAATTTTGAATTGAAATAAAAGTGTGCACTTTTAATTGTCGCACTAGCAGGAAAAAAACCCTGAGATCTTCCAAATACGTAAGTTGTACGGATAGTGCCGAAAAAAAAAGTTGCTCAAACTTTTTTCTTTACAAAAATTCTTGGAAGTAGAGTGCCAATTATATCAGTGCATATTTATTGTCCTTTTCCGGCTCGTACTACTCAAAACATACTTTCAATTATGCAATTTTTTTAATTCGCATACTGAGAGATTTAATTACATACAGTGAAACTCAGCTATAACGAACACACATCCTAAAATATGCATACATTTGTGTTCGGTTGTAACGAGCCCGGCTATAACGAACATAAAGTGTCAGCCATTAATTCGGCGCACAGTGGAGTATTTGTCTCAAAAACCTGGCCAAATTGATTTAGTGCCATTTATAATGTGGAAATACATAAATAAACAATTTGAGCCATTTTCAAAATGTATTTTATTAATATTTTATAAAATAAAGATGAAAAATAATAATATAAATATTCCACTCCTTCCGGAACTCCTTTGGTGGAAGTACTGGACACAGAAGCTCGCAGTCATCTCAAATCGTCTTCGACGATACATGCTGAGCCTCTCCAGACGTGTTCAGAACGCTGCTTTCACCTAAAGCCAATGGAACTTCTACAAGACCAACAATGAGGACCAACAACAAGCCAGCCCCACTATTAACTTCTCAGTGGCTGACGCGGAACAATATTGGGGTGGACTTTGGCAAACTCCCGCTCAACACACCCAACATACTGAGCGGATCACTGCCGAAACAACCCGCAACGCCAGCTTGCCTGGTATGATTTCGCTGAGGTCACTGAATTCGATGTCCGCGAAGTTATTAAGCGGTCCAAAAATTGGAAGGGGTCTGGTCCTTAGAAATTGCAAAATTTCTGGTATAAGCGATTCCCAAATATATGTGGTCAGGCTGCTCAATAGATTAATCTGTTGATTAACAGGCCTGGTGTAAACTTTTTATTGCCCAAACGGGAAACAGCGGAGAACGCTGCTGAAACGAGGCCTATAACGTGCGACACTTTACAAGTACATTACAGCCATTATTAGTGGCAGGATCTATACGCACTCCAAGCAGAACAATATCCTCGCCGTGGAGCAGGCAACAACTAACGATCGACTCGGTTGTAGTAGGACAAGCTACGCGCAATCACAGGAATCTGTATTACTGCTACATCGGTTACGCCAAAGCATCCCCCATAGCTGGCTAATCGAGGTTCTCCACGTGTACCGCGTAGATCTATCCCTAATCAACTTTTTGGCAAAAGTGATGGGAGGATGGCGCATAACACTGTCAGTGCCATCAACCAACTTATCGGGAAGGAATAAAATAAGTGCGATCAACTTATATGCCTTTCCTTCACTGACCTATTCATTCGGAACAGTCCCGTGGTCTGTCACATTTTTGGCGCATATTGAACTGGGGGTACGTGTTTTGATGTCCAAATTCCGAATGCTTCATCCGTCAAATCGTCAGTGGAGAGAATGTGTCTAAATCAAAGAAGACGCAGTTTTCCCAAACCACAAATTTTATTTATGTTGTACATATATATTTAGGGAGTGACTTACCCCCTTCTTCAGTACAAATTTGTAGCTTGGGAAAGCTGCGTCTTCTTTGATTAAGTTGACAACTGCAAACGTCGGACGACACCTAATATGTTGAGAATATGTCTACCTAGTGACGGAGGTAGAGGATTAGTTGACATTGCGAATTTACATCATCAGAAAGTCAACTCACTTCACACTTATCACAGAGGCAAAGCAACATCGAGTGCTCTGCATGATGCTGTCTGCAAGGCAGATAATGGCTCAACTCCACTCAACTTAAAGGATCAATTATTTACTCCTTTGAGTCTTGTGAAGTCAGGCCAAGAAAAGACGACAGATGGAAGGCAAATATGTAAAAAGTTACAACGCGCCAAAAAGATTTTATAAGCAGTTTTTGGCAAGTAAGTCGATAAATAAATAAATAACTGACGCAACAGTCCAATTTGAACCACGGCCTCGAGATGAGTTAGCATCATCTCATTTTCTAGATCGTGACGGTTTTTTGTGCAGAGGTATGTGATCAGCAACACGCTCAACCGATTTATTTACCCCATAATGGGTACTCATTTAACAGCTGAGTGGGCTCATATGTAGTAAGACACGTAAATCCCCGGAATCGAACCGGGGCCCAGTGCGTTGAAGGCGAACGTGCTAACCGTTGCGCCATCCGGACTAAGTAAGTCGATAACTGTGCATTTTAGTCAATTATGACACAAAAGAGATTTATAGTTTTTTCGATTCCCTACAGCTCAAGAAAAGAATTAACTCGATACGATTATCCAGGCCCGATAAATCTCTGAGAGAAAGTCGACACTCCGCACTACCCAGAAGGAAGAGTGTGTAGGTGCGTGTTTTTTTTTTTTTTTGTTTTGTGGTTTCCCCTTTAGGCCTAATCCACATCAATATTGGGCAGATTCCTTTTTGAAATATTGGTTCTCGTCTAGATAATAGCGGTGCTTGTAATTTAATTAATTAATTTCAGATGCTAAATCGGATGACCGCAGTTTTACTCAGTTTTTTTTGCAGTTTTTCCGTACTTTAAAATATTCTTTCCAGTTGAGGGTATAGTAATGAGATCTGTAACGGACGGTTTGGTGGGCATCCGAAGATGCCCGTGGGGACGGAGCCTTAGGTAGCATAATGATCGTGAAGGTCGGGCCGTGCCATCTGGCAAAGAAAAAGGCCCCTCAACGAGCTAACCGGCGACCTAAGCTTGCTGTAGCTCAGTTCGGGAGATGTGGGCGGAGTTTTCGCCGCTCGTTGCCCCTGTCCTTTACATATTAATAAAAATGCATAGGCCTGGGGAATACAACACAAACAGGGGAAGTAAAATAAAAATGGGGAATAAAAAAAAATAGTCGATAAGGATGGAATGGTTAGCGGACGGATCAGACGCCCACGCGGTCGCACCTGGGTCCGGGTGTAATGGGACCCTCAGCCTCTGGTTTCGTACCACCAACAGATCACTACTCATCAGATGCTGCTTCGATCTGCCGGTGGGAGCAGCACTACCAGACCATAATACGATGGTGAAGGTAGCCAACCTCCTACGTCAAAATGGAATTTTCGGGAGTCAGTTTACAATAAGAGGTTGCAGAAGTTATAAAACACAACATTGACATAGAGGGTTTGGATATTGCTGCTTCTAACGGCTTTTCACTGAAAATAACAATATAGGCGGTTGAGCAATTGATACATAAATATTTTAAAAACGCATTACAGATCTGTGTTTTAAGTCTTAAAAACTCCTAGCGATTTTATGAGAATACAGTTATTTTTCAAAGTAGAAATGAGTTTCCTATTTCCGGATTTGAAGTTAAAGCTCTCCACAAATTAGCGCGGTACGGTACAGCGGTACAAATTTACATGGTGGTATATGCGAGCTCTCACTGCATACGCGGTATACCGCGGCGAAGTTGGGGTATTGCAGCGATACACTTTTGTGTACCGCGGCAAAGCTGCGGTATTGAACTTTTGTATCGCAGCCGGAACTATTGATCGCGCTGTACCGCAGCCGGCACTATCGATGGTACCGTGCTCGTAACACGGTGGTTTGAATGGACACGCGGTATGCTGCTACCGCTGAGTACCGCTGTACCGTACCGCTACCGTGTACCGCGCTGGTTTGTGGAGAGCTTAAAACTGGTGAAGAAGTGTTAAGAACTCCTCCAACTGTGTCAACCAGGTTATGGTTTCGTCTTTGTTTTGGTTTTGTGCTGTCAACGCATCGCCGAAATTTGGTTTCTTCGCTGCAGACATCAGATAAGTATTCTAATTTTAGTCATACAATAAATGATTATTTGTGTTGTGTTGTTGCTGCTTTATTTCAGAAAACAGGAAGACAACGCTCCGGGCGAAACAACACATCGAGGAGACACACGGGAAAGGACCTATAGTATTCTATGAAAACTCTGATGGTCTGTGGAGTAAAACTTGGTAAGTACGCGTGTTTGGATGTGTATTTCTAGAACTCATTATTTATTTTTATTTGCAATTTCAGGCTGTCGATTGTCTGCAATCACAAACAGAAGGGCGACGGCCTTTTGACAAATTAATCGATTACAGCACAATAGACCTCTGATGGTCGCAGTTTATTTTATCTTATGCTTCTGAACCACTTAAATAAATCTGCATTTGACATTATTTAAAAAAAAATGTGAACGAGTTTGTGGGCATACGATCCATTTCGTTGATTAATCCTTAGAATTTTCTTAATTTCTCGCACGACAAATTCTATTATTGAAACATCTTAGTCGTAAATGCTATCGGAAAGCTGCAGAAGAAATTTCAGACGACTTTGCCGTTAAGAAAGAACCTAGTTTTCCTATATAATATTTAATTCCAAGAAAACCGTCCTGTCTGCTCCCGAGACTGTACATTCACAATCTTTCGGATAAGTATAGTACCACCCGCCTGATTCTACTTGGCAAGATAAACGAAACGAACTGCACAATTGCACGACATTTTTACTTTTTTCTACGCATTCAAAAAAACTGGTCTTTGTCTCATGACATGAATGCAAAATAACATTTACTTTAGCATTAACATTAAGCCCAAATTAAATTGTGTGTTGACGATAAACAACATTGTGAAGAGAGAAAACAAACTAAGTACTGTTCATATGAGAACCTGGCCGATTATAGACGATGGTAATTCTTCAACTACAATGTCGAGACTGCATTTCGGGTATTTGTTTTGTTTTTCTCTTGGAATATTTAAATATTTTTGGGGTTGGAATGTTTGATAGGCTTTAAGTGGTACATTTCTGTGAATCCATTTAATATATTTAAAATGTTTGGGTCTAGAGTCTAGATTCTAGACTTTCAGATTTACTGAGCTAACGCCTACAATACTCATTACTCATTTGCCCTAACACCTAGTGCGGCAAAGCGCGTCAACTATTCCATATGGCGTAGCTGACGTTTCGCTGGCATAAAAGCATAACGTTTCGGACGATGCACGTTGCCTCCTGCTCCCATTTAGCCGCCTATCTGCGACAAGTCGGGGGATGTGGCTTATCATTACGCCCCGCACCACAGGGGGAACAAACCTACACATCCATGGCCACTAACGTCGTGGACGGAACTGGAACCCGTAACGACCGTAGTCTGACATAAGGCTGATGCCTCTACACACTGGGCAACCGGTCGCCCTATATAATTCATCAGATTATACAGGTGTTGATAGAACTTCTCATGAGAATGTTTCATGGGGCTGATTTCATTTTCGAGAATCGTCTTAATTGCAATGAGAATCAATTCTCACATAAATTTTCCGTTCTCGTACGATGTTGACTACTGTATCTGATATAGAGTCATGTCATACGCTGCTATATTAACATTCGAAGCGCAACGAGATATGAACAGAACATTTGTGTTAATAACAACAACAACAAGACTTACAGCTGGGAAGCTGGTGGCCCATAAGGTTACGGTATACGTATAAGCACCGCGTAGAACTCATCTTTTACTGCGTCTTCTTTAATTTCAGTGGGGGCGTGCACATTGATGAGCCAGAGATTGAAGAATCGAATTTTAGTGCGAATCGTACACAGCCGTTCATTTATATGTTCCAAATCAGTAACGTGCATCTTGAGGTAATTGTTCACTATAAATGCTACTCCAAACTCTTTGTGGCCCGATGGTTTGCCACTTGTAACAATTGTGTGCGATTTCTCATTGATCTCGCTCCCAATTTGCAGCCAATTTGTTTCCTGGTCTGCAGTAATGCTCAGTTTGTACTTTTCGACCTGTTAAAGGAGAGCCTTTTCGGCCCCCAGTTTGTTCAGTGAGCGTACATTCCAGGATCCGAAAGAATAATCCTTTAGTCGTGTGCATTGTCGTCGTTGATGAACCGTCTAATCCGAGGCTTTTGTTCCAGGTTCCTTGATGTGGAGTGGTTTTTACAAGATGAGTTGTCAGCACATCGCTTAACCCCATTCAGGGGATGGCCTCGGAGATAGCTGCTTCAGATGGCTTAATAAACGTGCTGGAGTTCACAGGTCCAAGTACACAAATCATTCCATTTTACTAAACCTGTTACGCTTAGGTGTTGGTCTACTTTTCAGGCTAAAGCTATCTTTTTCCAAACTGTCTTATCGTTAAGACTTGGCCGTCAGCGGTTAAAAACATTTTCGCCCACGTTGAAGACTATGGAAAAGGTCTTTTGCGCCCAACATGTATATGTATAATCTTCTTCAGCTTCTTCGGGAGATCAAATTACAAAAATTTCAAAGAAATCGGAGGTGAACGAGCTAATCTGGATAATGCCCGATTTTTCTTTCTATTCCATAAGTACTCTCTACCCAAATCTGACCGAAAGAGCTTTATTGCATACTAGGGATTCCATTCACTCAAACATCCTTTTGCCTCTGGAATGGGCCATCATTCCTTTTCCTTTTAGAAAATATATTTTCGGAATATGGCTCTGCATAATATATCTGTGTTAATCCTAATCCTTTAGGTACGATTGCCGTGAGTTGAAACTTTTTCTTTGCCTTTGTAAAAGTTTATGAAAACAATTCAATCGATAAATGTTAGGTGAGCTGCTTTTATTCATTTTGCAAAATAAGAAACAGACCACCCATAAGGATATTGCAAAAGTCTTGGTGGAACTTTGTCTTTCCCACGAACAGTAATTCATTTATTTGTAGAGTAATAACGACAACACAGCATGGTAACTATCAATAGAAAAGACATGCATACCTACATATAAGGTAACAGTCACGATTCGATTTTTCAAACCCACATATTGTCTTAAGATTCTTGCTGGATATTTGAAGAAAAAATTTAGTTAACAAGCATAAATTCCGAATATCTTGGATTACGTATTACTTTTTTATTTAATTGTATTTTTTCCTTTTTTTTCAAAATAATTCAACTCATCATATCCATTCCACTAGCATCCATGGTAATGGTATCAATTTTCCCAGGATGACGCCAGAATAAAGATATTCGAAGTTTTCTCGATTTGCGTGGCATCCGAACCCATCAAAAGAAAACCCTATAACATTCTTAAACAAGGATGAAATTGAAGATGGGGCTAAGAATTTATCCGTTCGAAATTGAATTGAAATTCAAATCATTCTCGCGACACAAACTTTCTCTGTGCGTTGTTTTTCAAGGATATCTTTTGATTTGAAGACACTTCCACTTCACGTTCATTGCTATAGCTGTAACGCGTATAACGACAAACCGATGAAGATGATGATGGTATCATAATCAAGAGTTTAAGTACTCGTAGAAATGTACGATTGTAAATTTAAATAAATTCACAGAAATTAATAGAAGTTGGAGGGAGCGTGATTTTGGTGAATTTATCGAGCCCATAAATCGCGTACATTGTACGAACAAAATTAAATTCTATATGCTAACTGAAGTAACCTGATTCGTATTGTTTGTCAAATTTGGAGGCAAAATCTAAATTGGAAGATATTTGAGAAGGTGATTGTGGAGTAAATAATGTGAAAACAATATGTAGTATATTTTTGGCCAGTCCCATATATTGAATTAATGCACGGGCATATAGTAGTTCGATGCATGTTGAGTTTGTGCGTTAGTACGTTTGCGTATGCGATTGTTCGCGCACTTCGCGTTTCCCGATCTTAACCGAATTCGGTGTGTAGGTTTCTTTTGTGACCCTAATCACGGCCCGATGGCAGGAATTTCGGTCATGGACTGAACTAGGTAGGTAGGTCAGTAAGTTGACTGCGATGACTAACATTGCACACTTGGACCATGGTCCGTTGTGAAACCATTTGAATTAATTACCTTTGACCTTAAAACTTATTTAAACCAGCCCGAGTTAGTAATAAAACATACCAGCATTCGTACCTTCCAGATCCTCCAGCTCCGAGAAGGAGTAGGATCCAAGAAGTCCAAGCTGGACAAGAACAAAGAAGATAGAAACAACTTTTCTCTTCGTTCACATCTCCACAGCTTCTGCAGAAATCATTGTTTGGAATACGAAGTCTCCTGATATGATCTCCATTAAGACAGTGCCCTGTGATAACACCCACGGCACTAATGTGCTGTCTCTTTAGAGATAGAAGATAAGACGAGTGAAATCAAATATAGGCCACAACGACCTGGTTGCATGATATGTGTTACCATTAATCCATCTCGTATTTGTGTTGTTTATAGCTACTGACTTCTGTTTACAAGCCGAAATGGGCGAGCTAATATGTTGCTGCAGTACTTCGCCCATGGTTCCCTGTCTAGCAGGCTCATCTGCCTGGACGTTACCGTCAAAGTCATAGTGACCTGGAATCACATCACATCTCATTGTGCTGGATTCCAGGTCACTTAAAATAATTCCCCATCATTCCAAGGACCTTATCGCGACTTATCTTACCTGACTGTCTGTGTATATTGCAATATCACTACCGATTATAATTTTTCTTCTAAAATTGCAACAACTTCCGCCGGGAAGACGCTACAGTGGCCAGGTAGACAGATCGACGGGTTTATCCCCAGTATAGTAGAGTATACCCACGCTCCTACCTCCATTCCATCTTCGAATCATTCCTGTAGATGCCTACGAAGAGTGGCAAGGAAAATTCACCCTCGACCCACTGATTCCGAGTAGGTATCAAGCACGTGAAGTTCCTTTCGGGCGTAATTCCAGGAGACAAATAGTCCGTTCCCGCTGGGATTTTCAAATTATTTAGAATTCTAGAGTGGCCAGTGGCTGGCGAAAACCAGTGACCTGATTCTCGAAGGCGGATGGTCGTGCTTGCAGAACTTTACGCTCCCCAAAAGTATCGAAAAGAAGCAGATTTAGCAACATGTCCAAGACAGCAGATGGAGTAGTTCTCAGTGCCCTGGTAATGAGAACACAGGCTAGTCTTTGGACCTTACTCAGTAAAGCGTTATAAGACGCTACCTTAAGGACCTTCCACCAGACAATATGATAATTCCGTACGTATAGGTCGCACAAGAGACACTCAGAGCCAATGGACGACATTAGGTTGCAGGCTCCAGCTCTGCCTATAGCTTTCTTGTAGGAATACAAGACAATTATAGCTTTCCTTACATGTTCCTGCATATTTGGCTTCTATCACAACTTTTTGTCAAGGATAAGCCAAAGAAATTTCGCCTTATCAGAAAAATCAGTTTAGTCTCCTCTAAAGGTGCGTTTACATTTAGCGAAACCACTCGCGCAACTGTTTCGCGAGGAAACCCACTCGAAGTCAGCGTCGTCCTGCCCGTTCACACTATACGTAACAGACACGACCGAGTTGTCAGTTAAGGTGAGTTCACCATGGCGTCGTGTTCATGAATTGTGCACGAGGAATCCTATCCATTTTTTAATGAATTCCACTTGTTTTCAAGTGTTGATTTTCTTGGAGGAATTCGGCCACTTGCTCTTTTCTATGTCTGTTCCATCTCTCGGTATTATTTTGCGGCTGAGTGGGTTTCAAATCCTCTTCCTTCGAATGAATTCCCAGAACTATGTTATTTGTGACCGTCTTAATTGACTCATTTCAATGCGCAAACGTAAACAGTTCTAGCTGTCAAAGTCTCAGCAGCCCGTTTGAGCTGCTTGGAATTATCGTCCGACAAATTCTTAACTGGAGGATGAGTGCCGTTTAACGTTTCTCAACAGGGTAAACTTTAACCAGATATTGTGAAAACGGCGCTAAGTCTTCTATTGTTATTCTGTTGTTAATTGACTTGATCCCTTCAGGGGCATTGGCGCATCAACATCTCTTGCATAGCTATGCCTTGTTGACGTTTCGATAGCGTATTTTGGGATGGTGCAGTTGCTAGCATGAATGCATATCTGTGGCGTCTTTTGACTGACGGAATTTCGGAACGCTTTGGGAGCTCTAGTAGCACCCAGGATTTTCTTTATTAAAGCGCCGGGGACTGTTTATTTAGATACAGCATCGTAGAGTGGCGACTGAGACCTCACGGCCGCGTTCTTATCCAGTTCTTCTTCTTTGCCCTTTCATACCACTCTGCAGCTTCGCGTTACTCTGCCTATGGTGTTGGCATGCCCATTCTGGTGATATAATCTCAGCTTCCTTCTGCAGGCAGCTCGGTCTTGGATCATATCGTCGCCGAGGTTAATGCGTTGTTATTCAACTCCAATGGGGCGACCGGTAGCGCAGTGTGTTGAGGCATCATTCTCATGTTTGACTACCGGCGTTTCGGGTTCGAATCCCGTCCACGACAGTTCGTGGCCATGGATGTGCAGGAGGTGCATGCTGGCAACTGCATTCTCCGAAACCAGCTTATGCCGACGAAACGTCAACTGGGCCACATGGAACAGTTGACGCGCTATGCCCCACATGGGGTTGGGGCAATTGGGACATTCAACTCCAATAATAATTGTAAATCCTTTAAGTGGAGAGAGATTTATGAATTGTCATGATCAAAGAGGACAACGATTTTACATTTTGAAAAAAGAAAGGGGACACGATTTATTCACCCAAAAAGGGGGACATATCCTATTAAATGGGACGTCTGGTAACCCTATCCTAAACCAATTTCCAAACAATAACATTGACATCCATAACATTCAAAATTAGGCCCATGAAAGGCACAATATCCATCCATTCACTCTATTTAATGGAGGGCATCTTTTTCGAAAAAATTTCGCAATATGTTCTAAAGCAAAGCATTCGACAGCTGAAAAGAAATGTAATGGAATTACATTATCGGTGCCATGTGCTGCAAAACGTAAATTGCTTTCATTTTTTTTCTGTTCATCTATGGAAAAAGCGGCAGTAGACAAAATGTCGGGTTCATAGATATTCCAAGAGTAGTGTACAGTTTGGCGCCCGGCAGATAAACATAATGGGAATCGATGAAAAACAAAATGGGCGAAAGGATACGTTCTATTCTTCGTCTTTTTTTTTCTTATTTAAATTTACTAGATTTTAGCTAGCCGAGGTAGCCCTATATGAGAATGTCTTTAGGGGTCGAAATTCAGGGCTAGTGGATGGTGGCGCTGGAATGTATTTTCGTCACGAAAACAAAAGCTTAAACCTGTTCATCTGATTTTACCGCATACTCAATAAAAATGTCACTATAATAATCTACATAAAGGCAAGTTTGGAGGATATTCGGTTCCAAACGACTGCGTAGTTTGCGAAGACAACGAACTTCAGCTTATGTTTTGCATTGTCAGAGGACATTATTTATACGAGTAAGTGCTGTTGTGACAGCCAAAAAAAAGTCATATTTCCTCGTATTTGCTTTTATGTGTTTGCAAAAGCTTAGTATCAGTTTGCTTAATGTATAGCCAGTTAATTGTCGTCGATGATACTGTCATGGGATATGGCTCCTTGACTTGTAGGCAGGTCGTTCTACGTAAATTGCGTTTGAAGGAAACATATTGGTGGTCAGTATAGTAGTAGTTCGTTTGCCTAAACTCAGAAAACATTTATTTCTTTTGAATTGCCAATTTTTTTTTTATTTTTTAGTTTTATCGTTAAAACTATTTTAACGTAGCTGTGAAGCATTTATTTTTTTATTTTGCTGACTATAAATTCTTGTTAAATTTATGAAACTATGCAACAATTTCTTTCCATTAACGTGAGGTCTCGATAGACCTTCTCATGAGAATGCTTCATGGGTAGCGTCATCGATGACGACAGTTCTCGGAGGCCACTATGCCCAGGAATCCAGCACAAGACAATATTAAGAAAACCTCCCCGCCACAAGAAGGGTCGAACGGCATTCAGACATTGTCTTAGATGTTAACAGAGTTTATTCCAGAGATCTAGTTGCAGCTTGGCTATCTGTATGGATTGTGACATTCTTAGGGGCCACAACTTGCCGCGTCAGCCAGCTTCACAATTGCAGTGACCTCCGCCTGAAGGACACTACAGTGACACGGGAGACGAAATGATAAGCTTAGGTTAAGTTGATCGGAGTAAACACCTACTCCCAACCCGTCGTCAGTCTTCGATCCATCTGCCTATAGAGCTGGTCAACGGAAACTCATCATCAATCCACTGATTACGAAAGTGGATCATGCTGACAAAGTTCTTCCCGAAAACGAGTTTAGGAAAAGTGTAATTAGTTCCAGCATTGATTCTCAGATGGTTTAAAATCACCGAGTGGCCAGTTAGTTGGGACGCTAAGCGATTTCACCTTGCAAAATGTGATAGAGAAATGCCATTTGGTATGATTGTTCGTGGTCCCTATACATTCATTTTAAGAGATGGAGCCACCTAGGACCCCGCGGCAGAACGGCTGTGTGGGCGAAAAACCGCGAAATTCGAGCCCTTTTTTTAATATTGTCCTAATAATTTGTAAACGGTGCCTCGGATCAAAAAACTTAATAGCTTGTAAATTAAAGAGCGTCAAATTCTACATCCAATGCACTGCTCAAAGTTGAAATTTGATTTAGTAGTATAATCAAAATCGATAGTCGAAAAATGTCACTTTTTGAGGCTTTGGAGAAAAATCACACATATCGCTTTTCAAGCTCACATATCTTTGTAACGGATACTCCAAATGAAAAACCGTTCAAGTAAAAGTTGAAGATATTTTGATTTCCGGTTTAACGTGCCCAATGCTTTTCAAATCGGTTTGTTTTTAGTGTAGTTGTGAGCGAAAATGCAAAAATGGTTTTTTAGCGATTTGAGCCTTAATAGCTGTATCTCGATAAATATAACAGCTAAAAGTTTTGGTTTAGCCTTAATTCGTAGATAATTTAACCTTGTTTATAAAAGTTTTGCTAAGTTTTTTGTCAGACTAATTTAATTAATTAAATAATTAGTTAATTAAATGATTAAATTTCCTCCATAATTTCAAAGTTCAAGTAACTTATATGACATTTTAGGTTGGTTTCTAACGTATTTGGTCATTCTGAGTCAAATGAAATCAACCGCTATTCCATCCGACTATTAGTTCAAAAGATATTCACTTTTTTCCAGATTTTATTATTAATTAAATAAGCCTTTTTATTAAATACGTTGAAAACAAAAAGCTTTTCTGCCCATTTTAGATTAATTCCTAATGTATTTAGTGATTCTGAGTCGAATGAAACCAACCGCAATTCCATACGATCATTAAATCAAAAGATATTCACATTTTTCCAGATTTTGTGATTAAGTAAATAAGCTTACGTATTAAATAAGTTAAAAATAAAAAGCTTTAATGCCACTTTTAACTTAGCTCTTAATGTATTTGATCATTTTGAGTAGAATGAAACTAACCGCACTTCCATACGACCATTAGTTCGAAAGATATTCACATTTTTTCCAGATTATGAAGAGTGGCACATGACCTTGCAGCACCTGGCGCTGTTATCCATAATGGGAGCCAACGTTCTACTTCTAGTTTCATCCCAATCTCCAGGAGATGGAATATGTTGCTGAGTTTCCACAGCCTGCCAGAATTTCATGGCTTCAAGGGATGCCCTTTTCAGGTGTACCTCAAACTCACCAAATAACAATCAGCATCTATCATACGCGCTATCACTTCTGATAACTGTAACACATTGTCACGAAACACAAAACAAATCAGTTTCAAATCTATCCGCTTACTGACTCGACGGTGCACAATGTGGCAATAGCGGACAAAAATAATTTTTATTGTTTTTTATTCTTGACTAGTTGATTAATTATGACTATGTACATGCAAATTGTATCTATAACAAGATACCTGCACCCGTTGCTAACGGATTGGCATTATGACTTCTCTCTTAAGGTCACTTACGGGATATGCAGAGAGTAGCAAATCAAATTATCGAAATATACTATTATTAAACTTTTTCCTAAGGATATCAACATCCTGGATATTTAACGTCGCTATCCTAATTATATGCCGTCATCCTGGAAATTTTCATATATGTGCTTTAAGCGGCGAATAACTGTCTCTCCTTGCAATTTGGCCACTAATGAAAAGCCTTATAACACAAATTGTAGTAATCCTTCATATTTCTACCAAATTCCATACCTGTAGCTTCAGCTCTTTTCGAGATATTCTTTGAACAGGCTGACATCTGACTGATTTCATAAGGGTTTTATTTTTTCTACAAAACTCTAAAAAGCGTAACTATGACCTAAGCTATCAAGCCAAGCTATCAAGCAGAGACTTTTTGAACAAGATTTAATTATCTGTAAATTGAGACTAAAACAAAACTTCAGCTACTATACTTACCGAAATAGAGCTATTAAAGCTGGAATCGAAAAGAAAGCATTCCAGCATTTTCACTCACAACTACACTAAAAACAAACCGATTTGAAAAGCATTGAGCCCGTTAAACCGGAAATCAAAATATCTTCAACTTTTACTTGTACGGTTTTTCATTTGGAGTATCCGTTACAGAGATATGTGAGCTTGAAAAGCGATATGTGTGATTTTTCTCCAAAGCCTCAAAAAGTGACGTTTTTCGACCATCGATTTTGATTATATTACTAAACCAAATTTCAACTTTGAACAATGCATTGGATGTAGAATTTAACGATCTTTAATTTACAAACTATTAAGTTTTTCGGGGGGCAAAGACCTTTTCCATAGTCCTCCACGTGGGCGCCGCCTGGTAACGGCAGTGTATCAATTCGCTGACGGCCAATGTCTTAGCGATAAGACAGTTTGGAAAAGGCAGATAGCTGTAGCCTGAATGGCTGACAAACACCTAAGCGTCTCAGGTCTAGTAGGATGGAATGACTTGCGTAGTTGGACCTGCTACATAGTTGTATGGGCTCCAGCACGTTTATTAAACCATCTGAAGCAGCTATCTCCGAGGCCATCCCCCGAATGGGGTTAAGCGACGTGCTGACAACTCGTCCTTGTAAAAACCACTCCATGTCAAGAAACCTGGAACAAAAGCCTCGGATTGGACGGATCAACTACGACGACCACGCAAACGAATAAAGGATTATTCTTTCGGATCCTGGAATGTACGCTCCCTGAACAAACCGGGGGCCGAGAAGGCCCTCCTTCAACAGGTCGAAAAGTACAAACTGAGCATTACTGCAGTCCAGGAAACAAATTGGCTTGGCAGCGAGATTAATGACAAGAAATCGCACACAATTTTTACAAGTGGCAAACCATCGGGCCGCAAGGAGTTTGGAGTAGCATTTATAGTGGACAATCACCTCAAACCGCATATTACTGACTTCAAACCCATAAATGAACGGCTGTGTGCGATTCGCATCAAGACTCGATTCTTCAATCTCTGGCTCATCAATGTGCATGCCCCCACTGAAGTTAAAGAAGACGCAGTAAAAGACGAGTTCTACGCCCGCCTTGAAACTCTCTTCGACTCACTTCCAACAAACGACGTCAAATTGCTGCTGGGAGACTTTAACGCGAAAGTCGGGAATGAAAGTTGGCATCGGGGGACCTCTGGAGGCCACAGCCTCCATGAAGAATGTAACGATAACGGCCAGCGACTTATCGACTTCGCCTGCAGCAGGAATCTAGTCGTAAGCTCTACGTGTTTCCCGCATCGACGCATTCACAAGCAGACCTGGAAGTCTCCAGACGCACATACCGTCAACCAAATTGACCACGTCCTCATTTGCAGGAGATGGGCGTCTAGTGTCATGGAGTTGCTGAACATAAACGAAAACTTAGCTAATAGGAACACCAGACAAGCGTACAAACTAGTAAATACAATTAAGAACGGCTACCAACCCAGGACTAGCCTTTGTAAGGACAAGGATGGAAACATCATCAGCGACACCGATGGTATTAACAAACGATGGGCCTCTTATTTTGAAGAGCTTCTAAACCGACCATCTAACATCCCCACACAGGAAGCTCTCGATGATATTGTTGATCTAGGCCCAACCATTCAACCCCCGACAGTAGAGGAAGTTGATCTCGCGTTGCGGTCACTAAAACGAAATAAAGCGCCGGGCGCTGACGAGATCCCAGCTGAACTGCTAAGATTCGGTGGAACGAGTCTAGTTGATGCCATACATCAATTACTCCTGCGAGTATGGGAGAACGAGGAGATCCCAGACGATTGGCGCAGAAGCATCATCTGTCCAATCCATAAAAAGGGAGATAAATTGCGGTGTGAGAATTACAGGGGCATCTCACTAGTTTGTACGTCTTATAAAATTTTGACGAAAATTCTGGAAAATAGAATAAAACCGTACGCAGAACGAGTCATTGGTGAATATCAAAGCGGTTTCAGACCTGGTCGCTCCACAACCGATCAGCTCTTCTCAGTCAAACTGATACTCCAGAGGTGCTGGGAATACAACGTAAACGTATACCAAATCTTTGTCGACTTCAAGCAGGCATACGACAGTATCGATCGTGGAGTACTGTACAACATCATGCTGCAATTTGGTATACCAGCAAAATTAGTGCGACTGACAAAGATGACGATGACCAACTCCGTCTCACAAGTCAGGATCCAGAATAGACTTACTGATCTATTTGAAACACGCACTGGTTTGAAACAGGGCGATGGACTGGCACCGACGCTCTTCAACCTAGCACTGGAATACGTTATTCGGGCCATGAATATGGACAACAGCAAGACGCTGCTCATCAAGTCGACACAATTAGCAGCGTACGCCGACGACATCAACATCATGTCCCGAAGATTGGCTGACGCAGAAGAACTTCTGCATACGCTCGATACCGCTGCAAAGGAAGTTGGATTACGTATTAACGAGGGTAAAACTAAAATAATGATGCAATCGGTGACAGGGACACCTGCACAACCGAGCATCAACGTGGGGGACCTCAACATCGAGTTCGTGAACAACTTCATTTACCTGGGGTGCAACCTGTCAAGGGACGCCAACGAAACTGACGAAATCAAGCGACGGATACAGCTAGCTAATAAGACTTTTTTCTCGGTTCTCCCCATAATGAAATCGAAACATGTGCACAGAAACACGAAGCTCCGCGTGTACAAAACCATTATACGACCAGTGCTATGCTATGGCTGCGAAGCATGGACCCTAACTCAAGCCTCCGAAAACATGCTAGACACTTTCGAACGTAAGGTTCTACGGCGAATTTTCGGGGCTGTTTGCGATCGAGATGGATGGCGCATCCGGTACAACCATGAGTCGTATGAAATGTACGATGAGCTGCAAGTCTCGAAAATCGTCAAACTACAACGACTTCAATGGGCAGGGCATGTACAAAGAATGGACGATGATCGCATGCCTAAGAGAGTAATGAATGCAGAACGAGTCGACGGAGCGAGACTGCGAGGACGACCGAGATCTCGTTGGGAGAGCTCAGTAGGTGTGGACGCCGCGCAGCTGCTGGGCTCCCAAAATTGGAGGACGCGGTCACGTGACCGAGATAATTGGAAGACAATGATCCAGGCGGCTAAGGCCCGACGTCGGGCCGTCGCGCCACGATGATGATGATGAAGTTTTTCGATACGAGGCTCCGTTTAGAAGTTACGAGGAGAATATTAAAAAAAGGGCTCAAATTTCGCGGTTTTTCGCCCGCACAGCCGCTTTGCCGCGGGGTCCAAGGTGGCTCCATCTCTTAAATTGAAAGTATGGGCCCCACCAACATTCGTACCAAACGGCATTTCTCTATCATATTTTGCAAGGTGGCGTCGATTTATTTCGCTTAGCGTCCCAACTAAGTACTCGATGACAACCACTGCCCTGCTTCACAAAGGCAGATGGCATTGCTGCTCACCAAGAATGTCCAAAGCAAGCCAGTTAAGCACATTCAAGACAGCATAAAGAGTAGTTCGCGGGGCTCCACTAACGAGCAAACAGGATAGTCTTTGCACCTTATTTTATAAGCTGTATAAAGCCACCATCCTAAGAGCATTCCACCAAACGACACTACCATGCAAAGAATAGGACGTACAATTGAGCAGTAGACAATCTTAGATTGAAGACGCTAACTGCTTCCAATCGTTTTTTTTTTTTTTTCAAGCGTAAAAACAACAGTGGCCTTCTTCACTATATATTAATTTTCCAACCTGTATATTAGGTTTCCAACCTAACTTTTTATAAAAAATTACTCCTAAAAATTTTTGCTTTATCAGCAGAAACCAATCTGGTTCCCTCCAGCACTGGGAGTGAAATGGGAGGTATCGTATATCTTTTAGTAAAAACGAGTTCGGTATTGTTTGGGTTAACCCTTTAACCACTTCAAACCACAGGAATTAACCCAGCCAGTTAATAGAGAGAGAGCATTCTATAAAACCTCACTAAGAACACTAGGGAACTTACCTAACAAAGGCTCCAACTTAGTTAGCACATTTCTTTTTATATCAGAAATAAAACTGGTTAAAATACTGAATTTTGAATTTGCAAAAAAAAAAGTTAGCACACTTAAAACCCATCTCCTTGGACCAAGAGGTGAACAAGGTAGCAGACGATTTTGGCGCTGAGATCAACAAATTTTTGTTAGCCTAGAAGGTGTTGAGCTCATCAAGGCACCAGTTGATCAACGCACACACCGATGGAAAGTCATTGCCGGAAACTAGAATTGAACAATCATCCGCGTGAATCTTACAAATGAAAAATGTCCTGGATAATTAGTATCTTTCACAATACGAAGTGGCAAACTTGATAAAATTACGTAATTTTAGCCTTTTTTTTTGCAAATTTGAACCCTCTATGGCCGCCAAACCCACCCTCGGAGACCTTCATTATTCCCGACTTCTCATTTTCGTGTTCCTGCATTACAAAGAAACGATCGTGAAAGTTTTAACCTTGGTACTACGCCCTCCTTGAGACTCTCTTCGACTCACTTCCAGCAAACGACGTCAAACTGCTCCTGGGAGACTTTAACGCGAAAGTTGCAAATGAAAGTTGGCACCGGGGGACCACTGGAGCCCACAGTCTCCATGAAAAATGTAACGACAACGGCCAGCGATTTATCGACTTCGCCTGCAGTAGGAATCTAGTGGTTCACGCCTTGGAAAATAATGGCTTTACCGCTGTAACGTGTAAAGCGAAGCGTTTTAGGGCGGTAAACTGAGGGTTACAAGTCACAAAGTGGCTAAGCTCACGCAAAGGGAGTGCGAAATAATTTAAATTAAAACCCACTATTAATCAAAGACCCAAACCATTACGCGCCGCCCGGTGAACTAGGAATCTTGCAAAAATTTTACTTGATTTCCATCCTTTGTACGAGTAGTTGGGGCCCGGAATCGCTATACCCTCGGGCCCGTATTTCCCTTCCACGGCCCTGTCTAACTTGCAAATTCTTTACGCGATGATGTCATTTTCATTGAACGATGTGATGTGTGTGTTTGTTTTTATAGAGGCGGTGCTATTCACGTCAAATAATGGGTATTGTTATAAGCATCCATTGTAAAAACATTTCTTTTGAAAAAAAAATCCTGAGATTGTTCGATCTCCACCACATGTGCCAGGCCACAAGAATTTCTTTCGATTTTCGTCTAGTTTATTCACACGCAAAACATCAACCACCTAAGGATCTTGTATCGAAAGCACTGTCATGTCAATTGCTGAATCAAATTCGAAGAAAGCTCAAATAAAGTGTAAACATCCTTGAAAAAAACATGCCTAAATAAACACACTTGTTTCATCAAAAATATATTCGCAACCACGCAAACATCTTAAAATACCTTTCGCCATGCACAATCCGTTCTATAGACTTAAGGCTATTATCATTCATCTGTGGGTTCATGTGGATCACTCTCGAAATCTACATAAATCCAATTCACTAACAAAAGGAAAAACTGGACTCTCGACTTCGATCAATGGAAACGTCGGAATTGGCCAGTCCATTACCTCTCACTTAATTATCTGTATTATAGTTAAAAGAAGAACCTTTTACCATTAACTATTATCCTCATCCACTTTGAATGTCCTCTCTAGAACTCAACTCGTTAGGATTCGTAAGATATAAACAAACTGGACCGGAATATCTTCGATTCACAGGACAGAATATTTATATGTAGATAAGAAATAAAATGGAAATGCTATTCTTGTAAATCAGTTTCAAGAGACATTCGGGCAAATTTATAGAAATTTGATTTGGAATGTATTTACATCTCGGGTCGAGTTTGTAACATAAAACAAACGACACACACAATTGGACTCTTTCAAAGGAAGCTTCAAATGAAAACGGTTGGTGTTGAAAGGACGATTACTGAGAATATTTCATTTCTCTGAACAGCTTGCCATCCAAACAAGCATTGACAATATTTTTTTCTAGGAAATGATAAATATGTTTACGCTTTTATTGGATTTATCGTTATTTGTAGTTTGAATATGAGAATATGGAACATGTATTGAAGAGAGGCTATCCTCACGCACAATTCATACGTGTTTCGTACATATTTTTTGAAATACTCTACCTTCGGCTTCCCTAGTTTGTCGAATTAACTGACTGAAACTTGCAATCTGTTTCGGCTTTTCACAATAGTTTTTTTTTCATTACCTACTTTCTCCTATCAACTGGGGCTCCCTCGGTTGCCTATTGATTGAAAATCACAACAAATTATTTGACAGCCAAGGGAACTTTTTTGAGGTATGTATGTGTAATACTGAGAATATGAATATTGTATAAAGAACCATCTATTGGTTCTCCGGACGTACCCCAGGTAACGAGACTACCTACGATTTGGCCATTAAGGCTTCTGCAAATTCGTCTGCACAGACCCATCCTTCGGAATCCTTTTGTGTAGTGTAAGACGGCACATCAGGAAATATGAGCACTCAGTAACCATTGCGCACACACGCCAACTGTCTATAGCTGGCCACTCATGCAATCGCACCCTTGATTTAGCTAAGGTTACGCAAAAATCGAGTGAGGGTGAGAATTATTTGCGGGCTCCTTGCGAGTCATTTTACCTTGAGGGGTCATCTATATATAATGGGGATTGTCTCTGATCCAAGTAGTCGCTTCTGTGAGAGTGAGGATTTTCCAATATATTCTCTGTGAATGTAACGCACTTCTTGTCCGCCACTTGAAATGCTTCGGAGACGCATTCCCTGAAACGGAAGCGATTGCCTCAATAAAACTCGAGCAGTGGAGCAGAGTTGAAATTTTGGTGTCGACAATTAATCACTAATCTGTATAGATAAAAGAGGGTAGCACAATGTACATTGGGGTCGCAGTGATTTGTCGCCCTTCGAAAGGAACGTCGTATTGGACCCTCGGCCGTCCTCTCCCTATTAAAATCCCAACTGTCCACAATCCACATGTGTGTGTGTGTGGCAGATTGTTGGACCCGCAAACTTATGGTGTACGCGACCGCTAAATTCAGAATTCAAAGCAAATTTTTCACAAATACATTTATTTTGGGAAAAACCAAAACAAATATTTTTGCGAAAAATATTTCGAATCAAACGTACCGGTCACGCTACGAAATTTGGTTCATTACAAGCCTGGTTCGTAAAAAGTTGAGGTAGATAAATCTGAAGGCTGGTGGATACGAATTTATTTATGAGCTTATGTCTGCTAGTCGCTCTCGAAATGAGGTATCCGCATCGTATAATTTATTGAGTTATGTAAAACAATTGTAATACCTACATTCAGGGCCGTCGAGAGAAAATCCGGGCCCGGTAGTCAACTTTTGTTGGGGCCCCTATATGGCGACCGGTGGCTCAATGAACAAAAAAAAAAAGTCAGAGCGGTACGTTTTTCTATTTTTTTGGTAGGAGCCCATATATGGCGACCGGTAGCTCAGTGCGTCAGAGTGTGATGGAAGGGGAAGGAGCAAAAAAAAAAGAAAGCTCAGTGCGTAGATAGGTTTTTTTTTTTCATTTTTGAAATTTTCGGGCCCCCGAGAAAAACACGGGCCCGGGGCGTTTCGCCCCTTCCGCCCCCCCCCACCCTCTCGACGGCCCTGCCTACATTAAACCAATCGCAGACAAACACTTAATCATCTTGATCCCGCACATCCTTAACACCTTTAAGATACAATTAATTACGTTCACCAACAACCGCATTTACCAAAAATAATCCAACGAGGAATCTAAATGTCAACAAAAGAGCCAAACAAAAGCACGAATAAGTATCAATAAATTATTTGAATTTCAAATTTGTGATTTTATGGACGAAAATCATTAAACAGAACGTGGAAATTTGCAAATTCCAGAAATATTTCCAGGTTTGAATTTTATTCACAGTACGCGAACGTAGATTGGAAGTCATATATATCCGTACGTTCTCCATTGCATTCGTTCTAATTTCTCATCATTAACAATGGAGCACTTAAATTTTAATGGATGCTATCCAACATAATTATCAACTGTATGGATTCAAGCCACGTAAAAGACGTTTATTATCCATCTAACGACTTTCACCGCCATCCTATCGTCGCCGCCACAGCTGACTTGTTCTTTAACGATGGCAAATTGCTACGTTACTGTCGACCGAGAGTTATTCGGTCGTCGTGCCTTGAAATTTCGATTGAACACGGAGCACGGCCATGTAATTTTAAGGATACTCCGCAAATTTCATACTACATTCATGGATATTTGCTTCGTCACAAATGTCAGCTAACTAGGAATTCAATTTCGACTGATCAGCAAATCGTGATAGTTTCCAGATAAAAAAATAAAGATAACACAATTGTGCAGATTTGAAGGTCGTGGTTTGGCACGTGCTATTCAAAGCAATTTTTTGGCGAAGTGATGTGAATTTACATACACCAACGAGTACGTGCATTAACATGTGCTTAAACTTAAATAAAGAAAAAACTTCTAAAGTCTCTGGAGGAGAACATCTTATCATCTTATCTGATGCTTAGTTTCTATCTTATTAAAAAGTCGTAATAAGACCATCTGCTATTTATTATCTTAATAAATATGTATATGTAAATCAACAGACTCAAGAGTGCTACAATACATACATCACATTTATTTTAATTACTTAGTTTTTCTATCTAATCTATTGCAAATCAGATTATCTGACGCAGTGTTTGCATCTGCATGGAAAATGCATTTGCTTTCTTTCAGTTGCAGATTAATGGAATATAAATTTGTGTTTTGTGTGTGACTGTAACAGATGAATATTTACGTATGGGCTGTTTGTGGGCCATATAGCCCAGGGCGGCATACACAGTAGACGCTCACTTAAATTAACAAGTAAATGCAAGACCCCTATTATTGTAATATAAGTGAATCGTTAATATAACCGAATGATGGTAGGTAGATGGGCTGATGTGACAAAGCACAGCTCACATAGACCTCAAATAGGTCCGTTGTGATACCACTAACACACATCCTCTCTCAACATTTCTGATAGTTAGAACCATTCAGAGCCAACAATAAAACTCTGGAGTTTTCGAACATCCGCGCTCTCCAGCTCTTCCAAGTCAGTTAAGAAGTAGGATCCAAGTAACGATCTTCTTCTACCTGCCAAGGCCGGACAAGAGCAGAGAAGGTGGAAGATCCCTCTTCGTTCATATCCCGACAGCTTCTGCAAAAGTCATTATAGGGAAGCCGAAATCTCCTGCCATGTTCCCAATGAGACAATTCCCAGTGATAACACCCACCACCGAGCTTATATGCCTTCTGTTTAGCGACAGTAGATTTTCAGATCGGGTAACGTCCACTATGGATCAAACCGATCGAATTGTACGGCAGGTATTGCCATCAATCCATCTGGCTTTGCTAATCGCCTCAGATTTGACAATCAGTTTGCAAAAAACAATGGGCGGATAGATATTACCATATTGTTGGAGCTCCCCATTCAAACAACCCAGTCTAGCAAGCTCATCAGCCTGACAGTTACCTTCCAAGCCGCTGTGGCCAGGGACCCAGCACAGAACAAAGTTAAAATAGCTCCCCAGCTTAGAGAGGGACGATCGACAATTATCCACTGTCTTAGATCTTACCAAGATTGATTCTGGCGATCTAATTGCAGTTACCAGTTATGACATGTCGCCCTAAAAAGATTAAGATTAAATCGGCGCGATTTCCGCTTGCAAAACACTGCAGTGAGCTGGTAGGCGGAAAGTCAGGCTTAGATTTAATTCGATCCTACCGCTCCATCTGATTTGGATCCGTCCGTATATGCCGATAAAGTCAGCAATTAGAAACTCGCCTTACTTCCACTGATCCCGACTTGGGATGACGGATGTGAAGTTCTTATTGAACAGATGTTTGGGAGTGTAATAATGAGTTTCTGTAGGAATATCCAAACTATTTAAAATGGATGAGTGGCCGAAGACAGACGAGGTACACAGTCCGGTTTCACGAAGGCGTATGGCAGTGATTATTATTTGCAGTTTGTTCGCCCATGATATCCAAAGGAAGCAGGTTGAGCAGCACGTCCAAGGCTGCAGGCAGAGTTGACCTCAATGCTCCGCTAATGAGGACGCAAACTAGTCTTTGGACCTTACTAAGAAGGCTGCAATTGGCTGCAATGTGAAGGGCTTTCCACGAAACCACAATATCATGAATAAGAATGGGGCGTAGAACAGAAACGTAAAGCCTGTGCACAACATTTGGTTGCAGACCCCAGCTTCTACTTATGGCTCTCCTGTAGGAGTATATAGCAATAGTAGCATTTTTCGCTCGTTCCTGGATACTGGGCTTCCAACCTAACCTAAGCGAATGAAGCACGAAACGTATTTTATCTGTCTTTATTATTCAAATATAATATAACTACTATGTCAATTTATTTTTACTTTTTTAAATAAGCAATTGTGGTTTATTTCTGCATCTGCATAATAGCAATCCTTTGTTGCTTCTCAGTAAGGTTACGAATTTCGAATTTCATTATAAGTTGAACCGCATTGTTCGCATCATTTACATAATAAGTTTCACTATTATAAATTAAAGTGTCTTGCGGTAACTCGTTGACATTATCCTCTTCCTCGGTAATTTCGCCATTGCTTTCAATTTTAATGATATCCCGTTAAATAGAATAGACATTCCAAGCGTTAATATCCTGAGAATTAATATGAGCCGAAAATGCGATATTCCCACGTCCACACTTGCCGCAACACCGTCGCAGGAGAGCGCAAAGGTACTCCTATCGCGTTTTCCGTTAAATATGATGTTAAATCAATGGTTTTGACGTCCTCTTTTCGAAAAACGAGTCTTGCCCCGTCCACAATTGCCGGAAGTGTGCTGCAGGAGCGTGTAAAGCTTATGTTTCAAGTCGACGAGCAACCCTTATCGAAGTTCGCGCTAAATGCCATGTCAAATCAATGGTATTGACGTTGTCTTTCCGAAAAACCAATTCTGCCTCGCGAACGCTTGGCAGGAGTGGGAAGCAGGAGTGCGCGAATGTGATGTTCGAGGTCGACAAACTACTCTCATAGAGATTTGCGACAAATAAGGTGCCAAGTCCTAGGTCTTGATGTGCTCTTTCAGAAAAATCAGTCTTACCTCGCAAAAGTGGGTCAAATATCAAATAAGTTTGTTCGTACGCCCAAATTCCCTCTCCTGCCACGTACTTTCGGCAAGCTATCGCGACGCAGGATTGATTGGTTTTTCGGAAAGCGCGCTTTTGCCACCTATTTCCGGCAAATTTAGGCGAGAGAGGTTTGGTTTTTGAAGAGAAGAGGATGCCAAGACCGCGATGGGGGTAAACTCTTGATCCTAAAAATCACCTTTGTACTCTCCTGTCAGGATGTTGGGCAATATTTGGAGGGAGTAAGATCACAAATTCGGAAGTCATGCGCAGCCCTCTACACTTTTAGGCATTTTTGCTTACACATCGACATGAGGTTAGTTCCGGCAGAATTTGCTCAGGCAGGATTGATATCCCATCATTGCACATTTACTCTATAATCGAATTACTGTCCGGAAAGAAAACGCGATGCGGGTAGTAAAATGCGGTCGTCTCCTATACTAACTGTGCTTTGCAGAGTTAAGCTTATCTGAAATCTATTTTTCCTCGAACAAACTTAACATTGACGATTTCTTGCTCCATGAACACCTTCCTAATCATCATCGAGCAATGCGCTGAATACGATAATCCGATTTACTTGCTTTTCATCGATTTCGAGAAGGTTTTCGATAGACTCTATATGGGCGGCGTTGTGCAGAAGAGGCATCCCTGATAAGTTTGTCGCTATTACCAGGGCAACCTAGAATCGCGCGAAATGTCGCGTTCTGCATAGAGGTAAGGCATCGGGGGACTTTGAAATTCGCAGTGGATTTCGGCAGGGGTGCCTCATCTCACCGATCCTCGGCAGACGAATTCAATTAACTTTAAATTCTTATCTACAACATTTTGTGCCGAATGAATACGGTTTGGTTTGTGGTTAGGGGTCAGCAACCTGGCAACCCAACGTGCGCACACTTTGGTCATCCCCAACATTTCACTAAGGATGTTAGCGACCGACATTCAACTAATTTCGATATAAGGAGGTAGTGCATTCGCAATGTTGGCAAGGGTCAGGCGCCCTTTCCGTTGAACGATCTCCAAAAACACACTTCACTGCTTTGCACTCGGCCACACACGAAGGACGCCCGAAGTGCGGTTCATCAACGACGTTTTGATGGCCAAAGCTGTGGCGAAAGCCACGCACCATTTGCACACTCATCGCACCTCTGCCGTCTACTGAAAAAAATCTCCCGGTGAAATTCAGTCGCATTTTTGCCACCGGAATTGAGAAAACGGATCACCATTGCTGCAGAGCTACTGACGCCCAGCTATTTGGCGGGAAACAAAAACAACCGACGCAGGTTGGCACATTCATTAAAAAAAAAATCCCATTAAAATTCGACTAAATTTACAACACAGAGAAACTTTTTGGACAACCCTCGCAACTCTTAAACAGGCGAAATATAATTTTCTGTATACTGGTCCACGAGCAAATATGTATCTTTTCAGCAGCGCACCTTTCTTTATACCCTCCGTTTGAGCTGGTCGAAAACGAAATTTGCTTGGTAGTTGCTGGTACACTAGTCCAAATGCTCAAGAACACAGCAAAATGCTCCATGACTTGCTCAATGTTCAAGTGTAAACGAAGCATTATAATCAGAAATATGTAATTTGCACTTACACATTTGGGGGTCCAAACTTAGATACGGTGGAGCTACGAATGAACTTCGTACGATTTCCCATAAATTGAATATAGTTGATCATCGTTCAGCAATTCCTAGAAATACACAAACATAGTCATCAATTAGATTCAGTAGATTCAGTGATAAAATAAAAAGCTTAACATTTTTAGTGATTTTCATGCCGTGAAAAAAAAAAATGTTTACTAAAATGTTCATTGCTTCATTTAGTTCAATGCTTCGTCATGGTTAGTGGGTTATGACCCCACAAAATAAGATACCTCTCATTCCAGAATATTGAAGTGGATATCTGCATAAGTCCCGTACAGAATCACAGTAGTCACTTAATTATGTCACACGCACACATGTCTTCAATAATAGTTTCTATTTTAACAAAATATCAACAACCTAAATTTGTCACTGAAAACCGTATCTTCGCGCTCCCGGGCCTAACTGGCATTAAGAATAATGCATATCATGAGGAACTGAGCCCATCATTAACGCAAATTGCTCACGAAACAGCAAAAATATTATAATGACGAAATCCACTACATCTCGCTATCTTGTATCTACTGAGTTTTCTGCTTGCGTTCCTAGTACATTTTATAGCTGTGTATGTATGAAAGAAAATGTATCTTATTGGACTCAATAGGTTTTTGGAAGCAATGATAGAATGAAATCAAACGCGTCTAGTATCGTCTGACGCAACAACTAACTACGAGTATAACGATTCAATGGATTAGAAAAAAAAAATAAAACAGAAAATCATTTAACTTTGGAAAGCGAAGCCATGGACATTCATTCCACTCCTCGATTATTCCTTTTTCTCTAAAATGTTGATTATAGTACTCGATTCGACATCGAAACAAACAAAATTCCCCAATTGTAATTGTCGCAAAACGCATAAATTGAATTGGAAATGGATCCAAAGACGAAATCGAATTGAAATTGAAATTTAAATAGGCTACTGCCGAAATGTTTGTTTTGTTTTCACTTGGGCTTCATTTCGGAATATGCGTTTGGGATGTCCTATTAGAATGTGTCTTCTTCGTGACGAAATTACACATTACGGCAATGGCCACACTTATTGCTGCCGTCCACTGGAAGCGAATTTGAGCGAAGTAAGTGCGGCCGTCCACTGGAAGCGTATTTGAGCGGCAACGCGCTCCCGCGACAAAAACATCAACAAGCGGCAATGCGCGCCAGATCCAAAGTTGAGAATTTTCATTACAAGCGTTTGAGCGAAGCGGCTACCCGACTCGAGCGCCAGATCCGAAAAAAAAAATTAATCTGCCGCTTGTACCCGGGCAACGTTTAGAAATTTGTTCCGTGAAGTGTATGTTGTGTCTTTTTTTGTTCAATGGAGGACGCAGAAAAATTGACAAAGGTTCTGTGCATGCTTACAGGGATATGAGAGGTAGTAAAAAAGATATCATTCGAGGGATATTCAAAGGAAACTTTTGGAAAAATTAGCTGGAAAATTGGGTTCGGATGGTATGGTGAATAATGAGATGTCACGCATAGTTGCTAACGGACAATTTGTATCAATTTTCAATCCGTTTCATATCTTCGTACAGTTTGTGAAGCATTTACTTCGGTTTTCCGTTGTGTTGGATTAAAAAAATGAATGCATATTAATTAGGCTATTGCAATGAGATAGTTTTCATCTATTATCAATTACGCAATTGCATGTACACTTTTTAAAATTGACATTAACGTAAAAAAATAAATAATAAAAAATAAAAATGTTAACAATGAAAAACGCGTTCGCGACGGCATGTTAAGTACCACGTCGTGTTCGTAGCCAAATATAAGTCGATGCAACACCCGACTTGGAAGGTTCCCGGTCACGCCTCTCCAACGAGTGCGAAGCAGAGGTGTCTGATGAGGCGCGCTAAGCACCAGTGGTCGAAACCGACAAATGCGTTTTTGGGCCTCCTTCGCGGGTACTTGATTCTTAACATTTTTACTTTATTTTTGATTGTGTAGTCCCACTCTGAACGGATAAGGGCATGTTAAGTACCATATAGTATGTTGTATGGTGGTCGCCCGCAACAAAAAAAAACTTGTTTGTGACATTAACGTAATTATATTTTGAAGGCGTGCAACATATTGAATATAATTCGTTAAAAAACCGACGGAAAATGAATCAAATCCTACACAGGTATATACGAAATGGATATAAAACTGAGGCACCGTGAAATTAATCATTTTGAAATTAGTCATTAATGGACAAGTTCAGCTGAATCCGAAAGTGGCCATGCATACTCGCATTCAATGTTCAATTTCGTTTAAAAATGAAAGTATGTATGCGCAAGACTATTTTCACTTTCCTGCGCATACCTTATTTCGATTTAAAGCCGAAATTGTCCATAGCCCAAAAAAAATGCTGGATGCAGATATACTAGGACGAAGCGAAGGAGTGAAACGAACGACCTAGGGCCATATACGGGGGGTCGCAACTAGGGGCGCAGCTCGTTCCTAACCGAAATTGTCCATGAGCACTTTGTGCTCAACCGTCAGTATCGCATAAAAAAATAACGCTCGTTTCGCTCGCTCTGGACACTGCATGGCCATTTTCGTTATTTCGGATGGCCACTTTCACCATGGCTAATTTCGGTGCCCCGCAAACTGATACGATATAGTCTAGAAGCAAACCCATACTCGAGAAATGAAATGAAGCTTATATGGAATTGAAATAAATAGAAAACAAAAATGATAATCGGAATATGCCTTATAGAACGTTTACGCTGGACTTGAAATCGCGGATTTCGAATAGCTGGCTTCGAAATCCCGAAAGTGTTTACGCTGGTACTTTTCAGATTTCATTTGACAATTAATAAATTAAATTAGGTTTTTACGTCAATTAATAGTCAAATTTTAACTTTGTTTGACAGTTGACAATTTAATAATTATTTTTAACTGTCACTCGAATATTCACCACGATCGAATTTTAAGCATTACAATGTCAAATCAGGGTTTCAATCGCGATTTCAGAAGGATTTCATGGTGTACTTGCTAAGTATCAAGATTTCGTTTGGCAATAAAATGTATGCGAAATCCGTCGGATTTCACGGAGAATTCGCCGAAATCCCATTTTACGAGATTTCGAGTCCAGCGTAAACGTACTATAAGTCAAATTAAAAAAAAAGAAAACGGTCCAGATATGTGTAAGGATGATGGGGTTTTGAAGATTAAGTCAGTCGATTAAACTATTAAAATGTATTCGACTGAAAGTAAACTTATAACAAAACGACTGGGTGGGTGAGGATAAAAAGGTTATAAAAGGGATTCATGCACACGCTGCAAATGTAATACGACATTGTAAAGTCGTTCAAATTTTTAAAGTACGCACAGAACACTTCACTTTATCTTAGCTCAACACAAACTGAACAGTGAATGCGCCTGAAATGGACGACCTATGCAGCTTCTAGCCGCGTGTCTCATAGCCGCTTGTTAGTGCGAGAGCGCTTGGCGGCGCGTTTACGCTTCCAATTAACGACTGTCCTAATCCGGAGGTTTTGGGAGTGCCAAATACTCGTAGTACGATTTTTCGTATTTTGTGCGATTTTCATCTTCAAATACGATTTTAAGTCTTGACATTCACGGACGGTTCAAATTAGTCATGGTATGATCCGCTAATTTCGCGTGTTGGGTTGGATCGGACCTGATCCGGTACGGTAGCGCAGTGTGTTGAAGCATCAGTCTCATGTTTGACTACTGGCGTTTCTGGTTCGAATCCTGTCTACAACGACTTTCATGGCCATGGATGTGCAGGAGGTGCATGCTGGCAACTGCATTCTCCGAAACCACTTTAAGAAGCGTCAACTGGGCCACATGGCTAAACCCAACAAGGGGTTAGGGCAATTGAGAGTGAAAACCAAGGTCGGGCACAGGCACACCCCATGTTTCTGAAATGGAGTGGATTAATCCGATTCGCATTTGCAATGCGGCCAATCTTTATTTAAGAAAAGCATTTTGTAATGTTTACACTCGATTGGGTTTTTTTTTTCAGGATAAAATAAAGATCAATAAATAATTGTGATAGAAATTGAAACCACATTATGTATGCAGTTGCGGAGTGCTGTCTAAAACTTTCCGGAATGAATTCATGGTTGTACGTAAGTAAGCTAGCTCCCATAATTTCCGAAACTTTGACTTCATATCTTTTGTCAGAGACCGAAAAAATCTCACTTCCAGCCAGATAGGTCGTGTTAACAAAAAGAGAGTATTGCTGTTCAGGATCCGCCATATTTTTCTTTTTCAATTTTGATTTCAAATTCGCAATAAGCGAAGCAAAAAATCCCAGTAGATTTTCCAACAAGATTTGGTGTGTTTCTGAAAAAAGGATTGCCGTTCAGGATCCCCATTTCGTTTTAGATTTTTTTGCAATTTGACTTTAGATTCGCAACAGGGACTCAAACAACCCTCAACTAGTTTCTCCTTCAGGCTGTGTCGTAAGCAGCGCACGTAAAGTACAACAACAAGTCGGGCGTTTAAGAAGTTCCAGAGTTCCCACCCAAGCGCGATTTGGCACCGGAGGATAAACATAATGCCGTACACTATCGTAGGTATATTAGGTAGGTGTGTCATTTCACCTAGTAAAATATACATTTTTCGAGATTATGTTATGTTAAATGGTTTTCGAAAAAAAAATGTATCGTGTCTCTTTTTTTAATACATAGATTAGTGTAATCTTTATCTTAGATACTCTCTTATTGTCATAATTTTTGCCTCTTTTTTTACAGAAAAGACGACTCATACAAATTTGATTCGAACCAGGTGGGAAGGAAGCCGCTTCCCAGTAGGCGGCGCACGAGTCGGTAGGCTATGAAATGAGTTCGACAGTGTATGGTGAAACTTAGTGTCGCATGTTGCTTCGAAAAAGGTATTCTTTCGAAGTAAATATTTTGCCGATTGATCTTGTGCGCAATGAAAGAATTAGTTAAGCAAACTGAGACGCGAAGACACCTGCAATGGGCTATTCCTCGCTCGTAGCCGCTTATTTCCGCACTGCTTGTTGGCGCTTGTGTCTCGGGAGCGCATTGTCACTCAAATACGCGTGGAGAACTGCGCTTATTCAACTTTGAAAGGGTGGAGGCATGTAATATATGTACAATGAATTAAAATTGAGGAGGAACGCGTAGCGCAATGAAATATGTTAAACATTTTTGGACATAGCCTTCGACTATGTACTTCTTGCACAATTGAGCAATTGACTTAACGTCTTTGATGGAGTGGTTAATGTTGGCCCGAATACACCAAAGTGGTACACATTATGCAAAATTCATATTTCCAAGCTTTTAGGCCAGGCATTCATTTGAATATGCCATAAATTTCACCTTAAGTGCTCGTCTTCCTAGCGGGGCGGCTATATCCTCGGGATCTAAAACTTCTTGTTTTCATGAGTCTTTTCCACGTAAATAATGTTACTCGGAAAGTTATCGTTCTGTAGTAAGAAGACAGTGAGGCCCAGAAATGTTTAAAAGATGAACTGTACAGATACGGACGGGTACGTCGGCGTCGTGTTCTGACATAATACTCGTATCTAGGCGAATTGATACGTATCCAATGAGAGTGAAAGTATTTTCTGAAATTCGAATCATTTTTGGGCAATTTGATTGGGTTTGTATAAATAACCAGGCAAGATTTAGGTTAGTGCTTTGGGGTACATAGTACTTTGGTTAGTTAAGTATTTTATTTTCAACCTCGATCGATTCGATTACATAAAATGGGAGTAGAAGTTCGAAGCCGTGTTACAGGTAAACATCCAACGATCAAAAAAAGTTAATCTGGCACATAAAACACAAAATCCTTAACCAAACAAATCGTACTAGTGAAAATCGTTCCGGTATTCCATTCTTGGAATTCTCTACTTTCGAAGAGTAAGAAGAGAGAATGCTTTTACTTAGACTTCAATTGAATTGGTAATTTTCAAGAGGAGTCATTTCAAGAAATGAAAATTTTACATTAGAAACAAAAAGAAAACTGTTTTGGTTCCATGAAATTATAATTAGAATAGCGCAATATTATTGTTTGGTTGGAAGAAATCAATATTGTTGTAAGAACACGCGAGATATTCTTTCTTTTGGGATGACTAATTTTCTAAATTAACCCGAGTTTTTAAGGGAAAAATCTGATTAAGAAAAAATGTGTGCTAAGTTTAGAAAAGCGTAAATTTTAATCTGTCAAAATTTGCGATATTTAAGGGTACTTTGCCTGCCTGCTTCATACAAAAACAATTTACCCATATACTCGTACCTACTTTCTAATCAAATTTGTGATTTTTTCAATGCGATTTCATATCTTTATACCCTATCGTAGACTTTATAAGGTATAGGGTATATTGGTTTGCCACAACGAAAATATGTACCACTCTATAGGAGGTTCCATACGTATACCAATACATAGAATATTTATGTATATATAGGTATATAGAAATGATAAGGTTCACTTTCTGAATCGATTTATCCATGTCTGTCTGGCTGTCCGTCCATCCGTTTGCATAACTTAAGGTATACCTGCACAAGTACAACTGTACAGGTGTATCTGAACGTCTGTGTTGTCGCCTTGATGTAAACCTGCACAGGCCTACATAGACAAACAGAGGAGAATCAATTGGGAAAATTGGAGAGTTAAGGTTCTAGTACACGTGACGCGTAAGCCCTTTGGGTGCGTCAAATCTACGATACCCGTCCCGTGTAAACAGCAAACAGGTTTACAACAACGCGTAACTTGTTAGCTGACAACGGGTGCTTATCCGCCGTTGATGAATCCAACAATAAAGAAATGAAAAAAATGATTTCAGTACATCGACTTTTGCATTATTTCCGCGTCAGTAAAATTCGCATCGACACCCGTTTCTGACGTTTCGTCCACGTAAACTTGACTTACGTGTAAGCACTGAATGGGTTTACGCGACTCGGGTTAAATTACGCGATTGCGTATACGCGCCCCGTCTATCAGAACCTATAAACCGTAGGATGTGTGTAGTATGGTAACCTGAGCGTATACTTTTCAAGTGTATACTGTATGCCGCAGAGGTAAACTCAAGTTGTTATTTTTTATTCGAACATTTATCACGTAGTGCGTACTAGTGGCATGTAGTACTACACTGGCACTTGTGACAAATACCTAATGCTGGAATACAAAAGTTGCTCAAAGATTCTTTAATAAGTTGTTAGAGTGGCAATGTCTTAGCGGAAGCCACCTGGGATCGACCCACATAACATATCAAAAGATTAGAATTTACTGAACCTTTTGCAAGGTAATGCCATCTTTTCAGACTCTATTCGCTGGACTATTTGTATTAGGATCTACTAGTTGGTTGATATTGCAAATTCGCATTATTCCAAATGCCTTACTACACGATACATGAACCCCATTTCCGTTCAAATATTCTTCCAAGAACCGCAATCTGAATCAAACATCAGTAGCCTAAGAAAGATACTCCAAAAATCTGATTCAGATTATAGTACATCACGTCACACCACAAGCACGTTACTTTTTCATTCGATCATGTTCATATTATCCTAACCCAGGCATAATGCCGCTTTTTCCATATAAAACAGTCGCTATCAAAAACATTATCCTACGTGCCTACGCTACATACGACTATTCTGTAATATAAGTCGACCTAAAGACAAAGACAACCAATACAATGGGAACCACATTGGCCCAATGTGGCCAAAAATCAATAGATAAATGATTGGAGAGATACTTTGTTATGTATCTGCAAGATAGCGAAAATTTTTTCCTTGTAATGCTAATTCTCAAGCGTCTTGCTTTGCATACGAGAACGACCGCAGCCATATTGTAGTACTCGTACATGGTCGTTATTGCTTCGAATAGTTTTGTGGGAAGTTGGACAGAGAAAAGTACTTTTTTCAATCTTGTCTCCTGGTATTTCCTGTGGCTCAAGGTCGGTGTAGAAGATGAAAAACGACACTTTCATGCAAAATTGAAAACTTACTCTACGTATGATAAAATACGAGCAAGTAAGAAATCGTTATCAGAACGTGTGCACTCATGTAGTATTCATGGTATGTGCTTTTAAATAAATGAAAACTAGGTTAGGTTGGGTTAAAGGGTTTCCGTGCTTATCACAGCGCACACGGTCCACAGCAGGGACCGTTGTCTTACCACTGATGATTCATCACACGACTATCCTAATCATTAAACCAGCCTGAATTTTAAATGAAAGTAATGGAACTGGCCAATATCAACATTAGTTAAGTCGTCGAATTCGGTGAAGAAGTGAGCTCCCACGTATGCATTTGAAATGAAAACGCACTCTTCCTCCGCCTCCTCGTCACCGCAACTTCTACAGAAGCCTCCTGGCGTGCTCACCAATCGCAAAATGTCCACTGATGACTCCCACAGCTGCTCTGATGTGCTTCCGAGTGACAGCAACTTAGCTGATCGGCTAGAATACAATCTGGGCCACAGGAGCTTTGTTGAAAGATAAATATGTGTTGTCACTTGACTTAACCATCTAGAGTAAGTCTTGACAGTAGCTTCGGATTTAATAGCTAGTTTGTAGCCAGCGATAGGCATGTAAATAATCCGACGAATTTCTTCGTCCAAGTTTCTTGTACCTAGTCTGGCAAATTCGACTGCTTTACAGTTACCAGGGAAACCATTGAGGCGCGGAGTCCAGCATAAGATAATGGTAAAAAAATGATACAAAGTATCTACACTGCATGCAGATACATCGGAACATGGATATGTCTTTGGCTACCGACTGCGTGGAACCTGTTGTGTTGAAGATATCGACGTAAGTTTTATAAAGATCCCAGTATAGTTATACTGGATGAATTCATTCGACAAAACACGTCCCACTCTTTCGGTAGGCATAAGATGAACCAATGTATCTGCATGCAGTGTAGATACTTTGTATCATTTTCAAGACATACCGTCCCGCATAGTGTACAGGAGAATACAAATTAAACCAACCGTTGCCCCGTGTGTGGATCAAGCGATCATACACTCTACATATTTTATTTATACGTATGCGCCTGTGCTTCGTTAGTACGTCAATCCGCGATCGATCGCGTCAAGCCGCGGTTAGCTAAACACACTTACTATTAGGCAAAGACCTTTTCCATAGTCCTCCGCGTGGGCGCCCCCTGGTAACGGCAGTGTATCAATTCGCTGACGGCCAATGTCTTAGCGATAAGACAGTTTGGAAAAGGCAGATAGCTGTAGCCTGAATGGCTGACGAACACCTAAGCGTCTCAGGTCTAGTAGGATGGAATGACTTGCGTAGTTGGACCTACCTGCTACATAGTTGTGTGGGCTCCAGCACGTTTACTAAACCATCTGAAGCAGCTATCTCCGAGGCCATCCCCCGAATGGGGTTAAGCGACGTGCTGACAACTCGTCCTTGTAAAAACCACTCCATGTCAAGAAACCTGGAACAAAAGCCTCGGATTGGACGGACCAACAACGACGACCACGCAAACGAATAATGGATTATTCTTTCGGATCCTGGAATGTACGCTCCCTGAACAAACCGGGGGCCGAGAAGGCCCTCCTTCAACAGGTCGAAAGGTACAAACTGAGCATTACTGCAGTCCAGGAAACAAATTGGCTTGGCAGCGAGATTAATGACAAGAAATCGCACACAATTTTTACAAGTGGCAAACCATCGGGCCGCAAGTAGTTTGGAGTAGCATTTATAGTGGACAATCACCTCAAACCGCATATTACTGACTTCAAACCCATAAATGAACGGCTGTGTGCAATTCGCATCAAGACTCGATTCTTCAATCTCTGGCTCACCAATGTGCATGCCCCCACTGAAGTTAAAGAAGACGCAGTAAAAGACGAGTTCTACGCCCGCCTTGAAACTCTCTTCGACTCACTTCCAACAAACGACGTCAAATTGCTGCTGGGAGACTTTAACGCGAAAGTCGGAAATGAAAGTTGGCACCGGGGGACCACTGGAGGCCACAGCCTCCATGAAGAATGTAACGATAACGGCCAGCGACTTATCGACTTTGCCTGCAGCAGGAATCTAATCGTAAGCTCTACGTGCTTCCCGCATCGACGCATTCACAAGCAGTTCTGGAAGTCTCCAGACGCGCATACCGTCAACCAAATTGACCACGTCCTCATTTGCAGGAGATGGGCATCTAGTGTCATGGATGTCCGCTCCTATCGAGGAGCAAACTGCGACTCAGATCATCACCTGGTGAAGACGACCTACAGATGTAGAATTTCCTCAGTGCACCAATCAAGAATCACCCCTTCCAAAATCTTTGCGGTTGATAAGCTCTTGAGTGATGCTACAGGGTGGCGTATACTACCACCCTTGAGGAAAAACTATCACCTATGCTACACAACATCAGCAACACAGGCGTCCATGGGTTCTGGGAAGAACTCAAGGGTACCATCAAGAATGTCGCAGAGAAGGTCGTGGGATATAAAGCCCGGCGAGCGCGAAATGACTGGTTCGACGAAGAATGCAAAGACTCACTTGACGCGAAAAACGAGGCCTACAGACAATGGATTCAACGAGGAACCAGAGCCAGAAGAGAAAAATATGACGAGCTACGGCGAATATCGAATAGAATAATTAGACGTAAGAAACGTAAATACTTTGACGAGCAGTTGCTGAACATAAACGAAAACTTAGCTAATAGGAACACCAGACAAGCGTACAAACTAGTAAATACAATTAAGAACGGCTACCAACCCAGGACTAGCCTTTGTAAGGACAAGGATGGAAACATCATCAGCGACAGCGATGGTATTAACAAGCGATGGGCCTCTTATTTTGAAGAGCTTCTAAACCGACCATCTAACATCCCCACACAGGAAGCTCTCAACGATATTGTTGATCTAGGCCCACCCATTCAACCCCCGACAGTAGAGGAAGTTGATCTCGCATTGCGGTCACTAAAACGAAATAAAGCGCCGGGCGCTGACGAGATTCCAGCTGAACTGCTAAGATTCGGTGGAACGAGTCTAGTTGATGCCATACATCAATTACTCCTGCGAGTATGGGAGAACGAGGAGATTCCTGACGATTGGCGCAGAAGCATCATCTGTCCAATTCATAAAAGATACAAAGTATCTACACTGCATGCAGATACATTGGAACATGGATATGTCTATGACTACCGACTGCGTGGAACCTGTTGTGTTGAAGATGTCGACGTAAGTTTTGTAAAGATCCCAGTATAGTTATAACTGGATGAAATCATTCGAAAAAACACGTCCCACGCTTTCGGTAGGCATAAGACATATCCATGTACCCATGTATCTGGTGGCAGTGTAGATACTCGTCATAAATTCTGCTTTGCTTTGCCCTGTCCGCTTGGGCTCCTTTCTCTCGCGGGATCGTTTCGTTTTCGTTTGCATCGCGTGAGTGCAATATTCACCTCCTCTCGTGCACCCTGTTCCATCTACCCGTTCGGTACAGTTTGCAGACTGCAGCCTATCGACATTTCTCTGAGTACGTTTCTGCTAATCGCAATCACGCTTCCCACCATCTTTTCCCAATCGGACGTGTATTGTGTTTGTGTATCTATTGCAAAATCGCTCCCACACTATCCGTCTCATCCCGCCCCTTTACTCGTAATCAACAGTCCGGGTCCGGCACACACAATCCGTTTCTCAAGTAACGCGTGCGACTCTATGCGATTGTGTCCGGCAAACAAAAGTAAACAAAACATTCCAACACACGCACAAAGAGAATGCACAAGAAAAATTTTGGAATTTTTGCAGAAGGGGGGGGGGGGGCATTTCATCTTCTGCAGACCTCTGAATGTACAGCATGTCACGATGAGCTGCCCGGAACTATAACATCCTGCGACGAATATTTCTCTATTTCGGGGCTTGGGAGATTTTAACTCGCGCAGTACGAATCCGCCATTTTGTTTTATGATACGTTTATTGCATGTGTGGTGGGGGCCCACATTGTGGGCCAGTCAGACCTCAAATCGCCGCCATTGCAAATGAACAACCATTTGGATAGAATGAACTTCATCCGCGATGGCTCTCGCTCTCTATCTTCGGGGGGCGGAAACTATGTAATGTACACACTCTCAAATTGCGTCTGCGCATGTCCAAATGTTAGTCGAACTGACTACTTGCTACTTTTTCTGGGACCCTATTGATTCAGATATGTAGTACAACGCGCGCTATTTTATTTGTTTGGATTCCAGTCATTTTGAACATTTTGGAATTTTTGCGGAAGGGGGGCATTTGATCTTCTGCAGACCTCTGAATGTACATCATAACATATAACATCCTGCGACGAATATTTCTTTATTTCGGGACTTGAGAGATTCTAACTCGCCTAGTATAAATTCGCCATTTTGTTCTATTTGTTTATTGCACGTGTGGTGGGGGCCCACATTGTGGACCAGTCAGACCTCAAATCGCCGCCATTGCAAATGCACAAACGCAGTCGCTGGATCACCCGATTTGGCTCGAATAAACTTCATCGGCTCTCGCTCATCTTCGGGGGCGGGAACTATGTCTACTCTCTCAAATTGCGTCTGCGCATGTCCAAATGTTAGTCGAACTGACTACTTGCTACCTTTTCTGGGACCCTAGTGATTCAGATAGTACAACACGGGCTATTTTATTAAATGATGAATGGGAATTGGCGGAAATTGAAGGTCATTGAGAGTCCGCCCGTTCACCCGTACACTATGTTATTTTTTTGCCGTCTACAACGTCAACTTTTATCGCTATCAAATCAACATCCCAACATGTACACACAGGATCCCCGCAAGCTCACCGCCCGCGCGGATCTACGAGCAACAGCCATGCACAATGACCACTTCACTCAAACGACATGCACAACCAGAAAAGAAAAATTTTCAATGGGCTTGTTTCCTCTTCTGACCCCCGAGTAGAAAAACAGACATTTCGTGTGACGGACAGATTTTTAGGATGACCCCCAGCTAAAAGACATATCCATGTCAAAAGGGAGATAAACTGCGGTGTGAGAATTACAGGGGCATCTCACTAGTTTGTACGTCCTATAAAATTTTGACGAAAATTCTGGAAAATAGAATAAAACCGTACGCAGAACAAGTCATTGGCGAATATCAAAGCGGTTTCAGACCTGGGCGCTCCACAACCGATCAGCTCTTCTCAGTCAAACTGATACTCCAGAGGTGCTGGGAATACAACGTAAACGTATACCAAATCTTTGTCGACTTCAAGCAGGCATACGACAGTATCGATCGTGGAGTACTGTACAACATCATGCTGCAATTTGGTATACCGGCCAAATTAGTGCGACTGACAAAGATGACGATGACCAACTCCGTCTCACAAGTCAGGATCCAGAATAGACTTACTGATCTATTTGAAACACGCACTGGTTTGAAACAGGGCGATGGACTGGCACCGACGCTCTTCAACCTAGCACTGGAATACGTTATTCGGGCCATGAATATGGACAACAGCAAGACGCTACTCATCAAGTCGACACAATTAGCAGCGTACGCCGACGACATCAACATCATGTCCCGAAGATTGGCTGACGCAGAAGAACTTCTGCATACGCTCGATACCGCTGCAAAGGAAGTTGAATTACGTATTAACGAGGGTAAAACTAAAATAATGATGCAATCGGTGACAAGGACACCTGCACAACCGAGCATCAACGTGGGGGACCTCCACATCGAGTTCGTGAACAACTTCATCTACCTGGGTTGCAACCTGTCAAGGGACGCCAACGAAACTGACGAAATCAAGCGACGGATACAGTTAGCTAATAAGACTTTTTTCTCGGTTCTCCCCATAATGAAATCGAAGCATGTGCACAGAAACACGAAGCTCCGCGTGTACAAAACCATTATACGACCAGTGCTATGCTATGGCTGCGAAGCATGGACCCTAACTCAAGCCTCCGAAAACATGCTAGACACTTTTGAACGTAAGGTTCTACGGCGAATTTTCGGGGCTCTTTGCGATCGAGATGGATGGCGCATCCGGTACAACCATGAGTTGTATGAAATGTACGATGAGCTGCAAGTCTCGAAAATCGTCAAACTACAACGACTTCAATGGGCAGGGCATGTACAAAGAATGGACGATGATCGCATGCCTAAGAGTGTAATGAATGCAGAACGAGTCGACGGAGCGAGACTGCGAGGACGACCGAGATCTCGTTGGGAGAGCTCAGTAGGTGTGGACGCCGCGCAGCTGCTGGGCTCCCAAAATTGGAGGACGCGGTCACGTGACCGAGATAATTGGAGGACAATGATCCAGGCGGCCAAGGCCCGACGTCGGGCTGTCGCGCCACGATGATGATGATGATTAGATACTTAGATAGTACTCGTCTAAGTCTAAAGACGGTAAGCGCGACAACACAATTTTATTGCATTAACGTTTACGTTATCCGCGCTGCACAAACTGCATCATCTGCACTATTCTCCTCACTAAATCAGAATTGTGCACTGTTAGTTGATATATCATATCGCGGTCGTAAGTTCCTTACATCCACAGGAAAAACACGTTGGTGACATTGGTGACACTGATTTCAGTCGGCTGGATGGGATTGGCCATCACGAGAAAGGGGTGGATCCGCCGCGGAAGTGTAGTCCAAGGTCCGTGGAGCAAGCATCTCTTCCGCACTGTCGCCGATGACGAAGCAACGTCCATCCATTGAACTTCTTCGACTCAAACGTCTCTCCATTGCCTGCATACGAGTGTGTGTGTATGTGTGTGTATGTGTGAAGTTGAAGCTATTTCCCGACCTACCCCAACGATTTTCTTACTGAGTCCGGTTAGTGACTAATTGATGAAAACAAAAAGATTGCTGTGAAGGAGGAGCCATAGCGCTGTGCACGAGTGAGGGAGTCAGGTTGTCTGGATGTGGCTGGTGTTGTAAGCAGATTTGAATCACGAGGGGATGGCAGTTGAATGATGTTGACTTGTTTTATGGGTGCCTGGTTGTTTAGTCAGTTCATGATGCGAAGTTTTTCGATTTTCGTGAGTTCCCTTTGATGACTGACTCGGATTGACTGAGGATCGGCCACTACATTCATAGAACTCGGAAAAATTTTCAATGGGCTTGTTTCCTCTTCTGACCCCCGAGTAGAAAAACAGACATTTCGTGTGACGGACAGGTTTTTAGGATGACCCCCAGCTATAAGACATATCCATGTCAAAATTTCAATGGGCTTGTTTCCTCTTCTGACCCCCGAGTAGAAAAACAGACATTTCGTGTGACGGACAGATTTTTAGGATGACCCCCAGCTATAAGACATATCCATGTCAAAATTCACTCATCTCCGTATGCACAGAGCGACAAGGACTGTGGCCTTGACGTAATCAGGCCACGTTCGAGCGATTTAGTTACAGCTTTGCTGGCAGTAAAAATTTTTATCTCTACATATGTAAATGAAAACTAAATAATTCCTATATGAATAAGGTTGATAAAAATACAATATACAACCTATGTTGTTGTAGTTGCCTGTACTAACATTTTCGTGAGAAAATATAGCGGACACTCAAACGAGAGCGATCACCACTGTTATGACTGGTTTTCACGCAAAATAAAATGCAATCGAATTGTTTTCACGAGGAAATTGCTTACATCGATGTGAAGAATTTTTTTTATGTGTGTAGTTTCGTGTGATCTGTATGTTAGTACTGAGGTATGTAGCAAAAATGTTTTGTGCGATCGAAACTTTCGTCAGTTTCTGTAAGAGATTTCGGACGAAAACGGAGGTTAGATAGATAGATATATTTTTATATTATTAAATATTATAATTCTTCCAAAACGGAATTATATTAGCGCGGTTTACACCCTGTCTTTTCGTGCAAATGGACAAAACGGGTCGATAAGAGCCTGTATACAGTAGACGAAACGTACGATAAGATGGAACATGTATACAGACGACTAAACGTACGTTTTGTCGTTCAGATTGTGACTACTCACCACTAGACTACAAACTCACGAATAAGTTAAAATTCAAGTTTCCTATGCATGAAAGCAAAAATTAGAAATTTCAACGAATTTTTTGTCTTGTCCAAGGACTCGCTTGGCGAAATGACTTAATCGCCATTAAGTTAACTCATTTTAAATTTAAAAATATTAAATTTATTAACGTTAATATTAAACTGTGTAGTAATGCCAGTAAATTCGTATTTTCACGGATTCCTAGCTCGCAAAGTTCACTTAGTTTCAGATGGAACTGAAAAATATCGTCATATATATGATCCCATATTTAAATATAGCTAATAATGTGAGCGTTATGTATCGTATCGATTAATTTGCATTTCGTGGGGATACGATCGACATTATCATTTAAACATTTCCCTTAGATTTATTTTATTCCCTAGAAGTAACATTAAAAAATCATATTTCATGATAAAGTCCACATACCTATACATATACATATGTAATAAATTCAAGAGAATACATTTCACTTTCTGATTTCAATTAAAAACCATGTCGTTTGCAAATATTTCCTTTAAGTGGATAAAGCATTCAAGCCAAAATGACCCGAAGCACATCCGTTCAATTCAAAAAGGTCAGCCAGAATTCATAATGTTATATTCGTCCGAAATTGAAAGTACAAATTCAATACGAGTGTATTCGTCTCTCCATCCAGTAATTGATGCAATTTCCTCCGGAATTTCAAATGAACGGTCAAATGAACAAAAGGTCAGCACGTTCTGTCCTTTTGAAGATTTTCCGCCTTATTTTATAATAATTATATGGCATTTTCAAATTTTTTATTTGTTAAAGGTAATATTATGTTACCTTTAACTATGGATTGGAATGAATCCTATAAAATCTTCACGAATTGGTGGTACCTGCAAGTCCTCCAGGTAGTCTACATGTCGAAGACAGATCGATTGTCGTTCACCTGAAACATCCATAGTTTAATCGGCGAGTAAACTAAAGCACATTGGACGACATTTCGGCAATTCAAACTTATACCTACGTTCAATTGCGATTTGTAAGTTCGATCGCTGTGGACTCGTACTGACAGTAAACGGCGCCAAGCGGCGCCTAGCGATTATATTATACATTTAACGATTGATAATCTACTAGATTCATGATTATGAACTTGATAAAATTTAGGAGATATATAGGTTTTGTAGGGGGCAAAGACCTTTTCCATAGTCCTCCGCGTGGGCGCCCCCTGGTAACGGCAGTGTATCAATTCGCTGACGGCCAATGTCTTAGCGATAAGACAGTTTGGAAAAGGCAGATAGCTGTAGCCTGAATGGCTGACGAACACCTAAGCGTCTCAGGTCTAGTAGGATGGAATGATTTGCGTAGTTGGACCTGCTACATAGTTGTGTGGGCTCCAGCACGTTTATTAAACCATCTGAAGCAGCTATCTCCGAGGCCATCCCCTGAATGGGGTTAAGCGACGTGCTGACAACTCGTCCTTGTAAAAACCACTCCATGTCAAGAAACCTGGAACAAAAGCCTCGGATTGGACGGATCAACAACGACGACCACGCAAACGAATAAAGGATTATTCTTTCGGATCCTGGAATGTACGCTCCCTGAACAAACCGGGGGACGAGAAGGCCCTCCTTCAACAGGTCGAAAAGTACAAACTGAGCATTACAGCAGTCCAGGAAACAAATTGGCTTGGCAGCGAGATTAATGACAAGAAATCGCACACAATTTTTACAAGTGGCAAACCATCGGGCCGCAAGGAGTTTGGAGTAGCATTTATAGTGAACAATCACCTCAAACCGCATATTACTGACTTCAAACCCATAAATGAACGGCTGTGTGCGATTCGCATCAAGACTCGATTCTTCAATCTCTGGCTCATCAATGTGCATGCCCCCACTGAAGTTAAAGAAGACGCAGTAAAAGACGAGTTCTACGCCCGCCTTGAAACTCTCTTCGACTCACTTCCAACAAACGACGTCAAATTGCTGATGGGAGACTTTAACGCGAAAGTCGGGAATGAAAGTTGGCATCGGGGAACCTCTGAAGGCCACAGCCTCCATGAAGAATGTAACGATAACGGCCAGCGACTTATCGACTTCGCCTGCAGCAGGAATCTAGTCGTAAGCTCTACGTGTTTCCCGCATCGACGCATTCACAAGCAGACCTGGAAGTCTCCAGACGCACATACCGTCAACCAAATTGACCACGTCCTCATTTGCAGGAGATGGGCGTCTAGTGTCATGGATGTCCGCTCCTATCGAGGAGCAAACTGCGACTCAGATCATCACTTGGTGAAGACGACCTACAGATGTAGAATTTCCTCAGTGCACCAGTCAAGAATCAGCCCTCCCAAAATCTTTGCGGTTGATAAGCTCTTGAGTGATGCTACAGCGGTGGCGTATACTACCGCCCTTGAGGAAAAACTATCACCTATGCTACACAACATCAGCAACACAGGCGTCCATGGGCTCTGGGAAGAACTCAAGGGTACCATCAAGGATGTCGCAGAGAAGGTCGTGGGATATAAAGCCCGGCGAGCGCGAAATGACTGGTTCGACGAAGAATGCAAAAATTCACTTGACGCGAAAAACGAGGCCTACAGACAATGGATTCAACGAGGAACCAGAGCCAGAAGAGAAAAATATGACGAGCTACGGCGAATATCGAATAGAATAATTAGACGTAAGAAACGTAAACACTTTGACGAGCAGTTGCTGAACATAAACGAAAACTTAGCTAATAGGAACACCAGACAAGCGTACAAACTAGTAAATACAATTAAGAACGGCTACCAACCCAGGACTAGCCTTTGTAAGGACAAGGATGGAAACATCATCAGCGACACCGATGGTATTAACAAGCGATGGGCCTCTTATTTTGAAGAGCTTCTAAACCGACCATCTAACATCCCCACACAGGAAGCTCTCGACGATATTGTTGATCTAGGCCCACCCATTCAACCCCCGACAGTAGAGGAAGTTGATCTCGCGTTGCGGTCACTAAAACGAAATAAAGCGCCGGGCGCTGACGAGATCCCAGTTGAACTGCTAAGATTCGGTGGAACGAGTCTAGTTGATGCCATACATCAATTACTCCTGCGAGTATGGGAGAACGAGGAGATCCCAGACGATTGGCGCAGAAGCATCATCTGTCCAATTCATAAAAAGGGAGAAAAACTGCGGTGTGAGAATTACAGGGGCATCTCACTAGTTTGTACGTCCTATAAAATTTTGACGAAAATTCTGGAAAATAGAATAAAACCGTACGCAGAACGAGTCATTGGCGAATATCAAAGCGGTTTCAGACCTGGTCGCTCCACAACCGATCAGCTCTTCTCAGTCAAACTGATACTCCAGAGGTGCTGGGAATACAACGTAAACGTATACCAAATCTTTGTCGACTTCAAGCAGGCATACGACAGTATCGATCGTGGAGTACTGTACAACATCATGCTGCAATTTGGTATACCGGCAAAATTAGTGCGACTGACAAAGATGACGATGACCAACTCCGTCTCACAAGTCAGGATCCAGAATAGACTTACTGATCTATTTGAAACACGCACTGGTTTGAAACAGGGCGATGGACTGGCACCGACGCTCTTCAACCTAGCACTGGAATACGTTATTCGGGCCATGAATATGGACAACAGCAAGACGCTACTCATCAAGTCGACACAATTAGCAGCGTACGCCGACGACATCAACATCATGTCCCGAAGATTGGCTGACGCAGAAGAACTTCTGCATACGCTCGATACCGCTGCAAAGGAAGTTGGATTACGTATTAACGAGGGTAAAACTAAAATAATGATGCAATCGGTGACAAGGACACCTGCACAACCGAGCATCAATGTGGGGGACCTCAACATCGAGTTCGTGAACAACTTCATCTACTTGGGTTGCAACCTGTCAAGGGACGCCAACGAAACTGACGAAATCAAGCGACGGATACAGTTAGCTAATCAGACCTTTTTCTCGGTTCTCCCCATAATGAAATCGAAACATGTGCACAGAAACACGAAGCTCCGCGTGTACAAAACCATTATACGACCAGTGCTATGCTATGGCTGCGAAGCATGGACCCTAACTCAAGCCTCCGAAAGCATGCTAGACACTTTTGAACGTAAGGTTCTACGACGAATTTTCGGGGCTGTTTGCGATCGAGATGGATGGCGCATCCGGTACAACCATGAGTTGTATGAAATGTACGATGAGCTGCAAGTCTCGAAAATCGTCAAACTACAACGACTTCAATGGGCAGGGCATGTACAAAGAATGGACGATGATCGCATGCCTAAGAGAGTAATGAATGCAGAACGAGTCGACGGAGCGAGACTGCGAGGACGACCGAGATCTCGTTGGGAGAGCTCAGTAGGTGTGGACGCCGCGCAGCTTCTGGGCTCCCAAAATTGGAGGACGCGGTCACGTGACCGAGATAATTGGAGGACAATGATCCAGGCGGCCAAGGCCCGACGTCGGGCTGTCGCGCCACGATGATGATGAAGATAAATATAATGTTTTTATGTTTCATGGTGTCACCGGTTAAAATATTGTGTTCAAAGCAGAACGAGTTTTCGGTCTTTGAAAAGCCCATTCGTTCGTATTTGTTAAAAATGTTCGGGGGGAGAGGGTAGGGTGGGGGAATTCAGCCCCTCTTCTGGTTACCTACCTGCAAGAAACCAGAAAATAGTTACATACGAAACATACAGAAACGATTCATGTGACCTGAACCTAAAATCAGCCTTCCATCTCTATCAGAGTGAATGTGTTTTATATTCTGATAAAAAAAAATCAGTTAAGATACTAGGTGCGTTTTTGTACAGATCAGAGTATAGTAGAGCAGGACAAACGGCAGAAAAAACCTTTAGAGCAGATCAAAGTAGCGAAGACGAAAACAGGGCATATCTTTGCTGGGAGTGTGTCTTGGTTTAATTAGCATTCAAACGTCAACTCAAATTTGAAGAGGAAACTTAAATCCTCAGTACAGATACAATCGGACGAATTTCTTTTAGGCGGCAGAATAATTTGTATGTTTATTATTCCATATAATTACACAAAACGATCATTTTATTGACAGGAAATGCATTTTATGTGCTTTCTAAACTGTAAACTGCCCGAAAACTCTGACACCAGCGCCGGCTGCATTTCAGAATGCAGACTACTTAACAGAGTAGAATTTTACATTCTATCCGGAGCAGCTCAGATCAAATTGTTAGTGTAATTGTGTGGTGTTAACCTACTCTACTCTCTGCAGACTGTTACAAAAAACGCGTATGTATCATAAAATAGCCCATCAAGTCGGATAGTAGCCCCCGTAAAATACCTTTGTTCCGTCAACGACCACCCGATACTGTCTATTAAAAACCAATTTAAATTTATTGACAAAAACACGAACCAATAAGGTTCATATCTTCGCATATTGTAACGTACGACATACGAGAAGCGGACGAAGGACAACAGTCCCGCTGAAGGCCAATATGGTTCGATGTACTCGTACGTATGTATTTAATGAAGTCAGTGAAGTGAAAGAATTTTCGCTCAGTCAGCTATCCTTCAATTAAACCGAATATAGGGAGGAAAATTTGGGATGACGTAGGCAAATTTCCAAAAATACTGTTGTTAAAAAAGACGGAAGTAGGTTCGTTAACTTTTCCCCAAATAACTTTTCGTGTGAGATAGATGCTTTTTTTTTGTACAGAGCAGAGTAGAGCAGGATAAGCGGCAAACGCCACAGAGCAGATTAGATTAGCGAAGACGAAAACGGGACATGTGTTTGATGGAAGTGTGTCTTGGTTTAGTTTAGCATTCAAAAGTCAACTCAAATTTCAAGAGAAAACTTAAATCTTTAGTACAGATACAATCGGACAAATTTATTTTAGGCAGCAGAATCATTTTGTGTGTCTACTATTCCGTATAATTACACAAAACGAATATTTTATTGACAGGAAATAAATTTGTAAGGTGTCCGAAAACTTCGACACCTACGCCGCCTGCATTTCAAAACGCAGACTACTTAACAGAGTATAGTAAAATTCTTGCACTAACCTTCTATCTATCAAAAACGGTCACGATCTAGAAAATGAGATGATGCTAACTCATCTCGAGGCCGTGGTTCAAATTGGACTGTTGCGTCAGTTATTTATTTTAACCTTCTATCCAGAGCAGCTCAAATCAAATTGTTAGTGTAATTGTGTGGTTGTTAACCGGCTCTGCTCTGCATGGCTGTTAAAAAAACGAGCCGATTGTTGAACTTTTCACAGATGATTTCTACTTACGGGACGAATGAGAATAGAAATGTAACGGTCGTTTCTATAATAGCTGTATGATAGGGTCGTCCAATTTCAGCTGAATTCGGGAGTGTAATTTGGCGAAAGATACTATTGAATAGTATACAATTAGAGGAAGATATTTTTAGAAATACAAGTTTTTCTCACAACGGACGGACGCACTTTTGTACCTGTCGTTCCTATGGCAGCTATATGACGTAGTAGTCCGATTCTGCTGGTTCCGGCAAATCTACAGCGTGCAATGGAAAGGAGGCGTTGTACAAAATGTCAGCTGGATAGTTGATGGATGAGAGACTAGTTTGTACAGAACCACACAAAGAGACGGACGTAGCTTAATCAACTCGCGTCGTCATACTGACCATTTAATATACCCTATTACATTCGTGAAGGGTATAAAACTACAAAGAGACCTAAGTATTCGTAAATATCTTAAACAGAAAATATTCTGGAGAAATAAATAAATGTCGATAAATACATTTTTAGGTTGAAATCCTTCATGTTTGACATGATATCATCTTACACCTTAGCCATAAGTCCACTACTAGAGATGAAACTTTATACGATTTAAGGAAAAGCGTGGTGCTAAATAATTCAAATCAAAGTCGCCTAGAGGGGTAGGGATGACACTGTCAAAAGTTCTTCAAATTACACATCATTTCACTTTTAATTGTATGACTAGGTTGCTTACTTTTACTTGCACGCATTAGCCGGATGGAAGGGAGATCTCTCAGTTGCCCTAACCCATTGTGGGGCATAGCGCGTCAATTGTTCCATGTGACCCAGTTGACGTTTCGTCGGATAAACTGGTTTCGGAGAATGGAGTTACCAGCATGCACCTCCTGCACATCCATGTCCATAAACGTCGTCGTGGACGGGATTCGAACCCGCGGTAGTCAAACATGAGATTGATGCCTGAACACACTGCACTACCGGTCGCCTCTGCTTTTACTCGGACGCACTAGCCAGATGGGAAGGGAATGGGGGGGGGGGGGAATTTGTTGTTGAGTAATACCTAGCACAATAAATTGACATTTTGAAAATAATTAATAACACTACAGATACCAAATATAAATATAAGAAAAAGCAAACGTGACAAAGAAAAACCAGGCCGAAGCTTTGCTTCGGCCCGGAGTCCGAAGCGTATATACCCTAGACTTATACAGACCTAGTGGTGATACCAACAGTACCAATTGGTAACGACCATATGCATTAAAAGTGAGTTTCCTATACGGCCAGTTTATAGGGGAGGTTGGCAATCATTCAGTAGGATCTTGACCATTATCAAAATCAATTAACTAACCCATTCTACAAATATTTGTCGAATTTTTCAAGTCGCTAGCTTCATTCTATCGAAAGTTATTGCTTATTTGAAGTCTCACTTGTAGAGGAGGTAGGGGTTCCTTGGGTCGGATCTTGCTCATTATTGCCACCAACAAATAAGATCATGCTTCAAACATTTAAACAAAATTTCAAGCCTCTAGCTTCACTCTATCGGAAGTTATCGCTTATTTGAAGTTTCACTTGTATGGGAGGTAGGGGTTCCTTGGGTCGGATCTTGCTCATCATTGCTACCAACAAATAAAATCATGCTACAAACATTTATCCAAAATTTCAAGTCTCTAGCTTCACTCCATCGAAAGTTATCGCTTATTTGAAGTTTCATTTGTAGGGGAGGTAGGGGTTCCTTAGGTTTGATCTAACCCATCTTAAATACCAACTAACCCGATCTCACTTCAAACATTTGACCAAAACTTCAAGTCGCTGGCTTGATTCTGTCAAAAGTTATCGCTTATTGAAGTTGCATTTGTAGGGGAGGTAGGGGTTGCTTGGGTCGGATCTTGCCCATTTTCAATACCAACCAAGTAGTTTTTACTAACCACATTTTGTCAAATTTTCAACTCGCTAGTGTCATTTTATCGAAAGTTATCGTAATTAAAAGAATATTTAATTTTTTGAAATTTGTAGAGGAGGTAGGCGTTCCCTTGATCTGATTATGCCCAACTTACTAGAACTTAAGCATCTTCTTACTCCAGGGTTACATGCCAAAAATCAGGTGTCTACGTCAATTGGTTCAAGAGTTATAGACAAAAAACCCGAAAAGTAGGGTAGTACGGTGCTCTTTGTAAGAAAATTACCGTTAGTTTTCATCCGATCGATTTTATTTTTTTAGGGGAGTAGAAGATTATCCTCACGAGCAACCTGCCAAGGCTAGAGCTTTTTATGATTATTTAATCGGGAGTTATAGATACATTTAATTATTTTACATATATAGGGGAGGTAGGCGTTCTCTTGGCCTGATCATGCCCATTTTCAATACCAACCAAGTAGATTATACTTCCAACATCTGACCAAAATTTCAAGTCTCTAGCTTCATTCTATCGAAAGTTATCGTGCGAACGGACAGACAGACAGACAGACGGACAGACAGACAGACAGACATGGCTAAATCGAATCAGGAGGTGATCCTGATCATTTATATATATACATTGCTATACCTCCGGAGCCTCCTTTAAGGTGTTACATATTTTCGTCGTGACAAAAACAATATACCCCATACTAAAAGTCTAGGGTATAAAAATTGTCTAATGTATAGATTCAAGGTAGCACCTGATGAATGATCCATCGCGTGAACGAAACCAGGGGATCAAGAGTGGTATGGCATTCATGCCGAAGTGCGGCGGATCTAGAAATCGAATTTGGAGGGCCTCGACTTGAATGGAGAACTAGGTAGATAGGTAAGTAAAAGCAGGCGTTGTCGTGATTAATCATAGCACACATAGACCACTTATTATCCGTTGTGATGCCCCCAACACGTTGTACCTTACTCTAAGCCCTAGGTACTCAAGCAGCCGACGTACGCTGGCAATAAAGTGGCAAATTGACATTATTAAATATTATTAAATCGCACTAACATCGACAAGACCTTCTTGGAAAAAGATGGTGCCAGAAACCTCCTCCTCCTATCGGCCAAAGCTGGGCAGTGGCAAAGATGATGAGGAACACTCTCCTCCTTGCCCTCATGCTGGCAACTTCTATAGTAACCATGATAAGGGCGGCAAAGCCTTCTCGCATGTTTACCAATGTACTTCCTGTTCAATGAGAGCAGCGTGGCAGAACGATTATTTATTATTATTATAGACGGTTTAATGTGGTTGAGATTCATATCAGTGGCGCTGCATGCCCTTGACGGGCCAGCTCATTAGCCTTGCAATTACTCCTGAAGCCACTGTAGCCTGGAATACAACAAACAGTAATATTAAAGAAGCTGCTCATTTCCCTGAGGATCGAGCGATAGTTGTCAACAGTTTTAGATGTAGCAATGGCAACTTCAAGCGACGTATCGCAATTCGACTGTCTGCATAAATAGTACTGTCCATGAGAGTTACAGCCAAGACAGAGCTTCCGAGATTACCGATATCTGCGCCTGCGCCTAAAAAACGCTGCAGTAGTCAGGAAGATGAGTTACAGATAAGTTAATCCTCAGTCCCTCCCAGTAAATGCCCGCAACCACTCCTACGTCGGTCTTAGAGCCATCCGTGTAGATGGCCGAAGAGTCGGGCAGAATGGAGGTGTTCTTCCTGGCCTTCCTACACGAGTAGAGTAGCCTTGTTCGCACGTTCTAGTATGTTCAGCTTCCATGTCAGCTTCCTATTGAAGATGAATCCGAGAAACTTAGCTTCATAGGGAAAAACCAATCTATTTCAAACCAAAAGGGGGGAACGGAGAATTACGAATATGTCCACACTTATTTCACTCTCGGTTGTCACGAGGCATGTATGCATGCGCATTCCTTATTGGAGTGAAGCATGCATTCATGTGCAAAGCATGAACCAAAGTTAGGTATCAGTTATATGGACTGCTATGTTTACCACAGCACACATGAACTGCAATAGGGTTCGTTTTGTTATTACTTTTACACCCGGTCTTAATCATTGAACCGGACTTTCCAATAAAACCATGGATTTTGCAGCCTTCAACATAAGCTAAACCATCCAGTTCAGTGAAGAAGTGGGATCCCTTTACCCAGAAGGAGACAGATGCAGTTAAGATAAAAATACACTTATGAGCTGTCATATTTATATATAGTATAATTTTCGAGTATTTTCTCGAATATCTAAGACAAAGTTCTATAGACCAAACATTTTGGAGGGAGGCCCCCATAGCCCCCTCTGGACCCGCCACTGATGCCGAATAAAATGGTGGTAGTAGACTCAGCCATATTAAAAAGCTTGGCCCAATCCACTCAACTCGATTCTCAAGACTTTAATCATGGTGACTTTGTTTATCTATTTCTCATCAGTTTGTAGATTACTCCAAACCACAGTACTTGCCCCAACTGCTCACTTTATTCAATCAATTCGCCATTCAGTCCACATTGTCCTGAAACCCATATTGAATAATCTGTTAACGTCACTTGGAATCCACTTCCGATTACAGATGCTTTCAAAGTAAACTTACCGCAGCCAAGGATTAACCGCATCTGAATGGATATGCCAATGAGATTGATTTCAGCTTAAAGCCATGCTAACTAACTATAAGAAAGGACAAAATCAAGAAAGATATTTATTGCTCCCTCGAGCACTTTTAGATTTCAATTAAAACCAATTCCATTAAGTCGGTTCTGGCATTCAGGACGATGTTCATTATAACTGAAAATGCTGCAGGATTAGTTCGAATTGATCCAACCCCCTCCAGTGGCAAGAATGCTGAGAATAACTGATGCGAGGGGTGCGATGGAAATTGTTGTCTAGGTGAATAAGATAGTACAATCGAATCAAATTGGATATCACATTCTGCGGAGATGTTTGGATAAACGTAATTTCAAAGGTGAAATTTAATCACGTGAACCGCTTGATAAGTGTTGCACGTCGGAATGTAATGATGATGCTTAATAGTCATACAATGTATGTTGATTTATTTTCCTCCGGTTTCAGTTGATTGATTTGTGGGTATTTGGATTAAACTGACGTTGAAGTGAGCGGGTGTGTCCTCATGACACTTGATTTGAACTAATTTTAACGGATGACTTCCTCCGGATGGTATGCATGAAATACAGTGGACCCCGCTTATTGTGATATTGGACTGAGCAGAAGTGATAACAATAAACGGACGATAACATTAAGCATAGTACTCGTGTGTTAGTGTCACCATACACTGTCGAACTCGAACACGAACCTGGTACAAATGTCCTCTGAATAGCTCAAGACACACACACACGCTTCACATAAACCTGAAGAAATCCTTTCCATTTGCACCATGTTCGAGTTGGAATTCAACAAGGTATGGTGACAAAACGTAAATAAAAGTTTTTAATTTTTGTGAAGTTTTCATCTTTGTGAAGTGTGTATCGGAAAAATAGTCATTGAGCGAAGAATGTTCAACATAATAAATTTGTAGATACATATTTTTTTCAGTTTTAAGCTCATATTAATAATCTGAAAGTGACAAAACAAAACTTCGCAATAAAATGGTCTTCGGAAGAAAGAAGGAATTGAGGAATTTCTTCTGAAATTAAAAATGTTCGTTACGGACAATGGAGTGTGTTGGGCGTTCGCCAGATTAGCCTCAAGACCTGGGTGATTTCTGGGATATAAGGACGCGTTGAGTAGGTATGACTAATTTTTCCATAGAGAATCTATGGAGGAGCAATCAGCATATGCTGAACAGAACAGTAAACTGTTTGAAGTAATTCCACTCGTAAAAAGTAAACTGAAACCCCACGCCCTCTTTCTCGCAACACTCGCTCAGTCCATATAGTCGCACATGAGATGGCAAACTCACATTCCCCCCTTATACTTCTCCTTTGTGAATGAAATGTTATTCATTTTGTGTCCCTACCCCGGGAGACCCACCCGGTTCACATAAACCACACATGAGATGTCAAACTCACATTCGCCCTCTACATCCACCCATGTGCACAATTGCTTCCTTCACTTGGTCTTTTTCATTTCCTTTAAATTTCTCTTTTCTGTGAATTTTTCGCATAAACTCAAGATATTAATATTGTAAAAAATTTTTTGGAGTTTTTAATTTCTTCTTTTCTATTTTTGTAAGTTCTGGACACAAAATACTTTTATTGAAAAAAAAAACTGGCGAAACTTGAAAAATATAATTATGTTAGTAAAAAAGTAGTATGTATGTTAAAATGAAACCGGAAAATAGAGGGCTACGCCCGCAATCCGAGGGTTTTGTAGTGTCCCATGCCAATAGGAGATGAACCGTCCTGCTTTTGGAGATGCTTAACCATTCATGTTAAGACAATATTGCAAATTGTAAGTTTGCATAAAAATATTGAAAATAAATTGTTTGAATAATTATAGAGAATAGAGTCAGCGACGAGCATAACCCCCTCCCTCCTTCCCCCCTTCCCCTCCTCCCACTCCCACCTCTCCTACCAATCATTACCCTTTTGAAAATGGTTAACTCCAATTCGCTCTACGGAAAACAATATGCAAGTATGTTGTACTCGTAGTACTAGCATGTAGTACAAAAGACCTGTTATGTGCATTTTTTGTATGGATGATATCAAAATGACCAAATCTAAATAATTGTACTACTATTAAATATTACGTGATTATTACGAAATTTGGAGATATTATTGCACATGGTGTTGATTATCGTCGGCCATCAATATTTTCGACCTCGGATGAGTTTGAGAAATGCAGGGGTGTGCTAACTGTAACTATAGAAATATACTATTATTAACCTATTTTGAGAAGATATCAAAATTCCATATTTTTTTTGTTTTCTGTGCTAGTTGAAAGCCATCTTCCTGTATGTTTTCATATTTCTAAGTGTAACGGTCTCGAAATGGTATGGGGGGTGGGACAAATTACAATATGATCTCATATTTTCCCCTCTGCCTCTTTTCCTCTTTCTTCGAATTTGATGAAGTCGCCAAAAATGGAATGTACTCTGTAGTAGCTTTCTCATGATACCCCACTTGCCTATATCAGATGAAAAAAAGTGTTGACCTTAATTTCCCCTCTATGGGAACCTCCCTTAAAGCAGCAACCCACCTACCTCCTCTCTTAAACTTCTCTCCCCTACCACTCCTATACCACCAATCTCCACCCTTTCAGAAATGGTTAACTCCAATTCACTTTACGAAAAACAATAAACAATATTCAAGTATACAGTAATAGTACTCG